>CM019708.1:19485688-21907708 GCA_009760885.1 Achatina immaculata
CTGAGCAGTATTTGCAGTTTTAAAGAGGAAGTAGACCTATATCTGTGGTTGTTACAGACGCCACAGTCCCTCATGCCTTCATTCTCACATTCAGTATGCGTCAGTGTGATGTTTTCTGGCTAGAAGAGGTGTACCATCCCGCTGTTTAAACATGCTGTTTGATATAAATGTGTCAGTACAGCATTAAAAAGGAGCGCTTACGAACATGGCTACATGTGTACATACATACACATCTCTGTACACACTCGTTCATATGTATGTTATGGAAATAGAGCCCCTCACACAAGCATTAGAGTGGGCGGTGACCAAGAAAACGCACCGAACCACCGTCATCACCGATTCTCAGAGAAGTGAATGGCTAAAAATAATTGATAAATTGCACATCAAAATCATCACATGGATATGTTCTAATAATTAGTTTAGACGTGTACACACGAAACCACTGCAGTAAAGCTGTAATAACAAAATATATAAAGTAGGAAAAAAGTAGGAACAGCTTTATCACAATCGCTTATAAAGCTGTTCCTACTTTTTACACATGGCTGTACTATCCTGGTCATGGCTGAGTTGATAGAAATGAGAAGGGTGACCAAACTAGCAGCAAAGTCCAATCTGGATCAAAATGAATAAATTTGACTTATACAAATCCGTCAAACAACAAATCGAAGAACAATCATAAGGTTATTTCTCCCAAAGTTTCCACCACTGTATTTTGCGTTGATTATGAGATCCGTCCGGTGACTTTCTTCCTACCCACACTGACAGCCCATCCAGTAACTTCTCTCTCTCTCTCTCTCTCTCTGTCTTCCTCTGTCTCTTCTTCCCTCAAATTTTCCAGTTGCCACAATGTGTTCCGATTTTCCTCTTCTTAGAAAATGTCCTACAAATCTCGCTTGTCTATCTCTGATCTTTGTTGTAATTTGCCTTTTAACTCCAGCCTCTCTTAAGACTTCTTCGTTGGTTTTCTTAGCTGTCCATGGTACCTTCAACATCCTTCTTAAGAACCACATTTCCATGGTCTCCATGTCTCGTTGTACTCTCTTATTCATGGACCATGCTTCACATTAAAAAAAAAACCAAACAAAATTGACTCGATTTAACATTTAAGTACTCGGAATCTTGTTTCCATTGATAGAAATACCAAATGTATACTAAGTAACAATTTAAGCACGTAATTAACATTTCAACTACAAACAATTACTTGTTAAGGCCACATACAGATTTCACAGTGTCTGCTGATGATAACTGAGGCTAATGAATTATGACCGCTTGCCTAAAGTAGACACCATGGAGTGCGGTTGTTGGGCCTTTATTTATTTATTTATTTGTATTTATTATTAAATTTATTATTATTAAAATGAGGTCGACCACGTGAAACTCTAAAGAGGACATTGTTAAGAGAGGCCAGTTTAGTGGGAATAACATCCCTTGATGAGGTTGAAAAGCTCGCCGAAAACAGGAAATCTTGGCACACTACCATGCAAGCCCTATGTGACGTTTAACGGCACTGGAAGGATGTAAGATGATTTATTATTAATTTATCTACAATCATTTCTGTTCATTTTGAATAACTTTCTCGGAAAAAACAATGTTGTTGTTGTTTTTTTTTTTTTACTTTTTGTGGTAATTGGTGATATTTTGTCATTCCAATTTTATCTTGCAGATGTCTTCCTCTTTCTCACACACAACCCTATTCTAAAGGCTATTGCTAGTAATCATGAAATTATAACACTACAGACAAACGATATATGTGAAATCAATGAAGAAACCCATACTACCCTCAATTTTACTGCTAGCAGAATCAGTCAACAAACAACTACCATACTACATCCGGTAACCCTAGTGGAAAAAATGTCGGTGGTTGTAAATTCATGCACTTTGATACAGCAATCAGTTGTTGATGCGCAGTCCGGAGTAACTATTGCTACATAAACGATACGGTAAGAGTTTACGTTTTAATCTGCTACGTGCATTATGGGAGATTCTGAGCAGTATTTGCAGTTTTAAAGAGGAAGTAGACCTATATCTGTGGTTGTTACAGACGCCACAGTCCCTCATGCCTTCATTCTCACATTCAGTATGCGTCAGTGTGATGTTTTCTGGCTAGAAGAGGTGTACCATCCCGCTGTTTAAACATGCTGTTTGATATAAATGTGTCAGTACAGCATTAAAAAGGAGCGCTTACGAACATGGCTACATGTGTACATACATACACATCTCTGTACACACTCGTTCATATGTATGTTATGGAAATAGAGCCCCTCACACAAGCATTAGAGTGGGCGGTGACCAAGAAAACGCACCGAACCACCGTCATCACCGATTCTCAGAGAAGTGAATGGCTAAAAATAATTGATAAATTGCACATCAAAATCATCACATGGATATGTTCGAATAATTAGTTTAGACGTGTACACACGAAACCACTGCAGTAAAGCTGTAATAACAAAATATATAAAGTAGGAAAAAAGTAGGAACAGCTTTATCACAATCGCTTATAAAGCTGTTCCTACTTTTTACACATGGCTGTACTATCCTGGTCATGGCTGAGTTGATAGAAATGAGAAGGGTGACCAAACTAGCAGCAAAGTCCAATCTGGATCAAAATGAATAAATTTGACTTATACAAATCCGTCAAACAACAAATCGAAGAACAATCATAAGGTTATTTCTCCCAAAGTTTCCACCACTGTATTACATGTAACCAAGAGCAGTGGATGCAAATCCAAACTAAATGCTAGATCACGTGCAACATACAGCCAACATAAAACTTTGGAATCATTTCTCTAAAACCATTGAAGCATATCCTAATGTCAGATACAGAACACATTATGGGCATCCCCAAATGTAGTGAGGCAGCTTCCCAGGATCAGGAGTAGAGCTAGGCCTTTTACAGTTTTATAGTTTCTAGTACATGTTAGCATGCTGTCTGTGTACTGTAAACTATAAAATGTTATATATTTACAGTGAATTGCACAAGGCACCAAAACAGGTGTATCATGACAGAAATTTTACATCTCCTAGTATGTTGCAATGAAAAAACTGAGAACCACTGATCTGAAGTGAATCCAACCAGTACCACAAACCAAAGCCCTCCAGTCAATATCACAGACAAAAGCCCTCCAATCAGTATCACAGACAAAAGCCCTCCAATCAGTATCACAGACAAAAGTCCTCCAATCAATATCAAAGACAAAAGCCCTCCAATCAATATCACAGACAAAAGCCCTCCAATCAATATCACAGACAAAAGTCATCCAATCAATATCACAGACAAAAGCCCTCCAATCAGTATCACAGACAAAAGCCCTCCAATCAGTATCACAGACAAAAGCCCTCCAATCAATATCACAGACAAAAGCCCTCCAATCAATATCACAGACAAAATCCCTCCAATCAGTATCACAGACAAAAGCCCTCCAATCAATATCACAGACAAAATCCCTCCAATCAGTATCACAGACAAAAGCCCTCCAATCAATATCACAGATAAAACCCCTCCAGTCAATATCACAGACAAAAGCCCTCCAATCAGTATCACAAACCAAAGCCCTCCAGTCAATATCACAGACAAAAGTCCTCCAATCAGTATCACAGACAAAAGCCCTCCAATCAATATCACAGACAAAAGCCCTCCAATCAATATCACAGACAAAAGCCCTCCAATCAATATTACAGACAAAAGTCCTCCAATCAATATCACAAACCAAAGCCCTCCAATCAATATCACAGACAAAAGCCCTCCAATCAGTATCACAGACAAAAGTCCTCCAGTCAGTATCACAAACAAAAACCATTTTTAACCATGAAACAGTTATTACTAAAAAAAATATTTTCTGTATCTCAAATCTACTTTGATGTTCGTTTAATTTGTGCATTGTAACTTCAAAAATAGCAACCATTTGACATTTCTCATTGTCTTGTTAGTTTTCCCCACATGAATTTTAAATTTCAACTTTTAAAACTTTGTTTAATGAAGGAACAAGTTAAATTAATCAGTGTCTTATAGCTCCTATTTTCTCTCTCTCTCTTTTTTTTCTTCTTTACAGTATTAGAGTTCTGATCGAAAATCTACCATGCAGGAGGTTAATGTAAGAGTTGCAGTTCGGGTAAGGAAATAAATAGGTTTTGAAAAATTGTGTTGCATACATAAAAAATAATTTGTAAAACTTTCTAGCTAGTCAGCATGTTATTTTCAGGTTCACTAATCATTCCTATTTATTTTTTGACTTGATAGTCCTTCCAGTTTTGTCCACAATTTTTTTTTTTTTAAACCATTTTTTTCTATAACCATTCATTGATGTAGCTTATTTATCTTTTTTCCTTTGAAGCTCTTTTCACAGTCTTTATTAGTTAATTTATTTCAAAATATCAGGAACAAGTGAAGTTTGTTTCATTTACTGTTGTTAATAATACTTTTTTTTATGTTAAATGAAGCTTGTTTCTAATTCATTTTATTGTAAAGTACTTAGATTTTTTTTTCTTCTATGTCACTGAGTGGGAGTAAAGAATACATAACACTTGGCACCACATGGTATAACAGTAACAGCTGAGAATTGTTGGGCTTTGTGTACTACACTTCAGGCCCTTATAATTCTTTATTGTTTCTGTATAAAACATTTTCCTAGGTGAGACCCTTGCTCCCAAAAGAAAAGCTAAATGGTGAGCAAATGTGCATCCATCCTGGATCGAGTCAGGGTCAGGTTATATTAGGCACAGACAGGTCATTCACCTTTGACCATGTTTTCTTCAGCAAAACTCAGCAGGTAATGAGATACCTCACAGCAGCAATGTAGATTATACTGCATTTTAGTCATAGATAAAATTTCTGTATTCGGTCTTCCCTGAATAAATTTAGGTTCAGTTAGTTATGACACAGGTACCAGATGGCCGATGAACCAGAGCTGGAAAACAGCACTGATCTCTGTCTTTGTGATGCTGCTGGAGGCTTAGTCTTACTGAACAGACAGAGTTTAAAATGTTCCCCATGATAGCGGGGTCACTGAGAAACCTACATAGGTTAACACCTGGAGTTCGTGCTAGCCGTCTGTAACCACTTTACCATCCAGCCTGATCTAGCTTTAAGCCTGTCTCTGAAGATTGTCGCAGCGTTGACAGAAAAGATTACAAGCACATAGTTACAGAGAGATCAAGCAGTGACATCATCAGCAGCTGCTGGTTTTAATCATAATCAAGGTATTAAGTCATCTTTTCAAACAAAGTTTATATAAACTGTGCTGAACAAAACTGACATATCATCTCTCTTCTGTCTTGTCTGAGAAATAATTTCTGCCCCAAAATGTTTTCATACTAATTCTGCCTCTTCACCGATTTTACTGGGCACCTGGGTGGCTCAGTGGTTACTGCACTCATTTGTAATTGTAAGGTTGGTGGTTCAAATCCAGTCAGTTATTTGTAGAAATGGATACCCAGTTTCTTCTGAAGCTGGTTAAGGCAAGGTGGGCCAGATGTGATGCTGGTGACTTCACCATGTCACATGCTGGTGACCTCACCATGTCACATGCTGACAGGTCAAAGAAAATATGGGCATTAGCACCATTCTCTTAGACATCTCTATGGTGTGTTAGGGTTACATTATTTTTTAAAAAATTTTTATTGAAATTATGCTACTTTGACTCAAGTCTTGCTCATAAAGGTTATGTTTTTGGCAGTTATAAAAAATATACTATAGTACATTTTGTCTGAGTGGTGAAATGGTTAGTGCACTGGTCTCTAATGGCAAAGGTCGGGGGTTCGAATCCAGCCAGAGGCGCCCAGTCACCCAGCTGTAGAAATGGGTACCAGACTTCTTCTGGAGTTGCTGAAAGAAAGGCAGTCAGGCGTGATACTGACCATATCACCCTCTAGTGGCACTAACACCATATTCTAATGTGCCTTTATGGCATGAGAGGATTACATTTACTTTTACCTTTTTTATATTTTGTTACTGAAATAAAGCTGCTTCTGTCATAATTTGCATCTGATTTTTTTCATTATTTCAGCTGTACTATAATGACCTTGTATATAGTTATATATTTAATTATGTTTCAATTGTTTATGATGGTGCTGCCAATTTTATTCAGATCATTCAAATGTTATTAATATTGTATTTTATAAAGACATTGCCATTTTTTAGATTTTATTTTTTTTTTTAGCTGTACAAATTTTTTTATTTTTTATTTACATTTTATGGTTAATTCTCTCACTCTATTTTACCATAGCTTCTGTAGTTATTTTTGACATTTAGGTTTACAAAAGTTATTCACTTTGCAAGCCATTTTTTATATTTCACAAAACATGTCCATTTTTCTTTCAGGAAGAGATTTATAGACTCTGTGTGGAGCCTCTTGTGAACAGTCTGTTTGATGGATATAATGCCACTGTGTTTGCATATGGACAGACAGTACGATACTCTGAAGTTTTCTCTCATTCCTTTAGTTTTATAATGAATTTATATGTAATACTTTTTAACTCATTATGGTTAGAAATGAAACTTATGCTAAACGTGTCCGTCAGTTTTATAATTTGTAGCATTTGGTGTTAACTGAGTTCGGAAGGAGGGACCCCAAGGAGTTGGCTGCAAGATTCTTTAACCTACCCACCTTCTGGCATCCCATGCAGCTCTGCCAGATTTTCAGATGTATGGACCTTGTTCTTCCTGTGGAGTTGAATTGGCAAAGTCAGGAGGGGGTGATGGGGGTGGGAGTACATCGTAGGCAAGACACTTTCTCTAAGTCATTTCCCCAGGCAAAAGCAGGATATGAAGTGCAAGAAAGCTGGTGCTTGCAGTACTAATGTTGCTTGATGTTGCTGTGTACGATCATGTAAATCTATATTTGGTAGAGTCAGTCATGAGAGGAGCTGCTCAGCAAGATGATGCTTGACAAAACCAAAGATGATGCTTGGCAAAACCAAAGATGATTGTTTGGCAAAACCAAAGATGATGCTTGGCAAAACCAAAGATGATGCTTGGCAAAACCAAAGATGATGCTTGGCAAAAACCAAAGATGATGGTTTGGCAAAACCAAAGATGATGCTTGGCAAAACCAAAGATGATGCTTGGCAAAACCAAATATGATGCTTGGCAAAACCAAAGATGATGGTTTGCAAAACCAAAGATGATGCTTGGCAAAACCAACAGTAGCTGAAATCTGTTTGCTTCAGAATCATCTCTTTAGATGAAAAGTGCCAATAGTTACATGGGGCCAATGAGCTTTTTCTTAATAATCTTCTTGGCTTTTGGGTGAATTGATGAACCCCTCAAGAAGTTTTTCTACTGTGGAATGTATCATTTATTTAGTCACTCCAAGTAGCCTGATCAAGCGACAGCCCATTTCTTTGTCCCCTAAAGCACTTGCTGGTCCTTTTGGACATAGCATATCAATATATAAGCAGCATGATAATGTTTACCAGTTTTTGACAGAATGGACTTAGCTGGAATTTCATCAGTAATATATACCAATATAGTTACCAGAAAAAATTCACAGTTGTTCCATTTTTTAAAAAAATGGTCAGTTTTGTTGCAGTCGTATATAACAATACTGTGTTAATTTTATTCAAGGGATCAGGCAAAACATACACTATTGGAGGTGGAGACATAACTACATTGACAGAAGATGAGTATGGAATAATACCCCGTGCGCTCACTCACATGTTTAAAATTATGGAGGTTTGTTTCTTATTGTAGATAGAATGCTCTGTGAGCCAGGAGAATGTTCTGGGAGCCAAGAGAATGTTATGTGAGCCAGGAGATTTTGTTTTTATTTTTTAAAGCAAATATTTTTAAAAACTTGTGGAACCAATCACATAATTTTTGTTTATAATGTTTATAGTGGTAAAATGTTTAATGTGATAAACTTGGCGACTTCAAATCTTACTTCTAGTTTGATTTTGGATGCTTCCTTAGTTTAATATTTTCTATCTGTCATGATTTAACACCAACAAAATTTTGAGATTTTTGTCCATGTTGAAATCGTTCTTTTCAAATATGACAGTAACTTTTTTTGTTTTTTTTGGTTTGTTACCCATAGTAGCTGTTGGATTTTAGTGTCTCATGTATAAAATTATTTGTTGCTTGACTGCATTTATTTTTGATACAGGAAAACAAAACCAGGACATTTACGGTTAATGTTTCATATATTGAGATCTACATGGAGGAATTGCGTGATTTGTTGTCATTAGATACACTTTCAAAAGATCTTCATGTACGAGAAGATAACAAAGGAAATACAGGTATGAGTATTTTACTTGTGTGTTATTGTATTTCACCTATCTTTGGTTGTTGATTTTTCATCATATTTTACCAGTTTCTGATTGATGATTTTATGACTTCCTCTGATGATCCGAAGGAGTTGTGTTGTTGTTCCGCTCTCTACAGTAGAGAGTTTCCTGCATACATGTCTTTGTTGATTTTATCACATATTTTACCTGTTTTTGACTGTTGTTTTTCTTATTTTACCTAACTTTGAGTGCTGATTTCATCATCATATTTTACCTGTCTTTAATTTGATTTTTCATCATATGTTATCTGTCTTTGACTGTTGATTTTTTTGTCATTTTTTTTTTAACCAACGTACATTGTATTTCCAGTTTCACAATTTAGCAAGAGCAGAATTTTGGGGTTATTGTAATTTGTTCATATTTTCTCGAAATTTTGACATTCCTTTGGAGTTACTTCCTAAATCTTGAAGATAAATAACTTAACGATTTCCCTTTTGAGAAGTGGAAATACCCGGTTTTAAGCAAAGTCTGCCTGACTTTATCTGGCCAAGATCTGATATCACTTCCATGAAAGATGTGTCACAAAGCCAGACAGGAGATGTAGGAATTGATGTGGTTCTCCCATCTTAGTGGAGATAGAAGATAAGACTGACATTGCAGTTTTTGGCAGACATCTTCTTATGTGTGCCTTAAAAAAGTAAGAAAAACCATGAATAGTTGCTCATTTTTTTAAAACTGTTTCCCTGCTCAGTCATTGTTGGTGCCCGTGAGGTGCAGTGTGAGAGTCTGGATGAAGTTATGTCATTGCTGGAATCTGGGTCAGCTGCCAGGCACACAGGATCTACTCAGATGAATGAACAGTCCAGCCGGTCTCACTCAATCTTCACAGTTGTCATTGGTATGTGTGCCCACAGATGCTGTCACTGTGCAGGTGTCTGTAGTCTGACTGCTATTATTTGTATATCAGTGGTATCGTAAATGCAGGTATCCATATGCTGGGATTTTTTTCTGAATTGTTAACAGGTTTTTTTGTGGGGGGGGGGGGGGGGTGTAACATTTTGGCAACAAAATAGAACAGTAAAGTGAACTACAGGGAGGCAGTGAACTGTGGAGAGGCAGAAATGTCATTCACATTTGGTTCAGAATGAACAAAGAGAAGGAAAAACTAGTTGTAGACAGTGAACCTGACCCCTTGCCATCACCTGCCAAACTGCAGTTCCACAGTTTTTTCTTTTTGAGTACTTTTTGATTCTCAGGCGGTCTTAAATGAATGATTTGATTTGGACCTTTTTTTTTTTTTTTTAACAATTGATAATAATCATTCAGTCAGAAATGTGCTTCAAACTCCACAACAAATGAGATGTTACAGAAAAGTTGGTAAACTTTTAATGTCGTTTTACAAACAGGCAAATTAACTTCATGCAGCGTTTAAACAAAAAAACAAGTTCATGTACTCTTATTACAACTCTAAGACATTCACAGTTTCTCTGTTGTTTCATTTACTGTCAGCTGCTGGATACAGCATGCGTCTCTACCGGGCTGTGTTAAAATATATGCACGTGAAACTCTAACATATACTTTGTTCTTTCCAAAATAAACTACAAATACTCCCAAAACAGTTCTCACGGCTCACTACTTCACACCAATAGCTTCAGCAGACCAATCTGTACCTTTAGGCTACACAGTCATCTATACCGACTCAACCTATACATGAGTATTCTTGCAGAAATAAGTCAAGTTCAGCAACTTACACTAGTACAGGAGGGCACAGTCTCTATATGATATATATTGCCAGACCAGATCAGAAGGACTGGGCTTGAGGTAGAAGTTATGATTTTGCCACAAAAAAAAACCGGGATAAAACTGCAGTTTCCCTAACTTTGAGAAGATAGATCATAGTGAACTGTATTACTGCAATACTCATTTATTTAGTTAATCATTGCCAGTGTTGCAGTTCAGTATTGGTTTTAAACAGAACCTTTGACTAAGCTGTTGTTGATGACCACAATATACAGTTACAAGCAATGTTGCAATAACTCTACTATGATAGGCTTCATTGTATGTCACTATTAACAGGGAGTTGTGATCAAGTTTTTGCGTATGAAGAAGAAGAAGAGAAGAAGAAGAAGTGATCAGGTTTTGAGAGTGAAGATGACTGCGTTAAATTCTTGGTTCCTAGCTTGGGCTCTTCAAAAGGTCATGTAGAGTAGTCCATGTAGCAAGTCTAGGTTATTTTGGGTTCTTGAAATGTGTGGAGTGAGTTTAGTTTGGGGGGGGGGGGGGGAAGTTGAGGTGGGGGGGCCCTCAGCAAATTGTCATCGACTGCAAGAGCCTGCAACCTGAACTGAAAAAAAGGGTTGGAAACCACTGTGCTGGAAGTATGGCACAGTCATAAGGACCAGCTAGGCAAGGCTGGTCAAGAATCTGTCCTATATTCACGCAGTACTTCCAGGCACAAGATGTTATCCCAGCCAGACAGCGATCAACATGTTCCCCAGAGTCTAGTCCAGGGAAGCCATGGAAACCCACTTCTCATCCAACTTGATACTGGTACTTTATGATCTTCACAAAAATTCCAGTGTGCAGTTACAGGAAGGTTATCAGTCAAACAGCAATGAAGCTCAGGCTTTTGGCATGACTGGAGTTCACTGTGTTTCTGTGTACAGGTCAGAACTGGTCAGAACTGGATCCTGTTAAAGACAAACGAAGCAGACAGAGAAGTGTCAGTAGCATCAGTGGTTTGGAAGATGATGGTGAGAGTCTGTTTTGTTTTTGGACGTTCACTTATTGTTCATGCTGGCACTCAGTTTGTTTTTTTCTTTTCTCTCCGTAATTTCTTGCAAATATTTTTTTGGGTCAGATTTATAATGTGCTGCAGTCCTTGTAGTAAAATGTTGTGACGCTCAAGAAAACATTTGTAATTTCTTAACAGAAAATCATTAGAAGTAAGGTCTCATACTGTCGTACGAAAATAAAATATGTGTTGTTTTTTAATTATTTTCTGAAATATTATCAGGGACTTATATCACTGGACTTTTTATGTATAAATTTTTTTTTCTATCAAAGAAGTGAGCCACTTTGTTTTTTTTTAATGTAGTTTTTTTTTTTTTTTTGTACAGAAGTGAACCACTATGACCAGCTTTTTCATTTTTTTTTTATATAAGTAAACCATATCAGTGGTTTTTTTTAAAATTTATATAAATTTTTTTCCATAGAAGTTAACCACTTGTGAGTTGTTTCTTTATGAATAATTTTTTTTGTGTACAGACATGAACCACTATGACTTTCATGTATCATTTTTGTTTTGTACAGAAGTGAACCACATTGAGTTTTTTTTTTTTGTATAATTATTTTTTATTGATTGGCTTTTTCATGCATGGTTTGTTTTATTTTTGTATACAGAAGTGAACCACTACATGAGTGGCAAATTCCATTTTGTTGACCTGGCTGGGTCAGAGAGAGCTCACAAGACTGGAAATGTTGGAGACAGATTTAAGGGTAATTTAAAGGATTTAAGTCAGTTTTCTTTATGACTGACTGCTTCTGACAGGAGTGCGGAGTGTGTGGAAGAGCCACAGGAATCATCTTTGTATGCTTGAGCCTACTGCCCAACCAAAAAAGAAAATCTGAGGCAGAATGTTTTAAAATGAGCAGTCTACTGTAGTTCTCCCAGAAAATGATGGCAGGCATATTTTGTTTACCTTTAAAAGCTAGTTTAAAAATTACAAATTTCCAACATTGGGACAAATTATGTGGATGCAGTTTTAGTTTTAATTATTTTTTTTTTGCAAAGCTTTACAAATGGCAGAGATAGGATTTTATCTCAGGTTGTTTCAGTATTAGTAGCCTGATGAGTATCTGTGTCAGTTTGTATTAGTAGCCTGATGAGTATCTGTGTCAGTTTGTATTAGTAGCCTGATGAGTATCTGTGCCAGTTTGTATTAGTAGCCTGATGAGTATCTGTGCCAGTTTGTATTAGTAGCCTGATGAGTATCTGTGTCAGTTTGTATTAGTAGCCTGATGAGTATCTGTGCCAGTTTGTATTAGTAGCCTGATGAGTATCTGTGTCAGTTTGTATTAGTAGCCTGATGAGTATCTGTGCCAGTTTGTATTAGTAGCCTGATGAGTATCTGTGTCAGTTTGTATTAGTAGCCTGATGAGTATCTGTGTCAGTTTGTATTAGTAGCCTGATGAGTATCTGTGCCAGTTTGTATTAGTAGCCTGATGAGTATCTGTGCCAGTTTGTATTAGTAGCCTGATGAGTATCTGTGCCACTTTGAAAATTGATAGTGATATTCTATGGTTCTTGTTTAGATTTGTGTCCAGTTTCATATGTTAAAGGTTATATAGCATAGGTTACACTTCTCCTTCTTTGTCTGTCTCCCTGGAATTGTGAGCTTGATGTTCTTCGCAGCCATTGCAGTGAAAGTGTTGAGGAACAGCATCAAGGTGGATTGGGAGCTGACTGCAGCAGTTATTTTTTTTTCAGTCCCTGAGTGAAGCTAAAAAGCAGGCCATGCTGTACTTCTTTATCAGGCTCCACCACCATGGAGTCTGTCGCAGTCCCAGGCCTGTTAGCCAAGCTAGGCCTGTTACTGAGAGCAACAGCCGAGAGACAGGACATGGCCTTGGCTGGCTATAGTTAGCCAACACTGACGCTAGCATGTCAGCTAAGGATCGATGACTGCCAAGTTGAAAAGTGTCTTTGCTTGCCCCTTTGCACTAACTTAATATTGTACTAATGTTGTATTAATATTTCTATTAATTTTGTAAAGCACATAGAGATCCATCAGATGAAATAATGTTAATGGTTATAGATTTTTACATTTTTATTGTGAGTATCCTGAAATAAATAAAAATAGTGATTTGGAGTTTGTGGAGGGCCAGATAAAAATTGATGTATTATATACTGAGCATTAGTTTTTGATCTTGAAAATTCCAGAATCAATTCACATCAACTCTGGCCTGCTGTCACTGGGCAATGTGATCAGTGCACTGGGTGATACCAAGAAAAAGTCCACTCATATCCCGTACAGAGAGTCCAAGATCACTAGACTGCTGAAGGTAATGAAGAATGTAGCATCATAGAAGCTGCGGGATCATTCTTCAGCAAGACCATAGATATACTAAAGACATTCAGTTCAGATATATAATTATTAGCTGTTACTGTAGAACGGTAACTTGATTTTAAAATACATGTTTACAGGCAGAGATGTTGTAAGTAGCTGTTTCCCTGAATGAGGATAAAGAACACATGTCTTATTCTGCTCTGCCATTTTCCACAAGGAAAATGTCTGAATGTCTTTGGACAAAAAAATGAAAGTGATTTTATAATTTGTCAGATTCCATTTTGACACAAGCAGTCTTTGCTGTATTGAGCTAGCTTGAATTTTGTTGGGATATATTCATGGAGTCACAGGTCAGTCAGTCAGTCATTTGCATATTCCTTGCAGAACTTTTCCTCTCTAATAGCTCTCATATAGGCCTCTCAGTTGTAAGCAAGATGGCCTGTTGCTGATGCATCCATTTGCAGATTATCAACGGTGTCTTTCAGCCATCTTCACCTTGGTCTTCCTCTCTTTTTTCCCATTATGTACCCTTACAAGATGGTCTTCTCTAAAGTATCATGATGTTTAATGTGTCCAAAATATTTAAGTTTTCTCTGTTTAATCCTCTTTACTAGCCAGCCTTCTTCAATATTAAGTTCTTGTAGTATGGATATATTTGTTCTTTTTTGTGTCCATGATATTTGAAGAACTCTTCTGTAGCATTTACATTCAAAGGCATTTATGTGTTCTGTAGTTGTTTTGTTAAGTGTCTAAGTCTCACAAGCATATGTTGCGATGGGAAAGATGCATGCCCTTAAAAATCTTATTTTTGTAGTTCTGTCTGTTCCTCTCTACAGCTTCTTTAGTTGTTTTACTTTTTGAAGAGCGATAGATGTCCTCCTTGTAATTTCCGTCACTGTGTGTCCATTATTAGTTAGTAATGATCCATTACTAACTAATGTCACGGGGAAACATGCTAATTTTGTGTTCCCACCAAGTCCAGTGACTTTTTTGAGGACCATTATTTCCACTGTAAGGCTACTTATAGTACAGGCATAAGGACATTTGGCCTACGTAACAATCCTTCTAGATGAAGGATTATTAAGGGGTAATGTTGTCTTGTGACTCTTAGTGTAAAGGGAAATTAATGACGGAGTCTGTGATTAATTAAAATTCGATTATTCATACTGAGGGGGTTTATAGGTACACATATATAAAAACATATATTTTGCTAATGGTATATATTTTTCTGTTATAGTTAAAATTCTTCTAGGTGTACACAGATGGTGTAACAGTATGCTATATTTCTTTTGCACTCTCTCTAGGATTCCCTTGGTGGGAATGCTAAAACTCTGATGATCTGTTGTGTTAGTCCAGCATCATCCAGCTTTGATGAATCTTTAAATTCTCTTAAATATGCAAATAGGGTAAGTACATCATAAAACTCATTCTGGCTACCTGCTCATGTATCCCTTCGTCCTGTATTGTCACCTACGGATCTTCTACTGTAATCTTTTTTTATTTTTTTAAAATCTAGATCTTCGTTTTCATATTCATATCTTTGGTTTTCTTGTATAGATTCTTTATTTAGCTGTGCCAGTTGTCATTTTCTCTACAGGCCAACAGCTGTTATAGATTGCTGATTTCTTCTTTTACATCTTATTAAACTTTCATTGTAGACTTTTAATTCAAATGAAATCAATAGATACAGAAATTTCTTGTAGAAGAGATGGGGGCTTCTTGAAAGAATGGTATAGGAACCTCGAATGCAGTCTGAGTGATGGGATGAAACATGTAGAAAAACGTCAAAGGAAACAATATGAGTAACTATCAGGAGTAAATAAGAGGAACAGATTTCATTGCACTTGTGTGAGTAGAAAGAGAATGCATGTTTAACTCTTTCTGTGCCTTAGGCAGTATACTGGCGTAGTCGGTTTTTTAATTTGGTGCCTTGGGCAGTATACTGCCACATGTTTCGTTCCATATAACTGCAATTCACATTTTAGTTCGCACGTTAACTGCGCGTGTCCTTTTTCAAAATGGCGGAAGAGTGCTTAGTTATGACCGATTCAAGTGTGGAAGAAGAAGTTTCTGACAGAGAAATTTCAATTTTTGGTGATGTAGACAGAGGTATGGACATGCCCTGTGACCAAACCACTGTTCTTGAGCGTATCCCAAGTAGATCTACACATATTAGACAACTAGAGAAGTAGTTAGAAGGTTGTTTCAGACATTATTTTAGCGAGAATGCAACATATCAAAACAACACAACTTCAACAGGTAGTTCTAGGCATCTCATATGGTATGTACTCTAGATCTAGAGGTACCCAATGGTAAGTAGGACACAATTATTGTCTAAAAACATCACATTACTTCTTTTTTCCTAAAAAACTCTGCATTTATGAAATCTTCATACATTTAGTTATATTTTGAAAATTAATAACTATACAGAAGTACAAGGAAATACTGCATTTCATTAACTTTTACAAATATACCTCTATACATATCATGACCCGTGCTTTTACACCCAACTGAACCTCTGCGTTTTGTCCTACCTGCATGGAAAGAGTTGAAAAACTTTTCAGCAAGGCAAAATAGCCAGGTGAATGCTGAGATACAAAAAAAAAGACAATGTAGAGCCATAACGCAGGACATTTGATCACTTTTCATATTTTATTGTCTTGATTTCTCCCATTTCTCATCATTTGTTATGTTGTTTGTCCTGTGATATTCTGCAGGCGAAGAACATAAAGAACAAGCCAGTTATCAACAGAGACATCCAGTCCATACGCTTTGAGGAGATGCAGTGTGAGATTAAGGTAAAGAAATAAAATGTGAGGATAGTTGCAGTTGTTGTGGTATAGGTTGATTTTACTGATGGTAATGAATCTGTCATTTGATTTTACTTATTAATAATCATTTGCCCTGGTGACATAACACCTTTGTTTCAAGAGGATGCAGAATGAGACCTTAAGCTGTGCACTGAGCTACATAAGCTTACATTAAGGGAAAGTAACCTAGTGTGTTATATGGCATCATATTATGGCTTGTCTTGTCTTCTGTCTCCTTGGAACTATTCTGACAGGTTTCTGTAGAATTAGAAAGCTAGATATGTTGGTCAAAGGAAGACGATACTGTTAACTGCAGTAAAAGGAATAGTACCTTCCACCTGAAATAGTGTTTCCATAATCAGACTTTCTCCCCGAACTTTTGCTAAGACATTCTGGGCACAGGAAAAATGATTATTGGAAAACACTATTTCAGGGGGAAGGTACTCTTCCTTTTACTGCAGTTAACAGTATCGTCTCCCTTTTACCAACATAATCTAGCTTTCTAATTCTTACTCCAGAATTCTGTCACACTGTGAGCATGTGTTCTTTGCAGACGATGCTGTGAGGATGTTGAGGCATTGCATCATGTCAGCTTGGGAGTAGGTTGTGGTGACCATTTTTATTAAATCTGTGACTGGAGCTAAAGAGTAGGAGGTAAACAATGCATCGTTAGCAGACTCCAATGTCATGAGGACTATGGTGATCCGTGCTTCATTAGCCAGGCTAGGCCTGTTATTGGGGGGGGGGGGGTACCCCCAGAAAGATAGGACAGGGTCTTGGTTTGCTGTGATTCACCAACATGTCAGCTCTGGGTCGTTGATTGCCAAATTGGGCAGTCAAACCAGAAAAAAACAAAAATACACAGAAATGAAACATGTGGTTAATATCATGGATTATCCCTTGTAGGTTTTTATAGAGTGAATGAAAATTCTTAAAATTTTCCTAGGATTGTGCCCTAACGGTAAGAGGGGTAATGATATTGCCATTGAACAGTATTGTTGCATAGAGTTGCAAACTTTCTCATATGAAAGATTGTGGGTTCAGGACCCACTGCTGGTTCCCTGTAAATGACCTGTCTGTAAAAATGGGTACTTGGCTCATTAGTATCAGAGAGAAAAGATAGAGGTGTCAGGGAGAAAGAACAGAGAATATCTGCCTGCAAGGTAAAACACACCAAAGTAAATTGCAATCATGGGTGACAACGAACGAAATGAAAAAAAAATATGGCCTCATGTGAAGTCTAGATCTAGTGGATGAAAAAAATAGGGCCTCATGTGAAGTCTAGAGCTATTGAATGAAAAAAAATAGGGCCTCATGTGAAGTCCAGATCTAGTGAATGAAAAAAAAATAGGGCCTCATTTGAAGTCCAGAGGAACTTTGCCAGAGTCCAAAGCTAGTGAATGAAAAAAAAATGTATTTGCTGAATTTGGTAAATTTCAGGCCCAGAGATAGTCAATCAAAACATCAAGTGTAATTTTTGTTTATTCATTTTATCATTAGACACTGACTGATCATCAGTCATTATGGCTGCAGTCTCCAAAACAATGAAGTTGCCTGTCAACAGTGACAGGCACATAGATAGTACAAAGGACTTACAGTCGTCTTTGAAGGTTATAGACTGAGTCAAGCCTGCATTTGACCTCCTCCTGTTGTTTCAGTGGGAGACTGTACCAGCTATGGATGATGGTTATTGCTTTCTGCTAGGTTTTTCAGTTCATGAACCTTATTTAGACCCACATTTCAAATGCTGCTAAATCTGGTATTCGTTTCCTTGAGTTGTGTCATTGCCAGAATCGTGAATGATTTTGCTGTTGTTATTATCAGAATAACATCAGTGGTAACTGTTGGTAATTCTTTCACAGTATTTACCATGTTGTTTTGTTTTGTTTGTTTAATTAAATACTGAAGGATCACACTTTGTTTTGTTTTTTTTTTCCAATGAAGATCATTGTCATAGGGTCAGTGATATAAAAAACATCAACCAACTGCTGAAAAATCTGATGTTATTGTAAAAAATAATACTGTATCAGCAAGCTGGTACACATCTTCTCCATATGTGTGGTGAACTTGTCTGTTTTTCCTGCGTGGTGCAATACTCATATATCTTCAGGCATTGCGAGAGGAGCTAGCAAGGCAAAGGACAACCTTGAGCCTGTACCCAGAAATGGAAGGGCAACCTGATGTTGGACACATAAAAGAGCTCGAGGAGAAAATTTCCAGGTTAGTTCTCCAAAATTAAGAGAGTGTGACATTTTTTTTTTTTTTTTGCTTATTTTTTTTGTTTGTTTCACTTTATGCATTGAAGATTGGTATATTATACCTTCTTAAATATAATTATGACCAAGACCTTCAGACTCAAGGCCAGATGGCAGTAATGAGGAAAGAAAATGGATAACTTTCTAAATGATTTTACTACTCCTCTATCAGTCTAAGCCTAATTCTAATCCTACCTTCTTCTTTCTTCAGTTTTCTGAGCCATTAAGGCTCATTGCAGCAGATAAAGTTCGCCTCCATATGTCTCTGTTTCTCATCTTCTCTCCCCAGTTGGTGACACCAATTTCTTTTACATCCTCTTCTGTGTTGTCTTTCCATCTCTGTCTTGGTCTACCACTTGGTCTTGTTTCTAATCCTACCATTCATTCATTCACTCATTCATTTGCATGTCCCTTGCAGAACTTTGCCTCCCAAACAGCACTGCTGTAGGCCTCTCAGTTGTGAGCAAGATGGCCTGCCGCTGATGCATCTATCTAATCCTACTACTATACCAAAAAATCTCACATATAAAAATATATAAAATAAGGTGTGAACCAAATGTTACAGCTGTGTGCTTGTTAATTAATAAAGGTGTTCCTAATTTTGTTTCAGATAGTTCTAACATCTTGTTATCACAGCTTTACTGCAGTAGCTTTTTGTATATTTATCTGTGTAGTCTTATACATACTTTATACCCAAAAACTATTCATGTTGAATTTGGAGTGGGTTACTATGGCTGACAGCAGTACCCAAAGCGGACGCAAATAAAAAGCTTCTCATCCGACTACACCAACCACAGCAAGCCTTCCCCCATTAACCAGTCTCTGCCTGTTTTTAGGATCATCAAGGTCTTAAGCCAGGTCAGATTCACCAGCCCTAGTAATTGTGCACAGTCATCATTGCTCCTCCCACAATATTTTGTCATGAACGCAGCAAAGGAAAAGAGGTAGGGTCCAGGTTTGCTATGATTTGCCAGTGCTGGCATCTGCAATCTGTAATGTTTCTGCACTTATCATCCGTAGGCTCCAAACTGAGTGCAGCCACTACAGAATGATTGCAGAGGAGGCTTACAAACATATCATGGAAATTCAGGAGAAGGAAGTCCTTACCAAAAGTCAGAATCTACGTTTGAGAGATTGGATGGAGCTTCTGGAGAAGGTAAGTCATGGATTCTAAAAAAAAAAAAAACATTCTTGACTGTGAACAGCAGAAACTAAGAAGTTGCTGAAGGATTTTAAGGCATTTGAGCATAGTACTGTAAGAGAAAATGCACTTGTTTCTTAAAGGCTGTTAAATAATTGCATTATGTCTTCTGCTTCAAAATAGAAGTAGCAGACTGGAGTAAATGACAAACTTATAAATGTATTTAAGATAAGTTTGTTATCCAGTGAACAGCACTGTTTATTTAAGAAGACTTATTTTTTAAAAAATAATAAAATCAGTAAGAATCAGTTTGTTCAGTCTAATAGAAATTTCTTCTCTTGTGATTTTTTGAGAAAAAAATTAATGGTAGTCAACAAATATTAACTCATGACACAGAAAGAGGAGGTGATATAAATTCATTAACTCTTGATTCACAGCTGAAGAACAAAGTTCCAGTAGCACTGAGCCAAGAGGAGCTGCAGAATGAAACAATCAGGAGCCTACAGATGGAGCTTCAAAAGGTGACCATCTTGAGTGTCATTCAAAGACTCAGTCATTTGGACGTCCCTTGCTGAACTTTGCCTCCCTAACAGTCCTCCTGTAGGCCTCTCAGTTGTAAGCAAGATGCCCTGCTGCTGATGCGTTCATTCGCAGATCATCGGTGATGTCTTGCAGCCATCTTCACCTTGGTCTCCCTCTCTTTTTCCCATTATGCACCCTTCCAAGACTGTCTTCTTTAAATTCTCGTGATGTTTAATATGTCCAGAATATTTAAGTCTTCTCTGCTTAATCTTCTTTACTAGTCAAACTTCTTCAATATTAAGTTCTTGTAGTATGGATATATTTGTTATTTTTTTTGTCCACGATAATTGAAGGACTCTTCTGTAGCATTTACATTCAAAGCCATTTATGTGTTTAGCTGTTTTATTAAGTGTCCAGGTCTCACAGGCATATGTTGTGATGGGAAAGATGCATGTCCTTAAAAATCTTATTTTTGTAGTTCTGTCTGTTCAGTCTTATTTTTGTAGTTCTGTCTATCTGTTCAAAGACTAGATTTACTTATTTAAATATGTTTTAAAAAATATGACACCACAGGTCAATGCCTTGAAGCAGTAACGTTCACAGTAATTGGACATATATGGGTGACAGTTTTTGTCTCCACATTGGTGTTGGTAGCTTAAAGTGAAAATAAAGGGAAAGTGAAAAGAAATATCATCTTGAGGATCAGAACTGGTTAGTGTGTAGAGTGGCATGTCAGAGAATCAGTGCATAACACAGGCTGACTTATATCTTCCAGAAGTTCCATCCAGTTCTTTCAAATACAGATTATGACTTTTAGTAAAGATTTCCTTCTCCTGAATTTGAGGAGTGACGTGTTAGAGGTTGGTAGTTGTGAGAAGTGACACATCAGAGTTTTATACTGAGGAGTTACACATCCTGAATTTTTCTTTGTAAAGAGTTGGTTATTGTGTGAAGTCACATATGAGAGCTGCTTATTATGAGAAGTGGCACATCAGAGCTGAGCATTATGAAGAGTAATAAATTGGAACTAGTCACAGCTTCATCATACTTTCCATGTCTGCAGTTAGAAACCTGTTCTGTTACTGAAGAATCACTTTACTGTAGAGAAGGTCATGAAGGAATGTCTTGGCTAATCTTCAGCATTGCATCCTGGGAAGAGAAAAGTAGCAGAGTATTTGGTTATTCAACCATTGAATTCCTTATTATCAGTATCACACAGTGAAATCATGAAAATAGAGGCACTAAAAACATTGTAGAAACAAGCTGTCTGCACTACAACTACAGTCTTTTACATGAGGTGCCAGTAAAAAAAAATTTTTTTATGTAACTCATCAGTTATAAAAGAACGTATGAAAGTACATTATTTTTGAAGTTGTGAATACTCATGTATTTATATATGGTGCGGTATATCTGTATTCCCTGCTTATGATTAATCGTTATGACCTAGAAAAATAGATGACTTACTTAACTATTAAACTGGAACTAGAAAGAAAATAATGTTCTACGAGGAGGAAAAAAAAGCTCTTTAGTGGCCAGAAATTTTATTTTTTTTTAATTTGAATAAAAAGGAGACCATCAAGGATTAAAATGTATCAGCTCGTGAAAACGGCAGTTTTAAAGTTATTTTAGTTTCTTAACACTTTCCGTGCCTTTGGTCATTATAATGACACTTCCGGTTTCCCGTTGCTTACCAATGGACATTATAATGATCATTGGTTTGTTTCAATAAAACAACCGGTGTAACATTTAGATTGTACATATTTCGTCCGCGATTCCGGTGACACTTTTCAAAATGGCAAAAGAGTGCCTAGTTACGAGCGATCCTGACCGAGAAAAGGAAGAGAAAGACCGAAATTTTTCAATTTTTGATAATGTAGATAGAGGTATGGACATGGCCTGTGACCACCCCACTGCTCTTGAATGTATCCCAAGTAGATCTAGACCTATTTAGACGACTGGAGAAGTAGTTAGGAGTTATTTCAGACTTTAATTTAGCGAGAATGCAACATAGAATCAGAATATGAGATCGACAAGTAGATCTACACATCTCAGATGGTAAGTAGTGCAATATCTAGACCTAGCCGATGGTGAGCTGGGCACAATCAGTGTCTAAAAACATCACATTACTTCTTTTTTCCTAAAAAAACTCTGCATTTATGAAATTTTCATTCATTTAGTTATACTTTGAAACATAATAAGTACACGGAAGTACATGGAAATACTGTTTTCCATTCCATTTTATAACTATACCCCCTAACATGTCAAGACACGCGCTTTTACTCAGGTAAGCAGCTGAACGTCTGCTTTTCTTCCTGTGGCGCGGAAAGTGTTAAGCTTGACCAGAAATACTATACCTGTGAAAAAATCAGCCTTTTGTAAATTCTTTCAGGTAAATAAGGTATTACTGAGAACCTTTTCTTGCTTGCTTTGACATCAACATTTATAAAAGTGATTACTTTTCTAACATGTAACTGTCACCATTGCTTTTCTTTTAAGTTTCACTGCACATTGTACTACACATAACTGGGAAAGTTATTGCCGCCAACCTTCCAAGGAGATATGGTATATATGATGGTAGTGGTGATGGTAATAACTGGATAATTATTGGTTTACTAATGTGCAGTTGTCCTTTATTCCCAGTGCCGCACTCATCTGGAAAGCGATGAAACAATTTTTGCTGAAAAATCAAGAGAAGTGAATCAGCTGAATGACACCATCAAGGAACTGGTGAGTGACACATGTGTTGAATGTGTTGTTTGGCATGCACAAAAAAGATACAAGTACTTGTGTATCCTAAAGTAAGATATAAGTACTTGTGTATCCTGAAGTAAGATATAAGTACTTGTCTCTCCTGAAGTAAGATTCAAGTATTTGTGTATCCTGAAGTAAAATACAAGTACTTGTGTATCCTGCGGTAAGATATAAGTACTTGTTTATCCGGAAGCACAGAAACACATTTGAAGTTTATAAATGATAGTTTTATGATTAGCATCTAACTGGGACAGTTAGTGGAATTACACCTCAGTGACTGCTGGAATGGGTAGTGGAGCAGAAGCGATCATGGCCAGATTGCTAGTTCCAACTTATAACTAACTTAGCTTGAATTCATTTATCATTTGTGGACATTTGCTTTCAGAGTCCTTTAAGCTTGCTTACTATAACAATACTATCAGCTAATCAGTTGCGAGAGTTGTTCAACTAAATGATTCTTGGGAAGTTCCATGACAGACGGCATCTGTCTGCTTCATAGCTATTATTTAAGATGAAACATGCTGCTTTCAGAATTATCTTCTTGCTTTCAAAACTATCTTCTAAAATGAAAAGTGCCACTTTCAGAACTATCATCTAAAATGAAAAGTGCCACTTTCAGAACTATCATCTAAAATGAAAAGTGCCACTTTCAGAACTATCATCTAAGATGAAAAGTGCCACTTTCAGAACTATCTTCTAAGATGAAAAGTGCGACTTCTTGTGACACATTTGTGTCATTTTGACACAGTGTCATTTTTTTCTAAAGTGCCATTATTATCATTAGTACTTTCAGGTAAAGATTCAGCATATTGAGGAATTGTATGAATGCTGCTGTTTAAATTGGAAATTGTTTCATGCACTGTATCATTTTCATTGCTTTCTGTTTTGTAAGGTACAATTTTGATAATTTTCAGTCAAGTTCAGTCATTATACTCGTAAATTGAGCCCTTTCTTAGTAGTTTGGAATAACATTGTGATAACTGCAGTTTGGGTGAAGGGATGAGAGGGTTTTGTTTTACAAAGTGTCGCTGTACATATTTCAGGAAAGGTCCGTTGGTGTGACTGAAGCGCAGTTACAGGAAGTGGTCTTGAAGTGCCAGCAGCAAGCAGAACAGCTGATCTCTCAGCAGATTAGAATAGAGGAGCTAGAAGCAGCTCTGAAGGTAACACAGTGCCTTTTCATGATCTTGCCAGTATCTGTTCCCATGATCTTGTTTCATAAAGAAACCAAAGGTAGAAAACTCCACGGACGTTAAAAAATAAAAATGAAAAAAATGGTAGAGGACCTTACATACATTCATTCATTCATTCATTCATTCATTTGCATGTCCCTTGCAGAACTTTGCCTCCCAAACAGCACTCCTGTAGGCCTCTCGGTTGTGAGCAAGATGGCCTGCTGCTGTTGCATCCATTTGCAGATCATCAACGATGTCTCGCAGCCATCTTCGTTTTGGTCTTCCTCTTTTTCTTTTTCCCATTATGTATACGGTCTTCTCTAAATTATCATGACGTTTAATGTGTCCAAAATATTTAAGTTTTCTCCGTTTAATCCTCTTTACTAGCCAGCCTTCTTCAATATTAAGCTCTTGTAGTATAGATATATACTCAGTATATACCTTACATTCACTGAAAAAAATCAAGGGAAAAGGAAGAAGGCTTCTAAGAAAAAAATCTGAAAAGGCTGATCAGTTGGCTCAGGAAAAAAGAAGGCAACTGATCTGATTAGGAATATAGGCTATATGAAACAGAGAAGCATAATGATGATATAGTGCCTAGTGCACCTGCCTGTCAGTCAGAAGGTCTGTGGTTCATTTTCGCACCTGGGCGAAAGTTTTCTGAGTCACCCCAGCCTCAAAAATTAGGTGCCTGGGGTTTACCCAAGAAAACAAAAGGCAGCAAGGACAGGTGCTGGCAACCCTACCTCAGCTGCCTGTAGTGGCCTAGAAATGTGAAGGCACCAAGTCTTCACTCTTCTGCAGCATGCAGATGCTACAGGACATAGATACTCATGTCGATAATCACCAGTACTCATTGACACTGCCTCCTTCTTCTTCTGTCTCTGTGAAAATGTGAGATGGTTTTGTTTTTTTTTTTTGTTTTTTTTTTTTTTTGCAGTCACTGCAGTGGAGATATTGAGACACAGTATTATGTTGGATTGGAAGTCGGTTATGGTGTCTATTTTCTCAGTCTCTGAACGGGGCTAAGAAGCAGCGAGTGTGCAATACGTCTTTAGCAGATTTCACTGCCATGGGAACTGTGGCAGTCCCTGCCCTTGTTAGCCAGACTGCCTGTTAGTGGAGAGTACCAATGAAGAGATGGAACAGTGTCCTGACTGTCTATGACTCACCAGCCTGATGCTAGTATGTCAGCAATGGATCGCTGACTACCAAACTGGACAGCTTCTTTGGCCGTCCTATCTTCCTTCTGAACTGCTTGTTAATTCTTACTACAACATTTTTGTATGAAGCTTTTAAAAAAAAATAAATAAATTGACAACCATAAGATAATCATATTGTGCCATAAAAATAGATGAAACAGTGATGATGCTGACATTTCAATATTTCAGCTGACAGAAATAAATGACAGCAGCCTGACTGAAGAATCAGCTTCAGTTCCAGCAGATGTCAATTTCATGGGAAATGCATCAGGACGAAGACCCAAGTCTGTTCCTGCTCATATATACAAAGTGCAGGAAGATGTGAGTAACTACATTCTTCAAAGCTGTAACATTATTATGGAATGGAAATATCTTACATCCTTCCTGTGTCGTTAAACATCACATAGGGCTCGCATGGTAGTTCTCCAAGTTTTCCTGGTTTCAGTGACTTTTTCAACCTCATCAAGGGATTTTATGCCTACTAATTTGGCCTCTCTTAACAATGTCCTCTTTAGAGTTTCACATGACCGACCTCTTTTTCTTCGGCCTGTTGTGTTCCACTTGAGAGCTTGTTTTAGGACTCTCTATTTATTCTCATCACGTGACCAATATATTTCCATCTCCTTTGTCTGATCACCCATGAGATAGGTTGTTGTTTGCTCATCTGCCTTATCTCTGCTCTCTCTCTCTCTCTGAACCTTAAGTGCCCAGGGCACATGGGGCTTCCGCAAGGGTTTTCCACAAATGCCTGTCCTTCGCCTTTTTTTCTGCTCTTGCCCAGGTGAGCCCTCTATTGCTCAACATCCTTTCTGTTGTTCTTCTCCATGTCTCTTTTGGTCTACCCTTACTTCTGCTCCCCTGTGGTGTCCATCTTAGTGCTATTTTTGGTAGTGAGTTGTCAGTCATTCGGAGCACATGTCCCAACCATCGCAGGCGTCTTTCCTCAATAATTGTTGTCAGTGGTTTCATCTGATTTCTGCTAATAAGATGTTATTTCTTATGGTGTTTGGCCAAAATATTTTTCGAATTCTTCGTAAACATTTAGTTTGGAAAGAATTCAACTTATTTTCTATGGTTTTGGTGATTTTCCAGCATTCACTTCCATAGAGTAGTACACTTAGAACATTACTCTTAAATATCCTGATTTTCATATTTATGCTTAGTTTTTCAGATTTCCATATAGTCTGCAGCATTGCAAAAGCCTGGTTTGCTCTAGTAAGTCTGCTGTTGATGTCCTCTGTGCTGTCTCCATTTTCTACTACTCTGCTGCCAAGGTATACAAATTCGTTGACCTCCTCCACTAACTTGTTATCTACTCTGAGTGCATTTCTGTTGTTCACATTTTGCTTCATTAACTTTGTCTTTCCTACGTTGATCTTTAGTCCTATGTTGTTTGCATTCTGAGTTAGCTTGTTTATTTTATCTTGCATATCTTTGTGCCTTATTTCTGCACTGTTCTTGAATTCGTTCCACTTTATACCTAGTATTTTCCTTAGGCATTTAATGAAAATATCTTGCATCCTTTGCTTGCCGTTAAACATCACATAGGGCTCGCATGGTAAATTACCTATATTTCCTGTTTTCTGCAAGTTTTTCAACCTCATCAAGGGATGTTATTCCCACTAAGCTGGCCTCAGTGGAAATATGGTGGAGTATAAATATATAAATAAATAAAGAGCTAACTATGAGAAAAGTGTTATATCAGTATTCAGATGACATGGGGTCTATATTAGGAAAGACTCAGAGGTAATAGTGGTCAGACCATTACTGGAGAAAAACAAAATCTAACTGATAGTCAATAACCCATCATGTAAAAAAAAAAGAAAGAAAGCAGAACAACTGTGGGAAATTGCAGGCCAGGTATCACAACAGCAAACTGATATTCCCTTCGAAACACCCGTGTATGCCCTCACACACCAACAGCTGTTTATGTTGTGAATTCTCATGCACTGTGCTTTATAGACAGTTATTTTATAAATAGTTTTCCTGAACACAAAATGCTGAGTGCTAATTTTTATTAATGAGTAGGCAGTGATACGAGATATAAAATGTAAGTAGTTTGTTCATCATTCATTTCACTACTGCTGTTCTCAAGCCAATAATGAAAATTAGAAATATTTCACGAAGAATTTAAATTACAAGTTAAACAAACAATATAAATATTATACTGTAAATGTATAATTAAAAAATGAATAGTGTAAAATAAGAAAATAATAAATGTATAATGAAAAAAATTTCTTTTAATTATGCGAAGTCATTAAATTGAGAAAGAAAAGAGGGACATCAGTGTCTTTTTTTTTTATTTTATTAGTTTTGTTTCTTTAGGTAAGGTGAATTTTGATATTTTTTGTTTCTTGAAACACAAGGCCAGCCTACTGTGTCCCCCTTCTAGACTTATCAAAACCAGCCCCGCTTTGTTTACCTTGGAGCGTGTCATGCAGAGTTTCAGGGCTCGAAGCCAGCTGTTGATTAGTAGGCTTGAGGATGAAGATGATGTTCTTCACCAGACTTTCAGTGATGATGACGAAGATGGTGATGATGATGAAGAGGAGGAAGGAAAAGAGCAGGATAATGTTGCTCAGACAGACCAGGAGGAGGCTGGAAGGTTTGTATCTTGTCCAGAGTTTTTAATTCCTTTCTGAATGTGGAAAAATTTTCATACTGTTAAAATTAAAATCGTAAACACTTTTAAGATGAGTGGAAAAAAAACAGAAGAGAACCAAGTGGAAAGATAATGAGCAGTCTTATATGAGAGCATGAGAAGAAAATCTTCAACTCTTCCCGTGCCTTTCATCGCTTGGACGACGGTTACGGTTTCTCACGTGGTTCCTTTAGTCACTCTAGCGACGTTTGGTTTGTTTCATTAAAAATCCGGTGTAACATTTAGATTGTAAACATTTAGTGTGCATGCCCCGTGACCTTTTTCAAAATGGTCAAAGAGTGCTTAGTTACGAGGGAGAAAATTGAAGTTTTCTGCTAGAAATGTCAATTTTTGGTGACGTAGATAGAGGTTTGGACATGCCCTGTGACTAGACCACTGTTCTTGATTGTATCCCAAGTAGATCTAGACAGATGACTGGAGAAGTAGTTTTATTTCAGACATTATTCTACCGATAATGCAACATTGAATCACAATATGATGTCGACAGGTAGATCTGCGCATCTCAGATGGTACGTATTGTACCTCTAGACCTTTCCAATGGTAAATTGGACACAATCATTGTCTATAAACATGGCATTACTTCTTTTTTTTTTTCTAAAAAACTCTGCATTTATGAAATCTTCATACATTTAGTTATATTTTTAAACATAATAAGTACACAGAAGTACATGGAAATAGTGTTTCATTCAGTTTTACAGCTATACCCCCTATACATATCAAGACCCACGCTTTTAATCCGGCACCTAACTGAATGTCAGCATTTCTTCCTGAGGCATGGAAAGAGTTAACTTACCTAATGAAAGGTGTCAGTGTTTAAATTGATGCTAATAACTTTTTTTTTTATTGACATAATTAGCCACAGCCAAAATAAACAATATTTTGTAATATTTATAACATGTTATTGTGACCTTGACATTGGCATCATTCAATCACAGCATTTCACGCTCAGCTCTTTTATTGTAAGCAGAGATGCTGTGTGATGCCGCACAAACAACTCTCAATATACAAAAAATGTAAAATCTGTGTGCTTTCGTAAGAAATTTCCAACATGTAAAAAGTTTCCATAAAGAACTGACATAAAGCATTCAAAATATGTGTGAGCTCAAATCAACATATGCCCAAGCTAATACACTTTGGAAAAGTGAGATACCTGTTCCTAGTTTCCATGTGTCTCATATCACATTAGCTTCTCTGTAGTATAGTGAAGTGCGTTTCTTTGTGGTTTTAGAAATATTTTCATATTCTGCACCAAATCTGGTGGTAAACATGCACCTGAATAAAAAAATAAATAAAAGGCAGCTCAGAAATGTGTTTCCTTTGATTTAGAGGTGAAATTGAGAATGATAAAGCAGTATTAATAAGGACAAAGTTTATCTTCGATCACATAGTTTCACAATATCAACTGTGAACACTTGTGTGAAGGACACTGCTCCCATAAATGTGACGAATATAAAAAGCTGACTTACTTAAAGGTTATGGAATGTATTAATTATCTAAGTCGGGAACTGTCTGTATGTGAAAGTCATCTGACTTCATTGCATAGATTAAGAGATGTTCAGTTGGTTCTGAAATGTGCCTGGCTCCACCAACTATTTCAGTTCCAGAAACATCATCTTGTCCTGGAACAAAGAAGATAGTGAATTTAGAAATTTTTGAATTGCGTATTGACACAAGGCATGACATTTTGTTTGAGCATGCTTGAGTTTCTCCGAGCATATTCACCGAGTCATTTTAAATGTTAGCATAAGCATGTCTTTGTGCTGCTGACCAGTGCAGTGTTCATGTAATAGTTGTTACTTCAGTAAAGGCTGCCTGTGGTACAAGCATGAGCACTGTTGGCTCCTTTTGTTGGTGTTGGTGTAAGGTTAAATGATTGGCATATGTATCCAGCTTGTCTTGTCTCGGCCTAGTGTCTGAAGACTTGTAGGACTGATTCCTGTGCCCACTGTGATGAGGCGAGCCGAGAGGCACTACACTGGCAGTTTTTGTAACTTTTCTTATGGCCTAGAGTCTGTAGGAACTTGGCTCAGCCTGCCTGGCTACTGGCTGCAGAGCCAGGCTTCTCTGCAGGCTCCACTACAATCTGTACTTTAGGTGTGTCCCTTTCTTGTTGGATATTGTGAAAAATGATATGCGTGACTTCTTTTTATTTTAGTAAGAGTAGCACTTTTATTTCCTGCCAAAATGCTTTAAGAAAGTAGAATTTCTTAATAGTTAAAGTTTGCTTCAAACAAGAAAAAGGAGAGCATATTTGTCATTTCCAAGACAGAGATGTGAATATTTCGTGTAGCTCTGTTGTCTGATGAATCTTTTTGTCCTAGGCGGAAAAAGGTGAATATTCAAAGGCGGGGGACATTCCAAATAAAAAAATCGGGCACAGATGTAGCTGACAGACTATCAGGGTCAAGAAACAGTTTACCTGAGGTGTCAAGTAGAATTGGTAAGACACAGGATTTCATGACTTGTATTGTTGTTGCTATAGTTTATTTTCAGAATTCATGTAATGTTGCCCACACGTGGCTGGTAACTTTGAAGTAAGGGAGGGTTTAAACCTGCAGTATATACATAAAATGTTCCACTGCAGGATAAAATCTGGATAATTTTGAGAAATTCAATAAAAAATTCATATTAATTAAAAATGGTAGAAAAAAACTGTGGAAAATTAATAAGACGGGAAGGATCCTAAACACATCAACACAGATAATAAACAGGAAGAGAAGGTAAATTGAGAGAGCATGTAATATGTATACCATATCATATATGTGACAATATAATAGAAAGTCACCAGTGAAACTGATGGAAAGTACCAAGAAGGATTAATGCTAATAAAATTAATGCTAGTATATTTTATGCTTTATCTGAGTGGCGAAGTGGTTAGTACACTGGTCTCTCATGGTGAAGGTCAGGGGTTCAAACCCAGCCAGAGGCACCCCAGTCACCCAGCTGTAGAAATGGGTACCTAACTTCTTCTGGAGTTGGGGAAGAAAAGGCAGCCAGGCGTGATACTGACCGTATCACCCTCTAGTGTGCTGACAGGTCAAGGAAAATATGGGCACTAACACCATATCCCTATGTGCCTCAAAGGCATGACAGGAATACCTTTGCCGTTTTTTTAAAAATATTTTATGCTGAGTTGATATTATTTGTAAAGAGAATTTAAGAGAAACAGTGAAGAAAAAAATAAAGTAGAAGAGGAGAAAAATACTTCATAAGAAATAGTTCACAATCATGAAAAAGAAATACTACATCGCAATCTTAATTATTTCATACACTTTTTATTAAGGAATATCTGTGAAGTATGTAAAGTTGTCCTTTCTCCTTGCCATTTCACAGAACAGACATCTGTTTCTTACCATGTTTTCTGTTTTATTTCTGTTACTTCTGTTAGTCTTTGTGTGATCTTTTTTGTGCTCAGTGCTGGTGTTTGTGTGAAAAGGATTTTGTTACAAATTATAATTCAGCCCCAATGTGCACAGTCAGCATTTCTTTTTTATATCTCAGAAATGTTTCCTGATATTTATTGACAAGCTTTTACCCATCAAAAAAAAAACGGTGGGAAAAGGAATAAAAATGTTTATTCAGATTAATTACTATTCCCAGTTAAACTTTATTAATTCTTTGATAAACGTCAACAGTATGACCACAAAACACACCATTTAAGTCATTGTTACTACTGAAAAATCCAGTGACACATTTTGTGATGTCTGCTCATTAACATCTCAATAAGCTTGAGTGGTGGAGTAAAGCAGTCTGCACACATGCCCATACCAGCCTCCCCTCCTGTTCCCAGTCTGTGACATAGTGAAAGCTACAGTCTGACAGATGACAAATATAGGAAATTATATAACAGTATTTGATTAACGTTGTGTTAAGCATTATATAGCTACAATTTCTTTATCTTGGGCACAGGTGATATGTTGAGATCTAGCACTCGTCTTGTTGGTGAGATATCAGGACTGACTCAAGCCAGCCATGAGAGTGGGAGATTCATAAACATGGATGTTGAGTCGAGTGCTGAGATTCATCGCAAGCTCATCAAGCAGTCCCAGCTTAAAGCAATGGAAGCCCACCAGAAGATAAGAGACCTCTCTATCAACATCAGGTCTGGATAAAACACCAGTATCCTGTTTCTGTATAAAGTGTACTGCCATAGAACATTAGGTTGAGTACAGGTTATTCTAACTATCCTATTTCTGTTTAAAGTGTGCTGCCATAGGACATTAGGTTGAGTACTTCTAACTCTTTTTTTTTTTGTAATGAATTTCTGGTTTAGAAAGTGTAATAGTTAATTTATACATTGGGCATCTGAAGTGGTTAATACACAAGTCTATCATGGTGAAGGTCAGGAGTTCAAATCCAGCAGGAGTCACCCCCCCCCTCCCCCCAGACACCCAGCAGCAGAAATGTGTACCCGACTTCTTCCAGAGTTGGGAAAGAAAAGGTGGCCAGACATGATGCTGACATTACCTTTTAGTGTGCCGACAGGTCAAGAAAAATATGGGTGTTGATACCACATCTCTTTATTCATCTAAGGCATGACAGGGTTACCTTACCTTTAATTTATACATCTATAATACAGAAAAAAAATTAAATATCAAACTTATTAGTTACGTGATATGGAGTGAAATACAGATTTGTAAATGTAGAATTCTGTATCATAGGAACGTACAAGGGGAAATCACTAAGTAACTCGTAGATTGAAATATTTTATCAGTGGCAGTTATCAGGTAGTATTTAAATATATCCTTAGATGGTACCATCATCCAACTTTATAATAGTTGTATGTAGGAGGAGCTGGGAGTTACGTGCACATGCGCAAAGCAATAACAAAATGGCTACCCAACTGCTAGTGTATACCAAAGAAGAACAGAGAAGTGTAATGCGATTTTTGTGGGCTAAAGGACATTCAGTTGAAGACATTCATAAAGAAGTGATTACAGTTTATGCTGAAAAGTGTTTATCATGTAAAGCGGTCTATAACTGGGTAAAAGAATTTTCTCAAGGACGCACCGAAATTGTTGACAAAGTCTGACTTGGCCGTCCTGTTCAGATCGCAGCAGAAGCGACTACAACGTGTGAATGAGATTATCGAAGCTGATAGATGAGTAACGATAGACACTGTAGCAAGTGCAGTCAGATGTTCACATGGCTTAGCTTACAGAATAATGCATGAGCAATTGAATTTTCAGAAAGTTTGCTCACATTGGGTACCCAGAAATCTGAATGGTGAACACAAAATGAACCGATTTGGTTTGTCATTCCAGCATCTCTGTCATTATGCATATGAAGGTGAAGACATGCTCCAAAGGATTATTACTGGAGACAAATCTTGAGTGCACCACTGCCAACCTGAATTAAAATGTGCCTCAATGCAATGGAAACACCCGTTATCGCCATGCACAAAAAAAGTTCAAGATTATGCTTTCTGCGGGGAGGGTTATGCTGACAGTGTTCCGAGATTATCAAGGAGTGTTGTTAACCAAGTTCCAGAAGTATGGTGACAGTGTGAATTCTGTATTGTACTGTGAAGTTCTTTCGATGCTACGGGATGCAGTTTGAAGAAAACGTCCTGGTCTGCTGACTAGAGGTGTACTTCTCCTTCATGACAATGCTAGACCACATACGGCTCGGTTAACCCAAGAAAAAATTAGCCAGTTGGGTAGGGAAGTTCTTGAAAATCCACCCTATAGTCCTGACTTAGCTCCAAGTGATTTTCACCAGTTTGGTCCATTGAAAAACCGCCTTGGTGGGAGAAGATTCTCAAGTGACGAAGAGGTGAAAACAGAAGTAAAAAAAAAAATTGTTCAGAAATCGGACTTCTGATTTTTACACCCTGGGTATTGCATCACTGATTACACAGTGGAACAAATGTATCAATGTTGGTGGCGATTATGTTGAGAAATAGGGGAATAATGTAGGTTTAAAAATTAAAAGTTTTCAAATTACTGTCACATTTAGTTTTTTTGTAACAGGCATTTGTGAGTTGCTTAGTGACTTTCCCTCGTATAATTTGTAGCTGAGATTTATGTGTATGTTTTATTGTTTTCATGTTGACTTTTTGACATATTTATTGAAACTAACAATGTAAATGTTATTTTGCTTATTAAAAACAACTCCCACATTGTTTATTCATATTTTTCTGCCATAGACGTCTAACGGACTTCATTGTGATGTTATCTTTGGTGGGACATTGAAATATTAGCATTATTTATTTGAGTCATTGTAACAGTTAGACCTGTTTGATTTTTTTTTTTTTTATTGTAGACTAAAACATTTTTTTTGTTGTTATCAGAATGAAAGAACAACTGATTCGTGAGTTAGTAAAATCAGAGAAGGATGCGGAGCTGATGAACAAACAGTATGCTGAAAAGATTAAGAAACTAGAGAAGGTTGGTTTTTCTAGGTTTTTTCATGTTTTACATTTCTGCTTAAAACTGTGAAAGTCCAAACATAGAAAGCTGTATCTTAGCACCCCACTCAAGAGAAATGATAAGCCATATTTTTTTTTTTACTTTGATATTAAAACAAAATACATGTTATCGTATAGAATGCTCTTCTAAAGAAAGTAATGGTTATGTTTTTAGATTTCAAAACCCTATTATAAGAAAAGAACCTGACAGGGATAACGTAGAAAAAAAAATGAAGAACTAAAATATAATTAACAATTAATAGCTCTGTTAAAAAAAAAAAAAAAGTGAAGAAAGCAGCAGAAGTTACATCTTACATCCTTCCCATGCCATTAAACATCACATAGGGCTCGGATGGTAGTTCACCAAGTTTTTCTGTTTTCAGTGGGCTTTTCATCCTCACCAAGGGATTTTATGCCTACTAAATTGGCCTCTCTTAACAATGTCCTCATTAGAGTTTTACATGGTCAACACTCTTTTTCTTCTGCCTGTTGTGTTCCACTTGATAGCTTGTTGATTCTCTGGTTGTTTCTTCTCATCACATGATCGACATATGTCCATCTGCTTTTTCTGATCACCCAGGAGGCAGGTTGCTGTTCGTTCATCTGTCTTATCTCTGCGTTGTTCTTGAATTCATTCCACTGTATAATGAGTATTTTCCTTAGGCATTTGTTTTCAGAAGAGTCTAATTCGTTGTCTCTTTCTTTAGTTGTTTTCCAGCTTTTGCATGCATAAATTTGAATTGAATAATGTTAGTTTGGTTTTTGTGTTTATACGAGGGGAAGTCACTAAGTAACTCGCAAATGCCTGTTACAAAAAAACTAAATGCAACAGTAATTTGAAAACTTTTAATTTTTGAACCTACGTTATTCCCCTATTTCTCAACCTAATCGCCACCAACATTGATACATGTGTCCCATCGTGTAATCAATGATGAAGTACCCATGGCGTAAAAATCGGGAGTCCGATTTCTGAACCATTTTTTTTACTTCTGTTTCCACCTCTTTGTCACTCGAGAATCTTCTCTCGCCAAGGTGGTTTTTCAATGGACCAAACAAGTAAAAATCACATGGAGCTAAGTCAGAACTATAGGGTGGATGTTCAAGAACTTCCCTTTCCAACTGGCTAGTTTTCTCTTGGGTTAACCTGACCATATGTGGTCTGGCATTGTCATGAAGGAGAAGTACACCTCTAGTCAACAGACCAGGACGTTTTCTTCGAATTGCATCCCATAGCATCGACAGAACTTCACAGTACGATACAGAATTCACACTGTCACCATACTTCTGGAACTTCAGTCAGCTCTGATAATCTCATTCACATGTTACACAGTCACTTCTGTTGCAATCTGAACAGGACGGCCAAGTCAGACTTTGTCAACAATTTTGGTGCATCCCTGAGAAAATTCTTTTTGCCCAGTTATAGACCACTTTACGTGATAAACACTTTTCATCATAAACTGTAATCATTTCCTTATGAGTGTCCTCAACTGAATGTCCTTTAGCCCACAAAAATCGCACTACACTTCTCTGTTCTTCATTGTTACACACTAACAGTTGGGTAGCCATTTTGTTATTGTTTTGCACATGCGCACGTAACTCCCAGCACCTCCTACATACAACTATTATAAAGTTGGATGATGGTGCTATCTAAGAATATATTTAAATGCTTCCTGATAACTGCCACTGATAAAATATTTCAATTTATGAGTTACATAGTGACTTCCCGTCGTAACTTTTGAGTGGCATTTATTCTCAGATTCTTGAAGGTCAGTGCTTCTTTTGCAGTTGTAATTCTAACTTCTTTTCTGGTGTCATCATCCTGGTGGAAGTTGCATGGATGCTTGTTTTAAATTGTTTATTCAATTTCATTTTATTTACATTTGTAAAAGATGTCTTTTTTTTATTTATTTAATCCAGACATAAGATCATGACAGTTATCAAGCAATGAATGATTACAGAATAGATTATACTGAGGTTGCCCAAAACAGTATGATGCTGTAATTCAGTATTATTCAAATCTAGCTGGTTAGACAAAGGGAAAATTCCTTGTCTGTAATCTCATAAACTACGAGGGTTGATTGATAAATTCGCGGCCTAAGGTACAAATACTTGAAACACACAGTTGATATTAGGTGCATTTGTAGATCCAGTTAATGTAAGATTAAAAACCAAATTTCAAGAAATTAACTGCAACCAATTTTTTTTTACAGGCTACTGAAGTGGTAAGGGGAGGCAGAATTTGAGAAAATGGATAAAATTTCTCATCGAGCAGTCATTCGCTACCTCAGCATCAAGGGCTTATTGTCGAAGGAGAGCCATGAGGATATGATAGAGACTCTAGGGGAGAGTGCCCCTTCTTACAGCACAGTGAAGAAATGGGCAGCTCATTTCAAACATGGAAGGGAGAGTCTGGAAGATGATCCCCATCCAGGAAGACCAAGAGTGGTAGCCACCAATGAAACCACAGGCAGAATCCATGACATGATAATAGAGGATCAACGACTAACTGAGCAGTACATTGCTACTGAGTTGGGCATCTCCAAGGAGTGTGTTTATGCCATTATTCGCAATGATCTTCAAATGACTAAGGTCCCTTCTCAATGGGTCCTGAAACTTCTTGTAGCTGATCACAAACGACAGTGTCTCAACATGTCAAGAGACAATCTTGGTCATTTTTCTGCAGATTCTAAAAAGTTTCTTCAGAAATTTATGACAATGGATGAGACTTGGGCTCATCATTTTCAACCAGAAACCAAAGAACAGTCAAAGCATTTGAAACATCATGGATCCCCACCTCCAAAGAAAGAAAGGGTGGTTCTGTCTGCAGGCAAAGTGACGGCTTCCATCTTTTGGTATTCAGAAGGAGTGCTATTAGTAGACTATCTTCAAAAAGGCAAAATGGTCACACTGGGGCCTGTTACACTAATCTTGTGAAGCAACTGCGGGTCAAACTGAAGGAAAAACGTTGAGGTAGTCATCTTTTATCAAGACAGCGCTCCAGTTCACAAGTCGGCGGTGGCAATGGCTGCCATCCATGAATGCGGCTTCCAGCTTTTTGAACATCCTCCTTATTCACCAGATTTGGCCCCTTCGGACTATTACCTGTTTACCAAACTCAAAAAGAAGCTCAATGGTTGCAAATTTGCTTCAGATGATGATGTCATTCATGTTGTAGACCACTTTCTACTGGCATAAGATGCTGACTTTTACAAAGAAGGAATCCGTCTGCTCCAGGATCGCTGGACTAAGTGCATAAACTTGCAAGGGGACTATGTTGAGAAATAACCAAAAAAGTTGTCCACAAATAATCCGTTGTACCTTATGCCGAGAACTTATCAATCACCCCTCATATACCTTGACTCACAGGCCGTCAGTGCAGCATTAGGCCCTGCATGACAAATCTTAGTCCATGTGATCAATAGGATATCACATGAAGTTCAATCCCATGAATAAGATATATCAGCCTCCCCCCTTCTTCTCTCCCCCCCCCCCACCATCCTTAGCATGAGAAAGCAAGAAGAAAATTAAATTTTCTTTAATATGTACAAAATGTGTATGATCCTCTATCTGTGCAGGAAAAGGAGGCAGCCAAAAAGAATCTCAGTGATGTACAGAAAGCACTGCAACAACTGGAGACAAAAGACAAGATGGAGATCTCCAACATTCAGAAACTTGAAATGTTAGTATAGTTATTTTTTAGATATCACTTCTTATATTCCTGGATACACACAAGCCTTTTTTGTGCCTTTACAAGAACTGAGATAAGTTTTCATTCTTTTAATATTTTTCATTCATTTTTTCATTCTTTTTTTCATTTTTTTGTCATTTCGCTTACATTAGTTTGATGTAATCCATACTTTGTCTCTTCTCTCTAATTCTTCGTCCTGTTTGTTTTTGTTTGATAAAAGCTCGCGCCGAAATGTCACATGTTTGTTATCATTAAATAATAAAGCTGTTCCTACTTTATTCCTAGTTTATACATTTTATTTTTAGATAATACATTTAGTACTGAATGAGAAGACAAAAAAAAAAAAAAAGAAAAACAGTAATTTCAGAATTTCTCCTTACTGTTAAAAAGAAAATGTCAGAGAATAAGAAACAGATTGTAAAAAACTGGAATATCTAGCAAAATTTCTTTTGGAAAACTGGATAAGAACTTGAGAGTCCAGAGATATATGAAGAATTAGAATAATGTACGTTTATGTCAGTTGGCATTGTATTAAAAAAAAGGAGGGGGGGGGGAACAAACTACGTTATAGAGCACAACATATACATTACATTAGCAGCTATCAGGTAAATTCAGTAAATAAATGTACCTGAGTTTCTGTCACATCCAGGGACTACAAGAAGAAGATTGAAGAGGCCAAGGCGAAAGTGTCAGCTTTGCAGAGAAAACAGAAGGAAACTGAGAAGGTTGCCAGCTTTGCTCACCAGCATGAAAAGAAGTTAGTATAGAATTTCTGCCATAACAGGGGTACAGAATAGCTGCCTGGTATTGAATTTCCACATTTGGAAGGGTACAGAATAGTTTGGTTTTTTTTTTGTACTGAATTTCCCCTGGAAGAAGTGTATAGAATAGTTGCATTGTATTGAGCTTGAAATATGAAAAGTGTACAAAATGCTGCTTTGTATAGAATTCTAACTATGAGAATGGCATTGAATAGCTGCTTTGTACCAAACTCCTTAAAGAAGTATGGTACAGTGATAGCTGCTTTCCAACTGTCAGCACATGAAAGTGGTGAAAGCTTGCAAAATTGTCCCATATTACATTCTAAAGATGGTCTTTGAGTAACAGTGCTTCCTTCACATTTTTCTGAAGAAGGTGCTGAAGTCTTCTAGCAAGCTAGAATGAAAAGCAAGTAGAATGTAACAACATTGACAGTTTAGCTTGTTTTGTTCAAAGAAAGATTGAAAGCAGCATTTGTCTATTAAAGAAGGCTTGAATAATTAAGAGAGTGATAGATAACAGTCCCCTGTTGTGTTGGGTGCCTAATATCAAAATGATTAGTGCATGAGTTTCTGCTGGTGAAGGTCAGTGGTCCCTGCTGGGGTTGTCTAGTTAAACCAGGTATAGAAATGGGTACCTGACTTCTCTTGGAGCTGGGGATCCAGTGTGCTGACAGTTAATGAAAAATAATGAGCACTAATACATATTTTCTTTGTGTAGCTTAATGGCATGCCACAGTGCTGCCCTTACCAGTTTTATTTAAAGGCTTGTTGAACTGCTGTCCACTGTGAGGATCAGGATTGTTCCCAGTGGTGGTGGGGTCTGCTGCTTGTAGCAAGGAAAGCTACTGGCATAAACTCCCTGTTTAGCATGAAGCCCTTTATCAGAGCACTGAGATACTTATCTGTGGTAATATGCCTCTTAAAAAAAAAAAAAAACACAAATACCCTTTGAAAGGCTTACGTTATTTTATTTATCTTGGAATGCTTTATTTGGTGAAGCAAAAATCTTGCAGTCTTTTCAAGTGAAATAAATCTGTGCTTATTGTGTGAAGTAGAGGTTTTAAACATTTCTGATGCTCAGTTCTTGTGTAAACCTCTGTCAGAGTAAATCTGTGGTTCCCAAACTTTTTGAAACTGCCACCCTTTGACTCCAAGGATAGATTTCCTAGCACCCCTAAAAACTATTTTATTATGCCTTCAACTGCTTCTTTCCCCACCCACACTGCCACTGCTTTCCCCCCTCTCCCCCTCCAGGGGTAAGTTTACTGTTATTTTGGGAACCCCTGAGGTACATTGATGACCATGCCTGTTATGGAGGTTCATTGTTCATCTGAAGGTGGCATTAATTTTTTTTAAAATGTTTCAGGATCCAGGACTTGGAGTTAGCCGTGGAAAGAATGAAGCAGCAGCAGGAAACTTTGCAAAAGAAACTCAAGGAAGAAGTGGATCAGAAAGCAAAGCTGGAGGTCAGTATCACCTGTTCAATGGCTGACATGGTGTTCAAAATGTGCCAGATGGTAGAGATTATTTTCTTTGTTGTTGTTGTTGTTGTTTTGTAGACATTTAATCCCTCAACTTTTTTTAACATTTAAAACAGGTAAATTTTTTCTTGTCCTTCTGTCCCACTTTTATCCCACCACCCATTATCCTACACCACCACCTCTTATCTCACACCACCACCCATTATTCTACACCACCACCTCTTATCTCACACCACCACCCATTATTCTACACCACCACCTCTTATCTCACACCACCACCCATTATTCTACACCACCACCTCTTATCTCACACCACCACCCATTATTCTACACCACCACCTCTTATCTCACACCACCACCCATTATTCTACAATACCACCCCTTATCTCACACAACCACCCCTTATCTCACACCACCACCCATTATTCTACACCACCACCCCTTATTCTACACCACCACCCCTTATCTCACACCACCACCCATTATTCTACACCACCACCCCTTATCTTACACCACCACCTCTTATCTGACACCACCACCCATTATTCTACACCACCACTTCTTATCCCACACCACACCTCAACAAATTCAAAGTTAGCACAGTAATATCATTGATTAGGTTCTCCATTTTACCAGAATTACCTCCTTTATATGTCTCTCTTTATCACATACTCACACACACACACACAGAGATAATAAACCCTATTTTTTTTAAATTTATAGACTAGTGTGTCATCTTTATCTCTTTACCTTTTATCTACTGCTTTGTTTATCTCACTGTTTGCTCATGAAAGGCACCATGAAGGTCTTACCCCTGTTTTTTTTTTTGCTTTTTTTATGGCATACTCAACCAATCAAAATATTATCATTATGCTGTTATAACCAGCCATTGTTATTATATATGGCATAATTTCTTTTTCCAACTCTCTGATAACCAGAAAGACATGCAACGAGAGGTCCAGAGGGTCAAGGACTTGGAGATAAGAGATGAACAAACACAGAAGGTTCTGAAGCGAAGAACTGAGGAGCTCATGTCTGCTAAGAGACGTCTGCGGTCAGCAAGTGGAGTGCTGCCACCTATCACAAGGTAGCGTGTAGTCACAGTATAAGAAGGAAGTGTTGACTGTTTTAATCATGTAAATTTGCACCAGTGAAAGTCAGGTCAGGTTTGTCTGCTGCTGTAATTACAGTAAATTGATCTGCCCTCTGATTGTCAGACCCGCAGCCTTGTTGATGTTTTGGGAGAATCTAAGACTAAGGGAAGTAAACCGTGACAGAAAAATCTAAAGGTAAATTAGGAGTGGGTGAATGCAGAAGGCAGTAAATTTTCTTTTTTTTATTTTAATATGCATTCATTAGTAGCAGTTTCCATTACTAGTTCATTAAAACCCATTTCTTAACTGCTTACCTACTACTTTGTCTACAGTAACTGTTTATCCACCATTTGTCCACTTTACTTACTTGATGGTGAAGTTTGTTGTTCCCCCCCCCCACACCTGTTGTGGCAGCTGCTGTTTGTCAAAATTTTCACCAGTGCCATGGAGTAAGCACACCTTGCCAAGATCCTCCTTCAAAAAAGAAGATCATGGCACCCAAGGGCCTGTCTTCAGTGCAATGTTGATAGCCCTGAAACAACAAAAGAACATTATGAGCAATGGTACACAACTCTAGGGCATTACTTTTTTACATTTGTTTCTGTGAGATCTATTCTTATTGCATGCTTGTATGCATGTTTTTTAAAAGAGATTTTATTTCCATTGTGTCTACATACTTTACAACTGAATAGTTGTTTTTTTTTTTCCTGTACACCAGATTTTCACACTCTTTCAAATGCATTCTGCGTATAAGTCCGTATTTGTATAATGTGCTTTATGCGTGGTTATTTTATTTGTGTTTTGGATTGTTAATTTAGTGAAGAGCATGACAGAATTGAGGATCAAAGGAAATGGGTAGATGCTGAAGTAGAGAAAGTGTTAGAGCAGCGGAGAAAGAATGAGGAACTAGAACAGGTTAGTTTACTGTAGTTTTGTAACTCTTCTTTCAGTTTGCAACAAGAGTAAATTAATCTTCGTAGTTAAATCTTTACAAATTTGCTTTGCTGCATCATCCTCTTTTTTTTTTAATAACTTATAATACAGGATGAGCATATAAAGTCTTTCTCGGATTTAAAACATTTATTACACAAAAACTATGACTAGTAGAGATGTGGTTTTTTTTTTTTTTCTTTCTTTGCAAATTTTACCTCAACTCAGATAGTTTTTTTTTAACATTATTTGTGCACATCAAAATGTGCTCCATTTGTTACCCTGAGAAAGTCTAAGCAATATGTTTTCTAACATCTTTCTATGTAATGCCACAACATTCATGTTTCTCTCTAGCATAGTTTTTAAGATATGAATTTTCTTAATTAGGGAAGGACTTTGTGTGTTAATTGAGCTAGTAAAAAAAATGATACAGTTGGTTGTGGCACATGAAAAAACATGCATGAGTTTATTCTGAAAATTAGTTCCTTTTGTTTCCATTAGTTTGTGGTTCCCCAGTACTTCAGTAAATTTGTTGATATTTATGTGAAAGACCTTTCACATCTGCATCCTAATAATGATAACAATTACGATAATGCTGATAATAAAATCAGTAGCAGTGGTTGTAGTAGTAATTGTATGCATTTGTCCCAGCATGATCTGGTGGCGGATGAATGTTTTTGTGTGTGATGATTCATGTTGTAAGTAGTGACAGTTTGACATACAACATCATCCAAACAAACGAACACTTCATGTTGACTTTGACCACGACTCAGGATCAACCTCTACATTGAAGAACAGGTCCAAGCATAAGTTCAACCCAGAGAATTCATATATATATATATATATATATATATATATATCATCTCTCTCTCTATCTCTCTCTCTGAACCTTAAGTGCCCAGGGCACATGGGGCTTCTGCAAGGGTTTTCCACAAATGCCTATCCTTTGCCTTTTTTTTCCGCTCTCACCTAGGTGAGCCCTGTAGTGCTCAACATCCTATCTGTTGTTCTTCTTCATATCTCTTTTGGTCTACCCTTACTTCTTTTCCCCTGTGGTGTCCATCTTAGTGCTATTTTTGGTAGTGAGTCGTCAGTCATTCGGAGGACAGTTCCAACCATCACCAGCATCTTTCCTCAATAATTGCTGTCAGTGGCTTCATATGCATTTCTGCCAACAAAATGTTATTTCTTATGGTGTTTGGCCAAAATATTTTTCTAATTCTTCGTAAACATTTAGTCTCGAAAGAATTCAGCTTGTTTTCTATGGTTTTGGTGATTTTCCAGCATTCACTTCCATAGAGTAGTACACTTAGAACATTACTCTTAAATATCCTGATTTTCGTCTTCACATTTAATCATTTTCTCAGCACTCATGTGAACAGATAAAGACCTTGCATACTAACATGTGTCCATCCTCTAGCTTTCGCACAACTGTTCCCTCTTCAAAAGTCCCACCAAAACCCTTCTCATGATCAAGTTCAATAACAGCTCAATCACATGACCAGCGTTCACGTCGTCACATGGTTAAAAGTATGTAGTAGTGCTGTAAGTCCTGAACAGTCACGACATGTCTGGTAACCTGTATTTAACTGTATAATGATGTTTTTTTTAAAAATATTTTGGAAAAATATAAAACTGAAAAATTTTTCTTCAGTTATGTCACATTAGTCATTTAGTTAGTTCCTGGTAGAATATAAGGCCTCCTAATCTATCCTCCTTTGTCTTGTATTCATTGCTTCTTGTCTTCATTTTATTCCTGAATCTTTGTAACTGTCTCATTTTCATCATATTATCCTCAGATTTGCTATATAGTCTTTTCCCTTAGCAAGCTCATCATTGGCAGTAGCTAATATTGAAATAATTTGTTCTTATTGTCTTGTCTTGACTCCTTCCTCAGGTACATTACGATGTTCTGGTGGGGGCACAAATGAACTTCTTGTTAGGGCTGGCCTGTTCACTTCATATAGGACACTGCCAGCTGTCCTTATATATTTCTATGACCAGTATCTCCCATGTTTCTGTTGGTTTCAAACGCTAGTGCTTTCTGTGAAATACTGTATAGTGACTTATTCAGCTTTCCAAGCCATTAAGACTCATTGCTGCAGATAAAGTTCACCTCCATTCCTTTCTATTCCTAATCTCTCTCTCCAGTTTGTGATGCCAGTTTCCTTTATCTCTTCCTCTGTGTTGTCTTTCCATCTCTGACTTGGTCTTGTCTTTCCATCTCTGTCTTGGTCTACCCCTTGGTCTTGTTTCCTTCTTCTTTTGTACATACATCATTTTCATTTGTCCATTCTCTTCCATTCTTTCTACATGTTCCAACCAGCATAGTCTGTTCAGTTTCAAGACATTTATATTTTGTTGGGATTTAAATAAACCATTCATTTCAGTGTTCTTTCTAGCTCTCCATTCTCCACTGTTGGCATCTTTTATATGCCCAAAGATTCTTCTTAGAATCTTGTTATCAAGATCTGCAGTTGTTCATCTTTCTTTGTTGTAGTCCATGTTTCTGATCTATACATGACAGCTAGTCTTATTATAATTTTGTAGATTGTTATTTTGGTGTTTTGAGATAGGATTTTGGATTTTTTAATCTCCTCACTTACTATGTTGCTTCTGTTGAAGGTTGTGCCTAGATATTTGTATTTTTCTCCAACATTTATATAATCTGGATCATTCTGCCTCTGGTCTCTTGATACCTTCATATGCTCTGTCTTATCTTGGTTAATGGTCAGACCCACATTTAGTGCCAAATCTCTCAGGTGTATGCAGGTATTGATGACTTCTTGCATAGTTTCCTCCACTAGGTCGATGTCATCAGCGTATCCTACTATTATTAACACACAATAATTAGTGTATAAGTATTCAACTATACACGAAGCAATGCAGTAAACTGTGATATCAAAATGTATAAACTAGGAAAAAATGTAGGAACAGTTTTATTACTTAACAACTACAAAGTTGTGATGTTTTGGCATGCTCCTTAATCATACAAACACACACAGAACAAAGAATTAGAGAGAGTAGATAAAGTATAGATTCACATGAATCCTATGTTAAAAAAATTAAGTTCAGTAGTTTTTCAAAATATTCTTTCCATCTGATACAGATTTTCTCTTCATTATTTATCATGTTTCCATTACTATCCTTCAAGCTCGGCAGAGGTTGTTTATACCCTTGCTTTACTGTTTGTAGTTCTTTAAAGAAATCCCTGCTTTTCTTATTTTGATGGCATGTCTGCATCTCACTTACCATGTCTTTCATATCTTGTCATTTTTGTTGACCAGTAACTTTTTGAGTTTATTTATATTGTGTGTGGTACCTCACCTCATTTGTTTTGTTGTTCATGTGATTCAACCATATCTGTCTCGCTGTTCTTTTCTTTCTGTAGACTTCATTGAACCTGTTCTTCCTTTTAATTATGGTCTTGACTCCCAGGCATTCTTCCACAGTGTTCTTTATAATGGTTTTTATATCTTCCCATCTGTCATCAATGCTTTTATCTTCTTCATTCCCTCTTGTGTTTACTGTATAGTGGCATTCATGTTAAATCATTGACTTTGCTGCACATGGATTTACTGTTGATTCATCATTCTCAGTTATTTGAAATTTTCAAGAAATGATTGATACTTAACACTTCACAAATTTGTTGTAATTCCAGGAGCTGAAGAAGAGGGAAGCCATTATTGCTAAGAAAGAAGCTATCATTGCTGAGAAGAGTGAGCTGGAGATGAAGAAGATGAGATCTAGTCAGGCCCTAAATAAGGTAGGCCTGTGCTTGTCAGCTACAGATTAGTGGAAAGTAGATCTGGTCAGGCCCTAAATAGGGTAGGCCTGTACTTGTCAGCTGCAGATTGGTGGAAAGTAGATCTGGTCAGGCCCTAAATAAGGTAGACATGTGCTTGTCAGCTGCAGATTGGTGGAAAGTAGATCTGGTCAGGCCCTAAATAAGGTAGGCCTGTGCTTGTCAGCTGCAGATTGGTGGAAAGTAGATCTGGTCAGGCCCTAAATAAGGTAGACCTGTGCTTGTCAGCTGCAGATTGGTGGAAAGTAGATCTGCATATTTCTCTTTTTTCATAAATGGAGAGAAACAGGGTGATGTCTGAAATAGTTTTGAATCCTAATGCAATATATTCTGCACACTTTAATCTGACACGCGTAATATGGTGCCATGTCCCTATGTGGAACAATACGGGCTACTCGTTGCTGGCAGCCTGACAGTCTCAGTATTCCCTGGTGTTGGGATAGTTCTCACCCATCTGGTAGTTTCTTCTTCAGTGCTGAACCGGTCAACCAGAAGTTGTATACCCATAACAATGTCATGTTCCAGCTGGCCACTTTTCCATGACAGCCCACATTAAAGTGCAAATGAAACAGTCACTGTGTTTGAGTAACAAAGTCACCTTTTTTTTTTCTTCAGAACATGTCTTAATTATAAGAAAACACAGTGCTGCTCCATAGCTACTAAAATGGCATTGTGGGTCCTGTTTGAAAATCACTGACCGTGTGACCTCCCCATCTTCCCACTGCAAAATAGTCTGCAGCCATTTTTAAGTGTCATGTTTCCCTGCTGAACTCTGGGTTATATATATTTTCATTTTGTTTTGTTTTTTTTCTGTAAAGAGAGAAAAAAATGTTAAAAAGTTATCATGAATGTACTTTAGACAAAAGTTATCATGAGTGTACTTCAGACAAAAAGTTGTCATGAATGTACTTCAGACAAAAGTTATGAATGTATTTCAGACAAAAGTTATCATGAATGTACTTCAGACAAAAGTTATGAACGTACTTCAGACAAAAGTTGTCATGAATGTACTTCAGACAAGCCTGTAACTGCATCAGTCTCCTCCTATGAAGAACTTCATCACGGTACATAACTACATAACGCCAGCAAGAACTTGCTGAATAGAAGCAATGGTGGGCAGTGGGAAACCCTGCAATCTTCATTTCAAGAATTTTCAATCAATATCGATTCAGCCATTTTGAATTCCTCACTAAAGAAAATAAAAAAAGAGAGAAAAGCATAATCTGATGTTTTAATTTCCTGGTCTTCTTAACATTGTCTGGGAAGGCAATTCACTGCCACTGCACTACTCTCTAGCTCAAATTAGAAGTGAGTCCACAGAAACTTGGAGAAGCTCTTGTTAGACACAGTCAGAAACTTGCAGGAATGGGAAAAAGTTCTCTCTGTAGCAAAAAAACATTACAGGTTGTGAACCATCACACAGAGAGAAGGAGAAAGATTAGGTCTGTGTATAAATCTTTAACTTGTTAAATTTTTAACTTGTTTCTGTGCTTTTTTTTCAGAACTTGCTTTCACTGTCCACAAAACTAGATTCTGTAGAGAAGAGGCTGGAGGAGAAGAAGAGGGAACTGCCAGAAACAGGGGATGAGAGGAGGTCTCAAGCGAAAGAAGAAATTCACAAGCTGAGGCAGACCAGAGATAAACTCAACAGAAAGAGGTCAGAACTTGATGAGAAACTTCACGATGGGAAAATTCTAACAGTGGAGGAAGAGCGCAGGTAACAACGGCAACAGCTTTGTGAACATCATCCATATCTTTTGTCTTTATTTTTAATCTCATTGTCTTAAGTGGTTAAGAAAAAAACATGGGAAAGCAGGAGCATTTAGTTGCAACTATGTTGGAATTGACATTTTCTGTAATGGAGCGCCCCCTACTTTTTGTGTGTGTGTGGGGGGGGGGGGGTTGTAATAAAGTAAGTATTTAAATGCAGGCGAGCTCAGACATAGTTACTTTCATGTCCTAAATTTTCAAAGATATTAGTCATCACAGCCTGTTGCAGAAAACGAATTAAATTTCTTATATCTTATATCCTTCCCGTGCCGTTAAATGTCACATGGGGCTCGCAAGATAGTTTGCCAATTTTTCCTATTTTCGGCGAGCTTTTCAACCTCATCAAGGGATTTTATGCCTATTAATTTGGCCTCTCTTAACAATGTTCTCTTTAGAGTTTCATGTGGTCTGCTTGTTGTGTTCCACTTGATAGCTTATTTTGGGATTCTCTGATCGTTTCTTCTCATCATGTGACCAACATATGTCCATCTCCTTTTCCTGATCACCCATGAGACTGGTTGTTGTTCAGTTATCTTTCTTATCTCTGCATTGTTCTTGAATTCGTTCCACTTGATGCCGAGTATTTTCCTTAACTCATCCCGTGCCATCATCGCTATAGTGCTAACTTCTGGTTACTGAGTTGCGTGCCATAGTCATTATAGTGACAATTCATTTGTTTCAATAAAACAACAGGTGTAATATTTAGATTATACATATTTCGTCTGCGTTTCTGGTGACACTTTTCAAAATGGTGAAAGAGTCCTTAGTTACGAGTGATGCCGACCGAGAAAAAGGAAGAGAAACATCGAAAATTTTCAATTTTTGATGATGTAGATAGGGGTATGGACATAGCCTGTGACCACCCCACTGCTCTTGAATGTATCCCAAGTAGATCTAGACATATTTAGACTGGAGAAATAGTTAGGTTATTTCAGACATTAATTTAGCAAGAATGCAACATAGAATCACAGTACGAGATTGACAAGTAGATCTAGACATCTCAGATGGTAAGTAGTGTAGATCCAGACCTAGCCGATGGTGAGCTGGGCACAGTCAGTGTCTAAAAACATCACATTACTTCTTTTTTCCTAAAAACTCTGCATTTATGAAATTTTCATACATTTAGTTATACTTTGAAACATAATAAGTACACGGAAGTACATGGGAATACTGTTTTCCATTCCATTTTACAACTATACCCCCTAACATATCAAGACCTGCTCTTTTATTCCGGCACAAACTGAATGTCTGCGTTTCTTCCTGTGGGCACGGAAAGAGTTAAGCATTTGTTTTCAAAAGAGTCTAATTTCTTGTCTATTTCTTTAGTTGTTTTCCAGCTTTCACATGCATAAATAAGGGTGGATATTACATTTGAATTGAATAGTCTTAACTTGGTTTTTGTGCTTATAACTTTTGAATTCCATATGTTCTCAAGATTCTTGAAGATCGATTCTGCTTTTGCAATTCTAATTCTAACTTCCTTTCTGGTGTCACCATCCTGGTCTGTGTAACTGCCAAGGTATGCAAATTGATTGACTTCTTCAATATCTGTCCCTTCTATGTGTATTTTTCCATTTTGATTAATGGGAAGTTTCATTATTTTTGTTTTGTCCTTGTTAATTTCAAGTCCTATTTTGCTAGCCAGTGAAGACAGGCTATCTGTTTTTTCTTGCATGGAATTCACATTGTTACTGATAAAATTTATGTCATAAGCAAAATCAAGATCTTCTAGTTGGGTCCCATGTACCCAGTCAATACCTGTGTTACCTGTGCAGCATTTTTTCATTATGAAGTCTATTGCAATTCCAAAAAGTAAAGGAGGCAGTATACATCCTTGTTTCATGCGAATTAAATATACTGGTTGTAAATTAAAACAAGAAACCATTATCAGTGCTACAACATTACAGATTTGGTCAGTGTTCATCTTAAAAATTTTAACATTAGACCATTAGAGCATTCATATTCCCAATCTTTCCAAAGTGAACAATGGAAACTCACTTGAATACATTTACCAGGCTCTTAAAGACAAGAGATTTGAAATAAAATTATTATTTCAGGCTCATAGAAATGGATGAGGCCATTGAAGCCCTTGATGCAGCAATACAGTACAAGGATGAGACTATCCACATTCGGCAGATGGAGATCCGACAATCCCAGCAGGCTTTGGCTCAAGTAAGAGGAAGTAACATTTTACAGTGCTGCATCTCTAGTTCATGATCTTACGTTAAAACTTTCTGTCCTTTTTTTTTACTCTCCTATTCACTTTTAAAATAGTCTCCCATGTCATTTAAAGTATTGGCTTAGTTTTTATAATAAATAGAAGTGGTTTTGAAATGTTCAATGTGTAATGATCCTTTCTCATATTTTTAATACTTTTTTCATGTTATATCTTTTATGTATGTTCATTGAGATTTCCAGTTGTGAATGTACTTCATGCTATTTAGTTCCTGATTATGTGTGGAAAACACTGTAGTAAGTATCCACTGTTCTATTTTGTTCTTCTTTTTAATTCTCAGAGTGAGGAGAATTTGATACAAAGACTGAACTCTCTAAGCATATCAGAAATACAGGCACTGCTGTCACGTTATTTTGACAAGGTTATTGGCTTGAGAGATGTGGAGAGAAAGCTGAATTTAAAATGTAGTGAAATGGAGGTAGGCAGTTAACTCTTTCTTCTTCTCAATCATCCAGTAAATTGTGAATAAGTTTTGTTTAACTCTTTCCCTACCAGAGGGAAAATGCATATGTTCACGTCTGTGCCAGACAAAAAGTGCGGGTCTTGATATGTAATGGGTATAATTGTAAAAGTGGATGTAACTAATTATTTCGTCGTTAAAATTGTACGTATTATGCATTGAAATAGCTGTAAATGTAAGAAGATTTCATAAATGAAGAGTTTTTTTTAGGAAAAAAAAATGTAGTGTGATGATTTTAGCTGATAATTGTATACTACTTACTATCGGCGATGTCTAGATCTACACAAAATACCATTGCGATGTGTAGATCGACTTGTATGTATCCGATCTCGTCGTGTGATGTTATGTGGCATAATACTCAGTAAATAATTCTGAAATAACTTTCTAACTACTTTTCCAGTCCATCTAATAGTCTAGATCTACTTGGGGTACATTCACGAACAGTGGTTTAGTTGTAGGGGGACATGTTTACCTCCGAAGGCACACACAAAAAAATTGATATTTTTTCATTCGATCGAAACATTTGACCCCCGTTGTTAAGAACGTGTTCAAAATGGTGACACGGGTCACTAGACATGCTCACTAAACTGTTTACAATCAAAAGTTACACCTGTTTTCTAATGAAACAAAGCTAGTGTACTTACAAGGACATTGGCCGGAACTTGACAAACCAGAAGTGTTAATATAAGTACGCTGGCAGGGGAAGAGTTAAACTGTATGTTTAAGGATATAAGGACAGAGATTTTATGTAGAAGTACAATTGCCAATGCCTTCTGGCACGGCACCTGATAGCAATAATAATGATGTGCTCAGCAGAATTTAGCACAATGGAAGGAAGCTCAGAAAGTGAGTTTTCTGCACAGCTTACATAATCTGGGCATAGCCCTGCCTTGCCTTAACAGATTTTCTTAAAATCAGCATGACAAGATGTGGAAAGAAAATTGTTGGATGAGCTTTATGGTAAGCAGCCATTTTTTTTTTCATGGCTTTTTCAATAATAGTTCTTTTATGTGGACATTTTTAAATTTCTTAGTGGAAGAATCCAGAGAAAATGATTAGTCATTCTATGATTTTTTTAATAGAATGGTAGGCTTTAAAATTTATCTGTTTGAAAAAAAAAACAGACAGTGTAAAACATACATATTATTAATAAATGTAGATAATATAAATATACATAAATATGGTGTTCAGTACACTAATCCAGTGGTACCTGTTTTAGGTCCCAGCAGTGGGGATTTTTCTTCTGGTATTGCCACACCAGGAAGGTCCTGGGGTCTACCAAGCCTCTAAAAGTGGTTACCAGAGAAATCTGGGAAGATAAATGCAGCCAGGCGTGATACTGACCACCTCACACTTTCATGTGCCGAAGGTCTTGGAAAATACGGTCCTAACGCTGTATCCCCAATATGCCCATTCATTCATTTGCATGTCCCTTGCGGAACTTTGCCTCCCAAACAGCACTCCTGTAGGCCTCTCGGTTGTGAGCAAGATGGCCTGCTGCTGCGGCATCCATTTGCAGAACGTCAACGATGTCTTGCAGCCATCTTCGTTTTGGTCTTCCTCTTTGTTTGGGTTTCTTGGTATATTTCCAGAAGTTAGTTTACTTACGCTTAATTTACGTATGCTTAATGGCATGGTAATGGATATTTTACCTTTTTACATAAATATGGTTATAAAATTTAATTTCTGGGATTTTTTTGTTCATATGATCATATTTCATGAAGGAATTCACATGCTCCAGTTAAGAATTATCTTTTAACCTATCATTCTTCAAAGGTGAAGACAGATGAGCAAGAAAGGCTAATTCGAGAACTTGAAGGGGCTTTGCAACGTTCAGCTCTGGAATTAGATAGGAAACTCACACAACAGCAGGGGGAGTATGAACAGAAGATTCAGCTTTTGATGCACCAGTTGGCAGAAGGAGGAGGTGAACAGAATGGCTTGTCAACTCTTGCAAGTAAAGAAAAGTAAGATTTTGATTCATAAGACACTAAATGCAAAAAATTTTGTTCTGTTAAATGAACACGCTTAGCTGTTCTGTTACAGGTGTGCCTGGTACACAGCTTTAGGGAAGGTTTATCTTTTACATTAAGTTCACTAATAATAATATTGATTGTAAACTTCTAAACTCTCTTTTGATGCATTCCTTGATGACCTTAATCAGTGATTTCTGTAAACAGATTTCACATTCAGCTTTCAGCATTGGGAGGGGAAGAAAAAAGACATACAGCATTTTTCTTTCATCCCCAGAATTCAGAACTTGGAAAAAGACCTGTACTACTACAAGAAAACGGCCAGAGATCTCAGGAAAAAGATCAGAGAGCTCCTCACCAGTGGAGCCATATCACAGCAAGGTAAGTGCGTTTTCTTCATTAGCAGAGAGAAGCAAGATGCAGTCAGTCAGTCAGTCATATGCATATCCCTTGCAGAACTTTGCCTCCCTAACAGCTTTCCTGTAGGCCTCTCGATTGTAAGCAAGAGACCCTGCTGCTGATGTGTCCATTCACAGATCATTAACGATGTATTGCAGCCATCTTCGCCTTGGTCTTCCTCTCTTTCTTTTTCCCCATTATGTACCCTTCCAAGATGGTCTTCTTTAAATTCTCATGACATTTAATATGTCCAAAATATTTAAGTTTTCTGTTCAGTCTTCCTTACTGGCCAACCTTCTTCAATATTAAGTTTTTATAGTATGGATATATTTGTTCTTTTATGTGCCCATGGTATTTGAAGGACTTTTCTGTAGCATTTACATTTAGCAAGATGCGCAGGTAGATAATATGTTGTCCTTTCATGGCTAGGCGGTTATTCATCCTACAGGAGTCCATTATTCAGGTCATGACAGTTCTCTTACTATTTTATTTTATCTTTCACTTCTAAAGTGTCAGCTGTGCAGAGCCGCGATGAGCTGCTGCTGCTGTTGCGCATGCCGACCGTTCTTTTGCCGAAAAAGCGCTCTTGAGTTCCGTGCGTGGGGAGACAGGCTTTCGCTCCCTTCCCGGACAGCGAGAGTTAAGGTGTTTCGATACAGAAGCAAGTGGTTTGTCCGTCGAGCGAAGCATGTAAACGGCTAGCCAGCCAGGTTCGTGCTAATGATGTAGTACAGTTTTGTCGACCGATGGTCTCAAAATTGGCCCATCTCTCGCAAAGAGTATCGGGTCTGCAGTATGTAATGTGCGTATGTTGTGGGTGGCTGGGCTCTCTTCTCGTCTCATTCGCTAGAGCAGAGAGAGCCACAGGCCGTGCCCGCTGGTTAAAGGAAGTGAAACGCCGTCGGGGTCAAAAGGGATCCGCTCTGAGCAGAGCGCTGTCTCCCTTGCCCCGCGTCGGTCTGTCGGTAGATATCCGACTAAGGTTCGGTGGAGAAAGCTATCTGGTTGATCCTGCCAGTAGTCATATGCTTGTCTCAAAGATTAAGCCATGCATGTCTAAGTTCACACTGTCTCACGGTGAAACCGCGAATGGCTCATTAAATCAGTCGAGGTTCCTTAGATGACACGATCCTACTTGGATAACTGTGGCAATTCTAGAGCTAATACATGCTTACCAAGCTCCGACCCTCGTGGAAAGAGCACTTTTATTAGTTCAAAACCAATCGTCGTTGCCCTTCGCGGGGCGCGGCGTCCCAACTGGTGACTCTGGATAACTTTGTGCTGATCGTATGGTCTTCTGTGCCTGCGACGCATCTTTCAAATGTTTGCCCTATCAAATGTCGATGGTACATGACATGCCTACCATGTTTGTAACGGATAACGGGGAATCAGGGTTCGATTCCAGAGAGGGAGCATGAGAAATGGCTACCACATCCAAGGAAGGCAGCAGGCGCGCAACTTACCCACTCCCGGCACGGGGAGGTAGTGACAAAAAATAACAATACGGGACTCTTTCGAGGCCCCGTAATTGGAATGAGTACACTTTAAACCCTTTAACGAGGATCTATTGGAGGGCAAGTCTGGTGCCAGCAGCCGCAGTAATTCCAACTCCAATAGCGTATATTAAAGTTGTTGCAGTTAAAAAGCTCGTAGTTGGATCTCAGGCGCAGGCGGGCGGTCTGGCTCGCACCGGTTCACTGCCCGTTGTCTCCTGCCCCACTGTCTGCCAGCTCTCTCCCGCGGGTGCTCTTCGCTGAGCGTCCCGGATGGCCGGCACGTTTACTTTGAAAAAATTAGAGTGTTCAAAGCAGGCCCCAGCTGCCTGAATAATGGTGCATGGAATAATGGAATAGGACCTCGGTTCTATTTTGTTGGTTTTCGGAACTGGAGGTACGCTGTTGGCGAGATTCTTCAGCTGCCATGCATGGAGCGGTGCTCCTCTCGGCCAATGAAGAAAGGTGCAAATGGGGTTGCCGCGCAGCATCACTGCGGAAAAGGTGGTAGAAAGGATAAAGCGAATCAAACAGTCAAATCACGGCACCTCTGGTCTGGAGGTCGGCCACGTCCTGAGTGCAGTCATATCGGGTGAAATGCATGAACCGGCTTGTCCCAGAGGTTAAGACACTGCTGGCGAGACTCTTCGAATGCCACGCATGGAGTGAAGGTTCTCTCGGTCAAGGAAGAAAATGCGGAAAAGAAATAAAGGTTGCTGTGTGGTGCCGATGTGAAAAGGTGGTGGAAAGGATAAAGTTAAGTTAAATCGGTATGTCCAGTAGTATCGCTGCGAGAACTATACATACCACGGCGCCTCTGCTCTAGAGGTCGGCCACGTCCGAAATACACCTACACTGGTGAAATATGCCTAAACCGGCACACACCAGGGGTGCAACTTGATGGCTAGACATGTCATGCCACCTCTGCTCTAGAGGTCGGTCACGCCTGATATACATCCATACTGGTGAATTTTGCCTAAACCAGCTCACACCAGGGGTGAATCTTGAAGGCTATGCATGTCACAGTACCTCTGCTCTAGAGGTCGGTCACGTCCCAAACACGCCCATACTGGGATAATATGCCTAAACCGGCTCAACCCAGGGGTGGAAGTCACTAGTGGTGAGGATTCGTCCTCCTGGACAAAAGCTCCATCCTGGTCACAACTAGGAAGGGTAGCGGCCACGACCGCAAAATGCTGAAGTCGGAGACACTGGACCAGGGCAGTCTAGATAGGCAACCACCTCTCACCCGGTGGGGATGTTTGCGTATCCTAATCACGCTGAGGTTTTCCGGTGAGAAAGTCCAACTCTGGACTGGATGGGCAACCACCTCTCACCCAGCGGTGATACACGGATATCTCAAAACACGTCGAGGTTTTCCTGTGAGAAGGTCAAACTCTGGCCTGGGTGGGCTACCGCCTCTCACCCAGCGGGGATGCACTGATATCCTAAATACGTCGAGGTCTTCTGGTGAGAAAGTCCAACTCTAGACTAAACTGGTGCAACGAAAACCACGGTGTCACGCAATCCACTTCAGAGACCCACCAAGAATACAGGCTAAAGCCCTGCGATACTCTGAACCCCTTGTGGTCCTCTCATGGATTTCGTGTGGTTCTTTCGGGGACCACACAGGAGACCACGGGACCTAATGAGGACCACAGGCATAAATTCAGTAGGATCACAGTGCGGTTTTGGTGGTAGAAGCGAACGAAGAAGAAGAAAGAAGAAGACTTCTAAAGTGATTTGTATTTTTTCAAGGCTGACAATACAGCAGAGTTTTCTGTTACTCTGCATTAACAAAACAGATGCATGTGGTCATCAGTAGTGTTTGTTTTATCAGAAGGTAGATAATTAATAAGAAATAAAAATGTGAATAGTTCAATGGAAAAACTGCAAAGATTTAAAGCAGAGAAAAATCAGGGAAGATTTACTGATGCACCATGGGAAGGGGATGAACATCATTCATTTCAAGAGACTAGAAAAACATTTTGGGCATAGTCTGCATACATGAGACCAATTTTTCCAAGAGCGTCCATTTATCCCTTAAATTGGTCCTCACTATGTTGGAACTGAGACTTGTAGCATTGCAGTTTTGCTGGGTAAACACCAGCTGACAGTCTTTGGATCAGTGAAGTAGCAATAGCAGTCTGATCACCTTTGGTTTTTTTTTTTTTACAGACATTACAAGCAGATATACTCTGAAGAGAGTTAATCTCCCAAACACAGATGTATCAGGTACCCTTTTTTACTTGAGGTGTGATGGTAGCAGGTCTCAAATCAACTACCTTGAAAAGGGAAATCAGATTGTTGCAGCTGTACTGTTCTTTTATGCTAGAGCTACTGATGCATAGATCAGCAGCAGGGCATCTTGCTTACAGTCAAGAGGTCTACAGGAGAGGGAGGCCAAGTTCCACAAGGGTCATGCAAATGACTGACTGACTGATGCATGGAATTCATAAATTTGTGTATTGCTGTGACAGTATGATTAATAGGAAGACAAAGAGACAGGAATGAACTGGATGACAATATGACAGATAGGGTGATTACATGACAGAGACAAGCACAGCATAAGTTCTTAACTTGGTGTACAGTTCTTAAGAGGCACTGTCAAGAACAAGCTAGTGCTACAGAGAACAGTGTAGACTGTGGGTACGAAGGAGAACGGAGGCTTGTCAAAGAACAATTAGAAGTATCAGATGATCCTTGTGAGCCCTGAAGATTGACTGATAATCTCTTGCATGAGTAAGGAATGATTGACTGATAATCTCTTGCATGAGTAGGGAATGATATTTATTTGATGATTAAACTGACAAATGACCTTTGTCTTGATAGCTGACCTTGGATCCTTTCTGTATGCCTGTATCAAGTTTATATACTTACATGCTTTATATAAGGGCATGATTTGGCTATATCAGTTGAGATTTACATTATAACATTCCCTGTGAAATTAGAAAAATCTTTGCTTTACTTAGTCATTACGTGTGACGTAAAGAAGTTTTAGGACTCTGGTACCCCTCCCCCACCCAAACACCCTTTTTCCTCCATTTCATATCTTGGATTTGCTGTGATCAACAGTTGCAGAAGAGGCAGGACTTATCATCAGCTCTATACAAAGTATGGATTCTGAAGTGGCTACACCAAGATATAGCAGTCAGTCAAAGCATCATCATCATCAACAGACATCACATCATTCTCATCCAGTTCAGCAACAGCAGCTGTACAATCATGTGAACAACAGTGCACTTCACAGGGATTCTCAAACTGTCAGGTTAGTTTGCTGTTTTGTTTTTTTTTTTTTAAGTGACCACACAAAGGCTATCAGTGAGGAGATAACTGGTTTATAACTTGGTTTTATTTATTAATGCATAAAGTAAAAGTAAGCCTGTCATGCCACTGAGACACCTGGAGGATATGGTATTAGTGCCAGTACTTGTCCTTGACTAGTGGCACACTACAGGGTGATGTAGATCATCTTACCTGGCTGCCTCTATCTCCTGACTCCCAAAAAAGAAACCAGGCACCAATTTTTACAGCTAGGTGACTTCAACCACTGACATCACTGTAACAGTTTAGTTTATTTACACTGACTGCTCATTTACTCTGTTTAGTTTTTGTAATACCAAAATTATTTTATGAAGTGACATTATGTTTCATTTCTGTGTATACATATTTCATTCAGCTTTTCTTCCAAAATGTTAGAGACCAGAAAAGCATCTTCTTGTCTTTTTTTTTTTCACCACTTTTTATATTTATATGTTGTTTTGTTTTTATTATTTTTAGACAAGTTTTACATTGTGAAACCAGTGAGTTTTTCATTATACATTATCATGGTAAATAATGTGTTCTGTGGAGCATTTTCAGGAAATTTAAAACAAATTTTGATGGGTGATGCTTTTTAATCCATCTAAATTATTGTACTCTAAGGCCATTTTGTTTCTTCTCATTGTCAGTTCTCTTTTACAGTCTTGTACAGTAGTCTCTGCCACAAACTAGAATTTGTTAGTTTTAAAATTTTTTTTTTTTTGATGTTTTGATTGAAACAGTTGAGATTAGATACCCAGGACTTATATTCTTTATTTTGTAGAGGTGAAAACTTTTCTACCCTTCTTTAAATTAACCCATTGTTCTTCACTGGTTCCCAGAACTCTCACATTATCTTTACTGAATGTTCTTAACAGATTTTTTTTTTCCCTTCTCTGTCAACTTGATATCTTTGATGCTTTCTTCGGTGAAATCTCTTACCCAACTGGTAAACATTTCTACAGCTATGTTAAAAAAAAATTGGAAAAAAAAAAGTGTTCTATTTTTTTTGAATTTGTAACTTTTTAAAGTACCATGAAGGTTTAAAAAAGATACACAGCATCTCATTTTCCAAGCTTAATGAATTTCTAAATGTGAAATATTTTTTGGTATCCACTGATAGACTCAGAATTAAAATAACTCTTATTTGCAGATTTTTTTAAAATTCTCTTTATTTTTTTCCTAAACATATTTTCAAAATGTAGATATACTTTACTTTTTGCTAAGATAATGCTCTAGATGTGTCTGTAATACTGTGTCAGATATTTCAGCCACTGAAACCCAAGCTCTGAGATAATGTGTTTGTGTTTGTTGTTTTATATCTCAGAGACACTACCAGTGTCAGTACAAATTCGAACCATGTTGCTCCTGCCAGACCCCATTCATCACGACCATTCTCCAGGGCACCTGACCAGCAGCAGATCCCCACACCAGTTAAAATTTCTCGACGAGACTTAAGGCAAATGTCAGAGGAGGAGATACTTCTTCGGCGTTCAAATTTATCGGCTCACAGTCAAGGCCAGACTCCAAGAGGTAGGATTTGTGTTAAGATAAGTAATTATGCGTGTTGTGAAGTTAATAATGAAAGATAATATTAACAGCACCTGACAGATGAAGTTCAGAATGTTAAAGGATTATCATCACTGCATTCTGGGAAAGCACAGAGTCGAATCTTTTCCTTGATAGGAGGATTTCAGCATAGTGCACAAACTCCATGGCTTCATTGGGGAGTTTCATACATTGGTGCAAAGCAAGGCGAGAGAACTGGGTAGCTGTCATGTTATGTTCGCTCAGTGTGCTTTTCACCCATTCTATCCACTTTTCCTTGGTTGTCCTCGCACCCTGTATCCAGATGTTTTCGAGTCATGTGCACATGCTGCAGGTTGTTCTGGATTCATGCATATCAAATGCCTGAACCACTTAACTCTCCGATTTTTTATTTAGTCCTTGACAGGTGTTATTCTCACCATTTGCAGGATTTTTTTTTTATTTTGCACTTGATCCCTTCTTGTCTTGATTACCATTTTTCTTAAGTTTTTCATCTCACATTTTGTTACCTTTCTGTCATAGCACTGATGAGAGATTTGCCACAGTCTGCAGCAGCATCAGCAGTCCAAGTGCCTGTGCTGATATCAATTCAACCAGTCCCACTGACTGAACTTTGGTTTAATTCTTAACATGCCATGAGCCATTTAAGTGGCTTTAAAAAAAAAATAATAAATAAAACAACTACTAGCATATGGTTTTCCAGTTCCACTGCTTTGGATTTGATTGCAACACCAAGGATTGCACAAGATAGAAAAGCATGGTTACCAATACTATCCAACACAGCACATAATAATAATATGGTTTTGTTCTGTAGGTAGGAGTTTATAATTTTATACTACCTTAAGCACTAAAATAGGCATGACGTCATTTCCATGTAAAATGTGACATCCACAATCTTTGATTAGAAATGTTTTATGTGTCATGTATGTTGATTTAAGATTTTAGTTGAAAATAAGGATACAGACTGTTTTTATGTGCCTATAAGGTAAGAAAGACTGGGACTATAATGGATAGGAGGCCATTTCATCAGTTACTGAGTTCTTAATATTTTCTTGCTTGTGTTAACTTGTGGTTGTACTTGTACAAGCTCCCTTTAACTGCGAACTGTTGTTCTTTGCAGCCAGTGCTGTAGAGATGTTGGGGCACAGCATCATATTGGCTTGGGAGCGGGTTATGGTGGCCATTTTTATGGTCCCGGAATATAGCTAAAAAGTAGGGGGTGATCAGTGCTTCTTTAGCAGACTCCGCCACCATGGGGACTTTGGTGATCCCTGCCCCGTTAGCCAGGCTAGCCCTGTCACTGGGGGTACCACAGAGAGGTGGGACAGGGTCTTGGTCAGCTATGGTTTGCTAACCCTGACGCTAGCATATCAGCTATGGGTGGCTGATTGCCTCATTGGACAGGCATCTTCACATGAAATCCTTTGTTACGTTAAATACTGAGGATAAATTTTGTATAAACTCCTTCAGGTGCATTATTTTAAATGAAGGTAAAATGAACTAATGAAAATAATTATCAGTGTTTACTTTTATGCTGTGTTTTCTCAGATTCACTAGATGATGGAGGCTACAATCCATGGGGCTAGCCAGAGGAGCATGAATTCATGATAACAGATTCATCGAGCATAACTATTTTTTTTTTTTAGTGTTTTTACTGTTGAGTTACTGTGTGATAATTGTAGTTAAAATGCCATGTGTGCTTTTAGTTTCTTACGACTGCCATATTGAGCATTTGATCTTAGACTTTATGCATTTGTAAGTGCAGTAAAATCCAGTTATAATAGATCCCATTTATGCCTTGGTAATAATGGTCCAGACCCACACTCTTTATATATATATATATATATATATATATATATATATATATATATATATATACTGTATTTTATTCTGGATATAGCAAATGTTGGATAAAATGGACTAGTCTGCAATCCCCTTGAGGCCTGTTATAATAGGATTTTATTTTATTGTACTCCAACAAGTATTTTCCTGGCAAGGGCAGGAAATTGGCCCATTTTCCTGAAAAACTGTGTTTCTAAAATGGAACATCTTTGGGTCCAGTCAGTGTTTTCTGGGATATGTCATCATATCTGTAGATGCTGTGCCTGCCTTCTGTCAGGCTTGAGTATTTGTGGTATTTTTAAAACTTTATTCATCTTTAACTTCAAGCAAACTGTCTTTATAAATTGTGGCTATTCTGAGCCCAGCTCTACAAGTATTCACTTTTACCAGTCCGTAGTGTATGGGTATATGTTTTTTTTTTGTTTAATCTTCTCACACTTAGCCGTAAGGCATCATGAGGGGTTTCATATCCTTGCGTGAGTGAGATTATGGCTTTAATAGTACTCCACACAGCATAAAATTGTTGTTGTAATCTGCCTGTTTTTATCTAGAGTGACCATGTATCCTGAGGCCAACACATTCTGCTGTTTTACCCTTAAAGAAGTGGTTGAAGAAGGGAAAAATATATCTGGTGCAAGATATAATTCTCATTGTTCTGATTAGTTCTTTTATATTGCAATGATGATGATAATGATGAGGAGGATGATGATGACAGCTTTTCTCAGGCTTTCTGCAGTTAGCCTTTTTATATCATATTTAATATAAGAGCAGTTTTACCAAAACCCATTGAAACACTATGGTCAGGCATATGTTATTGTTAACTGTGTCCGGTAGACATATCTTTCATTGCCGTTTGACTTTTATTATTGGTACATAGCTTTCAGTTTACTTTAATAGTGACACACTGCCAAATACCATTTATGCTTTCATTAGTAATTACAAATAGATGTCAGTGTTTATAACAACAGGACAGTGTTAAACATAATGTTGGACTTTTAACTCTTTCCATGCCACAGGAAGAAATGCGGACGTTCAGTTGGGTGCCGGAGTAAAAGCGCGGGTCTTGATATGTATAGGGGGTATTGTTGTAAAATTGAATGAATGAAGATTTCATAAATGCAGAATTTTTTAGGAAAAAAAGAAGTATTGTCATGTTTTTAGACAATGATTGACACAATCAATTAATTTATTAATTCCTCACTGACAACAACATCCAGATCATTCCGTGGTCATCCATATCATCAGACATGAACCCAATAAAACACTTATGGGATGAACTCAACAGACAAGTCCGCCAGCGAGACATATCGCCAACCGATCTCTGACAGCTGTCTCTTGCGCTGCGGGAAGAGTGGGCAGCCATCCCACAACAACAGATCCAATGGCTAATCAGATCTATGTTAAGGAGATGTCATTCTCTGATACAGGCCAGAGGAGGCCATACACCTTACTGAAATGGAGGCCTCAGTGCATAGAATAAAATTCCAAATTTAATGAACATCATTTCACTCTTAAAGTCTTAAAGTTTCTTCATGCCAAGATTGAAACATTAATTCAATAAAATAAAATTTTGATACAAGTTTGAAATTTGGTGTCGATTACGACTGTAGTAGTGTTGCGTTACTTTTCTTGAGCAGTATAGAATGATGTTTGTAAATTTCTAATGCTTAAATTATGCCATTTTAAAATAATACGTTGTGACCATATTGACAGACAGAGAGAGTTATGACAGGCTGACACTTCTTCATTTTGTTTTGCTGACGTTTATTAACTGATTGTATCCTGGAAGTGATCTTTTTTTTCCTTCTCGAGCTTATTCTTCTTCTTTTTATTATTGCCCTTTTCCGTAGAAAGTGACTCTTACAGTTCCAGTGGATGCTGTAGTAAGTGCTTGAAGAACTTACTTGACACTGAAGGAACAAGATTACTCTTAGTGAATAGAATCTCAAGTTTTGCCAGAATGGTTGCTCAGAGTTGTGCCTTCACCCAAATAGCATGCTAGGAAATCATTATCAAATTCACATTGTGCATGAAACCATCAAAATTTAGGTTTATATATAGCTATTTCACTCAAAAATGAAACAAATAGTCTACTTTAAAAGTACACACGTGTATTTAAACAGAGATTATATTTGCAAGGAATAGGTTTAAGAATACAGAAGAGGACACATTATATTTGCAGCAGGTTTAAGAATACAGAAGAGGACAAAAGTGGCACAAACAGTGAAAAAGATCCACTCTTTCATCAGAGGGACCAACAAAATATCCAGTGTTATCAAAACACTGGCCACTAACTTCCACACAAATAAATGTTGAAGCTGGTTTTGGAATTCAAATCTAAATCATATGATAAAAGAGCATCCAGCATATGCTGATCCTAACTACGAAATCTGGCTGGTTCTGCCAAAACCTGGATGCACTTGATCTGAGCCTTGACAGTAGTGCTGTAGATTTATGTGGAACAAATTTTTAATAAGTAGGAAAAAATGAGGCTTTCGTACAGTAAAGTAACAGAACACAGTTTTGTAGGATTAGACCTTGGAAAAAATTATAGATTTATGTGGCAGCTTTATCACTTTACATGTTCATATCGCACGGAGTTTCAGACTGAAGAAGCTTACAACAGAATTATAAATCAGCAGTTCATGTGCAGGTTCAGTTATCTAACACTGAGAAACCAAGCCCTATATCTACCACCACCAGTTATAATTTCTAGGTTTCATTATCGTCTTAGTGCAGGCGTAAAACAGTGATTATTTTATGTATCTGGCTGGTTAAATTTCATATTTGATTTCATAATCTTTGATATTTTTTTCCAGTTTTATTTTGTCAGTTTGTTAGACTACAAGAAAACAGGCAGTTACTGTTTTATGTAAATGATTATACATAAAAGAAATGATTATATAAAGTAATAAACCACTTCTGTTCTGAGACAGATTTAAAACTCTTTTACATGTGGGTGTGAAGTTAGTTCTTAATTTGCATTATATTCTGTATATTTCTGTCTTTTAAAAGAAATAATAGTGAAATAATGACATTTTAATAATTAGTAAGAACTGAATTAGTTGTATATATTTTTGAACATTTTAATATGTAAGATTTTAATTTTTTGTTTGGGGGGGGGTTGCTTTTAAACTTGGTGATTTACATCTCTGATTGGCATTTCTTCATAATCTTGCAAAAAATGATGTAAAAAAATTACTATATACTTGTATAAGTAAACTTAAATTTTTAAACGTTTATTGAAAAGAAAGTATCATTTATGCAGCGTTTCAACTTTTTGAAGTTGATTTATGTGTGTGTATATTGAAGAACTACCAGTGTTTGTGTGAGTACAAAAATCAGACTTTTTTTCAGTGTCTTAAGTATCCAGCAAAACAAAAGAAATGGTTTATGTCATAGTAAATCAAAAGTAGTGAGCATAGCAATCTTTTACTGTAGTTTGTTCAGAACTTTCTTGCCGATGTGAGTCTTTGGAAATGACCTGATGAAATGGAGGTTGGTAATGAAGGTATGAATTAAAAGAGATAGGTCTTGTCAGGTTTTTGTTTTGTTAGAAAACAGTTACTGTAAGAGTCTGTGGTAAATTTTTTTTTACCCAAAGGTCTTATCCCATCCAAACAACATTTTTAACATCCTCAGAAATGAATGGAAACTTTTAGTACGAGGGTCATACCAAAAGTCGTGAGCAAAGATTTTGAAAAAGTCAGAATTTATAGATAGAGAAAATATAAATGTATCAACTTAATCTGCATCCTTTGCACTTCATGTAGAGGTCACATGACGTCACCATCATGTGTCACGTGACCATGTGGAGCATAAAGAAAATGGCAGGTGCTGAAGTTTCGTTTTGCCAATTCAAGTGCCATGCCCGCGTGGCGTAGGCGATCATTTCTCTCCACAATTTCCTGTCTTTTGCGTTGATTATGAGATCCACCAGTGACTTTCTTCCTAGCCACACTGACAGCCCATCCAGTAACTTCTCTCTCTGTCTTCCTCTGTCTCATCTTCCTTCAGTTTTTCCAGTTGCCACAATGTGTTCCAATTTTCCTCTTTCAGGAAATGTCCTATAAATCTCGCTTGTCTGCCTCTGATCTTTGCTATAATTTGCTTTTTAACTCCACCCTCTCTTAAGACTTCTTCATTGGTTTTCTTGGCTGTCCATGGTACCTTCAGCGTCCTTCTTATAAACCCTCTCCATGGCCTCCATTTCTCACTGTACTCTCTTATTCATGGACCATGCTTCACATCCATAAAACAGAATTGGCTTGATGTAACATTTAAGTACTCTGAATCTTGTTTCCATTGATAAGGATCTGTTGCAGATAAATAAATACAATAAGAGATATGTTTTTGTAAAATGTCAGTTGTTTCATCATTAGAGGTTTCTTTGGAAAAATAAAGAACTAATTTGGCAGTGAATCAAGACCTTTGCAAAATAGGTGAGACTCTGTAGTACTGCATATTGCTTCATAGCTACTGTATGGTTGAATGGGGACTACATTTGGGCATATCACTTTTACAGTGTAGCCTTTATTCCGGCACATCATTTCCATTGCTGACCTAATGACTGAGCTGCTTATCGGCTGCTCCAACAGAATGAATCACAGTTTTACAGCAAATTTTCTTCAATAAGTTTGTTCAGACTGTACAACAGAAATAGTTCTGTAGACATATGGATTCAAATACAACAAAAAGGTTTATGAGAAAAGAATTTTTTTTTTTGGCATACTTTATCAAGTACAGTCTTGAAATACAGAGGAAATAAGCATTCTTCACCATAATTCTTAATCTTTTATGCATTTTTCAACTTATTTGATGAACTCATGTCAAGCCTTCATGCCTTTTTTTATCTTTAAGAAGTCACACACAAAAAAAACACTTTTATAAGTTAGATGATATTATTATATTTTTAGAAAGAGCTTAATAATAAATTTCATTGTCATTTTTTTAGAAGTTAACAGGTTATCCCTTTTGGGATGTTAGTTTTGCTGTTATGCGATAAATGTTATGAAAGATAAATGTATGCTGATTTTAGTTTCATTGTCAGAAAATAAATATTGGATAACTGGTGTTAATTTATCTCTGTCAAAGGTTGTGCACTTTAATCTTTCCGTCCAGATTTATTTTCCTTCTTACAGTGATTATTTTGTGGTATTCTGATTTTTTTTTTTTTTAAAAACCCGTCCATTTTTCAAAAGTATGTATGTATTTAATGCCCTGCAAAATGTCTCATTTTAATATACTTCTTATTCTGAGAAGATAGATCAATTTCTAAACAAAAAAAGCTTTGCAGTGATCTTCTTTTCTAACAGTACTGGTCAGAAAAGAGTTTAATTATATTTTATTAATAATTGAATATATTTCAGTGAATATATTTCTTTTATTATTATTATTATATTACATGTTTTTCTTTCAGAAAAAACTGGCCAGTGTTTTTTCCAGTGGTGTCCCTTGATTTGTTGACACTTATCTCTGCTTTATGAGGTGATCATGTCAAGCTGAGCATGTCTTTTGGCCACAGGTTGTTTTTCTGAATGATTTTTGCCATGACAGAAGCCATTAGATATACTCTTTGTGATTTCTGTGGATCATGATCCATACCAAGTACAACATGTTTGTGGAGCCACTTTTTTTTACCCTTTGCCAAGAAAGTTAAGATCCAGTCTTGCTACTAAAAATATCAAGGAAGAACAGTGTCTCATGAAGAGAGACTTATCCCTCATGAAAGAAGTCCCAAAGAAAAAAAAGATAAATAACCCTTTTTTTTCCTCCCATTCATATTTGTTATATATCATACATGTAAATTTAGCATTTCACTTCTTTTTTCTTATTTCTTTGTTCTGTATGAGTAAAATATAAGCATAAATATTACAAATGTATGCTCCATTAATTAAGAAAGCTGTTCCTACATTTCCAGAATAATTCTGAGTTTTTCATCCATTTCTGTGGTGCATCATTAAATCTCCCTTGATTTTCCTCTGGTGTGTCATTAAATCTCCCTTGATTTTCCTCTGATGTGTCATTAAATCTCCCTTGATTTTCCTATGGTGCATCATTAAATCTCCCTTGATTTTCCTCTACTTTAAAAACCTTGCAGTTTTTCCATTGTACAATTCATGTGAAAAAAAGTCCTCGGGTTTCCTTTAAAATACATATTGCCTTGAGATCTGGTCCTCTTCTTTTGATGGTCTTGGTCAAATATTCTGACAAGGTTTTGTCATGGTTTATGAAGCAGTCTGATCCACAGCTTCCTTTGTGTTGGTGAAGAACGCAAAGAATCATTCTTTGATTTTGGGTGGCATTAACTGTGTTCTAGATGCTGCACCCATCCTGTATAAAAAATATAAATTATACTTCTTCCTACAACTACAAATTTTCCCAATATCTATTTGATGTCAACTACATGCCTCCATGAATTATAAAACTTATTATTGTCTTAAACTGCTCTTACAGACACCAAATACAATTAATTGTTTTCTGAATAGTCCCGAAAATGTTGTTTAGTAGATAGTCATTTATATATGTATGTAGTTACTTCTGTACTGAGTGAACGCTTAAGAGCGAAACGTAAATGTTATATTTTATTTTATGTCTCTCAGCTTCAATGTTAATTATGTTTGTTATATGAATAGCATATTTGTAGAATGTCTGGAACAGAGTGAAAGATGTATGATAAATGACAGAATGTCAGATGGGCCTGCGTGCCCAATTCTTAACCCTTTTGAAATAAAGATCAATCAGTCAATCAATCACTGCTTGATACAGAATGAGGTTTTGAAAATGTAACTAATATTAATCTGAATAACTCCACAATTTAGTTGTTAATAATATATGTATGTATTGATCCTTGATTCTGAATCGCACATTTTTTATTCATTCATTCTTGAATTTCATACTTTTCATTTGTTTATGATTGTATATAGTTTCATTTTTATTTTGTTTTTCTTCATGCAGTCACTCATTAGTGTTACCTCCAACAACCATACTTGTAAAGCTTTGATGTTTAGAAACATATCTATGCTCTGATGGACTTGATTGATAAAACGATGATTAGACCTATATGTTTCATTGCTTTTAGGATGTTATGTTTCCTCATATAATTGCTGTAATGGTTTTTTTAAGAAAAGATTTTTTGCAAAAATATAGCAATCGTGTTGACAAAGTTAATTCGTGTTGTATTTAATATTGTAAAATTGTTATTGTTGTGAGGATTTACAACTGTATGGGATAGTAGATAAGTTTTGTCATTTTTATCATGTTGTTGCGATTCATTTTAGCTGAGGAAGCATCCTCTTTTCACATCAGTTTACATCTTACATCCTTCCTTAAACATCACATAGGTCTTCAATGGTAGTTTGCCAAGTTTTCCTGTTTTCGGTGAGCTTTTCAACCTCATCAAAGGGTATCTCTCTCTCTCTCTCTGAACCTTAAGTGCCCAGGGCACATGGGGCTTCCGCAAGGGTTTTCCACAAATGCCTGTCCTTTGCCTTTTTTTCTGCTATCGCCCAAGTGAGCCCTTTATTGCTCAACATCCTTTCTGTTGTTCTTCTCCATGTCTCTTTTGGTCTACCCTTACTTCTGTTCCCCTGTGGTGTCCATCTTAGTGCTATTTTTGGTAGTGAGTTGTCAGTCATTCGGAGCACATGTCCCAACCATCGCCAGCGTCTTTCCTCAATAATTGTTGTCAGTGGCTTCATCTGCATTTCTGCCAATAATATGTTATTTCTTATGGTGTTTGGCCAAAATATTTTTCTAATTCTTCATAAACATTTAATCTGGAAAGAATTCAACTTGTTTTCTATGGTTTTGGTGATTTTATCAAAGGGTATAATGCCTACTAATTTGGTCTATTGTCCCCTTTAGAGTTTCACATGATCGACTTCTTTTTCTTCGGCCTGTTGTATTCCACCTGATAGCTTGTTTTGGGATACTCTGACTGTTTCTTCTCATCATGTGACCAACATATGTCCATCTTTTTTTTTCTGATCACCCATGAAACAGGTTTGCTCATCTGTCTTATCTCTGTATTGTTCTTGAATTCGTTCCACTTTATACCAAATATTTTCCTTAGGTATTTGTTTTAAAAAGAGTCTAATTTGTTGTATATTTCTTTAGCTGTTTTCCAGCTTTTGCATTTCATAAATGAGGGTGGATATTACATTTGAATTGAATAATCTTAACTTGGTTTTTGTGCTTAGAACTTTTGAATGCCATATGTTCTCAAGATTCTTGAAGGTCAGTGCTGCTTTTGCAACTCTAATTCTAGCTTCTTTTCTGGTGTCACCATCCTGGTCTGTGTAGCTGCCTAGGTATGGAAAATTCACATCATCACAGAATTATAAAAGGAGCAAAGGTAAGGCTGCTGACTTCTCAAGATATAACTCAGGCTTCTAACATTCTTCTGTCAGCCTAGTCCAAAATGTATACCTGACCTGTGTGTTAGGGATCACAGAATGTGAAGCTAACAGCTGGCATCTTTCTATGATACATGACTTTGGTCATTTTGTTAAAATCTGCTTATTTCTACACCTACCCTTTATTCATCTGATTTCCCAACCATCGAGCATGTGTGCCTCATTTATTTCTTTGGGATATTGCTTCTAACAGAATAGTGAGAAACTGTTTCATCTTCCTTCTTTTAATACCAATTTTTTTGCCCGTCACAGAGAAAACATCGTCCACTGAAAACCTCCATTATTTCCCTGCAGCTCAGTAGTAACCCATTTATCTCCTTTAGCCAGCGTTATTCTCTGTTGCAAGCAGCCGTTGTTTATATTAGACTGTGATGAACTGCTTGAAAACTGACGTTTTAACTAGTAATGAGATTTGAGGCGGATACGCAGACTTGACTAAATAAAGCATTTAGGTCACGCAGACCACTTGTCATTATTCAACCCACACAAAGAAGAGTTATACTGGCGTGTTAAATGCGGTCTGTGTACTAAGTTATGACCGAGTTGGAGAAAAGAAAGAGAATTCGTCACTGGTATTCTGAAACCGTCATCATCATGTGCCATACCGGGCGGAGTGGGCGGTCATACTCCTCCACAAATCTCGGTCCTTGACATTTCTGAGTAACTCTGCCGCCTATTTCTTTCCATGTCACAATGTCAGACCCATTTAATATCTGCTCCCTCGGTCGTCCTCTGCCTCTCCTGCCTTCAGTTTTGCCCATTGTTATGATGTTCTCCAGTTTCTCCCGTCTTATCACATGCCCCAAGAATGATAATTGCCTTTCCCTTTTTCTTTGCTATTATACTACGTGTTTTTTCGTTAGCTTATCTCAGACACGGCTCATTGGTTATCTTGGCTGGCCATGAGATCTTCACCATTCTTCTCAGGAACCGCCTCTCTGGAGTCATACCATCACAAGGAAAACACCGGTGACAGAAGGCCCTCTGGCTGAAATAAGGACGTGCTGGTAGTGAACATTGAAAAGACTGGAAGAAGATATAACTTTTACGAAAACAGTTTTTCTTCTTCTTCTTTAAAGTCTATAAACCGCAGTCGCCCGCCTAAAACAAGTTACGAGATAGCCTCATTGTTTAGTAAACTCTTTGCCTTGGGTGTCAAAGGCAGCATTTATCAAGGTGGAACTTGGCCGCAAGTTGGTGCGCTTGACTTTGGAAAGCACAAGTTTTCACTCACTATAAAAATCGGTCGTGTTCATATAGTGACAAAGAATAATGTGAATAAGTATAATCCGACTTTCGTGTTCACTAAAATTAGATACCCATTCTCAGGCAGATTAAATGGGGTATCCTTCCCAATGAAAAATGGCCATTTACATCCGGGTCTCTTTTCTGCTGTATACCTGTTTACCAAACTCGCCTAATTGTAAATCTGTTTACTAATCTATCTGGCCTCCGTGGGAGGAGATATCACTGTTTACTTTGAAAACTCTGGTGTTGTCGTTGTTAGTGTGAAGAGAGAGTTCAAAAACAGTGCAAATGAGAAGCTTGGATTTGAAAAAAATATATATATAGGTGAGAAGACAGGATTGCAAAACAATGCAACAAAATATGAGATTCAATAACAATGCAAGAGCGAAGAGATTATAAAATAATATAACATGTGAGAAGATGGGGTTTCAAAACAGTATAACAAGTGACAGGATGGAATTCTAAAATACAACATGAAGAAAATTAAACAAAAGGACAAACAAAGCAAGCTCGATAGTGAACAACATATGATTTTTAGAAGTAATACACCGTATCACTGCCTAAACGGATGAGGAATATAAAGGCTGACATCAGAGGAGAGAGAAGCTTCGTTTATCACTACAGAACCTTATGTTGAGGGTGACTTCTGGAGATGTGCATGTATCATCTCATATTCATAATCTATAAAATATATTCATAAAAAATGTTGTTTCATTGCGTGGCATGCTTTTCTGCTTCATCTGCATAGAAAACAAAAGCCACTTTATTATCAGCAATAGAAAACAAAAGCCACTTTATTATCAACAATAGAAAACAAAAGCCGACTTATTGTCAACAGTAGAAAACAAAAAGCCAGTTTACTGTCAGCAATAGAAAACAAAAAGCCAGTTTACTGTCAACAGTAGAAAACAAAAAGCCAGTTTATTGTCAGCAATAGAAAACAAAAAGCCAGTTTATTGTCAGCAATAGAAAACAAAAAGCCAGTTTATTGTCAACAGTAGAAAACAAAAAGCCAGTTTATTGTCAGCAATAGAAAACAAAAAACAGGTTTATTGTCAACAATAGAAAATAAAAGCAGGTTTCTTGTCAACGATAGAAAATAAAAGCCAATTTATTGTCAGCAATAGAAAACAAAAAGCAGGTTTATTGTCAACAATAGAAAACACAAAAAAACAGTTTATTGTCAGGAATAGAAAACAAAAAGCCAGTTTATTGTCAGCGATAGAAAACAAAAAGCCGGTTTGTTGTCAGCAACAGAACACAAAACTCAATTTATTGTCAGTAATAGACAAAAAAGCCGATTTATTGTCAACAATAGAAAACTGTCAGCAATAGAAAACAAAAGCTTATGCCCGAACACTGTTTTGTTGGATATTGTATTTATATACATGTGTTATGAATATTAGGATTTGCGCAAAAGAAATTATCTAAAGAAAAGATGGCACTTCTGACGAGGGCCAGCACTGGGGCCACTGACCACCCCTCCTCTCGTGCAGTAGCCTGCCTTGACGTCCCACTCAGTTATCAAACTAACATCTAATATTTTTAAATCATTTATGTTAAGTAAGCTTTAATATAATCGGACATTAATTTTAAATACCGATAATAGTCAGGCAGTCATTTGCATGCCCTTTGCGGAAATTTGTCTCCCTAACAGCTCTCTCGGTTGTAAGTAATCGATAACAACAATTTACAGCTCTCTCGGTTGTAAGCAATCGATAACAACAATTTACAGCTCTCTCGGTTGTAAGCAATCGATAACAACAATTTACAGCTCTCTCAGTTGTAAGCAATCGATAACAACAATTTGGAAAATTAATTTAAAAAGTAATAAGGTGAATATAAATGTATTACCACCATCGTCGTCGTCGTCATTGTCATCACCATCGTTATCGTCATCATTATGATAAAGATGATGGATAAAATTACTGTATGTTGCAAATACTGACGAAAAATATCTGAAGCATTTTTATAATTTTTCTTTAGATATTCCGACTTTAAAATGTAGAAATAATTTTTTTTTTAAAATTCCACCTGTCTTACGTTGGCAAGAGCGAGAGAGTATAAATACTAGTATATATTTAACATTAGCATAAACGCGATGAATAAAATTCATGGGATTATAAAAGTACTGACCTTTGCATTTACCTTTTTCATCACATACATTCCTTTTTTTTCTTTTAAGGTAGAAAGTAAAGTGGTTATTTGCTGTGGGAACTATATTTTAACATCATTGATTTTCTTTTCATAAAAATTCTGTGGACAAACTGCTATTATTGCCTCAGTTTTAACATAAATTACGAAACCAGAATTTTTTTGGGTTACAAGAATTATTGCCTAATTCAGTTTTTCATATTTCGTAAAGTTTCTACTTACTTGTTGATAATAGTAAATTGGAATCAATAATAAATGAAAATATTTTGTTTTTAAATAATTTATTTTTAAATTATTAAAATTTTCCCCCCATATCATCAAAAATTTAGCATTCCTCCCAACTCCCAACTCGGCGCCATGTCCAACCATGCACGTACTGTACTATCGGTAGGGCGGTACCTACTTCTGACGCTCTAAAAGGGCCTGCTGATCATGACCCCCACACCCCCTGGGAACAACTGACCTACCTCTGTAGCCCAGAAACTTGTAGCAATCAACACTAATTGTAATTGTTATTTTTGCAAAATGTAATGTCAGGTTGGTGGACAGATGGGGACATGGAGATCTCTGGCGGGGATGAGGAAAGTCTGGTGTGAAACCAATGAATCCAGGACGTGACAAGCCTATGGGTCTTTACAACAATGGCTATCAGAATGATGTAAACAAAACAGAGCCAGTAGACTATGGGTGGCGGGGAATGGATATCGTTGAAGCACTCATCAGGTTCCTCATCTCAGAGTCAGAGTGTCTTTGTGGAACTGTCTCAAAACCATCTGACATGGAGAAGGGGCTTAAGTACAGCCACCAGAGGCTGGAAAACAAAGTTTTGGCCAGGCCAGCCACACTGTCTTCATGGCAGTCCGAGCAAGACCACAGTCTGCCCTAGCAAGGAAAGGTGCTGAAGTCGGAGTTACCCAGCCAAAAGGCGCATCGCAAAAATCAGGGTAACACGCATTATCGCTAATGAAATGTCTCTATCTGCAGTTTTCAAACATGGTGCTCGCCCTGCAAAGACTAACCAGGCAGGTGCAGTGCCGGGCCCCCTGCCTCGAAAGGGTCCACCCAATGCTACTGGAGGTCCTCTCAGTTCGTCTTGTGGAGTCAGGAGACATGAGAGTAGATCTACTGGCCAAAAAATACAACAGAAGAAAACAGCCAAAAAGCAAGAACTTAAAATAATGCAGTGGAATGCTGAGGGTGTCAGCAGTGTTAGAGATGGCTATAGCAAAAAGGTGGAACTAGAGAACATACTTTTTGCAGAGCAGGTAAGTATATGCTGCATACAGGAGACACACCTAACCAAAGATCTCTCTCTCTCTCTCTCTCTCTCTCTCTCTCTCTCTGAACCTTAAGTGCCCAGGGCACATGGGGCTTCCGCAAGGGTTTTCCACAAATGCCTGTCTTTCGCCTTTTTTTCTGCTCTTGCCCAGGTGAGCCCTCTATTGCTCAACATCCTTTCTGTTGTTCTTCTCCATGTCTCTTTTGGTCTACCCTTACTTCTGCTCCCCTGTGGTGTCCATCTTAGTGCTATTTTTGGTAGTGAGTTGTCAGTCATTCGGAGCACATGTCCCAACCATCGCCAGCGTCTTTCCTCAATAATTGTTGTCAGTGATTTCATCTGCATTTCTGCCAATAAAATGTTATTTCTTATGGTGTTTGGCCAAAATATTTTTTTAATTCTACGTAAACATTTAGTCTGGAAAGAATTCAACTTGTTTTCTAAGCTGGGGACTTCCAGTGGCTGGCTTTCATCCACAACCTTCATGGGCTCAGTTTCCTGATACGCATTTCTCCTTCCACCTGCATTTGCTTTTTCCCTTGCTTTTGTTTCTGTAGCAGTCTGATAGTTTTTTACCAGATAGGGTTGCTGGCCCTATGCTGAACCCTCCTTAGTCGCCTTTTACGATCATGCATGGTAGGGTACAGTGGTCCTATTCTTTGCAGATCCCGGGTACCACACGGGGGTAACCAAAGATGCCGCCTTTAAAATCAGAGGCTACCAGTGTTTTAGATCAGACCGACAGGACAGAAGAAAAGGAGGAGTACTCACACTTGTTAAGAATAACATCAGCGCATGTCAGGTGGGAGTGTACATGGAAGGAGCCGAATACCAGATGATCCATCTAAAAAGTAGTAATACAGATTTCCACCTCGTTAACTATTACTGTCCTAATGACCGCCCACTTGCTTTAGGAACAATCCCACACAAAGAGAGACTGATGGTCTGTGGTGATTTTAACAGTCATTCCCAGAGCTGGGGCTATGACCACACAGACAAGAGAGGAGATGAAGTTGAGAGCTGGCAGGATGATAATGGACTTCTCATGATCAACCAGCCAATGGATGCCCCAACATTTTACTCAAGGGCATGGCATACAAAATCAACACCAGATTTGGCATTCCACTCTCCAGATCTGAAGTGGAACATTACACGTGAAGTTGGAAAACAACTTGGAGGTAGCGACCATCGACCAGTCTTCCTGACAATAGAAAATGAACTCCTTAACACCAGTAACCCTCTCCCCAGATGGAACTATAAAAAAGCAAACTGGACAATGTACAGACATCGTACAGGTATCCTGGTGGGACAGCTGTCCATAGAAGGTAAGGATATTAACAGCATAGTGAAGGAATTCAATGCTTGTATCCTTCAGGCCGCTCGTGAAACCATTCCCAGAGGAGCTTGCAGGGACTATAAACCATACTGGTCTAGTGAGCTGGGAAAACTCCATGATGACGTGGAAGCAGCTCGAAAGCAAGCAGAAAATAGACCATGCCAAGAACACCACAATAATTACCAACATTCTAAGGCCAAATTTCAGAGAGCAAAGCTGCAAGCCAGACGGGAAAGTTGGAGAGAGAAAACAGAGTCCCTAAACTTTGAAAAGGATGGAAGGAAACTGTGGAAACTAATCAAACAGTTAAATGATGAGAGTACTGGAAGAAGTACAAAGGTTACACTAATAGAGGATGGGAAAACTCTTACAGGTAAGCAGGTAGCAGATCACTTTGCTCGCATGTTTGCACAGGACTGCAACATTGATATCCATCCAGAGAAGGAGCGTACAGTGCGCATCGAGCCACAGAAAGAGGAGGAACAAGTCAGAAAAGTGGAGGTCATGGATGCACCAATCACACGCAGTGAGTTAGATCTAGCAGTTAGTAAACTGAAACCAAGGAAATCACCAGGACCAGATGGAGTGTCCAATGACATGATCAAGAACCTGGGAATGGCAGCAATGGGAAAGCTGTTGGATATTTTCAATATGTGCTGGAGCACAGGTAAGTTACCTCAAATCTGGAAGGAAGCAAGCATGGTACCACTGCTAAAACCATGGAAAAACAGTGATACTGCCTCCAGCTACAGGCCAATCAGCCTCACTAGCTGCCTATGCAAAACGATGGAATGCATCATTGACCTGAGGCTAAAATGGTACCTAGAAAGTGAAAACCTTCTCGTTCCACAACAAGCAGGATTTAGGCAGTACTACAGTACGGAAGATCAAGTGACTTATCTCTCTCAAGAGACTGAGGATGCATTCCACGAGAAAAACCTTGTACTAGCAGCGTGGATAGACCTGAAGAAAGCCTTTGATAAAGTATGGAAAAAAGGTCTGCTGTGGAAACTAAGAAACTGCAACGTGAATGGAAGACTGTACAACTGGATAAAGTCCTATTTACACAATAGAAGAGCTAGAGTAGTAATGGATGGACACAAATGCCAGAAAGTACTTCTGCGACACGGTGTACCACAAGGAGGAGTCCTTTCGCCTACACTATTCCTTGTATTCATTAATGACCTGGTCAAGGAACTTCCCTATGGAATCAAAGCGGCACTGTATGCAGATGATCTGGTCATGTGGTGTACAGATGAATATGCGACAGTTGCTACACAGAGACTCCAAAGAGCAGCAGACATCTTGACATCATGGACAAACAAATGGTGTGTAAGTATCAACACAGAGAAATCAAGTACCACTCTGTTCACCCTCTCATCTAAACAGAAAGCAGGTAAGATCTTTGTAAATGAAATACCCTTAAGGATGGACAACCAACCCACTTACTTAGGAGTGACTCTTGACTCAAAACTGACCTGGAAGCAACACATCAACAGTGCAGAAGCAAAAGCCAGAAGAAAACTAGCCATATTAAGAAAATTGAGTGGAACCACATGGGGAGCTAGTGAAAGAATCCTCAAGAATGTATATCAGCAAAGTATTCTACCACATTTAGAATATGGCTCAACATCTTGGTGCACAGCATCAAACACTACGCTGCATAATCTAGACAAGGTTCAAAATCAGTCACTACGGATTATCACAGGTGCCATGAGGTCCACACCAATAGTAGAAATGCAGCAAATAGTTGGTGTTCAAGCGCTAAAGGAACGTAGAGACACAAAGGTCATGACCATGGGAGAAAAATTCCTTAGCTCTGTAAGCCATCCCCTGAAGGAGAGATTCAATAACTTGGCATTAGGACGGCTTAAAAGAAGCAGCTTCATTCATCAGGCCAAGCGTATGCGTAAGCTGATACCTGACCTTCCAACTGTAGTCGCTCCATTATCATCTGTACCAGAGCATACACCATGGAAAGAAGCAGATTATACACAAATAACTATTCAGACTGAAGTGAAAGGTGTGCAGAATGGTGAGATGCAGAGCAGTCTTGTAAGATCAACAGCCACACTTAGTGTTCTAGATGACAAATATCCATGTGACACCTGGATACGTGTGTATACAGATGGATCTGCACACAATGCCATAAAGAATGGAGGGGCAGGAGCATATATTGAATATCCAAACAACACCATTGACAAGATTTCCATACCCACTGGAAAATACTGCAACAACTTTGATGCAGAAGTTAGGGCAATTATTGCTGCAGTTGAAAAACTATCAGACTCCAGAATTGATACATGTCCTGTAGTAATTCTCACAGATGCAAGATCAGTACTGGAGGCTCTTCAGTGCAACAAACTACCAGACCTTAAGGATGCCTTGTCAAAAATTGGCTTACAACATGGAGTCACTTTGCAATGGATTCCCTCCCACTGTGGGATACCAGGCAATGAGAAAGCTGACCATCTGGCCAATGAAGGCACTGAAATGGAGCAACCAGACATATCAATCACTTATAATCAGAAGAAAAGCATGATAAAAACCTACAGGAAGCCACAAACACCACCACATGATGACTATCACATGCTAAACAGAAAGGAACAAGTCACCATCTTCCGTCTCCGAACAGGACACAGCCGACTCCGAAGTCGTATGTATACAAAGTTTAAGGTTGGTACTACTAATCTATGTACATGTGACCAGGTGCCCCAAACTGTGGAACATATCCTCCAGAACTGCATCAACTACGAGACACTGAGAAATAATTATTGGCCCAGTGAAACCACTAAAGAAGATAAGCTCTACGGTTCCATACATGAATTACAAAAAACAGTGAAATTTATCCAAGAGACAGGACTGCAGATATAGACAGACAGTGCGAACGAAGAAGAAAAAGAAGAAGATGACCCCCACAAGGATCTGTAAGTTGATGATTTGTAACCGCTTCACGGGGCTGAATGCTCCCAAACATTTTTTTCAGTATAATTTAATAATGACATGGATGGTATTTGTAGCTCTTTTCGCCCGCTGTTAGAGACAGTTATTCAGCGATAGCGCATGTATACCCTGAAACTACATGTCATCTGCTGTACGGAAGGTTCCTACCGTAAATGGCTCAGAAATTATCGTCTGTTCATTTCGCAAACGCCTCAGTCTCGGGGTCAGATACAGCCCGCCAGGATTTTCAGCAACAGCCTAGTAATTGTTGGTGGTTGTCGGTCGCATGTGTTTGTAGGCAGTGACATGTCAAAGAGTTGTTCGTCTATGATTCTATTGAATACTTTAGAGAGAGAGAGAGAGAGAGAGAGAGAGAGAGAGAGAGGAGAGAGAGAGAGAGAAGGGAAGGCGAGATATATTATTATTGTATAAACATTAACAGAGATGAACATATGTCTAAGTGATCTTCTTCTTCTTCTTCGTTCGCTTCTACCACCAAGACCGCACTGTGATCCTACTGAATTTACGCCCGTGGTCCTCGTTAGGTCCCGTGGTCTCCTGTGTGATCCCCGAAAGGACCACACGAGATCCCCGAGAGGACCACAAGAGGTTCACAGTATTGCAGGGCTTTAGCCTGTATTCTTGGTGGGTCTCTGAAGCGGATTGCGTGACACCGTGGTTTTCGTTGCACCAGTTTAGTCTTGAGTTGGACTTTCTCACCGGAAGACCTCGACGTGTTTAGGATATCAGTGCATCCCCGCTGGGTGAGAGGTGGTAGCCCACCCAGGCCAGAATTGGACCTTCTCACCGGAAAACCTCGACGTGTTTTGAGAGACCCGTGTATCACCGCCGGGTGAGAGGTGGTTGTGTCTAAGTGATAATAATATAGTTCAGCTTTCCCTTCTTCACTACCCGCTTACGTAAGGTAATAATATAGTTCAGCTTTCTTTCCATCACTACCTGCTTACATATTGTTTTGCGTTCCCTCCCCACTGCCCCCTTACATAAGGTAATGAAACACTTCAAATTTTCCTCCTTCTCTATCCGCTTACATTAACATTATTCATCTTTCCTTCCTGCATTACCCCCTTACATAAGATAATAAAACAATTCAAATTTTCCTCCTTCGCTATCTGCTTACGTTAACATAGCTCATCCTTCCCTTCTACACTGCCTGCTTACATGCTGCGATAATAATACAGTTCAACTTTCCCTGCGTAAATACCCCCTTGACCTTGTACTTTGAAGGGCTCGTGTTACTTAAGATAAACATTAGCTTGGCCGAGGTCTTAGCGCTCCATCTGACGTGGGGAAGAAACGGGGATTAATTCTTTAAACAACCACTAAAAAGTGTACGCAACTTGTATGCAGTTTTAGGGGCTTCCGTTTTGTCTGTTACACACTATCCTTTGGCTTTTTTTTCACTTATCTTTCCTAGATAATTGGACTAATTAACATGAGCAACTCAGGGGGTTAATGTATTTGTCTTTCACTGTGAGGTCAGTGGTTCGAATCACCTCAGAGACGCCTCCGTCACCCAAATGTAGAAACATAAGGTCTATAAAACAAATGTTCTTTTTTACTTCCACTTTTGAGTTATTACTCTCATACAGGGCATTGCTTCCCTCGTCCCATTAATTTTTTGCTTAAAATCTAGACTAATCTGTAGTTTCTTCTGTTCTGTTTTTTTTTTAAACTCTCTCTCTCTCCTCTCTCTCTCTCTTTCTCTCTTTCTCTCTCTCTCTCTCCAATGACTTCCAACAGTTCTCAAGTCGGTACATTCTATTGATTTTGTTTTCTTTGTCAATGCTTTATACGCCGATGTTTTCAAGTGAATCGGTGGTCATCGTGTATTGTGTGTCATTATATCATCGGTAGTCATAGTGTGTAGTATATGTCATTATATCATTGGTACCCATAGTATGTTGTATATATCATTACATCGGCTGTAACCAACCTGTGTTGTATATATCATTATATCATGGATAGTCATACTGTGTAGTATATGTCATTATATCATCGGTAGTCATAGTGTGTAGTGTATGTCATTATATCATCTGTAGTCATCGTGTGTAGTATGTGTCATTATATCATCTGTAGTCATCGTGTGTTGTATACGTCATTATATCATGGGTAGTCATCGTGTGTTTATGTCATTATATCCTCGGTAGTTATAGTGTGTAGTCGCAGCTGGCGAGATTCTTCAGCTGCCGTGCGTGGAGCGGTGCTCTTCCCGGCCAGTGAAGAAAGGTGCAAATGGGGTTGCCGCGCGGCACCACTGTGGAAAAGGTGGTAGAAAGGATAAAGCGAAGCAAACAGTCAAATCACGGCACCTCTGGTCTGGAGGTCGGCCACGTCCTAAGTGCACTCATATCGGGTGAAATGCCTGAACCGGCTTAACCCAGAGGTTAAGACACTGCTGGCGAGACTCTTCGGACGCCGCGCGTGGAGTGAAGCTCCTCTCAGTCAAGGAAGAAACTGCGGAAAAGAAATAAGGGTTGTTGTGCGACGCCAGTGTGAAAAGGTGAAGGAAAGGATAAAGTGAAGTTTAATCGGTATGTCCAGTAGTATCTCTGCGAGAGCTACACATACCACCGCGCCTCTGCTCTAGAGGCCGGCCACGTCCGAAACACACCTACACTGGTGAAATATGCCTAAACCGGCATACACCAGAGGTAAAACTTGGTGGCTAGGCATGTCACGCCACCTCCGCTCTAGAGGTCGGTCACGCTCGATATACTCCCATACTGGTGAAATATGCCTAAACCGGCTCACACCAGGGGTGAAACTTGAAGGCTACACATGTCACGGTACCTCTGCTCTAGAGGTCGGTCACATCCCAAACACGCCCATACTGGGATAATATGCCTAAACCGGCTCAACCCAGTGGTGGAAGTCACTAGTGGCGAGGATTCATCCTCCTGGACAAAAGCTCCATCCTGGTAACAACTAGGAAGGGTAGCGGACACGACCACAAAATGCTGAAGTCGGATACACTGGACCAGGGCAGTCTAGATAGGCAACCACCTCTCACCCGGGGGGGGGGGGATGTATGCGTATCTTAATCACGCTGAGGTTTTCCGGTGAGAAAGTCCAAGACTGGACTGGATGGGCAACCACCTCTCACCCAGCGGGGATACACTGATATCCAAAAACACGTCGAGGTTTTCCGGTGACAAAGTCTCACGCATTCCCGCTTCTGAGACCTACCAAGAGTACAGGCTCAAGCCCTACGATACTGCGAACCTCTTGTGGTCCTCTCGGGGATCTCGTGTGGTCCTTTCGGGGACCACATGGGGGACCACGGGACTTAACGAGGACCACAGGCGTAAACTCAGTGGGATCACAGGGCGGTCTTGGTGGTAGAAGCGAACGAAGAAGAAGATAGTGTGTAGTATATATCATTATATCATCTGTAGCCAACCTGTGCTGTATATATCAATATATCATGGGTAGTCATCTTGTGTTGTATATGTCATTATATCATTGGTAGCCATCCATTCTGTGTTGTATATGTCATTATATAAGTCTGTGAGTTTGTTTAAATCCTTCTAATCCCTCTAACAAGACAGGCCTGTTTTGGGCGCCGCTGTATTGTTCTGGGGCCAGAGAAGTTTGGGGGGGGGGGGGGGGGGGAGAGAGAGCTTGTAACTGATGAAAGCAGAATGGATAATCAAAGTGATAGACCGGGGTGGGGAGAGACAGTTTTTGGATCCGTTTTCCCTCAGAGGCTCTGGTATGACCTGGTATTACCCAGACCTGTGGCCATTACTTGAAATATTTTACTCATTACTTTATAACCCCTTATTTTAAGACTTTTGGACTACTCTCATTATCTGTATGGGGACTTCTGTCAACTGTATCTTAAAAAAAAGTTCACGTATGTATTTCTTCTATTTGTTATTTATGTCAGGTTTTATCGTTGCTTGATTTTAATCCAGCCACCATGATTCATTATTTGATTCTTGCATCTCGATCATTAGCATTTCCATTGCGGAACTTTGCCTCCCTGACAATTCAGCTGAAGGCCTCTCGGTTGTAAGCAAGATGTTCTGCAGTCTTGCATCTGATATATTGATTTCCTCGCGCATCTGTTTTGTCCGCTGCTTTTTTTTCCCTCCAGATAATTTGCAACTCTTCACTTGCTGTCTAACAACTTTTCTTTTACAAACGTAAATGCATATGTTTATTTTAATCAGAATAAATCCTGCCAGTGATTCTTCCTATAGAAGATCCTGAAACTGACAGTATCTAATTAAGTGATGTGCATGATTGCGTGTAACGATGTACAATGCTGGCATATGACTAATCAGGCGTGGTAAAGCGTACTTCTTTACTTTCTTGGCCTGCCTGTCGTGATTCAGCACACACATGACACGCGGTGTTCCAACGACGCTTCCTAGCTCACAGGCTGTTTTTAATCGTGGATAATGTTGACACAAAGCGCACACTTCGGGTGTCATCCTATTTGATCAGGTGTGTGTCTGTGCGTGCGGTATAGCGTCTTACTTTGACCGAGGAAAGAAACAGTTTTTTGAGGTGTAACGAAGATGAGCGGTAACACACTGAGCAAGCGAAAGTGGGATTCGAAACCTCTGTATGAAGACCCCGATTTCCCCGCAAATTCTACTGTTTTGTTTCGGGGAGGACAACGTTTTGGCGTAGAATGGAAACGGCCATGGGTAAGTAGCCACATTGCGTGCTACCAGAACACAGCGTCTAGGCTGAGTTATAAATAGCCATCTTCATTTTTGTCTTTTTATCTTCAAGTAAAACTCAACCTTCGTTGTTTTTCCATCGCCGGCGTCCTACGAGGGAACAGTATAAGCATTAAATTGATTAATTAAGACAGTTAAGACTGCACAAAACAAGTTATATGTTTCTCAAAGTACTTATGTAAGTCACGCATGTAGTCTCTGCGGCAGGAATACACTAGCTATAAGTTATTGTTATACACAAGCTTTGAGTTAACTATTTTGTATACAGAAGCTATGAGTTAAGTATTTTTATACACAAGCTTTGAGTTAACTATTTGTATACACAAGCTTTAAGATACACAGTCTATGTGCATAAGTTTTTTTATACACGAGCTTTAAGATACACAGTCTATGTGCATAAGTATTTTTATACACGAGCTTTAAGATACACAGTCTATGTGCATAAGTATTTTTACACAAGCTATGAGAGATGCATTTGTATACACAAACTATGAGCTAAGTATTTTTAAACACAATCTATGTGCTAAGTATTTTTATACACAAGCTTTGAGTTAACTATTTTTATACACAAGCTTTAAGATACACAGTCTGTGTGCATAAGTATTTTTTACACAAGCTATGAGAGAAGCATTTGTATACACAAACTGTGAGCTAGGTATTTTTATACACAATCTATGTGCTAAGTATTTTTATACACAGTCTATGTGCTAAGTATTTTAATACACAAGCTATGAGTTAAGTATTTCTATACACAAACTATGAGCTAACTATTTCTATACACAGGCTATGAGCTAAATACTTATATACACAGGCTATGAGCAAAGTATGCTCTCTTTTTTATGTGATAGAATAGCTTGTTTTCCCTCTCTTTCTGCATGCCTAAAGAAGTCAATCAATCAAGTGCCGTGCCGCGTGGCGTAGGCGATCATTTCTCTTCACAATTCCTTCTCTTTAGACTTCTTCGATTGTTTTCTTAGCTGTCCATGATACCTTCAACGTCCTTCTTATAAACCACATCTCCATGTCCTCCATTTCTCGCTGTACTCTCTTATACATGGACCATGCTTCACATCCATAAAACAATAAAGAAGATAAAAATCAAAACATTACAACTGTTTATTTGAAAGAAAGAAAGAAAGAAAGTGCATATCAGTAACATTAGCAACAGGATGTAGGAAATAAAAGAGAAAGGAGGAGGGGGGGGGGGAATATTACAACAGCACAGGTAACAAAAACTGTGACATTAATAATTTAACAGGTCAGTGGGCGGTGTATGACGAAGGCACCAGTGATAAGGCCCTACATTACCCGTCTTCCTATTAAAATGACCCGGGGGGGGGGGGTAAAGGTAAAAGACAGGAGCTAGAAAAGAGAAGAATGTAGATGATACAGAGCTGAGTGAACTGGAAGTACACTGGTGCCAAGGAATACAGGATTTGCAAACTTAATCTGCCCGGTCGTTCCTGATTTTGTCATGTAATGCTCTCATCCTGTGTCAGGTTGCAGGTCGGTTGGGTGTGGGGGTGGGCAGGAAAGAGGGTTAAGAAGAACCGTCCGCAAAAGGAGAATACTCTGACCCCATTGTTTCTGTGAAGTTTCCAAGCGCCCCAGTGCTGGACATAAAAGAAACAACTGCTTCTTTAATTAAAATAGATGGGTTTATGGTTCAGTTTTACAACAAACAAATAAAAAAAAAAAATAGAAAGAGTGAGGAAAGTGGGCGGAAACAAGAATAGCAGAAAGCAAGATGAGTACATTCTCTCTCTCTCTCTCAACCTTAAGTGCCCAGGCCACATGGGCCTTCCGCAAGGGTTTTCCACAAATGCTTGTCTTTTTCCTTTTCTTCCGCTATCGCCCAGGTGAGCACTCTATTGCTCAACATCCTTTCTGTTGTTCATCGCTGTGTCTCTTTTAGTCTACCCTTACTTCTGTTCCCCTGCGGTGTCAATCTTAGTGCTTATTTTTAGTAGTGAGTTGTCAGTCATTCGGAGCACATGTCCCAACCATCGCCAGCGTCTTTCCTCAATAATTGCTGTCAGTGGCTTCATCTTCATTTCTGTCAACAAGATATTATTTCTTATGGTGTTTGGCCAGAATATTTTTCTAATTCTTCGTAAACATTTAGTCTGGAAAAAATTCAGCTTGTTTTCTGTGGTTTTGGTGATTTTTCAGCACTCACGTCCATAGAGTAGTAAACTTAGAACATTACCCATAAATATCCTGATTTTCGTCTTCATGCTTACTTTTTTTAGATTTCCATATAGTCTGTAGCACTGCAAAACCCTGGTTTGTTCTAGCAAGTCTGAAGATGATGTCCTCATTGCTGTCTCCATTTTCTACCACTCTACTGCCAGATATACAAATTCGTTGATATTCGCTAATTATAGAATGACTTACGACAATCCAGTATTTCGGAAAAAGGACTTTTTCGGGGATCACATACAAAAACAACACAGCAAATAAATACACTAAAAATGGATGAAAAATGTATGGAGTTAGTGTTTTGACCTCCTCCTTGTAAGAAACAATTTTTTAAAATAAAAATAAAGGGTTTGGTGCGGTCAAGTAAGAGAGCACAGTTTTGTAGGATTAGACCTGGAAAAAATCGTAGACAGAGCACTTTAGTGAGACGGGAGAGAAAGAAAAAATCACAAGAGAATTACCTGGGATTCGAACTACGGACTCCGGTAGGACTAGCAGCCATCTAGCCACGAGAGAACAGCGTACTAACGAACTGTTCTAACTCACAGCTCCAGAAAAAAAAGAAAAAAAAAACGGGAGTTCGCGGTTCGAATCCATGCTTTATTTGAGGTTTCACAAAACGAGGATGTCCGCATTTTGAGGTTTCACTGTATGAGTCCTGTCCTTATTTTGGGGTTTCACTATATGTTCTCATTCTGGGGTTTCACAATATGAAGGTGTCCTCATTTTGGGTTTCACAGTATGACGGTGTCTTCATTTTGGGGTTTCACTTTACGAGGGTTTCCACATTTTGAGGTTTCACAATATGGTAACCCTATGTTTCAGAAACCATCACGCTTTGGGTGAAGAAGGTGAACTCGCAAAAAAATGCGTATGCAATGGCCCCTAGAAGGAATGTGCCGCCCACCACATAGGAGATCTCTAAAATTATGCACAAGGCTTGATTTACGATGTGCATCTCAATTTAAATGTTTTGTTTCGTTTTGTTTTCTCCAGTTCTCAAGTAATTTTTCATTTCCCGGTGGCTCATTGTATCTCGTACCTTTCGTTTCCATGCGCGGCCAGCCATACCGTAACAAAGATAAATACATTTACATAGTTTGGGTTATCATTGGTGGTTTTTAGGCTTTGCCTGAAGCCCCTTCAGAAGCCCCCGCCCCACCCAAGAAATTTAAATACTGAATCGTGGTCCAAGTACTGAATTTGTGCTTTTCTTTTAATGTGTCTATCCGCTTCCATTCATCTTAATATATGTCACACCATTTTCTCCATAAATGTTACTATTATAAAGACATGCAGCAAATGCAAATTAGTCGGTGTATAGAAGTGCTGTGGTTTATTATACGAATTCTACAGCTGGAAACGCTCATAAGTCAGTATGACCTGTCAAAACCACACAGACGTTCAAGTTTTATCTTTTGAATCTGTGGCCTCTCGGGCACGATAACGACATTGAAAACTAATACGGATTGGACTGTAACAATAACATTCTCATCTTCAACACAACTTTCATTTATTATACTGCTGCAAAGATGTCTTAGGCACAAGATCTGTGTCGTTGCAACCTTGTGTCTACGATGTGAACCTTGTGTCTTCCATGTGAACCTTGTGTCTTCTATGTGAACCTTGTGTCTTCTGTGTGAACCTTGTGTCTTCTGTGTGAACCTTGTGTCTTCTATGTGAACCTTGTGTCTTCATTGTGTTTTCATAGCTACATGCTTCAGCCTGGGGGGGGGGGGTGTTAATTAAATGCAAGAAACAGTTTGTTCATGCCTGTGAATTACTCGCTTAGTGAAGTGAGGATCCTATAAACTTTAGCCCCACAAACAGACCAAAAGGGAAACAGAATAAATAAACACTAAGCCTAAACAACGTGACATGATGAATTTGTAAGTAAATTGAATTACATAGCCGCCTTCTAGTTTTCTGAGAAAAAAAAATGACTAAAAGTTAAGGATTCATTATTTCACGCGTATTTTCTTGTGATAATGCAACGAAAAAAACTTACCAGATAGGGGACACAAGGTGACCCGCCATAACTGACAACACGTAATATTTGTCTTTATTTGTTTTCTTCTGCTTCTCCCCGAATTTTAAACTACCATATAATCCCAATATGACCGTAATGTAATTGCCCAGTAAACACGTAGTGCTTGTGTTTATTATGAATTTTTTGGGTGGTTTTGGAATTTTTGGTCATTAGTATTTAAAGCTTGTCGTAAGTATTTCTTTTTTCTTCTCAGAGTGCCACTCAGATTAATTGTTAGATGTATTTCGTGTTCAATTAAAAAAAAAAACGTTATACAGCGCGAAGCGATGGCAAAGGTACACTATTTATTAACTGCTGAGATGTCTACAATGCTTCGGACAAGAATATGAACTCAGTAAAATAAAGTGGAGGAAGATATTACATAAAACAAAATATTTACTTGTATCCTTCTAAAGGAGATTTGTACATATGTCTGTCATTAACAACAGGCCTTGATTAGTTCCTGTGCGTTCTACCTCTGTTCGTTACGGGCCCTCGGTTGTTCCCCTTTATGTACACAGTTTGGCACAAATAAACACTGAAATATCAGATAACATAATTTTGAGTAATAAATCCTCATAAATCGGTCTTGATAAAATGTGATGGCAGTTTCGGTGATATTACTAATTCCTCAGCGTCTCTGATTTGATAGAAAGAGGAGAATATAAGAGAAAAATAGTTTATTGTGCGGCCTTGTCCTACGCGACGACTTCTTAATGAAGACCATATAGCTCACAGTTTGACAGTACAGGACGTCTTGTTTCGTCATCTCCATCTCTTCCAGGCCGTGCCTGATACACGTGAGCTGTCAGTGGAATCCCCACTGGTGGCGTACAGACGTGATAAGAACCTGGAGACTAACGCCTCAAGTCAGCCGACACGACTTTCTCTGGTACCAAATGTTGCGGCCGCTTTAGATGCAGTACTTGTCCGTTTGTTGTCGAAACAAGCCAAGAATCCTCCCCCGAAGTACGCGTTACCAATTCAGAAGGGCTTTACCTGCATTTCTTGTAACGTAATCAGTAGCATTATGTGCAAGTGAAATATATATGAAATATATGAAAGATTGGCTTATGCTTAGGGGATCGATTTTGCCAACATCCGAAGGACATATCCAAGAAAGCAAAGACACCATTCACCAGACACTTCTGCCAGCAGGACCACCAAGCAAATTAAGACATTTCAGTCACTCCAGTCCGCTCTTTTTCTTCTGATGAGCGACCTTGGAAAGCTCTGCAACATTGTTTTATTTTCCAGGTCGGCTACCTCTACCCAGGTGGCATGTACAATAAGTTCAGCTGTCTTTGATCTCCTTCACATTTCTGCTGTTTGCTTTCCTTTAATCTATTTTCTCTGCTCTTATTTCTGCCCTTGAGCCCAGTTTTTTTTTTCTTCTGCTAGATTCGCTCACTTCGCTGCATTTTCTCATTATCACGCGTGTGACTTAAGTAAATACATGACGACTTCTTAATGAAGACTGGTTGTGAATGTGGCCATTGATAATGGCATTTGACGAAATATTTGATTGTTCGGTGTTATTCTTTTAAACTTGCACATTTTCGTGGATTGCAAAAAAATCATTAGAATTCTTTAAGTGCAGCTATATCATAATACGAAATTAACGAACGCCCTTTATCATGTTGACACTACTCTGAGTATGTGTTAGGAGAAGCGAGTTTGAAATGAAAGGAGGTTTTTTAATTTTTTTTTCAGGCGAATGCAAATTTCGCCTTTTCCCCTAGAAAGAGTGAAAGAATATGATAAGACTTGAACTGGTATAAAAGTGTACCTACATGGAAGTTTTTTTGTTTTGTTTTTGTTTTGTTTTTTTTTTGTGGGAAGGGGGGAGATTTGGGGTGGGTGAATGAATTGGGTGTATGAAGATCGTGGGAAAACTGAAAAGACTGAAAAGAATATTCAGGATTTAACATCGACACCTGGGACGTGTTGTACCTTTAGTATTCTCTAAGTTTTTAGGAAATGTGCATTATTCAGTTTACAGCGTTTATGTTTGCTAGAAAAGAGGGTGCGACAAACGTGCCAGTTTACTTTAGATTTCATAAAGAATATGACTCCATGAAAGCGCTAATGAATTTGCTAAAATGGAGAGGTCCTGAGCTTCTGTTAACAGATGCTAGGGCATTTTTAACGGGCACAAAATGGCATTATGTAGGCAGTTTTATTCTCATTGACAGATGCTTTCAAGCTGCCTCAGTTTGTACAGAACATGACTTGTAGAAACGTGTGTATCAGATGTGGCCAAACTGCAGATCGCAAGATGCATATAGCACTTTGACATGTAATATATGGCTCGCTGAAGCATGTTGACTGAAATCCTTTGTTTCCTATATACATTATCATAATCTAGTGCCATCTCTCCATAGAATGTTGGCTGCGATGAATCTCCACTCTGCTGTTTCTTTTCTTCGTACAACACTCGGTCAAGCTTGTCCCTGTCCATCTCTTGATGTTGTCCAAGCATATGTATCGCTGTCGTCCTCTTGTTCTTTTCTATTCGATCTTGCCCTCAAGATGGGTCTTGAGTATTAATAAAGTATTGTGCATCTTGACATATCCAAAGTATCTTAGTTGTCTTGTTTTTTATGATTTTCGATATTTCTCTTTTCACTTCTACTTGGTTTAACACTTCGTTGTTTGTTTTCTTTTCTGTCCATGGGATACGCCCTATTCCTCTGTATATCCACATTTCAAGGACCTCGATTCTCTTTTCTGCTGTCTTATTCAAGGTCTAGGCTTTTGCACCATAAAGGAATACTGAATATATGTAGCATTTTACGATACCTTTTTCGTCGTTCCTCTTTTTCTCTGTATCAATGAGGAAAAACTGGAAGAGGTAGAGAGATTTAATATCTTGGATCATTACTAACAAATAATGGAGATAGAATGAGGGAAATTAAAAGGAGGACATCTATCGCTCTTCAAAAAAATAAAACACTTAAATAAACCGTGGAGAGGAACAGACAGAACTACAAAAATAAGATTTTTTTAGGGCATTCATCTCTCCCATTGCAACTGTGAGATCTGGGCACTTAACAAAACAGCTGAGAAACACATAAATGCCTTTGAATGTAAAAGCTACAGAAGAGTCCTTCATGAACACAAAAAAGAACAAATATATCCATACTACAAGAACTTAATATTGAAAAAAGGTTGGCTAGTAAAGAGGATTAAACAGAGAAAACTTAAATATTTTGGACAAATTAAACGTTTTGAGAATTTAGAGAAGACAGTTTTGGATAGAGAGTAAGACCAAGGCGAATATGGCTGCAAGACATCATCGTTGTTAATCTGCGAGTGGATGCATCATCAGCAGGGCATTTTGCTTACAACAGAGAGGCGTACAAGAGAGCTGTTAGGGAGGCAAAGTTCTGTATTATTTAAAAGATTATTACTTGGTGCTTATACTTATACAGAACTCTTCTCTCCCATCTTGCTTCTTTATCTCGTATCTTTGTCATCGTCATGGAGATTTCTCTGGTGCTCCTGGCTTAAATTCTAGCCTAATGTAATGAGTTAGTGCTCGATGAAGTACAGCTGTGCCTAGAACACTCTCAGTTACTGAGCTTCTCCATACGATCCACAACACAGGCTCATTTCCCTCTCATGTGGTGTCTGTATAAGCTCCCCTAAATGACTTTGTTGGTTGACAAATAAATTATCATCGCATTCATTCCCTAGCTCCTCCAACAATAAATAACTACTCAAAAGGCATAAATTGATGTAGGGAAAATAAAGAATTAGTTTATTGACAACACCAGATGCCACACACGTTTACACCAGATAGCATATAAACACACACAACATGTATCTCCACAACAATTAACATCACCCTAAACACTCCGAACGGCCGATTTCGAAGCACCAAACTCAGCCAACCTCACAGCTCCACAAAGGACATGCAAATGACTGACTTGGCTGATTCTCAGTTGCTGTGATATTTGTTTTGATGTAAGGATCTTCATCATTCTGCTTTAGGTGTTTTTGCCAATACTATTCTTTTATTAATTTCTGTTTCACATTTTCCGTCCTCAGTTATCATATGCCCAAATACCCGAAGCTTTTCACCTGTTCTGGTAATTCTCCATTTATTTTTATATTTACCGATGGCTTTCTTTCTTCTCTGTCCATTACCACGACATCTGTCTTTCTGATATTTATTTCTAGCGCATACTTTTGATTTTCATCGTTTATTCTCGTCACTAGGTTCTATAGGTCTTTTTTTTAAAATTCGGTTTCATCCGAATATCTTAGGTTATTGATTGGTGTTCCATTAATGTTTTGCCCAGGCATCTCACTAGTTTCTTTGGCATACACACACACATACACACACATTTCAAACGTTATAATTTTTTAATGAAAATTTTTTTTAATTTTTAAAATTTAATTGATAATTTTGTAATTGTTAGTATGAGCTAAAATTGCACTCAACAGCCTAGTCACCAATGGTGTAACCTTAGCTTCTTTCTCTCCCTTCTTTATACACTCACGCACGCACACACGCACGCACGCACGCACACTTGTCGCTCCTGCTTGCAGCTCTCTAACATCGGAAATGTATCGCATGTGACTCCTACCTTAAGCAAGTTTGGCAACACCTTTCTAGGACGTCAGATGTTGGGCGTCGTAATTATTTTAAGTCACGACTGGGGCGTTGGTGTTTTGGGTTGTTTTTTTTTTAAAGGAGGTGGCGATTTTTAAGTGTGGTGAACTCTACTTATAACAGGAATTATTTTTTAGGGGGAAAAACCCAGTAAGTTAGTTAGAAGGAAGTTTTGTCTGAGAGTGATCAAGAATAGTGAATTGTTTCAGCAGGCACACACTTCAGTGGGTGTTGGGATGGAAAGCGGAGCACGTATGGGAATGCTCGGACTGAGGGGATACCAGTCTGTGGTTCTAGTTACAGATACAGTAAATTGTATCAGTAAGCAGTAAACAAAATCAGTTAACTTGAAGAAGGCATAGTCTGCGAATTATCAAGACCAGTCTACAGGAAAAAAACCAACTTATTTCAACTTTCTTTTAGTTGAATTTAAATTATTCGTCTTCTCAGAACTTATTCTTCGTCTGATGCGGCTTTACAAAATCCTGACATGGTTCTTTGTTGAATCTTCGCCCTCTATAGTCTTTCTTTGTTTTTAAAATGCATATCATTCCCAAAATCTAAAACATTTCTCTATCTCTCCCTGTATCGACCCCAGGCTTCGCATCCGCTCTTCGGTAACGTCAACCCATCAACACTGATACCCTCAGAACCAGGATTTGGCGAGCAGAAACATTAGAAACTTGTCTTCTTCACAAAGCTGTCGCCTCCTTGGTATCAACAACTGTCAGACAGGTGCTGCTATTAAACTAATTAACCATCTTTGCCCAGAGATCAGAAGTGCACATTACTGAGCATTCAGGAAGATAGTTTGGAATAGATAAATCGGACTTCACCCTTGCCATCTAGGGCGGAAAAAAGCATAAAACCTTGCGTAATAAAGAACGTAACTTGTAAAGTTGATTATACGAGTATATTATATATATATGATGTAATGTGCTGGCAGTTCTGCTCTTTTAGTTGTCATTCGGGGTAGTTCGCCAAACTCTTACCCACACCTAGTTAGGCAAATCAACAATGTACTTTATTTTAATGCGCATAGATTTAATTATCATAGACATAACTTTGTACCCTAGTATGTTCGAATTACAATATTTATAAAACAGACTGTAACAACACAAGGCAAATGTGATATCTTCGGGCCCTTGAAAACAAGGTCTCCTTTTCCATTTGAGAGGGAGGAAGTTGGTTCTAAAAACACATACAGTCTGACTTCAGCTGTTTGTCCAACTACTGTCCTTGGGGAGGGTCGTGTTTAACAATGGCAGTCTGTATGACTCAATCTTTTACGACGATAAGTGACGCAGAAACGCAGAATAAACATTTAGTGTTTCAGTTTCCTTCTCTGTGTAAACGAATCAAAATAATTTTTTTTTAAATATGTCACGTGGAAAGTATTACCATACACCTCCAAATCAAATTCACATGTTAAAAGTATGGGGTTTGAACAGGACTGTTCACTGTATCTAGTGAAGACAGTAACTAGAAAGAAAGTGTTACTGTGTTCTAACAGTTCGCACTGACATTTTGTGGTTCTAGTTTATTTTAAGTACTGCCGGATGCGACAGGTCGAGGCCTGAAAGAAAAACAACTTGTCATTTGATATTTGAAAGCACTTCCCTGGGATACGAAGACTGCAGTGGTAAAGAAATAACACATTTTATCCAGGTCAAAACAGCCAACGCCCAACCTGTCTTTAATGAGAATGTGTTTTTATTTTAATGATCCTGGAAGATAAGAAAGTCATTGTAGTCGGCACCAAATCCCACTTAATACCTGCGTTGCAGGGTCATCACTACAGTGTCAGGTACAAAGAACTTAAGTACTCTGTTAAAGAAAGATCCTAAAAAATAACTATTAATACTAACAAAGCTGCTGCTTATATCCTTCCCGTGCCATCAGGCGTCTCACAGGGCTCGCAGTGTCTCGCCATGAGTCTCTATTCTCGGCGAGCTTCTCAGTCTCATCAAGGGATTTTTATTAATGCCAGTCATCTTAGCCTCTCTTGTCGGTGTTCCTTTTAGGAAACACTGGAACTACCATGGATTTTTGTCTACCGGAGCGTCATTTTAGTACCTTTATGTATGTATGCGCATGTAAAGGGAGGGGCTGGGGAACGAGGGAACCTTCAGGCATCTTTCTTTTTTTTTAAAAGTTATTGATACTGCAGGTGGTAGTAGATCTGACTACTTGCTAAAATACCTCTTTTCCACTACTCACTTCTTGTGATGATTAAAGGCATGACAAATCCACTTTATTCTGGAACGTTGACGTGTTCAGGGGGCAGTAATTTGTTCAACATAACGAACTGGTTGGATGGTTCTCATCTATTAATCATTATCTTCATTACATGCAGCCTCATATAGCTTTGGTAGTCTCCGTCTCGTGCGGTCTTTGGTGTTTCCAACCAATTCAGACTTTGCTCTGTGATATTTGGTCCGTCTGCTGAGATATTTTTTCTTTCTCCTTTCTCTCTGTTTCTGTGATATTTTTCTTTCAGCATCCTTCTCTTTCTTCTATTTAAGATATGTGTGATATTTATCTTTTGCTTTCCTCTTTCTTTTTCTGAGATTTTTTTATTTCTCCCTTTGCCTTTCTCTCTTTCTATTTCTGAGATTTTTTTTTATTTTGACCTTCCTCTCTCCACTCCTTGTTACTGAAATATTTTTATTTCAGCCTTTGCCTTTCTGTCTTTCTATTTCTCAGATTTTTTTTCTGCTTTCTGTTCTTCCCTTGATTTTTTTTTCAGTTCTCTTGCTGGGAGGGGTTTTTTTTCCTGGTCTTTTTAGAAAATTAAGATTAGGTTAAAACTACTTCCATACTTTATCTTTATCTTATGTTTACAAAAATATTTTCTGTATGTTTAAAAATTATTTTGCTTTTGTCTATTTGGGCAGTTTCAGTCTAGCATATTCAAAGCAAAGTAAATCAGAATTAAAATCAAATGTGATCATATAAAGTTAAGAATATATAGTTAGTGTAAATGATAACTTAGCGTTACATATAGTTAGTGGAAATGATAACTTAGCATTACATATAATTAGTGGAAATGATAACTTAGCATTACATATAGTTAGTGTAAATGATAACTTAGCATTACATATAGTTAGTGGAAATGATAAGTTAACAATACACAGTTAATGGAAATCTTAACAACATATAATTAATGGAAATTATAGGTTAACAATATATGGTTATTGGAAATGATAATTTAGCAATACATATTGTTAGTGAAAATGATAAGTTAACAATATATGTACTTAGTGGGAATGAGTCTTACAATATAGTCTTGTATTGACTCCACAGGAAATCTCTGAGAATCCAGTTTTTATATACGGAGACACCTCCTACAATGATATTGATCAGGGAAAGCTTGGTAAGTGTGTGTAAGCCAAACGTTAATGTGTCTTTCTCACCTCTTTCCTTTCTTGTTTAGAGCAATGAACTCTGGACCAGGAAGGTTTTAGTCACTCTGACATCAAAAGAAAAGGTAAAGGTAATCCTGTCCTGCCTTAGAGGCACATAGGGATATGGTGTTAGTGCCCATATTTTCCTTGATCTGTTAACACACTAGAAGGTGATATGGTCAGTATCACGCCCGACTGCCTTTCCTTCCCCAACTCCAGAAGAAGTCTGATAACCATTTCTACAGCTGGGTGACTGGGGTGCCTCCATCTGGATTTGAACCCTCACCTTTGCCATGAGAGACCAGTTCGACACTCAAGAAATGGCACTCCTAAACAGAGCGCAGCACAAAAACACAACAAGGACATACTTTTCAGGCTCTGGCTAGGACACTGAAGACATTGAATACAAGAATAATTAGCATTAAGTGTATAAAACTAAATATATAACTATACACAAAGCCACTGCTGTAAAGCTGTGATAACAAAATGTATAAATGAGGAAAAATGTAATAAAGCTGTTTCTACTTTTTTTCCTAGTTTATACTTATTGAATACAAGAATTCATTTACATAAAAATGAAGGTCATCCAAATACCATTCTGCACATGCCAAAGTGGTTTCCAGGGTTTAGAACTCATTCCATAAGCTTGCACACACTGCGAAGACTTAAGAGGCCAAATCTGGCTTGAGGAAAAGAGAACAGATCAAAACATACGAAGACCTCCTGTTCACAATGAAATTCATAGGAGTAATTTTACCTCAATTGCTGAGGATGTAATGCTGAATGAAGAAGAGAAAGTCATTCTCATGATTTCTTCATTCGTACTTGCAATATATACATCTTTAAGTTTACTTCTTGTTGAAACACTTGTTCTGTGTAAAAGAGGAAAATGCTGAGTGTATATTTTCTTCTTGCAATGGATGCTCTGAATTTACATAGAGTTTACTGTTAGCTTCAAAATCACTAAGTATTTACTGCCTATGTGGTTCATATTCTTGTGGGTGTTTCTGTTTTACTATGGCTACTTCACATTGATAATATTTGTCCTAGCTGCTGGTTTACAGGAGTCCAGTTTATTTTAATTCATAACTTGGTCTAACTTGCACATATATGAAGTAGTACCATCTGTTAGATGTCTGATCATTTTGATGCTGTCATCCTCTTATTTTTACCTCATGATTGTTTGTTATTACTGTCTGGCTGCTAGTCCTAACATTTTATTATTTTCTTTTTGTATTCTTTTCATACAAGAACTTCCAGGAAATATGGCTAATCTCAGTTTCTTTTTGTACTCTCAGGATATATTTGGCATTAAACATATATATCTGAGAGAGTTTCTTTTAGATTCTCAGAACAGCTAATTTTTTAATGCATATCTACCAGCATATTGTAGTATCACAATTCCGTATATGCTAGTCAATCAGTGAGTCATTTGCATGTCTCTGACGGAACTTTGATTCTCTAACAACTCTCCTGTAGGCCTCTCTAACAACTCTCCTGTAGGCCTCTCGGTTATAAGCAAGATGTCCTGCTGCTGATGCATCCATCTGCAGATTATCATCGATGTCTTGCTGCCATCTTCGCCTTGGTTTTCCTCTCTTACCTTTTTCCCATTATGTACCCTTCCAAGATGGTCTTCTCTAAATTATTATGACGTTTAATGTGTCCAAAATATTTAAGTTTTCTCTGTTTAATCCTCTTTACTAGCCAACCAAGGATAAAGTGAAGTTTAATCGGTATGTCCAGTAGTATCGCTGCGAGAGCTATACATACCACGGCACCTCTGCTCTAGAGGCCGGCCACGTCCGAAATACACCTACACTGGTGAAATATGCCTAAACCGGCACACACCAGGGGTGGAACTTGATGGCTAGACATGTCATGCCACCTCCGCTCTAGAGGTCGGTCACGCCTGATATACACCCATACTGGTGAATTTTGCCTAAACCGGCTCACACCAGGGGTGAATCTTGAAGGCTATGCATGTAACAGTACCTCTGCTCTAGAGGTCGGTCACGTCCCAAACACGCCCATACTGGGATAATATGCCTAAACCGGCTCAACCCAGGGGTGGAAGTCACTAGTGGCGAGGATTCGTCCTCCTGGACAAAACCTCCATCCTGGTCACAACTAGGAAGGGTAGCGGCCACGACTGCAAAATGCTGAAGTCGGAGACACTGGACCAGGGCAGTCTAGATAGGCAACCACCTCTCACCCGGCGGGGATGTTTGCGTATCCTAATCACGCTGAAGTTTTCCGGTGACAAAGTCCAACTCTGGACTGGATGGGCAACCACCTCTCACCCGGTGGTGATACACGGGTATCTCAAAACACGTCGAGGTTTTCTGGTGAGAAGGTCCAACTCTGGCCTGGGTGGGCTACCGCCTCTCACCTAGCGGGGATGCACTGATATCCTAAACAAGTTGAGGTCTTCCGATGAGAAAGTCCAACTCTAGACTAAACTGGTGCAACAAAAACCACGGTGTCACACAATCCGCTTCAGAGACCGACCAAGAATACAGGCTAAAGCCCTGCGATACTCTGAAACCCTTGTGGTACTCTCATGGATCTCGTGTGTGAAAGGACCACACAGGAGACCCCGGGACCTAACAAGGACCACAGGTGTAAATTCAGTAGGATGACAGTGCGGTTTTGGTGGTAGAAGCGAACGAAGAAGAAGAAGAAGACTAGCCAACCTTCTTCAATATTAAGTTTTTGTAGTATGGATATATTTATTCTTTTTTTGTGTCCATGATATTTGAAAGACTCTTCTGTAGCATTTACATTCAAAGGCATTTATGTGTTTCTCAGCTGTTTTGTTAAGTGTCCAGGTCTCACAGGCACATATGCTAGACAGATGCACAGTTTCAAGACCCTTTGTGTAATGTATTCCTTTATCACAGGTCATCATTATGATTATAACCACCATCATGAAGTTATACACATATTCATTTTCTTATCACAGGAGATTGCTGGTTTCTGTCAGCTGTTGCCTGTCTATCAGTGTCACCGTACAAAGAACTTCTCTCACGGGTCATCCCAAAGGATCAGGGATTTGGATCTGAATATACTGGTAGGCAGTTAAAAATTACACTGCTTTTTTTTATCAAGAGCATAAGATCTCTGTTTGAGATAAAACTGACAAATGTACAATTTTTTGTTGAATATAACAAAAATGTATACATTTTTTGTTGAATTTAAAATCTAAACAACAGTAATCTAAAAGTTTTTACCTGACATAAAAAAAAGAAACTATAACCTTGTTGTTGAATATAACAAATCATAAAATTTGTTGTTTGATATGCCATCACATTTTCAATTCAGTAGTCTTCAATATTGTCATCCTACACTAAATTCTGCTTATATTATTTTAGGCTGTCTGTTTTCAATATAATCCTGCAGCTTAGTTTGGCTTTAAGCCTGTTATTTACATCCTAAAAGTCATCTATGTTTCCTGTCAGTTCACATAATGCGGATCACACTTTACTATTCAACTTTTATTACCAAGAAGCAACAACAGCGACAGATGGCAAATGTGCAGCTGAAGTCAAGTCAAGAGCAGCAGAGATAAAAGCAGTTTTTATACACAATAAGTAGGCTCTAATAAAAAAAAATGTCCTTTAGTTTGAGGGGAAAAAAAAGATAAGTTGATGTGAGAAAAAAAGGGTTAAATTGCTATGAAAACAAAAAAGATTAAGTTACTGCCTTTATCCAGTTTGTCTTCTTTGTATTTACCATATAGCCATTGTTACTCAACTTTTTTGACATTCTTATAGTTAGCTATCCTTAAACTTATCACTGTCCTGTTTCATCTTAACATAGAGGTTAATTTCAGTGCATCGCCAGTTTGTTTTGTCTCTTGCTTTCACAGTGCTCCTGGCTAGGCTGTTTCTATCTGTTGTCCTGTATCATTTTTGTCTCTTTTTCCCTTCATATTTTTCCAGGAATATGATTTTCATTGCATTATTATTTTTTTAAACTTGGCTAAAGTGCTATAATCATCTTTAATAAGAATTCATTAAATTTTGGACCTGCTGTATTCTGCATAGTTTAAAAGAAAATGTTACTGTTTGAAGTAAGATTAACTCTTTGGCTACATCCTGCTGCGGGTTTTTTTTTTTTTTGTCTTAAAGTCAAATGAGTGTCTCCAAAAATGCCCCGCCTACACCTTGACATCCTGAATGTTCACGTGTTACAAATAGTCTTGTAGTGTTATCGAGTATAAAAATAGTGAATTTTCCCTTCAAGTGTTTGGAAGGAAATAGAATGGGGTATGAATACAGTAACTCCTTGTTTGTTTTATTTGAAATCCTTGATAACATAACAAGAGACTTTACAGTTGCCAGTGCCCCAAACTGATTAATGCAATAATAACTGCAATTAGAAAAAAACCTGATGCTGATACAGTATAGATTTGTGGTTTATGATGCATTTTAGATAAAATATAATATGCAAAAATGAAATTTAAAAAATGGAGCAGTTAGCTTTTTCCTTTTTCTTTTCATTCATTATTTAACTTTACTTCTCATAAAACTGCAACATTTTTTGTATCTACTTCTGGTAACACCATAAAGCAAAATGTATAAAAGTTCTTTGTACATGTAACAAGAAGACAACAGAATCAAAAGGAAAATGAGATTCACTGGCAAGGAAATACATGTACCACAGATCAAACAGCTTGAACAAGAAAAAAAGATAAAAACCTGATAATAGATCATTCATTCATTCATTTGCATGTCTCTTGTGGAACTTTACCTCCCTAACAGCACTCCTGTAGGCCTCTTGGTTATGAGCAAGATGGCCTGCTGCTGATTCATCCATTTGCAGATCATCAACGATGTCTTGCAGTCATCTTCACCTTGGTCTTCCTCTCTTTCTTTTTCCCATTATGTACCCTTCCAAGATGGTTTTCTCTAGATTATCATGACGTTTAATGTGTCCAAGATATTTAAGTTTTCTTTCTTTAATTCTCTTTACTAGCCAGCCTTTTTCAGTATTAAGTTCTTGTAGTATGGATATATTTGTTCTTTTTTGTGTCCATGATATTTGAAGAACTCTTCTGTAGCATTTACATTCAAAGGCATTTATGTGTTTCTCAGCTGTTTTGTTAAGTGTCCAGGTCTCACAGGCATATTGATGATAGATACTGAAAAAAAACAGCACAAATTATAATTTAAAAAAAACATGATCACCCATACCTATGTGCATGCCACCTAATAACAGTGATCAGCAGGAGTTATGATATGGCATAAAAAGTGAAAACAAGATATAATGCAAACATGTATTGAATGTTCATAGGCACATTGTACATAGGTACTTCATATCATTACATCCTTTTATTTAACTGTTATTTGTTTGATTTCTTGTGTTTAAGTTTACCATACACATGTGGTGAAGAGAATCAGTATTTCCTATAATACTGTTTCTCACACAGTGTGTGTGGTAGGTAAACTGTGTTCTGTAAATTAGAAATGAAGTGGCTTTCATTAAACTACTTTGATTTAGTGGAGATCTCTTCAACAAAAGTTTATGTTTATGATAGCTCATTCTTAGTTCTTTACAGACCATACAGAGCTGTTCTGATAATAGTTACAATTCAAGTTAACCAGTTAACTATATGCCAAACCAGTAGATGTTAGTAGCAATGCATCTGCATGATATGTGTTCCCTGGTGTTTCCAGTCACTGCAGTTGTCTTCCCTTTTCTATGCAGCTTGATCAGACTATTTGGATCCTTTTTCTTTAAACTGCTATGAACTGCGCTATTAATCCAGCACTAGCTGTTGCAATATGATCTGTTTATACGTTAAAGTTTTATCATAGGTAATGATAAAAGAAATAAAGTGCATTTAACATAGCATATATCATACCACAACTTCATTATGTCTGAAGGGAAATTCAGATTCAATTTCTGGCAGTATGGGAAGTGGACAGAAGTTGTGATTGATGACAGACTTCCAACATACGATGGCAAGCTCATTTATGCCTGTAATTTGGATCAGCCAAATGAGTACTGGGGGCCACTTCTGGAGAAAGCCTTTGCAAAGTGGGCCCCATTTAGTTATTTATCACCATCATCATCATCATCATCTCTTTAGTTTTAATTCATTTTTTTATTTATAATCTTAATTTTCATCTCCACCTAGAGCATTGACCAGATCTTTGGAAATTTTTTTGCTCAAAATCATCTGCTCATATTATTTCAGAATATTCTTCATTTACTTCCCCAAAAAATCTACCTTTTTAAATTCTTTCTTTGTGTTTTTGGATGTTGCTGTGTGTTTTGTTTCCACTGGGATTCCATGAAAAGGACTTCTTTACATTGGTACTTTCTTGACTGTATATTACATCACTTCTTCCACATTTCTTTTTAGTAATTCTATTTTTCCTCTGGTACCTGCTTAGATTATAAACTCTGAGGAATTTCTAATCAAAGGATGGGAGGATTTAAATGATCTAATATTTCTTCTAATTTATGATTTTTGGCAGTAGTAATGCACCTTGTTTTAAGTAAAATTTCTCATAGTCCCTGTATGTAAATGATTACATCTCCAAGTGGTTCATATTAGTATCTCTTCAGTTACAACTTTGTTTCTTATGTGTATTTGCTGTACATTTGGTATAGGATCTTTCATAACTGCTAATGATGTATTTGTTATTGAATTACTTAGAATACCTGCTTCCTAAAACTCTAGAGAATCTATAGATATAGAAGTGATCCCTGGTTTGTCAAGATCCTGCTCTACCTCAAAGTCATGCTCTTAGTCAACACATTGCTAAAATAGACAATTTGACCAGTGTGATAATGAATGATCAGTGTGGTCTGCCTATTGGTAAAATTTACCGAGATTCTTCTTCTTCTTTGAACTGCTGCTGAATTCTGAACCTTTCTAAGCCATTGAAACTCACTGCTGCAGGCAAGACACATCTCCATTCCTCTGTGTTCTTGATCTTTTCTTGCAAGTTGTCAATTCCAAGAGCGTATATATCTTCTTCTAGATTGCCTTACCATCGTTGTCTGGGTCTACCTCTTGGTCTGACCCCTGTCATCACTTCTATATAGGCCATCTTTGTTTGTCTATTCTTTTTCCATTCTCTCTGAATGCCTGAGCCATCTCTGTCTGCTGTTACTGAGACTCTGGTTTAAAAAATACTTTCAGAGGATTAAAAACACCAAAGCCTACTCTCTACTGGATAAATTTAGCTTGTGCTGCAAGATCTTCACCGCACTAGGGCAAATGTCAGGACTTTTCAAGTTCACAGTTAAAAAGAAAATATACAACTTCATCTTAATTTAGTTTAGTCTTCTTCTTCTTCTTCTTTCGCATTGTCTGTCTATACCTGCAGTCCTGTCTCTTGGATAAATTTCACTGTTTTTTGTAATTCATGTATGGAACCGTAGAGCTTATCTTCTTTAGTGGTTTCATTGGACCAGTAATTATTTCTCAGTGTTTCATAGTTGGTGCAGTTCTGGAGGATATGTTCCACAGTTTGGGGCACCTGGGCACATGTACATAGATTAGTAGTACCAACCTTAAACTTTGTATACATATGACTTCGGAGTCGGCTGTGTCCTGTTCGGAGACGGAAGATGGTGACTTGTTCCTTTCTGTTTAGCATGTGATAGTCATCATGTGGTGGTGTTTGTGGCTTCCTATAGGTTTTTATCATGCTTTTCTTCTGATTATAGGTGATTGGTATGTCTGGTTGCTCCATTTCAGTGTCCTCTTTGGCCAGATGGTCAGCTTTCTCATTGCCTGGTATCCCACAGTGGGAGGGAATCCATTGCAAAGTGACTCCATATTGTAAGCCAATTTTTGACAAGGCATCCTTAAGGTCTGGTAGTTTGTTGCACTGAAGAGCTTCCAGTACTGATCTTGCATCTGTGAGAATTACTGCAGGACATGTATCAATTCTGGAGTCTGATAGTTTTTCAACTGCAGCAATAATTGCCCTAACTTCTGCATCAAAGTTGTTGCAGTATTTTCCAGTGGGTATGGAAATCTTGTCAGTGGTGTTGTTTGGATATTCAATATGTGCTCCTGCCCCTCCATTCTTTATGGCATTGTGTGCAGATCCGTCTGTATACACACATATCCAGGTGTCACATGGATATTTGTCATCTAGCACACTAAGTGTGGCTGTTGATCTTACAAGGCTGCATTGCATCTCACCATTATGCACACCTTTCATTTCAGTCTGAATAGTTATTTGTGTATAATCTGCTTCTTTCCATGGTGTATGCTCTGGTACAGATGATAATGGAACAACTACAGTTGGAAGGTCAGGTATCAGCTTACGCATACGCTTGGCCTGGTGAATTAAGCTGCTTCTTTTAAGCCGTCTTAATGCCAAGTTATTGAATCTCTCCTTCAAGGGATGGCTTACAGAGCTAAGGAATTTCTCTCCTGTGATCATGACCTTTGTGTCTCTACGTTCCTTTAGCGCTTGAACACCAACTATTTTCTGCATTTCTACTATTGGTGTGGACCTCATGGCACCTGTAATAATCTGTAGTGACTGATTTTGAACCTTGTCTAGATTATGCAGCGTAGTGTTTGATGCTGTACACCAAGATGTTGAGCCATATTCTAAATGTGGTAGAATACTTTGCTGATATACATTCTTGAGGATTCTTTCACAAGCTCCCCATGTGGTTCCACTTAATTTTCTTAATATGGCTAGTTTTCTTCTGGCTTTTGCTTCTGCACTGATGATGTGTTGCTTCCAAGTCAGTTTTGAATTTAGTTTAGTGAATTTTTATTAATGTCTTATTTATTTATAACCTAAACCTAATACTCAGTGCTTTTCAATGGCAGACTGTATGGCAACTATAACCCCTTGGATGGTGGTACAATCCACAAAGCCCTTGTTGATCTAACAGGCGGATTAGGTGAGAAGATACCCCTGAAAGAACAGATCTCAGACAATGACCTTGCAGACCTCCTGATAAAGTGCCAGAAAATGAACAGCGTCATGGGAGGAGCAGTATTTGTATGTAATGTTACAATGTACTATCAGTGTATATTTATGTATTATATAGACTCACGCTGTTTTAATATGTTAAACCAATCTTATGCCTTCATATTTTTTCACTATTTCTTTATATTAAACTGTTGTTTTGCTGTTACGACTTCAGTGTATACAGTCCAGTTTAAAGCTAGAGTTTGTAACTTATCAAAGACATTACCCCGAAGCTGATCAAGAAAAAAATCCTAGTGAAAGGTTTTACAGTCAGAGGACAACTTGATACTGTAACTTGGCCCATAGGCTAGTAGTGTATGTGTTCTTGATCATGAAGCCTATTGGACAGCCTGTCTCTCCAGAAATTTTTTTAAAAATTCACTGTAATATACTCTCATATAAAAAAACCCCAAAAATAGCCATTTTAATTCTTTATATATTACCAACAGCAAAATATGCTAAAAAAAAAAGCTTGTGAAGATATTTAAATTTACTTTCTCTCATTGATAATTTATGCTGCCCTGAAGCTGTTGTTAATGTTGTCCCATGTGGGTTGTTTCTAGCATGTAAGATTGTTCATTCTCTTGGTTCCCTCGTAAGATTGTTCATTCTCTTGGTTCCCTCGTAAGATTGTTCATTCTCTTGGTTCCCTCGTAAGATTGTTCATTCTCTTGGTTCCCTCGTAAGATTGTTCATTCTCTTGGTTCCCTCGTAAGATTGTTCATTCTCTTGGTTCCCTCGTAAGATTGTTCATTCTCTTGGTTCCCTCGTAAGATTGTTCATTCTCTTGGTTCCCTCGTAAGATTGTTCATTCTCTTGGTTCCCTCTCTAAATATTAAAATTTTTTTTTTTGACTGTTCAGTATGGTAAATTTTGTCTTTGAATAACTTTTATCAAAACACCAGTGTTCTACTTTTTACATATGTCTATGGTGATTCATCATTTTTAGTTTGTTTTTGAAACTATGTTTTCTTAGTGTCGAGCTACTGTTGTCACAGGAAACATTCAGTAAAAGCAGAGTAAAGGCCTCATTCATGAGCTCCAAAGTGCATTCTTGAAATTAAAAATTTTTGTTGTCTTCTCTTGTCTCAAATATGAAAAATACCTGATACCACAGTACACATAAGTGGGTGTTGTTTTGATTTAAGGTATAAATTGACTTAGCATGCAGCTGATAAGAATAAAAATGTCATTTTGTTTTGTTTGTCAGGTAATGCGGAAGTACAGCATTTCCATTAATTTTATGAGAATTTGCTGTTATGTTACTAGTATATGAACTCACTCAAAGTCTCTTATGTAAGCTTCTTCTTCTTCTTGTCTGTTTGCTTATGCTATTAGTGTCACAGAGAGTTTCAGACATCTGTCCAGAGCAAGGTGAGAGGCCTGGGCAGCTGTCATGTTATGTTTCCTCTGTATGTCTTTCACCCCATCTATCCACTTCCTCCTTGGTTGTCCTAGCACCCTGTATCCAGATGTTTTCAAGTTGTATGCATGTGCAGCTGGTTGTTCTAATAAACAGCTGGACTAAAAGAGCAAGGAAGAGCGTTGAGAAATCTTTCAAAAACATCAGAAAAGGTTTTGTGTTGCGGAACAGGTGCAGTAAGCAGTAAAACCAAACATTTAAAAAGCTTAGATCATCATTTCTGATTCATAGTCTAGGGTGACAGAATAGGTAAGATGTGTTTCAAGATTCAGAGCAGCACAAAAGATTGTTGTTCAAGTCAAGAAAGGAGAAATGAGATCAGAAAAAATCCAGGAGTCATGACCTAGGGGATACTCATCCATCTTATAGAGTATCAGAACTTTAAAAAACCTGAAGCAGAGGAGGAGGTATAATGTAGTTGTTTCACTCTCATGCATTATTCACACTCGTCATATATGGATGGATGAATAGATATTATCAGAAGAAAAACTAACCAAGATGAACAGACCACATTACAGATATTCTAGATTTCAATATTAAAAAAAAGATTTACCATTAGTAAGTGAACTTCTGGCGAAGATTATAAAATAAAAGTAGTGATTGATTCTTTATCCGGTGCTGTGCCTATGGGCAGAAGTAACAGAGCTTCTGCATTAATACTGATCTTTAATGTGTTTGGTCAGATGAATCAGTAATTTTCTGTCATGCCATTACATCAAGGCATTTGACAAGGTGAAACATAATGAAATTATTAAAATGCATGAAGACATCAATATAGACGGCAAAGACCTGAGGATTGTAAAACATCTATACTGGCAGCAAGAAGCAGCAGTTCGAGTTGAAAATAGAATTGGAAAATATCAACCTATAAAACAAGGGGTGCGACAAGGATGTGTACTATCTCCAGACCTTTTTTCTCTGTATAGCGAGAATATTCTAAGAACAATCATCACAGAACCAGGCATAAAAATTGGAGGATACAATATTAACAACCTTCGGTATGCTGACGACACAGTACTGATAGCTGAGAACCAACAAGACCTGCAAAATCTCTTGAATAAAGTCGCCAAAGTAAGTGAACAGAAAGGCCTTACTTTGAACATCAAAAAGACAGAGACTATGGTTATATCTAAGAAACAGAATCTACCAGCATGCAGTATTAAATTAAACGGAACTGTTCTAAAGCAGGTGCAGAAATTCAAATACCTTGGAGCAGTAATAACTTCAGATGGGAAATGCAGAACAGAATAGGCCAAGCAAAGACTGCATTTCAGAGAATGAGAAACATATTGACCAACACATCCTTATCAATGAATGTTAGAAAACGAGTCCTAAAATGCTATATTGAACCTATCTTGTTATATGGAAGTGAATCATGGACAATAGGCAAGTCTGCACAAAAATCATTGGAAGCAGCAGAAATGTGGTTTATTAGAAGAATGTTGCGAATCCCCTGGACAGCAAAAATAACTAATGAAGAATGTAGGAGAAGAGCTGGAGAGACAAAAAACCTTGTCAAAAAGATAAGAGAGAGACAATGTACTTTCATAGGACATGCAATGAGAAGAGGGGGCATTGAAAATATTATAACAACAGGAAAAATAGAAGGAAGAAGATCAAGAGGAAGACCAAGAGAAATGATACTGGACAGTCTGATGGGATGGTGTGAGAGGAGATCACCAACTGAGCTGATGGCCTGCATGAAGGATCGTGTACTCTGGAGAAGCATAATAGCCAACGCCAGTCGGCACGGCACATGATGATGATGATGATTGTTTTCAAGGTTTGGTGTCCTTGTTGTCCTTGATTCACTGTCAAACTGCAACAAGGGCAAGGTAGAATATGAACTGTTAGAAAAATTTAGAATGCAAAGTCCAGACAAAGAAGTATACATTTTCTGACAAAACTTTAACAGGTAAACACTTCTAAAGGGAGAGTTGTCCTGCTTCATATTAGAAATCCACACGGAAAAGGGGAGTGGAAAGGACCCTGGAGTGACAAGTAAGAATTAATCTTCTACTAGGATGTTTGTGTTTTTTTATTTTGATGTCATCATGTTCAGGCTTTTCTTGTAAAGTATGGCAATTTCTGTCAGTTTCTTGTAATGAATGACAGTTTCTGTTGATCTACATTATTTGATTTTCTCATTTTTTTTTTTACTATTGTTATTTTCATGGTTTTACTTATCACATCTTTTTTTTACTTCTTTTTCATTTTTCAGCATATAGTCTTTATGAAACTTTTCTCTCCTTATAGTTAATCTGAAAAATGTCTTGTTTGCTCAGTGAGCGTGGAGTATAATGAGTCCATCATCTTCTCATACATCCCATTCCTCATTTTTCAGTAGCCATACACACATTGTATTATTGTTCTGACCAGGCCATCATGTGAGTTGACAAGACCAAAGAGGGATAATTCGTCCGATTGTCATTTCTTTTTTTTTTTTACAGTAAATAAATTTATTTCATTACTCACATTGCCATCATAGATTTATGGTTTGTTTTTTTTTTGCCAGTGATAATTTTTAGACAGCAGCTTGAACATATTGAATCTTCATTTTTAAAGTTTCATTAGCTCCACGAAGGGTATCTTGCTCTAGGATTATTATTTTTTTTTACTGGAGTATCACTGTGCATGTTAAATACAACTAGGCAGCTGGACCATTTATATATACTTCCACAAACATGATTTCTACATAGTTTGACTTTCATTCCTACTTGAAGTCCTTTTGTCCTTATCTTTCTGGCCACAGTGCAGACATACACAGTTTCTCTTGAAGCACATCATAAATCTATCTTGAATCACCCTTCAGTTGACCTGGATTATGAAGTAAATAATTCTCTGTTGGTATTTTTTTGCTTTCTGTTTCGGAATATCAGAAATCTGTAACCTCCTTAGGATTATGTTTCTGGTGAAAAAAAAAGCATCCTGTGTTGTGTGTCTTGTCACTTAGATGCTGTGATGCATCATGGTATGAGTTCTCATAATTTTTTTTTTAGAACCTTGACCTCCTTTCGTTAACCAGATTGCCGTACAGTGCTGCTTCAACCATTTTTCAGGCATAACACAGTGTGTTGAGGTCAAAACCAGGTTGGCCCGTATATCATATGAGGCTAACAGTTTTAGTATGGAAAACCTGGCCTGTACAACATACAAGGTTAACACTAAGGAGGCTGAAATAGCTACAGAAATCTCCGATAACCACACATCTGGTACACTCTATTTCATTGCTCATCATGATAAATAGCTGTACTCTTCCACTATATGCTCTGTTATCTGAATACAAAATCTATGCCTTTATAATACTTTTATTATAAAATATGAACTAGGAAAATTTTATATCAATGCAGGTCACCAGATTGGAAAACCCTTAGTGCTACAGATCAAAGGGATACTTCTGAAAAGGAAAATGAGGGGGAATTCTGGTAAATTTCTGTGCATGAATAATGTGCCTTTCACATACTTAATCAGCTCCTGTTGTTGTTCATCGTTGACGGTGACACTTTTCAATTAGTTGTAATAAATGGCCAAATACTGTTAAGTATTTTTTGTAGTATTTCTGAGTGCTTCAGTATTTTTGCATTTTTAAAATTCTTTTTTATATATAAAAAAATACTCATGCCCATCTAATGTGATAAATTATCAAATACCTGTATGACATCTCTTTAAAATTTTTATTGTTATGTAATGCTGTTGTCTTGCAGTGACATTTTTATTTTCTTTTTCTGAATTTATGTGGCCAAATCTATTTTTTTTAAAGCTCATTTAATTACAAACTAACTTTGCACTCATGGCAAGAGCCAACAAGTTGTTATAGGTAATATTTGATAGTAGTTTCATTTTTTTTACTTTAAATAATTAGAATTAGTAATCTAGCACTTATTTTTGCAAAGCGTTTACAACCATATATAACAAATGGAAAACTACAATTATTTAGGAAAACAAGTACATACAAGATAATTGAAGTAGAAAAATGCAGCGGCCCTAAATTTATCCTGGTAAATAAGAGGGGCATCCGAAAGTAAGTTTACAAGACATATAATGTCCATAAAAGTGATGTCAGACTAATGGACATGGATGAAAAATGTTCCATATTTATCAACAATTCCATGCCATTGTGTAGCACCATCTAGATGGCATCCGTCAGTTAAAGATGGAGAGTTGACTGGAGCAGTGGTCCAAACAGGAGGCTTGTGCTGTGATATGGTTACTGAATATGAAGCAGGTGCCAGCAGCAGAAATTCATCACCAGTTGGTGAAAGTCTATGGAGACAGCGTGATGAATCAACAGCACATGACAAAAAGATATGCAGAATTTCAAACTGGCCAACTGACAACGAGTAATGTAGCACGGAATGGCAGACCCATGACAGCAGGTAAGGCAGTGAACAAAATGTGCATCATATGTACAATATTGGAGAACAGATAGGTGGCTGTGACCTGAGTCTCACATGAAACACTGTCCAGAATGATTGTGTTGTTGGTGTTTCGTAAGGTGTGTGCACAATGGGTCTAATGAGCCCTTTCCAAGGACCACAAGGTAAAATGAATGTCCTGTCATTTCTGCAACAATTTGCCATTCATGGCCAAGACTTTCTGGAATGCACTGTCACCAGTGATGAGACATAGGTGCACCATAGCACCTCAGAATTGAAACGTGCAGGCATGGAATGGATATGGTCATTCAGAAATGCCTTGAAAGAAAATGGAGCGTTTCTGACATTCTTTCAGAAATGCGCCCGTTGCTACTTTATGAATGTCGGAAATGCTCCATCTACATATTCGTTCAAGCTAAGTCCTCTCTCTAATTCTTCGTCCTGTATATGTTTGTATGGTTAAGGCTCACACTGAAATGTCACAACTTTGTAGCCACTAAGTAATAAAGCTGTTCCTACTTTTTTTCCTAGTTTATACATTTTGGTATCACAGCTTTCCTGCATTGCATCTTGTATAGTTGTATACTTATACGCTAATTATTGTGTGTTACTAAGCACAGAACTGAGCATATCTGACTTCCAGATAGTAGACAGTTTATTGAAAGTATTGGAAGCCTTTGCAATGCGGGACTTGATTTCTGGTGTTGTATCACCCAAGGTTGACATTTTGCTTCCAAAATAGGTGAAAGTGTGGACTTTTTCAAAAGCAAAACCATTTAGCAAAACCTATAAAGGGGAGCAACAGTTAATGCAGCTGCGTATGGTGCAGCACTGGAGTGTTTACAATCTGCCTGTCAGACATTGTCATCTTGGGTCATTGACAAAAGGTGTATTGCTTCTCCATGATAACATGCCTACACACAGCCACTTCAGTTCAGGAACTCTTGCAACATTTTCAGTGGGCGAATTTGGACCATCTGCCATATAATCCCAATCTGGCACCAAGTGATTTTCACCTCTTTCTAGCTCTATAGGGATATCTATCTTGGTGGCCACAGATTTCAGAGTGACTCGGATGTTGAAGCTGTGGTGACATTTTATGCTACTTCCAGTAGCTACATTTTGTACTGAATGTTTTTTAATATGTTGATGCATTTTTGTGCTTAGGATAAGTTCATCAGACTTCAGAAAACATTTTGATGAACTGGAGTTATGCCATCTGACACCTGATGGTTTCACAAATGGAAATGGTAGCACTCAGGTAAATATTTTTTAGGACTTATATACGGTTTATAGTTGAAAGTGCATGTAATTTTTTTTGTTGGTAAGTTCAGCTGATTTGCTTTTCCTCCCTACTTCCTTATCCATTCTTTGTCTTGTGATTTCTGCTGGAAACCTGAGATGCCTGTGTTCCTGGATGAATATTTTATGGAGTGATTGAGAGACATGAGCAGCCTGAGTGAGACATGAGTAATCTGAGTGATTTATCCTTGTGTAGCTGCTGCAGTGGTTAGAGCATTCATTTACTGATCAGAAGGTCACTGGATTGATTTTGCTGTTAGGCAGAATTTTTGTTTTGACCAACCAGCTCCGGGGTTCACCCAGTCTCAAAAAATGAATACTTGGAGATTCTCTAGGAAAATAAAAGGCAGCAAGGACAGCTGCTGGCATGCCTACCTCAAATACTGTAGTGGTCTAAAAATGTGAAGGCACTAACACTTCACACCACTGTGGCATGCAAATGCTGTGGGACATAAGTCCTTGTACATTTTTGGCAGAAGTCTTCCCATTTTGTGTCCTTTGCCTCATTAGCTATTACCTTGAAGTACATTTCAGACTGATTTATAATGTTCATAAAGCTCAATGTTTCAGGGTGTAAGCTAATTGCCTTTCATGCCTTATGTCAGATTTTTAAAAGCATATTAAATTCCCAACCATGCTTTCTCTACCTTCACATTCTACCAGAGTGATTGTACTCTGTGTATCTACTTACCTTTTGGATTATGGAAGCAGTATCCCATTCAGTGTCAATGACTAATAATAACATCAGTTACATCTATGAGTAAATATTTTATGAAAGTATGAGTAAAGGAAAATATTTATAGTTGACTTATGATCATTTCCTCACATGAACTTGTATGAATGCAGTGAGTGAACATTCTGGTTTCCTGAAGACTACATCATAATCTTTCTTGTCTTGCTCTGTTCATCATATTTCTTTGCTAATCATATTTTTATAGAAGCAAAATCAAATAAAGAGACGTTGACAGGAGTAGGTGCCATAGAAAGCGGGCTTGTAAACACCATCAAAGTTAGAAAGATGAGATACTTTGGCTGCATCAAGAGACATAATGGTTTGGAGAGATTGACAGCAGAAGCAGTTAAGCTTTGTGTTCAAGATCTCATCCAGCATCACTGTGGGTCTTCCGACACTGTAATATATACAGATGGCTCAGTGACTTGTAACAGCAGAAGTGGTTGGGGTTTTGTTGTCTTCTGAAATTGGAAGGGTAGTGGCACAGGGTTCTGGAGCCTTTGAAGTCACAACATCAGGCATGCGAATGGAAATTGAGGCTGTGTCCATGGCAGTGGAATGACCAGTTGTTCATGATGTGGTTGATGGTGTCATTGTGACAGATTCACAGAGTATGCTTCATAAAACTGAGAAGAAATTGCTTAAAAAAGAATGAGTTCACCTGTTAAGCCAGTCAACTGTGACAAGCCTAATGTGGCTTTACTGTCCAGGACATGCAGGAGTATATAGCAGTGATGTGGCAGATAGACTTGCTTGACAGGCTAAAAGAAATGGCAGACTGACAATGGACAAGGGGACATTGCTAAGGCTGTATTGGACAGACTGGGAGAAAAATGAAGAACAGAAATGGAAGAACAATGTAGATCTGAAGAGATTTCTGGAGCTAGGACAAATTAAGGGTGCTGGCAGGAAATCTGAACTGTGTGACAGAAACGCATTGTAAACAACCAACATTTGACAGGAACTATTAGCAAACGTATTCTTAAATATTTTGGACACATCAAACGTCATGATAATCTAGAGAAGACTGTCTTGGAAGGGTACATAATGGGAAAAAGAAAGAGAGAAAGACCAAGGCAAAGATGGCTGCAAGACATCATTGATGATCTGCAAATAGATGCATCAGCAGCAGATCATCCAACCACTGTGGTCATATCCCTGTTTGAAGTTCAAGAATACCTGAGAATAGAAGAGAATGATATCAGCATTGGCTTTTCCATATTTCAGGTTAGTGCTAGCAACAGTGGGGTATAAGTATCATGCTTAAGAGCGTTTATGCCTGTATTTTCTTTGATCTGTCAGCACACAATGATGTGTGTTCTCATCCATGCCTGTCTACCCTTCAATTTCCAGCTTCAGAAAGACCTGGATAACTATTTTTGTTTGTGAGCAATCAGGTGCACCAAGCTTCATCATGGAAGATGAGGGCATTAACTACTTCACTTCTCTTACAGCAACGATCATAACTGATCGTTGACAGTTAGGAAGAAATACAAGGGGAAAATCAAATTAAATGATATTTGTATTACACTATCTATAATATTATGTTTTAAATGTTCTTTATTTCTTTTAAAGAGCTACGGTGATTTGCATTGAATCAGTGTCCCAGTTTCTTTTACTTTGTGAGCGTTGGAACAATCTTAAATCAACATGAAAATAAATTTATTGTGTGAGAAAACAATGAATTCACCAACATAGTAACTGAAGAGGATGTAAAGCTATAGTACTGCAGCTATGTTCTTATAGATGCATCTACAGATCAGTTGTCCAGATAAATCTAAAAATAGTCACCTGTTGTTTTTTTTTCTTATCATCTCCTAATATAACTTCAATCCTCCTGATCACACAAGATTAGCCAAAAGCAGAAGATGAAGATTCTTAGTTCTTCCTGTCCATATTTTTCATAGAAAAAAAAAAATTCAAAAAGTGGAAATGTACATTCTAAAACTAATGTGGAAACATATGGAGGATATTGTATTAGTGCCCTTATTTCTTTGACTTGCGACATGAAAGGTAATTTAGCCAGTATCACACCTGGCTATCTTTCCTAGCCCAACTTTAAGAGGAGCCAATTTGCTGCCAATTTTTCCAGCTAGATTAACTTACACTTTAAGCCGTCACAAGACCATGGCACCTTCTTCACATTCAGAAATCGTATCACAGCATGAACCTCCTAATTGGACCACTGTTCGAGTCAACCTTCCATCTTTACCTGACGGATGCCACCTAGATTGTGCTGCACAATGGAATGGCATTGCAAGTTGAGGAGTACGGAAAATTCCACAACAGCTTTACATTCTTTAAAATATGATCCAAAAATTTTTGAATGTTTTTCTTTTTTATTATTTTATGACTTGAATGAATTGAAGCTTAAAAAAAAAAAATGAAATTATATAACTGTTAATGAAAGTACTTCATAAATAAATGTTTCAGTATGAGTTGGTTTTTTTAAAAAATTTTAGTGGTGAATTATCTGATGATGGTTTCACTTTTTCACAGAGTGCCTTGGAATATGTTCCCATGAAAAGTGAAAGAGAATTAAATAATTAACTGTTACTGTTAATTTAAAAATTCCATTTTGTTAAAACTGGTGTCTCTTAGTTTCCCAGCGGAGTGAAGCCTCAGCGTATCACAGAGGAAAGTTATCAAGAGTTCTCTCCCCGAATGGTTCAGTCATCTGGCGTTTACTGGCCTTACAGGTGAGCATTTAAATATACATTTGTTCTTTTTTGGTTTACTTATGCTGGATTCAGCAGAGTCACTTGTCTGCGGGACTGGCTTTCGCTTAATATCTTATTTTCCATTCATTCACTGACATTTGTGTGTGGAGGGCAGCCCTGTGTGCCATATACTGCAGTCGGATATTCCACACGTCTTATGTGTAGACTACCCATGTCTGTATATTGGTTAATTAGAGGGCATTGGGAACAACTCACAAATCACTTTTTGGCAAGAAAACAGATTACTTTTGTCTAACAGCTCTTAACCCCCCCCCCCCCTCTACCCCCATGTTTTGAGTAAATGCATGCCTCAAATAAGTATCAGGTCTGAAATAAATGCCAGGTCAGTACATCATCTCTGTCTTTCTATGGAAAGACATGTGGTGAAGGCTAATACCAATACTGCAGAAATGTAATTGGCATTTTGCAAATTAACACCTGCTTTGAATAGACGCCAGCCTTTAATATATGCTGAATCATGATGACAGTTTTGTGAATAAATACTAGGGCCGTTTAGTCAAGGAAATATATATATCTCTTACTTACATCTTACAACCTTCCCATGCCATCAAATGTCACGTAAGGCTCGCATAGTAGTTTGCCACGTCTTCCTGTTTTCAGTGAGTTTTTCAACTTCATGAAGGGATTTTGTACCTACTAATTTGGCATCTCTTAACAATATCCTCTTTAGAGTTTCATGTGGTCAACCTGTTTTTCTTCAACCTGTTGTGTTCCACTTGATAGGTTGTTTTGGGATTCTCTGACTGTTTCTTCTCATCATGTGACTGATTTATGTCCATTTTCTTTTTCCTGATCACCCATGAGACTGGTTGTTGTTCAGTCATCTGTCTTACCTCTGTGTTGTTCTTGAATTTGTTCCAATTTATACCGAGTATTTTCCTTAGGCATTTGTTTTCAAAAGAGTCTAATTTGTTGTCTATTTCTTTAGCTGTTTTCTAGCTTTCGCATCCATAAACGAGGGAGGATATTACATCTGAATTATATATATCTTATATATATATATATATCTTACATCCTTCCCATGCCGTTAAATTAAATGTCACATAGGGCTTACATGGTGGTTTGCCAAGATTTCCTGTTTTCAGTGAGCTTTTCAACCTCATCAACGGATGTTATTCCCACTAAACTGGCCTCTTTTAACAATGTCCTCTTTAGAGTTTTACGTGGTTACCATTTTTTCTTCTGCCTTTTGTGTTCCACTTGATAGCTTATTTTGGAATTCTCTTGTTGTTTCTTCTCATCATGTGACCGACATATGTCCATTTTCTTTTTCATCATCATCATTATCATCATCGCCTTTCACTCCCTTGAGAGCATAGGCCACAGATAAAGGCTCTCCAGTCATCCTTGTTCTTGGAATTATTCTCTGATTCCTTCAATGTGTATCCCTTGTCTCTGAGCACTGTCATAATTTCCCTTCTCTGAGTAAGTCTAGGTCTTCCTCATTTTCTCTTTCCTTGAGGATTCCATGTCAGTGCCTGTCTTGCTATGCTGGTATTGGGTTTACTCAATGTGGACATGATTTGTAGGTTCATAGGTTCTTGTCCTGCCCTTTCCCAGACTTCTTCATTCCTGATCTTGTCCTGCCATTTAATGTTTAATTATATATATATATATATTATATATATATATATATATATATATATATATATATATATATATATATATATATATATATATATATAAGAAAACTAAATTGATAACAAATGACAAAACAAATAAGGCAGCTGAAATATATATCAATGGGGGAAAATTGGAAAAGGTGAAGAATTTTTAGTATCTTGGATCATTACTAATACTAGAGATACAGTGAGGGAAATTAAAAGGACATCATCTATAGCTCTTTGAAAAATAAAACAACTAAAGAAGCTATGAAGAGCAACAGACAGAACTACAAAAATAAGATTTTGTTAAGGGCATGCATCTTTCCCATTGCAACATATGCCTGTGAGATCTGAACACTTAACAAAACAGCTGAGAAACACAAAAATGACTTTGAATGTATCTGCCATAGAAGAGTTCTTCAGATATCATGGACACAAAAAAAGAACAAATATACCCATACTACAAGAGCTTAATATTGAAGAAGGTTGGCTAGTAAAGAAGATTAAGCAGAGAAAACTTAAATATTCTGGACATATTAAACATCATGAGAATTTAGAGAAGACAGTCTTGGAGGGTGCATAATGGGAAAAAGAGAGGGAGACCAAGGTGAAGATGGCTGCAAGACATCACTGATGATCTGCGAATGAACGCATCAGCAGCAGGGCATCTTGCTTACAACCGAGAGGCCTACAGAAGGACTGTTAGGGAGGCAAAGTTCCACAAGTCATGCAAATGACTGACTTATATATATATTTGTATACCATAAATAACAGACCAAGCAGTGAGTGTTTTGTCAAATTTATTTTGCAACAAAATTCCTCAGTGAGGAACAAAATCAAGTGAATGCTGAACAGTTGCATCATCTAATATCATTTTAGAACACAAGTTCACACAATCAGAATTGTATGGGCCACCATTACCTCACACTATCAAAACTGATTCTGTGCAGATCAAGCATGTTGCCTACAGTGATGATGGCAGGCAGAATTCAGTTCCATAAGTAAGACAGTGGTGTATTGTTCCTGATGAGAAGCAAATTCCTCTCCTCATGGATGGCCATGTCTGAGCAGGTCACAGAAGCTGTGGCTGTTCTGGAATTGCCCCTGACACATACAAAGTGTTGAATGCTGCCCACTGAATTGCTTTGATTTGATGACATAGTCTTGTAACATTCCAACAGCTTTCAAGCAGTTATTTAGTGGTGTTCCTGGCATTTCTTAGTTGTTTCACTTCGACATGTGGTTAACTATCTTTCCTTTCACAAGATCTGTGAGATTCACTTGAGGGCTCATAGTCTTGACATCCATAAAGTGATATTGTGGAGCTTACAGTGAATGCACTGTTTTGGAGACATTGACCTGTGCTGGAGCTTTAGTTCCTCCATGCAAGAAAGTTATGACAGACTTTACTGTCCTAATTAAGATAAAGAATGCCATAAAGACACGGAAGCATCTAGAGGATATGATATTAGTGTCCATATTTTCCCTTATCGGTCAGCATGCCATGTGGTGATGCAGACAACCATCATGGCTGGTTGTGACTTCACCGTACTTCTGTACTCCTCTAGTTCCAAGAAAGCCACGTGCCTATTTCTTCAGCTAGGTCACTGGGGCATGCCTTTCTGGTAATCCATCATCTCCTGGTCTTCTTCTTCTTCTTCGTTCGCAATCTCCTGGTCTGACTTTTTTACTTCAGGTTGCTTCCATTTTGCCGTTTCATCCTATGACACTGTTAAATAAGTATTCACTCCTTGAATTCATGCAGCTACCGTGATATAACCTATATCAGGGGTTGCAAAAAGTGGCACACACAGAGATTTTATTTTAAACGTGCATAAATCCAAAAATGTTTCAGCTTCAGAATACAGTAAATTCTTAGAGGCAGACAAGGAAAGTTTTTAAAAAGAATACAGTCAGCACTGGCATGAATCCTTAAAAAGTTTGTTCCTCCTGGCTTGAAACATGTCACTCAGACCCAGCAGTCCCTAGCCTTGTTCTGCTTCCACCTGACATCTGAAGACAGGGGAGAATAGTTCAACATGCGAAATGTTTTACCGATTTATTATTTAAATGTTTAAAATGCAAAATATTTTACTGATTTATTATTTAAATGTTTAAAGTGCTAAATATTTTACTGATTTATTATTTAAATGTTTAACATGCAAAATATTTTACTGCATTATTATTTAAATGTTTAACATGTGAAATATTTTACTGCATTATTATTTAAATGTTTAACATGTGAAATGTTTTACTGCATTATTATTTAAATGTTTAACATGTGAAATGTTTTACTGCATTATTATTTAAATGTTTATCTTATATCCTTCCCATGCCATTAAATGTTACATAGGGCTCACAAGGTAGTTCACCAATTTTTCCTGTCTTCGGTGAGTCTTTCAACCTCATCAAGGGATTTTATGCCTGTTAATTTGGCCTCTCTTAACAATGTCCTCTTCAGAGTTTCACACAGTCTGCCTCTTTTTCTTTGGCCTGTTGTGTTCTACTTGATAGGTTGTTTTGGGATTCTCTGATCATTTCTTCTCATCACGTGACCAACATATGTTCATCTCCTTTTCCTGATCACCCATGAGACTGGTTGTTGTTCAGTCATCTGTCTTATCTCTGCATTGTTCTTGAATTCGTTCTACTTGATGCCGAGTATTTTCCTTAGGCATTTGTTTTCAAAAGAGTCTAATTTGTTGTCTATTTCTTTAGTTGTTTTCCAGCTTTCACATGCATAAATGAAGGTGGATATTGCATTTGAATTGAACAGTCTTAACTTGGTTTTTGTGCTTATAACTTTTGAATTCCATGTGTTCTCAAGATTTTTGAAGATCGATGCTGCTTTTGCAATTCTAATTCTAACTTCCTTTCTAGTGTCACCATCCTGGTATATGTAGCTGCCAAGGTATGCAAATTGATTGACTTTTTCAATATCTGTCCCTTCTACGTGTATTTTTCCATTTTGATTGAGAGGAATTTTCATTATTTTTGTTTTGATGAATGTTCTTTTTTTATTTTTGAACATTTTAAACTAAATGTAATTTCATTGCTTAAAAAGCCAAGAAGTATCCAAAACTCTTTATCTTAAAATTAAAAACCTTGAGGTGTTTCAATATGTGATATATACTGCATCTCCTCTGTTTTTACTTTGCAGAGAAAGAACAAACAGGTTTACTTTAGAAGCTGGTGACTATGTCATTGTACCATACACCAGCAGGGCTGGCCAGGAAGCTAATTTTTATTTGCGAATCTTTGCTGAAAGCAAGGGATCAAGGTACAATTGAGACATCAGATCATTTTCTTATTATTCCAAATGATAGGGAATCAAACACTTTGCTCTTCTGCTTAGTGGTTGTGAAGGTGATTAAAATTTTAAAAAATATGATGAAAATAGTTGATTGTCATGGCTTTCATTTTGTCCCAGAAATGTCACAAGAAGATTTCATGATGACCTTCCATTTAGCTACAGTGCCAGGTCTGTTAGTAAACTTTACCAAGTGAAAACTATGTCAGCTCCAGCCTCCTTTGCCGAGCTGTTGTGATACAGCCTGCTGCCACATTGCACTGCACAGAAGACAGAGGTGGTGTCATTACTGGCTATTATTTACTGACCAAAGGATCTATATGAATGCCTTTGTTCCTCATCTCCCTTGACAAAATGAAAACATACTTGCTCCCCATCTCTTCAGGCAATACAAAAACTTGTTCTCTCATATGTGAGAAAAAGGGTTATTGAATCTTAAGAGAGCTCTGAGTGATGTGTGAAGAATAAATAACTTTTGTGTTGTTAGAGGCTGTTGATCCATCATGGCAAGAAAAATCAACAACTTGCAGTTGTTCTGTGTCTTAGTGTGGCAGTTCCCAGCCCTTTTTTTTTAGCATGACCCTAAAACTGCAATGGTACATTAGCTGTGACAAATAAATTTTTTTTCTTATTTTAAGTAATTAATTTAGAGGAACCTTAATTAATGGTTTTGATGCCTGTAACATGGTGGAGGTTTTCCACAAATCACAAAAAATTATGAGGATGTTATCAGCCCACTAAAGTAGGTCATATGGAAGGAATATGAAATGTCAGCAGGGATGGGATACCCATACTAAGTGAATTGGCACATTCATTTTTCCTGGTTATATTTAAAGTGCAATTTGATTCAGTTGCAAGAAGCTGTTTGATTTGCATTAAGTACAACAACAGTTCAAAGAATAGTAGTATGGTTGTTATTATTTTTATATTTAGATTCGAAAACAAAAGTAGGATTTCAAAAACAATTTTTTCCTCATAATATCTTCATACAACCCTGCCACAGACTCCTCACAACCTAATTTGGGTTGCAAATTGAGGTTGGAACCACTGTCTTAGAGTATTATGTCTTCAGCCAGTTAATGTAGTTCTCATATTTAAGATTAGAATGGTTTATAATAGTCTGTGACTATAGAGTACTTCCTACATCAGAAAATTAAATCTTTAGTTATATACTACATGCTCTATGAGTAACGTACTCATTTCATTTGAAACCTATCATATATATAAGTAGATTCTTCATAAGACAAATGAAAATCATTATTTTGTAGTATGACTGATGAAAGATTTATGAAGTGTAAAGCAAGAAATATTTCTCAGAACTCTCTTTACATTCATTTATTGATGAATAATTCTTTATTTTCTGTGTCATACATTAAATAAATTTTTTTAATGCTTATTTTAAATGAGCTAAAACAGTGGTTCCCAACTTTTTTACATCCAGAAACCACTCTTTCATCTACATATAAGTAGGCAGACCACCAGCTTATAAGCAGTATTGCAGTGTTTTAAAACTCTTAATTGTTTTTATATTTAGTAGATGAAACTTATTACCAAAATTGACAGTGCAGCTGTGAACCAGCTTGTAGTGTGCCGTGGACCGCAGGTTGAAAACTGCTGAGCTAAAATGAAGGAAACATTTGCAGTTAATAGATAAAAAGACTAATGATGTTTATGTGTGCTGTAATATTTGTATATTCGCAGTCCAATTAGTACATCAGAGTTCACAGAAAATGTTGCCAACCCTGCTAAGCCAACACCGAAGGTATGAACAAATTTGAATGTGGTGTGGATGTGTTATGGATAAGGGGTATGTCATGGCCTACCAGCTTTTGCAAGTTTCCATCCTTTTGTCTATGTTCAGTTCAATCTAGCATGTTGTATTCCTTTTAAAGTGTGCTGCTTCCATATGTCCCTTTTATTTGTGATTCAGTTAGCATTCTCTTGTACTTTTTTCTCTGTGAAAAGCAAGGGATCAAGGTAGTGTTAGCTTTCCTTTCAACCTTTTCACCTGTGGTGCAAATGTTAGTGACTAACTGATCACTTACACAAGCATGTATTCTTTATAAAATGCTATGGCTGTTGAAGTGTCCAGTAAAAATCATCTGAAACTGGTCCAATGTTCTGATAGACTTTTATTGTGTATGGTTATAATTTATGAGGATTCTTTTTTTGCCACTTGCTGTTTTGTCGAGTCATTACATGTTTTACTGCCTTCATGAAACTAAGTAATAAACAAATACAGCCATATTGTTAGTTACTCTGCTCTGGCTCAACAATATTTATTAGTCTGTTATCATGAAACTGCACTCACTGCAGCTCATTGCCTTTCTTTATAATGCTCAAAGTTCACAAAAAATATTATGACTTGTGATTACTGTACAACTCTGTAAAAGAGGTTTAAAAAGTTACCTAAAAAAGTGTTAGAGAGAGAAGCTTTCCTGTAGACTGGTTACAATCTAAACTAACCTTTTGACCAGAAGTGTTATTCATGATTAGAACAGTTTTTTTTTTTTAAATGAGACCAGAAAAACTGAAATATAACTATTGGTTAAGTATGGAAAGTTTTTTTTCCTGCTGTGAAATTATCCAGTATATTTTGTATAAAATGTAATTTTTGCTCCAAAATTTACTCATATTTAATCATCATCTGCCATTTGATTGTATCATTCATTTGTCCACTCCATACCTGCTAAGAAGCATATATTTTGTGCTTGGAGAGTTCTTGATTCTATCAACAGTAACTTACAACAGAGGGCTATATGAATAATTGTTGAGACTATTCTAAACATTGCTTTTGTCTCTGTTATAACTGAAATACTGACATCACCACCAACACTAGAACTGCCACAATGAGAGTAATCATTATTCTCAACTTGTTTATCCTTATCATCTTGTTTCTTTTGTTTATTATTGTTTTCTTGTTTCTTCCTTATAAAGGATAAGGAAATGATAAGGAGGTTCACACGTGCACAGTAAAATTAGCGGGTTACTTTTTATATCAATGACTGTTTGGTTTATATGTTTATATCAAAAGTATGAGACTGCATAAAAAGTTTGATTTTTCTCTGTGAGTATTGTACTCATTCATTCATTCATTCATTTGCATGTCCCTTGCGGAACTTTGCCTCCCTAACAGCACTCATGTAGGCCTCTTGGTTGTAAGCAAGATGGCCTGCAGCTGATGCATCCATTTGCAGATCATCAACGATGTCTTGCAGCCATCTTCGCCTTGGTCTTCCTCTCTTTCTTTTTCCCATTATGTACCCTTCCAAGATGGTCTTCTCTAGATTATCATGACGTTTAATGTGTCCAAAATATTTAAATTTTCTCTCTTTAATCCTCTTTACTAGCCAGCCTTCTTCAGTATTAAGTTCTTGTAGTATGGATATATTTGTTCTTTTTTGTGTCCGTGATGTTTAAAGAACTCTTCTATAGCATTTACATTCAAAGGCATTTATGTGTTTCTCAGCTGTTTTGTTAAGTGTCTAGGTCTCACAGGCATATGTTGCGATGGGAAAGATGCATGCCCTTAAAAATCTTATTTTTGTAATTCTGTCTGTTCCTGTCCACAAATTCTTTAGTTGTTTTACTTTCTGAAGAGTGATAGATGTCCTCCTTTTAATTTCCCTCATTGTATCTCCATTACTAGTTATTAGTGATCCAAGATATTCAAAACTCTCCACTTCTTCCAAGTTTTCCTCATTGATACATATTTCAGCTGCCTTATTTGTTTTGTCATTTGTCATCAATTCAGTTTTCTTCGCATTAAGATAGAGGTTTTGCTCTTTGCTGTTCTTACAGACTGACATAATTAGTTTTTCCATTCCTTTATATAGTATTGTATTGCATTATTTAAATCCCAATGAATTATAAATGTCTTGAAACTGAACAGACTACGCTGGCTGGGGCATGTAGAAAGAATGGAAGAGAACAGACAAATAAAAATGTTGTATACACAAGAGATGAGGGAAACAAGACCAAGGTGTAGACCAAGACAGAGATGGAAAGACAACATAGAAGAGGATATAAAAGAAATTGGTGTCACCAACTGGAGAGAGAAGATTAGGGATAGAGAGGAATGGAGGTGAACTTTATCTGCAGCAATGAGGCTTAATGGCTCAGAAAGCTGAAGAAGAAGAAGAGAATTGTACTGAAGATTAAAAGAAAATTACAAATGCCAAAAGAAAAAGTCATCATATAAAATCATAATCATTTATTTATTGAACAGATATTCTGATTCCACATGTAACAAATGAACAAATATGTGCACTGAGCAGTTATTTGGAATTAAATTGTCACTTTTCTTTTGGCTGATGTATGCTGCTTTCAAGTTTATTTTCATCATTATCATTTTGCATTTTATAACCATTATCATCTGAATAATTTGCATTTATTAGCATTAAGTGTTTCATTCCATCTAGGATATAGCTGCTCTGGATAAAGCTTTTATTGCTTTAGCAGGAACAGCGGGAGCAATAGATGCGACGGAACTTGTTCAAGTACTAAAAGCTGGACTGGAAGCAGGTTGTGTTCTGAGTGTTTCAAAGTTCGCACATTTTTAGTTAGAAGTAACATTGCATACATTATACGACTACATTCATCTTGTTGTTTGCTGAATTAGTCATTCTATAGTAGGATTATCTTTTGGCTTGTTACATATAAAAATCACTATCAGGCATCAGAGTATCTCCTTTCTGTTCTGAAATTATCTAAGATTTTTCATGTTTTCATGCCTACTTTAGCTCTGTCCAGCTCCATAACCTATTGACCTCTTTTAAAATTTCAATGTTTCTGTCAGCATTGTTTTTAGTATATTAAACTGATTAATTTATATTTTATTATTTGTATTCCTAACATTATTTTACTTAAAAGTATTGTTAATTAATATTGTCATTGAGTAATACCATAATAATAGTTATTCAGATCATCATCATCATAATCATCAGGTGCCGTGCCGACTGGCGTCGGCTATTATGCTTCTCCAGAGTACACGATTCTTCATGCAGGCCATCAGCTTAGTGATCTCCTCTCACACCATCCCGTCAGACTGTCCAGTATCATTTCTCTTGGTCGTCCTCTTGATCTTTATTCGAATACATAAGTATTAAATAACTTTCTTTTAATTACTATTGTCTTTTCATTCATCACAGTTCTTTGCTATATATGATTGCTCTGTTTGATAATTAATCACTTTCAGTTCATTTGTCAGCAATATCTTATAGTTGTCTTTGCATATCCAGAAAAAAACGAATAGAAAGTATGGTTTTTTTTCTGTGTTTCCTACTGTTGGATGGCACATTAAGATACGTTTTTCGTTTAGTTATATGTTTTTGACTCATTTGTGTATGTAATCTTTGAAAAAGGCTCATGCTGAAATATTGGACGTTGTATGTTTTTCATTTATACATTCTCATCTCACTCTCATACTTTCTGTTCATTTTTTCTCACTTTTCTCACTTTACTCACTTCCTCTGCCACCTTGTAAAACTGTACTGTACACCTCTATCTACCTTTATTATTTGAACCAGTTTTACTGCAGTCGCCATCCCTTTTATCTTTGTATATTCCCATGCCTTTTGCACACTGTTTTGACTTTGAATTTCGAAACACTAGGATAGCCTGTTCATCTTTTACGTATATGAACAATCCCCACACAATATACAAACAAACCTTTTCAAACACACAGAAAAAAAATTTTCATGTAAGGAATACATGATCTGTTTTTCCTGTATTATTTCTTAGAAAAATGATGTTGCCAAGAAAGAGGTGTACTGATCATTTTTTTCTCAATTTCACATAAAAATTTCCATTGTTAATAGTAATCTAAATATATGTGCGAGTTAATTGACGTGGCAGATTTTATTATTGTCAGTATTTGTAATCCTTCAATTAGTTGATATTTCAAGACTTAGTCATGTCATGTTTCTTCATCAAATGTCATGTCATGTTTCTCCATCAAATGTCATGTCATGTTTCTCCATCAAATGTCATGTTTCTTCATCAAATGTCATGTCATGTTTCTTCATCAAATGTCATGTCATGTTTCTTCATCAAATGTTTAATCTGATGTGACTCATTGATTAGGAAGAAAGTGCCCACAAGTTTGAAGTGTATTTTTCCCCTTTAGCTATTGTCTCTTGGAGCATATGTCACAGTAAACTTCCTCCATTTAAACTTATCCTGGTCCATTCTTTATGTCCATTCTTGTTTTCCCCCCATCTCATCCTTTCCAGTTTCATTCATCTTCTTGAATCTAGGAATTAGCATAATCACACTTGGGGCACACCCATACATCCTCTGCTCTCTGTGTCAGTAACCACCAAAGAGTATGAACACTAATTGTGCCAGTCAGCTGTTGGTTCTTACATCTTACATCCTTCCCGTGCCACTAAACGTGGTAGTTTGCCAAGATTTCCTGTCTTCGGCAAGTTTTTCAATCTCATCAAGGGATGTTATGCCCACTGAACTGGACTCTCTTAACACTGTCCTCTATAGAGTTTCACATGGTCCACCTCTTTTTCTTCGGCCTGTTGTGCTCCACTTGATAGTTTGTTTGGGGATCTTCTGATTGTTTCTTTTCATCACATGACCAACATATGTCCATCTTCTTTTTTCTGATCACCCATGAGACAGGTTGTTGTTTGCTCATCTGTCTTACCTCTATGTTGTTCTTGAATTCGTTCCACTTTATACCGAGTATTTTCCTTAGGCATTAGTTTTCGAAGTCTAATTTCTTGTCTATTTCTTTAATTGTTTTCCAACTTTCACATGCATAAATGAGGATGGAGATTGGTTCTGGCAACCTTGAATTCTACCAGGCACCCAGCCAGCTCTTCCTTTCCCCTTCCTTGCACCTCCATCTAACTTAATGTGTTTGAATCTTCCATATTCTGGGTCTTCTTCTTCTTTTCTCTTTGAGGTTTCTCTCTCTTTGAAGTTTATTTTTCTTATATAGCCATAATATTTTCAGCTGAAGCCAAAGCAACTGAGTTCAGCGTGGAGACATGCCGGTCTCTGATAGCATTGTCAAATGTATCCTTTTGTTTTTTAGTCACATGATTGTAAATGCATTTTTATGTAAAAAAGATTGGAGCACAGAAAACCATTAGTTCTTGTTTGGTAAGATTTATTCAAAAAACTATTGGATGAAGGAAAAGATAAAATAGACCATATAATTAAATTTTATAAGGATGTTATAAAATGGAAGTGCAAACAAAAGCCTTGAAGAGTGGTTCAGTGATTCAACTTTTTTTTAATCTTTGACTTATCAGACATGTCTTATCTTTCTCTGTTTCTATCTTACATCTTACATCCTTCCCGTGCTGTTATACATCGCATAGGCTATACCATCACTCTTTTATGGACCTTTCGTCTGGTAGCAAAGTATTTGAAATTACTTGCTTCATTTAACTATATACTTGTATTTATTTTACAATGTTCAGTTAATCACAAGTATGTTTTCATATCTATCTGCCTGCCCTCATCTGCAGTGTTATAACTGGTACCTGTCTATATGTTTATCGTTAATTCTCAACGTTTATTGTAGATTGTTATGACAAAAACTTTCCACTTAGACTGCAATTTTTTGCCAGAGTGATATTGTATTGCTAACCTATACATATTTTCAGTACAATTCAACCTCAATTTAGATAAACCCTAAACACAGTGTTATGTGTTTGGAACTATGTGGTTCGAAAGAAAAATCTAGTTATTACCCTTCCCCTCACCCCCCACCCCATTGTTTAAAAAATGTTTCATATCCTTGACATTCACTGAAGATTCAGTCACCCAAAGGCCTCATTGATCAAAATGGAGTACACAGAGTCTGGTCAGAGCTTGTTACATGGCAGGTATGATGAAAATAGTGTTTGTGGTGCAGTGACAATATGGGGAAAGGATATATGAGAGATGTGCCAGATAATTGTATTTGTATTCAGCTGAATAATGGCAAAATTTGAATATTAAAAATTTTGAAGACAGCTTCTTCTTCTTCTTCTTCGTTCACATTGTCTGTCTGCATCTGCAGTCCTGTCTCTTGGACAAATTTCACTGTTTTTTGTAATTCGTGTATGGAACCATAGAGCTTATCTTCGTTAGTGGTTTCACTGGGCCAGTAATTATTTCTCAGTGTCTCATAGTTGTGCAGTTTTGGAGAATATGTTCCACAGTTTGGGGCACCTGGGCACATGTACATAGATTAGTAGTACCAACCTTAAACTCTGTATACACATGACTTCGGAGTTGGCTGTGTCCTGTTCGGAGATGGAAAATGGTGACTTGTTCCTTTCTATTTAGCATGTGATAGTCATCATGTGGTGGTGTTTGTGGCTTCCTGTAAGTTTTTATCATGCTTTTATTCTGATTATAGGTGATTGGTATGTCTGGTTGCTCCATTTCAGTGCCCTCTTTTGGCAGATGGTCAGCTTTCTCATTGCCTGGTATCAGAAGACAGCAATATACAAGTAAAAGATCTCAAGTATCTTGGATGCGTGTTCATAGAAGATGGGAAGCTTGATAAATAAATGAATGTTAGAACACAAAGAGCCAGTGCTGATGCATGCCAGCAATCCCCAGTGCTTACACACCCCAACATCCAACTTGAAGCTAAGAGAAAAATAATTAGTAGCATACTCCTACCAACGCTGTGCTGCCAATGCCAGACATGGGCACTTGCTAAGAAACAAGAAGAGTAAAATAACCACATGTGGAATGAGATGTCTTAGGAAAGCAGCAAATGTCACCAGGTTGGACAAGCTAAGAAATGATGCCATAAGACAGGTGGTAGGAACTACATCATGTCTGTGACACATAGAGAAGCAAAGAATCAAGTGATTTGGCCACTTAATGAGAATGACACACTCACAGACAGCCTTGAGAGCCTTCAACCAAAGAACTGCAGGACACAGATCAAGAGGAAGACCCAGAAAGAGACGGACAGATGGTATCAGAGAAACACTCATTAATTATGGCATGACCATCACTGGGGCCACCCATTTGGCCCAAAATAAAAATCCCAGGTGCATCTTCCCTCCACACTTCACGGTAGAAGAGGAAAGATAAAGCAAGTAAAGCAAAGTAACAATTGTGAATATTCACACTTGAACATTTTTCTGGAGTGGGCAAAAAAAAAATTATGATAGGGATATTTTCTACTTTCTACAGCATGTAAAATGTTATTTCTTTGTTTTATATATATATATATATATATATATATATATATATATATATATCTCTGAACCTTAAGTGCCCAGGGCACATGGGGCTTCCGCAAGGGTTTTCCACAAATGCCTGTCCTTCGCCTTTTTTTCTGCTCTTGCCCAGGTGAGCCCTCTATTGCTCAACATCCTTTCTGTTGTTCTTCTCTATGTCTCTTTTGGTCTACCCTTACTTCTGCTCCCCTGTGGTGTCCATCTTAGTGCTATTTTTGGTAGTGAGTTGTCAGTCATTCGGAGCACATGTCCCAACCATCGCCATCGTCTTTCCTCAATAATTGTTGTCAGTGGTTTCATCTGCATTTCTGCTAATAAGATGTTATTTCTTATGGTGTTTGGCCAAAATATTTTTCTAATTCTTCGTAAACATTTAGTCTGGAAAGAATTCAACTTGTTTTCTATGGTTTTGGTGATTTTCCAACATTCACTTCCATAGAGTAGTACACTTAGAACATTACTCTTAAATATCCTGATTTTATATTTATGCTTAGTTTATTTGATTTCCATATATTCTGCAGCATTGCAAAAGCCTGGTTTGCTCTAGTAAGTCTGCTGTTGATGTCCTCTGTGCTGTCTCCATTTTCTACTACTCTGCTGCCAAGGTATACAAATTCGTTGACCTCCTCCACTAACTTGTTATCTACTCTGAGTACATTTCTGTTGTTCACATTTTGCTTCATTAACTTTGTCTTTCCTACATTGATCTTTAGTCCTATGTTGTTTGCATTCTGAGTTAGCTTGTTTATTTTATCTTGCATATCTTTGTGACTGCTTGATAATAGACAAATGTCGTCTGCAAAGTCAAGGTCCTCCAGCACTGTGTCAAGGGTCCATTGTAATCCTCTGCGTTTGTCTGATGTTGCCTCCTTCATTAACCAGTCTACTGCCAAGATAAATAATGTTGGTGATAGTACACATCCCTGTTTCACTCCTGTTTGTACCCTAAAGCTGCTGGAGGTATGTTCTCCACAGATAACTTTGCACTGAAAACCCTCGTATAGGGCTTTGATTACATTTACTATTTTATGGGGGAGGCCATGCCATCTTAGGATTTTCCACAGTGCATCTCTGTTGACACTGTCAAAGGCTTTCTCAGAATCTATGAATAATGCATATGTTGTACTATGCCACTCATTTGCCTGTTCTAATATTTGTCTAAGTACAAATATGTGGTCTATGCGTGATCTTCCTTTCCTAAATCCTGCCTGCTCTTTCCGAAGTTTTTCCTCAAGTGTTGGTACAATTCTGTTGATGATTATTCTGCAAAATACTTTACTGGTGAGTGGCAGTAGGGTAATGCCTCTCCAGTTCCCGCAATCTCTGAGGTCACCCTTCTTTGGTAGCTTTACTATAAGACTAGTTTTCCACTCCTCTGGAGCTTTTTCTAAATCCCAAATTTGTTGTAATATCTGGCAAAGTTGTTTTGGTGTTTCTGTTTCTTCTGCTTTCAACATCTCAGCAGTCACTTCATCTTCACCTGGTGCCCTGTCTGATTTTAGCTTCTTTATCGCCTCCTTTACTTCATTTATTGTTATTGGTCCTGTATTGATGTTTAGTTCCGTTTTTGCTTCAGGTATGTCTATTGTTTGTGCTCCTTGTGTTCTGTTTAGTAGGGTATTAAAGTGTTCCCTCCATCTTTCAATTTTTTTTTCTCTTTCTCCACTGACCAGTTGTCCATTTTGTGTTCTTACTGCACTTTCACATCTTGTGTTGAAGTTACCTGTCATCTGCTTTGTGATTTTATATATGGTTTTCATGTCATTTGTATATGCTGCTTTCTCTGGTGTTTCTGCTAAGTTGTCATAATACTGACGTTTATCTTGACGGCATGATTCCTTCACTTCTTTGTCTTTTTGTGCATAATTACTTAAAACTCGTTCTTTAAGCCATTGTGATTTGGTGTTCAGCAATTTTCCCTTGATTTCTTTTCTTTGCTCTATCTTTTCCCATGTGATCTCGCTTATCCATTCCTCTTTTCTCCTTTTCCAATATCCCAGCACCTCTTTTGCTGTTTCCTGTAGTGTTTTATTGAACTCTAATATGGACATTTCTGCTTCGTCTTGTAGGACACTGAAGTGGTTCTTAAGCACTATTGAGAATTCATTTCTTGTTTGCTGGTCTATCAGTTTTCTTGTATCAAAATGTAACTTTCTGTGTTCTGCAATTTTGGCTTTCCTTAATTTTAGTTTTATTTTTGCTACCAGAAGGTTGTGATCACTTCCTACATCTGCTCCTTTCCTTACTCGCACATCTTGTAGTGACTGTTTCCACTTGTTGTTAATTAGTATGTGATCAGTTTGGTTTTCTGTGGTTTTATCTGGTGACCTCCAAGTCACCTTATGGATGTTTTTGTGTTGGAAAATTGTCCCTCCGATGGTCATCATGTTTTCTTCACAGAAACTGCACAGTCTTTCTCCATTTTCATTTATTTCTCCGATTCCTTCTCTTCCCATGATTCTTCTTCTATCTTCATTTCCTTCACCTACTTTTGCATTGAAGTCGCCCAAGATGAGTAGCATATCATGCTTGGGTATTGTTTCTACTGTTGCTTGGAGGCTGTTGTAAAAATCTTCTTTTAATTCCTCTTCAGCTGCTTCTGTTGGTGCATAACAAACTATAACAGACAGCTTCGTGAATCTTGAGTTGAACCATGCATATAATAATCTCTCATTTATTGGGGTCCATTTCAGCAATGCTCTTGATGCTTCTTTTGTTATAATCAATGCTACTCCTCCTTCATGAAGATCTTCTTTACCTGACCATATTATTGTATCTTCTGTGTGCTGTGTTGTTAATTTCCTTCTGCCTTGTCCTGTCCATCTTGCTTCTTGTATTCCTAGTATGTCTAGTTTGTATCTGTGCATTTCCTTGATGGTTTGTGCTAGTTTTCCAGTCTGGCTTAGTGTTCTTACATTCCAGCTGCCTATTTGCATCTTATGTTTCGGTTCCAGGAGATCTGCAGTCGGGCTGGGGACTTCCAGTGGCTGGCTTTCATCCACAACCTTCATGGGCTCAGTTTCCTGATACGCATTTCTCCTTCCACCTGCATTTGCTTTTTCCCTTGCTTCTGTTTCTGTAGCAGTCTGATAGTTTTTTTACCAGATAGGGTTGCTGGCCCTATGCTGAACCCTCCTTAGTCGCCTTTTACGATCATGCATGGTAGGGTACAGTGGTCCTATTCTTTGCAGATCCCGGGTACCACACGGGGGATATATATATATATATACATCATGATAATCTAGAGAAAACTGTCTTGGAAGGGTACATAATGGGAAAAAGAAAGAGAGGAAAACCAAGGCAAAGATGGCTGCAAGACATCATTGATGATCTGCAAATGGATGCATCAGCAGCAGCCCATCTTGCTCACAACCGAGAGGCCTACAGGAGTGCTGTTAGGGAGGCAAAGTTCCGCAAGGGACATGCAAATGAATATATATATATATATATATATATATATATATATTCATCTTAGGAGACAGTTTTTAAGCTTTCAGTTGTTAGCTGTTGTGGAACATGCCAGAAATCATTTTACTAAGCAGCTTCTCTTTGTAATGATTTTCATGATCAATGGGTAGCAGCAAACAGTGTTATGCTGAAAAGTCATCTAATCTACATGAATCTTAAGTCATCAGTTTTCAGTTAAATTTTATATAATTTGTATACATAAATGTGTGTATGAAAGTACAATAATGTTCACACTACAGGGAATATCAGTTTTAATATATTTATGTTCTTTAATTTTATATTTAAAAAGGTGGCATGTTGCTAAGACTATGAACTTAATTCCCATGGAATTAATAAGTAAGTTCTTTGACCTATGAAAAACATTTGGTACTTAAACAAGTACCTTATCTGAAACTGTGGATACTCTGCTGATATCCAGGTACTACTTTTATGTTTCATTTTTTTTTATCTCTCATAATCCAGGAAGCATTCCGACTCATTGACACAGATAAAAATAACTTGATTGATGCTAAGGAACTGAAAAGCTTGTTTGAAATCATTGGTGAGTGTAATCATTTTTTGTCTTTTATTTCTTTTGAGATAACACAGTTTGCACCATTCCCAACTCTACATTCATTCATGCAGTTTATTTTATGTATATACTTTAACAGTAGTTTTTTTTATTCACATACTTAAGCAATCAGATTTACTTAGAATCATTCCAACACCAGGTGGTAATTTTATTATGTTGTAAATGACACACAGGAAGTTCATATACATGTAATATTATCATTCATTCCTTTATTACCATATCTGTTGGTGAACTTTGCCTCCCTGACAGCTCTGTTGAAGGCCTCTCCATTTGTATATCATCATCAATGTCTTGTTGTTATCTTTGCCTTGGTCTTCCTCTCTTTTTTTTTTCCTATAATATGTCCTTCTAAGATTGTCTTCTCAAAACTTTCACGACATTTAACATGTCTGAAATACTTGTTTTCTCTGTTTAATCTCCTTTACTAGCCAACCTTCTTCAGTATTAAATTGTTGTAGTATGGATATATTTGATTCTTTTTTTGTGTCCATGATATTTGAAAGAATTCTATAGCATTTACATTCAAAGGCATTTACATGTTTCTCAGCTGTTTTGCTAAGGGTCCAGGTCTCACAGGCATATGTTGTGATGGAAAAAAATGCATGTTCTTAAAAACCTGGTTTTTGTAATTCTGTCTGTCCCTCTTCACAGCTTCTATATGTAATATTATATGCTTATAAAATGATCACATAAATATGCCCGTATAAATTACATGTATGTCAAATAAACAGCTAATTTTTATAGTTTACTCTTATGCAGAACTGGACACAGCTCCTGTTGCAGTTGATGCACTGATGAAACGTTATGGAGGCAAACATGAGCAAGTCTCTTTGGATGATTTCATCCAGGGGATCTCTAAAGCGTTACTTCTGCGTGGCAAGTGCAATTTTATCACCATAGTTTTAGCTTACGACAGTATTTCTGTTTAAGTTAAATTCATTTCTGTTTATAAATATATAAATAAAGATATAATTTTTAAAAAGCAGAAAGTTCATGATAAAACAGAAAATGCAACAAAATATCCATCAGAAATTGCAAATTTATGTTCATCATAAAATACAATGAAAATGTTTATACACTAATCCTGGTACAGTAAAGGATTATCATTTTTTAAAAAATTAATCTGAATATCACTTTCTGTTCACGAAATTCGATTGTTGAAAAAAAAAAAAAAGACAATAAATATTTTTTGCACCAACATTTTTTTTAACATCTTGCTTGTTCTTGATTTCCGTTTGACAGTTTCTCCTACTTCGACACCTTTTTGTTCCACTTTATGTTATGTCAATCACATTCATATCAAAGTAGATTTCATTTTGTGTTTTATTTGTTTTCTTTGTTTTGCTAAATTGTAGAAGTTAAGTATCCACTAAGACATAAAGAATTATGATTTAAAGTAATTTTGCTTTTACTGTATTTTTATTATATTTTTGTATGTAATAGTACTAATGACTTTTTCACAAAAGACTATTCTGAAGCTGCTAATGATGGTGATTTGCATGAGTTGCTAAATGATATTTTACAGAGCCTCAATATCATTATTGATTCCATTAATATTTTATTGGTATAACTTGGCATAGTAACAGCATGACAAGGTTGTGCTGCATCTTTCAGTCTTTTTTGCACTTATGACCTCTTCTTTAGCTTTGAGAGTGACTTCCTCTTCATATGACAGGAAACTCCTTGACAGTGCTGCTCTCCATGTGGGCACAGCCTTTCACTATTTCAGTAAAAGAAAGATCTTTATGAATGACATACAAGTTTTAGTCATTTTTGTAACTTGTAAAAGAAAACTGTTTCAAGATTTTAGTTCATTTTCTTTTTCTTTTTTTTTTCAGGAAAGTATTTGGAACTGCAGAGGAAGGGCCAAATTGAAATAAGTTTGAATGAGGTGAGCCACTTACATTTCTAGCATAGATATAGTACATTTAAAAGAGCATATTTCAGGATTATTCCCTCCTTCATTTGTGGTAAGTGATTACTGTCAGACATGGTATTTGGTGATTGCTCTCTAGTGTATTTCACTCTGTTCGAATTGATGGATTAAAGTTGGGACCATTTGTCCCTTGGCACATGTTCAAAGTCCACCTAACTGCACCCATGAACAAACCAACATTTTTGTAATCATTGTGGCCCCCTCCCCACACACCCCCTTCCTCCCCCCCCCATGCATTATAAGAAAATAATGTGATGCCTATTTTTTACTATTTGTAACCATTTATGGCTTTTTATGAATTATAACTCTGAACTGCAGAACAGAACTATATAACGAAAAAAAAAAGGTCAAGGTAAAATTCCCGTTTCCATGCCATTAAGGCATATTGGGGAATACGGTGTTAGGCCTGTATTTTCCATGACCTTCGGCACATGAAAGTGTGATGTCTATCTAACAGAAGCTGTTTTTTTCTTTTTAATCATTTATATGACCAATATTAGGTTAAGAGTTAAGTGCCACAGAGTAGTAAAACTATACTTTTCAAAGGTTCATCTTCTAGAGCAGTGTTTCCCAATGTGGGGCTTATGTGGGGTGGGGGGTTGAGGTGGAGAGCATCAAAATCTTTGAGGTATTTAGGTAGGGATGATGCAAAAAAAGAGGTTGGGAAACACTGTTATAGAGAAAGCTGTCTGCAGTTATTTATACCCCTGCTTTTGAGATATCAGGTACTAAAACTAAATAGAGTAAACTGTGTTTAACTCTTTCCACCCTGGAAAAAAAAACGCGGACGTTACCGGCGTACGGGCGGACATTATAAATCTAGCGTGTGTTGCGATAATGTTTGGGTCCCTCTCTAAAATTAATTTTAACAAACTAATTCAGGGTTCAACATAAGTGTATCATATATCAAAATAAGTAGAAATGAATGAGGATTTAATAAATGTAGTTATTTGTCAAAGAAAGAGAACTGTTGCGAAAAAATTGAAAAGTTTGTGAGCAAAAAAAAAATTAAAAAATTACTTAGGACTGAGAAAAAAGAAGTATGTTCAACTTACCCTCAATCTGAATATATTCCAACTGAATATAAATCTAACTTTGGCACATTTTGTTGTGAAATCCAAATGAATCAAATCTAATATATACTATATCTCTTTTCAGCCCAAAAAAGAAATATGATACACAAATAAAATTGTTTTCTACTTACCATTACAGCTGTAAATATCCAATTGAAAAACACAATATGAAAATAAATGAAAATAAAAACTACAGGTTCATCCACGTGAGAACTTGATTCAGTTATGGTCTTTCCGTTATCTATACACTTGAATAAATTCAAAGCTGCCTTTGCACTGTTTCTAACAAGCCTACCACTACCTGAATAACATGCAGTCACATTTGTAGAGCTGGTGTGTGTGTTCATTTTTTGAGTCGGTCTCGAAAATGTCGCTGAAAAACACAAATTCTTGATAATTTTTAAAGAACTCCTTTTTGAACGGCGTGTCCGGAAGTAAAGGAAGATTTTGGCATGCGCAGATAGTCGTTAACTAAAATGTTAATTTCACATATGAACGAAACAAAACAGGGTGTCCCATAGGGCCCTGTAGGCTGCCGACGTGAAACGAACATGGCCCCTGTAGGGTCCAGACGGGTGGAAAGAGTTAAGTTAGTATAGTCCATTTATATATTGATCTCTCTCTCTCTCTTCAGTGGATGACCTTTGGACTCAGTATCTGAAGTGTGAGACAGTAAGCAGTCTTTAAAGAGCCAGCAGTTCCCAGTTTACAGCGCATAATAATGAACTTTTCTGCTTTTATAATATTCATATTTGTTCATATCTTGGTACCAGCTGCTAGAGTAAAATATATGCAGTTGTAAACTACATTTTACATATCAGAAAATATGGATTTTATGTAATTTTAAAATTATGATGGAAGATGGTCAGTTGTTTAGCATTAGTGCACTGTGACATCATGCATAGTCATTCTTACTACTGCATAGTGTCTGAGTATAGTGTGCAGTATACAGGAGTAAAATTATGGTTAAGATTTGCTATAGCCATAAAACATGGTTAAGATTTGCTGTGGCTAAAAAACATGATTAAGATTTGCAGCTGCAATAAAACATGGTTAAGATTTGCCTTGCAACAGCAATAAAATATGGTTAAGATTTGCAAGTCAAAATAATCCTCAGTATTTGTGAGATAACCTGTGATGCAACGTAACACTAATAGATTTTTGATTGTGCTGTGTGTAAGAGAACATTACATATGTTATAAAACTAAGAACGCCCGCAAAAGCTGAGACAACTCAAAAAAAATTCCTGCACTGTTGTTACAATATGCTCTTGTTTGAAGTGTTGCTACTGTAAGAACTGGAGCTTTTTTTTATTTTTTTGCCTGGTGTATTTTTTAAAATTTTTTTGCTTTTTACATTAAGAATATTTTTTTTTAGTGTGAAGTTATTCCAATATGTGAGTGAGAAATTTCATAATTCTAACCAGCAATTGCGTTAACAGGCAATTACTAGTAAATTACCGATTTAAAAAAAAAATAAAAATAAAACTGAAACTTTTAGAGGTCATCGGTTACCATAACCAGTTTATATTATCAAAAACCTAGTAAAAAGCAACCAGTGAAATTGGTTGGAGGATAATTGGACCAATAGGATGATGATGCTCAGTTTGTATGGAGGAGAACTGGCCAGTTTTTACTTTGATTCAGCATCTGAGCATTTTGTAAAGATTAAATCTTAGCGCAAATAAGGTGAGAACAAAAATTTCGCACAAACATTTAATTTTTGCTGTTGTTTGTAAAGTGTGTTTAATTTTAGTTTTTAAAAAAAATGTATAAAGTACCTCATGTTGTATTTAGAAAACTGGTGTTTTTTAAAGTACTTCATGAAGGGTGAAAACAGGTACAATTGTGCCAGTTTTAAAAACTCCTAATGTGATCACTGATTCTGACTCATGTAAAATGTAAAAATGTAATCTGTCAGAAATGTTTTTTTATTATTCACACTGACACTAATAAGAAACTACAGTGTGAAAGATTACATTCCTCTTTTGTTTTGGAAACAGTTTTTATGCATTATATTATAAAAGCAGTTTTTTTTTAATTGTTACAAAATGTCAACTTTAAGGGGAGGTCATGCCAGATACCAGGACAAAACAGAAATGTAGAACAACATAACAAAACATGGATACAGAACTCCTTACACTAATGCCTTTATAATTTTGTGAAGCCTAATCTTTTTTTTTTTAATATACAAGTACAACATAGGTTTTACATAATAAAGATATTTTTGACTGATAACTTCATTTTTCAGTTTTTTCCCCCAATATTCTAGTTCTATCCAAAAGTTTTTTGATGTATCTGTTTTATTTTTTTTTATATATTTGCTCACAGTGATTTTTTTTTTAATTTTGAAAAGTCAGTACAATAACATTTTTTTTTCAATGTAAAGTAACATTGAATATAAAAATGGTATATGTAAAGTAACACCAAATCCTTTATGAAGAACAGACATAATGTGTATACTAGCAGTTTAAGATGGTAATGCATTCTGTCAGATTCTCATGCAGCACTTACTGTGATGTGTTTAGCATGCTACATCTTGTAATGTTATGCAACTCATTTTAAATATTGGGTGGCGAAGTGGTTAGTAGACCAGTCTTTAATGATGAAGGTCAGGGGTTCAAATCCGATTGGAGGCACCCAGTCACTCAGCTGTAGAAGTGGGTACCTGACTTCTTCTGGAGTTGGGAAAAGAAAGGCGGCCAGGTGTGATACTGACCATATCACCCTCTAGTGTACTGACAGGTCAAGGAAAATATGGGCACTAGCACCATATCCCTATGTGCTTCTAAGGCATGGCAGGATTACCTTCACCTTTACTTTACTTTAATAATTTTGCAGAGTCAAAAACAACTGCCATTAATGACTTCCTGTTTTTTTCTTTGTTTTTTTCAATATATAATACACGTTGACATTTGAAAGAAAATATTCTAGAAAAATGAGAAATAATACCAACAAATCATTAAAACTATAAATATATGTTCAGTTACCATATCTGTTGTCTTTCCTAAGAGAGTGATTGAAACAGTCATCATGAAACAGATGTATAAATACAAATGGGAATAAATTATGGTGCTTGGGTGACACCATATTAAAAAAAGAAAAAGGAGAGAGAAGGGGATCTACAAATTATCTGAGATTTTAATGGGATGAAATAATACAAAATGTTCACGCTAAACCATGCACAAAATAAAGGAAATGATACGTTCATACCTGTAGACAACTTATTGATTAGATTTGCACAGTAATAAGTGTATGGTGGAAAATGCATCTGGAAGATCAAGAAAACAATAGGAAGCACACACTACTTGCTGTTAGGCATGAATTTCTCTGAATGGTGCTTCTTAATGAATGAATGTGTTAAAGAAATGTTGAATAAAATAACTAAATATACAGTTATGTACATTAACCCCTTCAGTGTGCAAGTCACATGTACTTTAGTTTTATATCCCTTGCATGGTCACATTTTGAGCTTCATCATTTAAAAGATGTACTTACATGACTATTTCATAAGAAAACCGCTGTTAGTAATGATCAAAGCACACAAAAAAAATGCTGAAAGAGTTAATAATATTTGTTAAATGTCACTTTTTTTCCTGTTGCTTCTTATTCAGTTTGTGCCACTGTGTATGTTCATTTTTACTATGGATAACCACTCTTGATCACTGTACAAGAAGTCAGCAGCGCTACAATGCAGAGAAAAGATTTCAAACTAAGATCTGAAATTTACCTCCACTCAATGAAGAGCAGAAGCTTAAGTAAAATAATTTCAAACTGAATCTTTTCTCTTTTTATTTCCATATCCTTATTACAGTTTTTTTTAATTTGAAAATATCAAAACTGTCACAGATTTTTAATCAAAGTGAAAGTTTTTTCTAAAAATTTGTAAGTGATGCTGAAATAACATATATTAAACTAGTGAGTTAAAATGAGAAGTCAGAAAAAAAAAAAGTTGCTTCAGTGATTCTAATTTCAAAATTTGGGTGTAAGAAACATCTCATTATGCTTAAGACAACGAATATAAATTTCATTATAATAAGCCATTGTGGCAGCAATGCTGATGTGTTCATTCATATATACTCCATGTTGCTGTGTTCTGATACTTTATTTTATTATTATGTTTAAGTGTTATCATTCTACTATTTTTCTTTTGATATTTAATGAGTCACTTTATAAAAAAACAAAACAAAAAAAAGCAAACTTTATATGAAACTGACTTATTATTAAAGGCTGTTACACCTACATGATTGCATTATATTTATCTTTCAGATATGGAGTATATCATGATACATTTGTTGCATGTCCAACCATTAGACATTGATGATTATTAACACCTCTCCACTTTGTATGGCAACAGCCATCAAGCAATGTCACGCAGATGACACAAGCCGCCTGGTGCATGAGAACTGTACTTTATCTCCTCTTTCTATTTCTTCGTCCTGTATGTTTTTGTATGATTAAGGCTCACGCTGAAACGTCACAACTTTGTAGTCGTTAAGTAATAAAGCTGTTCCTACATTTTTCCTAGTTTATACATTCCTGTGTGGTCCTTGGTATTTCTAATCAAAACTGGTTGCCTTCTTTTTTTCTATGCCAGTTGGTGAGCCATTTCTGATATTATTTTATGAGTTTGCTCCCTTCTTCTGAGTTGTCTAGTGACTATCAGGCTTTGTTATTTTTATGTCCTTTCATGACAATCCCAAGAGTAAAGATTGTCTTTTCCTTATGTTTTTACTTTGTTTTCCATTTCACGTCATGCTCCATACCTTACATCATCTTATGACATGTGCAGAGAGTTTTGATTGCCATTTCCTTGTGGTTTTAATCATTTCTCAGTATTCTGCAAGATCTCTGAGAATAGCCCCTTTCATTTTTATTGCTGTTTAGGGGGAATTTTGATAACTAATCTAAGGATTCTGTGACAGCTTTCTCCAGAATCTTTTTCTTTCTGATCATACTGTCTGATGTTTAATTTGTTGAACATGCATATCTACAGTACATTTACAGTTAACAGTTTCAGACAAAACATTTGCTACTTAATCAAGTCAAGGAAATAATAGCTTATTTCTGACACATTTGGTCAGTACAACAAAAGAAATGTGTCAACTAACTCTTGAAATAAAAATTAAAAGCCCTTGTGCGTTCCTTCTCGTTGTTAGTACAAGTCTTGATATCTTGTCTTGTTATTAATGTACAGTCTTGCCAGTGTTAGTACAAGCCTTGATATCTTGTCTTGTTATTAATGTACAGTCTTGTCAGTCTTGCTGGTCATTATCAGTTTTTTTGTAGAAATGAAGACATCATCTAATAGGCAGTTAATTATTATTTGTTATACTTGCATTTTTATTATATCATCTTGTTGGCAGAAATGCAGATGAAGCCACTGGCAGCAATTATTGAGGAAAGACACTGGCGATGATTGGGACATGTTCTCCAGATGACTGACAAACTCACTGTCAAAAATAGCACTAAGATGGACACCACAGGGGAACAGAAGTAAGGGTAGACCAAAAAAAGACAAGGAGAAGAACAACAGAAAGGATGTTGAGCAATAGAGGGCTCACCTGGGCAAGAGCGGATAAAAAAGGCAAAGAACAGGCATTTGTGGAAAACCTTTGTGGAAGCTCCACGTGCCCTGGGCACTAAAGGTTCAGAGAGAGAGATACTTGCACTTTTAATGAAAGGGCTTCAGAGAGGGAATTCAGTTGCGTCTATACAAAGCAATATCCCAAGTTTATGTTTTCACAGACCAGGTAACACAAGTTTACAGTGGAAGTAGCACAGATAATAGCATGTCTTCATGGAGATTTATGCTACAAATGTAAATAAGGTATTATTTAAGGGTGCAGTAAAACAAGGCCTGGTAACTATATTTTTTTTTCACTTTCACATGATACAACCCCTTGTGCATGGTATACTTAAAAACTGCTGATCTGGTAACAGAAACTAACAGCCATTCTCTATTTTGACTCATAGACTTGACACTTGACTTAAGAGTTGAAAGTAGTGACTTGAGACTTCTATGAAGGACTTGAATCAAAAAAAAAGCAACTACAACAGCAGTTTGTTGGAAAGAGTAAAGAAAACTGATATACCAAGTAAATCTTTAATTAAAAGGTACTTAAATGTGTGCAAGTCATGGTGTTTTTGGTTTAGCTATTAATAGGTTGTGACTTAGCAAAGCTATGTGTGCCATTTTCATTCAGACAAGTTTTAATGCGTTATTTTGGGTCCCATATATTTTTAGTCAGTAAATGTGTCATGTTATCTTCCCAAGACAATTTAACAGTGGTGTGTGTGCTTTACTATATGAGGGCCTATAAAAATAGCTTTCAGTGGGCAATAAGAGGCAAGCATTTGCATAGAATTTAAGAAATGGGGCTTTTGTAAGGTGGTTGAGAACAAAATAAATTAAGGGGTTGTTAACAAAACAACTTTGTTTTAATTTCTTTGGTTCTAGTTGGTTGGCTGGCTGGCTGACTGGTTGGTTGGCTGGCTGGTTGACTGGCTGGCTGGTCAGTTGGTTGATTGGGTGGTTGGCTGATTGGTCAATTGGCTGGCTGGTTGGTTGGTTGGTTTGTTGGCTGGCTGGTTGGTTGGCTGGTTGGTTGGCTAGTTGGTTGGCTGGCTGTTTGACTGGTTGGTTGGTTGGCTGGTTTATTGGCTGGTTGGTGACTGAGTGGTCTACTGGCTGGTTAGCTGACTGGCTGGCCAACTGGTTGGTTGGCTGGCTGGTTGGTTGGTAACCATATCCATTCCTATATCTGTTCTGCCGCCCGTTCCAGTATGGAGTGTAAGATGTACATACTAACTCACCCTATTACCGTGGACTATGGGCTCGCTGCTTCCATCCACAGAGAGTTTATTCTTCCTTTGCCTTGCTTCAGCCCAGCTCCTTTATTCTGCGGATGTGGGGGGCTTATTCTTCCATTGCAACTCTTCTTCCCTGCACACTTTATCCATGACAGCCTTCGAGGTGTCCAGTTTCAGCACACCTTGCATTGAGACCTTTTATCCAGCTAACCGGTCGACTCGCACATCGTCACGCACTCCAGCATGCTGGGACAGTAGATTCATCTGAAGCCTGCTACTTGAGAGTGTGCGAGAAGGTTGATCCACTCCCTGTGAAGGACGTCTTTGTCCATCATACGGAGCATGCTTTGGGAGTTCGTCACTACGACATCACGGTGTATTTGATGTTCATCCGGTCAAGTGATTACAGCAGTAGCATCTTCCATTCCCATTTTCTTAGTGCAGGTTGCGATGTCTTATGCACCAGCTCTTTCCTCGGCTGTCTTTCTATTGAGGTATAGGACAAAGCCCCAACCACTGTGACGTCTTCTGATAACGAAGCCATAGGTACAGATGACGTAGTCTTGTGGTGCTGAATGATTTCATATGTCTAGGTCTGTGGCACCAAAAGCCCAATTACAATATTCTCTGCCCAACTGAATGACGACTTTGGTTAGTTCTCGCTTGTCAGGCAGTCATTCTCTCTTCTCCTATCGGAATGTCGCTCGTGTCACACGTCACCTGTAGGGTTTCATCCGTCTGCGCCATCCAAGACGTCCCACTTTTGATGCGTCCCCCTTTGTCCCCACACAGGACTGAAATGAGGGAATCTTCTTCTTCTTCTTCGTTCGCATTGTCTGTCTATATCTGCAGTCCTGTCTCTTGGATAAATTTCACTGTTTTTTTGTAACTCATGTATGGAACCGTAGAGCTTATCTTCTTTAGTGGTTTCACTGGGCCAGTAATTATTTCTCAGTGTCTCATAGTTGGTGCAGTTTTGGAGGATATGTTCCACAGTTTGGGGCACCTGGGCACATGTACATAGATTAGTAGTACCAACCTTAAACTTTGTATACATATGACTTCGGAGTCGGCTGTGTCCTGTTCGGAGACGGAAAATGGTGACTTGTTCCTTTCTGTTTAGCATGTGATAGTCATCATGTGGTGGTGTTTGTGGCTTCCTGTAGGTTTTTATCATGCTTTTCTTCTGATTATAGGTGATTGGTATGTCTGGTTGCTCCATTTCAGTGCCCTCTTTGGCCAGATGGTCAGCTTTCTCATTGCCTGGTATCCCACTGTGGGAGGGAATCCATTGCAAAGTGACTCCATGTTGTAAGCCAATTTTTGACAAGGCATCTTTAAGGTCTGGTAGTTTGTTGCACTGAAGAGCTTCCATTACTGATCTTGCATCTGTGAGAATTACTACAGGACATGTATCAATTCTGGAGTCTGATAGTTTTTCAACTGCAGCAATAATTGCCCTAACTTCTGCATCAAAGTTGTTGCAGTATTTACCAGTGGAAATGAGGGGATAATTTGTCTTGTTGGCACCGCTGAGGTAGACTTTCATTTGAGAATGCTTGTGTCTTGCTCTGCTATTGGGTAACACTAGTAACTACCTCATGGTCACGGTCTGTGTGTCCCTGGTGCATCCCAGAACTGCTCTCGTGGCCTCGGTCTGAACTTGATATCTGGGCCGGAGACAGTGTCAGAAAACTGAGCCCGAAGTCCAAACTTGACATCACAAGTGACTGCGTTAGCAAGATGAGTGTATGCTGCTAGAGACCAGCCTCAGCTATCACCTTGACAGCATTATTCCCGTGCCTTATGACTAAAATTGGTCACTTCCGGTATGTGTGTTCCGTGCCGTGTGACTATTTTTTTTATACCTGTTTTGTTTCTACAAAAATGATGTAACTTTTTAATTGTACACGTTTTATTTGCGCATGTCCAGTGACCCCTTTCATCATGACGGAAGAGTGCTTGGTTACGAGCGATGACAATAGCGAGAAAAACGAAGTTGTTGATCGAGAAATTTCAATATTTGGTGATGTAGATAGGGGTATAGACATGCCCTGTGACCAGACCACTGTTCTTGAATGTATCCCAAGTAGATCTATACATATTAGATGACTGGAGATGTAGTTAGAAGGTTATTTCAGACATTATTTTAGTGAAAATGGCCCATATGATCAGATGACGAGACCGACAAGTAGTTCTAGGCATCTCAGATGGTACATACTGTACATCTCTGCCTATCCGATGGTAAGTAGGACACAATTATTGTCTAAAACCATCACATTACTTCTTTTTTTTCCTAAAAAAACTCTGCATTTATGAAATCTTCATACATTTTTAGTTATTTTGAAACATAATAAGTACGCTTATCATGGAAATATTGTATTTCATTCACTTCTCCAACTATACCCCCGATACATATCAAGACCCGCGCTTTTACTCCGGCACCAAGCGGAACGTCCGTGCTTCTTTCTGCGGCACGGGAAGAGGTCCAATCCATTTCTTTACTCTCTCCACTACTATACTCTATCTGCCGACCGTCTTGCTGCTTGCCATCGAGGTCACTTCCTGGCGGTCTTTTCGTGGATTTAGGGTAACTAACATATTGGTCCTGCCTACCGTCATTTTACAAAAGTCGTAGATCATGGGTTCCAGCTCAGGCCACCGTGTAGAGCCCTGCGACAGTTCCAGAACCGATGTTAATGTTAGAACACTCAAATTCTGTTCAACGTCGCCCGTTCTGAACTTTTACCAGCCCTTCTTCCTCTGCGTCCTATACTACTCCGTCGAACAAGTGTTTTGTTAATCGGTCACCTGGATGGGTTCCACCAACTTCTCACCCGTCACCTGGATGGGTTCCACCAACTTCTCACCCGTCACCTGGATGGGTTCCACCAACTTCTCACCCGTCACCTGGATGGGTTCCACCAACTTCTCACCCGTCACCTGGATGGGTTCTACCAACTTCTCACCCGTCACCTGGATGGGTGCCACCAACTTCTCACTGGTAACCTGGATAGGTTCCACCAACTTCTCACCCGTCACCTGGATGGGTTCAACCAACTTTTCACATGTCACCTGGATGGGTTCCACCAACTTCTCACCCGTCACCTGGATGGGTTCAACCAACTTTTCACATGTCACCTGGATGGGTTCCACCAACTTCTCACCCATCACCTGGATGGGTTCTACCAACTTCTCACTGGTAACCTGGATGGGTTCCACCAACATCTCACCGGTAACCTAGATGGGTTCTACCAACTTCTCACCGGTAACCTGGATGGGTTCCACCAACTTCTCACTGGTAACCTGGATGGGTTCCATCAACTTCTCACTGGTAACCTGGATGGGTTCCACCAACTTCTCACCCGTCACCTGGATGGGTTCAACCAACTTTTCACATGTCACCTGGATGGGTTCCACCAACTTCTCACCCGTCACCTGGATGGGTTCAACCAACTTTTCACATGTCACCTGGATGGGTTCCACCAACTTCTCACCCGTCACCTGGATGGGTTCTACCAGCTTCTCACTGGTAACCTGGATGGGTTCCACCAACATCTCACCGGTAACCTAGATGGGTTCTACCAACTTCTCACCGGTAACCTGGATGGGTTCCACCAACTTCTCACTGGTAACCTGGATGGGTTCCATCAACTTCTCACTGGTAACCTGGATGTGTTTCACCAACTTCTCACTGGTAACCTGGATGTGTTTCACCAACTTCTCACTGGTAACCTGGATGGGTTCCACCAACTTCTCACCTGTCACCTGGATAGGTTCCACCAACTTCTCACAGGTCATCTGGATGGGTTCCATCAACTTCTCACCAGTCACCTGGCTGGGTGCCACCAACCGTGAAGGCATCTCCCGCTGGCCGCAACCTCTCTTACCTCTGTGTACAAAGGTTAATGGCGTCAGCACAGTTTGTTCGGCGGTGGCCGCTAGTAACCCCTAACATGAAGAACTGCAGAGCCAGTCGATACCCCCACCAGATACAGAAAGACTTTCCAGTGATCGATTTCTCGGAATCCGACATGTTATGGCAGATTAATAGCTGTCCAGTATCTGGGAGTCACACAATCACCGGGGAAATGTCTGCATATCACGCCGAACATATCCCCACTCCGCCGTGTTGAAACCAGAAAACCTCTTTGTTCCTAACACTTCGTGTAGGCCAAGTGTAAAATACAATTCGACGAAATAAACACTTTGGCAGCTTTTCTTACCGGTTGTTAACAAAGATTTTTTTGTCAGCTGTTACTGAGTAAACCAAATGATGGGAGACAAATCAGCGATGAATCAAAGATATACATTCTATAGCGATCTTTACAAGTGATACAGCGAGACTCCTCCCCTCCCCCTCTATTTAAACATTCTCAACACTCCACCATGCGCATTTTCTGCACACAAGCCACAGCTGAGTGCTCCATTTGTTTTATTATTTTTTTTCATTCCTACTTTTTACACGGCATTCACGTGAATTCAGATTTTATCTTCTCTCTATTTCTTCGTCCCTCTGTATGTTTTTGTATGATTAAGGTTCACATCGAAACGTCACAACTGTGTGCTAGTTAATTAATAAAGCTGTTCCTACTTTTCCCTACTAGTTTATACATTTTGTTATCACAGCTTTTCTGCAGTGGCTTCGTGTATAGTTATATGCTTAGTTGTGTATACTTTTATATTAATTATTCATGTGCTACTGAATATGTTCTTGACCTTTTGCTATTCGTTGTTGGTTTTCTGTAGAGTGATACCTCGGCTGTTGCAAGGATCTGTAAACAAAAGTTCTTCACTGACAGATGTTGCAAAAATTTATCGTGTGTCTCATCGATAGCTATTTTTTTTTCTTCTGTGACTTCATATCCTCATATGCTTGTAGCAACCTTCGTGGACATATTGTATTGTATTCACAAGAAAACCCATTTTGATGATATAAAATTATGTAAAGATAAAAGGCAGACGACTACTTTCATTTGTTCTTCAAACGTTTTGAAATATTCCGATTTATGCTATATGTATCTGCTCTTTGATCGTTGAAGGTTTGAGGTGTTGTTTGAAAACAAAGTAGATAAAATGGTTGATCGCAAGTGTTAGGTTTAAGATTTAAAAGGGCAAAAAAGTTTTAAGATTTAAAAAGACAAAAAAAAACTTTGTTTAACGAACGGCATAACAGTAATAACGAGAGCACAGCACACAATTTATGCGTCACACGCAAAAGGATTTAACATTCGAAGTGGCATTTGTTGAGACTGCGTCAATAGCTTGTGTATGTTCAATAGTTTCTGTAATGCAATGAAATGGACTTTTTTTTTCCCTCTAGAACCTTTCAGCCAACACTCTCGTGGCGTTTCACGCAATCCGCAACGCTTTTATACCGTCTGTCTCTGGGCCATTTTACACTTCCGGTGCTGTCACCATAAACTTATGTTCGTATTTCCTAATCCTTTATGTCCTTGTTCTTTTCATTTTTAAAATTTTTAATCATTTGTGTAATCGGGTGTGTAATCAGCTGTGCACCGTTCAACTACAGATATCAGTAGTCTTTTTTTTTTTTGCTCATCTATGCAGCTATTTACTTGCAAGAAATGTTTATCAACATCTTGTTAGGACTGGTAAGTACTAGCTATCAAGACTCAAACCTGTCCTTCTTCCTCTGCGCTCCGAGAAACAAGGGCTGCTTCACGTCAGCATGACTGATTGAGTGAGACACGACATGCACTAAGTAAGGGATAGGACCCCACGAAACGCGAACATAAACACCGTCATCTACTACCCCTGATGATAGAATCAAGCTAGACTTGACTTTAGCAACAGCTGTTTATATATAATGACAGAAACAAGCAGCAATCTGTACTATACGCGAACATAAGCACCATCATTCTACTAAACCTGATGATAGATTCAAGCTAGACTTGACTTTAGCAACAGCTATTTACATATACTGACAGAAACGAGCAGCAATTTATACTATTCTGACCGGAATTTGCATAAACTAATTACACATTTATAATGAAAATAATTAAGAAAGGAGAAAGAAACATCGATACTTCAAAATGTAAACAAACTTATTTTCTATTTTGAAGGCACTGATTCTGTGTTTGGCACATAATTCGTTTAAAAAAAAAACAATAATAGTAAATAATCGTTTCCGGATATTATTTGACAAGGTTGGAAGATTCTAGAGAAGACAACAGTGTTTGCCTTTTGCAGTTTGGCGAGCGCTTGCCTGAAGCCTGACATATGTAAGTCACTAAGGCCATAAGAAATGTTATGATCTTGTATGGATTTTCAATTTATATTATTTTAAACTTTAGTTTAGAATCTTTTCAGACTTACGCCAAATTAATCTGCTGCAGATTCAACTGTAGCCATCGTATTATTGCTCCATTCGGTTATTTTAATGAGGAGGTCTATAGATTCTTTCTTTCTTTCTTTCTGTCTTTCTTTGAAAGTTGAGAGGCGAAAGGTAAAATATCAGACGGACCTACCCACCCACTTCGTTACCCTTTGAAAATAAAGTTTATCTCGTCTGTCTGTCTGTCTGTCATTTTTATCTTCAACCATCTCCTTGTTGAGACAAGAAAATCGGTTCTCTTCTTGTACGCAGTTCAGTACTTCAAGTCAAATTCTTATATTTCGCAGCCCGTCATTAAGTAGCTCAATGTCGTTTGATTAAACAGTCGTCAATTTGTCATTCTAGTAATTTGAACATTACAATAGAACTTCAAATTAATCATCAGTTGAAAATTTCTAATCAGAAAGAATATGTGTGTGCATTTGTTTTCCAAGTTATAGTCATGTTATTTCACTTGAGGAAGTCTTCCGTCTTCAGTAGTCAGTCTGTCTTACATCCTTCCTGTGCCGTTAAACGTTGCATAGGGCTCGCATGATTGTTAGCCAAGTTTTTCTGTTTTCGGCGAACTTTTCAGCCTCATCAAGGGATTTTATGCCTCTCTTCAAGGGATTTTATGCCTCTCTTAACAATGTCCTCTTTAGAGTTTCACGTGGTCTGCCTCTTTTTCTTCAGCCTGTCGTGGTCCACTTGATAGCTTGTTTTGGGATTCTCTAATCATTTCTTCTCATCACGTGACCGACATATGTCCGTCTCCTTTTCCTGATCACCCATGAAACTGGTTGTTGTTCAGTCATCTGTCTTATCTCTGCATGTTCTTGAATTCATTCCACTTTATGCCTTTCCTTAGGCATTTGTTTTCAAAAGAGTCTAATTTCTTTTCTATTTCTTTAGTTGTTTTCCAGCTTTCGCATGCATAAATGAGGGTGGATATTACAATATTACATTTGAATTGAATAGTCTTAGCTTGGTTTTTGAGTGCCATATGTTCTCAAGATTCGCGAAGGTCGATGCTGCTTTTGCAAGTCTGATTCTAACTTCCTTTCTAGTGTCACCAACTTGGTCTATGTAGCTGCCGAGGTATGCAAATTGGTTTACTTCTGCAATGTCCTTTCTATGCATATTTTTCCTTTTTGATTAATGGGAAGTTTCATTATTTTTGTTTTGTCCTTGTTAATTTCAAGTCCTATTTTCCTAGCTAGTGAAGACAGGATATCTGTTTTTTTTTCTTGCATCAAATTCATATTGTCACTGATAAGAGTTATGTTATCAGCAAAATCAAAATCTTCTAGTTGGGTCCCATGTACCCAGTCAATACCTGTTACCTGTGCACCAATTTTTTTTATTATGAAGCCTATGGTAATTCAAAAAAGCACGGGAGATATTATACATCCTTGTTTCACGCCTGTTTCAATCTAGAACCATTCGCTCATTCCTTCTGTATTGACTGCACAAATATATCCGTTGTAGAGATCCCTAATGATGTTGGCAGTTTTAGATGGTATTCCATATAGTCTTAAAATACTCCACAATGAATATCTGCGTATGCTATCAAATGCCTTTTTTAAGTCTATGAAGTTTAGGATTAATGGTGTTTGTTTTTCAATATGTTCTTCAAGTATTATCCTTAGCGTAAAGATCTGGTCGATACAACTTCTCCCTTTTCGAAATCTTGATTGTTCTTCTCTCATTGCAGTATCCACTATATCTTTAAGTCTATTCAGAATAACTTTGCAAAATACCTTTGACACAACTGATATTAAGGTTACTCCTCTCCAGTTATTGCAGTCGCTAAGGTTAATCCTTTTTGTATTTTAATGATTCTTTTTTTCCATTTAGAAGAGACTTTTTCTTCTTTCCAAATTTTATTAACATTCTCTGTAGCTGTCTCATGTTGTCACTGTTGATAGCTTTTTTAGGCAGATTGTATATACCTCTTATTCTAGTTAACACGTCTTACAATATATGGGTCGTCATAACGTCTTCATTCCTTTATTTTTCCAAACTTGAGTTATGTAAACAATCACAAGTTAGCTTACCTCGCTGCTGATAACAATACTGATACGGATAACACAAGTGCTAAGGCAGTCGTTTTTTTTTTATTATATATCTTTTATTTTCATTGTGCTCTGTGTATGATGTGTTACATAAAGTAGGGATATAGGACTAGTTTCAAAGTACGCCTTTGGCTCCATGATTCAGTCAAATCTAATCGGTAATATCTAAACACTCTTGTACTCCAGCAATATTGCTTTACGGTCGTGAAGTCTGAACAATTAACAGAAAGATGGCAAAGGAACTGGACGCAACAGAGATGTGGTTTTGGAGAGAGAGAGAGAGAGAGAGAGAGAGAGAGAGAGAGAAAGAGAGAGAGACGCAACAAATACGCTGGACAGACAGAAAAACAAACGAACAGGTCCTTAAAGAAATATCAGAATAAAGAAAACTAGTTACAATGATAAGAAAAAAGGCAGTCAAAATTCCTTGGACATGTCATGAGAAGATAGAAGTTGGAGATCATCATCATCATCAGTCCTCTGTACTCCCAGTGGAGCTTAAGACATCCGCAAAGTTCTGAGAACGTTATAGTGAGTGAAACATTCAAGGGAAAAAGGAAGGGAAGAAGGCCAAGAGAAAACTATCTCAGTGGATTGACCAAGTGACAAGATAAAATAGGAAGCATATGAATATGATCGCGAACATCAGGGATCGCACAGGATGGAGAATATGATCACTAACGCTGCCTGCCACGGCACATAATAAATCGTAATTCAATTGGGCTAAAACCCTAATCATCACTAACCAGCTTTAAGAAAAATTTCTACTAACGTTAAGGTGATGCCTTTCTGCTCTCTCAATCGAGCAGATCACATCAGAAAAGGAGATGTAAGGTAGGAGAAGACCAGAGAGAACTCAGAGTAAATAACTTGAGAGAAAGAGCCAGAATCTGAGATAACTTGAGACAGACTATGTCTGCAATGATGAGTACTTGAGTGGCTGAAATGTTGGAGAGAGAGAGAGAGAGACAGAGACAGAGACAGAGATAGAGATAGAAAGAGAGATAGAGAGAGACAGAGAGAGATATTTACGATGATTTGTTTCAGCATTTGTCGTAACGTTTTTGTAATATACAGGTAATTAATATATTGTAATATAAATAAACAAATTATAATATATTGTAATCACGTTGTTAAAACGTAATTGTTAGATACAGGTTCAAAGTCTGATTTACTCCAAGCCTTTTTTTCCAGTTAAAAAGAAAATCCCATGACTCTCGATATTAAATTTTCTTTCATGCATTTATCTGACGTTTACTTTTTTGCTGTCCTCATAATATAGATAACTTGAAAATCTCTACCGCCTGACCTTTGTTGTAGCTGAGCAACAGTTTCTTTTATGCTGCTCATTATGGTTATCCTGACTTTTGTCATAAAACAAGGGGTCTGTCAAGGGTGCATACTGTCGCCTTACTTATTTAACTTGCATACTGAAAATATAATGAGGAATGTTAGAGAAGATGTAGACAAAGAATATTACGATGCCATAATAATTGGAGATTATGATATACCAGAGATTAGATATACTGATGACATAGTATTACTGTCCACAACACAAAAAGAAATGTAAAAACTAATTATGTCAGTCCGTAAGAATTGTGAAGAGCATAACCTTGGATTATTACTAACTAATAATGGGGATACAACTGTTACATTAAAAGGACAAGATCTATCGCTCTTCAAAAATAAAACAACTAAAGAAGCTGTGGAGAGGAACAGACAGAAGAACAAAAATAAGATTTTCTAAGGGCATGCATCTTTCCCATCGCAACATATGCCTGTGAGACCTGGACACTTAACAAAACAGCTGAGAACACACATAAATACTTTTGAATGTAAATGTCACAGAAGAGTCGTTCAAATACCATGGACACAAAAAAGAACAAATATATATTCATACTACGAGAATTTAATATTGAAGGAGGTTGGCTAATAATGAAGATTAAGCAGAGAAAACGTAAATATTTTGGACATATTAAACGTCATGTTAATTTAGAGAAGACAGTCTTGGAAGGGTACATAATGGGAAAAAGAAAGAGAGGAAGACCAAGGCGAAGACGGGTGCAAAACATCGTTGATGATCTGCAAATGGACACATCAGCAGCAGGCCATCTTGTTTACAACCGAGAGTACTACAGTGGAGCTGTTAGGGAGGCAAAGTTCCACAAGGAACATGCAAATGACTGACTGTCTATCAATATTCTTACCGCGTGGTTGTTGAGACTATTATTTCATCAAACATTAACTAGTCAGAAGATGGTTTTGCAGCAATCGCGCTTTCTAAAACCCTATCGTATGCTGCCAAGGTGTACTTTTATGAGGACGCTCCTTATGATGAACTTTCACGTGTGTCTTTTCAGAAGGTCAGACTTTGCTTCTACTTTGCTCTTGTTGATATGTTCATCAGCAACAAAATCTTTCAACAAACTGTACTACCACATCTGTTGGGACTGGTTCATATTAACCGAGACGATTTTGTACTTGGACTTGGTCCCAAAAACACACACTAAATTCTCTTGATTTAGAATTAAGAAGTGAATTAAGCGCCGAGAAGGTAAAATATTCATAAATTTTCAGTTTTTACATTCTGAATCATGATTTTCACTGTTCTGTTAGGTCTTTCACGCAGGCAGATGTGATTAACTCAGAACTGAACAGTTCTCCTGCGTTTGGGCGTCTTTAAGTGTGCAGATTATTTAGATACGTTTACATTTTTTCAACTGCTGGTGAGGTTAGAAACATAATAATCTTAATTTTAGGCAATGCGATAAAGAAGTGCAAGTGATCAGAAGTAATCGTTCAATAGGAGGTTTCAGTGCTCAAGTAGAAAATCTGTAGATCTTGAAATCCGTAAGCTCAGGGCCTGTATTTAGGCCACAGTTCTTTGTAGTTCTATTTATTCTTGGTATTTCTTTCGGTTGACCTCATTTGATCGGTATCAGATTTTGTCATCATGTGAAGCTATCGTGTATGTGTATATATAAAGCTGGCGTGTTTTAGCAAAGCACAGACTACCCTTTTGTAAAATTTCGTTCGTACACACACTGCGTCGGCAGATCGGTTCTAAAAGTCTGAAGGTCCTGACGTTTCCTGTGTCCTGGAGTCGATTTCATTGTAGTGTTTTCATCACAAACTGATCGAAAGTGTTTTCATCACAAACTGATCGAAAGTGTTTTCATCACAAACTGATCGAATGTGTTTTCATCACAAACTGATCGAAAGTGTTTAAACAAGTGTCCTGACTACAAGATTTTTACAAATACGAAACAAGTCTCAGTACAGTAAAATACAGAGTATCGCCTTCAAGAGAATCTCGGATTTCAACACAAACGATGGAACTGTCTTTCTGACGGAAAATTTGTAAGAAAAACAATTTAGTCGACACGTAGATCTTTACTTGTTACATTTTTTTTTTTTTTTTACTCTTAAAGGTCGATGGATGTTTCAGAGATTCCGTTTGACCGGCAGATATATTGACGTGTTTAATGAATGCTAACAGGTGTTACATTTGTTGAACTGTGCGCGTTCACCCCACCTACTTCATGCCCTATTTAAGTAGTGGACACACTGTTGGTTTAGTTGTGTAGCTCTGTTGACTAAAAGTTGACATGCTGATATTTTTGTTTAACTTAATGACTATGGGTACTATGTTTTCTTTCGTATACTTATCTAATGTTAACTCTTTAGCTGTCATCACGTACACTTCTCTGATGTGCCGGAATTAGACTTGGTGAACCTGCAGTGTTGGATTTAGACTTTATGAGGCACTAAGCTTCAGTGCCAGATTTAGATCTGATCAGGCTCTAAGCCACAGTGCTGGATTTAGATGTGATAAAACTCTAAACCACAGTGCTAGATTTAGATCTGATCAGGCCCTAAGCCACAGTGCTGGATTAGATCTGATCAAACTCTAAGCCACAGTGCTAGATTTAAATCTGATCAGACTCTAAGCCACAGTGCTAGATTTAAATCTGACCAGGCCCTAAGCCACAGTGCTAGATTTAGTTCTGATCAGACTCTAAGCCACAGTACTAGATTTAGTTCTGATCAGACTCTAAGCCACAGTACTAGATTTAGATCTGATCAGACTCTAAGCCACAGTACTAGATTTAGATCTGATCAGACTCTAAGCCACAGTACTAGATTTAGTTCTGATCAGACTCTAAACCACAGTACTAGATTTAGTTCTGATCATACTCTAAGCCACAGTACTAGATTTAGATCTGATCAGACTCTAAGCCACAGTACTAGATTTAAGATTTAGATCTGATCAGACTCTAAGCTACAGTGCTGGATTAAGACTCTATAGGAACCCCCCCCCCCCCCCGCAGTGTTGTAAAAAAATGTTTAAAAATCGAAATTTTGCGACGCCCTGAAGACTGTTAGGCCCCTTGCGGATTGTGGGGCCTTAAAGTTGTAGTTTGTGTAGCTCATGCCTTGATACAGGACTGGCGGATTGTGGGACCTTAAAGCTGTAGTTTGTGTAGCTCATGCCTTGATACAGGACTGGCAGATTGTGGGACCTCAAAGCTGTAGTTTGTGTAGCTCATGCCTTGATACAGGACTGGCGGATTGTGAGACCTTAAAGCTGTAGTTTGTGTAGCTCATGCCTTGATACAGGACTGGCGGATTGTGGGACCTTAAAGCTGTAGTTTGTGTAGCTCATGCCTTGATACAGGACTGGCAGATTGTGGGACCTTAAAGCTGTAGTTTGTGTAGCTCATGCCTTGATACAGGACTGGCGGATTGTGGGACCTTAAAGCTGTAGTTTGTGTAGCTCATGCCTTGATACAGGACTGGCAGATTGTGGGACCTCAAAGCTGTAGTTTGTGTAGCTCATCCCTTGATACAGGACTGGCGGATTGTGGGACCTTAAAGCTGTAGTTTGTGTAGCTCATGCCTTGATACAGGACTGGCAGATTGTGGGACCTCAAAGCTGTAGTTTGTGTAGCTCATGCCTTGATACAGGACTGGCGGATTGTGAGACCTTAAAGCTGTAGTTTGTGTAGCTCATGCCTTGATACAGGACTGGCGGATTGTGGGACCTTAAAGCTGTAGTTTGTGTAGCTCATGCCTTGATACAGGACTGGCAGATTGTGGGACCTTAAAGCTGTAGTTTGTGTAGCTCATGCCTTGATACAGGACTGGCGGATTGTGGGACCTTAAAGCTGTAGTTTGTGTAGCTCATGCCTTGATACAGGACTGGCAGATTGTGGGACCTCAAAGCTGTAGTTTGTGTAGCTCATGCCTGGATACAGAACTGGATGAAGCTCTGTTGATTATTATAGGCTGATAAACTGATTTCTTGATAATCTGGTTTAAATGACTTAATTTCGATTATAATAATTTTTAATGTGAGCAGAGGTTCTGGGGCAGTTCCCCACATTTCAGCACACCTCCATGGAACAAAAGTGGCTGTGCTCTAGTTACAATAGAGAGAGAGGGGAGAGGGGAGGAAGAGAGACAGACAGACAGACAGAGACAGAGACTATGTTTACTAAAACTGTTTTAGCGTTTATTATATTTGTTATAAAAACATATACATAATTGATATTTGAAATCATTTTCTTAGTTAGAAAAACACAAAAAAAGGGGGGGTTGGTGTCGGGTGTCATCATCACTATGTTCCAGGCAGATCCATTTCTTCTCTTATATATCAGCTCCTGCATGTCCTTCGGTGTACAATGACTGATCACACCATTTTTATTTTGAATTATCTTCTGAAAAAAAATTATTCCGGTAAATATTAAAAATGCTTCACTACGAATAGACATATTTTAAAAAGTAACGCTTAGTGCTAGTACTATAATCGACTTTAATTATACACATACTTTTTTTCTGTTGTCGAAATTTGAGCATTATATTCCGGGTCAAGACAAGTAGGAGTCTATGGAAGGTTTCAGTGCATAGCATATCTAGAATATGTAGAATAGTAGCTTGGTCCACGCAGCACGTCTAGGTTATGTAGAATAGTAAAGTGGTCCACGCAGTAAGTCTAGGTTATGTGGAATAGTAGAGGGGTCCACAATTAGTAGAGGGGTCCACATAGTAAGTCTAGATTAGTAGAGGGGTCCATGTACTAAGTCTAAATTACTAGAGAGCTCCATGTAGTAAGTCCAGATTAGTAGAGGGGTCCCTGTAGTAAGTCTGGATTAATAGAGGAGTCCATGTAGAAAGTCTAGATTAGTAGATAAGTCCATGTAGTAAGTCTAGATTAGTAGAGAAGTGGTTCTAAGGACTGCAAACGCGCCACAAACAGCCTCTGGCAGTCAAGTCCAGCTCCTGGCCTTCCCGTGGCAGAACTGTTTAAACTGACAGGAGAAGGGGCGAGGGCGAATATCTGGCGCCTGAAAACCAGTTACTTAGGGTAGATGAGTGGCACGTTTGGTAGCTCATCTGCCGCTGTTGGCGAGATCTTCAGCTGCCGTGCGTGGAGCGGTGCTCCTCCCGGCCAATGAAGAAATTTGCAAATGAGGTTGCCGCGCAGCATCACTGCGGAAAAGGTGGTAGAAAGGATAAAGCGAAGCAAACAGTCAAATCACGGCACCTCTGGTCTGGAGGTCGGCCACGTCCTGAGTGCAGTCATATCGGGTGAAATGCATGAACCGGCTTGTCCCAGAGGTTAAGACACTGCTGGCGAGACTCTTCAAATGCCGCGAGTGGAGTGAAGCTCCTCCCGGTTAAGGAAGTAAATGCGGAAAAGAAATAAAGGTTGCTGTGCGGCGCCGATGGGAAAAGGTGGTGGAAAGTGAAGTTTAACCGGTATGTCCAGTAGTATCGCTACGAGAGCTATACCACGGCACCTCTGCTCTAGAGGCTGTCCACGTCCGAAATACACCTACACTGGTGAAATATGCCTAAACCGGCACACACCAGGGGTGTAACTTGATGGCTAGACATGTCATGCCACCTCCGCTCTAGAGGTCGGTAACGCCTGATAAACACCCATACTGGTGAATTTTGCCTAAACCGGCTCATACCAGGGGTGAATCTTGAAGGCTGTGCATGTCACAGTACCTCTGCCCTAGAGGTCGGTCTCGTCCCAAACACGCCCATACTGGGATAATGCCTAAACCGGCTCAACCCAGGGGTAGAAGTCACTAGTGGCGAGGATTCGTCCTCCTGGACAAAAGCTCCATCCTGGTCACAACTAGGAAGGGTAGCGGCCACGACCGCAAAATGCTGAAGTCGGAGACACTGGACCAGGGAAGTCTAGATAGGCAACCACCTCTCACCCGGCGGGGATGTTTACGTATCCTAATCACGCTGAGGTTTTCCGGTGAGAAAGTCCAACCCTGGACTGGATGGGCAAGGGAGGGGGGGGGGTTTGGTGTCGGGTGTCATCATCACTATGTTCCAGGCAGATCCATTTCTTCTCTTATATATAAGCTCCTGCATGTCCTTCGGTGTACAATGACTGATCACACCATTTTTATTTTGAATTATCTTCTGAAAAAAAAATTATTCCGGTAAATATTAAAAATGCTTCACTACGAATAGACATATTTTAAAAAGTAACGCTTAGTGCTAGTACTATAATCGACTTTAATTATACACATACTTTTTTTTGCTGTCGAAATTTGAACATTCTATTCCGGGTCAAGACAAATAGGAGTCTATGGAAGGTTTCAGTGCATAGCATATCTAGAATATGTAGAATAGTAGCTTGGTCCACGCCGCACGTCTAGGTTATGTAGAATAGTAAAGTGGTCCACGCAGTAAGTCTAGGTTATGTGGAATAGTAGAGGGGTCCACAATTAGTAGAGGGGTCCACGTAGTAAGTCTAGATTAGTAGAGGGGTCCATGTACTAAGTCTAAATTACTAGAGAGCTCCATGTAGTAAGTCCAGATTAGTAGAGGGGTCCCTGTAGTAAGTCTGGATTAATAGAGGAGTCCATGTAGAAAGTCTAGATTAGTAGATAAGTCCATGTAGTAAGTCTAGATTAGTAGAGAAGTGGTTCTAAGGACTGCAAACGCGCCACAAACAGCCTCTGGCAGTCAAGTCCAGCTCCTGGCCTTCCCGTGGCAGAACTGTTTAAACTGACAGGAGAAGGGGCGAGGGCGAATATCTGGCGCCTGAAAACCAGTTACTTAGGGTAGATGAGTGGCACGTTTGGTAGCTCATCTGCCGCTGTTGGCGAGATCTTCAGCTGCCGTGCGTGGAGCGGTGCTCCTCCCGGCCAATGAAGAAATTTGCAAATGAGGTTGCCGCGCAGCATCACTGCGGAAAAGGTGGTAGAAAGGATAAAGCGAAGCAAACAGTCAAATCATGGCACCTCTGGTCTGGAGGTCGGCCACGTCCTGAGTGCAGTCATATCGGGTGAAATGCATGAACCGGCTTGTCCCAGAGGTTAAGACACTGCTGGCGAGACTCTTCAAATGCCGCGCGTGGAGTGAAGCTCCTCCCGGTTAAGGAAGTAAATGCGGAAAAGAAATAAAGGTTGCTGTGCGGCGCCGATGGGAAAAGGTGGTGGAAAGTGAAGTTTAACCGGTATGTCCAGTAGTATCGCTACGAGAGCTATACCACGGCACCTCTGCTCTAGAGGCTGCCCACGTCCGAAATACACCTACACTGGTGAAATATGCCTAAACCGGCACACACCAGGGGTGTAACTTGATGGCTAGACATGTCATGCCACCCCCGCTCTAGAGGTCGGTAACGCCTGATAAACACCCATACTGGTGAATTTTGCCTAAACCGGCTCATACCAGGGGTGAATCTTGAAGGCTATGCATGTCACAGTACCTCTGCCCTAGAGGTCGGTCTCGTCCCAAACACGCCCATACTGGGATAATGCCTAAACCGGCTCAACCCAGGGGTAGAAGTCACTAGTGGCGAGGATTCGTCCTCCTGGACAAAAGCTCCATCCTGGTCACAACTAGGAAGGGTAGCGGCCACGACCGCAAAATGCTGAAGTCGGAGACACTGGACCAGGGAAGTCTAGATAGGCAACCACCTCTCACCCGGCGGGGATGTTTACGTATCCTAATCACGCTGAGGTTTTCCGGTGAGAAAGTCCAACCCTGGACTGGATGGGCAACCACCTCTCACCCGGCGGTGATACACGGGTATCTCAAAACACGTCGAGGTTTTCCGGTGAGAAAGTCCAACTCTGGCCTGGGTGGGCTACCGCCTCTCACCCAGCGGGGATGCACTGATATCCTAAACACGTCGAGGTCTTCCGGTGAGAAAGTCCAACCCTAGACTAAACTGGTGCAATGAAAACCACGGTGTCACGCAATCCCGCTTCCGAGACCCACCAAGAATACAGGCTAAAGCACTGTGATACTCTGAATCCCTTGTGGTCCTCTCGTGGATCTCGTGTGGTCTATTTTGGACCACACAGGGGACCACGGGACCTAACGAGGACCACAGGCGTGAATTCAGTAGGTTCACAGTGCGGTTTTTGGTGGTAGAAGTGAACGAAGAAGAAGAAGAAGAAGTAGAGAAGTAAATGTAGTAAGTCTAGATTAGTAGAGGGATCTACGTAGTAAGCCCAAATTGTGTATAATAGTAGAGGGGTGCATGTAATAAGTCTAGGTTATGCACAATAGTAGAGGAGTACATGTAGTAAGTCTAGATTAGTAGAGGAGTCTATGTAGTAAGTCTAGATTAGTAGAGGGGTCCATGTAGTACGTCTAGATTAGTAGAGATATGCAGTAAGTCTATGTTAAGTACAATAGTAGATGGGACCACACAGAAGTCTAGGTTATGTACAATAGCAGAGGGGTCCACGCAGTAAGTGTAGGTTATGTACAATAGTAAAGAGGTCCAAGTAAGTCTAGATTAGTAGATGGATCCATGTAGTAAATCTAGATTAGTAGAGAGGTCCACAAAGTAAGTCTAAATTAGTAGAGGGGTCCACGCAATAAATCTAGGTTATGTACAATAAGGGTTTGTGGAAAACCTTGTGGAAGCCCCCATGTGCCCTGGGCACTTAAGGTTCAGAGAGAGAGAGAGAGAGAGAGAGAGATGTACAATAGTAGTACATGTAGTTACCCGTGTGGTACCCGGGATCTGCAAAGAATAGGACCACTGTACCCTACCATGCATGATCGTAAAAGGCGACTAAGGAGGGTTCGGCATAGGGCCAGCAACCCTATCTGGTAAAAAACTATCAGACTGCTACAGAAACAGAAGCAAGGGAAAAAGCAAATGCAGGTGGAAGGAGAAATGCGTATCAGGAAACTGAGCCCATGAAGGTTGTGGATGAAAGCCACCCACTGGAAGTCCCCAGCCCGACTGCAGACCTCCTGGAACCTAAACAAAAGATGCATATAGGCAGCTGGAATGTAAGAACACTAAACCAGACTGGAAAACTAGCACAAACCATCAAGGAAATGCACAGATACAAACTAGACATACTAGGAATACAACAAGCAAGATGGACAGGACAAGGCAGAAGGAAATTAACAACACAGCACACAGAAGATACAATAATATGGTCAGGTAAAGAAGATCTTCATGAAGGAGGAGTAGCATTGATTATAACAAAAAAGCATCAAGAGCATTGCTGAAATGGACCCCAATAAATGAGAGATTATTATATGCACGGTTCAACTCAAGATTCACGAAGCTGTCTATTATAGTTTGTTATGCACCAACAGAAGCAGCTGAAGAGGAATTAAAAGAAGATTTTTACAACAGCTCCAAGCCACAGTAGAAACAATACCCAAGCATGATATGCTACTCATCTTGGGCGACTTCAATGCAAAAGTAGGTGAAGGAAATGAAGATAGAAGAAGAATCATGGGAAGAGAAGGAATCGGAGAAATAAATGAAAATGGAGAAAGACTGTGCAGTTTCTGTGAAGAAAACATGATGACCATCGGAGGGACAATTTTCCAACACAAAAACATCCATAAGGTGACTTGGAGGTCACCAGATAAAACCACAGAAAACCAAATCGATCACATACTAATAAACAACAAGTGGAAACGGTCACTACAAGATGTGCGAGCAAGGAAAGGAGCAGATATAGGAAGTGATCACAACCTTCTGGTAGCAAAAATAAAACTAAAATTAAGGAAAGCCAGAATCGGAGAACACAGAAAGATACATTTTGATACAAGAAAACTGATAGACCAGCAAACAAGAAATGAATTCTCAATAATACTTAAGAACCGCTTCAGTGTCCTACAAGACGAAGCAGAAATGTCCATATTAGAGTTCAATAAAACACTACAGGAAACAGCAAAAGAGGTGCTGGGATATCGGAAAAGGAGAAAAGAGGAATGGATAAGTGAGACCACATGGGAAAAGATAGAGCAAAGAAAAGAAATCAAGAAAAAATTACTGAACACCAAATCACAACGGCTTAAAGAACGAGTTTTAAGTAATTATGCACAAAAAGACAAAGAAGTGAAGGAATCATGCCGTCAAGATAAACGTCATATTATGACAACTTAGCAGAACAGCAGAGAAAGCAGCATATACAAATGACATGAAAACCATATATAAAATCACAAAGCAGATGACAGGTAACTTCAATACAAGATGTGAAAGTGCAGTAAGAACACAAAATGGACAACTGGTCAGTGGAGAAAGAGAAAAAATTGAAAGATGGAGGGAACACTTTAACACCCTACTAAACAGAACACAAGCAGCACAAGCAATAGATATACCTGAAGCAAAAGCGGAACTAAACATCAATACAGGACCAATAACAATAAATGAAGTAAAAGAGGCGATAAAGATGCTAAAATCAGACAGGGCACCAGGTGAAGATGAAGTGACTGCTGAGATGTTGAAAGCAGAAGAAACAGAAACACCAAAACAACTTTGCCGGATATTACAACAAATTTGGGATTTAGAAAAAGCCCCAGAGGAGTGGAAAACTGGTCTTATAGTAAAACTACCAAAGAAGGGTGACCTCAGAGATTGCGGGAACTGGAGAGGCATTACCCTACTGCCACTCACTAGTAAAGTATTTTGCAGATAATCATCAACAGAATTGTACCAACACTTGAGGAAAAACTTCGGAAAGAGCAGGCAGGATTTAGGAAAGGAAGATCATGCATAGACCATATATTGTACTTAGACAAATATTAGAACAGGCAAATGAATGGCATAGCACAACATATGCATTATTCATAGATTTTGAGAAAGCCTTTGACAGTGTCAACAGAGATGCACTGTGGAAAATCCTAAGATGGCATGGCCTCCCCCATAAAATAGTTAATGTAATCAAAGCCCTATACGAGGGTTTTCAGTGCAAAGTTATCTGTGGAGAACATACCTCCAGCAGCTTTAGGGTACAAACAGGAGTGAAACAGGGATGTGTACTATCACCAACATTATTTATCTTGGCAGTAGACTGGTTAATGAAGGAGGCAACATCGACAAACGCAGAGGATTACAATGGACCCTTAACACAGTGCTGGAGGACCTTGACTTTGCGGACGACATTTGTCTTATCAAGCAGTCACAAAGATATGCAAGATAAAATAAACAAGTTAACCCAGAATGCAAACAACATAGGACTAAAGATCACGTAGGAAAGACAAAGTTAATGAAGCAAAATGTGAACAACAGAAATGTACTCAGAGTAGATAACAAGTTAGTGGAGGAGGTCAACGAATTTGTATACCTTGGCAGCAGAGTAGTAGAAAATGGAGACAGCACAGAGGACATCAACAGCAGACTTACTAGAGCAAACCAGGCTTTTGCAATGCTACAGAATATATGGAAATCAAATAAACTAAGCATAAATATGAAAATCAGGATATTTAAGAGTAATGTTCTAAGTGTACTACTCTATGGAAGTGAATGCTGGAAAATCACCAAAACCATAGAAAACAAGTTGAATTCTTTCCAGACTAAATGTTTACGTAGAATTAAAAAAATATTTTGGCCAAACACCATAAGAAATAACATGTTATTGGCAGAAATGCAGATGAAACCACTGACAACAATTATTGAGGAAAGACGCTGGCGATGGTTGGGACATGTGCTCCGAATGACTGACAACTCACTACCAAAAATAGCACTAAGATGGACACCACAGGGGAGCAGAAATAAGGGTAGACCAAAAGAGACATGGAGAAGAACAACAGAAAGGATGTTGAGCAATAGAGGGCTCACCTGGGCAAGAGCAGAAAAAAAGGCGAAAGACAGGCATTTGTGGAAAACCCTTGCGGAAGCCCCATGTGCCCTGGGCACTTAAGGTTCAGAGAGAGAGAGAGTACATGTAGTAAGTTTAGATTTTGTGGACTACTAAAAGACCACCTTACCAAGTCTAGATTATTTACAGTAATAGAAATGCGTGTCATCTAGTAACGGTGGAATATTGGAAGGGGGAGGGAAGGTGAGGGCGGCTGCGGTGAATGAATTATTATCGGCTTCAAGGATCCACTACCCGATAAAAGAAATATTTGGGAACGACTACAGCTTACTATAACTAAATCGGTCCATACGTTTACCAGTGGTTATTTGTGAAGATTTTCTGAAGATCGCTTCACAACCATGTTCCGTTTCAGCGCCTGGCATTGATTTGTTTTGTATACCATTTCATCATATGAATTGAAATCAGACCTGCACGTTTTGCATAGCTCTATTTATATCTAGGTAAAAACACTAAATTGCTGAAAAAGGGAACTTTCAAATCTGTACCATTAGTTGCTGCTGTGCTGTTAATGTGCCAGTGAATAGTATGCTAGCTCTTCAAAATATAAAACAAGGAGACGTTACTTTCATGTTAAGCATCTAAACTGGATACTCGATTTCAGTGATTGATTTGGTTGGAGTAATTTCCTAGCACACTGACTTTTTCTTTTGGGATAAAGAGGAACAGAACATGTCTCATCCGAGGCCGCTAAGACCGGTGTCAGAGCTGTATATTAGGCCACCTCGTTTTCCCACCAGAAAATACAGGAGACCGTCTGACTGGCGGAACAGTTATTTGAATGGTAAGTTTATATTATTGTGTTTCGCTTTATCAGATTCGGTTGCAATGATATTTTTTATTATGAGTGTTTTGATTTGATTTAATAATGTAAAGACGACCACTCAAAGGTTTTAGAGATCTTGTTAAGCAGTCCTCTCGCGTATTTTTTAAATAGAAAGGTATCAACAAACTTCTATGTTTTACGAAGGATTAGAAAAATGTTTTGGCCAAACGCATTAAGAAATAACACTTTGTGGGCAGAAACGCAGATGAAGCCGCTGACAACGATTACTGAGGAAAGACGCTGACATATGCTTCTGATAACTGACGACTGACTACCAAAATTAACACTAAGGTGGACACTACAGGGGATCACGAGTAAGGGTAGGCAAAAAGGAGACGTTGAGATGATGCTGAGCAATAGAAGGCTCGCCTGGATAAGAGCGGAAGAAAAAGTCGAATGGCAGGCATTTGTGGAAACCCTTTGCGGGAATCCCGTGTGCCTTGGGGACTTCGGGTTCAGAGAGGGAGAGATTGATTGATTGATTGATCTTTATTTCAAAAGGGTTAAGAATTGGGCACGCAGGCCCGTCTGACATTCTGCCCTTTATCATACATCTTTCACTCTATTCCAGACATTCTACAAATATGCTGTTCATATAACAAACATAACTAACATTGAAGCTGAGAGACATAAAATAAAATATAACATTTACGTTTCACTCTTAAACATTCACTCAGTATAGAAGTAACTACATACATTATAAATGACTATCTACTAAACAAAATTTTCGGGACTATACAGAAAACAATTAATTGTATTCGGTGTCTGTAAGAGCAGCTTAAGATAACTTTTAAGTTTTATAATTCATGGAGGCATGTAGTCGACATCAAATAGATACTGGGAAAGCTTGTAGTTGTAGGAAGGAGTATAATTTATATTTTTTATATAGGATGGGAGGGTATTCCAAAAATGAGCAGCAGAATAACTAAAGCTTTTCTTGTAAAGATCAAGTCTAGGTTTTGGAAGACATATGTTGTTCAAGCGTTGGCTGCACTTTGGGCTAAATTTAAACAGGTTCCATAGATAAGGCGGGGCATGCCGTGAAAGAATCTGATGTACTAACTTGGCTTTGTTGAAGAGGAACCTGTTCTTAAGGGGTAGTATTTTGATACGTTTGTGATGATTAGTTGTTTGTGCTTGATCTTTGTCACTAATGAGCTTTACTGCTCGCTTTTGGAGAGAGCAAAGCCTCTTTGTATTTGACACTGAGCAACCATCCCAAACTGTTGAACAATAGTCTAAATGTGTTTGTATATGAGCTATGTAGTATGTCTTCCTAGTGTCTTGATCTATGAAGTGCTTAATTTTAGCTAATTGGTATACTTTTTGTGCGATGAGTTTTGTTAGACATTGCACATGAGAGTTCCAGGTCAGATGTTGGTCATTAATAAGACCTAGTGTTTTGTGCTCGCTAACGTTTTCTATCTGTGATGTTTCTGTACAGAGCCGAAGTGTTGTTTTTGTTGCGTTTTGTAGTTTCTGTCTTGTTGTTATGAGCATTGATTTTGTTTTATCGGTGTTTATAATCATGCCATTATTTTTGCTCCATCCAATTAAATTGTATAACTCGACCTGAAGAGTTGATTCTAGATTAACACAATCGTAGTCACTGGTGTAGACTGTGCAATCATCGGCAAAAAGGTCACAAGAAGAGTGTTTAAGATGAAGTGGAAGATCATTGATATAGATAGCAAAGAGCAACGGGCCTAGAATAGAACCTTGCGGAACACCAGTGTCAACTTTAGCAGAATTTGATAGAGAATTGTTGAAGAATACTACCTGTTGTCTGTCTGAAAGAAACGATGCAATTAATTTTATTAGGTCAGGGTGCAGTCTAAAGAGAGAGGAGAGAGAGAGAGACCTCAGCGGGCTTTTAGGTTTCTATTAAGAACTGGTTATTGATGATTACTGAATAATAATATTTACTGAATCAGCACGTCTGATTATATTGACTGAATCAACACGTCTGATTATATTGACTGAATCAGCATGTCTGACGTAAGTAATCCTTATGTTAAGTAAAAGCAAGCTGTTGACATATTTTTAACCCATGCTGGCACCTGACAGGACCCGTGATTATAATGTTTTTTGTTTGTTGGTACCTGATAGGACATGTGATTATAATGTTTTTTGTTTGTTGGTACCTGATAGGACCTGTGATTATTTTTAACCCATGCTGGCACCTGACAGGACCCGTGATTATAATGTTTTTTGTTTGTTGGTACCTGATAGGACATGTGATTATAATGTTTTTTGTTTGTTGGTACCTGATAGGACCTGTGATTATAATGATTTTTTGTTGGTACCTGATAGGACCTGTGATTATAATGATTTTTTGTTGGTACCTGATAGGACCTGTGATTATAATGTTTTTTGTTTGTTGGTACCTGATAGGACCCGTGATTATAATGATTTTTTGTTGGTACCTGATAGGACCCATGATTATAATGATTTTTGCTTTCGATTTATGAGGCGAAAAGGTACATTTTGGATAATCCAAAAAGGGTATGGGGTGTGGGGACATATGAGCAAATCATATGAGATCTGTTGTCAAAAAAAAAGTGTAAAAACCTTCTGCTATGAGGCAAAGAAACGATTGCATTCTGTTTCAGTTAATCAGTCTCTATAGTTATAAACGTATTTGTTTCCATAATTATTTGTTAAAGGCATTTTTTATGGCCTTGTTATTCTGAAAAGCTAGCTTTTGTAGTGGCCAAAATATAGAACCTATACAAAGAATTTAATATCGCAAAAGTCTTTCTGTGTAACTCGGTATTTGTGTGTGTGTGCATGCGCGTCTGTCTTCCTGTCTGTCTGCCTATGTGTACGTAGGTGTATATTTATATATCTGTTGTTTGCATGTCTGGGTCATTCTTTTAAATTATTCCTTCACGTATTTTGTTTCCTGTATAATGGGAAAAAGAAAGACAGGAAGACCAAGGCGAAGATGGCTGCAAGACATCGTTGATGATCTGCGAACGGACGCATCAGCAGCAGGGTATCTTGCTTACAACCGAGAGGCCTATAGGAGAGCTGTTAGGGAGGCAAAGTTCCTCATGGGACATGTAAATGACTGACTGACTGACACCCACAGTTAGTTAGTTAGTTAGTTAGTTAGTTAGTTAGTTAGTTAGTTAGTTAGTTAGTTAGTTAGTTAGTTAGTTAGTTAGTTAGTTAGTTAGTTAGTTAGTTAGTACTAACGAACGTAGAATGTCTGGAATATGATGAAAATTGTGTGATACAGTATAGAATGTCAGATGGACCTGCATGCCCAATTCTTAACCCTTTGCGAGTAATGTTCAGTTCAATCAGTCAATCGATCAGTCAATCGATCAGTCAACACGACGAAAACATAGACTCATGGACAATATAAAAAGGTGTACTGGATTCAGTGTGGCTGGGAGAGCGGTGAAGATATAGGGAAAGAGAAAACTGGTGCACCATCACAGAACCTTGCCTGGGGTTAAGGCACAGGATGATGATTGTAGTAAACCCCCACCTCCCCGCCCCACTCAGATGTGTCGCAGCAGTGACCTTATCAATGCCAGTGCTTATAAAATGTGCATGGGTGATTCATCAGCTTTACGTGAATGCATGTGCTGTTTAGATGAAAAAGATCTCTATCGGCTGGAAAACGGGTGACTGTCTTGTGCATTTTGAATGTAGACCTTAGCAGGGCACCCGTGTAGGTGTGACGACCTAGTCTAGATGAAAGGCTGTCAGGTGTATTCGCTGTACTAACAGTCTAATATCACGACGTTATGTTAGCTGGGGTACATGAATTCGACAGTATTTGATTTTAGGATTACTTTGTCCGAACATTTTCTTTAATATTATTTTTCTTCCTTTGGATAAGAAGGCAGCACGGCATGAAGGCTGAAAATAGCATGTTATGCTACTCGTTTTTCGTCTGCTTCAGTGAATGTAGTGTTTATAGTCTCAGTGATATCTTGGGCTTATCGCCTCCAGCAGCCTCTATCATTTCTATTCTCTTGGCCACGCTACTCTAAAATAAGCGTGGCGAGAAGTGGATGCTTTTGTCTCAGTTTTTCTTTACCACATTATAAAAGTCCTGGACTTGTTCGTCCGTGTTCACCGCCCTTGACCTTTGGAGAAGTCTCTTATTCGTGAGACTGATGTTACATCCCGTTTTCTTCATTTACTGGCAGCCGTGTCTATAGTACAGTCTAGTGTGCCCTGCCTTACAGACGTATACGCCCAAAAAGATGCATACACACTTCAATACAATAAAAAGCTTTATGAATGGTGTAATACTAAATGTATACATACATATACAGATTAATATAGGTCACTTTAGATTTCAACAGTTACATCAAGTGCTCAGAGTGCTCAAGAGCGTCTAAAAAAATCGCCGCCACACTACCATCACACTACCACCACACTACCATCATACTACCACCACACTACCATCACACTACCACCACACTACCATCACACTACCACCACACTACCATCACACTACCACCACACTATCACCACACTGCCATCACACTGCCACCACACTACCACCACACTACCACCACACTATCACCACACTGCTACCACACTACCACCCACTGCCTTCACACTACCACCACACTACCATCACACTACCACCACAGTAACCACCACAGTAACCACCACGCTACCAACCGAGACGTGAGATCATACCTGGGTGAGAATTTTCCAGGACAATAAGTGGGACGAAGAGGGGCGTTTGAGCGCCCCCCCCCCCCGTTCTCCAGATTTAACGCCCCTGGACTTCAACCAGTGGGGACCTAAAAGAATGTTGCTTATCGTAGAAGACCAGCTACGCTGGCGGCGCTTCATGAAGAAATTGAAAGGGCATGTGCATCAAACCCGTTAGAATCTGTCGGTATCGTTGCTAAGCAGCAGTACGCCGTTCTCAGATGTGTCTGGACGTTCTTGATAACCACTCTGAGAACCTGTTGTAATTGTTGAAATCTAAAGTGACCTATATATAATGTATACATTTAGTATTACACCATTCATAAAGCTTGTTATTGTTTTGAAGTGTGTTATACATCTTTTTTTTTAATCCATCTGTATACTCGTATGTTATGTCTTCGAATGCTGCTTTCTTTCTCCCGCCCGCGTTGGGAACCTGTGTTTACGGCTCGGTCATCTATTGCATGATAGTGATAGTGGGTCACAGGTGCCCAACTTTTCAGGTGAGAAGACAGGTGCACTATCGGGGCCTAGCCTCCCAGCATCGGGGGTACCGTGTCTGACAATCTGCAGGGAAAAAAGTTATAGGGAAAAAAAGTGATATAAAGTTATTATGAAAAGATAAATAATGGGGTGTTTGCGTTAATAACTAAGATGTCCCCTTTATCTTACATCTTAAATCGTTCCCTGTCAACCAGGAGTCACATACGGGCTCGCAGTGTGTTTCGCCTTGAGTATCTATCCTCATCGAGCTTTTCGGTCTCATCAAGGGATTTGATGCCGATCCTCTTAGCCTCTCTTGTCATTGTTTTCTTTGCAGTCTCTCGAGGTCGGCCCTTCTATCTCCCCCCCCCCAAAAAAAAAACTTAATGGTTTACTCTGTGATTCTCTCTCTTTTATCACGTGGCCTACATACGGCCACCTTGCTTTCTTGATCGCTGCTGAGATGTTGCTGCATGTTCATTTCTATTATATCTGCTTTACCTGTTCCATTTCATAACAGAGTATCTTTTCTTAGACATTTGTGTTCGAACCCGCCAAATTTACTCTCTGTTTCTTTGACTGTTTTTTCACCTTTCATATGCATATGTAAGGATGGGTGTTACATTTGAGCTGGCTATCACTAAGCTTTGTTCTTGTGCTTAGAAGAGTTTTAATTTTTATATTTCTTAAGATTTTTTTAAAAGCCAATGTTGGATTTGCTAATCTGGTTCTAACTTCTTTCATCGTGTCTTCTTCCTGATCTATGCAACTTCCGAGATATACAAAATGGCCTATTTCTTTTATTTGCTGTTTTCTTTCAAGTATACTTTTTTTTTAAAGATGACGAAAACAACAGGCCGTGGCCCGGTGGTACTACATCTCGTTCAGTTAAAAAATAACGAGGCTTTTGTTTAACCAAAGGGCATGTTGATCATGGTACCTGCCAGGAGGACACTTTGACCTCAGTCACTTTGATCTTAGCCGAAAGGCGAGTATACTTTTTTTTCCCTCTTTGCACGATTTATAAGGTATACAAAACAGAAGAAAAAAATAAAATTGCAGATTTATTTCAGTTATATAAAAAGAAAAGAACAGGCTAATTGTTTTTATTTGTATGTGTTGGGGAGGGAAGGAGGAAAGAAAAGACTGACTGCTGCACAGGAGGTGAAATATTCACATATTGCGACATCAAATATTCTATAAAGATGTGATTCCTGTGATGGCAGGTAACCCTGTATACTGTAGTATGACGCGTACGCATGATTATGTCCCTTGGTGTTGAACAGTCGCTCGGTTATACTGTATTTTCTATTCTATCCATAAACATATTTCAGATTGCTAATTGAAGGTACAGCTTTCTGTTATCAAGTGATCAACCACTCCGAATTATACAGGAAGTCCCGTATTTTAAGGATTTGCCCTGGACATCGTATTTCTTATATGGGAAGGCCTAAATGTACCATATTTTAAAACAAGTGGCCCATTCCATCCCATATTCTCATCTTCGATCGTTGCATGTTCAGAAATACCCAGAATGTTTTAACTATCTTAGTGGAAGCGTCGCTATTTTGAAGAAGATTCGCTCTGTACGGAAGTACAAGTAGACATGATAGGCACATGTGAAAGTTAAGTCTACTGATTAAAATTTTGGGTTAAAATTTAACCTTTCTCCTTCCTCCGTGCCAGACTGAGTGTTCCCTATTTGAACTTAGAAAAGATGGTCAGGTTATATCATACAGCACCACTTTAAACTTTTCTTTCTTTCGCGCACACACTCGAATACGTGTTCCATCTTAGTTCCTAACTTTGATGTGAATCGAATTCCGAAAGTATACTGTCTCAGAACAAAATCTCGGCTGGTGGAAGTTTAACTGGTTGTCCGTGGAACAGCTTTTTTTTCAAACTAAGGAAAGCAATGTTTTTTTTAGTTAGCACGTGAGAACTAAGTTATTCCTAAAACATTTGCTTCTGTCTGTCTGTCTGTCTGTCTGTCTGTCTGTCTGTTAAAATACAATATGTGTACGTGTATGTTTTTCTGCAAAATAAAAAAATAGAAGAAAAAATGCATAATGTGTGTTTATTAACTCCAGACAGTTACAAGTAAGTTAAGCTCTGTGTGTGTGTATGTGTGTGTGTGTGTGTGTGTGTGCGTGCGTATGGCTGTAATTTTGAATGTTTATTAAATGTCATGACTGATTATTCAGTGTATGTAACGGTAATGTATGCTAATAAACAACGGACACTTTCATAACTTTTACCGGGCATATGTTTTACCAATATTCATAAATTACAAAAACTACATTATGTAAGCGATGCTGTTTAAATGTTGAAAAGGTAATAAAAATAAAATAGAATAAGTTTTCAACAGCTGAGCTTATAATGTTCTGTCAAGAGAATAAGCTTTCAACAGTTGAGCTGAAATTTCTCTGTCAAGAGAATATGTTTTCAACAGCTGAGCTTATAATGTTCTGTCAAGAGAATAAGCTTTCAACAGCTGAGCTGAAATTTCTCTGTCAAGAGAATAAGTTTTCAACAGCTGAGCTTATAATGTTCTGTCAAGAGAATAAGCTTTCAACAGCTGAGCTTATAATGTTCTGTCAAGAGAATAAGCTTTCAACAGCTGAGCTGAAATTTCTCTGTCAAGAGAGTAAGCTTTCAACAGCTGAGCTTATAATGTTCTGTCAAGATGAATAAGTTTTCAACAGCTGAGCTTATAATGTTCTGTCAAGAGAATAAGCTTTCAATAGCTGAGCTGAAATTTCTCTGTCAAGAGAGTAAGCTTTCAACAGCTGAGCTTATAATGTTCTGTCAAGAGAATAAGCTTTCAACAGCTGAGCTGAAATTTCTCTGTCAAGAGAGTAAGCTTTCAACAGCTGAGCTGAAATTTCTCTGTAAAGAGAGTAAGCTTTCAACAGCTGAGCTGAAATTTCTCTGTAAAGAGAGTAATTTTTTTTTCCAGCAGTAGACCAGGAACTGTTGTGTCCAGAAAGCATTTGGACAACTCATCCAGATACCAACACTGCAAGAGGCAAGCCAAAAACAGCTGAGAGGGCAAACAAACGCGCTAGGTGACCGTTCTCCTGTAGAAAACCCACCCTCTCAATAGCAATAGTATCAACAAAGGGAAGTAATGTAAGTAGCGTTATTAAACAACAGTAACATAGGTAGTATCCGCAACATTTTAGGAAGTAACACTTGACATTATTTATAAGAAAAAAAAACACATATCAGTAGTAGTACAGTCAGTATCTGCAGATCATGGCCGAGCCGTTTTGTGCTCAGGGCAGGATTTACTAATCTGTATAGAACTATGCCCCGGAAAGGTCAGCACTGCGCCCATCAGTAATCTGCACCTTGCGTGGGGTGTCCAGTTGTCTTAAAGGCAGCAAGCAGCAGCCATATAATCAGTAGCAGCAATAGCGACGGCAGGGTGTCCCCCCAAAAAAATCTCCATATATAGGGAAATTTAACACTTTTAAGAAAAATGTATCTTTAGTAGTTATAAAACATTCTCTGCATCAGTGATTCTTAACCTTGGATCATAGACCCCTAAGTGGGTCACAGAAGGATTGTTTTAGAGTCTCTAGAAAATTTAAATGAATTTGCTTGATTTTTTTTTAAAAAGCAAAAAATCTTAGTTTAAAAAAATAAAAAATCTTAGTTTAAAAAAATCTTAGGTTTCTCTTTATTGCTTTATTTCTTATAAGAAGTCCACGGCTGTTCTCAGATCGGAAAGGGATCCACGGCTCTTCTCGGGCCGGAATGAAGTCCACGGCCAAAAATGGAGGTTAAGAACCTCCAGCTCTTTGTGACTGCTTTTCTGTTCTAAACAAACGGTGGATGTGTGCTTCCTGCTCAAAGTACGTTAGTGGTTACACAGATGGTTTTATGCAGGTACCCTACACGTCGCATGCAATCCATCAGATATGCGTGGAGACTTTTGAGACACCATGTTGTCTTTTTTCAAAATTTTTTGCGCAGAAAGTGATCGTGACAATGTTATCATACATTTATGTCTTCCTGAATTCATCGTGGACGCCACAAAATCCTCTAAACCCAGTAACTAATAGACGGTCTGAAAACCCCATGGTCATCTTTCTTCCTTAAAACTGTCTGATATTGCGGGATACGAGATTGTTTTCTTTCCATGAAATATCATTCTTTTCAGTCCCTGAACCCATATTCATCTTTCTTCCTTAAACTGTCTAATATTGCGGGATACGAGATTGTTTTCTTTCTATGAAATATCATTCTTTTCAGTCCCTAAAATGGCCGAGGTTCTTTTCCTTGACTGTAATCATTCAAACTGTTTTCCCTGTATCAAACATCGCTTCAGCTTTATAATAATGTCTTCGCGTATTTCCCTTCTTATTCTGCACTCCTCCACAACAACAAAAAATTAATTTAAAAATACTTAGAACGTCATCACAAGGGAGTTTACCTCTAAGAATTACCCTTTGTTTTCCTTTTTTTAGTTTTCAAATGCATTATTGTTGCTTTATCGTTAAGAAACGGACTAATCAAAGACGAGTAAAAAAAAACAAAAACAATTACGTTGCGAAATACGCCCTTGGGGGGAATTTTCTTGCACGACAGAAGTTACTCTAATTATGTAAATGAGGTGTGACCCCCCAAACTTTCAGTGCGTTTATTCAGTGCACGAGTTTTATTCCAATCAGCGTTAACTCATAAATCACTAGGCTCCACTACAAAACAATCCGAAACTAGAATCTTCAAATAATGCTCCCAGAGTTAAATGTTTTCTTGTATTTGCTAGCGGTGTGTATTGTGTGCGTGTGTATGAAGATTTCCTGCTGTTTCTGCTTCTGTGCGGCTGACCCGTTTTTGTGTGTGTCCATGTGTGTGTGTTGTGTGTGTGTGCGTGCGCTAGCGTGCTTGTTTCTGTTTCTCCTTTGTTTATAAACGTTTGGAGTGAAAGCGTTCCATCACGATTACCCAACTTGCTAACAGTTTTATCAGGACTAATCGACTAGCCAACACCCCTGTCACGTTTGGTCGACGAACTGAGTTACTAAGTCATTCAGTCTGCTTTCTTTTTTTTAAAAGTTTTTTCCTTTCTCTTTTTTATGAAATATTCCCCCCCCCCTTTTTTTAAAATTTCATTCAGTCTATATTCTTATCTTGGTGATGACATAACTCTTATTAGTAGCAATGTGAATTCCATGAAAGAAAAACAGATAGCCTGTCTTCACTGGCTAGCAAATAGGACTTGAAATTAACAAGGACAAAACAAAAATAATGAAACTTCCCATTAATCAAAATGGAAAAATACACATAGAAGGGACAGATATTGAAGAAGTCAATCAATTTGTATACCTTGGCAGCTACACAGACCAGTATGGTGACACCAGAAAGGAAGTTAGAATTAGAATTGCAAAAGCAGCATTAATCTTCAAGAATCTTGAGAACATATGGCATTCAAAATTATAAGCACAAAAACCAAGTTAAGACTATTCAATTCAAATGTAATATCCATCCTCATTTAAGCATGCGAAAGCTGGAAAACAACTAAAGAAATAGAAAAGAAATTAGACTCTTTTGAAAACAAATGCCTGAGGAAAATACTCGGCATCAAGCGGAACAAATTAAAGAACAATGCAGAGATAAGACAGATGACTGAACAACAACCAGTCTCACGGGTGATCAGGAAAAGGAGATGGACATATGTTGGTCACGTGATGAGAAGAAACGATCATAGACTCCCAAAACAAGCTATCAAGTGGAACACAACAGGCCGAAGAAAAAGAGGCAGACGGCGCGAAACTCTAAAGAGGACATTGTTAAGAGAGGCCAAATTAATAGGCATAAAATCCCTTTATGATGTTGAAAAGCTCGCCGAAAACAGAAAAAAATTGGGAACTACCTTACGAGCTCTATGTGACGTTTAACGCCACGGGAAGGACATAAGATATAAGATATTCTTATCTCCCCTTTTCATTTCATTCAATCTATAAACTTATCTCCCCTTTTCATTTCGTTCCGTCTATATTGCACGAGAAAGACACGCGAAATGTCCTGCACATATTCGAGTATTTTGTTAGCAAATAAAGCTGCCTTTTCCTTCCATAAAATTTAAATTTTAAATAAACTGTTTTTTTAACTGAGCATTAAGTGATTTTGTCATTCATACACGAATGTGACCATTGTCATTCATACATTGACGTGACCATTGTCATTCATACATTGATGTGACCATTGTCATTCATACATTGACGTGACCATTGCCATTCATACATTGACGTGACCATTGTCATTCATACATTGACGTGACCATTGTCATTCATACATTGATGTGACCATTGTCATTCATACATTGATGTGACCATTGTCATTCATACATGGACGTACAATTTTTTTCACGAAATTATTGCATCTTTTATTTAGAACTAGAGCTCGGCAATGGAATTGTTGCCTACAAATTTTACTGACCTAAATTAGTGAAAATAATTACAAATTTGTTAAAATTCAGTCTAAATTTATTTGGCCCCTAAAATCTACAAAATACGACGTCCCGTAAAGCCAAAGCTGAGATTCCCAAGCTAATCCCGTGCTCTCACGAGTGAGAGAGAGAGAGAGACCCACATAGATCCAACTCATATGCAGCCTTCGTTTCAAAGCAAGTTCTGGGCCTGTTCAGTTAAAATTTAGGCCAGTTAAACTAGTACAAGTTTCGATTTGCGTGGTTTTTGTTGCCTTGAACACAGCCCAGTTGCGGTGTCTCCCTCAAACCCCGTACATCCCGTATTTCAAGCTTAGCCTACCCCTTTCTGCATTTTCACGGCTTTTCTTAGCAGTTATGTATGCACTGGTCTCAGTTCAGTTAGCCATGAAGTTTCTGCACCGCGTGTTTCAGTAACAGGGGCATGTATTGTTCTATATTTGATGTTCTACACCGACGTCTGCACCAGCTGAGCCCTCATTTCGTATAGGATTAAAGACAGATTCAGGATGTCGGTTATCTTGTGGTTCATACGAAGTTAAAAGTTCTTGCTGCTGTTGTTTTTTGTAAGACGTTTTAGCTGCTCCCGATCAACGTTCCAGAGAAAGTAGTGTCATTTAAATTAAGTGTGTTGGTGACTTGGTGAGTCGTTGCTCCTGCTAGTTCTGTGCCAAGCTGTGTCTTCCTCATCGAGTTCATCATGGCTGGAGGCGTTCACAGACAAACCAGTAAGTGCAAAAAACTTTTGATATCTCCTATCAGAAACGACTGTAAGGAACCTACTGGGCAATGGATACATTAACGCAGGGCTTCTCAAATCTTTTCTGCTCCTGACCTGCCGTTTTTTTGCTTACACCTTTTCTAAGGCCACCCTCCCCTTCACTCGAAATTTCTGTAGAAAAACCTCGTTTTACTTCTTTCTGTCTTTGCTTCCAGAAATTCAAGGCAGATCTCACGAACGCATCTAGTGGAGAAACCTTGCATTAGCCTAGTCACCAAAAATTCTCCCACGCCCAAAGGGAATCCAGCTCAGAAATGTGTGCCTAGGTTCGCCTTCCTAACTTCAGACTGCCAAATTTACTTAAACATCAGAACAGGGGGGGGGGGGGGGACTGGGAAGTTGGTCGTGACCATTGAGCTCCATATGGCAGAGACCAGTCTTTTGTTATTTCTTGCCTGTGACAGGAGGGGGAAAACCCTAACTAACTATTGGTCGTTCAGGCGAATCAGATGATAATACGTATACATTATGAGCTTTTTAAAAAGTGGTCAAGATTATTTTTATTTTAATTAATCTCTTCATTTCTGCCACAGCTGGCTCTCGTTCGTGCATCATTGTCAGTATCTAATAGTCAGTACAGAAGACCTTAAGTTTACTCTTTAAACCTTATAAGTAGTTTGAGTCGCCTTACATTGTTTTAGTTGCCACGTGTTTTTTTTTAGCTGCATAGTTTTGAATCACTTATATTGATTTAGTTGGTATGTGGTTTGTTTGTTTGCAATTTAAAATCTAGACTTGTTACTGCTACCCGGAATCCGACATGATCTTCGTCACGGCTGTTCTCGGGCCTAGGATTACCCAGGAAGCTGTTACGATTTAACCAGGAAGCTGTAACGACAGGTTGGGAACAGTTCATAGAGGGAAGTAAGAGACTACGTGGGTGGGGATACTAGACTGGAAGTAATAAGGTAGTAGGGCGCAGAGAGACATTTCTTCTTCAGCCTTCAAGTTCTTACTCATGCTAATTTGGAAACCCGGTCGCCAGGATAAAGTCCAGTTTTTTTTCCAGGTCCTCCTGGCAGCCCCCCTAGCTTCTTCCTTGGGTCCAGCCCCTATAATAGAGTTCATGATGATTATCATACCGGTGACAATGTCGCTTGCTTTTCTGTGTTAGGCCCAAATTGTGTTATGTATTATCTACTTTATGAGCTTTAGCGACTCTACACTTCAAACGTATTTTTGGACCGTTAAAGTTCCCGCTGAGCCAACGGGCAAACGTTAAAGTTAAATGTCAGCTGTCCGTTACATTACAGTTAATTTTTGCCTTAGTAATGGCAGACAGTGGCCCGAGTGATGAAAGCTATAAATATCTGCGAGATAGGAGTCATTTAAGACTTTTTTTTTAAACCGATCTATCTGTCTGCCTGTCTGGCTGCTTGCCTGTTTGCCTGCCTGTTTGCCTTCCTGTCTACCTGACTGCCTGCCTATTTGCCACTCTGCCTGCCTGTTTGGTTGCTTGTCCGTCCGTTTATCTGTCTGTCTTTTTGTTTATCTGCTTTTCCGTCTCTTTTTCTGTGTTCTTCCTTCGCTTATGCCGCGGTATATGTATATATTTAAATTCATTCCTTCATTTGCATGTCTCTTGCGAAACTTTGCCTCCCTAACAGCACTCTTGTAGGCCTCTCGGTTGTGAGCAAGATGGCCTGCTTCTGGTGCATCCATTTGCAGATCATCAACGATGTCTTGCAGCCATCTTCGCCTTGGTCTTCCTCTCTTTCTTTTTCCCATTATGTACCCTTCCATGACGGTCTTCTCTAGATTATCATGACGTTTAATGTGTCCAAAATATTTAAGTTTTCTCTCTTTAATCCTCTTTACTAGCCAGCCTTCTTCAATATTAAATTCTTTTAGTATGGATATATTTGTTCTTTTTGTGTCCATGATATTTGAAGAACTCTTCTGTAGCATTTATATTCAAAGGCGTTTATGTGTTTCTCAGCTGTTTTGTTAAGTGTCCAGGTCTCACAGGCATATGTTGTGATGGGAAAGATGCATGCCCTTAAAAATCTTATTTTTTGTAGTTATGTCTGTTCCTCTCCACAGATTCTTTAATTGTTTTACTTTCTGAAGAGCGATAGACATCCTCCTTTTAATTTCCCTCGTTGCATCTCCATTATTAGTTAATATTTAAATTATGCCTCTAAATAATGCCTCTATTTCCATACGTATTTAAATTATGCCTCTAAATAAGGCCTCTGTTTCTATACGTATGCCTGTTGCCATCTGCTTGTCAGCCGGTCTATACCTCATTCAGTATCCATGTCTATCCGCACGCCTGCCTGCTTTTTATCGGTCTACCTCGCTGTCCGCTGTTATCCAATCCTCCTTTTTTTTCTATCCTATCTGCCTACTTTGAGCAGTGGATCCTGTAGCTAGCACGTAAGCTCCAATACCGCATCCACCCGAAATTTTCAGATCTGTTTAAAAAAAAAAAAAGGAAAATCCCTGGATATTTTATTTCTCATTCTATTTTTAGTTTTCTTTCTGGACGCCCCAGCGTCCCACAGATAAACCCGCCCACTGGTAGACAGACATAAAACTAGGTTATCTGTGTTATGTTAGACATTCTTTATTCACGTACGTACATACATAGACACGGCATACGGCTCTACTGGCGTTCAGTTGTGCATTGTGCGACCATACTGTATGTTTTAACTGTAACTGCTTGTGCTGCAGAAACATTTCTTTTTGAAAATCTTTTTTTTTCATATATTTTTGAGTCTTTTTGTTTTAAGATGTCATTTTTTTTCAGAATCTGTTTTACTTGTATATCTCCGGCCATTAATTTCATGTAGAAAGAGGCACGTAGATGAAAGAGGAGGGGGCGGGGATGTAGAGCTAAAGCAGCATTTTCCCCACACCCTGTATTTGAACAGTGGTCTGGTTGGCTGAGTGGTTAGGCCTCTCGGTCTACTAATCCGGTGGTACCGGGTTCGGGTCCCATCAGTGAGGATTTTTTTTTTCTGGTACCATCACAGCAAAAAGGCCCTGGGTGAATATCTCACCTTTAAAGGTGGGTACCAAAGAAATCTGGGAAGGTAAATGGGACCAGATATGATACTGACCACATCACACTTTTCTGTGCCGAAGGTCTTGGAAATACGGGCTTAACAGGGTTATCTCCAGTATGCCTTAATGGCACGGCCGTCACTGAGACCTCCCATTTGGCAAAAAAAACGCGAATTGCATCTCCCCTGGACAACTGACCGTACAAGAGGAAGGATAACAATAAGTAAGACTTGGAAACACGAAACGTGCTTCAAGAAGTGTAAACTTGGCTTCTCTTTTTTTCTACTTTGTGATTATAAAGAAATTTAAAACCTGTGGGTGAGCTCCACAAAATCCGCCACAAAGATCAGGCACTATCTTCAGGAAGTGAATCAAGGAGTGCATTGTCTTGCATAAACGTGATGAGGCATCAAGCAAATGTATGGGCTCATAACCGAGTCCGCGCGGTCTTACCGCTGTCTCGTTACCCCGGGTGTGTTCACAGCGTCTGACAGACGTGGAATTGTTGTGCCATCCATCAGTGCGGGTTGCTGTGAGGTTATGCAAAATGTGCTAAGATAACTACGACCAGAGTTATCATCTGTGGCCGCCGCCTTCATGACCTTGTTTGTGTCACGTGTTTTTCTTCTCAGGTTCTCTCTCTCTTTTTTTTTTTTTCGCTTTTAAACTACCTCTTGTCATTTTCTATACACATCTCGCATTACTCAGGTCTCCCAGAAGTCGACCTTTCTCGTTTTCACTTGACATATCCAGGTTACATCTCTTGACAATGGCACGTATTAAAATTCCGAAAACCTCAGCACTCCCTCCTCCTTCACCTTTGGCTGTATCTGTCTGTACAGCTGCGGGAGAGGCAGATAGAGATACAAATAATTTTTTGCATGGGGCTTGTTACAAAATTGGCTGACAACTGTTTTCTGAGACAAATGTTATATGGGAAATTCTGGACCAAATTAGGCCATGAGGTAGACCTAAACTGGGATGGAGGAATGTTATAATGTGAGGGATGTAATTTCTCTCTTGGACATGAGCACTGGCATGAGCTGGTAAACGACAGTGCAACAGTTGAGACCAACCCTGTGAATGAGCATAAATTGAGAAGTAAACAAGAGCCAAAGTTTAAAACAAAAGACTCAAAACCACATAGAGAGCGGACAGTTTTTTTTTCGTTTTTTTTTAAACTAGTCAATTATGCATATTTGTAGATTTAGCCCTGAGAGAAGATGGTTAGAAAAATGATGCTGAACAGCTTCAGCAAACAGCTTCAACAAACAGCTATCATCTACCTATTTCAAAATATAAATCGAGAGATCGAGATGTTCTCTGCAGGTGCGTGGTAGTCTCTGCAGTTGCGAGGTGTTTTCTGCAATGGCCAAGTGTTATCTGCGGTGGTGAAGTGTTATCTGTGGTGGCGAAGTGTTATCTGCGGTGGCGAAGGTGGGGGGAGGGAGATCCATGGACCTGCAGTTGGACTGGCTCAATTAAAAAGAGATCTTAGCATAATCATGTTTCTGTTTATAGATTTATCCTTTATAGAGGAGCCCGCGCGTGTTCTCAGGCCGCAAAGGGAGTCCACAGCTGTTCTTAGGCGAGAAAGGGAGTTCACAGCTGTTCTTAGGCGAGAAAGGGAGTTCACAGCTGTTCTTAGGCGAGAAAGGGAGTTCACAGCTGTTCTTAGGCGAGAAAGCGAGTTCACAGCTATTCTTAGGTCAGAAAGAGAGTCCACAGCTGTTCTTAGGCCGGAAAGGGAGTCCACAGCTATTCTCAGGCCGGAAAGGGGATCCACAGCTATTCTCAGGCCAGAAAGGGGGTCCACGTTTGTTTTCATGCCGTAAATTGGGTCCACATCTGTTTTCATGCCAGAAATGGGGTCCACAGCTGTTTTCAGACCAGAAAATGGGGTCCACAGCTGTTTTCAGGCCAGAAATGGGGTCCACAGCTGTTCACAGACCGGAAAGGGAATCCAGGAACCACTGTCCTAGAGAATATGTAAATTTTCATATCTCTCTTCCGATGCAGTGCCTGTTACAAGTAGGAGTTTGACGAAAGTGAAGCACAGAAGACACAGCAAACACATAAATAATGGTAAAAGAAAGTTTACGGGAAAACGTGTATCTTCATATTAGCTTTGTTAGGGAAGGAAAGGCACAATGTCTGCGCTCACAGACCTAATGTCTGCACTCACAGACCTAATGTCTGCACTCACAGACCTAACTGGGAAATATGAGGAGTGTGTGAAAAGTAGTCAAGCATGAAATATGATCTTTTGAAAAGTGGGAAGATTGTAGACTCTGAAAGAACTCCTTACATCGGTATTGGCTTCAATTCGCGTTCCAAAGAGATGTCAAGATTACTGAAGTACTGTTAGTTCATGGCTGTACCCGTGTTGCATGTCCTGCCGCACTGTCTAACATGCTGCAACTACCTCAGATAAATAATCGCCTACGCCAACCTTTTCAACATGCCCCACGACACATACACGTGATCGCTGGGAACGAACAATTTTGACACCAGATCTCTTGTTTTAGGACCCCTTTCACCCCCCACACATGCCATCTCCTAACTCAGGTTTAGCAAGAGATCTTTCTTTTTCGCACTCAGATTACCACTCGCGGGTGATATTTCTAAAACAGCGGTTACCAGCTGATGTGCCGCAAAGATCACCATGTGTGTCGCCAGGAGTCTGCAGATATTCCGTGCACATTTTGAGGAGGCCATTTACTATTATTAGCATTTACTTTTTTTTAAAGTTCTATTTTTTTAACAGTCTGGGTCAGAGAAGAGTAGTGCAAATCTAAAATATTTTCTGTGTGTCGTGAGTTTAAAAAGATTGAGAACCGCTGTTCTAAAGAAACTTGCAAACCCCTTTCTTTACACCTGCCTCGCAGCTTAGAACATAGCCTCTGGTTATACAGTGTTATTCAAATATCTCTGTATCTATCTTAGCTTATTTTATGGGCTATTTTCCGCGCTGTAATTATTTGCTCGAGATGTTTGTATTTGGAAAATAGAAACACGTTTCAGTAGATTTTGCTCCATATTGCGTTTCATATTTGTTAATGTTAGTTAGTCCCTATCTTCGTCTCTCTCTCTCATTTCTCTCTCTCTTTCTTCTTTCTCTCTTTCTCTCTCTTTCTCTCTCCCTCTTTCTCACCATTTTAAGCCGGTATATTCTGTTGGGCGTAGATTGTTCCTTTAATGCATCAAATGTTGTATTTAGTCTAAAACACAAAATTTGCCCTCTGGACAGCAGAGTGGATCAGCGGTTTTTTTTATTTTTTTATTTTGGAGGTGTGCAGAGAGAGAGAGAGAGAGAGAGAGAGAGAGAGAGAGAGAGAGAGATCGTTCTAGAAATACAGACAGACAGACAGTAAAAGTTCTGTATTAGGAGATTGTTATTCTCCATATTTTCCTTGATCAAAAGAAGGTGACTTGAAGAGACAGAAGTGAAACGCGCTCGAACTAAGTGACAACAACAACAACAACAACAAAAAGTAATAGTTGGAGATACATAGGAGATATTCTTCGAAGCGGAGAAGAAGATAAGTGACCATCTTCTTTGTCTTCAGCGTTCTCCCTCAGAGGGAGTTGGTTGCGTTGTGTGGCCGTTGTGCCGCTTGCACTTCGACACGTTTCGACTGCAAATTCGTCTCCGCATTGCTATTTCTTTTAACTCGACCAGACTATTCTCATTCCAGGGGCACCACTTGGATGTAGAAAAAAGGGTCTTGATCAGATGTGGTTCGCCAAACCTGAAGCCAACAGTCAGATGTGTGGTCACTGTCCTTTGTCTCATTCAGCTTGAGTACTACATCTTTGCCCCCCACAGTCGATGATAATGATGATGATGATGATGATGTACTATAAATTTCAATGATAAATGCTGGTAAATGACTGGGCGGCATTATTTTGTCTGAACCAGAAGGTCTTTCTGTGGTGGAACAAATTAAAACGATTGGGCATAGCCAAAGACATCCTGTTAAAGACAAGAAGGATAATATGTGCCACTGCTGGAACACCACTAAAAGGCTGGCTCATCAGTCCCCTGCGGAACTTTGGCTCCCTAATAGGTCTCCTGTAGGCCGCTCGGCTGTAAGCAAGATGGCCTGCTGCTGATCCGTCCATTCGCAGATCATCAACAATGTCTTGCAGCCATCTTCGCCTTGGTCTTCCTCTCTTTCTTCTTCCCATTATGTACCTTCGCCAGCAAATACCGTCACTAAAACAGCTGCATCGCCAGCAAATACAGTCACTAGAGCAGATACATATGCAAGAGCTGCCATCTGGGAATTATGTAACAGGTCAACTATTATTACATAACGCAACAAAGGTAATTATATTCCGTTATTTTAAACGATGACCAGTTATTTATTGTGGTTGATGTTCTCTTGTCCGCTGTGGTGTACACCCGGCAGCTTCGCTGATTTTGTGCAAGGGTATTTCCATTCATTTATGTGCTAAGCCTCTAAGCTTTGGATATCAGGTTTCTTCATATTTCAAGCCAATTTATCAGTTTATACTTTTATATCGATCTTCTATTTTGTTTTTCCTTTTCTCATTTGAGTTTTCCAGTGATTTTTCTTTTTTAAATTTTGGTTTGTATTCCATCTGCTCATTTCACATCCAGTGAAGTTTTATAGACTTTTCATTATAGTTTTAGCTAGTTATTATTGTGCTGCAGCTTATCTGATTATCAGAGATTTCCTTCATAGTTTTCTCTTTAACTGATCATCCAGAAAATACATATCTTTTTTTAAAAAACCATACCTCTGTCTCTTCCTATTTCTGTTTGTTCTGTCTCTTTACTGTCAGTCTTACAAGTATGGAGTAATACTGATTATGTACAGCAACTTAATAATTTAAGCTGTAATAAGAGCATACTTAACGTGGATTATTTAACTGTACTAAGAGCATGCTTAATGTGGATTATTTAACTCTAATAAGAGCATGCTTAATGTGCATTATTTAACTGTAATAAGAGCATGCATAACGTGGATTATTTAACTGTAATAAGAGCATGCTTAATGTGGATTATTTAATTGTAATAAGAGCATGCTTAACGTGGATTATTTAACTCCAGCGAAGCGTGTTTCATCTGGAAGCCTTCATATAACTGAATTGTTTTCATTTCGAAATCCTGATAATATGTTAACGTTTAGTTTCGTGCTTAAAGCTAGCTTGTACGAGTATAAACTTTATGCAGGTTGAATAGTAAAGACTTTACTTATATGTATCCATAGGTTAACCTTTATTAACGTGTAATAGTATGTTAACATTTAATTGAAGTATAATATTAACTTGTATAAACTTCATGCAAGTTGAAAAAATAAAAGTTGCTATTTATTTTAGTTTATGCACGATTTTTTAAAAATGATTTTCGAACTTCTTTTTCTCTCGGAGATAAAGTATTGCCTTTCCTTAAGGTTTCTGTCCCACACAGGGCAACAAAGTCATATATTTGTTTTGTTGTATCTATTTTCTTAACATATCATCTACTTAGGAAAGATTTTGTAAACAAAAAATTGGGCGGTGTAACATTCGCAGGGACCCGGATGTGCTTCTCAATTTCACCTGTTGTTTACAGCTGAAGAGAGGAGACTGGTAGGAGCTGGAAAAGACCCTATGTAGCGGTAATGCGCAGCGGGGAGTGCAGCTTGAAACGTGAGCTTTAAACTATTTTTGTCAGCCGCAGTGTTCTCTAACACGCCCCCCCCCCTCCCAATGCAACCATTAGAATCTTGAGAGTAGTTGTCATGCCGACTATGCATTGTAATCATAGTCCAATACAATAGTCTTCTCTTTCCACTCCAACTGTTCGTTAATTGTTCCCGCTATGTTTTAACGGTCCAGTGAAGCATGTTTTAACTATACGTTTCTTATAGTAATATAAAGTTTCTGGTCTGTTTAACTCGTTTGTGGTCAGGCCCACTAAAGATTACTATCTTTCTTTGATGTGTCTTGTCTTGTCTTGTCTTGTCTTGTGCTATCTCCCTGTAACTAGCGAGCTGGTGTTCTTTTCAGCCGATGCTGTAGAGGTGCAGCCGATGCTGTAGAGGTGCTGAGGTACAGCATCGTGTCGACGTGGGGACGGGTTATGGCGGGTACTTTTTCTGTACCGGAGTACAGGTAAAAACCAGCGGGTGTGCAATGCTTCTTTAGCAGACTCCGCCACCATGGGAACTATGGCGATCCCTGTCCTGTTTCTATGGCAGAAAATAAGGATATAAATTAAAGAGTTCATATATATATATGTATATTTAGTTCAGATCCACAATTGTTGTTCGTACTAAATTGTACACATTGAGGATGCCGATACATTTTTATTGATGTAGCTTACATTCATGAGTGTTATTTAGCTTGTAAGTTGTGAGAGATTTTGTAATGGCTAAATCTCTACTTTTTTTTTGGGGGGGGGGTATCGGTAACATAGCTAGGCTATGCCTGTTACCGGGGGTGGCAACGGAGAGGTAGGACAGGGTCTTGGTCAGTTATGGTTCGCTAACCCTGACGCTAGCATATCAGCTGTGGGTCGCTGATTGTCTAATTGGACAGCGTCTTCACCTCCTTCTTGATGTGTAATAATGTGTATATACTGTAATTGTATTTCTTTCATATATATATATATATATATATATATATATATCTGAACCTTAAGTGCCCAGGGCACATGGGGCTTCCGCAAGGGTTTTCCACAAATGCCTGTCCTCCGCCTTTTTTCTGCTCTTGCCCAGGTGAGCCCTCTGTTGCTCAACATCCTTTCTGTTGTTCTTCTCCATGTCTCTTTTGGTCTACCTTTACTTCTGTTCCCCTGTGGTGTCCATCTTAGTGCTATTATATATATATATATATTATATATATATATATATATAAGAACCGCAGAATCATCAGTATTTGAAAGTGATATCTTTGTGAGTGCATAAAGAAATGTCTAATAGAGAGAGCATTTTTTTCCATATAACCCAAAACTTCAAGTCTCTATCTCCACATCTCCTTCTCCATCCCAGAAAAGGGCAGAATGTTAGGACGGGCCTGCTTGCCCCATTTCTTAACCCTTGGAAAAATAAAATATGTTCGTTCGTTGCAATCTTATCTTTCTTTCACTGTAAGCTTTTTTTTTTTCGTTTCAAAGGATTCGTCTCCAAAATCCCTGGACCGAGTTGTCTTTCCCCATCATACATACAGCTGATGTCGTGAGCCACTGTGACGTAGTACCCAACTACTATGACGTAGTACCCAACGCGTCTCCACTTTAAGCAATTTTACTGCCGTGTTCTAGAAAATTCCTTGAAGACGTCATTGTGGTTCGGACATAATAGTTGTCCGCAGAGCTAGTTTCCCCACGCACGTCCATCTCGTCCCCCCCCCCCCCTCCTTTAGCCAGGCTGATTCTGTTACAGGAGGTACCAACGGAAAGGTTGAGCAGGGACTATGTTGGTTACGGTTCGCTGACCCTGACGGAGGTATATCTGCTGTACGTCGATGACCGCTAACTTGGACTATGACTTTATCCCCCCCCCCCCCCAGGATATTTACATGTCATCATCATCAGGTGCCATGCCGACTGGAGTTTATAAATACAAGTATTTGATAACTTGTTCGTGCAGGGCACATGTCCCCGTTCCTTCCCTATTTGACATACACGTACACGCACACACACACACACACACCTTTTGGAGTCATGACACAGAAGAGTACATCCACCTTAGAGTGTTCCTTGTCTGATTTTGGGGGGAAGGGGGGCAGAAGGGGCGAAGCTGAAGTCCTCCAGCGTTCACTGACCCGTAGCTGACTGATTTCTTCAGGATTGGGGAACCTTAACCGGCCAAGGCCCTGTTCTAAACTCCCAAGTAGTGTGCCTGGGAACAGCAGTCTGATCGAGTGAAAGGGGAGGCAAACCTGGTCCAGAAAATACGTCGAGTCAAGTTCGGATGTGACGGATCTTGCATAACGATGACACAAAGCAACCAACGCCCTTTTTTTTGTTGTTGGGCGAACGCTGGAAGAGCAGAAGAAATATAAACCTAAATGTCAACACCTTCAGGAGCTAGTATTAATGAAGGTTATTTATCACCCAGAAAGTGAAAACGCTGATGTCCTTGTAGCTGCTGCGGTGTACACAGTGATACAAGCTACTCTTTCACTCACATAAACATTGCATTTGTAACTCTGAAGTTTGTGCCTTTTCTTATGTTTTATACGTTTTAGGTGTTTAAAGTGAACTGTTTACAAGGTGTTTATATAAACCCACAGTTTGTTGGCTTGTGTACGCTCTTAGGATTAAGCTGTTTCTGTCGACAGGCAGAGTCCATTGGGAAAACTCTTGAGTATTTTTCTCGGTCTAGAAAGTGGTGATTGACTGCCCTTGCTTGTCGTGACTTCTTTGTTTGTTTGTTTTTCTTTTTTTTTCTTGCGTGTACTGTATTTATATAAACGATTTTCTTCTCGTGCTGTTTACTCGTCAGTTTTTGAAAGCTGACTGTGTTTAATTTAGGTTTCCGTCACCTTTTCAATCCTTGCAAATACCTGCATACACCTGACAGACAAGGCACTAAAAGTGGGCCTGACCATTAACCAAGATAAGATGTGAAGATAACAAGAGACCAGGGGCAGAATGATCCAGTTATATAAACATCGGAGAAATAACCATCAGGAAAACTAAAACATACAAATATCTAGGCACAGGAAAACTGAAACATACAAATATCTAGGCACAGGAAAACTGAAACATACAAATATCTAGGCACAGGAAAACTGAAACATACAAATATCTAGGCACAGGAAAACTGAAACATACAAATATTTAGGCACAGGAAAACTGAAACATATAAATATCTAGGCACAGGAAAACTGAAACATACAAATATCTAGGCACAGGAAAACTGAAACATACAAATATCTAGGCATAGGAAAACTGAAACATACAAATATCTAGGCACAGGAAAACTGAAACATACAAATATCTAGGCACAGGAAAACTGAAACATATAAATATCTAGGCACAGGAAAACTGAAACATACAAATATCTAGGCACAGGAAAACTGAAACATACAAATATCTAGGCACAGGAAAACTGAAACATACAAATATCTAGGCACAGGAAAACTGAAACATATAAATATCTAGGCACAACTTTCAGCAGCTGCAGCATAGTAAGTAGGAAATAAAATATACTTGCAGCATCTGTTAGAATCCAAAAGCCTGTCCCAAATCATCAAAATAACAAACTACAAAACCTCAGCCGTCTTGTGTGCATCAAAACATGGAGTCTAACAAAGAAAAATGAACAACTACAGGTCTTTGAGAACAAGATCCTAAGAAGAATCTTCAGGCCCATGAAGAATACCAGCAGTGGATAATGGAGAGCTGGAAAGAACACTGAAATGAACAGCTTATTTAAATCACAGTTTATTATAAGTGTTTTGAGATTGAATAGATTACGCTGGTTGGGCCATGTAGAAAGAATGGATGAGAACAGACAAACAATAACAAAACTGATGTTTGTACAAGAGATGAAGGAAACAAGGCCGAGAGATAGACCAAAACAGAGATGGAGAGACAACATAGAAGAGGATATAAATGAAACTGGTGTCACCACCTGGAGAGAGGAGATCAAGAATAGGGAGGAATGGAGGCGAACACGGTCATCGAGTTACAGCTGACATGCATCTGCAGCAATGAGCCTTAATGGCTTTCTAACCTGGGGAAGAGGAGGAGGAGAAGAAGAAGAAGAAGGTAGCAGTAGCAGCAGCAGTAGTAGTAGTAGTAGTAGTTGTTGTTGTAGTAGTAGTAGTAGTTAGTAGTAGTAGTAGTAGTAGTAGTAGTAGTAGTGTAGTAGTTGTTGTAGTGTAATAGTAGTAGTAGTAGTAATAGTAGTAGTAGTAGTAGTAGTTGTTGTTGTTATGTAGTAGTAGTAGTAGTAGTGGTAGTAGTAGTAATAGTAGCAGTAATAGTAGTAGTAGTTAGTGTAGTAGTAGTAGTTAGTGTAGTAGTAGTAGTAGTAAAGTAGTAGTAGTTGTTGTAGTGTAGTAGTAGTAGTAGTAGTAGTAGTAGTAGCCATCTCTTCAATGTCTATTCAAGAGCAGACTTTCACAACCCTGATGGCTGGAGTTTACTGGGAGAAGAAATTGGTTGTGACTGATTTCTTGTCTTTCAGAATATCAGGTCTCATTCCGCCCACGTGCCTGAAATAAGCATTCAACTGATACATTTATCACATAGCTGTTATTTCCATGCAGTTCTCCCAGCTTCCAGGAACTGTGAGACCAGGGTGTTCTTTGCAGCTGATGCGGTGAAGGTGAAGCAGAAACTTCCTGTCGAGTGGAAGCATCTATTTTTACAGAACCAGAGAGAGGCTAAAACAAAAAAAAAGCAAGAAAAGGTGCAGTGCTTCTTTAGCAGAATCCACCAACTTCGGGACTAAAGTGATCCCTCTCCCCCCCCCCCCCCCTCACCCCTCCTCCCCTTGTCCCCTCTTAGCCAGGCTGAATCTGTTACTGGAAGTACCAACGGAAAGGTTGGGCAGGATCTATGTCGGTTACGGTTCGCTGACCTTGACGGAGGTATGTCTGCTGTATGTCGATGACCGCTAACTTGGACTATGTCTTTATCCCCCCTCCCTGGATATTTACATATCATCATCATCATCAGGTGCCATTCCGACTGGCGTTGGCTATTATGCTTCTCCAGGGTACCCGATCCTTCATGCAGGACATTAGCTCAGTTGGTGATCTCTCACACCATCTTTTTAGACTTTCCGGTATCACTTCTCTCGGTCTTCCCTTGACTCTTCTTTCCTCTGTTTTTCCTGTTGTTACAATGTTTTCAATTCCCCCCCCCCCTCCCCTTCTCATTGCATGTCCTATGAAAGTGCATTGTCTTCCTCTTATCTTTTTGACAAGACTTTTTGTCTCTCCAGCTCTTCTCATACATTCTTCATTAGTTATTTTTGCTGTCCATAGAATTCGCAACAATCTTCTAATAAACCATATTTCTACTGCTTCCAATGATTTTTGTGCAGACCTGTCTATTGTCCATGATTCACTTCCATGTATTAATATAGGTTCAATATAGCACTTTAGGACCCGTTTTCTAACGTTCAGTGATAAGGATATAATACGTTTCTCATTCTCTGAAATGCTTGTCCTAATTTGTTCCTAATTTTACATATATTCATCACTAAAGCAGACGATGTTGTAACATCCACTGTAATGACTGAATTATACTTTTTTGTGACTTACGAAGCGTTATTTGTTTGAGAGTATCATAATTCAGTGCGTCGTTACACACACAGACGCGCGCGCATCAAGATACATTTCGGTAAGCAAATTTCACCGCGCTCTTTCTCCAGAGTCAGTAGTACAAGTATCTTCAGTGATTCTTTCCCTGTTTTTGTGCAGGGTCCGGCATAAAGCATAGCTGGATTTAACTGACATAGTGCGCAGAAACTGAATACGTGTGGAAAAAAAACATGACATCAGAGATAAAGCAGACAAACGGTCATTTTTAACAATGGCTTCTTGGCAAACACAACATCGCGCATTCACCGTTGAAACATTTTAAAAGTGGAGAATCGTCTATTACTGCATAACGAAAGTTTCGTCGCCATTTTGAGTTGAACCCCCGTGATAATGTTCCCAATCGGAGAACAATTTTGAGGTGGGTAAAAAAATTTAAGGAAACCGCTGAATGCCTTAATAACAAGTCTACTGGTCGTCCAAGAACTCAACAGACACCTGAACGAATTCAAGAAGTCCGCAACGCATTGCTGAGTAGCCCTCGGCGATCAGCTGTTAGGTATGCTTTGGCACATGGTATGTCGGATCGCTCGCTACATCCCATCATTCATAATCATCTACATTTCCACCCTTACAAGCTGCAAGTTGTGCAGCGACTGAATGATTTGGATAAAACTAACAGACTTGACTTTGCTACCGATTTTCTAGCACGCATTTAAGAAAATCCGAATGTGCTCAATAACCTCATAATGTCTGATGAAGCACATCTTGAGTTGTCAGGAAGTGTGAACAAGCAGAATTTCAGGCACTGGTCAGCTGAGAATCCACAATTACTGCATGAGAAACCGCTCCATAGTGAATGAGTAACAGTGTGATGTGGCGTTGCATCATTCAGAGTCATGGCCCATATTTTTTAGAAGAAGAAGACGGGCATCCTCTTACTGTTAATATCGATCACTAATGTGCAGATGCTAACTGAATACTTCATTCCAGACTTGGCCAATAGAAATAAGAGACTAATAATGTTTCAACAAGATCGAGCAACTGCCCATGGCCATGCTACGACAAGCATTTCCCAGTCGTCTTATTTCCATATTTGGGGATATTTATTGGCCGGCAAGGTCACCGGATTTATCGGCCGCAGACTTCTTTTTGTGGGGTTATCTCAAGAACACGGTGTATGCTAGTCGACCACATTCAGTTGCAGACCTAAAGGATCGAATCCGACACTGCATTCAAAATATCCCTTTGAACATGTTAAATGATGTTATGCAGGAATTTTCAAGACGCCTGGATGTATGTATCAAACGTAATGGCGGTCATCTAACCGGCGTAATTTTCAAAACCTAAATATGATTGTCAGTAATAATAAAAATACACACTTTTTCAGAGTTTCATTTCACTTTTTTTTACCAAAAACATGTGTATATCGCTTATTTATTTTCCATTTTTAAAATCAAGCTATGCTTTATGCCGGACCCTGTATAATACACTCGTTAAATTTTTGTACTCAGCATGTGTTACATTTTTGTGCTCAGTATGTTAAATTTTTGTGCTCAGTATATGTTTTTGAAAACAAACTCGGCTTTATAAATTCGAACTGCAGCTTCGCATTTAAACAGACAAATGTGTCTGACAAATGTTTGAGAAGTTCTGATACTTAAAAGATTGTTGGCAACTGAGATGCTGTCGTAAATGACAGACCTGCATAATAACAAAAGAGAATGATTCATTTTCAACTGATAACGATGATAACATTATCGTGTGTACGTAATATAGATAATGAGACTTTCATAAACGATAACAAGGGTAGAAACAACTTTATATTCATTAACAGAACTCGGAGTTGTCATGTTTCAGTCTTTTGCCTTATTCATGAAAAATTTACAGGGAATAAAAAAAAACAGGAAAAGTAGATAAAGTCTGAATTATCATGAATGATATACAACACATAAGAAACGAAAAGAAAAGGAAAATAAAGGCGTAACTTATCTCGTGACTTATATGAGTCCTAGAGAGAGTAGTTGTAAAACTATATACGGCTCTTAGATTTTAGGATAGGTAACTATAGAAATATTGTAGGTAATGTAGAAGATGCCCGTGTATTTAAGGACATCAGGCTCACCACTACCTGCTTTACTGTGAGTAGAAATACCAATCATAGCAGCAGTTCGCATTGTCTATTTTATTATGATTATTATTATTATTGCTGGTGCTAAGACGCGCATCAGGTGCAGTAGAAGATATAACAAATCATGTACTGCATTAGCAAGAAAAACTTTAATGACAACAAGACAAATAATCAATTTAATTATGCCGCAAACATGTCGGCATATTTTAGCTTTCAAAAGTACATCTGCTTTAGAAAACGTGAACGGGATAAGCCTTATTTTGAGCAGGCGAGCTATACTGTATATGTTTAACATTTAGTACTCCATATGTTTTTTTTTTATAAACAAGAATTTTAAGCTTGTGGGTTTAAGTTACTTATTGGCAATAAATACCTTCAACACTGCAGGTGTCTTCGTTTATTATATCTTTTATTCTGTAGATGAATATAAAAAAAACTAAGCTTGGTTCTGAGTACGGAATCTCATTATTTTTGGCAAAGTACATTAGTGTCTTCTCGTGGTATGATCAATAAGAGACGTATTGTTTACCATGCCAGAATCGTGACTGTAACCGGGACAACACTGGCGAATGCATAGCATTTCTTGGGAAATGGCTGGTTGTTCTTAGTCTTTTGCAGCTTTCTTTGGATGCTTCTAGCCGTTTATTTCACGGGCACCCAGTATGGGGATGTGTTTGTCCATCAGACTTATGCTTGGGGTAGATAATGACTACAGAAAGAATGCTGGGGGTAGATAATGACTACAGAAAGAATACTTGGGATAGATCATGACTACAGAAAGAATGCTTGGGGTAGATAATGACTACAGAAAGAATGCTGGGGGTAGATCATGACTACAGAAAGAATACTTGGGGTAGATAATGATTACAGAAAGAATGCTTGGGGTAGATCATGACTACAGAAAGAATTCTTGGGGTAGATCATGACTACAGAAAGAGTGCTTGGGGTAGATAATGACTACAGAAAGAATGCTTGGGGTAGATAATGACTACAGAAAGAATGCTTGGGGTAGATAATGACTACAGAAAGAATGCTGGGGGTAGATAATGACTACAGAAAGAATACTTGGGATAGATCATGACTACAGAAAGAATGCTAGGGGTAGATAATGACTACAGAAAGAACCTTTCTTGCTTCTGAAGGTTTCAGTATATTAGTAACAGAAGCATTTAAGAGACGGTATAGGTTTGTAAAAAGGTAGTTTTTTTTTTTTACAATATGAGCATCACCGCTTGAAACTCGCCAATGAGGTTATTGAAAAACAAAAAGAAACAAAGAAACTGAGCAATGGGAGAGCAGTGCGAGACAGGGACAATCGTAAGCAAAGACGAAGAACAGGAGACAGGGACAGTCGCAAGCAAAGACGAAGAACAGGAGACAGGGACAATCGCAAGCAAAGACGAAGAACAGGAGACAGGGACAATCGCAAGCAAAAACAAAGAACGGGAGACAGCGACAATCACAAGCAAAGACGAAGAACAGGAGACAGGGACAATCGCAAGCAAAGACGAAGAAAGGAGATAGGAACAATCGCAAGAACAGGAGACAGGGACAAGCACAAGCGAAGAACAGGAGACAGGGACAAGCACAGACGAAGAACAGGAGACAGAGATAATCGCAAGCAAAAACGAAGAACAGGAGACAGGGACAAGCAAAGACGAAGAACAGGAAACAGGGACAAGCACAGACGAAGAACAAGAGACAGGTACAAGCACAGACGAAGAACAGGAGACAGGGACAAGCACAGACGAAGAACAGGAGACAGAGACAATCACAAACAAAGACGAAGAACAGGAGACAGGGACAAGCACAGACGAAGAACAGGAGACAGGGACAAGCACAGACGAAGAACAGGAGACAGGGACAATCGCAAGCAAAGACGAAGAACAGGAGACAGGGACAATCGCAAGCAAAGACGAAGAACAGGAGACAGAGACAACCACAGATAAAGAACAGCGTTCTAAATGAAACTTAGGAATTCACACTGGATTTTAATTTTCAAAAAGAGACTGTAAAATAATGTACAAAGCATTGAAACATTAGAATTCAAAGATGATTTCTAACTTTAAGCAAATGATTATATCATGATCTTATAAAAGCTCGATTTCTAAAGAATACAGTCAACGAAATACTTCATTGTATATTCCATCAGTAGATTGAGATGTATGCAGGAATCTCTCTACTGTAGAGAGTGGAACAACAACACAACTCCTTCAGATCATCAGAGGAAGTACCTCCCCCCCCCCCTCAGACAAGTATTTCGGCCCTATTAAACTCCTGACACTCTAAGGGGGGTGGGCCCCTCTAAGTCATGACTCCCAGAGGTCTTGTGAGTTGTTGCTTTTTTCGTCCCGGGATTGAGTTGCCACTGCACTTTGAAGTGCATCTTTAGCGATTTAGCTACAGAGGACTGGTACTGTAACATAAGATGGCAGTAACATAAGAGTGGAAAAAATGTATTGCTACATCATCATCATCAGTTGCCGTTTCGTCTGACTTTGTCTATTAAGCTATTAAGCTTCTACAGAGTACACGATCCTTCGTGCAAGCCATTATCTCAGTTGGTGATCTCCTCCCACACCATCTCGCCAGACTGTTCAGTATCATTTCTCTCGGTCTTCCCCTGACTCTTCTTTCTTCAATTTTTCCTGTTGTTATATTTTCAATGCCCCCTCTTCTCTTGCATGTTCTATGAAAGTACATTGTCTCTCCCTCCCCCCCCCTTTCTCTCTCTCTCTCTCTCTCTCCTTTATCTTTTTGACAAGATTCTCCTATATTCTTTATTAGTTATTTTTGCTGTTCGGGGAATTCGCAACATTCTTCTAAGAAACCACATTTCTACTGCTTCCAATGACTTTTGTGCAGACCTGCCTATTGTCTATGATTCACTGTTGTCTATGATTCACAATAAGATAGGTTCAGTATAGCATTTTAGGACTCGTTTTCTAAATTCATTGATAAGGATGTGTTGCATAATATGCTTCTCATTCTCTGAAATGCAGTCTTTGCTTGGCCTATTCTGTTCTTAATTTCTGTTCTGCATTTCCCATCTGAAGGTATTACTGCTCCAAGGCATTTGAATTTCTGCACCTGCTTTAGAATAGTTCTATTTAATTTTATACTGCATGTTGGTGGATTCTGTGTCTTAGATATAACCATAGTCTCTGTCTTTTTTATGTTTAAAGTAAGGCCTTTCTGTTCACTTTCTTTGGCGACTTTATCCAAGAGATTTTGCAGATCTTGTTGGTTCTTATCTATCAGTACTGTGTCGTCAGCATACCGAAGGTGGTTAATATTGTATCGTCCTACTTTTATACCTGGTTCTCCCATGATCGTTCTTATAATATTCTATCTGAACAGAGAAAAAAGGTCTGGAGATAGTACACATTCCTGTCGCACACCTTGTTTTAATGGTTAGTATTTTCCAGTTTTATTTTCAACTCGAATCGCTGCTTCCTGCTGCCAGTATAGAAGTTTTACAATCCTCATGTCTTTGCCGTCTTGCTACATATCAAAATAACATGATTATAACAGATATGATGATGTCAAAGATAACTGTGACAACATGAATAGCTCAGTATGACAAAGGTGTGACTACTATTTGTTGAAGTTCTAAAAATCGCGCAGTGTTGACCCTATATGTAAATGCTATCTCGTATTCCTTTCGATGATTATTGTAGAGTCCGCCTCAATACCAGAAGCAAAACATACAGCCGTCCCAACACTGCACGGATTGTCCAGAGACCGCTTCCACTTTTGTGGGCGATGTATAACGCGGGCAAGAACGTCCACCGAAGCCTCGCCCAGACAGTGTCAGAATTTAGACCTTGTAACAGCCTGCGCCATTAGCATAAAAACCGCGAAGCTTGAGCAACATCCACAGACTGGTGGGCCCAGCATATTTATCAGTTAGCGACCTAATTAACATGCTTTCTTCACGCACTATTTCCTTGATCCATGACTTGCTAAAACTTGTTCCCTTATGTTTCCCCCCTTTCTGTTTTCCTTTTGCAAATATTTCTTTGTAAATATCCCACTTCGTTGTATTTAACGTTTATGAATTAACTAATTACATTAGCACTGTTAACCGGAAACATATAAGTAGATTAAAACTACAGCAATAGAATTTTGAACTTTGACACCGCAAAGAGTGGCAGGCGGACATTAAAGCCTAGTTCAGTGCCAACAAGTAAGGGAGAGGCACACGGGAGAAGGTATTGTTTGTCCTCCAGCCGAATTATAGAAGAATAATAAATTGAATGAAACTCGAGAGTCAGATTTACTCGAGGTATGTTTGTTCATTCGTGCCATAAAGCTAACCAGTGGACCGTGAAAGGTGAAGCGTCTGCCGTGGCTCTTTCAGTAAGTTTGACATATGAAGCCCGTTTCTTTTTTTCTTCATAAAGAGTTGCACAAGCCAAAGCAGTCCGTGACGGCACCATTCCGGCCAAGGTCTTTCCTCTTTTCCTGAATATAGGCTGTATCACGATAGGCTGTATCACGCATGTTGTATCATGATAGGCTGTATCACGGCATGCTGTATCATGATAGGTTGTATCACGGCATGCTGTATCATGATAGGCTGTATCACGGCATGCTGTATCATGATAGGCTGTATCACGCATGTTGTATCATGATAGGCTGTATCACGGCATGCTGTATCATGATAGGCTGTATCACGGCATGCTTTATCATGATATGCTGTATCACGGCATGCTGTATCATGATAGGCTGTATCACGGCATACTGTATCATGATAGACTGTATCACGACATGTCAAGACATGCTCTGTCGCGTCAGGCTGTGTCAAGACATGCTCTGTCACGACATGCTGTATCACAAAAGTTTGACGAATGAAGTAGGGGTTCTTGCCGTGATAGAGATTACAGAGAACGCATAGTACAGCTCACCCAGAGAACACGTTGACCTGTCTCCTTGTGTGCACCCCAAGACATGACACTAAAGCCATGACAGTCAACAACCATCACCATTTATTGCCAGGACCATAATCATCATCATCGTTTAACGGAAGAACAAAGAGTTCTACGAAACTAGCATTTTAAAGTAGAACAGACTTAATCCAAAAGGACAACAAAGCAGTAGTTCCAACTACAACGAAAGATTTGATAAGAAAAACGTAAAACTCTTACTAGAGGGAGGGTAAGCGGGAACTACGCATTTGTAATTATAACTAATGAAAAATGTAAGCAGGAACTACGCATTTTGTAATTATTACTAATACAAAAAAGTAACCAGAAACTACTCATATATAACTCTGACGGGAAGGTAACCAGAACTACTCATGTACCACTCTAGTGAGGGAAGTTAACCAGGAACTGCTGATAGACCACTCCAACGAGGGTAACCGGGAACTACTCATATACCACTCTAATGAGAGACGGTAACCAGGAACTACTCATATATCACTCAAATGAGGAAAGGTAACATGGAGATACACGTAGAGCACTCTTACTAAGAGGAAAGATAAACACTAAGTGGGCGTATGGACGAAATGGAAGCTGGAACTATCTGTATTCTTCTCTTACTTTTGGCAAGATGAAATATATGCCCACTTACCTTATTAAGTAACAGCTGCAGAGAAGTGGACTTTTAGACGGAGAAACCAGAACTGTACAAGGCAGAAATCAGTGCTTCTTCGTGTATACAACAAGTACACTTGACCATCAGAAATCCGGTAATCATTTATCCAGTTCAGTCAGTTATGAGGCACCAAGTTCTACGAGAGACATTTCAGGTTTTCGGGGTCGCCGTACTGACTTTCCACTGCCGTTAGGTGGCGCTATCTCTCGCGGTCGCTGGCTTTGAACACCGGTAAGGCATTTCTAATTGTCTTCTGTACATTGTTATTATAACCTGCTGTCATTTGGTCTTGGTCGTGTTTCTTATGTATACAAATACTTCTCTTGGCGCGAAGCGCAAACATCATATGCTGTCCATAACAGATAAAGTAAAACTTCTTAAAAAAAACAACTTGACAGCGAGGTGCCTGGGAGACTCTTGTGTGATTTATACATTATTGGTTCATCTACAGTTTATGATATAAAGTTAGTCAACAGAATTACATGTACTTGTAACCTTTACAGTTATAAGTTACTGTGTTTCTATTTAAATTTTCTTCCCCCCCCCCCTTTCCTGTATATTAAAGGTAAAATGAAATGATTAGCTGTTAAGTGTATTTTAACGTAACCTCAGTAATCCGGCAAAATCACGTATCCGGCATCCAGCAGGTCCCGATGACGCCGGTTTTGTGATGGTCATATGTAGAAATGAACTCAGTGCAAAACAAAAAAAAGAGTGTATCGGTTTTCTGAGGGCGACTTCAGATTAGGCGGAAAAGAAACAAGCAACCAAGGAGGTTGGGGGAGGGGGGTGGGGGGGGGGGGAAATACTGAAAACAAGTGAATAAAGTTCATGATAGGTGATAAACATGGAAAATTGGATGCATGTACGCAAGGGACCAGCGTGATGTTAGTGCCATCCAAAGAAACGCTGACTAATTCTCATATTGAAAAAGGTTGACTAGTAAAGAAGATTCAGCAGAGAAAACTGAAATATTTTGGACACATTAAACGTCATGAGAATTTAGAGAAGGCAGTCTTGGAATGGTACATAATGGGAAAAAGAAAGAGAGGAAGACCAAGGCGAAGATGGCTGCAAGACATCGTTGATGATCTGCGAATGGACGCATCAGTAGCAGGGCATCTTGCTTACAACAGAGAGGCCTAAAGGAGAACCGTTCATTCATTCATTTGCATGTCCCTTGCGGAACTTTGCCTCCCTAACAGCTCTCCTGTTGGCCTCTCGGTTGTGAGCAAGATGGCCTGCTGCTGATTAATAGATAGATAGATGTCCTCCTTTTAATTTTTTAATTTCCCTCATTGTATCTCCATTATTAGTTTGCAGTGATCCAAGACATTCAAAATTCTCCACTTCTTCCACTTTTTTCCCTCACTGTTACATATTTCAGCTGCCTTGTTTGTTTTGTCAGTTGTCATCAATTATAGTTTTCTTCGCATTAAGATAGAGGTTTTGCTCTTCACTGTTCTTACAGACAGACAATTAGTTTTTCCATTCCTTTTTGTGTTGTTAGGAGAGGTATTATACATATACCTGTATGTATATATATGATTTAATGAATGCAGTCATGTATTTATATATATATATACACACATGTGCGTATTCTATGTATGCATGCATATATATACATATAGTTATATATATGTGTGTGTGTGTTTGTGTGTATTTATGCATACATAGAATACGCACATGTAACACCTGATTTCTACTACAGTTAAGGTGGGGGAGGGGGGGGGGTGTCCCGGTCAAAAACAGCCTCGAGATCGAATTGCTTTCAAGATGCAACGTAAAGGTAATTGTTTTTAGGTGGAAATCAATAAATGTATGAAACCCTACAGTTGTGCACTTGTTTTTACACTACGCTGTCTACCTATACGCTTAGATCTCCATTGTAACATTCCATTGCGCTGCAGTGGTGACGGACAGGTGCAGAAGAAAAAAAAATCTGGTGTCGTTCAGTGGTTCCTAACTTTTGTACAAGCAGGGACGACTTTCCCAGCTACTTGCAAGTTGTGTGTCGCCAGCTTATATGCCGTAACCCACTAATTGTTATTATACAGCAGATGGCACTTCTATAGTAAAATGATAATGCGCCGCGGACGACAAGTTGGTAATCATTTGTACAGTAATCACTGGTACAGTAATCATTTGTACAGTAATCACTGGTACAGATGAGTGATAAAGCGGGATCTTTGAGGGGTTTAAATTGAGTACGTAAACGTGGATAATTTATAGGAAATATATTTCTGTAAGGGATCGTTGTGGGTGCCCCTGTGGTGTAGTGGTTAATGCACTTACCTGCCGATCAGAAAATCCTCGGTTCGATTTTGCACTGAGACGGAATTTTTCGGACCGACCGGCACCGGGGTCAACCCAGCCTCAAAATAAGGGTAACTGGGGTTTCCCTGGGAAAACAAAGACGGCGAGGACAGGTGCTGACACCCTTACCTCAAATGCTGTAGTGGTCTAGAAATGTGAAGGCACTAACACTTCACAGCCCTGCTTCTTGCATGTGCTACAGGACTTAGAAGGGATCGTTGAGGTCTTTATTCTGGTCGGAAAATAAAGTAGCGAAAAGTAGCAACAATGTAGTCATTCAGATCATACTTTCTGTTTTTTTTTTCATTGTTACGATTCACGCAATGTAGTAATTTAGATCATGATTTCTACTTTTCGTTGTTAAGATTCTAACTTTAGAACTTCACCGTGCGGTTAAAACCATATAAGAGTTCAGGGGAAAACATAAAACAATAGTACATGTGGGAAACAACGTCCTGTATTCAACAGGAAAGTAGTAATATAGCAGAATTAGCCTGGGATATGTATACAGAGTTCACTTTACATGTAGGAAGAAGAAAAATGAGATGATGATGACTATCACTTGTAACAAAACAAGCACGCAACCGCTTTGGTATGAGAGGAGGTAGCTAGAGCATTTAACAAAACAAGCAAGCAACCGCTGTGGTATGAAAGGAGGTAGCTAGAGCATTTAACAAAACAAGCAAGCAACCGCTTTGGTATGAGAGGAGGTAGCTAGAGCATTTAACAAAACAAGCAAGCAACCGCTTTGGTATGAGAGGAAGTAGCTAGAGCATTTGTTTCAAAGACCTTCATGTTCTGCCCCCGCCTTGGCTCTCAAACATCATCTCTACCGCCAGCCAAAACTCTTTCGTTCAGTTTACAGTTTGTTCTTATGCCACCTCATTTTCTTTCACAGCTACCCGGATCTTTCCAACCCCGGGTTTGTGTATGTTTACTTTCAGGACTAAGAGGGCAAACAAGGGCAATCTGAAGATCTATTACAGAGAATCCTCCAATGAGAAAACACAAGATTATGATGGTGGTACAGCAGGGAGTGTACCACCATGAAACCTCAACGATCACGTTGAATACATTGACCAGGCAGAGTCTAAACGACATACATACATACTTCGTCACGATCTGTTAGTGATGAGAGCTTCGACGAAACCTTTAACACAGACTTGTACAGCGTAGAGTTTCTTGAACCATGATTGATTACCTGTGTAATGAATGTAGACAGAGGTGTATGGTTTAGTTTTACGAAAAGATAGAAATATTGAGAAAAGTGGGCACAAAATGCGCTTGGTAAGCAAAAAGTGGAAGCAAGCGATTGACTGAGAAATAAAAGGTGGATGATAAAGGGCACCATATGGTAAACAACATTGCGTTATGGCCTCAGCTTGCTCCCTTATGGCCTAAACAAATGCAGCCCAGATGGTGCATATTATAAAAGTGAAGAGACGGTATGGAGAGTGATGGATGCAGGAAGGTTCACAAAGAATAGATAACACTAGGAGGACAAGACTGCTTGCTTAGGATGCCTAGACAAGGGAGCTGCAAAGCCTACCAGGGACTGCAGAAGGTTGGAAAGAGCTGGAAAATTAACCCTATATCGCCCATGGCAAGAATGATAAATGGCAGTGAAGTGAGTGGGGATAAGACAAGGTTAAGAACGTCAAGAAGTTTAATCATGTGATTTCTTAACCTATAAAGTTGGGAATAAATAACAGAAGTAGAAAGAGACAGCAACCAGGTGGAGATGTAAAGTAGTTTTAAAGAAGTAAGTGGAGATGTAAAGTAGTTTTAAAGAAGTAAGTGGAGATGTAAAGTAGTTTTAAAGAAGTAAGTGTAGATGTAAAGTAGTTTTAAAGAAGTAAGTGTAGATGTAAAGTAGTTTTAAAGAAGTAAGTGTAGATGTAAAGTAGTTTTAAAGAAGTAAGTGTAGATGTAAAGTAGTTTTAAAGAAGTAAGTGGAGATGTAAAGTAGTTTTAAAGAAGTAAGTGTAGATGTAAAGTAGTTTTAAAGAAGTAAGTGTAGATGTAAAGTAGTTTTAAAGAAGTAAGTGTAGATGTAAAGTAGTTTTAAAGAAGTAAGTGGAGATGTAAAGTAGTTTTAAAGAAGTAAGTGGAGATGTAAAGTAGTTTTAAAGAAGTAAGTGTAGATGTAAAGTAGTTTTAAAGAAGTAAGTGGAGATGTAAAGTAGTTTTAAAGAAGTAAGTGGAGATGTAAAGTAGTTTTAAAGAAGTAAGTGTAGATGTAAAGTAGTTTTAAAGAAGTAAGTGTAGATGTAAAGTAGTTTTAAAGAAGTAAGTGTAGATGTAAAGTAGTTTTAAAGAAGTAAGTGTAGATGTAAAGTAGTTTTAAAGAAGTAAGTGGAGATGTAATGTACGAGTAGTTTAAAGAAAGCTGAATTTAATGTAAATTCCATTTTGGGGGAGACAGCCAGACTGGAAAATTAAGCGCTTTTCCAGAGCTTTCCGAGATCGTTCATGGGAAGAAAAGGAGCAGAATGCAGCTACAGAAAAGTCCAGTTTTCCTTGATGGTCCCTTTGGTAGAAGTGCATGGCGACCGGTGTCAGTGCCATCTTGCATATGTCGGTCAAATGTTGGCGAAACCGATCTCCTAAGCACAAGCCAGTCTCTCCCTGTGTACTTCTTATGACAACCCCTGCACGTAATGACGTAAATGACATTGCGAGAAATGCAGGTAAAGCCCACCTGAACTGATAACGTGGACTTTGGGAAGGAAGCCTGGTTTGTCTCAACAACAACCAATTAAGTATTGCATCTACGGCGACCGGAATTTTTGGTACCAGAGAAAAGTCGTGTCCGTTGACTTCAGCGACTTCTAACAAGTCCTTAGTGTTCTTGTCCCCTCAGTACTCCACCACTGGAGGCTCCACAAAGAGGTCACGTGTATCAGGCAAAGGTCTGGAGTAGACGGAGATGACGAAATAAAATGCTCTTAACTCCCGCCTCCCTCCCAACGAATTGTGCTGCTTGTAGGTAAGTATGAGTTTTACTTTGCCCGAGCTGCAAGATGGTCTAAGAGTGAGAGCTTGTTGTCGCGAGATATGGCTGATGCGTTCCAGGACGAAGTGAGAACGTGTTCTTGGCGGTGGCATTAACGAAAGAGATCCATACACTATACACCTTTATTATACAGCTTCATTACTATGTAGAACAAGTGTTACCCTCAGTTGTCATTTCTCTTGATTGCCTGTGGCGCTTTGGTACATTTGCGTTCACCTCTGTCAGGGTGTTGAAGACGTTGTTCGATGAGGCAATCAGCGACCCATAGCTGACAAAGACCCTGTCCCATCTCTTCGTTGGTACCCCTAGTAACAGACGTAGCCTGGCTAATGGGACGAGGATCGCCATAGTCCCCATGGTGATGGAGCCTGCTAAAGAAGCATTACACATCCCCCTGATTTTTAGCTGTACTCCGGGACTGAAAAAATAGCTACCATAACCCACTCCCACGCCGATACTTTGCTGTGCCTCAACACCTCCACAGCATCGGCTCCAAAGAGCACCGGCTCACAGTTACAAGGAGATAGTTCAAGTACAAGCAAGTACAACTCGCTTCTGTTTGTTACTTAGGATGAGCTACCTCAAGTATTTGCTTTTTTCTTAAAAGAAATGTCTTTAAAGCTCAGTCGACTTCTATACTACCTGCGACATTTCGTTGCCTCCCTTGGGCTCTATACGTAGGGAATTTCCTACGACTTTAACTATATGTACTTGTTCATTAAGTCAGGTTTCTCTCTCTCTCTCTCTCTCTCTTGTTCAGCCTTTTTTTCTGTTATCCCTGCCACCTTAAAGTTCTACAATAAATAATGAATATTACAACTCTCTTGTTACAGTTGCGGCTGTGCCGGATTTGTATAGAGAAGTTTTAGTAATGATTTGCTAGAGAATAGGAGAAGTATAACTCGGGTTTGGGTTGATGGCGCCCCCAAAAAAAGTGACAAAAATATGTGGTACAAAAAAAAATTTTTTTTACTCTAAAAGGGAAGTGTAATTTTTGCATTATAAACCATTCACTGGTTCCAAATAGATCTAAATATTGTCGGGGGGGGGGGGGGCTAGTTTTATACCCTGACAGTTAGTTATGTCTTGGAGTGGTAGTGTCTCTCTCTCCCTCCCCCTCCCTTTCTCTGTGTCTCTCTCTCCCTCCCTCTGTCTTTCTCTGTCTCTCTCCCTCCCCCTCCCTTTCTCTGTGTCTCTCTCTCCCTCCCCCTCCCTTTCTCTGTGTCTCTCTCCCTCCCCTCCCTTTCTCTCTGTTTCTCTCTCCTTCCCCCTCCCTCTCTCTCTGTTTCTCACTCACACTCTTTCTTTCTTTGGGGGTCGAAGTCTATCAAGACTCTTTGATACAGATACAGTCTCTCTCCATTCACCTCTGCTCCCCTTGGCTTTCTCTCCCCATATATTTACTACAGTGTTTCCCAACGTGGAGCTTACGTCCTGGGGGCGGGGGAGGAAGGGAGGAAAGGGGTGTGTATGTGAAAATTTGAATTTTTTAAGTAGAGGGGCGACACTTGGAATATATTTACTTCATACTTTTTTCAGAACTTGGTTGACTATTATGCTGTTCGGGGGTCGGGGGGACCAAAATCTTTGAGGCACTGAAGTGTGGCATGATCCAAAATAGGCTGGGAAACACTGGTTTACTCCAACGTGCGTGTATGTGTGTGTGTATGTGCGTGTGCCGTGCAAGTTCTTGTTGACTTTGACTGTCCTGTGACCTTAAAAGACACAAGGGCACGAAAAAGTAAACATCCCAGAATGCTAAGAGCCGTGGCTATTGTTCAGTCGTGGGACTGTGTGTTGTTATTTTGCATCTGACTTTTATCTTTGTTTTGTTAGTAATTCATATTTCGTAAACATAACAGAAACAAAGCAAACATCTTCGGATGCGTGCTGTTAGAAGTTTCTAATTATTATAGAGACGCAAGCGTTGTATAGATAACAGTGTTGTATTTGTTGCGAAAATTCACCACTATCTGTTTACAGGAGATTAATTTCCTGTCTGTCTGCTTTTAGTGATACCAGAAAGTCTGGGCGGATTTCCGAGTGTTACCTCTTCGTGTAGTGTTATCTTTGTTAATGCACCTTACACATATGTTATAAGTTTCAATTTTGCTTTCTGTACAGCATACATATTCTGCTGTGGATTTATCAGTACGTAGTGTAACATATTTTACAAGTTGTGCATCTTTTCAGCTTCACACAACAAGAGTCAGTTGACTCTTTCTTTCACCCAGAAATTCTGCTTCTATAAACTGTAGGAATGCCCTCTGTGTGGGGGAAAAAAGTGTCATAGATCTGTCATAACTCGTTGCGTGCCTGTGGAGTCTCTAGTTTCAGATATAAATACTGTACTTGTTTCTAGTTTTCTCAAAATAGTTTTCAGTGCATAAAAGACCGGCCAGGGTGTCACGCGTTCTCAGTGAACTATATTGAGATCCTGTTTACATTTAGTTGGATCATTTCATGTGTTTCTGTCTGTGTCCAAGAACTTGGGGGGATTCAGAAAAAAGTAAGTGTAGTTGGGGAAATAAATGCATTTTTTTTTCACTTTCGTTCATTCTCTATTCTCTGAAAGATATACCATGAATAGGCCTTACATACAGATAATATATAGACAGTACTTACATAAACTTATATCAGATAATAGACAGTACTTACATAAACTTATATCAGATATATAGACAGTACGTTTATAAACTTACATCATATATGTAGACAATACTTATATAAACTTATATAATACATAAATATAACTTTATATAAAATATATAGACAGTAAGTAAAGGTAACCCTCTCACTCCTTAGAGGCACATAGGGATGTGGTAGGCACATATGGATATGGTGTTAGTGCCCACACTTCCCGCGATCTCTCAGTAAACTAGAGAGTGATGTGGTCAGTATCAGGCCAGGCCGCCTTTCCTTCTTCAACTCCAGAAGAAATCGGGTACCCATTTCTACAACTGGGCGACTGGGGCGCCTCTGGGCGGATTGAACCCCCCGACCTTCGCCATGAGAGACTAATACACTAACCACTTCGCCACTCACGTCCATATAGACAGCACTTATATAAATGTATATAAAATATATAGACAATACTTGTTATCAGCTGCGCAAACTGGAGTTCTTGTATATTTTTGCTCAAATACTTTTGTGACTATGATTATAATTGCTTTAGACGTCTACTGGAAAATGTACAGTTGGCATATTCTCTCTATGACGTTGCCTTGTGTCTGTAACATTGCCCAAAATACCGATCTATACGTTGTCTCCCTTATCAGTGTGTTGGCCATGGAGCCCGAAAAGTAACGGAGAAAGTGTGTACAGTGAAGACTATTGATTAAAAAGTTGGACCTTTCATTACAGTTTGTAACAAAAGCTATCGATCTGAAACATTTCTGTACAGTTTGTCACACAAAGATTATCAATGTAAAACTTTACAGTTTGTAACAAAGACCATCCATTTCAAAATTTTTGGAAAGGTTTGTAACAAGACCGTCGATCTGAAACTTTTATTCACAGAATTATCGACTGTAAAATTTCGAGTTTCAATTACAGTTTGTAATAAAAGCTATTTGTTTGAAATATTTCTTTACAAATTGTAACAAGGACTATCGATTTTTAAAAGTTCGAATTTTCTTTACAGTTCGTAATGATTTTTCTTCAAGAAAAGTAAATGCCTTGATTTGAAAACTTCCTCACATATACCTCACACAGACACACACACGCAGTATGTGAATCTGTCTCTGAACTTTAAGTTTCCAGGGCACATGGGGCTTCCGCAAGGGTTTTCCACAAATGCCTGTCCTTTGCCCTTTTTTTTTTTTGCTCTTGCCCAGGTGACCCCTCTATTGCTCAACATCCTTTCTGCTGTTCTTCTCTATGTCTCTCCTGTGGTGTCCATCATAGTGCTATTTTTGATAGAGAGTTATCAGTCATTCGGTGAACATGTCCCAACCATCGCCAGCGTCTTTCCTCAATAATTGCTAAACAGACACCATATAACCCTGTAGACACCCTATATAGACACTCTATAGACACCCTATATAGACACTCTATAGACACCCTATATAACTTTAAATTATAACCCAGGCTAGTTTTACAAGGTAACTTAAAAATGCCCCAGTCAGGCCTGCTTATCGTATTTCTCTACGGAGTGGGTTCTCTTCAAAATACCAACATTTTCATTAACGTTTTATAAACTCCTGGTATTTCCCACTATGCAGCCATCAAAGATGAGAATACGATACGGCACGTGTTTTAAAATATGGAATATTTAGACGTCCCAGCCAAAGTGATAAGATTCCCAAGATAAATCCTTCTGTCGGGTATAATACGGGACGGTTGGCCATGTTTTAATAATACATAAATTTCCGAGCATTCATCACTTCTTCCGACTGAAGTACTAGTTTTATACATTTTTTTAAAAGTCACCGAGTAAAAGTTCTGTACAATTTCACTATAAAACTTGCGAAATGTTTACGAGTGTATTGTTTCTTTATTCGCTACGTTTCATTTTAGTTCTCAGATTTTGTTTTCGCTGTCTTTACTTTCTGCCTCTCTCTCTCTCTATATATATATTATATATATATATATATATGTATTTTTTCTCACTGTTCTCTAACTCTCTGTAAGTTTAATTTCTATTCACCGTCAAAAAACGTCTCCCGATATGATTTATGTTCCTTGCAGTATCTGTTATTTATGAGTCTCTAGTTTGTATCGTAATCTCCATGATACTACAGGCTGTAACCCGTCAAAAAAATGACGGAAAAGAAATGGAAAAATACCTTATTCGAATTAGTTGTTTTCCAAATAATTTTTTTTACCATTCCCCCCAAAATCAAAATTAGCAGTTCTGAATTTTCTTTTCCACTAAATACAGTACACTCAAATGATTATTGCTACTGAACTTTATGTGTCATAGTTTGTTCTGGTTTTTCTTAAAGCTGTAATCACTGCACGCAACAATTCTCCGTAAGCATGTGTCCGAGCAATGAAATAAAAGAAGTCTAGCACTCGTGTACACACACGCACACACCAGCCAACCTTCCCCCATCTTCCTCGGTCTGTAGCTTGGCCTGTGACTACAAGGAAACATAAAATTATGGTGTAAGATATAGCATTTATGTTGCATGCGATATTTTATCTTTCATTCATCTCCTTTCATAACCTTATCTGGTGTAAAAACCCTGGAGTGCTACAGAAACATCAGGATTGGCTGAGGAACCTTTGTTGGTGCCTTGCGCACTATTGGGAGTGTGGTGTTTATGTTGTATGCAATATTTTTATCTTTTCCTTCATCTCGCCGCTTCCTCTGGTCCGAACTTGTTTGACGTGTCATCTTGCCACAAATCAGCGGAGTCCATCACCCACAATCTAAGTTGCTAAGCTAAGTTAAGCTAAGTTGCTAAGTTAAGTTAAGTTGCTAAATTAAGCTAAGTTGCTAAATGAAGCTAAGTTGCTAGACTTGAGTTCTTTTCATTCACTTATTGTCCCACTCTATGCCGTCTCCGGGTTGTATGGCTGCTGTTTTGCAGTCTTCGATCACTTTGTGGGATTTGAAACATCCATTCAGTTGAGATGTCACAATGAAGGTAGTGTCGTTGACCACAAACTAACATCATGGTTGGGTTTTTCCAGATAAAGACTTTGTCAGAAATGAATCCTTTCTTTGTATCAGTCTGTTTAACTTCCGTTTATAAGACATGAAAATAGAAGCTCTTTACTTTTAGCTGGACTGTGGACACAGTTAGCTTTGGTCAGGACATTAAAAAAAAAAGATGATAATGACGATAGGCTTATACTCAGTATTGATGTCCCAGTAGAGAGCAAACATCTAATCCACTTGATTGACATTATGTGTTATTCGGAATAGAGAAGACCGTCTTGGAAGGGTTCATAATGGAAAAAGAAAAATAGAAAGACCAATGCGAAGATGGCTGCAAGACATCGTTGAAGATCTACAAATGGATGCATCAACAGCAGGCCATCTTGGAAGGGTACATAATGGGAGAAAGAAAGAGAGGAAGACCAAGGCGAAGATAACTGCAAGAAATCGTTGATGATCTGCAAATGGATGCATCAGCAGCAGGCCATCTTGGAAGGGTACATAATGGGAAAAAGAAAGACATGAAGACTAAGGCGAAGATGGCTACAAGACATCATTGATAATCTGCAAATAGATGCATCAGCAGCAGGGCATCTCGCTTATAACCGAGAGGCCTACTGGAGAGCTGTTAGGGAGGCAAAGTTCCGCAAGGGACTTCAGGTTAGAAAAAAAAAGAGCAAAACGTGAACGGTTCGAACGGATTCAATATGGTAATCAGAATTAATGGATAAATATTTGTGAGCGTTAACAATTTAACGCACTTAACACCAGTAATAAACCAGCATGTCTTCACTTCATACCGTTCATCATTCCCTAGAGTTTTTTTGTCAAATACTTATCGCCATGTTTTAAATAACTTATTTCAGTTTTGTTCACGACTATACTGTGTTACAGTTCTAGTAACGTGCCATTATGTGATGGCTTTTTATGTTTCAGTTACTTTCATCTACAATCACGTAGGCAGTCACTGTCAGTCACTGTCAAAATAGCAAACTATAATAGAACCAAGCTAATTATCAGCAGTCGCCATTCTATGCTTCCAGTTAAGAGCACCAAGACCTTTGCAGCCTCTTTATAAAACCATGGCATTAATAACGATAAGAATACTAACATACTATGAAATACGCGATCATGTTCGTTTGGCTTTCGTCTTGCTCATGAAATAAATTTCCTTCATGCAACACCTCATTTGTTCGTGAAAATTTGCATTTATTAGAACCTTCAGAGAAACGCGGAGCCGGGGGGGGGGGGGGGGGAGGGGGGATGAAATATCGTAATTTGATCAGTTACCATCACAGAGAGAAATCAAATGAGAAGAAGGAGGCTAAAACAGCAAAAACATGCCGTAGTTAGGGGCCCAACTGAAAGAAGGGCTCCATATAAGGTTAAACTAGACCTTGGGGGTAGTTGTGTGGGGGGAGAGGAAGATTTTTTTTCTCATTCTGCTTCCACCGATAAAGTGAAGTGATGTATTGCAATGATGCATGTGAAGTGATGTATGTGAAGTGATGTATGTGAAGTTTTCTGACTGGGCGGAGTGGCTTTATTACTATACCGATGGCTTAAGATTTCTTTTGTAAGTATGAATGCACTTTATATATGTAATTATTCTATTATGAAACTATATATGTACTTAAGTAATAATTCTTTTCTGAAACTGTATGCGCGTATGTAATTATTCTGTTCTGAAACTCTGTATGTATGTATAGTGGTATAGCGAAATTGTGTATTGTTAGCCTTGAATAACACCAAGCAGCGTAGATGCTTAGAAAGAAAAAAATTGTTTTAAAAAAAAATAGCCTTGACTCGAACTAGAACGAGCAACCATCTAGCAGCAAGAGGACAGTGCACTGTCGACTCGGCCATCACTGTGTGGGCGTTTTTTTAAAAAACACGTTTCATTTTTTAAATACGAATTTGACGCAAATAAACGATAGTTTACTGCGAAACTCGCTGAGCATCATTTTCCCTCATCAAAGTTTCTCATGGCTTGATGATTCTAGCAATATTGGATTTGCATAATCGAGCTGGACAACAGAAAGCACTGTGTTTTATCGTCCAGTCTCTTGTTGCTTGCGCCTTTTATCGTGACTTTTGACCCTAATTTCCTCCTTCATGTACAAAGTGTATTTATGTGCTTACAAATTTACATGCATAATTTATGATCCACTTTTAACTTTTCATCCTTTAAATATGAGTGCTACAGAAGAGTTCTTCAAATATCATGGAAACAAAAAAGAACAAATATATCCATACCACACGAACTTAATATTGAAGAAGGTTGGCTAGTAAAGAGGATTAAACAGAGAAAACTTAAATATTTTGGACATATTAAATGTCATGAGAGTTTATAGAGAAGACCGTCTTGGAAGGGTACATAATGGGAAAGAGAAAGAGAGGAAGACTAGATCTCTAAGAGACATCGTTGATAATCTGCAGATGGATACATCAGCAGCAGGGGCATCTTGCTTACAACTGAGAGACCTACAGGAGAGCTGTTAGGCAGGTAAAGTTTCTCAAGGGACACGCAAATGACTGACTAACTGATCTTTAAAAAAAAAGGGATGATGATAAAATATGAACTAGTCTAATTGGGTTAACAGTTCACCATTATCTCCTTCATTCTAAACTTTCTTCTCCGATGAATTTAATTTTTGAAACACGTTTAAGGAATTCAAGAGAAGCTGTTTATGATAAACGAATTGATGCTGTGTGGGAAACAACTGTGGGTACCGCCCGCGCAGTTCACTTCATGTGACAATCAAATACACGAATTAATTAATAAACACAATGTGTGTGTGTGTGAGACAGAGAAAGGGAGAAAGGGGGAGGGGGAATAAATTAAAATTTTAATCAGTAGACCGGGTTCATTCTTGAAAATGTGCCAGACAAGTGGGCTACTTGTTACACATTTCTGCAAGATGAATTTCTCAAAAATAGCAACATTTCCACGAAGATATTTTTTCTTTTGTAAAAAAGAACTTAGGACATTTCCGAACAAGCGACTATCAGATATAAGAATACGGGCAAATGTGGGGTACATGTTTTAAAATAAGGGACATTTAGGAGTCCGGACCAAATAATACAAATCCTTTCAACACGGGACTCTAACTTGCTGTTTTATTATTGTCAAACTTCATTTCGCACCAGTGCTTTGCAGTGGACAAGTTAAACATCGACGTCCTAGGCATATCAGAACACAGATGGGCAGGTTAAACATCGACATTCTAGGCATATCAGAACACAAATGGGAATGTTAAACATCGACATTCTGGGTATATCAGAGCACGGACGGCATGTTAAACATCGACATCCTATGCATATCAGAACACAGATTGGCAGGTTAAATATCGACGTCCTATGCATATCAGAACAAAGATGGGCAGGTTAAATATCGACGTCCTAAGCATATCAGAACACAAATGGGCAGGTTAAATATCGACATTCTAGGTATATCCGAACACATATGGCATGTTAAACATCGACATCCTATGCATCTCAGAACACAGATGGGCAGGTTAAACATCGACATCCTAGGTATATCAGAACACAGATGAGCAGGTTAAACATCGACATCCTAAACATCGACATCCTGTGTATATCAGATCACAGATAAGCAGGTTAAATATCTACATCCTAGGTATATCAGAACACAGATAAGCAGGTTAAACATCGACATCCTAGGTATATCAGAACACAGATAAGCAGGTTAAACATCGACATCCTAGGTATATCAGAACACAGATAAGCAGGTTAAACATCGACATCCTATGTATATCAGAACACAGATAAGCAGGTTAAACATCGACATCTTATGTATATCAGAACACAGATAAGCAGGTTAAACATCGACATCCTAAACATCGACATCCTAGGTATATCAGAACACAAATAACCAGGTTAGACATCGACATCCTAGGTATATCAGAACACACATGGGCAGGACAGGGACATTTCTCAATTCCGTCGAGAGGAATCTATATTTACTCACGCAAAGACAGAAGAGGTCGGAGTGTGGTTGGATTCTATCTGTCCAGAATAACATGGCCAACCGCAGACTCTGACGAAACAGAGTGTGAAGAGATCTATGACCGCCTACAGCAGACTCTGACGAAACAGAGTGTGAAGAGATCTATGACCGCCTACAGCAGCTCAGACGAAACAGAGTGTGAAGAGATCTATGACCGCCTACAGCAGACTCTGACGAAACAGAATGTGAAGAGATCTATGACCGCCTACAGCAGACTCTGACGAAACAGAGTGTGAAGAGATCTATGACCGCCTACAGCAGACTCTGACGAAACAGAGTGTGAAGAAATCTATGACCGCCTACAGCAGCTCAGACGAAACAGAATGTGAAGAGATCTATGACCGCCTACAGCAGACTCTGACGAAACAGAGTGTGAAGAGATCTATGACCGCCTACAGCAGACTCTGACGAAACAGAGTGTGAAGAGATCTATGACCGCCTACAGCAGCTCAGACGAAACAGAGTGTGAAGAGATCTTTGACCGCCTACAGCAGACTCTGACGAAACAGAATACGAAGAGTTCTATGACAGCCTACAGCAGATTCCGGAAAGAACTGACAAACAAAACATAAGATAATAATGGGGGGGGGGGGGGGAATTTCAGTGCTAAAGTTGGAGAAGAAAGACTTGATTATGAAATAAAAGTGAGGGGACTCCGTGATCTGGGCTAGAGAAATGATAGAGGTGAACAACTAATAACATTCCGTTTAGAGAACAATCTCACCGTGTTACAAATACTCTCTTCAAGCAACATCTCCGACGATTATACACATGGACGTCCCCAAACTGAAAGACAAGAAACCAAATAGACTACACTCTGTAGCTCAGCAAAGATGGCGTTCGTGTATCTTATCCGTCAAAACTTCTACTGGAGCAGATTGTGAGACTCTCCCCATGAACTTCTTTCAAGATCAAATTTTAAAAAAAAACATTGTGAAAAGTAACAAAGTAATTAGGTATGACACAAGCATTGTTCCAGTTGAGTACAACATTGATGTGGAGAACACACTCGAGGCCTTAATGGAAATGCAGGAAGAAATGGCATCAGACGAGTTCGCCCATCGTATCAGTGTTGCATATATCACATCTGCCCAAACTCTACTACCGAAAAGAGCAGTAGAGAAGGAGATTACATTTCAGAAGAAACAATGAAGATAACTGAAGAGAGAAAGAAAATCAAATCCAAAAACAAAGATGCTGAGAACCAAGAAATATACAGAGGACATCAGGAAACAAGTCAGACACGACAAAAACAAACACATACGGGATTCGTGCAGCAGAATGGGAAGAATGTTAGATGAAGGTCTTTGTAAAAATATGTTCTCTGAAGCAAAACTGTTGAAGATCTTCAGACTGAAAACATCCCCTTCGTGTTGTTACTGACAAACATGGGAGTACACTAATGGAAAGCAAATACATCTTAAACAGATGGGAAGAGTACTGCAAAGAGATGTACCAAGAGGCAAATAATACAGAAAATAATAACAATGAGGTGAGAATAAGTGAAGAACCCAAACCCTTTTTGGAGGAGGTCAGAGACGCTATTAAGAATCTTTAGAAAAGGGAAAAGCCCCTCGTTGCAATAGGAGAAAGTAGCTCCCGCATGTATCACGCTGTAAGATGTGGAAAAGCGGAAATTGGCCCAAGGATTGGAAATGTTCAATTTACATAACTCTGCCCAAGGGCGATCTAAAATTGTGTACGAACTACAGAACTATCGCGCTTATAAGTCATGCAAGCAAGATATTGCTACGAATCATACTGAAAAGGATGGAGGGAAAAACAGAACAAGAAATACATTAACTATAGGCGGGTTTCAGACCAGGCAGAGGTACCAGAGATATACATCATAGAAAAGTGTAGAGAGTTTAATGTGGATCTGTACGCCTGTTTTGTAGACTACTCCAAGACTTTGGGCTGTGTACAACATCAACAGTTATGGTCTATTATGAAACAACATGGGTTTTCCCAAACATCTGGTACACCTCATCGCCAAACTGTACCAAGATCAGCAAGTAGCAGAGAAGTTAGATGGCGAAACATTGGGTTGGTTTGCTGTACAAAAGGGAGTAAGCCAGGGTTGTGTCCTTTCTCCGTACCTGTTTAACATCAACGCCGAAAACATTATGAGGAATGTAAGAGAAGAACAAGAAACATCTAAATTTTACTCTTTCAACATCAGGGGTCACCGGATTCCAGAAATTAGATACGCCGATGATACTGTCCTTCTATCAAACAGTTCAGAAGGACTGCAGCAGTTGGTTCTCTCAACCAAAGGACACAGCGAAGCTCAGAACCTCTTTTTAAACACCAGCAAAACCAAAGTAATGACAAATGACAAAATGATAAGCAAACTCAAAATTACATTGGACCATTGAGAGCTTGAAAACGTTAAATAAATTTGGAATATCTAGGCTCAGTCATCACTATCAATGGCGACTGTGCAGTGGAAATCAAAAGAAGAATTGGAGCTGCATCACAGAAACTAGCACAGATGAGGAGTATACAGCAAGGTCCCAACAAGAAAAACAACGTTATGTTTACTGAGAACTTACATATTCCCAGTGGCAGTATACGAATGTGAAACATGAACACTTAACAAATCACTAGAAAAGAGAATAACAGCGTTTGAAATGAAATGTTACAGAAAGGGCATTTAGAATGTTATGTGTAGAACGAAAATCGAATAAAGAGATACTATTGGGATTAGGTGTCACAGAAAACTGGCTCATTAACACCATAACAATGAGAAAGCTGAGATACTTGGGCCACAACAAGAGACACAACAGCTTGGAGAGGTTGACTGTAGAAGGCTTAGTGCCCGGCAAAAAAAGAAAAGGGACGACCTCCCCGCAAATGGACTCAAGACGTCACGGAAAGTCTGAATGTGTCACTACAAGACGCCGGTAAACTTACGCAAGACTGTGTTGCTTTCAGGGAGACTGTGAGAGCGACAACGTTTTTGAAAGGACGTGTCAGATGAATGAATGTTTTGTAATGTATATTAGACAGCACATCAGTATGATCTTTATTGTGTTCTTTCGCTTTACAACTGTGAGAGTAAATGTTAATGTCTGCAACAAGTAGTTGAAAACTTTGTTATGCGTACCTTGCTCGGTATCTGCTGTCTTTACTGATATGTCCTGTTGGCAGACGTATCTGTCTGCTGTCTTTACTGATATACCCTGTTGGTAGAAGTATCTGTCTGCTGTATTTACTGATATATCCTGTTTGATAGAAGTATCTGTCTGCTGTATTTACTGATATATCCTGTTTGATAGAAGTATCTGTCTGCTGTATTTACTGATATATCCTGTTTGATAGAAGTATCTGTCTGCTGTATTTACTGATATATCCTGTTTGATAGAAGTATCTGTCTGCTGTATTTACTGATATATCCTGTTTGATAGAAGTATCTGTCTGCTGTATTTACTGATATATCCTGTTTGATAGAAGTATCTGTCTGCTGTATTTACTGATATATCCTGTTTGATAGAAGTATCTGTGTATGGGTATGGCCCTTGTGTGTGTGTGTGGGGGGGGGGGACGGGCTGAACATCGTTATTTCTCCTAAAAGGTAAGACGAGCCTGTTCTGATATGGAGTCCTCAGAAAGGATAATAATTACATCCTTCTTTCTCTGTTTACATGACCCTGACATCCTACCCTCTTTATTTATATCAAATCACTCAAGAACGTGTCTATCTATCGTAGATCCGGGAGGTCAGAGTGACACAACAGTGTGTCTCTTGGCAGCCGGTCAACGTGTGCCGTCAAAGTTGGATAGTTTTTTAAAAAATCTTAATTTGCATTCATTGTAAACTATAAGATACTATTTACTAATGGTTAATTAAACGAAAGCCCTCATTAAGAACATAGGTATGTTGCGACAGAAATTAGCATTGCCAGGTGCGTCACAGTCTGAAAACGTTTGTGGAGCACCATAACAAACAATCTTACATCTTACATCCTTCCCGTGCCGTTAAACCTCACATAGGGCTCGCATAGTTGTTTGCCAAGTTTTCTTGTTCTCGGCGAGTCTTTCAACTTCATCAAGGGATGTTATGTCCTCTAAACTGGCTTCTCTTAACAATGTCCTCTTAAGAGTTTCACGTGGTCGACCTCTTTTTCTTCGGCCTGTTGTACTCTACTTGATATACTGTTTAAAAAAAAAGAAACGCAACAAATACGATGTTACTGGTGTATCCTGGCGGTATCCTGAAGTTTGCTGATAAGACAAGGGCAAATTGCCAGAAACGTTCACTAGGACATCAACTTCACGTGCTGACCTAAATTGTACTCAGCAGATGATTCATGAGCACAGAAAAGCGACACTAGTCAAAACACCATTTTCTGATATAGGCCAATGGAGTCCGTACACCTTACTGAAACGGAGGACTCAGTTGCAAAGAATAAAAGTCCAAACCAAATTTAATGAACATCATTTCATTGTTAAAGTCTTAAAGTTTCTTCATGTCAAGATTGAAATATTAATTCCGTAAAATAAAATGTTGATAAAGGTTTGAAATTTGGTGTCCATTACGACTACAGTAGTGTTGCCTTTTTTTTTTTTTTGGAACAGTATAGCTTGTTTTAGGATTATCTGATTGTTTCTTCTCATCACATGGCCTACATATGTCCATCTTCTTTTTCTGATCACCCATGAGACAGGTTGTTGTTTGCTCATCTGTCTTGTCTCTACGCTGTTCTTGAATTCGTTCAACTTTATACGAAGTATTTTCCTTAGGCATTTGTTTTCAAAAGAGTCTAATTTCTTGTCTGTTTCTTTAGTTGATTTCCAGCTTTCGCATGCATAAATGAGGGTGGATATCACATTAGAATTGAATAATCTTAACTTGGTTTTTGTGCTTATAACTTTTGAATGCCATGTGTTCTCAAGATTTTTGAAGGACATTGCTGCTTTTACAATTCTAATTCTAACTTCCTTCCTGGTGTCACCATCCTTGTCTGTGTAACTGCCAAGGTATACAAATTAGTTTACTTCATCAACAGCTGTTCCTTCTACGTATATTTTTCCTTCTCGATTAATAAGAAGTTTCATTATTTTTGCTTTGTCTTTGTTAATTTCAAGACCTATTTTGCTAGCCAAGGAAGACAGGGAATCTGTTTTTTCCTGCATCGATTTCACATTGTCACTGATAGGAGTTTATGTCATCTTCAAAATCAAGATCTTCTATTTGGGTCCCATGTACAGAATCAATGCCGGTTTTACTTGTACAGCATCTTTTCATTATAAAGTCTATGGCAATTCCAACAAGCAATGGAGATAATATGCATCCTTGTTTCACGCCTGTTTCAGTCTGAAACCGTATAACAAACAACACCTTAGGAAAAAAGAAGTGCCCGTATTGTATCTCTTCTCTATACATTTTCAGCTGCTATAATGTTCTTTCCCACGCATTTCCAAGATCCATTCGTGCAGATTATATGGGATAGCCTACTATGATTACTGTCGTCTTTAAGGTGTCTGTTAGTTAAAGGCGGGCCGCACTGACGAATGAGCTGGACGTTGCTGAAGTAAAAGAAACATGCCAGGAGTGAATGGGTCCGGGATTTAGAAGGTTCATCTTTTGATCTGCGAACACTTGTAGCTAGATGATACATCCGCCATCGCAGCGCTAATCAATGAGCACTCAGAAACTTTGATCAAGGCAACCCACGCGCTTGCAGTGTAAAGATCATGCGATGTTTAAACGTTAGCTGTGCTGCAGATTACTAGCTCTTGTGTGTGCTGAGTTTGAAAATTACAAGGCGGACTTAATCTTTATTCTCCATCTGTCTGTAAGCTTTATTCTTCATCTGTCTGTCTGTCTGTCTGTCTACTTACCTACCTACTTACTTACCTGTTTACCTACTTACTTACCTACCTACCTCTCCTCCCTCTCTGTTTCTCTCTCTCTCCTTCCTCTCTTTCTCTCTTCCCTCTCTCTCTCTCTCTCTCTCTCTCTCTCTCTCTCTCTCTCTCGTGCCCAAGGCACATGGGACTTCCACCAGGGTTTTCCCACATATCCCTGTCCTTCACCTTCCCCCAGGGTTTTCCCACATATCCCTGTCCTTCGCCTTTTTTCTGCTCTTGCTCAGGTGAGCCTTCTGTTACTCAGCATCCTCTATTGTAGTTCTTCTCCATGCCTTATTTGCTCTACCCTTACTCCTGTTCCTTTGATATTCCTACTTCAGCGCTATTTTTCCAATGAGTTAGTCATCCAGAGTTCATGCTCCATCATCCAGAGTTCATGCCCCACCATCCAGAGTTCATGTCCCACCATCCAGAGTTCATACCCCACCATCCAGAGTTCATGCTCCACCATCCAGAGATCATGCCCTACCATCCAGAGTTCATAGCTCACCATCCAGAGTTCATGCCCCACCATCCAGAGTTCATGCTCCACCATCCAGAGTTCATGCTCCACCATTCAGAGTTCATGCTTCATCATCCAGAGTTCATGCTCCATCATCCAGAGTTCATGCTCCATCATCCAGAGTTCATGCTCCACCATCCAGAGTTCATGCTCCATCATCCAGAGTTCATGCTCCATCATCCAGAGTTCATGCCCCACCATCCAGAGTTCATGCTCCATCATCCAGAGTTCATGCTCCATCATCCAGAGTTCATGCCCCACCATCCAGAGTTCATGCTCCATCATCCAGAATTCATGCCCCACCATGGCCAGAGTCCTTCCTTAATTATCGAAGTCAGTGGCATCTTCTGCATTTCTGCCAACAAGGTGTGATATGGTATTTGGGCAAAATATTTGTCTAATCCTACGTGGACACTTGGTCTGGAAGGAATACAATTTGTTTTCTATAGTTTTAGTCTTTTCCATCATTCACTTCCGTATAATAACATACTTAATTAGTTTTAAATATCCTGATTTTCTTTGCTTTGCTCAACTTTTTGGATTCCCATTTATTGTGCAGGATTGCGAAAGCCTTATTTGATCAGTTACTTATTCTATGTACATGTTTTATATTGTCTGGATCATGCAAGACTTAAGTGTTGGAGTCTTTGATCTGAACAGATTTTGATTTCCAAACTCTACTCTTGTTTTTGTAGTGAGGATGAGCCGTCGCTACTTCTCAAGTACTCATGCCCAAGTAATAAATTCTTTCTGTCTTGAATGTATAAATCTCCATCCATCATTCTTGGCTTTTTACTTTTCCTTTATCATCACTATACCATCATCACTATACCGTCATCACCATCATCATGTTGCGTCACGCTCTGTTATACAATTGAACGCCCTTTCAACCTCATTTTTTTTTTTTCAGTGTAAAAAAAAATAACGTCAAAATGGTTTTTCTCTTCTTCATATCAAGAGTACTGAACTTTTGTTCTCCTGCATAATATTTCGACATGAAGCCTTCGCCAGACTTAGCAATAACAACCAACATGAAGAAGAGGGAGGGTGGGGAATGAATACGAGAGATTCAGTATTGGGCAGAGATGCCACTGATGTGCATGTTGGAGAAATTTATTGTGGATATAATATAAATTCACCTTTAAGCCCTGCGTATTTCATATGATAGTGAAAAAAAAATAGTATTATTAAAAACTAAATATGGGAAGGATACCTACTTTGTATTTCATGAAAGCAAATTGCTATCTCCTGTTGAATTAAATTAGTTATATTCTTTACATGCGTGGTCAGTGTATTAGACCTTTTAAAAGTAGATTTAGTGTCAGCCGTAGAAGAGGGTTTTGAAGTTGGTAGATGTTAACTTTCTGGAATGTTTTTTTGCTAGGTAGATGGTGACTGTTGTGGAACTTTGTGAAGTATATGGATGTTAACTGCTGTGGAATCTTTTGAAATAGACGTTAACTGTTGCAGAATGTTCTGAGGTGCGTAGATGTTAACTGTTGCAGAATGTTCTGAGGTGCGTAGATGTTAACTGTTGCAGAATGTTCTGAGGTGCGTAGATGTTAACTGTTGCAGAATGTTCTGAGGTGCGTAGATGTTAACTGTTGCAGAATGTTCTGAGGTGCGTAGATGTTAACTGTTGCAGAATGTTCTGAGGTGCGTAGATGTTAACTGTTGCAGAATGTTCTGAGGTGCGTAGATGTTAACTGTTGTAGAATGTTTTGAACTGAGTAGATGTTAACTGTTGTGGAATGTTTTGAACTGAGTAGATGTTAACTGTTGCAGAATGTTCTGAGGTGCGTAGATGTTAACTGTTGCAGAATGTTCTGAGGTGCGTAGATGTTAACTGTTGTAGAATGTTTTGAACTGAGTAGATGTTAACTGTTGTGGAATGTTTTGAACTGAGTAGATGTTAACTGTTGTAGAATGTTTTGAACTGAGTAGATGTTAACTGTTGTGGAATGTTTTGTGGCTAATAGATGTTAACTGTTGTAGAATGTTTGAAGTGCGTAGATGTTAACTGCTGTAGAATGTTTTGAACTGAGTAGATGTTAACTGTTGTAGAATGTTTTGAACTGAGTAGATGTTAACTGTTGTAGAATGTTTTGAACTGAGTAGATGTTAACTGTTGCAGAATGTTCTGAGGTGCGTAGATGTTAACTGTTGTAGAATGTTTTGAACTGAGTAGATGTTAACTGTTGCAGAATGTTCTGAGGTGCGTAGATGTTAACTGTTGTAGAATGTTTTGAACTGAGTAGATGTTAACTGTTGCAGAATGTTCTGAGGTGCGTAGATGTTAACTGTTGTAGAATGTTTTGAACTGAGTAGATGTTAACTGTTGCAGAATGTTCTGAGGTGCGTAGATGTTAACTGTTGCAGAATGTTCTGAGGTGCGTAGATGTTAACTGTTGCAGAATGTTCTGAGGTGCGTAGATGTTAACTGTTGTAGAATGTTTTGAACTGAGTAGATGTTAACTGTTGTGGAATGTTTTGAACTGAGTAGATGTTAACTGTTGTAGAATGTTTTGAACTGAGTAGATGTTAACTGTTGTGGAATGTTTTGTGGCTAATAGATGTTAACTGTTGTAGAATGTTTGAAGTGCGTAGATGTTAACTGCTGTAGAATGTTTTGAACTGAGTAGATGTTAACTGTTGTAGAATGTTTTGAACTGAGTAGATGTTAACTGTTGTAGAATGTTTTGAACTGAGTAGATGTTAACTGTTGTGGAATGTTTTGTGGCTAATAGATGTTAACTGTTGTAGAATGTTTGAAGTGCGTAGATGTTAACTGCTGTAGAATGTTTTGAAGGACATAGATGTTAACTGGTGTAGAATGCTTTGTGGTAGGAATATGTTAACTGTTGTAGAAAGTTTTGAAGTACGTAGATGTTAACTGTTGTTGAATATTTTGAGGTAAGTAGATGCTAACTGTTGTTGAATGTTTTGAGGCAGGTAGATGTTAACTGTTGTGGGAGCATCATTTTGCGGAACTTTTCTCAAGGCTGATTCTACCAGTATTAGTTCTGTATGATCTACTGAAGTAACAACAAAGAGTATTTCTATGGCAAGGGCCAGTCTCCATCCTCGTGCGGCTTTTGTCATCAAATCTAAATTTCGTTTTCCGTGTCATCCTCATATAATGCGTTAGCAGTTTTTACTAGACCTTGATCTACCTATATAGTTCTGTAGATGTCATGATAATCTCTAACTTGAGAGAAGGAACACGTATATTCACTTCTATTTCATATCTGACAAATGGGCTAACAAATAACACAAATTTACTTGTGACAGATAGGTAAACAGACATGGTTACCTCTAAGGATGATATATTACATCACTCCACATGCATTAAGTGGGCTTGAAGGAATTCACAGCTTGTCCTTATACAAGGATAATTTATGAAGAAGGTAGCACGTTTTATTATCCTAAAACAGAGCAGAAATTGTGCTCTGGAATGTTATGCAAAGATGTTGCCATAGTTTGGACCAGGAGCCAATTATTCTCGCTGTTGCACATTCTTCGTGGTTTAGAAATTGGAATCTATAGTTTATTTATCTGTCGGCATCTCTGTGAGACTGATTGTCTATACATAAGTACAAAATGTTTATATATATATATATATATATATATATATATATATATATATATATGTATGGGCTGTTTATCTATCAATAAAAATATGTACGTAAGTGCCTTTGAACGTAAATGCTATAAAATAGTCCTTCAGATATTATGGGCACAGAAAAGAACAAATATATCCAAACTCGTTCATTCATTTGCATGTCCCTTGCAGAACTTTGCCTCCCTAACAAAATGATATATCCATACTACAAGAATTTAATATTGAAGAAGGTTGGTTAGTTCATTCATTCATTCATTCATTTGCATGTCCCTTGCGGAACTTTGCCTCCCTAACAGCACTCCTGTAGGCCTGTCGGTTGTGAGCAAGATGGCCTGCTGCTGATGCATCCATTTGCAGATCATCAACGATGTCTTGCAGCCATCTTCGCCATGGTCTTCCTCTCTTTCTTTTTCCCATTATGTACCCTTCCAAGACGGTCTTCTCTGGATTATCATGACGTTTAATTTTGGTTGGTTAGTGAAGAAGATTAAACAGAGAAAACTTTTGTATTTCGGACATATTAAACATCATTAGAGATTGAATAAAACAATATTGGAAGGGTACATAATGGGAACAAGAAAGAGAGAAAGATCAAGGCGAGAATGGCAACAAGACTTTGTTGATTAATTGCGAATGGATACATCAGCAGCAGGGAATCTTGCTTACAACTTAGAGACCTTCATGAGAACTATTAGGGAGGCAAAGTTCCGCAAGGGAGATGCCAATGAATGGATGAATGATATTTATGTACACGTGGTTTATCCAACCTCATCTCTGTGTGTACATGCTGCTTTTCTATCCACGTCTCTATCTATACGTTAATTATTTGTCTGTATCTCAGTGTATACATTGTTTATCTATTCATTATCTCAGTGTATACACTGTTTATCTATTCGTTATCTCAGTGTATACATTGTTTATCTATTCGTTATTTCGATGTATACACTGTTTATCTAAATTGCTTTACTTTTTCATTCGTTCATTATCTGATATGCTAATGAGCACAGGTTATAATATTTCTCCATTTTGTACGGTCCTTGGTATTTATAATTAGATCGGCTGCCTTTCTTTTCCCATCCAGCTCGATTAGCCTGTATTGATTTTTATTTTCAGCTTTCCTTTTTTTTTTCCTCTTTCCCTGTTTGTCAGGATCTCTCATGCCTGGTCAAAGAATTTTGCCTATCTTCTCTTTTGTGGTCTTAATTCCTTCTCAGTGTTCTGCACATTCTGTGAGAGCTTCTATATTGTTTCGTTTTCATGTTTTTTTTACGTTTCGTCTTTCTCTAGCAGTCATATCTATTTTGTATAAACTATCATATCTATTTTACATAAACAATCATATCTATTTTACATAAACTGTCATATCTATTTTACATAAACAATCATATCTATTTTACATAAATTGTCATATCTATTTTACATAAACAATCATATCTATTTTACATAAACCATCATATCTATTTTACATAAACCATCATATCTATTTTACATAAACCATCATATCTATTTTACATAAACCATCATATCTATTTTACATAAACCATCATATCTATTTTACATAAACCATCATATCTGTTTTACATAAACCATCATATCTATTTAACAGTTTCATCATTTGGTTTAAAATGTCCAAATCTCAGAACCAGGCAGTAATAACACGTACGGAGAGCATCAGTCATTTTACTTAAGTTTTCTAGTGTCTGTATTTACTTATCTAGGTTATCTACCTGTTCATTTAATTATATGTCTGTGTGTACGTCAGCTTGTCCTGTCGCCCTCACCGTCAATTTAGGCTGCCTGTATCTAAATTGTTTTACGTTTCTTTTACTGGCAGGTTATTCAACAGTGTCTCAGAATGTCCACCCATGGTTGGTTTTCTCTACATATGAGTCTGTATGGCTGTTCGTTTGTCAACCTGTCTGTCTGCATGAACCTTTTATAACTAACCAGTAATATATTACGGTAAAATGATGTTTCGAAAATTCAGGCAGTAATAAATGCAAAAAAAAAAGTATCGTATATTAAATCAGATCAGTACACCATCATTAACCCTTTGGTCCCAGACGATGTATGAGAGTGACAAATAAGCGGCTTACACACCGTTTGCACTTTTGTCAGCCTTGTATACGTGCATCTCCGTGTATGTTGGGTCTCTGTGTCATTATTTGCGTACATGCATTGCACGTTGGGTTAATTAGATGGGAAATGAAAGGTATACGATGAACAAAAGAGCTGCTGAGAGTTACCTACTTTACGTCATCAGTTTAAAAAATTCCCCATGGACTTGGGGGGGGGGGGGGGAATATATCTGATAGGTCAGGGACATGGTAAACTAACAAGGTTTTGAAGGTTAGTCAGATCTCGGATCGTTCTATCTCGTGTGTACCAGCTTCTATCTCTGTCTGTCTGTGTGTGCGTGTCTCCCACTCTCTCGGTAGCTCGCCCTCCTTGTCTCTGTGTGGGTGTCACTCTCTCTGTCTTAGTCCCCCTTGTCTTCCTTCACTACACGTTGATATTGTGAAATCAGCCTCATAAACAACGGACAGACCGCTTGTTTGTTATTTTTTTTCCCTTAAGACCAACGATTATCAAGTTGTAGAACCTGAGATATGTTTTTTTGTTCATCGAACTTCAAGGGCTGTGAACGTTATCATTTTGTTGGGTGTTTTTTTTTCATAAATTATTTTATTTAATTAAGAAACTAGAATGTGACATAATCTCTCTCTCTCTCTCTCTCTCTCTCTCTCTCTCTCTCTCTCTCTCTCTCTGAACCACATGGGGCTTCTGCAAGGGTTTTCAACAAACGCCTGTCCTTTGCCTTTTTTCCGCTCTTGCTCAGGTGAGCCCTCTATTGCTCAACATCCTTTCTGTTGTTCTCTTTGGTCTACCTTTATTTTTGTTCCCCTGTGGTGTCCATCTTAGTGCTATTTTTTGGTAGTTAGTTGTCAGTCATTCGGACCACATGTCCCAACCGTCGCCAGCATCTTTCCTCAATAATTGCTGTCAGTGGCTTCAACACAAGAATATATGTAGAAAAAATAGACACTGGAGTTAACTAGTCATGATCTTGCGGCATTTCCCCAAGGAAGTTAGTGTATAGTGGACCTGCAACTTGTTCTACCTTCTACCTCTTTGTTTTCACGGTATACCCGGTCAGGCTGAGTCCAGTCCATCATCCATTTATTATCCACCCGTCTATAAGTATTAGGGGCCGGCTAGCGTAGTGGTTAGAGCACTCGTCTAGCAACCAAATGGTCGAGGGTTCGAATCCCCAGCTGAGCGGGACTTTTTTTCCGACCAATACGGCCCCGAGGTCGACCCAGCCTCGTAAAATGGGTACCAGAGAAAATCTGGGAAGTAAAGGCAGCGAGGAAAGGAACTGGTCACCCTACCTCATACGCTGATGACCCAGCATAATGAGGTCTCTAACGCTTCACCCCCTACGGCATTTGCTATGGGACTATCTTTACTTTTTTTACTATAAGTATTGAGATGGTCCTCTTGCTTCCCACCCCCACCCCCCCCCCAACCCCCGTCAACGTTTCGCTCAAGCTTAAACCATCATATCATATGTTTTTGCTTTGATGTGGTGTGATATGATGTAATGCTATGTGATGTGACTTAAATATTTTTTTACTGTCTGGCTATTTTTTTATTCATTATTTCTCTTTAGCTGTTATGTAATGTTTTCAGAAATGAGTATGCATAATAATGAGTGTACATGATAATGTCCTGTTTGTATTTGTGGTACCCACGAGATCAGAAAAAGCTTGAAAACCGCTAATGCAGGCTTAATACCCAGCCCTTTGATCGTGAAAGGGGCGGGTAAGCGTCCTCCATCCAAGGGAGACAAGCCAAGTCTTAATTAAACCAAATCGCGGCCGCATTTCAGTCACATGATTAAACATTGCGGGCTCTGTACACGGGGCTGTGAGTTTCAAACCGACTATCTAAGACGCTAGCGTGAACCTATGAAGTGCAAAGAAAACGAAATGACTGCGAAGTGTGCACTTTACAAGTGTAAGATGTGAAAAAAAAAAATTATTGAGGCTGCTGTAATGCTGTAAAGAGGAAGACCAAGAGAAATGATACTGGACAGTCTGACGGGATGGTGTGAGAGGAGATCACCAACTGAACTGAATGGCCTGCATGAAGGATCGGATACTCTGGAGAAGCATAATAGCCAACGCCAGTCGTCACGGCACATGATGATGATGATGATGATGATTTAATGTTATTTTGGAGATATATCTTATCAGTAAGAGCCATACGAGGAAGTTTCTATCACGAACAGACTGAACATTCGTGCTTGTTATAAGATGTCTAGTATCAGTAATATATAGTTTTGAGTCATGTAGCATTTGCATGCCGTAGGGATGTGAAGTCTTAGCGCTTTCACATTTCTAGCCCACAACAGCTTTCGAGGTAGGGACGCATCACCTGTCCTCACTGCCTTTTGTTTTCCCAGGGAAACCCCAGCTACCTAATTTTGGAGGCCGGGTTGACCCCGGTGCTAGTCGATCCGAAAAAAAATCTGCCCGAGTACGAAATCGAGTCATGAATCTTCTGATTGGCTGGTCGACACTGGACTAACCAATACACCACAGCGGCACAGATACAAATATACACTGAGAATGTTCGGTAGCCCACAGCTATACAAAACAAAACAATCATTCATTCATTCATTCATTCATTTACATGTCCCTTGCGGAACTTTGCCTCCCTAACAGCATTCCTGTAGGCCTCTCCATTGTGAGCAAGATGGCCTGCTGCTGATGCATCGATTTGCAGATCATCAACGATGTCTTGCAGCCATCTTCGCCATGGTCTTCCTCTCTTTCTTTTTCCCATTATGTACCCTTCTAAGACGGTTTTCTCTAGATTGTCATGACGTTTAATGTGTCCAAAATATTTAAGTTTTCTATCTTTAAGCCTCTTTACTAGCCAGCCTTCTTCAATATTAAATTCTTGTAGTATGGATATATTTGTTCTTTTTCTGTGTCCACGGTATTTGAAGAACTCCTCTGTAGCATTTACATTCAAAGGCATTTATGTGTTTCTCACCTGTTTTGTTAAGTGTCCAGGTCTCACAGGCATATGTTGCGATGGGAAAGATGCATGCCCTTAAAAATGTTATTTTTGTTGTTCTGTCTGTTTCCCTTCACAGATTCCAATCACGTGACACGAATATACGTGTTCTAATAGTAGCTATAATGATCAGTCAATCAAGTGCCGTGGCGTAGGCGATAATTTCTCTCCACAACTCCCTGTCTTTAGACTTGATTATGAGATCCGCCGGTGACTTTCTTCCTAGCCACACTGACAGCTCATTCAGTAACTGTCTTCCTCTGTCTCTTCTTCCATCAATTTTTCCAGTTGCCACAATGTGTTCTAATTTTCCTCTTCTCAGAAAATGTCCTACAAATCTCGCTTGTCTGCCTCTGATCTTTGCTGTAATTTGCCTTTTAACTCCAGCCTGTCTTTCTCGTTGGTTTTCTTGGCTGTCCATGGTACCTTCAACATCCTTCTTATGAACCACATTTCCATGGCCTCCATTTCTCGCTGTACTCTCTTATTCATGGACCATGCTTCACATCCATAAAACAAAATTGGCTCGATGTAACATTTAAGTACTCGGAATCTTGTTTCCATCGATATGGATCTGTTGCACAAGATGTTTCTCATTTTCTAGAATGCTGACTTGGCCTGAGCGCGTCTACTTTTTATGTCGTTGTGACATTTCCCATCAGCTGTTATAATTGTTCCTAAGTACTTGAATCTATCAACTTGTTTCAACTCTGTGCCATCGATGGTATAATGATACAGCTATAATGATACGTGACCTAAAACCAGATCTCTAGAGGGAGTTAGGTACCAAATTTTAAAGCTGAGAAAATGGGACCCCTCCGGCTGAATTCGAAAAACCCACCTCTCCATGGGAGGCGAGTGCACTGGCTACTTCGCTATTCAGTTGTTTGTTTTTTTTTTCAGTTGAAAAAGTATATATGGCGTAATACTTCAGTGTTAGCGGAGATGTTTACAAGGGTTCTCAAACTGCCTCTTATCTTGTCTCCTTTCTCATATACGTCTCAGTATTGATGGGACAAATAGACGTCTTGATAGGGATCGGCGATTTGCTTCTTATAATGGGATACTTAAGGTTTCTGTATGTAATTTCCTTCTCCTATCTCTTGCGTGGGCGACCTCTTCCTCTGTTTCCTGCAATTCGTAACGAATGTTTTCTGTGTAGTGTTGTCTGGCGGTGGTCGCATACCGTGGTCAAACCATATGACTTGTTTCTTGCATGTAGTGTAAGACATGTGTTACTCCAACATTTGCTTTGTCTGTGTCGTTTCTGATTTCGTCTCTTCTTGTTGCACTTAGTATTCTCTCGGATCTACTGGGAGTAAAAAGAAATATGTAACAATCAAATCACATTATAAAAGACTATGGAGAAGATAAAATATCGTTCAATATCTTATGCACATGCTGTGAAACGAAATTAATCTGTCAGCTACCCCAAGTACAAGGAGCTCTACTTCGTCAAAACACTGACCACGGTTAAACTACGGGTATACCTATACCAGTTCAACAACCATCCTATATCAAGCAATATTCTGAGTATGCGGGGAATACTCGTACAGCTTTCGTGTTCTGACAGAAATACTGATTAATCATGTCAGCATTCAGGAGGTTTGTCTGAAAACTTCTCTTTGGCTACTGATTATGTCAAAACCTCTACGCAGATTCTATCATTCATGCTTCTTAGCACTGCCAGACCTCTCTTTGTTGTAGACGAGTGAAGACTGCAACAGAAAAAGAAAGGAGTTCGGTTTTAAATAAAAACGTGTAAAGTTTTCTCGCTTTTTAATCTATAGTTTCAACGCTACAATATTTTCCACACGGGCATGTGGAGTGCAAACAACACACCAACACTAGCTCTTCTATGTGTCCAAACCATACCCATGAACACACGGACACGCATGACTGACTGCAGTTTGAAAGGTATGAGATAACAGACAGGGGTATCCAGTCTCTGCTTCAAGAACACAGAGGAACAAATAAAAAAAAATAAGAAAAGAATACTGATTTGATCCTTTTATCTTTCAGTTCATCAGATCTGCAGATCTTTGAGTCATAGCAATGACTAAGAGTCAAGACTTATAAAATCAGAATGTACGTTAAAAAAACGTATAAAGAAAACTGTTCAAAAGACAAGAGAGGGTAATATTCAAAGCAAGATAGAGCGGTAAGTTTATAAAAACAATAAACACCGACCCACAAGAGACAACATTTGGACACCTGATGAAAGAGCAATGAGGTGAAAAACCATTTAGACTTCCTGCAAGACAGATATGATCATTTGAAATAGTAGGAGATAAAATAAAAACACATTCAGACATCCTGTAGGATCTAAAATCATTTAGACTTCCTTCACGACAAAGCCATTTAGATATCATGCAAAGTAAAACCATTAAGGCATATTGGGGGCCAGTATTTCCTTGACCATCGGCACATAAAAGTGTGATGTAGTCAGTCTCACGCCTGGCCACATTTACCTTCCTAGATTCCACTGGTATCCATATTTAGAGGCTGGGTCAAGCCCGGGGCCTTTCTTGTGTGTACCAGAAAAAAATCCCACTGCTGGAAATTGGACCCGGTACCACAGGATTAGTAAACCAAGCGTCTAACCACTCAACCAACCAGGTCGCTGATAATAATGATAGTAATAAACACAATAATAATAATAATAATATGTCAGCCTGTTACTGTAACCTTCTACGTCGTATATCTGTTTTTTAAATACCCACATTCGTCAAACTGCTCGAGCACAGAGTGTGTAGACCTTTGGAAAGCTCACTGTCAGCTGTACTGACGAAGGGAAGCTTGTGACCATAAGGCCAACTATTAACGGGTTTTACGTTTGTAGGCATGGGGTGCCGGGACTCCGAGAGAAATTTTGTAAGCCGTTATAATCCCTCGCCACCCCCCCCCCCCTTTTTCATTTATTGTGCGTCCACTCAACACCCCCCTCTCCCCCCCCCCTCCTCGATCGGAAGCAAGTATGTTTGTGTGCAGGAATGTCTTGCGGGCGATAGTTTGAACTTATGTTAAATGGTACTTTCGTGTGCTGCCTGACAGCGATGTATTTGTGTCACTATTTGATTTTATGCGTGATGTATTTGTGTCACTATTTGATTTTATGCGTGATGTATTTGTGTCACTATTTGATTTTATGCGTGATGTATTTGTGTCACTATTTGATTTTATGCGTGATGTATTTGTGTCACTATTTGATTTTATGCGTGATGTATTTGTGTCACTATTTGATTTTATGCGCGATGTATTTGCGTGATACTTCGCACCACTGTGGATGTTTCGCGTCCTATCGCAACAATGTGTGCTATCAACACGATAATCAATCCATTAAAAAGCGACATGTTAATTAAATGTTTTCCACACGGCACAAAGTCATTTACACTCCCCGCTAGACGTAAGACCACATAAATTGTCCATTGCAGATTACCCCCCCCCCCTAAAAAAAACTAGGCAAACAAATGTACAAACAGAACATGAAAATCTTAAACATTATGGAGCGAGTTGTCTGATCAACTTATGCCAAATTTTTTACGAAAATAGTGTACAGTTAGAACAAATGCAGAACATTCGGAACCATTCATCATAAAATCTGGAGTGAAGCAGGACTGAGTACTATATCTCCCTTATTAGTCATAGCACGCACCGACATCTGCAAAGAAGCTAACATACATAGTAAAAATTCAACCACAAAAATACCGTACAGACCAACTCCGGAAACAATGCCGCTGAACTCATAACACCCTTCAGAAAACATGCCCAGTGGCTGGACAATAAATGAACTCGTTTATAGCCACATCAGATAAAGTCCTACAGCAGAAAATGGGTGCATGGGCGTGTAAAAACGACAACATGAAAATCAGTGCTGAAAAAAAAAAAACGGAAGTCATGACCACTGACGGAAAAATCCCAAAGAAAAATCTTCCTGGACAATCAGTCTTTGAAACAGATTGAAACATTTCAAATACTTAGGGAATATATCATCATCTTCCGGGGGATAATCGATGTCGAATTTGAGAACAGATGCAATAAAGCAAATCAGGTCATTGGACAAATGACACCTTTACTGAAAAAAACAAATGTATCACAAATGAAACAAAAAAGGGCAGTGTACAAGTACACAACTCAAGTCTCCCTCCCATCTCTGTGCTATCACTGTCAAACATAAGACACTAGCAGCTGAAGACAAAAGAAAAATCATCACTACCAAAAAAAAAAAAGATGTTTAATAACTTCAGCTTGTGCTCGACTAAATTTTCTTTGTTTTCTTTCCTTTGAACAAACTAGCTGCACTTTACACTTAATGTTTTGTCTGACTTGATTCAGAATATTTTGTATGTTCTTCACATGTGGCACTGTTCGTTGTGTTAAAAAAATGAGCAGTTGTTTGTTGGGGGGGGGGTCTGTTTTTGGTTAATGGGATGGAAAAGGAGGATTTTAACTTTAACTATTACTTCTATTATCCAGAACAGTAAATAATTACGGGAGAAAGATTTACAGCCAACATATTACAAACTTTGAATTTTATATAGTTAGTGTAGTCCACGTTGTCTTTCTGTCTAGCTTTATATTTATGTCTGTCTTACAGTGGAGCGGGTGCTACACGAACTGTCAGCAGGTACCGCCTTGTACAAGATCAAGTCATCCACACGACGGCTTCTGCGTACCTTCTACCTAGATACAAAAAACATGACCATGTACTACACCGGCTCCAGAAAGAAAAACAAAAACACCAAAGGTAAATTATTAAATCTGCTCTACTCGCGCGATGTAGATATGCAGTTACTTTCGTTTGCGATGTATATGCACCATTTAACATAACACCCATATTTTGTTGATAATATTGTTAATGCTATGAATCTGTCTTACCTCTTTCACTCCTGAATAATAAATTTTGATGGGAAATGTTGGTACAAGAAACTGGAAGGAAGTTACATTATAATTTAAAAGTATGGGTTACATTAGAAATGTGCTACTTTTAATTTTATTTGGAAGTTGCCTTAATTAATATCACTTGGAGCACTGATTTACGTAGATGTGCAAGATCTACCAACTCTGCTAGTCTAGAGCGAAAGAGTTAGTCTGTCTGTCTGTCTGTCTGTCTGTCTAAGTGCCATGCCGCCTGGCGTAGGCGATCATTTCTCTCCACAATTCCCTGTCTTTAGACTTGATTATGAGATCCGCCGGTGACTTTCTTCCTACCCACACTGACAGCCCATCCAGTAACTTCTCTCTCTCTGTCTTCCTCTGTCTCTTCTTCCCTCAATTTTTCCACTTGCCACAGTGTGTTCCAATTTTCTTCTTCTCAGGAAATGTCCTATAAATCTCGTTTGTCTGCCTATGATCTTTGCTATAATTTGCTTTTTAACTCCACCCTCTGATCTTTGCTATAATTTGCTTTTTAACTCCAGCCTCTTTTAAGACGTCATACTCAGCTTAAAGATCTTCTATTGTTATTGTCAAACACTAAGGAGGGCAGTATTTGTCACGGGCTAAAGAAAGCACTTCCGTCTCTCAATATAACTTAATTTAAATATTTATGTTCTTCGTTTCTCCTTTACACTATGGTGCAGTCTGTCCGGCTGAATGGCTAGGCGCTCCGTCAGATAATCTGGTTCTAATCCCAGCAGTGGGAATTTTTTTTTTCTGGTACAACCACATCAAAAAGGCCCCAGGGTCCACCTGACCTAAAACAAAAAATGGATGCCATAGAAATCTGGGAAGGTAAATGCGGTCAGGCGTGACACTTATCACATCAGACTTTCATGTGCCGAAGGTATTGGAAATACGGGCCTACCGCGGTATCCCCAATATGCCTTAATGGCACGGAAACAGGGATTTGACCTTTACCGTTACCTTACATTGCCTTCACATTGTTTCAGTGATGATGTCCGAGTTATAATTACAAGAAAAGTACTAATTCTATCAAAACAAACACTGTGCATTTACACATTTCTCGTCAATTAAAGGACATAGTAAGTAGTTATTTTATCAAATATGTAATTTAACAAATAATAATATAATAATAAAATATTTCAGTACAGAAAAATGTCAGAAGAATATTTTCCAATAAGTATATTAATTATACTTCCTTCATGGACAGACCAAGGATACCGTAAAAGACGAAGTAGGATATCAGAACTTTCATCAGGATAGACAAGGGTTATGACTTTGTGATCTGTCCAACTTTGACCAGTTTTAAGTCAGATTCTCTCTCTCTCTCTCTCTCTCTCTCTCTCTCTCTCTCTCTCTCTGAACCTTAAGTGCCCAGGGCACATGGGGCTTCCGCAAGGGTTTTCCACAAATGCCTGTCCTTCGCCTTTTTTTCTGCTCTTGCCCAGGTGAGCCCTCTATTGCTCAACATCCTTTCTGTTGTTCTTCTCCATGACTCAATTAAGTCAGATTAAGGAAAAGCAAAAGGATCATCTAGCGTAAGAAAGTTTGATATGCCAAGAAGATAATGAAATATAGTCACATGGTGGATCAGATTTGAAAGTCCTCATCTTAAAGCGCCCAGCCTGTGCAGTCACCACGCCGAGCATGAGAATGGAGGTGCAGGCAACATCAGAAGCAATTTACTGGTTGGTGGAGCAGGACGGGTCACGTGGGGTCATTGTAACAGACTCCCAAAGCATGTTACGGAGAGCAGAGAAGCATTTTTTTCCGTAGAGAGTGGGGCCCAGCTTCTAGAGGGCTCTCGTGTGTTAAGTTTGACGTGAATCTACTGCCCAGGTCATGCGGGAGTCAAAAGGCAGTGAGAAAGCTGGCAGGCACGGCATCAGTTCAAAGTACCCTAAGAATGGACAAGGAGGAGATTGCAAGAGCCACCTTGGACAAGCTGCGTATGGAGGATAAGATCGGGTTAAATGACAACAATCACACCAGGAGAGTGATCGAGGTGGGAAAGTGGGCGTATTCCCGAACGGAGTAGTTTAGCCCCTGTTATCCACAATCAGTGAGTGACTGGCATTTTGCACGCCACCTTCAAACAGTGTCAGAAAGTATGTTACTAGAAGCTGTTCTTCATAATAGAATATATCCATACTACAAGAACTTAATATTGAAGAAGGCTGGCTAGTAAAGAGGATTAAAGAGAGAAAACTTAAATATTTTGGACACATTAAACGTCATGATAATCTAGAAAAGACCGTCTTGGAAGGCTACATAATGGGAAAAAGAAAGAGAGGAAGACCAAGGAGAAGATGGCTGCAAACATCGTTGATAATCTGCAAATGGATGCATCAGCAGCAGGCCATCTTGCTCATAACCGAGAGGCCTACAGGAGAGCTGTTAGGGAGGCAAAGTTCCATTAGGGACATGCAAATGAATGAATGAATCTTCATAATGGGAAAAAATGGCCTGCTAGAAAACAACAATGAAGCAACCTGGATGCGCGGGGGGGATTTGGTTAAAAATGTGAACCAAATTGTGCTTTCTATACAGAACTCACGACATAGAAGTGTAGAATGCACTTTCATTAGCTTTACACCTAATAGGGGGAAAAAACTGCACAATTCTTTGTTGTTTTATAAAAACGTGTATTCTCTTTGTTTATTTGTTACAGACATAATAAATATATCAGAGTCAAATACAAAATCTAAAACTCTGTAATATGATTTTAACAAAAATATTTTCATAGGAATTAGGATAATAATTAACATAAGATAATAATTTTTAAAAATATACAAAAGGGTAAGAAACTGTACAGCTTCACATTTAACACAATATGATAATATCCATGTATTCTAGTATGTTTTCTCATATTTTCTGTTTTAAAGAGCTGTTATTTTACAGAAGCATTACTGTACATTAATATATTATATGCTTTACATAATTAATGAGATTTATATGTTAACTGCTAAACTGAGGTCTTCACTGTGTGTGTAAATTTAGAGCAAACATTTCTTGACACAGGCACCTGAGTAAGCAAAGTGGTTAGCTCACTAGTCTCTCATGTCAGGGTAGGTGGTTCAAGTCTGGCCGAAAGGTGCCCCGATCATCCAGCTGTAGAAGTGGGGTATCAGACTCCCCTTGGAGCCAGGGAGTAAAGGATGCCAGGTATGATGCTGACCATTATCACCCTCTACCGTGCTGACTGGTCAGTGCACTAATACCATGTCCCCAAGATATACCTTTACTTCGTGGTAGGGTTACATTTACCTTTATATCTTGGCATAATTAACATTGTTCCAGTTTGTGTTTGTCAACAGTTCACATATCCTCCATAAGGGAGGTCAGAGAAGGCGAGAAAGACTACTCCAAGAAAAGTAAATATTTTGAGGTAGGTATAATCTGTTTTCATCTCATAATATGTTGTCGAAGCTGGTTTTGGTTACTAGATTCACATACTTGGATGAACTGAAGTTATCACAGTACAGTAGTGAAAACCACTTCATTATAAACTTTTTTTTTTCAGAAAGGGATGAAAGAGTAACATTCGTACTAAACAGGATTAAGATAAAAATGAAGGGAAAAGGTTCAAGTAAATTGTCACACATTTCGAATGCCAGGTTTTCCTTGTTTCATAATTTCACAGAAGCTTAAAGTTCCTCACGTGAAACATTCACATCTTTAACTCTTTACATCTTACATCCTTCCCATGCCATTAAACATCACATAGGGCTCGCATGGTAGTTTGCCAAGTTTTCCTGTTTTCTGAAAGCTTTTCAACCTCATCAAGGCCCACGAAACTGGCCTCTCTTAACAGTGTCCTCTTTAGAGTTTCACTTGGTCAACCTCTTTTTCTTTAGCCTGTTGTTCCACTTGACAGCTTGAATTGGGATTCTCTGACTCTTTCTTCTCATCACTTGACTGATCACCTTTTTCTGATCACCCATGAGACAGGTTGTTGTTCGCTCATCTGTCTTATCTCTGCATTGTTCTTGAATTCATTCCACTTTATACCAAGTCTAATTTCTTGTCTATTTCTTTAGTTGTTTTCCAGTTTTCGCATGTAAATGAGGGTGGATAATCTTAATTTCTTTCCTAAAGTTTTATCATAATTTAACACAATATTCTCTATTCAGCTTAGATTCATTAAAGTTTGTTAGAGTGTACATCTGAAAATAAGAACTATTAAGCCTGATAAAGATAATCCAAATATGCAGATCTTCAAATTACAGCTGAATATATTCAGTTTGTATGTGTGTGTGCATGTGCGTAAGTGTGTTTGTTTGTTTGTTTGTTTGCTTGCTTGTTTTTACTAGATAAGAAGCTTCTACTGTTAAGACTGTCATGGTCATAAACAATGATTATCACTGGCAAAATCAACTTTATCACTTTTTTTTTTAAACATTACAGAAAAGCTTGTGTTTTGTGATTGTTCTGGGAGCTTCTGACAAGATCATATACTTGATGGCTACCAAACAAGAGATTAGAGACAAATGGATCCGTGGACTGCGCTATACTATGCAGATGGAGCAGCTGGCTGTGCAGAGAAATGAAAATGATAGATATCCTTTGTCTTATTCTAAACAGTGGTACATAGTCAATATTAGATCATCCATTGATAACTCTCAATCATGAAATTATGTTGGATACTGTTTTACAAAGAAAAAATCATTAATAATGTATAGATGTTAATTGGGGTGGGGGGGGTGTGAAGACGCTGTCCAATTAGGCAAACAGCAACCCATAGCTGATATGCCAGCATCAGGGTTAGCGAACCTTAGCTGACCAAGACCCTGTCCCACCTCTCCGTGGTACTGCCAGTAACAGGCCTAGCCTGGCTAATGGGACAGGGATCTCCATAGTCCCTATGGTGGTGGAGTCTGCTAAAGAAGCATTGCACACCGCCTGCTTTTTAGCTGTACTCCGGGACTGAAAAAGTTGCCACCATAACCCGCTCCCATGCTGATATGATGCTGTGCCTCATAATCTCTATAGCATCAGCTACAAAGAACAACAGCTCGCAGTTACAGGGTTTTTGTACAAGTACATGTACAATAGATGTTTATTTCTGGCAGTGGTTTCCTGCATTTTTAAAATCACAGAACCTCAAACCCAATGATAATTTGCCCATTACCCCCTTAGACTCCTCCACTATTGGTATTAGATTATAAATCTTCTGAGCATTTGCACTTTCAGAACTTCAGAGCATGGGTTTGTCATTACATGCAAAAATAAAGATATTTTTAAAATCTGGACTTGCCCCATAAACCCTCCATGTGTCATGGAAACAAGGTTGAGAATGGATTACCTGGCCTTGTATAACTGCAGTCATCAATCCTTTGTCATCTCAGATTGAACATGTCACTAATCACTTTACTGGACATTTCTTTCTCTTAATGATCAACTTTCATGCAAGTACTCTTAATTAAGATACTTATTCAAATGAGAAAGTTATTTTTGTCAGATACATATACTTGCATCTTACATCCTTTCTGTGCCATTAAACATCACATGGGACTCACATGGTAGTTCGCCAAGTTTTTCTTTTCAGCAAGTTTTTCAGCCTCATCAAGGAATTTTATCTCCACTAATTTAGTGTCTTTCAGCAATGTTCTTTTTAGAGTTTCACATGGTCGACCTATTTTTCTTTGGCTCATTGTGTCTCACTTGATAGCTTGTTTTCGGATTATCTGATTCATATACTAATAATTAATACTCAACAATGTCATAATTTCCCAGCTTCATTATTACCCTGGGAATTCTTCTAATAGATTCCACATGAACTGTAGCTGTATAACAGTCAGTCAGTCATTTGTGGAATTTTGCCTCTCTAACAGCTCTCTTGTAGGCCTCTTGGTTGTAAGCATCCATTTGCAGATCATCAACAATGTCATGCAGCCATCTTCATCTTGGTCTTCCTCTCTTTCTTTTTCCCATTATGTACCCTTCCAAGACTCTTCTCTAAATTCTCATGCCATTTAATGTGCCCAGAATATTTAAGTTTTCTCTGTTTAATCCCCTTTACTAGCCAACCTTCTTCAATATTAAGTTCTTGTAGTATGAATATATTTGTTCCTTTTTGTATCCATATTTGAAAAACTCTTCCGTAACATTTACATTCAATGGCATTTATGTGTTTCTCAGCTGTTTTGTTAAGTGTCCAGGTCTCACAGGCATATGTTGAAATGAGAAAGATACATGCCCTTAAAAATCCTATTTTTGTAGTTCTGTCTATTCCACTCCACATCTTCTTTAGTTGTTTTATTTTTTGAAGAGTGATAGATGTCCTGCATTTGTTTTTTCCCTTGCTTCTTTTTCTGTAGCAGTCTGATAGTTTTTTTTTAACCAGATAGATGTGGAAAACCCTTGCAGAAGCCCCATGTGCCCTGGACACTTAAGGTTCAGAGAGAGAGAGAGAGAAAGAGAGAGAGAGATATGTCCTCCTTTTAATGTCTCTCACTGTATCTCCATTATTATTTAGTAATGATCCAAGATATTCACAACTCTCCACCTCTTCCCATTTTTCCTCATTGATATATATTTCAATTGCCTTATTTGTTTTGTCAGTTGTCATTGATTTAGTTTTCTTTAGTTGTATAAGTGCACATAATTATTCTATTGTCCGTGATTTTTTTTCTGCTACAAAATTTGTGATAACTTGCTATGAATGCCTATTTCTTTAACTTTTGAAACAAGTATAAGAGAAGCCTTCAATAAGGCTGACAAAAATGGTGATGGTCATCTTGATTTTGAAGAAATCATGAAGTTGCTGAAATCTCTGAACACAAACATTAAGAAGAAATATGCAAAGGAAATGTTTGATGTAAGTATAACAGATTTCTCTCTATGTGTGTGTAGACACGTAGACACATTAGACTCTTTCAAAAACAAATGCCTAAGGACTCAGTATAAAATGGAACAAATTCAAGAACAATGCAGAGATAAGACAGATGAGCAAACAACAATCTGTCTCACTGGTGATCAGAAAAAAAAGATGGACATATGTTGGTCATGTGATGAGAAGAAACAATCAGAGAATCCCCAAACAAGCTATCAAGTGGAACACAACAGGCCGAAGAAGAAGAGGTCGACCACGTGAAACTCTAAAGAGGACATTGTTAAGAGAGGCCAGTTCAGTGGGCATAACATCCCTTGATGAGACTGAAAAACTCTTTGAGGACAAGAAATCTTCGCGAACTACCATGCGAGCCCTATGTGACGTTTAGCAGCACGGGAAGGATGCAAGATGTGTAGGTGTGGTGTGTGCATATATTTGTTTAACTCTGACATGATTATAATTATGATTAATGCACTCATTAATTGCTGTGGTAAAAGACAACAATGATCATGCTCCTCCATTTTGTGCAGTCCCTGTTTTTTTTAATCAGCTCAGTTACGTTCCTTTTCTCGTGCCACTTGGTCAGGTTGTTCAGAGATTTTTCTACAGGTCTCACTCCTTTTTTTCCCCTTTTGAGTTTTTCTAGTGATTGTTAGGTCCTCTAATTTTTACTCTGTGAAATACCAAAGAAATTTTGTTTCTTTTTTCTTATGGTTCTAATTAATTTTAAATGTTCTGCAACTTCCCACACAACTTTATTTGTTTTCTGGCTGCTCAGAATATTACTGCTGTTATTATTCATTACTGTTGACGAGAATCTAATAACCAGAAGTGATGTCCATATTCTGATGGTAATGTTCTGTAATGCTGCAGAACAGTGGAGAGAATGTAATAACAGTAGAAATGTGTTCAATTATTCTTGTTTTCTCAGAGAGAAGGAAATACAAAAAGTTGAAAGACTCCCATACATGCAGTTATACACAAAAGGATGTGAATATTCATGGTTTATTTTTGCATCATTTCATCCTATGATAAAATATATTATTACTGATTATAGTTAATTATTTCATCATTGTTTGATCCAATAAATAAATATTGATAAAAACAAGCAATATTATACAGCTGTACAGATTATTATGCTCCCATTGTTACATTAAAGGAAACATAGAAGCAGACAAACATAGCAGAAATTATTATTTTATTCTGTCATGGGAACATTCATAATTTTCCTTTATCTTTAATAAGTCTGGGGATGTCTCTTTTGTGTGAGCATTAACTCCTACTAGTATGTTTTCTGCATTCATTAATGCTGTACTCTTTATAATGTTTTGGATATCTGTTATTGCTATTATTGTTCTCAGCTATCATTTTAGCTGTTTGTATTCTAGAACTGACAGATTTTGTTATATTTGTTCTTTTGAATGTTTTTTTCCCAAAGGATCGGTAAATGTTATGCTGTATATCTATTTTTTAATAAAACTGTATTAGCTTATTAAAGCTTGTCTTCAGCACGTGAGCACATAATGATTTTTGTGTCCTGCTTCACTTTTTTTTTCTGCAGGATGCTGATAAAAACAAGAATGCTAGTAATGGGAAGGAAAATGTGCTGGACAGAGAGGAGTTTGTTGCGTTTTACAATAGTTTGACCAGACGAACAGAGATTGAGGAAATTTTCTTGAGGTACTTGCATAAAATACATCAGGTTGTAGAAGACAGTACAAGCTCTGTAAGAATATGTTGTTCTATCTCTGGAATTGCCAGCATGATGTTCTTTCCAATTAATGCAGTAAAGGGGATGGGTTATGGTGGCTATTTTTTCAAACTCTGAGTGGAGATAAAAAGCAGGGGAAATGCAGTGCTTCCTTAGCAGATTCCATCACCATGAAAACTATAGCAATGCCTGACCCATTAGCCAAACTGGGCCTGTTAAAAAGGGATATGAACAGAGAGGTTGGACAGGGTCTTAGTCGGTTGTGGTTCACCAACCCAGACACAAGCATTCAGCTACATGTAGCTGACTTCTACTTAAGACTGTGTCTTCACCTACATAGGAATTGTTATCAATAGTTTATATTCTAAATTAAATTTTTTTTAATGCAAGTCTTCAGATTTAATGTTCACTTTCTCTTCCAGGTATTCTAGAGGCAAAGGTAATATGACACTCAAAGATCTTCTATACTTCCTCAGAGATGGACAAAAGGTACTCCCACTAACCAGTTTTTCCCATTGTTGACATCTTTGTTCGTTATTATTTTTTCTTTTCTTTTATAAGCCTGACTTGCTATTTATTTTGTTTCTTTACTGCACCTACCATTCCATATTCATTGTTTACAGTCTTTGTGTTATGATTTCCATTCTCATTTTTTTCCTTTTACTGCTTGCAGCTTCAACTCTCTAACTTCTTTCTGTGCAAGATTGACTAACCATCTGTATGTGTTCATGCAATTTCCATGTTCTAGCACAATTTACTGTGTTTATTTAGTACCAGCAGCTACTTATTTTAATCAAAACTCTCACTAAGACATTATAAATACTATATATTGATAACTAGCTCTTACTCCTACTTTATTTCTAATGTTGTCCTATGACGATATTTTTTGTGTGTAAAGAACATGGTTATTTGTTGTATTTCCTTAATGTGCAATCTTCTTCTTCTTCGTTCGCATTGTCTGTCTATATCTGCAGTACTGTCTCTTGGATAAATTTCACTGTTTTTTGTAATTCATGTATGGAACCATAGAGCTTATCTTCTTTAGTGGTTTCACTGGGCCAGTAATTATTTCTCAGTGACTCGTAGTTGATGCAGTTCTGGAGGATATGTTCCACAGTTTGGGGCACCTGGGCACATGTACACAGATTAGTAATACCAACCTTAAACTTTGTATACATATGACTTCGGAGTCGGCTGTGTCCTGTTCGGAGACGGAAGATGGTGACTTGTTCCTTTCTGTTTAGCATGTGATAGTCATCATGTGGTGGTGTTTGTGGCTTCCTGTAGGTTTTTATCATGCTTTTCTTCTGATTATAAGTGATTGGTATGTCTGGCTGCTCCATTTCAGTGCCCTCTTTGGCCAGTTGGTCAGCTTTCTCATTGCCTGGTATCCCACAGTGGGAGGGAATCCATTGCAAAGTGACTCCATGTTGTAAGCCAATTTTTGACAAGGCATCCTTAAGGTCTGGTAGTTTGTTGCACTGAAGAGCCTCCAGTACTGATCTTGCATCTGTGAGAATTACTACAGGACATGTATCAATTCTGGAGTCTGATAGTTTTTCAACTGCAGCAATAATTGCCCTAACTTCTGCATCAAAGTTGTTGCAGTATTTACCAGTGGGTATGGAAATCTTATCAATGGTGTTGTTTGGATATTCAATATATGCTCCTGCCCCTCCATTCTTTATGGCATTATGTGCAGATCCATCTGTATACACACGTATCCAGGTGTCACATGGATATTTGTCATCTAGAACACTAAGTGTGGCTGTTGATCTTACAAGACTGCTCTGCATCTCACCATTCTGCACACCTTTCACTTCAGTCTGAATAGTTATTTGTGTATAATCTGCTTCTTTCCATGGTGTATGCTCTGGTACAGATGATAATGGAGCGACTACAGTTGGAAGGTCAGGTATCAGCTTACGCATACGCTTGGCCTGATGAATGAAGCTGCTTCTTTTAAGCCGTCCTAATGCCAAGTTATTGAATCTCTCCTTCAGGGGATGGCTTACAGAGCTAAGGAATTTTTCTCCCATGGTCATGACCTTTGTGTCTCTACGTTCCTTTAGCGCTTGAACACCAACTATTTTCTGCATTTCTACTTAATGTGCAATGAATTATATTATGATAAATACTCATTCTTAACAGACCTGTAAGTAATGGTCTATAGTCAGAATCAGTAAAGACAAGAAGTGTGTTTTGGGGAAATTATGGAATCAATATGAAGTTAAGAAAATAAAGGAAAGTCGATGAAAAGTTTATGGGAACCAAAATACAACTCTTAAATTCATACAGCATAGAACAGGATTATGGTGACACATACATTTTCCCATTACAGTTTATGCTATTTGAAACCAGATTATGAAAATGTAAATCTTTGGTCTTATAGTATTTCCAGTTCAGTGCAGGAATTTAGGTTGAGTACTAGCTTTTCTTGACAAAGACCTTCACCTCACTACTAACACTGATACTATAATTAGACTCACACAGCTAGTACTCAATCTAAATTCCTTTGAGTTCAATGGCGAATACTTTGATCAAATCAGTGGTGTTACCAAGGAAACGAAAATGGGTCCCAGTTATGCATGTTTATTTATGGGCTTTCTGAAAGTCAAATTATGGGAAATCTACACTGGCAGACTTCCAGAATTCTATAAAAGGTACACCGATGATGACATTTGAGAAACCAGTATGCCATAGGATGAACTAAAAAAAATTATTGATTTCACTAATTCACTTAATAAGAACATCAAATTCACTTATGAAATTTCTGACAAGTCTGTCAACTATTTAGATGTCAAAATATCTTTGGCACAGACAGGCTTCACTGATTACACCAAGGCATTCGACAAGGTGAAACATAATGAAATTTTTTAAATGCTTGAAAACATCAATATAGGCGACAAAGACTTGAGGATTGTAAAACATCTATACTGGCAGCAAGAAGCAGGAATTCGAGTTGAAAATAGAACTGGAAAATATCAACCTACAAAACAAGGGGTGCGACAGGGATGTGTACTGTTTCCAGACTTTTTTTCTCTGTACAGTGAGAATATTGTAAGAGTGATCATCACAGAACCAGGCATAAAAATTGGAGGATACAATATTAACAACCTTCGGTATGCTGACAATATAGTACTGATAGCTGAGAACCAACAAGACCTGCAAAATCTCTTGGATAAAGTCACCAAGGAAAGTGAACAGAAAGGCCTTACTTTGAACATCAAAAAGACAGAGACTATGGTTATATCTAGGAAAAAGAATCCACCAGCATGCAGTATAAAATTAAACGGAACTATTCTAAAGCAGGTGCAGAAATTCAAATACCTTGGAGCAGTAATAACTTCAGATGGGAAATGCATAACAGAAATTAGGAACAGAATAGGCCAAGCAAAGACTGCATTTCAGAGAATGAGAAACATATTAGCCAACACATCCTTATCAATGAATGTTAGAAAATGAGTCCTAAAATGCTATATTGAACCTATCTTGTTATATGGAAGTGAATCATGGACAATAGGCAAGTCTGCACAAAAATCACTGGAAGCAGCAGAAATGTTTATTAGAAGAATGTTGCGAATTCCCTGGACAGCAAAAATAACTAACGAAGAATGTATGAGAAGAGCTGGAGAGACAAAAAACCTTATCAAAAAAGATAAGAGAGAGACAATGTACTTTCATAGGACATGCAATGAGAAGAAGGGGGCATAGAAAATATTATAACAACAGGAAAAATAGAAGGAAGAAGATCAAGAGGAAGACCAAGAGAAATGATACTGGACAGTCTGATGGGATGGTGTGAGAGGAGATCACCAACTGAGCTGATGGCCTGCAATGAAGGATCGTGTACTCTGGAGAAGCATAATAGCCAACGCCAGTCGGCACGGCACCTGATGATGGTGATGATGACAGACAGGCTTGTCACCTCCATATTTTACAAGCCCACTGACAGCCACACCTATTTACTTTACACCTTCTCTCATCATGAAGCTTGTAAGAACTTCATCCCATACTCCCAACTCCTTTGTCTTCACCACCTGTGTCAGGATAACTTGGACTTAATAGATCAGTCCAACAAATTATTAGAATTTTTCCATCGTTGGTTCTACCCAGAAAATGCCCGTCAGAAAGCATTCAACCATATCCAGCTAGTGAGCCGCAAAGAAGCATTCAGAAAAAAACCTTTTACCCCATCTGACAGAGTTGAATTAGTACTTCCTTTTCACCTGCATGGTCATATGGTTATGAAAATTCTTATCGTCTGCCACTAATCCAACTCGACACTGACACTCGCTATATTTTCTCAGACCCACACCTGTTAGCATACAAACGTGAACTAAATCTTAAGGACATCCTCATCCATAGTCACCTGAAGCAGAACCTTACATATGTTGGCACTAGAAAATGTAACCGCCCTCGCTGTTTTATCTGCCCTGTAGTCTGGGAAACTAAAACAACCACCTTTCCTAGAACTATCCTCACTCTTCATGAGGGATTCACATGCGAGTCCCACAATGTGATATGTGTCTTGTCTTGTCTTCTGTCTCCCTGTAATTGTGAGCTGGTGTTCTTTGCAGCCTATGCTGTGAAGATGTTGGGGCACAGCATCGTATTGGCGTGGGACTGGGGTTATAGTGGCTATCTTTTCAGTCTCAGAGTACCGCTGAAGAGCAGGGTGGTGTGCAGTGCTTCTTTAGCAGGCTCCACCACCATGGGAATTAGCGATCCCTACCCCATTAGCCAGGCTAGGCCTGATACTGGGGATACCGCGAAGAGGTGGGACAGGGTCTTGGTCAGCTATGGTTCACTAACCCTGAAGCTAGCATATCAGCTATGGGTTGCTGATTTGCCTCATTGGACTGGTGTCTTCACCCCCCCCCACCCCCACAATGTGATATATGTCAATGTATGCAACAGATGAGAGATAGCTTATATTTGTGAAACTTGCCTCAGATTAGGGGACCGCATGCAGAAACATCTGTATGATATTACCCAGCATGCTTCAAAACCAGTCCTGAGTCATTTCAATGGCCCCAACCACAGAGACAAATCTGATGTTTTGGTAACACCCATCAAACAATGTTACACAGATGACAGACGTCACCTAGTGCTTGAGAACTGCTACATTCAGGAATATGGGATGCTGGAAGCACATGGTTTGAACTCGTTATTCAGCTACACCTAACATTCTCCTCTTCCACAATCATAATCCCTCCCCACTAAGTTCCATTCCCTTCTCACTTGTTACACATAGTTCAGAACCTCCTCACAGCATCATATTACAACCCCTCTACCTCAGCTATAATCACCTATTTCACCTTCTCTTGGCTAGGCTACCACCATGGTTTCCCCACCCAACACCCTCAGTTATGACCCACCTACCACACATCACAAGTCTCCATATAAATATTCTCTACACTCCACCATGCGCATTTCTGATACACAGCATCTGGCAAGCCACAGCTTCTTACAAGTTACAGCCAAGTGCTCTGTTCATCTTTTTTCATTTTTTTTTCTTTACATAACATTCATGTGAATTTATACTTTATCTCCTCTCTCTATTTCTTCATCCTGTGTGTTTTTTGTATGATTAAGGCTCATGCTGAAACGTCACAACTGTGTACTCATTATATAATAACGCTGTTCCTATTTTCTTCCTAGTTTATACTTTTTGGTATCACAGCTTTACTGCAGTGGCCTCATGTATAGCTATATACTTATACACTAATTCTATGTGTATGTTCCTATTATTCTTTTCTTTTCTCTGTTTTGAGCATAAAAATAATTCTTCATCAATGTTAAAGCATGTTTCTATAAGTTTTTGGGGGGTTTTTTTTCGGTAAAACTTTTTAGTATCCACATTTTGTGCATTATCATGCTTTTTTTATAGAAGAGTTGAAAGGTTCATGAAAATTTCCTGCTATCACTCCCCTTGCTTGCATGAATACACAGTAGTTTTTAATGAAATATTCTCAAAGAGTGACATTTTAAATTCTGCTAATTATGTTTTATTAGCTACCATCCAGTCTTGAACTATTTGTAACGCATTACATTTTCTCCCTTTTGTGGTCTAAATCTGTTCACATAACTTCAAGAAACAGCTGTTGTTTGCAAAAACGCTCGTTTGATAACTCTTAAACTACTATTCAAAAGAACAACCTGAGTAGATATCCCATAAAAACACAGTCTAAACCTAAATAGAACAGAACAAACCACAGTTTTCAGGCTTCATACAGGATACTGCAGACTACAAAACAATCTACATAAACTGAAGGTCACCTAGACTCCACTCTTTGCATGCCAAAATGGTCTCCAGAACCCAGAACACATCATGCAGATCTGCAATCTCTACAGTGATCTGAGAACCTAAACCTGGTCCCAGGAAAAGAGCATGGAAGGACAAACTATGGAGGATGTATGAAGAACTGCTGGTGGTGGTGAGATTCATCTCCTTGTCTAGACAGCTGAGCACAGGAAATCAAATGCAGAAGAAGCAGAAGAAGAAGAAACTACCATAACCCATTTAAACAGCTTTTAAAAAAATAACTGCAGCCAGATGTTTTTGTTCCGTAATTGGGTGTTTGTAATGTTAAACTGCTGTAAATGCTAAAACTCTCTCTCTCTCTCTCTCTGAACCTTAAGTGCCCAGGGCACATGGGGCTTCCGCAAGGGTTTTCCACAAATGCCTGTCTTTCGCCTTTTTTTCTGCTCTTGCCCAGGTGAGCCCTCTATTGCTCAACATCCTTTCTGTTGCTCTTCTCCATGTCTCTTTTGGTCTACCCTTACTTCTGCTCCCCTGTGGTGTCCATCTTAGTGCTATTTTTGGTAGTGAGTTGTCAGTCATTCGGAGCACATGTCCCAACCATCGCCAGCGTCTTTCCTCAATAATTGTTGTCAGTGGTTTCATCTGCATTTCTGCCAATAAAATGTTATTTCTTATGGTGTTTGGCCAAAATATTTTTTAATTCTACGTAAACATTTAGTCTGGAAAGAATTCAACTTGTTTTCTACTCTGAGTACATTTCTGTTGTTCACATTTTGCTTCATTAACTTTGTCTTTCCTACATTGATCTTTAGTCCTATGTTGTTTGCATTCTGGGTTAACTTGTTTATTTTATCTTGCATATCTTTGTGACTGCTTGATAATAGACAAATGTCGTCCGCAAAGTCAAGGTCCTCCAGCACTGTGTCAAGGGTCCATTGTAATCCTCTGCGTTTGTCTGATGTTGCCTCCTTCATTAACCAGTCTACTGCCAAGATAAATAATGTTGGTGATAGTACACATCCCAAATGCTAAAACTACATATGTTAAACTGCTGTAAATGCTTAAACTACATATGTTAAACTGCTGTAAATGCTAAAACTAGATGTCATTTCCCAGTAAACTATCATGGCTGATGTTTTTTATTATCAAAAGTGTTCATGTGTTTGGTTGTTGTTTGGTAGGAGTCAAAGTTTTAAAACATTGAATGTCTATTGTGTACACATTTCTTAGCCTTTTTGTTTCTTTAAACAGGTCAGTAATGCAGATGAAGATGATTGTCACAATATTATTGATCAGTTTGAACCTGAAGGAAACACTAAAAAGCATGTACAGCTCAGTATGATTGGTATGAACCACTTTGTCTCATCTAATACAGTTGCCTTCTAAATATGTTTGTGACAAAATGTTCTAAATCTCATTTAAGCAGTATATCAGTTTTTCTAAATGATTACAGTCTATATGACATCTCTAATAGCAACAAAGTAAATACTGCAAAAACGTATAAGTATAGAAAAATATTAAAATATTATGAAATAAAAAAAAAATCTAGTAGATAGGAATTTAAACAAAGCACATATGTCTTTAAAATATGAAAAAATAGAAGTAAAGCTGCATTTGTGACCTTAGAATGATAAACAGCTAACTTAAGTAGTTATTTCTGTTCTTCGTGGAATTTACTGAAATGGTAGAAAATTCAAGTCTAAGTTTTTGCATCTGGTGACAACTGGATGGAGCAGAAGTTTGATTTGGATTTATTTATCCATCTGTCTTGCATTCTGAAATTGATTCATGATTCGTGTGTAATTTCTTTTGTTTAATTTATCTATTACTTGTGAACTTTGAGGTTTTCTTTTATTCTTTTGTGCTCTACCTTTATCTTATATTTTGCCTTGAGTTTCCACTTCTACCTGGTCCACTAGTTACAAATAAAAATTTCATCATCATCATAACTATAAAATTTCTGTTTTTCATACATTATGAACTACAAATGTGTTTCATATCAAATTTTCATTTGAGCACATGTTTTTGGGAACTTTTTATATGATCACTCAGGATTCCGCAAGTTTCTAACATCAGAAAGAGAACAGTTGTTTAATCCTTCACACCATGTCGCTTACCATAATATGAAACATCCAATGACTCATTACTTTATAGCTTCATCACATAATACGTAAGTTTTTACATATTTTTGACACTCTTTATTATCATCATTATACCTCACATTTTTCATGATTACATATCATTCTTTCTATCCACTAATGCTTTCCATAAATTCAGCTGAACTCATACAAGGGAATTTAGGTTTTTGTGTCAGCATTTGTGTTTCACTGTGACAGTTAAAGATGGAGGCTGACAGAAAATCAAATATTATTGTAATGGTACATAAGTCTTTGTGCTAAAATGATTTTTTTTAAAAATAACCTCAACTGGATTCCACAGTACACTACTGCATTCAGGGATAAAAATAATCGGGTAGGTAATGATGGTGTATTAACAATTTTAAAAAATTTAAAATGTCTAGAACTACCTTGGGAACTTCAGTGATTGGGTCATATTACACAACAGTTTCATAAAAACCATTTGCAAATGTCATTCACCAGTATTGGCAGATTGTAGATTCTGAGATGTGAAATATTAAGCTCACAAATCTCACCATATGTATGCCATATAAAAGGAAACACTACAGATCTCTTGCTGCATTTGATTAAACATTGTGTGATCACAACTGGCTTTCAGATATTTTATGCAGGAAATTAAGACCTATCTAATCTGATGAAACAAATATATTTTAAGAAATCTGTGGATTATATTAATTTTTACAAAATAACAATAGCAACTGTTTATTTTTTGTTTTGCGTTTTCATTGACCAGACTTTTTTAAAAAGTGGAAACAATCTTGGCTATATTCGAGCAATGATTCTGTTATCGGGGCTGGCAAGCCTTTAGGTTCTTTAAAATATTTGATGAAAGCCATCATTGCCAACACTTGATCCAACTTGACTTCTGTTTTTAAGATTTTTGCCAAGGCCACCAATTGCCAGGAACAAAAATGACATAACCCAACAAAAGCCACTCAGAATTTAGATACATATAAATCTTGAGCCGTCCCAGATTTCCAAGATGAAATTTCATAAATTTTATAACACTTCATGAGAGACCTGTTGGAACTTCTGTAATCAACTGACTACCACAGCCACCTTCTGCTTGCTTGTTAAGATCAAAGCAAGAACTCACATTTAAAACTGGTTTTAGTTTTGTCAAAAATGAAATCTTTTCCCACTGTTTGGGTAGTTTTAAAATATTTCTTTACTAACCAGTGTCATTTTGTACTAATTATTAGCATTATTTTAAATGTAAATTCAAATATTCAGGCACCAGCATTATGTTTTGGTTAAATTTCTGGGGGGAAAAAAAACATTCTTTTTCATTGTTTGACTGAGTCAAGACTGTCAGATGTCAAGATACGAGAGCAAAGGGAAATGGAAAACCAGACAAGCTGGCAACCACGGCATCGATTCAGGGTAGCCTAAGAATGGACAAGGAGGGGATTGCAAGAGCCATCTTGGACAGGCTGCATATGGAGGACAACATTGAATTGAATGACAGCGATCACATCAGGATGGTGATCAAGTTAAGGAAATAAAGGGGAAGTGGACATTTTTCTAAACGAAGTGGTTTAGCATGTGTTACCCATAATTAGTATGTATCTGGCTCCATCAGTAGGTGTACAGTGCAGTGGGTGTTGGAACAGAAGGCAGAGCACATATGTGAATGCCCTAAATGCAGGGATGCCAGTCACTGATTACAGCTTACAGATTATACACCAGACTGTCAGATAACTAAAGCACTGGTTACCAAACCTTTTGAGCTCATGAAACACAGGCATAAAAAAATGTTAATCAAGTGGATTCTCCTAGATGTCTGCAGCACTCTTTACAGACACATCATGGCACACTAATATATACTTGCAAGTCTCATGCTACACATTCTTCCAAAATCCATCACATCTGATAAATTATATTTTGATAAATCAGAAACATATACAACTATCAGGTCAGCTTTTGACTACATATTTTTTAAAAATGTAAATAACTGAATAGTCATTTTTCCTTGGTCAGTCCACAAAACAAAAAAAACTGAAATATTTCAGGTTTGAGAAGCATAAGGGCTGACTGGTTATTGTCGACCGAGACCAGTTTTCCAACCTCATATTGATCCTTAGAAAAAGAAAACAAGCCGTGTTGTCAGTGAGTGAGGATTGGCTGTCAGGGTAGAGCTTTCTGAGGAGCTGGTATTGTAGCTCACTAGAAAGATATGGTTTCATCTAATTCTATATACATATATAAATATAGAAAATAAGTTGAATTCTTTCCAGACTAAATGTTTACAAAAAATTAGAAAAATATTTTGCCCAAACACCATAAGAAATAACATCTTGTTGGCAGAAATGCAGATGAAGCCACTGACAGCAATTATTGAGGAAGGATGCTGGCGATGGTTGGGACATGTGCTCTGAATAACTGACAACTCACTACCAAAAATAGCACTAAGATGGACACCACTGGGGAACAGAAGTAAGGGTAGACCAAAAGAGACATGGAGAAGAACAATAGAAAGGATGTTTAACAATAGAGGGCTCACTTGGGCAAGAGCAGAAGAAAAGGCAAAGGACAGGCATTTGTGGAAAACTCTTGCGGAAGCTCCATGTGCCCTGGGCACATAAGGTTCAGATATATATATTGTAACATTCCTTTTATAAGTTGGATCAAAACTGAAACATATAATGGTAAACACCACAAAATTCTCAAGTCCTTTAACTTTCAAACATGAAATAATCAAAAACTTATAATTCATTCATATCAACTTTTTTATTATATGCAGACAAAACAAAAAAATGACCATGCACAGGTTGATCCATCAAGAGTCCCTAGTATTGGTAGGCATTGTAGCAGTGGCAAGAATCCCTACTATTGGTAGGCATTGTAGCAGTGGCAAGAATCCCTACTATTGGTAGGCATTGTAGCAGTGGCAAGAATCCCTATTATTAGTAGGCATTGTAGCAGTGGCAAGAATCCCTAGTATTAGTAGGCATTGTAGCAGTGGCAAGAATCCCTAGTATTAGTAGGCATTGTAGCAGTGGCAAGAATCCCTATTATTAGTAGGCATTGTAGCAGTGGCAAGAATCCCTAGTATTGTTAGGCATTGTAGCAGTGGCAAGAATCCCTATTATTAGTAGGCATTGTAGCAGTGGCAAGAATCCTTAGTATTAGTAGGCATTGTAGCAGTGGCAAGAGTCCATAGAAATGTTGATATCTGTGAGTTTTGACTCACTTAACTACAGAAACATGACTAATAAAGCTAGAAGCAAAGTCATGTTAACGATGCTAAAAGAACTTAATAAATAGTATCATCTGTCAATGTACACTGAGAGATACATTTTGGATTTGTCCAGAGTACAAAGATGGTTGTCTTAAACAGAAGTAAAAACAAAAAAATAAATAAAAAGCTGGCTACTATAGTTAAATTGTTCTAAAGCTGTGAAACATTTATTTACCGGTACTTGTTCTTGTCTTTACTTTGCCTCCCATCCCTTTCTTGAATCATTCTCTCTCAAATTCATTTTTCCAACGTCTAAAGAGAACGCTGTTTTTTTTTTCTATTGTACAAATGACCTAGTGACTAGAATTGTTGTTTACTAATACAAACCACCCATCTGCAGCTATTTAAGCAAAGACCAGCTTAGAGGTCCTAGTGATGTTGAAATGTACATCAAGGCTCTAAAACAAGGCTGTAGAATCTTGGAATGTAAGACTATACTTATACTTCCAGTGGTAAAAAAACAAAAGTAATATTAGCTCTTTGCTTTGCCTCTGTTCAAGACCTGTTTTCATATTATTTTCACTCTTGCCTGCTCGACTGAGTATGATTTTATTAGCCACTTATGGTTATACTCATATTTTGTTTCTTTTACATAAAGATCTGTTGGCTGTTGTTGATAAAGCTTGCAAATCAATAATCCCACTTTTATGCATGTAAGGACTGTTTCATTTTGTTTAGTTTAAGTTAAGAGTTGTGCCATAATAACAATTTCTCTTTTCACATGGAAGACAGCAAATATATATTTAATAATAATATCTCCTTGTAATATCACAGAGTGCAGTTAAGAAATAATTGACTTCTAAAACATTTAGCAAGCTCTTGTTATGAGCTTATTCTGAGTCTTCGCTTGACATAGGCACTTTTTACCTTTATAATTGAACATTTCAATTGAAAGTGATGAATCAAGACAGATAAAGTGGTCATTTCATACAGTTTTACAGAAATGGTCAGCTAATTTCTTAGTTTCTTGAGATATGTGCACTCACATTTTCCCATTTTCCATAATGACAAACTTGTGTTTCCTTTTCCTAATTCTTTTATAAGTTGATACTTATGCTAGTGTGTGATATTCATAGATATGTGCTAGAATATCTGTTCATATATGCTTTTCGTATTAATTTCAGCATGGCTAAAATTACATCTTATGTTTTTTCCTAGAAAGCCAGAAATAACATGTCTCAAAATTTATTTTGATATTAGTACAAAACTGTTTTTCACTTTTGCTTTCTGGAAATACTGACTTAGTTTCATCATACACTGTGAAGTGAGGTTAATGTATGCTATTTACTGTTTCATCATCATTTTCAGTGATGAAGTAAGCAAATTTTAAAAAATTATTTCATGGTGTTATCTATGTATAGTTTGTGCATGTGTGTAGCATTATAGTTTTATTGTTGTGTACCTCTTGTTCACAAAAGTTCATGAAAGAAGTATATATCCTTGTACTACCATAAATTTGGAGATTTAAGATGCAATGGTTTATTCATTGTTGTGGATCTTTGCAAAGAGAAACCACCATAGACAATTTTTTAAAAGCAAATACAGTTATAGTAAATACAGAAAAAATTGTTATTGTATATCTTTCTTCAGATACAGCTACAGAAAGCTGTGCTTTTGACTTTGCACCAGTTTATTTTATATTTAGAAAGACAGTGAAGCAGTGAAATGGGTGATTTTCAATCTGAACCAGTTTTTAAAATCACCCTTTTTTTTTTTTTTGCTCTGCCCTGTATCACACATCTGGAATGCAAAGATGCTACATATATAACAGCTCTGTTTTGTGAGACAAAATAAGTCATAAAAATGTAAAACATTGCCCAAAATTTACCTTAATTTTTTATAATAATTGTTATACTTCCATGCTTCCCAGAAAATGTTATGGTTGTGATATTTGGGCAATGAAATTTATTTAATGTATATTTTAACTCAGATTTACTTCCCTTGCCTATTCTACTTTTTCCTGTGTATCTTATTGTATCTTTTGTACTTTTACTGCATATGTTTTCTGCATACACCAACACATGGCTCTCTCCTATTTTGCACAGTTACTTGGCTGAAGACCAGCTTAAAGGGCCCAGTGAAGTTCAAATGTATATCACGGCTCTCCAAAAAGGATGCCGCTGTGTAGAGTGTAAGCAAATGTAGAATGTAAATGAAAGTAATTCATAAGAATTGCTAAATATACAGACTTTTGAAAAAAAAAAAAAAATTAATTGGATAATATGAAATTTACAGGCAGGTAAAAGAAAATTTGAGCTTAGGTGTGCATTTTTTCTGAATTATGGTTTCACTCATTAACATTTTGTTGAAAACAGCTAAAATTATTCATGTAAATAAGATTACTTTTATTATTGGATGTGCTTTCCATGATATTTTGCCAGTTTATTTAATTTCTTCATGTGTTACAATTCTGCAGATTTGAAAAATTAAAAAAAAAATATTGGATCCTTACACTTTATATGTGAATTAATATAACCAGAAAATTTATTGATATGCATTTTTAAAAAAATGAGACTGCCTTTCTGTTTTACTTAGCTAATTTACACATTTGTCAGCATTTATACATTTAGTATGTTCATGCTTTTCACAGAGAAGACAGAAGATATTATTACTGGCAAATAATATCTCTTTTTTTCTATTTATCTGTATTCCGCGATATGTTATGTGTGTCTGCTTCCCCTGGGCTTGTTGTGCATGCATATAAAATTTATAAAAGATACATATATCTGTTCTAATAAGCACACAAAAGCAGATATGTACTGTCATGCTTATTGAAGAAAGAATTCACTAAATCATGCTGCATCTCTTACAGTTATGTATATGTAATACTTGAGAACCTTCATCAATGGCAAGGTTTTTTTTTTTCTCTTTTTTTCCTTAATAAGAAAACTTGAAAAACAGTCTGAGAATTTTAATTTAACATGATAGTGAAGTTTATTAGAATACCACAACTTTTGTCTGTATAAAAGAGCAAGGAATGTAATTAATTATATATCATGTTATCTGATTTTTGCATTGAGCTTTGGTGATAACAAAGAAATGCAAACTGCAGTCAGAAAAATTTTTCATGAGAAATGTTAGATAAAAACAACCAATATTTCAATAATATTTTAGAAATAGTTTCTTACTTGGCAAAAACATTTTTCAAAGAGAGAAGTGGAATTTTTCAACTTGATTGTTTAAATTTGTATCTAAATAGTAAATTTCACTAAAATGATTTAAAATCTCATATTTTAGTCCGTCAGTCATTTGCATGTCCCTTGCAGAACTTTGCCTCCCTAACAGCTCTCCTGTAGGCCTCTCGGTGATCTCGTATAAAAAAAAAAAAACCTCCTGTAATTGTCATGAAGTTCTCCACTTAACACTTTTCACTTTTTTTTCTGTTGATAATTTACAAAGTCATAAAGACAGATTGTCCAGTATTTTCCTGTACTTTCTTTTGTAATCTTCACTTCTGTTTCCTTCCTACTTCTTCTTCTTCGTTCACTTCTACCACCAAGACTGCCCTGTGATCCTGCTGAGTTTACTCCTGTGGTCCACGATGTGTCCCATGGTCCCCCTATGGTCCCTGAGAGGCCCACAAGAGATCCCCGAGAGGATCACAAGAGGTTCAGAGTATAGCAGGGCTTGGGCCTGAATTCTTGGTGGGTCACAAAAGTGGGATTGGTGACACCGTGGTTTTCGTTACACCAGTATCTTGTGTTTGACTTTCTCACCGGAAAACCTCGACATGTTTTGGATATCAGTATATCCCCCACCAGGTGAGAGGTGGTTGCCCATCCAGTCCAGCATTGGACTTTCTCACCGGAAAACCTCAGCATGATTAAGATACACATACATCCCCGTCGGGTGAGAGGTGGTTGCATATATAGACTGCACTGGTCCAGTGTCTCCGACTTCAGCATTTTGTGATCATGGCCGCTACCCTTCCTAGTTGTGACCAGGACGGAGCTTTTGTCCAGGAGAATGAATCCTCACCCCTGGGTTAAGCCGGTTTAGGCATATTATCCCAGTTTAGGACGTGACTGACCCTAGGGCAGAGGTACCGTGACATAAGTAGTCATTAAGTTTCATCCCTGGGTTAAGCCAGTTTATGCATATTTCACCATTATGGGTGTATATCGGACGTGGCTGGCCTCTAGAGTAGAGGTGCCGTGGTATGAGTAGCTCTCGCCGTGAGACTACTGGACATACCGATTAAGCTTCACTTTATCCTTTCCATCACCTTTTTCACAGCGGTGCCGCACGGCAAACCTAATCACATTTTCTTCATTGGTCAGGAGGAGTTTCACTCCATGCGTGGCATCTGAAAAATCTCGCCAGAAGTATCTTAGCTTAACCCCTGGGTTAAGCCAATTTATCCAGTTTGCCACAGTATAGGTGTATATAGCTCGTGGCCAGCATCTAGAGCAGAGGTGCTGTGATTTGAGTAGTACTGACCTCGATACTACTGGTAACTTCACTTAATCCTTTCTTTCACCATTTCCACGGTGACTCTGCGGGGCAACCCTAGTCGCATTTTTCTTCATTGGCCGGGAGGAGTTTCCCCCACGCACAGCAGCTGAAGAATCTCGCCAGCAGCGGGTTTTCGATGAATTACCAAATAAGGCTCTCATCTACCCAAAACATCTGGTTTTCAGGTGCCAGATATTCGCCTTTGCCCCTTCTCCTGTCAATTTGAACAGTTCCGCTACGAGAAGGCCAGGAGCTGGACATGGACTGTCAGAGACTTTTTGAGACGTACGCCTTGGAGACATTTAATTGGAGTGGAGAGTATATCTCCATCCCTCCTCTGGCTATAACAGTCCTTAGTCTCCATCCTACTGATTCTGCCTTTGTCACAAAGTGTTGGGATATGAATATTTTGTAGAAGTTGGGAGGAGGAAGAATGGAGGGGTGAAGCAGTGGCTTGGCATTTCACTCTTATCCGTAGTTCACACTGGACACTTCACAAACATGTTCATTGCAGTTTTTCAGCTTTCTATTAGATTAAAATTCATCTGAGCAATCATATGTCACTGATTTGAGTATTTTTGTTTGTGTATTATTCATTTTCTATGATTTGATTCTGAAGATATAGTGGCTTAACTATTCTTACATCTTACATCCTTCCCATGCCGCTGAACATCACATAGGGCTTGCATAGTAGCTTGCCAAGATTTCCTGTTTTCAGCGAGCTTTTCAACCTCATCATATTGGCTAGAAAGAAAACTTTTCATTTACTTAGTTTCATACTTATTCAGCATACTTAATTTTGTACTGTATTTTGTACTGTTGTTTATTTGTTTGCAAGTGGATTGTTGGGATGGACCTGATGATGAACCAGTTATATACCATGGCTACACACTCACATCGAAGATTTTATTCAGAGATGTTATCCATGCAATAAATGACTATGCTTTCAAGGCATCACCGTAAGTATTAGCAAAATAAATCAATGTATTTCATTATTTTTTGACACTTTTTAAAGTTGTGTGAATTTTAAGACCATATTTTTTCTTAAAAATATAATTTGTACATACTACTTATGTACATATGTGGAAAAAAATCTGGACTAATAGCTTATCATAATATTCTAAAAAAAAACTTAATGTAAGAGAAAAAATGTTCAGGATAAAGTTTAGAATTAGTCTAACAAAACCATAATAGATTTTGTTGTAGAGCCTCCTTGCAGCTACAAACATTATGTGTTTAATATATGCCATAGAGAATAAGTGCATAGACATCACATTGAAGGAAAGATGAGCTTTGATAGCTTTTTATAATTTCCAGAGATGTTAAAAAAAAAAAGATTTTTCCCACTGATTTGCTGGACTTGATGACAGTGTCATCTTTCTAACACAGTCATCATTGTTCTCAACTGTACTAGCTTTTCAGTGTGCAGTCATTTGGACTCATACATTTTTAACTCTTATACTACATTCGTTTCAGCTGTTCCTTGGTAGAAAATAGTACCATCATCATCTTGTGCCATTTCCCCACAGAAGGTTGGCTGCTCTGTCTCTTGTCTATAGTGCACGCAACCAAGCTGGTTCCTGTCCATCCATCTATGTTGCTGTCATCTTCTTGTTCTCTTCCCTTCGATCTTGCCTTCAAAAAGGATCTTCAAAAAAGTATTATTCCTTCTGACATGATGTGCCAAAAGTATCTTAGAAAATAATGAGGATATGGTAAAATTATTAGTTTGAAAACAGCAAATAACACTGTGAAAGAAAATTAGGCAACTAAATTATGAGAAAAATATATGAGCAAATAATATGAGCATAAATTTGAAATGAAGAACATGTAGATTAGCCAACCATGATGACTCTTTTTATCTACATCATGAGCATAACATTTTTCACAACCTTGAATATGATGCCAGATCTGATAGCAAAAAATATTTAGTGGAAAGAGCTAAAACTGGCCCTACACCTTAGAGGGATTGTGGTTTAGTTTTATTTTTACTTGGGGGAAAATTTTTCATGAGTCATAGCTGTGGTTTCATTAGATCTGCTTTTATATTTTTATGAGATGTTTCAGTTTTAAAACTCTTTAAAACTAATTAATAATTAGTAAAAGTAATAACCAGTCTTTCTTTTGTTGGGTCATAAAATATAATACAAAAATAACTCTTACTGATGTAATTCACCTGCTTTGATCATCGGGTAAATTGCAAAAAAAAAAAACTCAAGACATACAACATTTTTGCTTTAATATTGGAGATATAAAAATATTTGCATACCCTGGCCTTGTGGCACAAAATAGAAAGGCAACAAAAAAAGATCTGGGTAAAAAATATAAAAGGCCACACAGAATGAGGATGCATAATCACCAGTTCCTATCATTTATGACATATAATAAACAAATTTTTTTTTCTCTTATTTCATTTTCTTTTAACTTGAACACTCAGAATCCATTAATGCCTTACTGAAACAGATGACTGCTTCTATTGCCAATCTCTCCCAGATATCCAGTGACACTATCGTTAGAGAATCACTGTTCTGTGGAGCAACAGAAAGTTATGGCTGATATAATGGTGTCAGTTTTTGGTAGTATCCTTTATGCTGATATACTTTTGTAATTTAAATATTGCCCAGGAGCCTTAGAAATATTTTGTTAAATCTGAGAATAGATGAATTTCTTCATTGCTTTGTTGAACATGTATTTGTGTTTAAGACAGTTTTGTAAAACTGAAAATACAGAAGCTTTGTAGGAGTTTCAGGGGGGGGGGGGGTGCAGGAGGGGAAAAAAAAGAGGGAAGGGTGCTAATACTGGACTGGTGAAGAAACCAACAGATGTCCTCATAACATTATAAAAGGTCTACATTGGTCCTTGGTCAAAGCTAATTTCAGTATCAACACATGTTTATCCTTGGTCTGATTGCACAGTTTGCCTACAGTATGATCTGATTTGCTATATTTCCATAACCCACCTTAAGATCAAATCTGGTGCCCAGAAGTGGATGCGATTACCACACCCACTCCAGAAGAGCTTAGGAAAAAAATTATCATTAAGGTTAAAAATTGTTCTTCATATGTCATTGAAATTTTACTGTAGAAGTCATGATTCATTTATTTTTATCTGTTGATACTACTTGGCTGAAAAGTTAACTTTGCAGAGGATGAGGATTAAAAAAAGTGGATGAAGAAAGGAAACACATTAACTGAATCTGATTTTGACTTGCACATATTTTAGATATTTGATATTAAAGAAATTTCATTTAAAAAAAAAAAAAAAAAAGTTGTGTGATCTCTGATATCTTGATTCAGGGGTGATGGAATTATTTTCATGCGACGTCTAGTTTTGGAATTTTTATATAATTTTTCATTTGTTACCACATTTCCAGTTCTATTATTATAAGTTGTTTTGGTTTTTAACTCTCTGATAGAGGTTTACTTTCTTTCTTCAGTTTCTCTGTTTCTTTTTTTTTTCCCCTAATCCAGGACATATTTATTATTCAGAAAAAGCATATACAGGGTGTTCCATAAGTAACTTTGCACTAACTCAGTATCGATTCTGGTATCGTAGTGTTATCTTAATGTCTGTGATATCTAGCCACATCTCCCTGCCACAGTCATTAAGATATCACTACGATACTGGAATCGATACTGGGTTAATGCACAGTTATTTTCCGAAATGTATAAACTAGGAAAAAAGTAGGAACAGCTTTATTATTTAACGACTACAAAGTTGTGGCGTTTTGGTGTTAGCCCTAACTTTAAATAATAAAGCTGTTCCTACTTTTTTCCTACTTTATACATTTTGGTATCACAGATTTACTGCAGTGCCTCATGTATGGTTGTATACTTATACACTAATTATTGTGAGTTATTTTCCAACGCACTGTATCTCTTTATGTATTTCTTATTTTTGTCTCATATGTTCTCTGCTGCTCAGTTCAATACTGAGAGGACAGTGGAGTTAAAGTAGTTATAATTTACGTGCAGTGTTTTTCTCTTAGGGCAAAAGGTTACCTGCAGTTGTGGAACAAGATGATGATGATGTAAGTGATGAGGATGAAGCAGCAGACATGCCTAATAATTCAGTGAATGGTCTTGAATTCAATGACAACAACAACAAAGAGAAAGAAGAACATGATAGTCACAAAAAGGTCAAGCTAAGTCCTGCCCTGAGTAAAATCACATGCATGCAAAGTGTAGGATTCAAGACAATTGAGAAATCTACACAGCCTGGTTAGTCTGAAGAACTTAGTATGTGGAAGAGAGGATTTAGACTTTTCAAAGTTTTAATGTAACAGTGTTAATTACATATACATTTAATGAATTTTAACATTGTATGAATGCGTGGTTTTACAGCAAAACTTGTTAAATATCAGAATACGTTGTTATTATTATCATTTCTAGATACAATAGAGAAAAAACTCTCAATCAGACATGGTAATGTGCTGCTCTGTGTCACATCATGTCATTTCTGCAAATGCACTTTAGGGGTTCTGTGTGAAAGGCTCTGGGTTTGGGTCTGTCATGTCATCATTCTTCCTGTGCAGTCCCAGTCATCAAGTGTTTTGGTCATATCTTTTTAATCTTCAGATTATAACCAACTTATCTCCATCTCATTTGTTTTAGCACAGGTTTATATAATTCATTTTGGAGCATTCCTGGATTTCTGTGTTCCTTATTATGCCATAATAAACTATTTCCCTACTACTTTTTTTAAGGCAAATCTTACAACAATGTGCTGTGTTACTTTTCTAGAGTGTTCTCATTATTTTTCTCAATCCTCTGCCCTTAACATCTCTGCATGGCCTATGTTTTATCATAAGCTTAGTATTTTTTTCTGCTTTATCAGTGCAAATTTTTTGTTATATTTCACCAAAGAGCACATTTTTTAGGATTTATTAAACAGTCTCTCAATGTCTCTATATCTCTCTCTCCTCTCTCTCTTTTCTCTCTCTCTCTTCTCTCTCTCTCTTCCCTCTCTCTCTCTTCTCTTCTCTTCCCTCTCTTCTCTCTCTCCTGTCAGTCCATTTTTCCTGTCTATTTTCATTTACACTGTGTCTGGTACAGGACATGCACCATCTTTATCATAAACTAAAACTGTGATTTTCTGATTTCTGCTAGGTCTTCTTGGATAAACTAATGTGTAATTGATGTATCAATAACACCACTAGCAGAACTGAGTGTGCATGTTTATATTTGTATTTACAAATATACTGATAGTCATTACATTAAAACTGAAAAATGAATTCATGGGTAATAAAAAAAAAAAAATAAAAGTAGAAGCAGCTTCAGTTTTTATTTTTGTTCTGTCTAAAGTTGCTTATCATCTTTTGTTTTTTTTAATCAATTTCAGCACACTAACAACATTTTTTTACTCCTCTAAACAGATCCGTTCTTCAATGTGATTTCCCTTAGTGAAAACAAAATAGAGAAATTAACCCAGTCTGATGCTCGTGGACTGAATTCTATAACCCATCATCGTCTCATCCGTACTTACCCAGCAGGCAGTAGAACAGACTCCAGCAACTATAATCCAGTACCCATGTGGAACCATGGATGTCAAATTGGTTAGCTTATTACGATTTCACTACTTTTTACTCTTATTTGATTCATGTTTTATTTAAATGGACAGGATATTGTTCATTGTCTTCTTGAATTATTTCTTAATGAAATCCTTATTTAAAAAAAATAAAAAAGAAAATCAGGGATGAGAACATGATAATTCACATAAAATTATATACAATCTTATGCATATTATTTCTGCTCATAAGAAATTTTCTTTCAGTGCATGGAAGAAAGTCAAAATAGATTGGATGTCAAACACTTATTATTAGATGTATAGTCTGTCTATATAGTCTGCTTATAGTTATTGGAGATTTCATACCTTAATTCATCAATCTGAAATCCCACAAAAAAATATCATACTTGAGAAGGGACAGCATCACTAAAGAGGGATAAATAACAAAAAAAACTTATTTTCTGGACTGTATTATTTGAGTCATAACATCTTTCTAAACTCTGAGACATAAATCATTTAATGTGACTTAATCTATCTTTTATAATATGTGATAGCATTTTGCATTTATTTAGGAGAGCAAAATATCTGATTGATTAATTTGTTTATGAGTGATGAGTTATTACATAAACACTATAGTGAGTGCAATCTCAGTGAACAAATGTTTAAATTTAGCTGCAGATTTGGATAGCACAGACACATTTGTCTGTTATATATGAGGATAATGCTCTGATATACCTTATGTCTTATAATGACTTTTCTGTTTTGTTTTAATTAGTGGCTCTGAACTATCAGACTAGTGGAAAGGCAATGCAGCTTAACCACGGTCGCTTCATGGACAATGGAGGGGTTGGCTACATTCTGAAACCACGATTTCTTTTAGAAGGTTAGTGAAAGCTGAGAAATAAACATTTAAATGTTGAAATTAAACTGGGGTTAAACCTAACTGATCAAAGTTGCATAGGAAATTAGGTCTGTCCTTGTGAAGGGCCGTTAGGTGATCTTGCTGTGAGATGCTTCTGTTATTTCTGCATCAAGATGTTTGTTGAAAAGAGCAGGAAGGTGAGATGATAGCATGAGATCACTAGTGTTAGAAGCTGTGGTGCCTGGGTAGTGCTATCAGTAGTGACTTATATTCTCATCTACAGGTTGTAGGTTTGAGACTTGCTACTGGCACTCAGTTGAACAAGCTGTAGAAACATTCCAGATATTCAAGAATTTTAGAGAACTAAAACATTTAGATTATCTACCTACAGGGTGAAACATACTGAATTACGCTGTGCTCACATCTGTTGATGAATCAAGAAGGACATAAATAACATATGAAATTTCATGAATGTAGAACTTTAACTCTTTCCCTGCCATTGGCCTTGTGACAGGCGGCATCCATTTTCCATGCTCCTGCCTTGGGCCTTTGGGTAGGTCTCTGGTTTGTTTTGGTGTATAATCGGTTGAATTTTTAGATCGCATGTTATATGTACATGTCACATTTTACCTAGCATTCTTTTCACAAAGCATTATTAACAGGGGTCAAATGGAGTCAAATTCAGTGTTTTCGACCTTTTCAGCTTTTTTATATGACTTCAGAGGCAAACATGTCCCCCTATTACTAGAGCACTGTTCTTGAATGTATTCCAAGTAGATCTAGACATATTTAACGACCGGAGAAGTAGTTAAAAGGTTATTTCAAACATTTTTTTAGTGATTTTTGGCACATACAATCACAATATGACATCGACAAGTCGATCTAGACATTTAGATGATAACTAGTGTCAATCTAGATCTATCTGATGGTAAGTAGGACACAATTATTGTCTAAAAACATCACATTACTTCTTTTTTCCTAAAACATTCTGCATTTATGAAATCTTCATAGATTTACAGCTATTTGGATGTATAATACGTATACTTATAATGTGGAAATAATTTCTTACATTCACTTTTACACTTATCCCCTATACATATCAAGACCCACGCATTTTGTCTGGCACAGACGGGAATGTCCACTTTTTTTTTTCTGTGGCACGGGAAGAGTTAACCAGGTTCAAATAAGGTGAATGTTTAAAAAACATAAGAACAGAATGTGAATGAAAAATGCCCTTTTATGTGGAATGTTGTTAACATTTGTTAAAATAAAGTCCTATTTCTGTATGGTTTTCTTTATATCAGGCTATATTAGTACAGCCAGGCTAAATGAGATAGGCATTGGCGTGGTTTTTAGTGATATTTGGGTAGGGGTTAATAGAGCTTATAGTGATGGAGAACATTAAAGTGAGTCCTTGAAATGACTGATGTAGATGATGGTGATGGATCTGACTGTAGCAAGTAAACGTGCTAAAAGTCTTCAGCCCCGGTTGCCTGGCCTGTTGTGTATAATAAGAGGACATTTAATGTTGCACTGAATAATTACAAATAATTAAAATGATAAATAGGAAATGATGAAATCAAGAGGTTTGGATAGCACAAAATAAAAATTAAATATTATTCAGAACTGCAAAATGTTGCAAGTATAAACCATCCATACATCTGTTGTGTATGAATTTTGAGAAATGCTTTATTTTTTTTTTTATGATACATAAGAACAGACAAGAAAGAAGACACTCAAAAATTCTTCAGAATTCTCAATCATTAGCATTTAAGGCAATTTTTTTTGTTTCTTAAATCCTTTCTAGAGGACATGTTTGGGGTCATTGATGGCACAGTCACTCGTTCTGTGTGCAAAATTTTAAGGATTGTGGTAAGTTCATTCACTGAATTAGTTCCAGATGTGAAGACAAAATTTTAGCAGTAAATAGTTTCTTTTACTTGAAAGAAAAGTAAAAGGTAAAGGTAACCCTGTCATGCATTAGATGCACATAGGGATATGATGTTAGTGCCCATATTTTACTTGACCTGTCAGCACACTAGAGGGTGATATGGTCAGCATCACCCCTGGCCGCCTTTCTTTCCCCACCTCCAGAAGAAGTCAGGTACCCATTTCTACAGATAGAGGCCTGGAGTGTCTCTGGCTGGATTTGAAAAAAAGCAAAGAACTGACTTTTTAATCATAATTAAAGTAAAAAAACAAAACAAAAAACTACCTGGAATCTCAAATCATAATAAATCTGCATATTGTTGATAAATCCCATTGATGACTAAAGTGTGGCAAAAGAATTCTTCAACAGATAAACCATCTGGGAAGGAAAAATTACTTCATATATCAGAAGAGGCATATGAAAAAAGTTCAGGAATTTTGACACACAACTATAAATAAAATCATTTGAAGGAAGGATGTAGATCAGCAAATAGAAAATATCAAGATAGCATAGCTAAAAAGTAAGTAGTAGATCTGACAGAGAGTATAACATAAATGCATGACATAAATGTGTCATCACCATTACCCAGAAAATATCTTTCGTAAAGCATTCAACCGCATCCATTTAGTGAGCCACAAAGTTGCATTCAGAAAAAAACCTGTTACCCCACCTGACAGAAATAAATTAGTACTTCCTTTTCACCCACATGGTCAGATAGTTAAGAAAATTCTTTATCATCGTCTGCCGCTAATCCCCACCACTCGCAACATTTTCTCTGATCTCACCCCTCTTAGCAGTCAAACAGGAACCAAATCTTAAGGACATCCTCATCTATAGCCACTTGAAGTGGAACCTTGCATATGTTGGCACTAGAAAATGTAACCACCCTTGCTGTGTTACCTGCCCTGTAGTCTGAGAAACGAAAACGATCACCTTTCCCAAAACTATCCTCACTCTCCATGAGGTATTCACATGCGAGTCCCACAATGTGATATATGTCATTGTATGCAAAAGGTGCAGAATAACTTACATTGGTGAAACTGGCCTCAGATTAGGGGACCGCATGCAAAAACATCTGTATGATATCACCCAGCATGCCTCGAAACCATGCTACACCTAACATTCTCCTCTTCCACAATCATAATCCTTCCCCACTAAGTTCCACTCCATTCTCACTTGTTACACATAACTCAGAACCTCTTCACAGCACCACATTACAACCCCTCTACCCCAGCTATAATCACATACTTCACCTTCTTCCTGCTAGATTACCATTGTATCACTCTCTCTCCCCTCCATGGTTTCCCTACCCACCACCCTCAGTTACGACCCCCCTATCACGCATCCCAAGTCTCAAATTAAATACTCTCTACACTCCACCATGTGCATTTCTGACACACAGCATCAGTCAAGCCACAGCTTCTTACAAGTTACAGCTAACTGCTCTATTCATTTTATTTAATTTTATTATTATTATTGTTTACTTTTTTTTAACATAACATTCATGTGGATTTATATTTTATCTCCTCTCTCTATTTCTTCATCCCATTTGTTTTTGTTTGATGACGGCTCACTAAAGCTTTAACCTATCAAGAAGCCAGGATAAGAATATGAAATATAATTTTATTCAGATTAATTGTTTATCCTAATTCAAATTTACTAACACCCCTGAGAACAAATATCAGCAGTCTGATCAAAAGGCATGCCACCTGACTGAATATTACTGCAGAAAATCCTGTGATGTAAGCCTTGGAAATGAACCAGTACAATCCATGTACTTCTGCTCAAGAACCCCTCCCACCCCACCCCCATACCCTCCACTCCCACTCTTGGATATTTTATTATGCTGTTTTTGTTAGTTCTTTGGTTTGTCTCTTTTTTTTATTCAAAAAATCCTTTCAAGAATACATCTTTTGTTGTCAAGATTTTTATTACAGTGAAATTTAACTTGGATTCAAAGACTTGAATGAAATAATTTCCACAAAATAGCAGCTTTTCTCATATATAGTACTTCATCTTTCAGATCATCAGTGGATACCAGATCCCCAAACCAAAAGACAGCGACAAAGGTGAAGTGATTGACCCATTTGTAAAGATTGAAGTCTATGGAGCACCATCTGATACAAATGTATACAAAACCAAAGTGATTGAAAATAATGGTAATGTTTGCAACTAGTCTAAGACAAGAGCTAGATTTTCAACTTTAGTTGTTTTGAACTGTGTTATCAACTTCTAATCTTCACTGGTGTTATCAACTTCTAATCTTCACTGATGTTATCAACTTCTAATCTTCACTGGTGTTATCAACTTCTAGTTTTCACTGGTGTTATCAACTTCTAATCTTCACCAGTGTTATTTAACTGCTAAGCTTCACTGATGTTATTGCACTCTTATAATGGTTTGAGTGGTTATTAAAGACCCTTTTCTGCATTGTTTCCTGGTTATCCATTGGAATATCTTTCCATTAATTGTCATCTAATTCCAACAGAATAAAATGGGAGAATTATAATTAAATTACCAAAAAAAAAAAAAAAGGATAGATCTTACAGACTGTAACAACTGGAGAGGAATTACCCTTCTCTCTGTTCCAAGTAAAATATTAGGAAAAATCATCATTGGCAGAATCTCAACAGCATTAGATCAGAAACAGAGGCATGAACATTTAGACACAGCAGGTGAGGCACAGACCACATATTCACACTAGGAAACATAATAGAACAATGCTCAGAATGGCAGAGACAGTTACACATAAACTTCATTGATTTTGAAAAAAAAAGCTTTTTATAGCGTACATAGAGAAAGTATGTAGAGAATTTTGAGAGCTGATGGAACAGAATACCATGCCATCTCATAGCAGTAATCAAAGGTTTCTATGCCAGTTTCACTTGTAATGTTGGCTTTGAGGTGAAAATGGGGGTTTAAACAAGGATGCACCCTGTCAGCTGCTCTTTTTCATCACTGCCGTAGACTGAGCAAAACAACAGATGTCACACCCAAAGAGGTATTAGACGGACAATATTTTCCATGCTCGAAGATTTGGATTGTGCAAATGATATAGCACTTAGCACGTACTCACCACTACATGCAGAAGAAAACAAGCACTCTAGATACAGTCAGCAGACAAGTGGGGCTGAGCATCAGTATGATGAAGTCAGAAACAGATACTTTCACATACCTTGGCAGAGTAACTATCACTAGATAGAGGAACAAATAAAGACATAAAGAGTAGAATAAATAAAGCAAGAACAGCTTTCATTAATCTTAGAAACATCTGGAAGTTCTCCCAGTACAGTAATAGAACCAAAATAAAACTCTACTAGAGTTGTGTGATATCCAAACTCTTTGGAGCAGAATGCTGGAGAACAACTGAAAAAGAAAATGGGCAAATTATCCTCATCCCACACAACCTGCCTCGGAAAGATTTTAAATATTTACTGGCCACAGACAATAAATAATAGAGACCTACTTGCCCAATGTGAACTAGAAGATATGCATGGCATAATAACAAAAAACGTTGGAAATGGATTGCTCCAAAGAGACCCCAGCAACATTGCTAAAACAGCCATGTGAAGCACACCCAAAGGAAAAAGCAAGAGAGGATGAGCCAAGGCTACCTGAGAAATGTAGAAGCAAAAATGAGTAGTATGCAGCACAGCTGGGGCACAATACAAATGCTGGCAGCAGACTTTGAGAGGTGTTGAGAGAATTTGTTCCTGCCCTACAAGATGCCACAGTGATTGCTTGGCCAATCACCAAGGACATGGATGGGATGGATGGAATTGTCATCTAACCATTTTCCTCGTATTTTTGTAAGATTTTTAAGCTCTAAGAGGTGTGAAAATACACTAATAAGAAATATTAGATTTATGTGACAGGCATTTTTTTTTTCAGTCTAGTTTCCAAAATCAGACTATGAAGAACAGACAGTCAACTTTGTCATTAGAATGTAATAATTTTTTTGTTTTAAAGTTGTCATACTGTCATACATTTAGCACATTCAAATGAAAAGTTACATTTACAATTCAACATATTCACATGGTTAATTTACATTCAGATCAAATCAGAGAGTGCTATGCCAATAGGCCTAGGCAGTCATCTTTCTCCATCTCGTTCAATCATCAGTGTTTCGTATCAGGTTGATTGCTGTTTTCCTGCACAACCATGCATTCGGGCCATCCAAGTATTTCTGTCTTCTATACCTTCTCTGTCTTTTGCCATTTATCTAGTCATGACTAGTTTTTTTAGACCTTCACATTTGCTGATGTGTCTGAGAAACTATCTTTTTTCTTATATACAGCATTAGTTTGAGATATCCCTTTACCTGCTGTAATACTTCGTTTGTCTTTCTGGCTGTCCATAGTATGTGTAGCATCCTTCTTAAGAACCACATTTCAGTAGTCTTTACTCTTTGTTCTAATTGTTTATTCTTAGCACATGTTTCACCTTCATAAAGTAGAATAGGCTCACTATAGCATCTTAGAACTCTTTTTCTTATTGCCAATGGCAGTTTTTGATTTGTTAGTGGTTCTTCATTTTTTCAAAGGCAGTCTTTGCCATTGTTGTCCTGGTTCTAATTTTTTACATTAACAACAGTTTACATAAACATCTAAAGCTGTTTTCAGAAAAATTTTTCTATCAAGCAGATTTGCTCCGAGACCATAATCAAAGCTGACCGAAAGCTAAACTCCACTAAATCTGTTTCATAAATATTTTTTGGGGTTGTGTATTTGTATTTCAGTATCATTCTTTCACACAGGTTTCAACCCAAGATGGCAGGAGACTTGCACTTTCAGAATTCGTGTACCAGAGCTTGCTCTTGTTAGATTTCAAGTCAAAGATGAAGACAGAGGGAGGGATGATTTCATAGGATACTACTGCATACCTTTGCTTAGTATGCAGGAAGGTTAGTAGGCAGTATATGGCTGTTCAAAACAACAATGGATTAACCACCACTTAAGTTAAACTTACTAATTGCCCATGCTCCCTCCTGCCTATACTGTCAGTCTCTTGATATACAGCCTGATTCCCCTCTGGATGTGACCTTTACTCTTATTGTATGACTTTGTATTATACAAACTAAACACAGCTGATACATCACTGATGTATGGTTAAAATAGTGTGCTAGTTTTTGCAAAACTAGTTTTAAAATGACTGTCACACAAAACAATAATTCTTATTTGCTGAGCATCTTTCTTTCCTTGGTGCTTTGCCTCTAAAACATAAGCTTTTCCAGCTTAATGACTAATCCACCATCAATTCTAAAGCACAAAGTTTCTAATGATCCTTTAGCCTCTGCAACAGAGCATTCTGTACCTTCATTCTGCTTACAGTAATTAAATTTCTCTTGGAATTAGAGTTTTTCTGTAGATTGAGGGACCAATATATGAGTATGTCTTTTCATTCATTTACTACCAATGTAAGTTACATCATTCCAGAATATTTATCTTGCTATTCTCAAATATAAAATATAAACAAACTGTCTCATTGGCTATCAGAAAAAAGGAGATGGACATATAACGGTCACATGATGAGAAGAAACAGTCAGAGAATCCCAAAACAAGCTATCAAGTGGAACACAACAGGATGAAGAAAAAGATGTCAACCACATGAAACTCTAAAGAAGGCATTTTTAAGAGAGGGCCGATTAGTAGGCATAAAATCCCTTGATGATGGTTAAAAGCTTGCAGAAAACAGAAAAAAATTGGCAAACTACCATGCAAGCCCTTGTGTGACATCTAACGGAAAGATGTAAGATCCTCAAATATAACCCATAAAGAGCATAAAATCCATTAACTGGCATCACAAGATAGTGGAAGTGGTTACTAGATTAATATACACCAGTCAGCCAAGCTGTAAACACGAGTACTGACATTTGTGTTAAGGAACTGCCTTTGAAAATGGTGAATTTCTTCCAGTATAACAGGTGCATGAATTGTCAGTGCAATGAGGTAGAGCAGATCAGTTACGTTTGAATCTGTCTATATATCTGGAATTCTGTCTTAGATGTATAACAGGTAAATGTAAAAGTAGAAAACAGTTCAGAGAAAAGATACCTCGATACATTTTTTAATCAGCTTACAGAGATGAAAATTCCATCAGATGCAATATTTATCAATGAACCTATATAGAGTGATGCATGAGATGGCATTATCTACCAATGAGCTTATATAGAGTGATGCATAAGATGGCAATATCTACCAATGAGCTTATATAAAGTGATGCATGAGATGGCATTATCTACCAATGAGCTTATATAGAGTGATGCATAAGATGGCAATATCTACCAATGAGCTTATATAAAGTGATGCATAAGATGGCAATATCTACCAATGAGCTTATATAGAGTGATGCATAAGATGGCAATATCTACCAATGAGCTTATATAGAATGATGCATGAGATGGCATTATCTACCAATGAGCTTATATAGAGTGATGCATAAGATGGCAATATCTACCAATGAGCTTATATAGAGTGATGCATGAGATGGCATTATCTACCAATGAGCTTATATAGAATGATGCATAAGATGGCATTATCTACCAATGAGCTTATATAGAATGATGCATAAGATGGCATTATCTACCAATGAGCTTATATAGAATGATGCATGAGATGGCATTATCTACCAATGAGCTTATATAGAATGATGCATAAGATGGCAATATCTACCAATGAGCTTATATAGAATGATGCATAAGATGGCATTATCTACCAATGAGCTTATATAGAATGATGCATGAGATGGCATTATCTACCAATGAGCTTATATAGAATGATGCATAAGATGGCATTATCTACCAATGAGCTTATATAGAATGATGCATAAGATGGCATTATCTACCAATGAGCTTATATAGAATGATGCATGAGATGGCATTATCTACCAATGAGCTTATATAGAATGATGCATGAGATGGCATTATCTACCAATGAGCTTATATAGAATGATGCATGAGACAGCACATTTGAAACAGAATTTTTTTCCCCTACCACAAGTATGTGCCACATCACAGAATGAACATCTTTTAAGAAAGGTAAACAAAGTATTTTTAACATTTTATGTAATGGAGAGGTAACTGGGTCAAAGTGCTTCCAATATGAGATGATATAGGCTGAACTTGAATCAGGTGGTTTGACAAAATGTTTTACTTTCTTATTCTTGACCTGAAGTTCTTAAAAGCTATTATCATTTTGAGGATCTTGTAGCAGTCAGATCAGATGAAGCAGTGCTTAGATATTTTGCTTTAGGTCTCTGATAAGATCTAAGAAATGAACTTTGTAGTAAGGGATTAATATTTTATCATGAGGAGAAAACATTATTCACTACTATATAATTGCAAAGAGATCTGGGAAGGTAAATGTGTTGTTGGTCTTGGAAATATGGACCTAACACCATATACCCAAAATGACTTAATGCCATGGAAATTGGGATTTGACCTTTTATATAATTGCAGCTATCAGCACATCTTGGAGGTTGGGCAGTATCTTGACCAGAAAAGATTCGCTAGCTTTTTGCTCTTTTCTCTTCCCCTCCTACTCAATCAGAGTTTCAATAATGAGTGCAATATTTGCGTTGTTTCAGGTTTCCGCCATTTTCCACTGTTTGATAAATATGGCACCCGCTACAACCAGTCTCTGATATTTACACATGTGACCATCACTAATGCATGAGTACTGTCACCCAGCAAATTCCTGACAAACTGCCAAAGAGTACATCAATCAAAACTGTAATTGTACAGAACAGTCTGTGAATCTCTATGAGCTCAAATTCTGTATGCACAGATTATAGTCATTTTGTTTTTGTGTTTTTTTTTTTGTTGTAACTGACAAATTTTTCATTGCAGGTTCATAGTCTCATTGTTACAGATACATGTGTATCATAACAATTCTTGTAAACAAAAGCTAAATTTAAATTGAGACCAGCAGTGTTGTTTCATTGGTTGCAAAAGAACTCAAGATTTTATTGAAGTCAAAATTGTGTAGATTCTTTAATGAAATTTTTGTAAAACTATGTTTAAGATTCACTATGATTTCCACATATGCATTCACCGGTTCATTATTATTTTTTTTTTTTAGCTAAATTGTATTCAAGAAAGTAATAAAGGATTGTGTTATATTTCCAGAAAATGCAAGATAATTTATTTCAGTATTACAAAATTGAACTGATGATATCTCTTTAGTTGAAACAAAGGGACCAATTTCTGAAATATAATGGATTCTTCTTTTTCATGTGCCCAGCAATCTAGTTAGAGAGATGGGCTGCCCCCATGAATCAAATCATCAGCAAGAGTTTTTCATACGTGCCCCACAATTTTCTGCTCTTTTCCTAGGGCCAGGTGTGTTTTGTGGAGAGAGATTTAAGAATGGATTTAATTTGAAGAAAATGAATGTAGTTGACTACATGAAGAAAATTAGAAACTGTGATTATGTGCATCTTCTGATTTATATAATCTCATCTAACACATGTTGGAGTCCTTGTGTAGATGCACATTTATCAAAATATAAATGTAGACATGATGTAAATAAACATTTTCATTGCTAACAAAATATGTTATGCAGCATTAGTTTTAATTGGTTTAGAAATAGCTGCTTTTTAATGAGTGTGAAAGTGTGAATTATAAAGGCAGAAAATATTATCTGGTTCACAAATTGATCATTTGTGTAATGAATAAACCAAGTGCTCTGTTGTAGTAGTCTGTTTTTATAAAATAACTTACATTTCCATCTTTTTTCCATCATTGAGCTGATATATCATCATTTCTGTCACAACTCTTCTGCAGGAATATTCTATTCATTCTACTTCATAACCAGGCTATTTTTTATTTTTCACTTATTTGTAAAGGTTTTGCGAGATAAGACCACTGATCAGACAGCCTGTATAAAATGTATGGAAAACAAACCAGTTTATTATTTGCCATTACAAATACTTGTAGCTATACAGAATGTCCAGAAAAACACAATGGAGATTTGTGTGCTTTTTTTTTATATTACACATAATGTTTTTTTTTGTTCATGTGTTGTTGTATATTATGCAATTTATTTCATTATTTCAAAATATTCATTTGTTGTGGTTGGTTGCAACATTTTTTCTTTCACATTTGCTTCCTCATTGATAAAAAAAACTGATTAATTGTAATATTTTTTCTTTCATATTAGCTTTCTCATTGATCAAAAACACTGATTAGTTGCAACATTTTTTATTTCACATTAGCTTCCTCATTGATAAAAAAAACTGATTAGTTGCAACATTTTTTATTTCACATTAGCTTCCTCACTGATAAAAAAACTGATTAGTTGCAACATTTTTTCTTTCACATTAGCTTCCTCACTGATAAAAAAACTGATTAGTTGCAACATTTTTTCTTTCATATTAGCTTCCTCATTGATAAAAAAACTGATTAGTTGCAACATTTTTTCTTTCACATTAGCTTCCTCATTGATCAAAAACACTGATTAGTTGCAACATTTTTTCTTTCACATTAGCTTCCTCATTGATCAAAAAAAATGTATCTGTTTAAAATTGTTTTTTTTAATTACTTTGTAATACAGGTGGGGGAAAATGTTTAAAACTGTTTTCTTAAACACTTACATTTTTGTAAACAATGTTTCATGCACAGAATTAGCTAAAACATATCATTTAGCAAATGCTTCCATTTTTTACTGTGATATTTATGTTTAAGAAACTGTTCAAAACATCATTATGGAGATTATAAGAATATTCAAATTTTGCATAATTGGCAAATATAGACTTGTGTGTAAAATACTTTAAAAGCCACCCACACTTTAGCTATAATGTTGCTTTATACCAGACTGCTGCAGAAAATGTTTGCTTTATAACAGGATATAGCAGCAGATTTCTGTTTTATATCAGAGGGGAGCAAAACATTTCTACTTTATATCAAAGGGGAGCAGAACATTTCTGCTTTATATCATAGAGGAGCAGAACATTTCTGCTTTATACTGAGCTGCTGCAAAAAATTTCAGTCCAAATCTTTTAACAGATAACCAGTTTCTGTGCTTCCTTCATTGTTTGTGCAGTTTCTGTGCATAATGTGAGGAAAAGGATGTCTTTTTTCTTACTGGTGATCAAAGAGAAACACGATGAACACCTAATATGTGTTTATTACTCACTTTCAAACAGTGGCAACCTTTGTGATTTTCCACGTTTGAGAAATTATCATGTTTTGTTTTGAGACTGCAAAAAAAAATAATAAATTGGAAACTTAAGTTCCAAAATAATAACATATATGGATCTGTTACTTCTTCACACCCAATAAACATAGTTAGCAATTACAGGCATATGGATATATTGATCTGTTACTTCTTCACGCACGGATAGATATAAAAAAGGTAAAGGTAAAATCCCCGTTTCCATGCCATTAAGGCATACTGGGGACATGATATTATGCCAGTTATTTCCAAGGTCAACAGCACTTGAAAGTGTGATAGGCATACTGGGCACATGATATAATGCCAGTTATTTCCAAGGCCAACAGCACTTGAAAGTGTGATAGGCATACTGGGCACATGATATTATGCCTGTTATTTCCAAGGTCAACAGCACTTGAAAGTGTGATAGGCATACTGGGCACATGATATTATGCCAGTTATTTCCAAGGCCAACAGCACTTGAAAGTGTGATAGGCATACTGGGCACATGATATTATGCCTGTTATTTCCAAGGTCAACAGCACTTGAAAGTGTGATGTGGTCATCATTATGCCTGGCAGCAAGTACCTTCCCAGATTTATCTGGTGTCTATTAGGTGAACTCTGGGGGCTTTTTTTTTGGTGTGGTGGTACCAGATGAAATCCTCTCTACTGCAAGTTTAACCTGGTACCACCAGATCAGTAGATCAAGTGCCTAACAACTCAGCCAACCAGGCTGCCACAGATAAATACATAGTTAGCAGATAACAGGCAGGTTCATACATGCACTATTTGTCCATTAAGTTTTCCCTCCTTTAGGAGCTGAGAGAAACAGCACAAGAAAATATGAGTCAGAGAAGCAGTCAAGAGAAAGTCTGGCAGTCAAGAGAAAAAAAAAAACAAAAAAATCATTACAGAAAAACATAAAAACTATCAGACAAAAGAAAAATAACAGAGAAACAACAAGAGAAGAACAGACAAAAGAAAAATGACAGAGAAATAGCAACAGAACAGACCAAAAAAAATAATAGAGAAACAGCAGGAGAAGCACAGACAAAAACAAAAAGAAAATTACAGAGAAACAGTAAGAGAAAAGCAAGCATTTGAACCAGTGATCAGACTCTGTTTAACTAAGCATATACCAGTTATGTTGTGTAGGAATAACATGTTGACATTGTGTGCAGCTCAGTCAAACAATGTGTTCTTGCTATGTCAGTTTAGCAGCTACATGCTATTCCTCTTCTTGATAGTCACACATCATCATCATCTTTCACTCCCTTAAGAGCATAGGCCACAAATAAAGGCTCTCCAGTCATCCCTGTTCTTGGAATTATTCTCTGCTTCCTTCCACGTGCATCCCTTGTCTCTGAGCACTCATAATTTCTCTTCCCCAAGTCTAGATCTTCCTTGTTTTCTATTTCCTTGAGGATTCCATGTCAGTGCCTGTCTTGCTATGTTGGTGTTGGGTTTCCTCAGAGTGTGGCCAATCCACCTCCCAGCCTCTAAAAATGGCTACCAGAGAAATCTGGGAAGATAAAGCAGCCAGGTGTGATACTGACCACATCACACTTTCATGTGCCGAAGGTCATGGAAAATACAGGCCTAACACCGTATTCCCTAATATGCCTTAATAGCATGGAGACGGGAATTTTACCTTTTACCTTAATGTCTCTTTATAATGTCATAAATTTTAATATTTTGTCTTTGATAAATATACAAATTATTCATGTATAATGTGGAGCATATGAGTAATCATAAACTCTAAACACGCCACTAATAATAGTTACAGTTTTGATTCTTATATAATAAAAAAAATATGGCAATACTATAAATGAAGATATATGGGAAAAAAATTTGAAACTGAAATTAGCTGGACCAGATTAATTTACGAGGATAAATTCAACAAATATGCACTTCATTAAAAGAGATGAGGTAGATAGAAGTGTATGGTTCAGTTTCACAAAGTTGCAGAGGGAGTGAGGAAAGTGTATGTAATCCTTGAAAAAGGCTCAGTTCGAAATATTGGATGTTGTACATTTTTCATTGTACATTCTCATTTTACTTTCATACTTTCTGCCATTTGTGCTTTTTCTCATTTTCCTCACTCCCTCTGTCACTTTGTAAAACTGAACCATACACCTCTATATGCACTTCATTAAAAGATATGTGGGGGTTTTTTTTGTGTGTTGTCACTCAAATGTTGCTCATTTGAGAATTTTTTGTTACATGTAATTTGTTTATTATTTCTTCCTGTCTGACAATATTTTTTTTTTGCTTCATTTTCAAATTAACTTGACCATAGTCATTTATGTAGATGTACATATAATGTGAATATGCTGGTCTTCAGTACTCCATCATTAATGTGCATAATATTCTTGAATGTCTTGATATCGTTGATAATCTGCATCAGCAGCAGGGCATGCTGCTTACAACCGAGAGCCCTACAGTAGAGCTGTTAGGGAGGCAAAGTTTTGAAGGGACATGCAAATGACTGATTGACTGACTGACTGACTGTCTTGCATACATTTTTTTTCCTTCCCCTGAGGCTAATTTATTGTCCCGTGTACTGGAAGCAGACCTAGCTATGTTGCTGGGCCTGCGAAGCTGCTTTACTATATTTGGGGCATGTCCGTGCATGTTTGGCTTTCAAACTGTGCTGATTGCATGGCCTTCTGTGTCGAAGATAAATCTTTCAAATGTCTGCCCTATCAAATTATTGTTTTAGGTATAGCATTGATCGCCACATGCAGTCAGACTGAATGGTTTATCTTATAATTATATTCCTCACCATCTTTTCAAGTTTAAAAAAAAAAAAAAACACTACTATCCAACAAAATTCTGCTCTTGACTGTCACTACTATCCAACAAAATTCTGCTCTTGACTGTCACTACTATCCAACAAAATTCTGCTCTTGACTGTCACTACTATCCAACAAAATTCTGCTCTTGACTGTCACTACTATCCAACAAAATTCTGCTCTTGACTGTTTATCAAATGTAAAACTGGTGTATTGAAAGATGGATGTGTGTGGCTATTTAGCATCTGTGACAGTGAGACATTGTGATATAGTAACTTTCCATGTGTTTTTGCTTCAGTTTTTTTTTTCAGCCAGGGTTTTGAAAGTTTTAGCTGTCATTTAGCAAAAATGACAAAAACACTGCAGAGCTGAAGCTGATGATAAAATATCAAGGACCAAGATCAACAGTAAAACTGCCAATGTCTGCTGGCATGGCACATGAAGATGATGATAAAATATCAAGGACCAAGATCAACGGTAAAACTGCCAATGTCTGCTGGCATGGCACATGAAGATGATGATAAAATATCAAGGACCAAGATCAACGGTAAAACTGCCAATGTCTGCTGGCATGGCACATGAAGATGATGATAAAATATCAAGGACCAAGATCAACGGAGAAGTAAAACTGCCAATGTCTGCTGGCATGGCACATGAAGATGATGATAAAATATCAAGGACCAAGATCAACGGAGAAGTAAAACTGCCAATGTCTGCTGGCATGGCACATGAAGATGATGATAAAATATCAAGGACCAAGATCAACGGAGAAGTAAAACTGCCAATGTCTGCTGGCATGGCACATGAAGATGATGATAGCCTATCAGAAATATTACATTCAGGTTTTAAACATGCTATAGTTCTTCTCCCCCCCTCAAAAAAAGATATACCTATATGACATATTTGGCTAATGTATCATCATTAATCACCTGTCTGTCCAGTGCCATGCCAACAGGCACTGGCGATCATTCTTTGCCACAATTATTTATGCCGAGTGTTAATTATATCCTAGACTGGTGTTCCTTCTCCAAGCCTCTTCATCACTGCATATATCATTTTCTCTCCCTGTCTGCCTCAGTATCTTTTTTACCCACTGTCATCTCCGTTATCAAAATATTTCAATCCACCTGCTCTCAAATGACACGTCTGTGAATTTGGATTGCATCTTCCGGAATTTTGTTATTGCTCGTCTCCTTTCTTCTGCCTTTCTCAGGACTCTTCGTTTCACCTCTTCGCTGTCAGTGGTATCTTCAGCTTTCTTCTAAGGAACCACATTTCCATGGCCTCCAGGTGGCGCTGTACATCCCTGGTAACTGTCCACGTTTCACATCCATAAGACACTGAAAGTGAGGAAGAGTGCTCTAATGTCATATTGAACCAGTCTTGTTTTATGGATGTGAAACATGGAGTCGTTATTTTTGTAGTAATATAATACTGATTTATCATGTTCAGGATCTATTCACATGATGATGTGCTTTTGTCCGGAATGTCAGTGGGAACATCACATATTTTCCTATTTATACAAGTTAATTTTACATTCCCTTGTGACCTGAGCACAAAGATCAGTGTGGGTAACAGAGTTGTCTCTAACTTGATCCGATGTCAAGGACAGAAAAGAGCTATTTGGACCATTCTTCTAAATGGTTTCATATTGTTTTCTCAAAGGATTTTGGGTCATAACGATAGTGGATGTTTCGTGCGATTGGACTGTTGAGCATGTACGTAAACTTGTAGTAAATAAATGTGTACAAGGTACTGTGATGCCAGGTTAAACATGTATATAATTATGGAATTCCATAAATTGTCTGCACAATAATAAAGGCATTCTTGGATATAAGTTTTTGAAATCTACATACTGCTGATACACACTGGTTTCCATAATGTGGTCATGTGATTTCACACATTGTTTTCTATAATATAGTCATATGAATACACAACACTGGTTTATGTAATGTAGTCACGACTTCATATTTCTCATACACATTATAAGAAAGACTACCACTTTGTTGCTAATTCTGTTGAGAAAAGATCAAGTCTTCCATGGTATCTGAACTCAGCATCATCATCATTTTCCAGTGATCTTTATGCTAAGAATTTATATCAACAGATTCAGATTCAATGCCATAAGACATCATTCATTTCAGTTTCTGATTATAAGCTTTATCATTTTACATTAAAAGTTATTCATTTCTTCTCAGTGGCTTCCTTTGTTTCTTGCTGAATGTCTGTAAATACTCAGCTTTATTATCATCACTAAAGGCATCACATAACAGATTGCCTAAAACCGCACATTAAAAAAAAATTTTTTTTTGGAGCAGTGCTTCTCAAACTTTTTCAGGTTGCAGACCTCCCTAAAAACAAAAGTTTGCTGCAGATCTTTCAAACTTAGGATTAAAAATATTCACACATCTGTAGTGTTCTACATAATTTAGACTTGTTCTGTGGATTTCCAGGGTCCCATAAACCACTGCTTTAAGAGGGTAAGACTGGCAAATTAAGAGTGATCTATTTTAGTCTCCAACTAAAGGCATGACACCTTCCAAACAACCAGCTGTTAAAATGAGTAGTCAGTACATTATGTCAATGATAAATTGCCTCCAGAGATGAATGGAAGAGTTTAAAAAAAAAAAAAAAAATCCTTTAATCATAATTTGAAAACAAATCTGCACTGGTCTTGAATGTGCTCCATCCACTGTATATAAGGTATTTTTCTTAGATATGTTTTCAAATGCATCTTCTGCGTTCAAGGTTGTTGGTCACTTCAGATCCTGATCCCTGTCAACATGACAAAGCCCGCAGTCCTCTCCAGATCCTGATAGGAGCCCCAGAGCTTTTGCCCCAAAATGCATCTAATTTGTTTTCTGTTTCTTTAGTTGTTTTCCAGCTTTTGCACACATAAATAAGGACAGATATTGCATCTAATTTGTTTTCTGTTTCTTTAGTTGTTTTCCAGCTTTTGCACACATAAATAAGGACAGATATTACATCTGAGTTGAATAATCTTAAACTTTGTTTTCATGCTTATAACTTCTGACTGCCATATTTGCTCATGATTTTTAAATGCCAATGCTGTCTTTGGACTTTTAACTTCTTTTCTGGAGGGATGGACAAACTCTTGGGAGGTCATAGCACAAGTCTGCCCTTCATGGAGGGCTTTAACCATCCTGGGTGTTCAGAGAGCAGAGTGCTCAAGAACTGAAAGTGCCCAGCACTAACACGCAATGCGAAAAGCCAAGGCACCACAAGCACCCACAACTGAATCTGGACATATGTTTCGTGGGTGGCAAAATTTTTTGAGCTCATATAGTGCTAGTTTGTCATGCACGGACACACCTCTCTTTACTTTGACTGAGATGAATCTGTAGTCATCATTGAAGAGGATGGACGATCAACAACATATATTATAATTTTCCTGATGTTCTAAAATATGCACTTTCAACTTGCATTCATCAGCCATGAGAAGACATGGGGTTGGTTCTGTGCCAAAGACAAAAGCCTATTAATGCAGTCCATGAGAAGATAAGAGGTTGGTTCTGAGAAGATAAGAGGTTGGTTCTGTGATAAAAACAAAAGCCTATTACTGCAGTCCATGAGAAGACACGGGGTTGGTTCTGTGATAAAAACAAAAGCCTATTACTGCAGTCCATGAGAAGACACGGGGGGGGGACACGACCCCAAAAAAAAACTTAAGACCAAGACTGAATGATGAAAATGGACTTCTTTATTGATTAAAAAATTAACAGCAAAAAAAGAAATTTAATAAAATGAATTAGTTCCTGAAGACAACTGAAAGTGTTCAACATTAAATTAGTATTTTTTATACCCTTTTTAATATTTGGATTTCAACAATAAATTTTACTTACCTGTTTCAACTTTATGATCAAATTAGAAAGGAATATATTCCCAACTTCATCCTTAATGAACTGAATTAAAACTACTTGTTTATTGATGATATTCTTAACTTTTCTCTGATCATTTAAAAAAAAAAAAAAATACTGAGGCACATGTACAGGAGTGACGCCTGATGTTGATTTATCTGCACCCACCTGATCGAGATGCTAAGATTATGAAATTAACCAATGAACATCTGTTTATGGCACTTTCATGATGGAAAACAAATCCTTGAACATGGACATAAACATGTGAAAGTTTCTGGTTTCTTCAATTAAAATTAATTTCTTTATGTCTATGTTTACCTTCACTATAGTCATATGGTGCTTGAAATAGCTTTCATATCAAATGTAAATGATCTAGTCAAAATTTTTTTAAAAAAAAAAAAGACAAAAAGGTCTGTTAATCTCAACAAATGACAATACCAGGAGCTAATGGTCAACAGTATCCTAAAGAAAGATCTAACAAGCATGGTTCCATCAGATCATGAAGAAGTAAGGAAGGAAACAACAGGTAAAGAGGCACACACATCAAGTAATAGGGACGGACTTGGAGCACACCCACAACTGGCATGTGAATGTAGCATGCTCATTTACACACACACACACACACACCACACAATGCAGCCAGAATCATTATGTACAAGCACAACAACCATGTACAAACACACAGTCACTGTATAATTAAATATATGTATATAAAAACTGGATGAAGGTCAAGAAGAAGATACTCTTTTGGACAGAGATGTTTTGTCTACTTTTCCTCACACCACTCATTTTCTTTCCGCACCTGCAAATTACATATAAATACTGAGATTAAAGCTAACAAATATAAATAATCCCCCCTTTCCCTACTTTTTAAAATACATCTTATTACTTACAAGACACAACTCAAAAAATCTAAGGAACTGTAAATTAGAGAGAGTTTAAAACATACTGACAAAAACATACTGAATATTATATTACATGCACAAATGGAAGCAAAAATTTTGACAGAAAATAAGAAAGTCGTCTACAGCTTCAGACAGAACCCTCTCTTTAAAAGATGACACACTTTACACTATTTATCTACAACAGCCTACCACCAAGTCTGGCACTTTCAGATTTCAGAAACCAGTATCATCACATTTGGGACACTCCCATGCATACTATGTTGCATACTCCAACATCCACCGGAAAATCTGTTTACTAATGGTTCCCATCAAATGTTTGTTGTTTATATACATTTCTGTCCACCTAGTTCAGATTTTCTTCCAGCACCCTTGCTCTGCCCCAATATCATCAATCTCTGTGTATACACATTATCAATCCACTCCCTCTCTTCATCCTCCCGCAGTCTGTCTAATACGGTCTTTGCAATGACCTCCTTATCCATTATCAGCCTTCCTTGTATTTTTTGTCTATCAGCAAACTCATTCCCATGCACACCCACTTGCCCTAGACAGATGATCCACATTAATCAACTCACATGTGAGTGTCCTAACAGGTTTACCTGTTCTCTCTAAAGAAAATTCTTCTCAGTCTTCCTTAGCATGCTAAGTAAGTCCGTCACAACAACACCATGAGATACTTCCGCAGTCGACTGCACCACCAAGTCATTATCATATAATGAGATAATTTATTTCAGATACCACTGAATCACTTCCACCATAGCAAAACACTGTTTAATATTTTCACTACATAAACACAGAAAAAGGGGGCAAACCTGCTCTTCCTCAGCTGGTGTAAAATCATTCTTGATGTTAAATGTCTTTCTGATCTCCTCTGGTGACTTTCCTTTGATCATATTAGCTACTGTCTTGCATGTCACATCCAGCAAGCCTTTTATATCTAGGTAGTTAGCAGCCTAAAAGAGAAATAATAAAACTTCTTGATATTAACTTGTCTTGTTTTGTAACTGCAAGCTGGTGTTCTCTGCGGCAGATGATGTCAAGGCATTGAGACACAACATTGTATCGGCTTGTGAGCGTGTTATGGCAGCTATTTTTTCATTTCCGAAGTGCAGCTAAAAAGCATGGTGTGTGCAATACATTTTTTAGCAGACTCCACCACCTATGGCGATCCCTGCCGTGTTAGCCAGGCTAGGCCTGTTACTGGAGGTACCAACGGACAGGTGGGACAGGGTCTTGATCAGCTATGGTTCACTAATCCTGACATTAGCGTATCTTAGCAAGTCTAAAAGAGAAATAATAAAACTTCTTAAAAATAAATTCTCAAACTTAATAAGTTTATCAATGGCAAAGTGTGAAACCTTTCCCATTTAAACACTCGTATGAGTAATATATGAACCAAGATTACAAAGTCTAGCCTATAACAGAAGTGAGGAAACATGAATTACTACTACTTACATATTTCACAGTTGCATTAATTACAACACTTTTGAGCTAATAAACTGTAATCCACCACTTCATAAAATGGATGCCTCAGTACCAAAGTGATTAAAGCCTCATATCAAAGATTGGTAGTTCTGTTAGATATGCCCCAGTGAACCCAGGTGTTGAAATGAGTGCTTGACTCCAGAAAGTCAAGGGAAAGAAAGACAGACAGGTGTGACACTGAACACACCATCCTCTAGTGTGCCTACAGGTCAAGGAAAATACAGGTACTAACACCATATCCCACATATACCTCAACATCATATGGATACTTAAATGGAAAACTTAAATATTTTGGACACATTAAACGTCATGAGAATTTAGAGAAGACCATCTTGGCCTTCCTACATAATAGAAAAAAGAAAAAGAAAAAGAGGAAGACTATGGTGAAGATGGCTGCAAGACGCTGATAATATGCAAATGGATGATTCAGCAGCAGGGCATCTTGTTTAAAACTGAGAGGCCTACAGGAGAGCTGTTAAGGAGGCAAAGTTCTGCAGGGGACATCCAAATGACTGACTGACATATGGATACTTTTTTTAAAAAACTTTACAAAACTAGGCTCTAGACCACTTTTATTACTGAACCAAGATGACTGCATATAAAGTGAAGGAACAGTTATTAAGACCACCACACCACTGTCGGCAAATACCGTACCCTACCTCCTCACAGTGCACTAAGCAACTGAATGAGGCCTCTTCTACCTGGCAAGTACAGCAGAAATGACATGAATACTATGATGCTGCTGCTGCTGCCTGCCAAGAACCATGCTTCCTGGCTCCACTAATGGAATTCAAACAAACCATTATTTTAAAATAAAAATGACCCCATATAACTTTACGCCAGTGCTTCAAGATCTACACCGTGGTATCAGCATCAAAGAACTCAACTTTATAGTTGTAAGGAAAGCTGCAATGAATTTGCAATCTGATACCTGTAATTGTTTCCAATGAAGAAATTATCTCACTGAATATATAGTCATTCTTTAAAAAAAAATATACATATATATTTACCTTCTTCTTCTTACACATTTAGCAGTAATGCTGGTACCCTGATTTCTGTGATGCACCTTTTGGCTGGGTACCTCCGACTTCAGCATCTTTCCTTGCTAGGGCAAACAGTGGTCTTGCTCGGACTGCCATGAAGACAGTAACGTAGGCTGGCCCATTTGTTTTCCAGCTTCTGGTGGCTGTACTTAAGCCCCCTTTCCACATCAGGCCCAACGGCTTTGAGACAGTTCCACAGACACTCCAACACTGAGATGAGGAATTTGATGAGTGCTTCAATGATATCCATTCCCCGCCACCTACAGTCTGCTGGCTCTGTTTTGTTTATCACATTCTGGTAGCCACTGTTGTAGGGACCCACAGGCTTGTCACGTCCTGAATTCATTGGTTTCACATCATCTTCTTCTTCTTCTTCGTTCGCACTGTCTGTCTATATCTACAGTCCTGTCTCTTGGATAAATTTCACTGTTTTTTGTAATTCATGTATGGAACCATAGAGCTTATCTTCTTTAGTGGTTTCACTGGGCCAGTAATTATTTCTCAGTGACTCGTAGTTGATGCAGTTCTGGAGGATATGTTCCACAGTTTGGGGCACCTGGGCACATGTACACAGATTAGTAGTACCAACCTTAAACTTTGTATACATATGACTTCGGAGTCGGCTGTGTCCTGTTCGGAGACGGAAGATGGTGACTTGTTCCTTTCTGTTTAGCATGTGATAGTCATCATGTGGTGGTGTTTGTGGCTTCCTGTAGGTTTTTATCATGCTTTTCTTCTGATTATAAGTGATTGGTATGTCTGGTTGCTCCATTTCAGTGCCCTCTTTGGCCAGTTGGTCAGCTTTCTCATTGCCTGGTATCCCACAGTGGGAGGGAATCCACTGCAAAGTGACTCCATGCTGTAAGCCAATTTTTGACAAGGCATCCTTAAGGTCTGGTAGTTTGTTGCACTGAAGAGCCTCCAGTACTGATCTTGCATCTGTGAGAATTACTACAGGACATATATCAATTCTGGAGTCTGATAGTTTTTCAACTGCAGCAATAATTGCCCTAACTTCTGCATCAAAGTTGTTGCAGTATTTACCAGTGGGTATGGAAATCTTGTCAATGGTGTTGTTTGGATATTCAATATATGCTCCTGCCCCTCCATTCTTTATGGCATTATGTGCAGATCCATCTGTATACACACGTATCCAGGTGTCACATGGATATTTGTCATCTAGAACACTAAGTGTGGCTGTTGATCTCACAAGACTACTCTGCATCTCACCATTCTGCACACCTTTCACTTCAGTCTGAATAGATATTTGTGTACAATCTGCTTCTTTCCATGGTGTATGCTCTGGTACAGATGATAATGGAGCGACTACAATTGGAAGGTCAGGTATCAGCTTACGCATATGCTTGGCCTGATGAATGAAGCTGCTTCTTTTAAGCCGTCCTAATGCCAAGTTATTGAATCTCTCCTTCAGGGGATGGCTTACAGAGCTAAGGAATTTTTCTCCCATGGTCATGACCTTTGTGTCTCTACGTTCCTTTAGCGCTTGAACACCAACTATTTTCTGCATTTCTAGTTTCACATCATATTTTCCTCATCCCCGCCGGTGATCTCCGTGTCCCTATCTGTCCACCATCCTGACATTATAATTAGTATTGACTGCTACAGGTTTCTGGTCTACAAAAGTGGGTCAGAGTTTTTAAGCAATCTGATCTATGTTCCCTATCTCACAAAGACTATGTTAAGATAAGTGTGTTCTTAACACAGCTGTTCCCAGGGGAAGATACATACCAAAATGAGTTCAAACAGTGTGCCCTGATCCACCTTCAGAAACTCTGCATCCCATGAACAAATGTCATCTGTCCTCTTTTCCTTGTTCTCATCATCTTCAGGAGGTGCTGGGTCGTCACGGTGGAATGTACACCACTGGATCACCTTCTTCAGAATAGCAGCATTCACATTTGATAAAGGCACTGGTTCATCATCTTCATCCATACCCAAGTCTAGAGGAGAATGGAAACATTTAGTTGCACAAATCACAAAAACTCTCACAGCAAAAAATTTCTCAACATTTCATCTAATGATCAACATACAAATATGAATATGCACTAAGAATACTTTCAAATGAATTATTGTACTCTTACACATAATCACATAAAACAAGACAATTGCCCTTTCATCTCTAGATTTCTAAACAGTCTGAGAAATGCTAATTCTTTGAACAGCACTGCTAATATGAAATAATGCTAGTTTCTATGAATCAAACAGACTTTTATCATGCCTGCAGGATCTTACTTGAAGCAAATGGAATCTTGTAAGTGTAATAATGGTTTTTGTTATTTTATTACATCAATATATTTCTCCTTAAACTTCCAATCTTATAATTTCTCCCATTCTCTCCATTCCACTGTTAGCCCTTCTTTTTTTTTTTGCTTTTTACTTCTTTAATTTTGTCTTCTGTTGTCTTTAACAGGGCATTCTACCAAAAAAGACTTGGATCTTCCTGCTGTTTTACATTACCATGTTTCTGTTGATTTTTTTTTTTTTGTTTTGTTTTTTTGGGAGGGGGCGTGTCATTTCTTATTTTTCCTTTCTATCTCTTGTCTTGTAAAATATAAACATGCACTTCTCTCTGCCTTCACTCAGTTTTATAGATAATGATTTTGCATGGTGGGCTTTAATTTTTTTTTTTTTATTTTTTTATACTACTGAATTGTGAGATAGGGAAGCAGTTACCTTCTAACATTGTTTTGATTGTGATAGACTGCTTAGCAATCTCGACATCAACGTCAAAGATCTCACCATCAGAACTGTGAAGCTTTATATTAGGCATCTGAAACAAATATGTGTGCAATGCTTGTTTAAATAAACTATAATAATAACAAGAACACATTCATAAAAAAACCACACAAACACAAACAAATTACTACTTAAAAGAAAAGAAACTACCACTTAACTGCTAACTACCTCTAAGTACTTTGGTAGAGGATTTGCAGTTAAAAGCTTCAGTTTCAAGAAATCAACAAAATAAATTAACTAACAGATGTCTTTCAAAGCAGTAACAAGTGGATACAAGACCAGCTTGTCCTGGGGGCACTTCATTATGAATGATTCACTAACTGTCATCAATAATGCCTTCCATATGCCATGCTGATAGTTTCTGTGGAAAGTTTTTCCTGTCTGCTCACTGACAAAAAGTCTATTCACATTATTTTTTTCTCTCTGGCCTTCCCACTTATCTTTTCTAGCTCATGGTCTTTGTTTTGACTTCAGAATGTGCTCACAAACTTCTTGTTTGTGATTTTCAATAGTAAGTTCCTGATCTGCATGTGTGTCTTGACAGTCATATAATTATACTCAGATATGTTGTTTTTGTTGCTGTTTCTGCAAATGATTATTCAGGTTTAACAAATACATCATAATATTTGAGGACTATCCTATTAACAATTGTAGCAGTTCAGTCTTATGACAGGAGCAGACATATAATCATAGTTTACTTTTTTGGTTTACAGTTCTGTCCCCTGTAAAGCCAGAGCATATAATTGTATCTTGCCAGTTCCTATCCTTTTTTTTTTTTTCAACTTCTGAAATTTCCTAATACTGCTATCAGAAATACAAAATGGTTCATGATGCCAATTGTTCAATGGCCAGAAGACACAAGCTTGGGACAAAAGCTCTGGGGTTCCTATTAGGATCTGGAGAGGACTGCAGGCTTTGCCATGTTGACAGGGATCAAGATCTGAAGTGACCAACAACCTCAAACAAATAAGAAGAACACTATGTCTGCATTTATAATGATTTTGGTCTTTTTCTTTTGTAGTCATCTTAACTGCATATTTATTAATCCAGTTTTAATTTGTTCATTCAAATGAATTATTTTTTAGAAAATTCAAAATAATTCATAAATATATAACAATACAAAACTGTACAACAGTCTTCCTTCCAAACTTCTGTTATCACCAGAATCAAGATGCATGAGAACTGCATTGTAAAAAGTCACAAAGAGATCAAATTAGAAATTATGTTATCAGGAAAACAGATGTCAAAATACCTCCAGAAACAACAAAATATCACATGGTGTGGTAATATAAAATAAAAATACTACTGGACAATAAACCACATTTGTAACAGAGCAGAGGGTACTGGAAGCAGAGAGAAAAGACAACCATGCAAAGGGCCAGTGGTTCCAAAGAAGATAGTAATGGACCTTCCCAATGTGTGTGTGTGTGTGTGTGTGGGGAGGGTGAGGGTGGGAAGAATGAGGAGGGCAGACTAAGGATCTATAAGGGACAGTGAGAGAAAAGAAAAAGGATCTATAAGGGACAGTGAGAGAAAAGAAAATGGATCTAAAAGGGACAGTGAGAGAACAGAAAAAGGATCTATAAGGGACAGTGAGAGAAAAGAAAAAGGATCTATAAGGGACAGTGAGAGAAAAGAAAAAGGATCTAAAAGGGACAGTGAGAGAACAGAAAAAGGATCTATAAGGGACAGTGAGAGAAAAGAAAAAGGATCTATAAGGGACAGTGAGAGAAAAGAAAAAGGATATGTAAGAGACAGTGAGAGTAAAGAAAAAGGATCTATAAGGGACAGTGGGAGAAAAGAAAGTGTCAGGGGGCATCACACTGAGAAGAAAAATGACATCGGCCTGAAAAACATTGGGAACCACTGAGAATAGTGGATGGAACAGCAGAAACTTGACTGTCTCTTTGTAAGAAGTGAGTCCTACAAGAAGTGTCTATTTGTCCCTTTGACATTGCAGGACACCTAAGGTATGTAACAAGTTCACCTGAATTAATTTCTCATAGCTTCAAAACTTCACTGACCCAAAAATAAAGTATTCAGAGACATAATGTATACAATTATTTTGTCACGATTCAAGATGGCTATTAAATTTTATAGGCTGGATCTACCATTGACTACAAAATGATCCAATCAATCTTATATTTAACCTTGACATCTTCATAGTAATCATCATCATTAGTCCACGGATAGAACTAGATCATGATCTTATACATCGAGAATATTGGAAGCTTGACCTGCAGGCCAAAATTGGCCCACAAAAAGTCAACACTGCCGATGTGTTGTTTATTTTTGTTAAAAATAACGGTGGCAATTTATTTTCACTGCTTTGCCAATGTCAGTATCAAAGTCTTGAATTTTCTTTCACTTAATAATTTGGGCCGTATCATATGTTTGGAAATCTCGCTACTTATAGTTTCACATAATGTTTCAAGTCACTTTAGCCGTATATTGTTTACAAGAAGAAAACGTTGATGAAACTGATATGACACAGCGGCTTACGCCATTTTGTTGACATGGTCAAAACTTCCACACTGCCCTTTCAACAACAAAAAAACCCGCTGTGATTTTCAGAAATTATAAACAGCAGGACATATAACGTAACTTACAAATAAATATCACATTACTGTAATGTGAACACACAGGATACCTCTAAAAACATCACTTACCTTAAAACTTCAAATATATTTCGCACAAACTAGTAACGTATTCGTTAGACGTTCAGACCTAAATCTTCTGCTCATGCCAGTCAAGTTATAGAAACAAGTGTCAAAAACTTTAAAATATTTTAACTGTAATAATGTGTTATTTGAGCTTTAACAAATTAAATTAAATGCTGAATTATTAAAATTGAGAATTATGATTAATCTTTTTGTGTTGTCGTATTGTTTTTAAAATATGATAACGACTTCAATATGTCGGACAAGATTTAAGCCAATAAGGCATCTATTACTTAATTTCGTCACTATGCTATAGTCTATGGCAACGACAAAGGAAATATATTTTACTCAAACAGTCTTTTAGCTGACGTAGGTACTGTGCTCGAAGGGCGGTGACTGGGTGGCTAATTTATACCTTAGCAAGAAATTAAAATAGAACATCCCTACCCTGCACTATTACAGCAATTTTATAGAATCGGAGCATCGGCGGAAAAAAAAAAACTAAGAAAATCTTTTATCCCAAACTATCATTATTGTTGGAATAATATTTTCTATAAACATATAGCCCCCCCCCCCCCGATCAGGGTGATGTGAAACCATGGGAGCAGGTGGTGGATGGAATGGGAGAGCAGCCGACAGATAATACTGGTTATGGTCACCATATGGCAGTTTATTGAATGTTAGGATGTAAGATAGATAACTCATCTGAGAATTGGAACATTTGTATAAAATGAGTTATCTTCTAACGTAGTCAGCTGTTTGTGAGTAGAGTCCATCTCCTTTGTCTCGGGTTGCACGAGGTTCACGGATGGGGAATGATAGGAAAAAGGTCAGGTGAGAAAGAAATCATATGACTGAGGGACAGTTGTGTTTTGTGTATCGTCTGAGATAGACGTAGGTTAGGCTGTTAGATGTGTTGTTGTTTTGTGAAATCGATGTAGAATAGAGTGTATTAGGTTGTTCTGATGGCGACAGTAGTCTGCCGAGAATATATATCGTGGCGATGTCCAGTATTGTGTCCATGGATTTTGCTGATGCCTTTGTCGTTCTCGTCATATCGCTCATCGTCACCCCGTGCATCATTAAAGTCATTTCAACTGTAAAGTTGCTGCTTCTGTATTACTATTTCCACTGAGAGAGAATGAACCTGGGAGCAAGTAAGTCTGTGAAGTGACTAACAAAACAGACGCAAAACAACGTAGAATAGTAATGTAAGAAAGAACTGATTGTGGACAGTAGTGGAAATATACACAGAAATGAATAGCAATACATCTACAGTTTACATTTTACACACAGAAGAGCAGGAGAATCCGCACCCGAGAATCCTGCTTTAACCATTCTATGATGGTAGGCAGATTATCTCAATGTAGGGACAATGGCTACGATCACTGACTAGTACAGTCACTGCCCGGAAGGAAAGCAATGGTAAACTATCATCTGGAAATATACCAAGAAGCCCAAACAGCAACATGGAAGGTCAGATAGGAAAAAGATCTGGTGGTGAGTCCCCCAGGCCAGATAGATCTACTTTTAACATGGGGAAGAGTGTGAGACAGAGGTCAGTGCTAGTAATTGTGATGACGGACAAAATCCTGACGGTGTTATTAAGGAAAACCCCTGCATCAAACTAAAACAAAAAATAAATAAATAAGAGTATGAGCATGGAATGTGAGAAGTATGTATGAGGGAAAGTATCAAATAATAAGTGACGAGATGAAAAGAACGGGGATACGCATTTTTGGGATCTGCGAACATCGATAGAAAGGATCAGGGCACTTCAAGAGCGAGAATGATAATATATTTATATACTCTGTGGAGAATTAGGAGGAAAGAATAGAGTGGCTTTTTACTTGGACAAATCAACATCAAAAGCATTACTAGGTTACACTCCAGTAAGTGATAGAATCATTACTATCAGACTTAAGAGCACTCCTAGAAATGTAACAATCATCCAGATATATGCATCTACATCATCAGCAGAAGAGGAGAACGTCGAAGACTTATAAAACACACTGCAAACGACGGTATACCAGGTACAGAAAAATGATATTGTATTAATAATGGTGGATTTTAATGCAAAGATTGGTACAGAAAGATCAGAATACGAAGGACATATTGTGAGGAAATTTAGCATAGGACATAGAAATGAGGCTGGTGACAATCTAATGGCGTTTTGCATGGAAAATGAGCGATCGCTAACACGCTTTCTAAACAACATCCAAGAAGACTTTACACATGGACATCATCTAATGGGAAAACCAAGAGTCAAATAGATTACATTTTAGTGCAAAGAAGGTGGAGATCAAGTGTAACATTAGCAAAAACTTTACCAGGTGCTGATTGTGACACGGACCATGAGTTATTAATAGCAGACATGAAGATAAAGGTAAAAAAGACAGTTACGGGATCAAGACCACTCCGCTTTGATCTTACAAATATACCAGAACAAAACGGTATAGAAGTGAAGAACCGTTTCGAAATCCTAATGGATATACAGGAGGAGATGACACCAAATGAATTGGCTACGCAGGCAATGAATATCTTTATAACAACAGCTAAAGACGTGGTTCCAGTAAACACAAAAGAATGGATGGACTACAGCAGGCACACTAGAACTGATAAAACAACGTAGAGAAATGAAGACGCTATGGAAAGTGACAAACAACAAAGAGGAATGTAAATCTTTAACAAAAGAAGTACTAAGAAACATAAGGAAAGGCAAAAAACAATACATACAAGATTGTTATGAAAGAATAGAAGAACATCAGAAGTGTGGAAGAGATAGTGAAATGTTTAAAGAAATAAAGACATTGACGGGAAATGTCACACTTAAACTAAATGTAATTTGTGATGAGATGGAGAATACCTTGACAGAGACAGAGGAAATTCTAGAAAGATGGAAGGAATATTGCAGATGAATGTATGAAACAACCGACTATGAAAGTAGAAATCAACAGTGTGAATTATTATTGGAGGAGAGAACCCGAAACGACAATAGAAGAAGTTTTATGGGCAATAAAGAATCTGAAAAATGGTAAATCACCAGGATGTGATGAGATAACAGCTGAATTTATTAAAGCAGGAGGAAAGGAGTGTGCAACAATCTATCATGCACTGGGCAAAAAGATATGGCATTCAGGTATTGGCCAGAAGAATGGAAAAGAACTGTATTCATACCACTGCCAAAAAAGGGTAACATGAAATTATGCACAAACTACAAAACTGTTGCCCTGATTAGTCATGCCAGTAAAATACTGTTAAAATTCATAATGGGTAGACTTCGTAAGAAAATAGAAGAAGAAGTCAATATGGTCCAAGCTGGTTTCAGGCAAGGAAGAGGATCAAGAGATCAATATAAGACTAATAATAGAGAAATGCAGAGAGTTTAATGTGAATCTATATTTATCTTTTATAGACTACTCAAAGGCATTTGATTGTGTACAACACCAGAAACTTTGGGAAATAATGGGGAAAATGGGATTTCCAACACATTTGATACAATTGACATCGCTGCTACATCTAGACCACCAGGCACCAGTAAGAATAAATGGTGAAACAACAACTTGGTTTGACATAAAGCAGGGGGTCCTCAGGGGTGCATATTGTCACCTTAATTAACTTGTATACTGAAAATATAATGAGGAATATTAGAGAAGACGTAGACAAAGAATATTCCGATGCCATAACAACTGGAGGTTATGAAATACCAGAGATATGCTGATGACACAGTATTACTGTCCAGAACACAAAAAGAAATGGAAAAACTAATTATGCCAGTCCGTAAGAACAGCGAACAGCAAAACCTCTATCTTAATGCAAAGAAAACTAAATTGATGACGACTAAAAAAACAAACAAGGCAGCTGAAATGTGTATCAATGTGGAAAAATTGGAAGAAGTGGAGAGTTTTGAATATCTTGGATCACTACTAACTAATAATGGAGATACAATGAGGAAAATTAAAAGGAGGACATCTATTGCTCTTCAGAAAGTAATACAACTAAAGAATCTGTGGAGAGGAACAGACAGAACTACAAAAATAAGATTTTAAAGGGTATACATCTTTCCCATCGCAACATATGCCTGTGAGACCTGGACACTTAACAGAACAGCTGAGAAACACATAAATGCCTTTGAATGTAAATGCTACAGAAGAGTTCTTCAAATATCTTGGACACAAAAAAGAACAAATATATCCATACTGCAAGAACTTAATACTGAAGAAGGCTGACTAGTAAAGAGGATTAAAGAGAGAAAACTTAAATATTTTGGAAACATTAAACGTCATGATAATCTAGAAAAGACGGTCTTGGAAGGATACATAATGGGAAAAAGAAGGAGAAGAAGACCAAGGTGAAGATGGCTGCAAGGCATCGTTTATGATCTGCAAATGGATGCACCAGCAGCAGGTCATCTTGCTCACAACCGAGAGGCCTACAAGAGTGCTGTTAGGGAGGCAAAGTTCCACAAGGGTGGGCATGCAAATGAATGAATTAATGAATGAATATTTTCTAAACCCTCATTTCTGAATGCGAAAGCCTGAAAACAAGTAAAGAAATAAATTTCACTCCTGGAAAATAAATGCCTAAGAGAAATACTCGGTATATAGTGGAACGAATTCAAGAACAACGCAGAGATAAGGCAGATGAGCAAACAACAACATGTCACATGGATGATCAGAAAAAAAAAAGAATACACCTACACCGGTGAAATATGCCTAAACTGGCATACACCAGGGGTAAAACTTGATGGCTAGACATGTCACGCCACCTCCGCTCTAGAGGTCGGTCACGCCCGATATACACCCATACTGGCGAAATATGCCTGAACCGGCTCATACCAGGGGTGAAACTTGATGGCTACGCATATCGCAGTACCTCTGCTCTAGAGGTCGGTCACGTCCCAAACACGCCCATACTGGGATAATATGCCTAAACCATCTCAACCCAGGGGTGGAAGTCATTAGTGGCGATGATTCGTCCTGGACAAAAGCTCCATCCTGGTCACAGCTAGGAAGGGTAGCGGCCACGAGCACAAAATGCTGAAGTCAGAGACACTGGACCAGGATAGTCTAGATAGGCAACCACCTCTCACCCGGTAGGGATGTATGCGTATCCGAATCACGCTGAGGTTTTCCGGTGAGAAAGCTCAATGCTGGATTGGTTGGGCAACCACTTCTCACCCAGCGGGGATATACAAATATCCCTAAACACGTCGAGATTCTCCGGTGAGAAAGTCCAACTCCAGGCTAGATGGGCAACCACCTCTCATCCAGTGGGGATATCTTATCTTATCTTATATCTTATATCCTTCCCGTGCCGCTAAACGTCACATAAGGCTCGCAAAGTAGTTCGCCAATTTTTCCTGTCTTCGGCGAGTCTTTCAACCTCATCGAAGGATTTTATGCCTGTTAATTTGGCCTCTCTTAATAATGTCCTCTTCACAGTTTCACGCTGCCTGCCTCTTTTTCTTCGGCCTGTTGTGTTCCACTTGATAGCTTGTTTTGAGATTCTCTGATCATTTCTTCTCATCAAGTGACCAACATATGTCCATCTCCTTTTCTTGATCACCCATGAGACTGTTTGTTGTTCAGTCATCTGTCTTATCTCTGCATTGTTCTTGAATTCGTTCCACTTGATGCCGAGTATTTTCCTTAGGCATTTGTTTTCAAAAGAGTCTAATTTCTTTTCTATTTCTTTAGTTGTTTTCCAGCTTTCACGTGCATAAATGAGGGTGGATATTACATTTGAATTGAATAGTCTTAACTTGGTTTTTGTGCTTATAACTTTTGAATTCCATATGTTCTCAAGATTCTTGAAGATCGATGCTGCTTTTGGAATTCTAACTTAGTTTCTGGTGTCACCATTCTGGTCTATGTAGCTGCCAAGGTATGCAAATTGATTGACTTCTTCAATATCTGTCCCTTCTATATGGATTTTTTCCATTTTGATTAATGGGAATTTTCATTATTTATTGGAGTGCTGTTTGGGAGGCAAAGTTCCGCAAGGGACATGCAAAGGAATCAAACCTTGTTAATTTCAAGTGAGGATATACTCATATCCAAAACATGTCGAGGTTTTCCGGTGAGAAAGTCCAAGTCTAGATTAAACTAGTGCAACGAAAACCGCAGTGTCACACAATCCCGCTTCTGAGACCCAATAAGAATACAGGCTCAAGCGCTGTGATACTCTGAACCTCTTGTGATCCTCTCGGGGATCTCGTGTGGTCCTTTCGGGGACCACGGGACCTACTGAGGACCACAGGAGTAAATTCAGTAGGATCACAGGGCGGTCTTGGTGGTAGAAGCGAACGAAGAAAAAGAAGAAGAAGGAGAAAAACATATTATGCAACACATCCTTATCAATGAATGTTAGAAAACGAGTCCTAAAATGCTATATTGAACCTATATTGTTATATGGAAGTGAATCATGGACAACAGGCAGATCTGCACAAAAGTCATTGGAAGCACCAGAAGTGTGGTTTATTAGAAGAATGTTGCGAATTCCCTGGACAGCAAAAATAAATAATGGAGAATGTTTGAAAAGAGTTAGAGAGACAACTACTTTCATAGGACAAGCAGCGAGAAGAGGGGGCATTGAAAATATTATAACAACAGGAAAAGTAGAGGGAAGAAGAGCCAAAGGAAGACCAAGAGAAAAGATACTGGGCAGTCTGACGAGATGGTGTGAGAGATCACCAACTGAGCTAATGGCCTGCATAAAAGATCGTGTACTTTGGAGAAGCATAACAGCCAACGCCCTGTCGGCAGGGCACCTGATGATGATGATGATGATGATGATGATATATGTCAGTCCCCTTCAAGGGGCTTAATAACTATAAAAAAAGAGCAATTACTCTCATAATGTTGTGAACTGCTCAGTTTTGTGTTCATGAGAATATGTCAAATTTCTTCGCTGTTTATATCTGTTTGTTTGTCAGTTTAGATTGATGTATTAGTCTAATTGTTAAACACTCGCATTATTTCTCTCAAAGATAATGTTTGAAAAGGCTTCAAAAGAAAAAAGTACCAGTTGTTAAATAGCAAGAATAAAATTCAGACTGACATTATGACGCCCAAATTATATTTACACACTTTGTAGCATGACCTTGTAAGTAATGAGTATTGTTGTTGTTATTATTATTATTTATTAATATGATTGTGAAAATATACTGTAATCAAAATAGTAACATCGAATAGCGACAGAGAAAAATAGGTAGGAAAAAAAGAAGAGAAAGGTATAAAACTTCCATGACACGGGAACAAGACGCGGACAAAAGTAAACAGTGGAAACAGTGAATAGAAAAAGACGAGACTCACTGACGCTGAGATTTAGGAATACAAAGGAAGGACGCTAGAAAGTAGGATGGTCCAGTGATAAAAAAGAGGTGACTGGAGGTTGACATGTGTAAACAAAATAGAAAAGACGAATAGAAAAGGCAGACACAATGAAAAGCCAGGACACAATAAAACTTCCGACATGAAAGAGCAAGATAATGTCTTAGGTAGATTACAAATGTATAGACTGAGTTGACACTTTGACACCTATTAGCGGTAGGACGCTTTTATGACGCTATTGCACACGGTTTTTAAATAAAGGCGTGACCAACTCGGCCAGCTGACCAATTAAATATTTAGAGGCGTGGCCTATTGGACAATTGACTTACAAGATATAAGTCACGGGGCAGTTTGAATGACGGACAATCAGAACGTTCATGGGAACCAGTGGACATCTGAAGGGTGGAGACAAAATACTTACTGGTTAATCCATCAAGCTGGACTTGAAGATAAAAAGGCAAGCGGAGAGACAGGAAAGAACCAAGTAGAACCACGAAGGAGAACCAAGAAAAACGAGGAAGAACGGAGGTCGAAGAGGAGAGGAGGGAGACCGAAGACGGAAGAACAGACAATCAGAGGACGAAGAAGTACGGAAGTACAGGAGAGTGTAGACAAAGGACGGAACCCCGAAGACGGAGGAACAAAGACGGTCAGTGAACTGAGACCAGTCCAGACAAGAGAAGAAGAGAAGTCCAGAGAGAAGAGGCGATTGAGAGATGGCAGAGGAAGATCATCAGAAGACAGACAAGAGAAGAAAGAGGACGAGATGATATAAAATCAGAAGTAGTGTTAAACGGAAGATGGTTTTCAAGTGATTCAAGTGATTAAGAAGAATTGACACTTGTGAAACTTTGAGTACAGTGATTTTAGACAAGAAACTAGTTGACCACGTGTTGCAGATGTGGTATAATACTGAGATAGGAAATGTTCTCGTATCAAGTGTAGAATATTGTGAAATTGAGAACATTGCTGAAATGCTGTATGTAGAATATGATAGAGTTTGATATTGTGAACAAATGATTAAGTGATTCAAGTGATTTTATCAACAATATATCTTGAACTTATTTATGAGAATTAAATGAATTCTGTAGAGAACATTTCATGGGACTTGATCTAGCGAAGTGTAAGATTTGTAAAACCTGTGATATGTTAATCAAAGAGCATCTGCAAGATTCAGTTCTATAATATGGAACTATTTAGAAATATATGATTGACAATCTTCAAATGTTATGATCAGAGAACCAAAGAACACTTCTACTATCAGTCATTAAAAGAGAAATTCACAAACAATGTCAATGTTATAGCTTTCAACACAAACAACAAAATTGAAAGACTCGTTATCAACCCTAACCTCTGCTCTTTTTCTTTTATGTCAAAATATTGACATTACCAACAAATATTAACAAAGTAGAAACTTAAGAATTTTTTTTTAAAATTACGCAAAGTTTCTTTTAACTAAAAACTAGGGGGTGAAGACGCATGTGACAATCAGCAACCCATAGCTGATATGCTAGAGTCAGGGTTAGTGAACCATAGCTGATATGCTAGCGTCAGGGTTAATGAACCATAGCTGATCAAGACGCTGTCTCACCTCTCCATGGTACCCCCAGTAACAGGCCTAGCCTGGCTAACGGGGCAGGGATCGCCATAGTCACCATGGTGGTGGAGTTTGCTAAAGAAGTATTGCACACCCCCCTTTTTAGCTGTACTCCGGGACTGAAAAAATAGCCGCCATAACCCGCTCCCATGCCGATACGATGCTGTGCTTCAACATCTTTACAGCATCAGCTGCGAAGGACAACAGCTCGCAGTTACAGGGAGTTCGTACAAGTTCAAGTTACCAAAAACTAAAAACTTCTAGTTTCGATACTTTGTATCAAAATTGTGGATATAATAGCAATTTGTTCACAGAATATTTATGGGGGGAATCAGCGATATTAAAATATAGTACATGTTGCCACAAACCATTACCGTGAAAGAAAAGAGATGTTATACGATGAAAAAAAAAAAGAAGGTAAATGCAACAGGCAACACTTCTATGTACAATCATGTGAATTTTATTCAGTGTACCGCTGATGTTAACGTAAAAGGTCTCTCACTCACTATGTGTGTGTGTGTTTGTGTTTGTTTGTTTGTTTGTTTTTAACTTCTTATATTTCACTAGCAATGTGTACTCTCTTGCTTTACCAACGTAAGACAGCTGGAATTATTATAGTCTTAAAGTTGGAATATCTAGAGGAAAAATGATAAAAACAGCACGTGGAAATTTCACTTAAACGAATCCCAATATTATAATTTATAGGTTTTATAATATAGGTTTATATAATATTGTAATTTATAGGTTCAAATATTTTTCACCTCTATTTGCAACAACTAGCAATTTTACACTTATTTTTTGTGATGATGATGATGATGATGATGATGATGACAACGACGACGGCAATCATGATTATAATAATAATAAATTTATAGTTTATCTTATGACTTTATTTTTCATTAATTTATGACATGTTAATGCCATTTTCAAACTAATGGTTGAATATAATTAAGCTTACTTACCATATCGGTTTTAAAATATGAAATCATGATGTGAGAATGAATTGATGATCTGCGAATGCCTACGAGGCCTACAGAAGAGCTGTTAGGGAGACAAAGTTCCGCAAGGGACATGCAAATGACCGATTTGAGAACTGAGTGGGGCGGCAAAGGAAGCACTCCTTTGCTCTTCTATTCTTGTTTCATATAGAACCGTAATCTATCTATCTATCTATCTATCTATCTATCTATCTATCTATCTATCTATCTATCTATCTATCTATCTATCTATCTATCTATCTATCTATATCTATCTATCTATGCCTCTGACCCCTCGTGGAGCATAGGCCGCCAACAAGAGCTCGCCAGGCAGTTCGCTCCTGGGCCACTCTTTCCAACTGTCTCCATGTCTGGTTCATTATTTTGATGTCCGTGTCCAGACTTCGGCGCCAGGAGTTCCTTGGTCTCCCTCTCCTCCTTTTACCCTGTGGGTTCCATGTTAGGGCTTGCCTTGTAGTGCTGGATGTGGATTTCCGTAGGGTGTGTCCGATCCATTCCCATCTTCTTCGTAGGATGTTGTCTTCCACTGGTTTCTGGCCTGTTCTCTGCTGCAGTTCTTGGTTACTTATGGTATCTGGCCATCGTATTTGTAGAATCCTTCTAAGGCATGTGTTAATAAATGTCTGGATTCGTTTCATGATCGTAACAGTAGTTCTCCAAGTTTCTGAACCGTATAGCAGAATGGGTTTTATCATGGTGTTAAATACTCTGATCTTCAATTTAATTGACAAGGCTGAAGTTCCCCATATTTTCTTCATCTGATGGAATTTTACTCTTGCCTTGCCCATTCTTGCTTTTACATCAGCTTCTGTTCCTCCCTGCTTGTCTATCACACTTCCCAGGTACGTAAACTTTTCAACCTCTTCCAGTTCCTCTCCTTCCAATGGGCATTTCGTTGACCTCATTTACTCTAAGAACTTTACTCTTTCCCTTGTGGATGGTAAGGCCTAGTCTTGAAGAATTTTCTGCCACTAGTATGGTTTTCTCTTGCATCTGTTGCTTAGTCTGGGAGAGAAGTGCCAGGTCGTCAGCAAAGTCTAGGTCGTCAAGTTGAGTCCAGAGCGTCCGCTGAATACCATTTCTTTTATATTCTGTTGATTTTCTCATAATCCAGTCTATGGCCAGATAAATAGGAATGGTGACAGCAGGCATCCCTGTCTCACTCCGGTGTTAATTTGAAAGGCATCTGTTAGTTGTTGTCCATGGATTACCCTACATGTCATCCCTTCATAGGAGTTTTTAATGATGGTGGTAATCTTCTCCGGTACTCCGTAGTGTCTCAACAGCTTCCATAGGGTCTGTCTGTCGACACTGTCGAAAGCCTTCTCGTAGTCAATAAAACTGACATAGAGAGGTGAGTTCCACTTCAGTGATTGTTCTACGATGATACGTAATGTTGCTATTTGGTCTGTACAGGATCTGTTCTTCCGGAATCCTGCTTGTTGGTCCCTGAGTTGTGGATCTACTGCGTCCTTTATCCTATTTAGAAGAACTCGGTTGAATACCTTTCCTGGTATTGATAGCAGTGTTATACCTCTGTAGTTGGAGCAGGAGCTCAAGTCACCTTTCTTTGGTAGCTTGACAAGGTAACCTTCTTTCCATTCTGTAGGCACTTGCTCCTCTTCCCAGATCTTCCTGAAGAGGGGGTGAAGAATGTCTACGCTTGTCTCAATATCTATTTTCAGTGCTTCTGCCGGGATGTTATCAGGTCCTGCTGCCTTGCCATGCTTCATCTGTTTTATGGCTTTACAAATCTCTTCCCTTGTTGGTATACCACAATCTATTCGTAGATCTCTATCGGCTGGTTCAATATTCGGTGGGTTATGAGGAGCTAGTCTATTCAACAATTCTTCAAAGTGCTGCATCCATCTGTCTCTCTTTCCCCAGTCATTGGGTATTGTTTTTCCGTTCTTGTCTTTCACTGGCCTCATCGGCACACTATAATTTCCAGTCATCTTCTTAATTGTGGAGTATAGATCCTGTATATTTCCCTGCCGGGCAGCTCCTTCTGCCTCTGTTGCCAGTGTTTCTATGTAGTTCCTTTTGTCTGTCCTGATGCTCCTCTTTGTTTTCCTACATGCTTCCCTATACTCTTCTTGTACAATAATTTTACTGGCTCTTGTGCGGCTGTTGTTGAGTGCTGCTTTTTTCCTCTTTCTCTCCTCTATTCTCCTTATGGATTCTGCAGAGATCCACTCCTTGTGGCACAGCTTCCTGGGTCCAAGCACTTCTTGACATGATGAGGTAAATGCTTCTTTCACTCCTTGCCATCTCTTATCAATTGACTCTTCTTCTGGTAGATCTTGTAGAATCTGAAACTTATTGTCGAGTGCGATCTTAAATTCTTCCTGCTTAGTTCTATCTTTTAGAACTGTGGTGTTGTATCTCTGGCGTTGTCTACTGTTGCCTCCTATCCCAGTCCTCTTTAGTTTTAACTTCAATCGGGCCACAATTAGATGGTGGTCTGATGCAACATCGGCTCCTCTTTTGCCCCTCACGTCCTGAAGAGATCTTCTGTATTTCTTCCCAATGCATATATGGTCGATCTGATTCTCTGTTACCTGATCCGGAGAAACCCATGTAACCTTGTGTATCCTTTTATGATGGAAGAAACTCCCTCCAATGACCAAATTGCTTGTGGCACAAAAGTCAGCAAATCTCTCTCCGTTGTCATTCATTACACCCAGTCCTTGCTGCCCCATTATATCTTCGTATCCCCTGTTGTCACTTCCGATCTTGGCATTGAAATCACCCATGGCGATAACCATGTTCCGCTCTGGACGGCTCTGCACAATACCCAGCAATCTCTCATAGAATTCCTCCTTTGTACCATCGCTGCTTTCATTTGTTGGTGCATAACACTGAATGACATCCATATTTATCCTTCTCTTTTGGGTTTTGAAGGTGGCTATAATAATCCGTGGGCCATGCGCCTCCCATCCAATTAGCGCTCCCTGAGCTGTCTTGGACAGCATCAGGGCCACCCCATACGTGTGTGGTGCGGTGTCCTCCTCGTGTCCTGAGTACAACAAAAGCTCTCCCGTACTAATCCTTGTTTGCCCAGTTCCAGTCCATCTTGTTTCGCTGATTCCCAGGATGGTGATGTTGTATTTCCTCATTTCCGCTGCAACCTGCATTGATTTCCCTGCTTCAAACATAGTTCTAACGTTCCATGATCCTATAATAATGGTGGTCCTGGTGGAGATGGCGGTTGTCGGTCTCACAGCTTCCTGGTTTCCCTGTCCGGCTTCATGCTTCCTCCAGCTGGAGGCCCGTCCTCCCCCAGGGCCGAAATATCTCTTGAGTCTCTTTTTGGCGTTTCTGTAGCAAAGTTCTTTTTATAGGATAAGGTTGCTGGCCTTAAGCCAACCCTCCCCCTTTTTCCTGACTTGGGACAGGCAATGATCCATAAAATGGACCACTGGTGGGGTTACAGAACCGTAAGCTCGATCATTATTAGTTCCTGTTTTTCTATGGAGTACACTACAATGTCCAGTCGCATTCCTGTGTTCTTAATGGCAGTCAAGTATTCTCTTCTTCCTGATAGGTCCCCTATCACATCCTAATCATTTCCACTATCTAGCAGTGATGCAAAGCCTGTTCATTTATTACAAATAAGTATCATTAGCATGCAAATTTTACTCGTTGGCATTGGATTAAAGCACAAATGTAACCGATATAGCTCAAATGGTCATTTTCATTCATGGGATCAACGACGAACTTAGCCTTTGAAAAACTGTGAGCTTTGCGTCTCTTGGAAGGAATCACGAAAGGAGCAGACATTCTGCTTGGTGTATGAAAGTGATTCTTGTTAGATACCGTCTCACATGAAAAACTGTGCTTGCGATGGATGGAACTCTAGCTAGGGTTGAGACAACACCAGGACGAAACCGCCAGATTTACCATTTGCCATTGCACCATTCACCAAATCTCTCCGTTTAGGAAATATCATGAAATGTGCTTCAGACACTGTGAATTTCATCCGAGGAAGGAGTTTGAATCATTGACAGTTTCGGTTCTAAGGACTGTTATTGCCGGAGGTGGGGTGGAGAATTCGATCTCCACTCCAACGGCGTGCGTCTCAAACAGCCTCTGGCAGTCAAGTCCAGCTCCTGGCCTTCCCGTGGCAGAAATGTTTAAACTGACAGGAGAAGGGGCGAGGGCGAATATCTGGCGCCTGAAAACCAGATACTTAGGGTAGATGAGTGGCACGTTTGGTAGCTCATCTGCCGCTGTTGGCGAGATTTTTTAGCTGCCGTGCGTGGAGCGGTGCTCCTCCCGGCCAATGAAGAAAGGTGCAAATGGGGTTGCCGCGCAACATCACGGCAGAAAAGGTGGCAGAAAGGATAAAGCGAAGCAAAAAGTCAAATCACGGCACCTCTGGTCTGGAGGTCGGCCACATCCTGAGTGCAGTCATATCGGGTGAAATGCATGAACCGGCTTATCCCAGAGGTAAGACACTGCTGGCGAGACTCTTCGAATGCCGCGCGTGGAGTGAAGCTCCTCCCGGTCAAGGATGAAAATGCGGAAAAGAAATAAAGGTTGCTGTGCGGTGCCGATGTGAAAAGGTGGTGGAAAGGATAAAGTGAAGTTTAATCGGTATGCCCAGTAGTATCGTTGCGAGAGCTACACATACCACGGCACCTCTGGTCTAGAGGTCGGCCACGTCCGAAATACACCTACACTGGTGAAATATGCCTAAACCGGCACACACCAGGGGTGGAACTCGATGGCTAGACATGTCATGCTACCTCCGCTCTAGAGGTCGGTCACGCCTGATATACACCTATACTGGAGAATTTTGCCTAAACCGGCTCACACCAGGGGTGAATCTTGAAGGCTATGCATGTCACAGTACCTCTGCTCTAGAGGTCGGTCACGTCCCAAACACGCCCATACTGGGATAATATGCCTAAACCGGCTCAACCCAGGGGTGGAAGTCACTAGTGGAGAGGATTCGTCCTCCTGGACAAAAGCTCCATCCTGGTCACAACTAGGAAGGGTAGCGGCCACGATCGCAAAATGCTGAAGTCGGAGACACTGGACCAGGGAAGTCTAGATAGGCAACCACCTCTCACCCGACGGGGATGTTTTCGTATCCTAATCACGCTGAGGTTTTCCCGGTGAGAATGTCCAACTCTGGACTGGATGGGCAACCACCTCTCAACCGGCGGTGATACACGGGTATCTCAGAATACGTCGAGGTTTTCCGGTGAGAAGGTCCAACTCTGGCCTGGGTGGGTTACCGCCTCTCACCCAGCGGGGATGCACTGATATCCTAAACACGTCGAGGTCTTCCGGTGAGAAAGTCCAACTCTAGACTAAACTGGTTCAACGAAAACCAGTGTCACGCAATCCGCTTCAGAGACCCACCAAGAATACAGGCTAAAGCCCTGCGATACTCTGAACCCCTTATGGTCCTCTCGTGGATCTCGTGTGGTCTTTTTGGGGCCACACAGGAGACCACGGGACCTAATGAGGACCACAGGTGTAAATTCAGTAGGATCACAGTGCGGCTTTGGTGGTATAAGCGAACGAAGAAGAAGAAGAAGACTGACAGTTTCAAAATTTTCCATAAATGGAACTGGATCAGGCAATATTATTTACTTTTCTAATGTGTATGACGGAGTCATTCCAAAGTGCTTACATGGATTGAAACTGAATTAAGGACAGAAAAAGGCAAGCCAGTACCAGAATTCAACGATAATTGAATAACTGAACACTGACAGGACCTTAAACAATGGACTTCCTGAAATCTCAACCAATTTTTGTGTGTATGCATGTGGTCGCAGCAGCAGAGCTGTGACAAACAGACTTTTTTTTTAAAAAGTTCTTGCCTTTAAAAAAAAAAAAACACACACAAAAAAAAAAGCTTTCTAAAATCTATAGTTGGCTCACACACTGAAGGTAAACAACACACAATCTAACTCTGGACATGATGCACATTTTAAAAAAAACATAAAAATCAATTATATTCAGTATTCAGTTCATCATACGTGAAATTTAATACATTTTCATTTAATCCTTTACCTCATTATATTAATCTTCATTACATTTCACAGACATTTGTGTTATTTCTATAAACAATAACACGACAAATAAATGCAGAATTTACCAGACAGGATTAGGGACGTTGTATGAGCATTTATGTTTCTTCCTTTGCTCCCTGCTCTAAAATTTACAATATCTAAACTGCCCACCAAATTCTGTATCAGTGCTATAATCATGTACTCATTGTAAGAATGCTACTTTTTCACTATTTTGTATAAATTTACATATTCTTAACTAAATTTTCTTACATAAATAAATATTCAAAGGTACAATCTCTCTCTCTCTCTCTGAACCTTAAGTGCCCAGGGCACATGGGGCTTCCGCAAGGGTTTTCCACAAATGCCTGTCCTTCGCCTTTTTTTCTGCTCTTGCCCAGGTGAGTCCTCTATTGCTCAACATCCTCTCTGTTGTTCTTCTCCATGTCTCTTTTGGTCTACCCTTACTTCTGTTCCCCTGTGGTGTCCATCTTGGTGCTATTTTCAAAGGTACAATAAGGAAGCTAAAAAAAGGTAAAGGTAATACCCTCATTCCCATGCCTTTAAAGCACATTGGGGAATACGGTGTTAGGCCCGCATTTCCCAGGCCTTGGGGGGCATGAAAGTGTGATGTGGTCGGTATCGTGGTTGGCCACATTTACCTTTCCAGATTTCTCTGGTACTCATTTTTTTTTAGGCCAGGTGGACCCCGGGACCTTTTCTGCTGTGGTGGTAACAGAAAAAAAATCATCACTGCTGGGACTCGAACCTGGTACCACCAGATTAGTAGACCAAGTGCCTAACCACTAAGCCACCAGGCACACAATATGGAAGGAAATATGCAAAATTGTTTTTAAAATGTAAGGTTTTTAAAATGTAAGGAAGTATTTAGTGGGTTTTTTTTTGTTTATTTAGAAAAAAAACTGATCTTGCTAATGCTAAATCTGGCTATATGAAGCCCCACCTACTTTAATATCATGATCTGTGATAAAAATAAATAAACAGTTGTCCACATAACAAGTTTAAGGCAAGGAACAAAACAGGAAAAAAAATAAACAAACTTTAGTCCATGTAACAAGCAAAAAAAAAAAAAAACAAATAAACAGGACAAATGAAATTATTTAAAAATATCTGTATTAAAATAAATGACATTTCCCGAATCTCAACATAAGAACTCACCATGTCAAAACAAACAAACAAACAAAAAATGATTCTAAAATTTCAGATCTCAAAACGGCAAACAACAAATTCTCAGTTCTCATTTAGAGAAGAGCAGCGAAGAAAGAAGCTAGAGTAAAGCTCACAAAACATGCAGATACAACTCAACATCTATATTTGGCTTCTAAAGTTCAAATATCATGACCAAGGCCCAAAAAAACCAAAAAAAAAACCTACCATTACAACAAGAAGTAACCATGGTAAATCATTAACATGCCATTGAGAAGTATGTTTGGAGGGTGGTGGTGGTGGTGGGGGGGGGGGGGGCATGTGTTTGTTTACCATATACTGTACAATGTTTATAATATGTTCATATAATTCTTCTAGTGCATTTCATTTAACATTTCACATGAAAATGAATCACTCTGACTGATGATGATGAAGATGCATCAAGCACTTTGACAAGTTATCAGCAACAGTCTATTATGGGTCTGATCAATTAACGGAATCCTACACGCAGTCTGCAGCTATATCAGAGACAAAAATACTTTGACGATTTAAAAATGAATGCAAACGATGAGGCTTATTTTAGGATATTTTGTGTACATACATTTTCTTTTTCATTTTTTCTGCACAGCATCTGAATAAATCATCATCTAATCATTGATTACTGGCTCATTTCAATGCAGGAGAAGGGCAACTATTAGTCAGCTCAGGCATAAAAAAAAAAAAAAGCAACAAGTGGTTACTGTACCTCTAGAAGTCAATCCTACTAAAAGTGTAAAACGGCAAATACTTGGGCTACAAAAGGGGCAATAAATATGCTATAGGACTGACTGATTTCTGGGTCAGTCATTTTAGACACGAGCTGAAACAATGAACACCATTATTGTGATAACTAATGTGGTACGTTATCTGGAAAGCACCATTATTGTAATAACTTACTTAAATGAGGTACAATATCTGGAAAGGATGGTGGTTTTTTCCCCTGCATTCTGAGACATCTGGGTGTTTGTAATCACTAGAAAGATCACTCAAAGATGTTTTGCAACAATGAAAATGTATAAAATTATAAAATCAGATAATTTGTGGAAAATTTATACTTGTTGGAAAAGACCATGTGTGGAGTGTTAAAGTTCATGAAAATTAATTCTGAACGTTTAATGTCATAATGAACACTTAACAAAACAACAACAAAAAAAATGTTTTGTATGCATTTCAAGAAAGCATGACTGCATAATTTGATGCAAACAAGCTAAACTTTTTTTCTTTTAAACTTTAAACAAATCTCTATACAGTCTAATTATAAAGTATAACTGACTGACACTCTCTCATTCCAACTCTAAAATGTTGAGAATTCTTTTCAAAAGTGGACCCCCTGCCAAAAACAATTTTCACAGATGAAAACTCATTACATATAGATCCTGACAAATGTATGTTAATATATGATCAAAATAACATTTCTGTACTGGCCATACTTGCAGTCACTCTACAGAATAACCACCTCTAAATCTTTCAATGAGGACAAATGAACCAACATGTCTCTACAATAATCAACATAGTCTCATTACACATCTGAAATAATGATGAAGATTACGGCTATGCTTAAAGATTCATTAAATTTTAACACAAAATATGATGCTCTTTCTTCATCCCATAATTTCAGAATAAGTATTATCTTTTAACCAATCAAACAACATCCAGAACACACAAATATATTTTTTTTTTGTAATTAGAAAAATCATTACCACGACGTTGTATTGAGACATGACAAAATGCCCATTTTTAGTATACTCACGGAAAAAAGTAAGTGTGCAGTGGTGTCAAGCGCATCAATTACGTTGTCATGAGTGAAATGAAATCAAATTTGGCACAAAGTTTTGTCTGAGTGTTGTCTACTTCCCCGTGCTGCATGAAGTTGATCGCACTATTCATGGGGAGATAACCACAGCTCCAGTGAAATCACATGCGTGATCCATGATTGGTTACTGACCACGGATAAAATGAGGGTAAGTGTGTAATTCTGTTCTCAGATATCTCTTCACATAATCATTGAAGAAAGTAGTAGTGGAATTCCAACATAAACATCTTTTTTCATCATGCCAAGATTGAATGAACATCAGCGAGAAATAGCTGTTGGGATGTTAATTGCTGGATCAACAGTTGCAGCAGTATCTCAATATTTTAATGTTCACAGAAACACAATATCACGCCTTCAAAGTCTTTTTAACCAAAATGGTTCCATTGCTGATCGCTATAGAAATGGCAGACCACAAGTTACCACCCTTGCACAAGACCGCTACATCCACCTCATGCACCTTCGTAACAGGTTTCTTCAGGCAACATGGACTGCCTGCAACATTCCAGGTGTAAGTCTGTGTCGGGCAGGACAGTGAGGAACAGACTCAGAAAGGTAAATCTCTTACCTCACAGGCCTGCAGTTAGACCAGTACTGACAGTTTGCCACAGACAAACCCGCTTGAACTGGGCCAGGCACCATGTGGCATGGCCTTATCATCAATGGAGACGGATCCTATTCACTGATGAGTCCAGATTATGTCTGCAAGGCCATGATGAGCGTGCTTTAGTGTACAGGCGAAGAGGAGAACGCCTTGCGAATAACTGTGTGCTAGAGATGGATAGGAGAAGAGGAGGCAGTGTAATGGTTTGGGGAGGAATTTCCTATGCTGGCCGAACAAACCTAGTCTTCCTCAATGGCAACCTTACAGGTTTACGATATAGGGACGAAATCATTACACGCCACATAATGCCTTTTCTGGATGCTAATGGACAAGGCGTGATACTACAGCAGGTTAATGCTCGTCCACATGTCGCACGTGTGGTCAGGGACCACTTTCAGCAACACAAGATTACTGTCTTGCCACAGCCAGCAGTTTCACCGGACCTATCACCTATCGAGCACATTTGGGATGAACTGGACCACAGGTTGAGAAGACGACACAATTGTCCTGGAAACTGCCAAGAATTACCCCAAGCGTTGCAAGAAGAATGGAATAACATGCCTCAACAATTGATACAACTTGTCATTGGTTCGATGAGAAGGCAGTGTCAAGCAGTGATAACTGCCAGAGGAGGACACACACGATATTGAAACCCTGATCTTCTTTTCTTGGGGTGGTAAGCCACATTAGGTGAGTTTTTATCACTTTTTTGTGACATGTGACTGGCCTGAAAGTTATCATTTTATCTGTTATTGGATAATCAAACATAATGTGTGCCAAATTTTATTTCAGTCATCACCTGAGCATGTTCACTGTGCTTTTTAAAGCATTGCACACTTACTTTTTTCCGTGAGTATATTTGCAGTCATTTAAAAATATGGATTCTGGACAAGAAAACAATATCACGCTACTGTAGTTATTTTGTTGTTGTTTTTTTTTTTTAAAAAACCTATTTAAGCAGTTCATGCTGAAATAACAGTTAACCATGGCTTGCTAGTTTTGCTGTTTCATAACCTGTATTACAGCAGAGCTTGAGCGTCTGAGTTTTCCACGTAGAACCCTTAGCAAACAGGCTGTGCCATAACTACTTTGACAAATGAGACATAAACCAATGGCATCTAGCATGGTGGAGCTTCCTTACAAGTCTGAAACCGCTGTTCACACTTGGATGACATATCATCATCATTACCGCACTTCAAGAAATGAAAGTAAAAGCCACATAACAGCAGATAGGCAATGTGTTTGGAAGAGGATCTGAAAGAAAAGCTATGGGGCTCCCACTCATGCCCAGAGAAGACAGCAGACTTCGTCAGGGTTATGGGGCTGTATTGACCAGTCAATACTTGAATATGAAAGAAGAAAGCAGCGTGTATTTCATACCATCCTGAACCAGATCAAGTGCTAATATTAAATGTAAGTTTAACGCTGCTTGCCACAATGTGCTAATTAAATCAAACTTGCTTTTGTTCAAAAATATACTTCAAATATACTTTTCAAGGACAAAACAAAATAAAAACTTATCAGCGTCTTCCTACCGATTAAAAGTGCTGGCCAAAAAGAATGCACTGATGAGACTGACAAAGGGAATCATACACTTTGCCAATTGTGATTACTCTCACTGGAAGAGACTGGGGAAATCTGCAACTTTCAGGAGTTCTATGTGTATGAAGAAGCAACTGAGAAATACACATTAAAAACATTACAATCAGGTAGCTGAAACACACTGAAACAAAACAATATAATGAAAACCATTCCTGGGGAAAGGTACAAGAAGCTAAAAATAGTTTAGACATTTTAAGAATGACATAGCTTGTCAAGATGTATCACTAAAAATAGTTTAGACATTTTAAGAACGACATAGCTTGTCAAGATGTATCACTAAAAATGGTTTAGACATTTTAAGAATGACATAGCTTGTCAAGATGTATCTTGAAAATTAGAGACAGACCGAAGCCAATTTTCACTATGAATATGGCACATATTAGTTTTACTAATATACACAATAAAAATAAGACCAACCATCACGTATGGATCAGAAACATGGAATACAACAAAGAAATATGAACAACAATTGCAGGTCTTTGAGAACAAGATCCTGAGAAGAATCTTTGGAGCCATAAATCATACCAACAGAACTGAGAATGGAGAGCTAGAAAGAACACTGAACTGAACAGGTTATTTAAATCCCAATGAATTATAAATGTCTTGGAACTGAACAGACTGTGCTGGTTTGGACACGTAGAAAGAAAGGAAGAGACCAGACAAATGAAAATTATGTATGTACAAGAGATGAAGGAAACAAGACCAAAGACAGAGATGGCAAGACAACATAGAAGAGGATATAAAGGAAATTGGTGTCACCAACTGGAGAGAGAAGGTTAGGAATATAGAGGAATGGGGGTGAACTTTATCTGCAACAATAATCCTTAATTAACTCTTCCCGTGCCACAGAAAGAAACACGGACGTTCCGTTGAGTGCTGGAATAAAAGCGCGGGTCTTGATATGTATAGGGGGTATAGTTGTAAAATGGAATGGAAAACAGTACTTCCATGTACTTCCGTGTACTTATTATGTTTCAAAATATAACTAAATGTATGAAAATTTCATAAATGCATTGTTTTTTAGGAAAAAAAAAAGTAATGTGATTCTTCTTCTTCTCCGTTCGCATTGTCTGTCTATACCGTAGAGCTTATCTTCTTTAGTGGTTTCACTGGGCCAGTAATTATTTCTCAGTGTTTCATAGTTGGTGCAGTTCTGGAGGATATGTTCCACAGTTTGGGGCACCTGGGCACATGTACATAGATTAGTAGTACCAACCTTAAACTTTGTATACATATGACTTTGGAGTCGGGTGTGTCCTGTTCAGAGACGGAAGATGGTGACTTGTTCCTTTCTGTTTAGCATGTGATAGTCATCATGTGGTGGTGTTTGTGGCTTCCTGTAGGTTTTTATCATGCTTTTCTTCTGATTATAGGTGATTGGTATGTCTGGTTGTTCCATTTCAGTGCCCTCTTTGGCCAGATGGTCAGCTTTTTCATTGCCTGGTATCCCACAGCGGGAGGGAATCCATTGCAAAGTGACTCCATGTTGTAAGCCAATTTTTGACAAGGCATCCTTAAGGTCTGGTAGTTTGTTGCACTGAAGAGCTTCCAGTACTGATCTTGCATCTGTGAGAATTACTACAGGACATGTATCAATTCTGGAGTCTGATAGTTTTTCAACTGCAGCAATAATTGCCCTAACTTCTGCATCAAAGTTGTTGCAGTTATGGAAATCTTGTCAGTGGTGTTGTTTGGATATTCAATATGTGCTCCTGCCCCTCCATTCTTTATGGCAATGTGTGCAGATCCGTCTGTATACACACGTATCCAGGTGTCACATGGATATTTGTCATCTAGCACACTAAGTGTGGCTGTTGATCTTACAAGGCTGCTTTGCATCTCACCATTCTGCACACCTTTCACTTCAGTCTGAATAGTTATTTGTGTAAAGTTATGTGATGTTTTTAGACAATGATTGTGCCCAGCTCACCATTGGCTAGGTCAATATCTACACTACTTACCATCTGAGATGTCTAGATCTACTTATCGATCTTGTATTGTGATTTTATGTTGCATTCTCGCTAAATTAATGCCTGAAATAACCTCCTACCTACTTCTCCAGTCATCTGTCTAGATCTACTTGGGATACATTCAAGAGCAATGAAGTGGTCACAGGCCATGTCTATACCCCTATCTACATCATCAAAAATTGAAAAATTTCTGTTTCTCTTCCTTTTTCTTGCTCAGCATCGCTCGTAACTAAGCACTCCTTCGCCATTTTGAAAAGTGTCACTGGAAACGCGGACGAAATATGTACAATCTAAATGTTACACCGGTTGTTTTATTGAAACAAACCATGAGTCGCTATACTGACCATAGGCACAAATCGGGAAACTGGAAGGGTTGCTACAGTAACCAAAGGCACGGGAAGAGTTAATGGGTCAGAAAGGTGAAGAAGAAGACTATAAACAATTCTTGCAGGTTTTTTTTTTTTTTCAAATGAAATCTCCAAAGACAACAGCCAAAGAATTCTGACTGTTATTTTAACTTGGTTTTGGTGTTCAACCATCTATTAAAAAGTTTACTGGCCAAAAACTGAAAGATATCCGAATAAAAATCTTGAGACATTTGCAGACAGAAACATTCTGAACTTCAATGGCTATAAGAAGGACAAATTCATCTAACAAATCAAATGGTCAAACACACAGGACATGAAAAGGGGGGGGGGGGCGCCAAACTAAAAGTCAAAATATCTACTTGTCACATGGGAACTTAAATACAAAATGTCACCTAAGTGTAAAGCTATATATAACCAAAAACTCAGGTTAAACTAACACAACTTCTTGAAATCATCAGAATTATAAGTATTACAGGCTCTGCATGCATAAAACTAAAAATCTCTCATCACTGTAAGACACTGTTAGATGTATTGATTATCCATCAATAGCTCCAATGGATTAAAACTCCTAACATATTATGGAACCTAATAATTTTGCATGCAAAAATTGTCAGTGGACATTAACAATGACACTTACAAACTAATGTGTATTAGTGGCACATTATGATATTCAAAGGACATGACATCATGAACCTAAGTACCTTCAGTTAAAAAAATAAGACACAAATAAAAAGAAAAAAAACATTGAATAATGCAAAATAAGAGAATTTATGTCGGTTATAATAATCAACAGTTTTTCCAGTAAAGAAACTGCACAGCATTCAGATCTGTTTGGATCTACTTTCTGATTCTGTGCATGATTCATGTGATCTTCATGCAAGCAGCGGGACTTTTTCTCCAGCAGGCCCTCAGACAAGAACACCCAGGTAAATGCCGCCACATTCGATAACACGAGGTCATCCAGGCTGCTGAAGACGTAGTGTGTCACCCAACAAACGGAACAGTCTGGGAAAATCAGGACACACACGCAACCATGAAAAACTCCTTTCTGATACTGGCAACAGTCACAGCCAAGCTTGTATCGTACAATCAATTTCATGATCCAGTTTTTTTAATTACTCAGTTCAATACTTTTGGCCCTGTATAAGTCATGCTTGTGTAATGAAATTAAGAGTCGGGGAGAAAAATGCTAGTTCAAGCAAAAAACAACCACGGATAAATTATTACTGCATTGATCAGTGGAACTGTTTGTTCTAACTGCAGACACAGTGAGAAGACACATCAGCTGCCTGAAACCCACTTGGTCGCTAACCTGGGATGTAAATTAATCTGGCAGAAGGCAGCTAATTCCAAACACCTGCAGCCTTTCAGAAAAGCATCTGGACTAAACGCAAACACCAAGGACCACACAAGATGGAAAAGCATGATAGCCTAGGCCATATGACCCAGCACTTAATAATACTACTGCCTTTTCAGGACTATTCTTTTGTGAGGAAGGTGTTGGAGCAAACTCCAGAGACAAAATATGGAACTGAGTACTCTGAATTGTCTAGTTTTATCTGAACACCAATCTGACAACTCTGGATATTGTCAGATCAGACCTTATCATTAATTGGCCTAACCTGTTGTGTGGTGTGGAAGAATAAGCTGCACTGACAGCAATTTGTTCTCCACATAATCCTGATCATATCTGCATGACTAGAAATGATCACACATGAAGGCACATCATCATATAATCAGAATTTACTGAAGGCTTCTGAATGGAAAAAAAAAAAAAATTGCCAGATGTGATTAATCTCACTTTGGTGATAGTGAATCTCCTTGCCACCACAAGCTAGAAGCTTTAGGCAACTGATGCTGTAGTGAAGAACTTGGCTGTCTTTTGTGGTTGCTATACACAGTAGTGAGGTGTAGGATGTCTTGGAAGCAGTTTTACTCATTCATCTAGTTTGGGGCATTTAAGTAGGAAATGTTGAGCTGTTTCCTCCCCATTATAACAGTGTCTGCAGTTTGGGCTGTGGTTTTTTTTCGTTTTGGTACTGTTTGTTTATTTTGTATGATTCGTTAAATAGATCAGGTTTGCTCATGTGTTTGTGCAGAGCTCGCACAGTAATCCCTACTGACCACTTATTTCAGGATTTTCTTTGGTGATGTCATGTAGGGACAATGGCTACGATCACTGACTAGTACAGTCACTGCCCAGAAGGAAAGCAATGGTAAACTGCCTTCTGGAACTATACCAAGAAACCCAAACAGCAACAATGGATGCATCAGCAGCAGGGCATTTTGCTTACAACCGAGAGGCCTACATGAGTGCTGTTAGTGAGGCAAAGTTCTGTAAGGGACATGCAAATGAATGAATGAATGATGTCTCCAGGACTTGCTGGACCATGTGGCAGGATAAGCCTTTGTTTGGTTGAGGCCACTGTTCACTCTGTTTGTTCTCAGTACAAGAGACTGACAAAATTTGCAAATTTTCAGAAATTCTCTGGTGAAAGAAGAAGTAACATTAGGCAGGTTAAGTATTCTTCACACATGAGGAAGCAAAACAATGAAAACCATACAGAAGGAAAGGATTCTGGGGGAAAGGAACAAGAAAGTGAAAGCGGTACAGATGAGTGAACAGCCTTAATAATATACAGCTTGCCAAAGTGTACTTTGAAGACATGGGACACAGTGTGCTGGATAACCCACCATAGCAAACCTTTGGTGTGAATATTGCACATAACACTGTATATAATCGCACACATAGCTCTTCTTAAATTTTATGATCACCTGGCTACAAAGTTTACCACTGTCTTCTAAACAAAAACGGAGTTAGCCTTGCCTTGCTGCATCTTTAAACATATTTGCCAGTCCACTAGCAACTAAAATAAGTTGTAATTCCGGTCCTGAGAGTCCACTTTTTGTGTGAACCGAAGGCAAATTTTATAATTTGTTCACATTGTCATTAACTCTGCTTAACGTCTGTGCAAACTGGGAATAACTGGAGATTTTTATTCCAAACATTCACACTGTCACATCACATCTTCGGCATGACTTCAAATGTGATTGTGTACATGCTATTAAGAAAATTCACTGGGAAAAAAAAATATATATATATATATTTTACTGAGTTTCCAAACATTTCTAAGATGAATCAACGCAGCTGACACTTTACACTTGCAAGCTTGCACATACTTCTGCACTGCGATTAAATAAATTATAGCATCATTTTACACTTTCCTGCATCATTTTACCTATACTTCCCATTGTACTAAATTCGGCTCCACTTTATTTACACGCAGACACAAGTGCAGAAGTTTATGTTGGATCAACAAAATATCGACGCTATTGGTGTTGAGGTTTCTGATGATTAAATTGATGAAGAAACCTTAAGGATGCTCAACAGGAGAGTGGAAACAAAATAAACGAATGCAATCTGGAGCTGAAGATCTTTCTATCTTTCACAGATGGTTATGGTGACATTGATTCCAAGGTTTCCATGGTCTGCAAAGAGCTGTGCAATGTTGGTGTCAAAGACAAGGCAATCGCTGCTTGCAATTGCTGACTGGATTCCATCATGGATACTTCGAGGGGCAGCTTCCCAAGTTAATCTTCTCCGATGACCATTCAGTTCCAATCTATAAGAAAACAGTATCGTAAGAAAGAAAAACACGAACTTCACATCCTATAATAAATACAAATAGTTGCTATTCCAGTGAAGTTTAGAACTGAGGTTATAAAATATTATATAAGTACAACTTTTTTTCCATATTCACCTACAATGACACTGTTCATCCAATAACAACATCTGATCCACCATTTCCATCAAAACTACATGGTATTATACAAAATAACTGAAAAACACTAATATAACCATATGATTTTGGGCTACAGAGCACAATATAAAAAATCCCAACTTCTGATTCATCACTGAAGGCCTCTAGTTTACTTCCAACTGAATCAAATTCAGATGACTTAAAGCATGAGAATTAGATCAACAGGGAATTAATGGAGGCTGATGAAATAAAAGTTTTAAGAACTATATGACTCATAGAAGGAAAAGATCTCTGATGACCAAAAAATTAACATGCACAAAAGTAAGAAAAACTATAAAATACCCACCTGTATATGAAGTTCTCTGCTTGTTTGCGAGTGCCTATAAGCTGGACAATGGCATAAAACATCTGAAGGCCATCTATTTTTTCTTGTTTTTCCAATACCAACATAAAATTGTGGCCAAAACAAGACTGCATCATCACCCAGTCCACCGCTCCTGGTAGATTGATGTCTGTGGCTAGAAAGACAATGTCTTCACCTGGAATGAAAATTTTAAATAAAACATGAGGTTGGTTCACACACTCTAAAAAAAACAAAACAGATTATAAAGGCACTTGTAACAATACATCCTTTTCTACATACAGACATCAACATGAGTATTTAAAAAAAAAAAAAAAAAAGCAATGGTTTTCTTATGATCTTATATGATCCAAAAGAGCTTGCCAAGGTATGACCCATCTCCCAACAGATTTTGTTACTGAAACTCTTGAACCCAGAAAAATATCTTTTTCACAGTATTTAAATATCTTACCATTTCACAACTCCAACTATACTAAGACAGAGCATGTCACAAAGAAGCTCTTGTTGTATAAATATATCTTGCCACAGAAATTCTCTTGTATCCAAACATATCCTGCCCTGTAAATTCTTGTATTAAAAAAAGATCTTATATAAAGTCTCTCATATCTAGCAGATCTTGTCACAGAAACTCTTAGCATCCAAAAAGATCTTGTCACAAAAACTCCTGCACCCAAACAGATCTTATCGCAGAAAACTCCTGTACCCAGATAGACCCTGTCATGAGAAGCATGTGTTCCATAATAGCTCATTATGGAAGGTCTTGCAACTGTTTCATTAACTTTCTCTGATCTTATTAATCTGAGCATTCCTGTAGCAATGACTGTTGTCAGGTACCTGTAAACACTAGTTGGTGGCTCCAATAATAAATTTTGTGGTTGAGGTAGGTTCTCAGCCTGTTATCACCTGAATGGAAAGCTTCAACATTTTGAACTGTTCCATTTAAGCTGAAAATATGCATCACTTTTCTAGTAAATGGCATTAACTTTCAAAGTTTAAAGATAATATCATACCCTAATCTGACAGATGTACGAGAGGTAATCTCATAAACTACGAAGGTTGACTGATAAATTTGCGGCCTAAGGTACAAATATTTGAAACATACAGTTGATATTAGGTGCATTTGTAAATCAGGTTAATATAAGATTAAACACCAAATTTCAAGAAATTAACTGCAATCATTTTTTTTAACAGGCTACTGAAGTGGTAAGGGGTGGCAGAATTTAAGAAAATGGATAACATTTCTCACTGAGCAGTCATTCGCTACCTCTGCATCAAGGGCTTATCATCGAAGGAGATCCATGAGGATATGGTAGAGACTAGGGGAGAGTGCCCCTTCTTACAGCACAGTGAAGAAATGGGCAGCTCATTTCAAACATTGAAGGGAGAGTCTGGAAGATGATCCCTGTCCAGGAAGACCAAGAACGGTAACCACTGATAAAATCACCAGCAGAATCCATGACATTATAATGGAGGATCAACGATTAACTGAGCGGTACATTGCTACTGAATAGAGGGCTCACCTGGGCAAGAGCAGAAAAAAAGGCGAAGGACAGGCATTTATGGAAAACCCTTGCGGAAGCCCCATGTGCCCTGGGCACTTAAGGTTCAGAGAGAGAGAGAGACATTGCTACTGAGTCGGGCATCTCCCAGGAACATGTTTATGCCATTATTCACAATGATCTTCAAATGACAACGGTCTCTGCTCAATGGGTCCCGAAACTTCTTGGAGCTGATCACAAATGACAGCATCTCAACATGTCAAAAGACAATCTTGACCATTTTTCTGCATATCCTGAAAAGTTTCTTTAGCAATTTGAGACTTGGGTTCATCATTTTCAACAAGAAACCAAACAGTTAAAGCAGTGGAAACATCATGGATCTCCCCCCACCTCCAAAGAAAGCAAGGGTGGTTCTGTCTGCAGGCAAAATGATGGCTTCCATCTTTTGGGATTCAGAACGTGTGCTATTGGTAGACTCTTCAAAAGGGCAGAAAGGTCATTGGGGACCATTATGCTAATCTTGTGAAGCAACTGCGGGTCAAACTGAAGGAAAAGCACAGAGGGAAATTGACGAGAGGAGTCATCTTTCAGCAAGACAATGCTCTAGTTCACATGTCGACAGAGGCAATGGCTGCCATTCGTGAATGCGGCTTCCAACTTCTTGAATGTCCTCCGTATTCCCCAGATTTGGCCCCTTCGGACTATTACCTGTTTACCAAACTCAAAATGGCGCTGAGTGGTCACAAATTTGCTTCAGATGATGATGTCATTCATGCTGTAAACCACTTTCTACTGGCACAAAATGTTGACTTTTACAAAGAAGGGATCCGTATGCTCCAGGATCGCTGAACTAAGTGCATAAACTTGCAAGGGGACTATGCTGAGAAATAACCAAAAAAAGTTCACCACAAATAATCCGTTGTACCTTAGGCCAAAAACTTATCAAATCACCACTTGTAGCAATACCTTGTAAAGTGGTGATACTCTTGTGAGACTGCATGAGATGGGGCATGACCTGTTCCAATGATCCCTGCCACTTGCATGAAGCACCAGGACATGGACAAGTGTATGGTCTGGCAATGATTGACACGAGTGTTAAAAAAAACACAGCTTCAACTGGTACCGATCAACAAACATCCATAACTGATTTTTATAAAAATAATTTTGTCATGCATTGAAATTATTATATTTTGATTAAAGACCTGTTCAGAATTTCCTGCATATGAAGTAATTTGCTATCTAGAAGACTAATAAACTGCATCAATAGTTAGTTTTGTATTTTCTTATCTCCCTGTAACTGTGAGCTGGTGTTCTCTGCAGCCAATGCTGTGAAGGCGTTAAAGCACAGCATCGTACTGGTGTGTGAGCGGTTTACAGCAGCTATTTTTTCAGTTCCAGGGTGCAGCTAAAAAGCAGAGGGTGTGCAATACTTCTTTAGCAGACTCCACCACCACGGGGACTATGGCGATCCCTGACCCATCAGTCAGGCTAGGCCTGTTACTGGGGGTACCAACAGAGAGGTGAGACAGGGTCTTGGAAAGCTATAGTTCACTAACCCTGGCACTAGCATCTCAGCTATAGTTCACTAACCTTGGCACTAGCATATCAGCTATGGTTCACTGTGGTGCTAGCATATCAGCTATGGTTCACTGTGGTGCTAGCATATCAGTTATGGCTCACTAACCCTGGTGCTAGCATATCAGCTATGGTTCAGTAATCCTGGTGCTAGCATATCAGCTATGGTTCAGTAATCCTGGTGCTAGCATATCAGCTATGGTTCACTAACCTTGGCACTAGCATATCAGCTATGGTTCACTAACCTTGGCACTAGCATATCAGCTATGGTTCACTGTGGTGCTAGCATATCAGCTATGCTTCGCTAACCCTGGTGCTAGCATATCAGTTATGGCTCACTAACCCTGGTGCTAGCATATCAGCTATGGTTCAGTAATCCTGGTGCTAGCATATCAGCTATGGCTCATTAACCTTGGTGCTAGCAATAAAAGCTATGCTTCACTAACCCTGCTGCTAGCATATCAGCTATGGTTCAGTAATCCTGGTGCTAGCATATCAGCTATGGTTCACTAACCTTGGCACTAGCATATCAGCTATGGTTCACTAACCTTGGCACTAGCATATCAGCTATGGTTCACTGTGGTGCTAGCATATCAGCTATGCTTCACTAACCCTGGTGCTAGCATATCAGTTATGGCTCACTAACCCTGGTGCTAGCATATCAGCTATGGTTCAGTAAACCTGGTGCTAGCATATCAGCTATGGCTCATTAACCTTGGTGCTAGCAATACCAGCTATGCTTCACTAACCCTGCTGCTAGCATATCAGCTATGGTTCAGTAATCCTGGTGCTAGCATATCAGCTATGGTTCACTAACCTTGGCACTAGCATATCAGCTATGGTTCACTAACCTTGGCACTAGCATATCAGCTATGGTTCACTGTGGTGCTAGCATATCAGCTATGCTTCACTAACCCTGGTGCTAGCATATCAGTTATGGCTCACTAACCCTGGTGCTAGCATATCAGCTATGGTTCAGTAAACCTGGTGCTAGCATATCAGCTATGGCTCATTAACCTTGGTGCTAGCAATACCAGCTATGCTTCACTAACCCTGCTGCTAGCATATCAGCTATGGTTCAGTAATCCCGGTGCTAGCATATCAGCTATGGTTCACTAACCTTGGCACTAGCATATCAGCTATGGTTCACTAACCTTGGCACTAGCATATCAGCTATGGTTCACTGTGGTGCTAGCATATCAGCTATGCTTCACTAACCCTGGTGCTAGCATATCAGCTATGGTTCAGTAATCCTGGTGCTAGCATATCAGTTATGGCTCATTAACCTTGGTGCTAGCAATACCAGCTATGCTTCACTAACCCTGCTGCTAGCATATCAGCTATGGTTCAGTAATCCTGGTGCTAGCATATCAGCTATGGTTCACTAACCTTGGCACTAGCATATCAGCTATGGTTCACTGTGGTGCTAGCATATCAGCTATGCTTCACTTTTCTAGTAAATGGCATTAACTTTCAAAGTTTAAAGATAATATCATACCCTAATCTGACAGATGTACGAGAGGTAATCTCATAAACTACGAAGGTTGACTGATAAATTTGCGGCCTAAGGTACAAATATTTGAAACATACAGTTGATATTAGGTGCATTTGTAAATCAGGTTAATATAAGATTAAACACCAAATTTCAAGAAATTAACTGCAATCATTTTTTTAACAGGCTACTGAAGTGGTAAGGGGTGGCAGAATTTAAGAAAATGGATAACATTTCTCACTGAGCAGTCATTCGCTACCTCTGCATCAAGGGCTTATCATCGAAGGAGATCCATGAGGATATGGTAGAGACTAGGGGAGAGTGCCCCTTCTTACAGCACAGTGAAGAAATGGGCAGCTCATTTCAAACATTGAAGGGAGAGTCTGGAAGATGATCCCTGTCCAGGAAGACCAAGAACGGTAACCACTGATAAAATCACCAGCAGAATCCATGACATTATAATGGAGGATCAACGATTAACTGAGCGGTACATTGCTACTGAATAGAGGGCTCACCTGGGCAAGAGCAGAAAAAAAGGCGAAGGACAGGCATTTATGGAAAACCCTTGCGGAAGCCCCATGTGCCCTGGGCACTTAAGGTTCAGAGAGAGAGAGAGACATTGCTACTGAGTCGGGCATCTCCCAGGAACATGTTTATGCCATTATTCACAATGATCTTCAAATGACAACGGTCTCTGCTCAATGGGTCCCGAAACTTCTTGGAGCTGATCACAAATGACAGCATCTCAACATGTCAAAAGACAATCTTGACCATTTTTCTGCATATCCTGAAAAGTTTCTTTAGCAATTTGAGACTTGGGTTCATCATTTTCAACAAGAAACCAAACAGTTAAAGCAGTGGAAACATCATGGATCTCCCCCCACCTCCAAAGAAAGCAAGGGTGGTTCTGTCTGCAGGCAAAATGATGGCTTCCATCTTTTGGGATTCAGAACGTGTGCTATTGGTAGACTCTTCAAAAGGGCAGAAAGGTCATTGGGGACCATTATGCTAATCTTGTGAAGCAACTGCGGGTCAAACTGAAGGAAAAGCACAGAGGGAAATTGACGAGAGGAGTCATCTTTCAGCAAGACAATGCTCTAGTTCACATGTCGACAGAGGCAATGGCTGCCATTCGTGAATGCGGCTTCCAACTTCTTGAATGTCCTCCGTATTCCCCAGATTTGGCCCCTTCGGACTATTACCTGTTTACCAAACTCAAAATGGCGCTGAGTGGTCACAAATTTGCTTCAGATGATGATGTCATTCATGCTGTAAACCACTTTCTACTGGCACAAAATGTTGACTTTTACAAAGAAGGGATCCGTATGCTCCAGGATCGCTGAACTAAGTGCATAAACTTGCAAGGGGACTATGCTGAGAAATAACCAAAAAAAGTTCACCACAAATAATCCGTTGTACCTTAGGCCAAAAACTTATCAAATCACCACTTGTAGCAATACCTTGTAAAGTGGTGATACTCTTGTGAGACTGCATGAGATGGGGCATGACCTGTTCCAATGATCCCTGCCACTTGCATGAAGCACCAGGACATGGACAAGTGTATGGTCTGGCAATGATTGACACGAGTGTTAAAAAAAACACAGCTTCAACTGGTACCGATCAACAAACATCCATAACTGATTTTTATAAAAATAATTTTGTCATGCATTGAAATTATTATATTTTGATTAAAGACCTGTTCAGAATTTCCTGCATATGAAGTAATTTGCTATCTAGAAGACTAATAAACTGCATCAATAGTTAGTTTTGTATTTTCTTATCTCCCTGTAACTGTGAGCTGGTGTTCTCTGCAGCCAATGCTGTGAAGGCGTTAAAGCACAGCATCGTACTGGTGTGTGAGCGGTTTACAGCAGCTATTTTTTCAGTTCCAGGGTGCAGCTAAAAAGCAGAGGGTGTGCAATACTTCTTTAGCAGACTCCACCACCACGGGGACTATGGCGATCCCTGACCCATCAGTCAGGCTAGGCCTGTTACTGGGGGTACCAACAGAGAGGTGAGACAGGGTCTTGGAAAGCTATAGTTCACTAACCCTGCCACTAGCATATCAGCTATGGTTCACTAACCTTGGCACTAGCATATCAGCTATGGTTCACTGTGGTGCTAGCATATCAGCTATGGTTCACTGTGGTGCTAGCATATCAGTTATGGCTCACTAACCCTGGTGCTAGCATATCAGTTATGGCTCACTAACCCTGGTGCTAGCATATCAGCTATGGTTCAGTAATCCTGGTGCTAGCATATCAGCTATGGTTCACTAACCTTGGCACTAGCATACCAGCTATGGTTCACTAACCTTGGCACTAGCATATCAGCTATGGTTCACTGTGGTGCTAGCATATCAGCTATGCTTCGCTAACCCTGGTGCTAGCATATCAGTTATGGCTCACTAACCCTGGTGCTAGCATATCAGCTATGGTTCAGTAATCCTGGTGCTAGCATATCAGCTATGGCTCATTAACCTTGGTGCTAGCAATACCAGCTATGCTTCACTAACCCTGCTGCTAGCATATCAGCTATGGTTCAGTAATCCTGGTGCTAGCATATCAGCTATGGTTCACTAACCTTGGCACTAGCATATCAGCTATGGTTCACTAACCTTGGCACTAGCATATCAGCTATGGTTCACTGTGGTGCTAGCATATCAGCTATGCTTCACTAACCCTGGTGCTAGCATATCAGTTATGGCTCACTAACCCTGGTGCTAGCATATCAGCTATGGTTCAGTAAACCTGGTGCTAGCATATCAGCTATGGTTCACTAACCTTGGCGCTAGCATATCAGCTATGGTTCACTAACCCTGCCACTAGCATATCAGCTACGGTTCACTAACCCTGGCGCTAGCATATCAGCTGTGGTTCACTAACCCTGCCGCTAGCATATCAGCTATGGCTCACTAACTGGCAAACTGGACAGCATCTTCAACCCCAAATCAATAATTAAGGAACAATCATACTAGGAGGATCTCTGACAGCCAAGATTCCCCATTTTCTTTTGTGAGTTTGTTGTGCTGTCATTTCTCTTGTCCTTGACAAAAGTATATTGGTGAAATACTGGATTTTCACCGCTCATCTTACTATTTATTTCTGCCATTTCTATTTCGTTTGTGAAACCAAACTATACTCTTATCTGTCCACCTCCACTCCACTTGTACCAACCTTATGGGAGTCGTAATCACACTTTTCTTTCACAATTCATTTAAGAACTCACCTGTGTTCACATGTGTCTTCATGCTCAGTTTTATCTGTGTGAAGCAGTGTAGATAGACATCCATTATTGGAGTAGCGACAAGGGAAAAGGACAGAAGCTGCAACCTTCTCCATGGCCAAGTTTCTTATGTTTCCTGGAGGATTTAAAAAAAAAAAAATCATTTCAGCTTCTACTTCTTCTTCTTCAGCATTAGAGGAAGTCTGGTTGCACCAAAATCCTGTTGCCCTGATGAAGTCTGCCGTCTTCTCCAGGCTTGAGTGTGAGCCCCACGGCTTTTCTTTCAGTTCCTCTCCCTTGGGGCAGATCTGTGCTCGGATGTTTGTATGAGTCTGACAGGTCTGCAGGATGTATTCTAGTGCCTTGAGAAGCCACAGGGACGCTCATTTGTGTGTGATATTTTGAAGCGATAGAGGTACCTTAAAAAGACTGCAGTTCTTAGTCAAAAGATTGTGGTTTGCTGGTATCTTTGAAGCTGACGAATGGGGGCTTGTGTTTCTATTTTCACTTTTGTTTTCCAGCTGCCGTTTAGTTGTTGTGGATGATGGTTTTTACTTCTCGATATGTTCCATTTTGTCACATGTCATATCTTCAACTCCCCCCCCCCCCAATGTGCCATGCTGCTTGATGAAGTTGCTCAGACATCTTGATAAAGCTACCATATTCTCAGACACCTTGATAAAGCTACCATATTCTCAGACACCTTGATAAAGCTACCATATTCTCAGACACCTTGATAAAGCTACCATATTCTCAGACACCTTGATAAAGCTACCATATTCTCAGACACCTTGATAAAGCTACCATATTCTCAGACACCTTGATAAAGCTACCATATTCTCAGACACCTTGATAAAGCTACCATATTCTCAGACACCTTGATAAAGCTACCATATTCTCAGACACCTTGATAAAGCTACCATATTCTCAGACACCTTGATAAAGCTACCATATTCTCAGACACCTTGATAAAGCTACCATATTCTCAGACACCTTGATAAAGCTACCATATTCTCAGACACCTTGATAAAGCTACCATATTCTCAGACACCTTGATAAAGCTACCATATCAGCTACGGTTCACTAGCCCTGGCGCTAGTATATCAGCTGTGGTTCACTAACCCTGCCGCTAGCATATCAGCTATGGTTCACTAACCTTGGCACTAGCATATCAGCTATGGTTCACTAACCCTGCCACTAGCATATCAGCTACGGTTCACTAACCCTGGCGCTAGCATATCAGCTGTGGTTCACTAACCCTGCCGCTAGCATATCAGATATGGCTCACTAACTGGCAAACTGGACAGCATCTTCAACCCCAAATCAATAATTAAGGAACAATCATACTAGGAGGATCTCTGACAGCCAAGATTCCCCATTTTCTTTTGTGAGTTTGTTGTGCTGTCATTTCTCTTGTCCTTGACAAAAGTATATTGGTGAAATACTGGATTTTCACCGCTCATCTTACTATTTATTTCTGCCATTTCTATTTCGTTTGTGAAACCAAACTATACTCTTATCTGTCCACCTCCACTCCACTTGTACCAACCTTATGGGAGTCGTAATCACACTTTTCTTTCACAATTCATTTAAGAACTCACCTGTGTTCACATGTGTCTTCATGCTCAGTTTTATCTGTGTGAAGCAGTGTAGATAGACATCCATTATTGGAGTAGCGACAAGGGAAAAGGACAGAAGCTGCAACCTTCTCCATGGCCAAGTTTCTTATGTTTCCTGGAGGATTTAAAAAAAAAAAAATCATTTCAGCTTCTACTTCTTCTTCTTCAGCATTAGAGGAAGTCTGGTTGCACCAAAATCCTGTTGCCCTGATGAAGTCTGCCGTCTTCTCCAGGCTTGAGTGTGAGCCCCACGGCTTTTCTTTCAGTTCCTCTCCCTTGGGGCAGATCTGTGCTCGGATGTTTGTATGAGTCTGACAGGTCTGCAGGATGTATTCTAGTGCCTTGAGAAGCCACAGGGACGCTCATTTGTGTGTGATATTTTGAAGCGATAGAGGTACCTTAAAAAGACTGCAGTTCTTAGTCAAAAGATTGTGGTTTGCTGGTATCTTTGAAGCTGACGAATGGGGGCTTGTGTTTCTATTTTCACTTTTGTTTTCCAGCTGCCGTTTAGTTTGTTGTGGATGATGGTTTTTACTTCTCGATATGTTCCATTTTGTCACATGTCATATCTTCAACTCCCCCCCCCACCCCAATGTGCCATGCTGCTTGATGAAGTTGCTCAGACATCTTGATAAAGCTACCATATTCTCAGACACCTTGATAAAGCTACCATATTCTCAGACACCTTGATAAAGCTATCATATTCTCAGACACCTTGATAAAGCTACCATATTCTCAGACATCTTGATGAAGGCTTCTTGCCCCTTCATGAGATTTTAAAAAATAACCAGAATATATAAAATACACTCTTTCCAGCGTATTGTATTAATCCTTTCCTCTATACTATGAAATGAACCAAAATAAACAAACAACTGACCAAGCATTTTATAGAACTCTGTTATCTGTGTTTGCTGTTGTGAGCTCAGCCACTGTCATAAATATGTACAGAATTGATTTTCACATGCTTAGTTATTTTTCCTAATTCATCAATAGCAGTATGTACAGTGAACTCTGGTGTCCTTCACCTTGCATTTATGTATATTATCAGAGGTAATCACGCATCTGTGCAGATTCTGAATGAATTCTGTTAACTCTTTCACTACCTGTGACTGAAAGGAGAGGTGGCAATGGATTTGCTACATTATGAGAATGGCACACGAATCCTTACCATGAACAGCTTCAGCGTGGACACCTCAGGGTAAAAGATGATCAGGACTACCCAAAGAGACATGGAGATGTACATTAGGGAAAATGCTGGTAAACAAAGGACTGACACAGGAGATAGTGAAGGATGGACAAAAGTGGAAATCTCTTACTACCAATAGCCCCATGTGGCTTGGACATTGAAGGGACAAGAGAGAACTCTTTCACTATTTCAGCTGCCTATGGATCCTTCCTGAGTTCAAATGTGCATAAAAACCTTCTTACTCCTTTCCACTGAACCTTATCCTCCTTTCTTTATTGAGAAATCAAGGGTACCATCTCATTATCCATGGGAAGAGAATGACACCACTAAGGGAACTTGTATGAAAATATACTACCTCCCGGGACTTCAAAACAAGAATCCTCATTACAGTAAGCAAATACTTTACCATCTGACAATTGAGCCTACAATAAAATGTATTATTTACAGATCATGAAATGTTACTTTCTTATGTGACCACAAACATACATACCCAGTGGCCCTCTACACGTTGGGCACATGTTTAATTTCTGTCGACATGACTGACAAACAATGTGGCCACTCTGGCATTGCATGATGGGAGGTAGGGCATAATCAAAGCATACAGGACACTCAAAGTAACTGGCCAGATCTGCATTGCCATTGTTTGGACCTGGCCCTGTTATAATACAAAATTAATTATGCATTCAGTGTAATATGGATCACATGGCTATCTGAAACAACAGTGCTGTTACATCTGTGTGACAACTGTATTGCCAAAATTAACATAAATGTCACAATTAATGCATTTGATGTATCACTTTTATTCAAATTTCACAGCAAAGATCTAAGAAAGTGGTTAATCTCAGCTTCCAAGTGTGTTACTTGCATGCCTTACAGTGGAATACCTAATAAAACATATCAAGATTACAAGAAAACAATAAATAACAAAACAGAAAGAATTTGCATAAAACTTCAGCTAATATCCAACAGTTTATCGATGGTACATACATCAAACTCAGAACCTGTATATGAACTTCTCAGCCACTGTTTTGCAATCTTTGGCCAAACACACAATTTACTTTCACACCTTCAACTGCAGCAGCCTATTCTTTGCTTCGATTCATCTAGCTTTAGGAATTAATTGCTTTCATACTCAAACATTCATATGGGGACAAGACGCAGTACTCATGCTGAACGAGAGAACAGTCAGCAAGCCATAGCTGACTGCTTGCATCCTCTTCCCAGTGGTGCCCCTGGAAACAGACAGCAAGCGAATACACAGACAGCAAGTGAATAGACAGATGGCAAGTGAATAGACAGATGGCAAGCGAACAGACAGACAGCAAACGAATAGGGATAACAATGAAAAGGCAAACACATTATTCCATAAATAAACAGAGAAAAAAAGTCAAAATGGGGCAAAATGGTGAATAATTGCAAAATGGTGAATAACTGCACAACACCCTCTTTTAGTGCAAACACTGAAAATGAACTTTTTGTACACATTGTAAGTGAAATGAGGGCTGTCTCAAAAAAATATTGTTTTAAAAATTTGAGAACATCTTAAAATTAAAAATCAAATGCTACTGTGCTTTAAATCTGTATTATTGAATATGTTCTCTGGCATATATAAGCAGCAGAAATTAAGGATTTAAAATTGCCTGTTTCACTGGTTCACCTTGTACAAGAAATGTAGTCCCTGAAACTGAAGATACAATTATTAAATATACAGGAATACACACACATGGCTAGCGTAGTGGTTAAAGCACTCGTCTAGAAATTGAATGGTTGAGGGTTCGAATCCCCTGCTGGTTCTAAGGACTGTTATAGCCGGAGGTGGGGTGGAGGATACGATCTCCACTCCAATTAAATGTCTCCAAGGCGTGCGTCTCATAGCTTCTGCCAGTCCAAGTCCAGACTCCTGGCCTTCTCATGGCGGAACTGTTCAAACTGACAGGAGAAGGGGCGAAGGCGAATATCTGGCGCCTGAAAACCAGACGTTTTGGGTAGATGAGAGTCTTGTTTGGTACCTCATTTAGGAGAAGGAAAACTCCGATTTAAAATCCGCTGCTGACAAGATTCTTCAGCTGCCGTGCATGGAAATTCTTTCCGGCCAATGAAGAAAAATGCAATTAGGGTTGCCGTGCAGCGCCGCCATGGAAAAGGTGAAGGAAAGGATTAAGTGAAGTAACCAGCAGTCTCGAGGTCAGGACTACTCAAATCACGGCACCTCTGCTCTAGAGGCTGGCCACGTACTATATACATCCATACTGGGCCAGATTGCTTAAACTGGCTTAACCCAGGGGGTTAAACTTAGACACTGCTGGCGAGATTCTTCGGCTGCCGCAAGTGGGGTGAAACTCCTCCCAGCCAATGAATAAAATGCGAAAATGCAATTAGGGTTGCCATGCGGTGCCACAGTAAAAAAGTGAAGGAAAGGATAAAGGGAAGTTTAATCGGTATGTTCAGTAGTCTCATGGCAAGAGCTATTCATACCACGGCACCCCTGCTCTACAGGGCGGCCACATCCGATATACACCCATACTGGTGAAATATGCCTAAACCAGCTTAACCCAGGGGTGAAACTTGATGACTACTCATGTCATGGTACCTCCACTCTAGAGGTCAGTCATGTCCTAAACACGGCCATACTGGGATAATACACCCAAACCGGCTTAACCCAGGAGTGAAACTTACTAGTGGTGAGGATTCGTCCTGATGGACAAAAGCTCGGTCCTGGTCACAACTTGGAAGTGTAGCGGCCACGACCACAAAATGCTGAAGTCGGAGGAGACACTGGACTAGTGAAGTCTAGATAGGCAACCACCTCTCACCCGGCGGGGATGTATGCATATTCGAATCACGCTGAGGTTTTCCGGTGAGAAAGTCCAACGCCTCTCACCCGGTGGGGATATGCTGATATCCAAACCACGTTGAGATTTTCCGGTGAGAAAGTCCAACACAAGATACTGGTGCAATGAAAACCACAGTGTCACGCAATCTCATTTCTGCAACCCACTGAGAATACAGGCCCACACCCCACGATACTCTGAACCTCTTGTGGTCCTCTCAGGGATCTCTTGTGGTCCTCTCGGGGACCACAGAACTTATCAAGGACCACAGGAGTAAATTCAGTAGGATCACAGGGCGATATTGGTGGCAGAAGCAAACGAAGAAGAAGAAGAAAAGAAGAATCCCCAGCTGAGTGGGATTTTTTTTTCTGATCATGGCCCCGGGTTTCACCCAGCCTCAGAAAATGGGCACTAGAGAAATCTGGGAATGTAAAGCAGCCAGGCATGATACTGACCACATCACACTTTCATGTGCCGAAGGTTATGGAAAATATGGGCCTTACACCATATTCCCTAATATGCCTTAATGACATGGAAACAGGAATTTTACCTATACTTTATAGGAATACACACAATATCTGACAGAATTTAGAACTTATAAACCTAACGAGGACCACAGGTGTAAATTCAGTAGGATCACAGTGCGGTTTTGGTGGTAGAAGCGAACGAAGAAGAAGAAGAAGAACTTATAAAAAGAGTTGGACAACTAGCATATTATGATTAAAACATGTCCACAGGTTTTATGTTCTAACATATACAGTCACTGCTATAAAGCAATGGTAAGTGATTTCTTCTTCTTCTTCTGCATTCAGTTTTGTATGTTCAGCTTTCTAAACAGAGAGTCAGGTTGCATCCATGAATCCTGGTGTTAGCAGGAGGTCTTCACAGGAACCCCAGAGTTTCTCCTTCATGCTTCTCCTTCAGGGCCACGCCTGGCTCTGAGGTCTCTGTATGTGGTGCGGAACTGTACTATGTGTTTGGGAGTCTAGGGGCTGTTGGCACAGCCTTTTGTCTTGTGGAGATGAGCACCGAATCTGCAGTGCCCAGTTCATAACCTGAAGATTATAGTCTGTTGTTTGTTTAGTCTTAGTAAGGGGTCCTGTAGGTATCTGCATTTGATGTTTTGTTATTTTCCCTTTATGGCCAGGTATGATACTGACAGGTCAAGGAAAATATGGCAACTAATACCATATCCCTATGTGCCTCTAAGGCATGACAGAACTACCTTATTTCCTTTTAACTAGAGTTTTCACTTCCTTCTGAAATATTCTGTGCCTGAATTGTTTTCATTTTGTTCCTTCCTTTGCCAGTCTATCAACTGTTTCATTTCCTGCAACTGATTTCAAATGTAAAAAAAAAAAAAAAGGAAGCAATTTAAAGACTAACATTGTTTGTCTTCTTAAGGGATTATAATACAATGATATCCCATGTTTAAAAGGTTAATGAAGATCTTTATAAAAAGTGAATCTAACAGGGACATGATAAAGAAGACTAGCACTACATATCGTATATGGTCCTCTGTTTCACTAACACTTTGTTCAAACAGCAGAGTAAAGTCTGTCAAAACTTTGTTCAAACAGCAGAATAAAGTCTGCCAAAACCTTGTTCAAATAGCAGAGTAAAGTCTGTCAAAACCTTGTTCAAACAGCAGAGTAAAGTCTGTCAAAACCTTGTTCAAACAGCAGAGTAAAATCTGTCAAAACCTTGTTCAAACAGCAGAGTAAAGTCTGTCAAAACCTTGTTCAAACAGCAGAGTAAAGTCTGTCAAAACCTTGTTCAAACAGCAGAGTAAAGTCTGTCAACACCTTGTTCAAACAGCAGAGTAAAGTCTGTGTATGTCATTTTAACATGTTTTCATTCTGAGGTTCAAAATGAGAGCTGTGGAGAAGTGGAGTAGGAATCAGAGACAATTCTGGGTGGATTGGAGCTAGCAGAAGCATATCATTTATGAAACAACCCCCCCCCCCACCTCTTTTTTTTTCTTTCCTCCATTCATATTTGTCTTCATGTCACATCATATCTTTTCCTATTATGTGTTTGTGTATGAACATGGCACAAGGTGAAACATTACAACTGTGAACCTCTTAAAGGTCTAAACATTTATAAAGGAGCTTGACTAGAAAAAAAAAAAAAAGAAGAAGAGAGCAAAACGAACGAATGAACAAACATACTTTATTTTCAAAGGGTTATGAATTGGGCATGCAGGCCTGTCTAACATTCTGCCCTTCATCAAACAGCTTTCACTCAGTCACAGTCATTCAGCATTTATTAATGAGCATCAATAATCATGAAGACACAATTAAATGATTACATAAATAAATAATAAACTTATCTCTTGTCCACACAATCCACACTCTGATTTATGCAACAGCATGAAATAAATTTGCATTCTTACATTCATTCAAAACTAAAATGTATAGAAAAGCTGTTAAAAATTACAACAGTCAATTCAATTCACGTGCCATGCCGCGTTGCGTAGGTGATCACTTCTCTCCACAACTCCCTGTCTTTAGACCTGATTATGAGATCCGCCGGTGACTTTCTTCCTAGCCACACTGACAGCCTGTCCAGTAACTTCTCTCTCTGTCTTCCTCTGTCTCTTCTTCCCTCAATTTTTCCAGTTGCCACAGTGTGTTCCAATTTTCCTCTTCGCAGGAAATGTCCTACAAATCTCACTTCTGATCTTTGCTATAATTTGCTTTTTAACTCCAGCCTCTCTTAAGACTTCTTCATTGGTTTTCTTGGATGTCCACGGTATCTTCAACATCCTTCTTATAAACCACATCTCCATGGCCTCCATTTCTTGCTGTACTCTCTTACAACAATCAAGCCATACTTTAAACTACTTTAGACTATGCTTAGGGAGGCATACAGTCCATATCAAACAGATGCTGACAAAGTTTGAAGTTATATTACTTGTTTTACATAAGAGAAGTTGCAGAGAGAGAGAAATTGGGAGTCAAAAATCTGGCACATTAACTTCACAGTCCTGTTTTCTTTTTTAAAATATAGCTCATATCAGACTAAGTACTTACAAACTGCTGGGAGATCTGGATTTTGGATAGGCATTGCAGAAACTGGAAGTGTCCTCCCCTTGGGACCTGATGTCACCGGCCGACTCATTCTAAAGAACACAGCTCACTGCACACGACTGCAACCAAATGAATGAAAAAACTATACTTCATATTAAAAAAAAAACATTCTACTGTTTTAACTGATGACAACTCTGTTGTACATTTCTCAGAGACAATAGCTTCAAATCAAAATGTCCCAGACACTTGCACATTTAAAAGTATTGAGTGCTAGTGCCATCACACTTCTTTGCCACAGTTTTGTGATACTGGGAGGCCAGCATCTGTCCTCTCAGTCTTTGTTTTCCCTGGGTACCAATTTCTTGAGACTGGTTTGAGCCCAATGTCAACTGGCCAGAAAAAAAAAAATTTCTCTCCAGTGGGGAACTGAACTGGGACTTTCTGGTTGATATAAGTGTACTATCCACAATGGCTTCAAGGCAAAACAGTTTATGACTAAATTTATATGCCAATGAGGTTTCTTTGCCTTAGATTTTAAACTGACATCACTAAACTTTTAATATGACATTTAATCATAAGAATATATAAACTGAAGCAAACAATCCTGCTAATCTACCATTGTTTGTTATTACTTGCTGCTGGTTTTCTGCCTATAGTAACTATTATTATACAGCATAAGTGTTTTTTTACATATAGCAATCTTTGTACTTTATAAAACGTCAAGTCTCGAAGTAACAAGTGCAAAGCAAAAAGAGCTGCTATGTTTCTCTGGAGCTGTAAAGATACTGAAATGCTGCTCTGCTGAAATTGTGAGCTGAATGTTCTTAGCATCCCTGAAGATGTGAAGTAGGAAAGGACTATGGTGGCCTGCTTGAAGACAAAAGAGTGGACCCTAAAGAATTATCGTTTCAAGAAACCACAGTTAAATCCTATCTCATTAGTCAGGCTAAACCTGTTATTAGAGGCACTAATGGAAAAGTGTAACAAGGTCCCTAACAACTGTGCCATCACTCTAGTGCGGTCATCTGTGCTCAAATGATTACTGTCATTAAAATGGGCACACTTTATATCATTTCTTCCCCTTGCATTTGCAATTAAATTGAAAGAAAGTGGTATGAGATAGATAATAATGAGGCATACATTCTTGTTTAGGTTCAAATATTGCATGATCTTTCTTTTATTTCTTTTCATCCTAACTAAAGTGTTGCAATACACATCTGAATAATGCAAAACTGTTGGAACCTATTCTCACACAGCAGTAAAACTGAACTGTTCCTTTATTAACAAGACTATAATATTCAAAAGTCCGCCTAAAACAGCAACATTTCCGTATTAACAATGAATGCTGAGAGGGTGGTTTGTGCAACTGATGATACGTGATGTTGCTGTAAATTGTTTGTTCCGCAAGTGCTACGCCTTTATTTGTCTATACTAGTTTTAAAGGTATGACAACCCTTTCGAGGACTTCAGACGAACTTTTAAACTTTGATGCGTCAAATACGTTATCTATATAGTTTAGTTTATATATACAATTACCATGACTTGATCTGGCCTGATGATGAGAGAGGATTCGATGCTCAATCGACTTTATTGTTCGAACGATACGAGTTGAGATCAAGTGTTCGCTAAGGTAAACTGCACGCGACCCACTTTTGTATACGGCTACCAATGAACAAGTCTATCCTCTTGATTTCAGAACGAATGGAAAGTTGAACTAGTAAACTAGTGAGAACGTCTGTACGGCGACTAATGTAAATTCATGCAACTAAAACGACTGATCCTTACATTTCTTTCTATTACGATCAGACGCATGAAACAAGAACTACGACCTTTCAACACTTGCGTTCTACGTCATCAGAAATTCCGCCGAGTTAGGAAGCTCCCCCTATCACAATGAATTTTCTATGGGGTAAGATATATCGAGGACCTGTCAAGCACCGGATACCGGATGCATGAGTGTTTTGTTGAGGATCCTAAAGAAATATTTCCAAATAAGGACCAAGGAGTGGAGTTCCTCATATATAATTCAGACTGGAACGACTCCTCGCAAACGATATCTTATGCACTGGCCAGAGCTAAAAAGGTCCATTTTTGCTATACAAGTTACACAACACACATGCACACAATTTTACATTAAATTAACACTCTAGTATCCACGTATGCATATCACTCGTGCAGTGGATTGTAAGTAAAATATCACCAGGTGCCATGACGACAGACAGTCATGCTTCTCCACAAATCTTGTTTTTTTAAAGATCAGCTCATTTTATGACACTCCATCACATCATTGCGATAGACTATATAATCTTTCTTGGTCTTCCTCTGTTTTACTTTGCATTTATTTTTTTCCTGTTGTGACGTTTTAAAGTCCTCTCATCATTATATAGCAAATGAATGTTGATTTTCTTGTTTATTGATCTGTTTAAATTTTCTTTTCCTTTGACTTTGTTAACAATTCCTCACTTGTCATATTAGCTATTCATCTCGTAAGAAACCACATTCTAGTGATTTATGTTCATTGTGCATTTGAAACACCAAAGACCGAGTGCATTTTCGCTAACACTGTTTGGCACGGCATGTAATGAATGAATTCCCCACGATTCATTTCGACAGAATATACTATAAACACTCAAGATGCGACTAAGTTATAATCTTTCTACTGAGAATATTACGTTACTGTCTGTGACACCATCTATACCACAAGATGAAAATGTGTACCACATGCCTATGTGCCTGCGGCAAAGATTCACAGACACCACATCGTATGTTCCAGAGATGGTTAGACTCAGCTCCCTACAAGAGAAACTCTACGGCGATGTGGAAAACTAGAGACGAACTGACGCATTTGTGAGAAAGATTGATGTCGATGTCTGAACGAGCGACAACGACGACGACAAAGCAGAAGAAGAAGTGTGTCCATGGAGTAAGATATCTCGGTATAGCAGTTTAGGATGTAACGTTTAGCACGCACGCACTCATTGTTTTCAAAGCTAGGTGTTCAGTCTCTAGAAAAAAAAAACAATTAAAAAACATTTTTACTTTTTTTATATTGTTACAAACATCTTTTCCCCTAAAAGTATAGCGAGACGTTAAACGCCATTTAAAGAAATGAAAATAATAGTAATAACAATAACAAATACAATAATAATAAATAATAATAATAATGACTCTGTCATATGGTTGTGTTCTATAGCTGGGAGTTCCATAATTTAAATGTTGTAAATGATAAATATATTTTTTGAAGAGTAGCTATCTTCTTCTTCTTCGTTCGCTTCTACCACCAAAACCGCACTGTGATCCTACCGAATTTACACCTGTGGTTCTCGTTAGGTCCCATGGTCTCCTGTGTGGTCCCCGAAAGGACCATACGAGATCCACGAGAGGACCACAAGGGGTTCAGAGTATCACAGGTGTTTAGCCTGTATTCTTGGTGGGTCTCAGAAGCGGGATTGCGTGACACCGTGGTTTTCATTGCACCAGTTTAGTCTAGGGTTGGACTTTCTCACCGGAAGACCTCGACGTGTTTAGGATATCAGTGCATCCCCGCTGGGTGAGAGGCGGTAGCCCACCCAGGCCAGAGTTGGACCTTCTCACCGGAAAACCTCGACGTGTTTTGAGATACCCGTGTATCACCGCCGGGTGAGAGGTGGTTGCCCATCCAGTCCAGAGTTGTACTTTCTCACCGGAAAACCTCAGCGTGATTAGGATACGCAAACATTCCCGCTGGGTGAGAGGTGGTTGCCTATCTAGACTGCCCTGGTCCAGTGTCTCCGACTTCAGCATTTTGCGGTCGTGGCCGCTACCCTTCCTAATTGTGACCAGGATGGAGATTTTGTCCAGGAGGACGAATCCTCGCCACTAGTGACTTCCACCCTTGGGTTGAGCCGGTTTAGGCATATTATCCCAGTATGGGCGTGTTTGGGACGGGACCGACCTCTAGAGCAGAGGTACTGTGACATGCATAGCCTTCAAGATTCACCCCTAGTGTGAGCCGGTTTAGGCAAAATTCATCAGTATGGGTGTATATCAGGCGTGACCGACCTCTAGAGCGGAGGTGGCATGACATGTCTAGCCATCAAGTTCCACCCCTGGTGTGTGCCGGTTTAGGCATATTTCACCAGTGTAGGTGTATTTCGGACGTGGCCGGCCTCTAGAGCAGAGGTGCCGTGGTATGTATAGCTCTCGTAGCGATACTACTGGACATACCGATTAAACTTCACTTTATCCTTTCCACCACCTTTCCCATCGACACCGCACAGCAACCTTTATTTCTTTTCCGCATTTCTTCCTTGACCGGGAGGAGCTTCACTCCACGCGCGGCATTTGAAGAGTCTCGCCAGCAGTGTCTTAACCTCTGGGACAAGCCGGTTCATGCATTTCACCCGATATGACTGCACTCAGGACGTGGCCGACCTCCAGATCAGAGGTGCCATGATTTGACTGTTTGCTTCGCTTTATCCTTTCTACCACCTTTTCCGCAGTGATGCTGCGCGGCAACCTCATTTGCACCTTTCTTCATTGGCCGGGAGGAGCACCGCTCCACGCACGGCAACTGAAAAATCTCGCCAACAGCGGAGTAGCTATTTAAACAAAAAAAAATGGACTTAAGTATTATCAACATACTACTAATGGAAAGAACAAGACACCCCTATACCACCTTGACTTAGACACCTCAAGGGAAAAGAAAGAGGGACAGACCATTGTGGATATGGAGACGCAAAATACAATTAGTATAACTGAAATATTTCACTGCAATTAAAAAAAATTCCTAACTAAATAAAATTACAAAAATATGCAGTAGCATGACAGTTTGTTTTTTTCTTTTAATCCCGTTTCCATGCAATTGGGGATGCGATTTTAGACCCAAATGTTCTTCTTCTTCTTCTTCGTTCGCTTCTACCACCAAAACCGCACTGTGATCTTACTGAATTTACGCCTGTGGTCCTCGTTAGGTCCCGTGGTCTCTTGTGTGGCCCCCGAAGGGTCCACAAGAGATCCACGAGAGGACCACAAGGGGTTCAGAGTATCGCAGGGCTTTAGCCTGTATTCTTGGTGGGTCTCTGAAGCGGATTGCGTGACACCGTGGTTTTCGTTGCACCAGTTTAGTCTAGAGTTGGACTTTCTCACAACCAAATGTTCAAAACCTTCAGCACATGAAAGTGTGATGTGATCATCTTGCCTGGGCGCATTGAATTTCCTAAATTTCTCTGGTACCTATTTTTATAGGCTGGGTGGACCCAGGGGGGTGTTTTTTTTTAGTGTATACCATAAGAAAAAAAAATCTTGCTGCTGGGACTTGAGCCCGGTACCACAGGATTAGTAAACCGAGCATGAAAGCATCTACTTAAATTTACTTTGAATTCATTGAATGTGTTTTGTAAATGTCAGATGAACACAGTGTTCAGTTCCAAACGGCCATGGGTCACTGTTTATAAGATTTCTGTACTACGAGGGGCGTTCAGAAAGTAATGCACTACATCAGATTTTTTTTTTTTTTCAAGCAAATAATGAAGCATGAAATTTTGCACATTTTAAATATGGCATGTGCCGATTGTGTGAACCAAATTGCACCGCAAACGACCAAAGAATATGGCTGCTGCCCTAACCTTTGAAGTGGAGCGTTGTTAGCAACCTGCGGTATAAGCAGCGAATTGTGATAGAATTTCTCTTTGCAGAGAAGGAAACTGTTGTGAACATTCACAAGCGTCTATGTGATGTGTATTGAAGTTTTGCAGTCGACAGGAGTACAGTCAGTCGTTGGGTTCAGAAAATCAAAGAATCAGTAAGTGAAGATAAGGAGTTGCATGATCGGCCGCGCTGTGGACGTCCTGTCACACCCACCAAGGCAGAAATGTTGAAATGCGCTGGGGACATTATTCTTACTGATAGGCGTATCACTACTCAACAATTGGCCTTAAGCTGTCAGTCAGCAATGGTAGTGCAAATGCAATTATAACAGCTCTCGGATTTTCTAAGGTTTGCGAAAGATTGATTCCTTGAAGTCTCACAAATGACCATCGATTGCAAAGGAAAGCAATTTCTTCTGAATTGTTGGAGCGTTTCATTGCTGTGGGAGAGAACTTTTTGGCTAAGATCGTAACAGGGGACGAAACCTGGGTACATCATTTTGAACCTGAGACAAAAAGACAGTCAATGGAGTGGCATCATTCGCAATCACCACGAAGAAAGAAATTCAAGACAGCTCCTTCAGCTAGAAAGGTCATGATCACTGCCTTTTGGGACATTGAAGGTGTGATTCTTGTGGATGTTATGCCAAGAGGAGAGGCAATCAATAAGACATTGAAAAAACTCAATCAACGTTTTCGCAGAGTTCGACCGCAAAATAATCCAGCAGACAATCCACGCCCTCACACAAGTCTGGCAACACGGGAAGCAATCACCAAATTGGGTTGGAATGTATTACCCCATCTACCTTATAGTCCCGATTTGACACCCACTGCTTTCCATCTGTTTGGTCTACTTAAAGATGCACTCCGAGTGGTAAGATTTGAAGATGATGAAGGAGTGATTCATGCAGAAAAGAAATGGCTACATAATCAAGAGTAAGTTTGGTACGGGCTAGGAATACGTGCACTTGTTTTGCGCTGGCATAAAGCCGTACAAGTTGACGGAGATTATGTTGAATAATACCGATGTTTACACAACATATCCATGTATATTGTGTATAAATTTCATGCTTTTTAAATAAATAGCTCATGAGAACAAACGACGTGGTGCATTACTTTCTGAACGCCCCTCGTATGTAATGGCATTCACGTAAGTCAGTCAGTCAGTCATTTGCATGTCCCTTGCGGAACTTTGCCTCCCTAAAAGCTCTCCTGTAGGCCTCACGGTTGTAAGCAAGATGTTCTGCTGCTGATGCGTCCATTCGCAGATCATCAACGATGTCTTGCAGCCATCTTCGCCTTGGTCTTCCTCTCTTTCTTTTTCCCATTATGTACCCTTCCACGACGGTCTTCTCTAAATTATCATGACTTTTAATGTGTCCAAAATATTTAAGCTTTCCCTCTAAGGTCTTCCTTACTAGCCAACCTTATTCAATATTAAGGTCTTATAGTATGGATATATTTGTTCTTTTTTGTGTGTGTGTCTATGTAGCAACTGAATCTCAAGAATCTTGATAATATATGGAATTCAAAAGTTATAAGCACAAAAACCAAGTTAAGATTATTGAATTCAAATGTAGTATCCACCCTCATTTATGCATGTCAGAGCTGGAAAACAACTAAAGAAATAGACAACAAATTAGACTCTTTCGAAAACAAATGCCTAAGAAAAATCTCGGTGTAAAGTGGAATCAATTCAAGAACAACACAGAGATCAGACAGATGAGCAAACAACAACCTGTCTCATGGTTGATCAGAAAAATAAGATGGACATATGTCGGTCATGTGATGAGAAGAAACAATCAGAGAATCCCCAAACAAGCTATCAAATGGAACACAACAGGCCGAAGAAAAAGAGGTCGACCACATGAAACTCTAAAGAGGACATTGTTAAGAGAAGCCAATTCAGTAGGCATAACATCCCCTGATGAGAATGAAAAACTCCGAAGACAGGTCATCTTGATGAATTACCATGCGGGCCCTATGTGACGTTTAACGGCGCGGGAAGGATGTACGATATAGTAATTACATTAAAAGGCATTTATATTTCCCAGCTGTTTTGTTACGTGTCTAGGTTTCACAGGCGTTGTGGTGGAAAAGATGCATGCCCTTAAAAATCTTATTTTTGTAGTTCTGCCTGTTTCTCTTCACAACTTCTTTAGTTATTTTACTTTCTGAAGAGCGATTCATTCATTCATTTGCATGTCCCTTGCGGAACTTTGCCACCCTAACAGCACTCCTGTGGGCCTCTCGGTTGTGAGTAAGGTGGCCTGCTGCTGATGCATCCATGTGCAGATCATCAACGATGTCTTGCAGTCATCTTCACCTTGGTCTTCCTCTCTTTCTTTTCCCCATTATGTACCCTTCCAAGACGGTCTTCTCTAGATTATCATTACTTTTAATGTGTCCAAAATATTTAAGTTTTCTTTGTTTCATCCTCTTTATTAGCCAGCCCTCTTCATTATTAAGTTCTTGTCATATGGATATATTTGTTCTTTTTTGTGTCCAAGATATTTGAAAAAAAATTTCTGTAGCATTTACATTCAAAGGCATTTATGTGCTTCTCAGCTGTTTTGTTAAGTGTCCAGGTCTCACAGGTGTATGTTGCGATGGGAAAGATGCATGCCCTTAAAATCTTATTTTTGTGGTTCTGTCTGTTCCTCTCCACAGATTCTTTAGTTGTTTTACTTTCTGAAGAGTGATAGATGTCCTCCTTTTAATTTCCCTCATTGTATCTCCATTATTAGTTAGCAGTGATCCAAGATATTCAAAACTCTCCACTTCTTCCAGTTTTTCCTCGTTGATACATATTTCAGCTGCTTCGTTTGTTTTGTCAGTTGTCATCAGTTTAGTTTTCATCGCATTAAGATAGAGATTTTGTTCTTCGCTGTTCTTACGGACTGACATAATTAGTTTTTTCCATTCCTTTTTGTGTTGTGGACAGTAATACTGTGTCATCAGCATATCTAATCTCTGGTATTTCATAACCTCCAGTTGTTATGGCATTGTAATAGTCTACATCTTCTCTAACATTCCTCTTTATATTTTCAGTATACAAGTTAAATAAGTAAGGCGACAATATGCACCCATGACGAACCTCTTGTTTTATGTCAAACCAAGTTGTTGAAACCATTTATTCATACTGCTGCTTGTTGGTCTAGATACAGCAGCGATGTTAATTGTATCAAATGTGTTGGAAATCCCATTTTTTCCATTATTTCCCAAAGTTTCTGGTGTTGTACACAATCAAATGCCTTTGTGTAGTCTATAAAGGATAACTATAGATTCACATTAAACTCTCTGCATTTCTCTATTATTAATCTTATTTTGAATATCTCTCTCTCTCTCTCTGAACGTTAAGTGCCCAGGGCACATGGGGCTTCCGCAAGGGTTTTCCACAAATGCCTGTCCTTCGCCTTTTTTTCTGCTCTTGCCCAGGTGAGCCCTCTATTGCTCAACATCCTTTCTGTTGTTCTTCTCCATGTCTCTTTTGGTCTACCCTTACTTCTGCTCCCCTGTGGTGTCCATCTTAGTGCTATTTTTGGTAGTGAGTTGTCAGTCATTCGGAGCACATGTCCCAACCATTGCCAGCGTCTTTCCTCAATAATTGTTGTCAGTGGTTTCATCTGCATTTCTGCTAATAAGATGTTATTTCTTATAGTGTTTGGCCAAAATATTTTTCTAATTCTTCGTAAACATTTAGTCTGGAAAGAATTCAACTTGTTTTCTATGGTTTTGGTGATTTTCCAGCATTCACTTCCATAGAGTAGTACACTTAGAACATTACTCTTAAATATCCTGATTTTCACATTTATGCTTAGTTTTTTGGATTTCCATATATTCTGCAGCATTGCAAAAGCCTGGTTTGCTCTAGTAAGTCTGCTGTTGATGTCCTCTGTGCTGTCTCCATTTTCTACTACTCTGCTGCCAAGGTATACAAATTCGTTGACCTCCTCCACTAACTTGTTATCTACTCTGAGTACATTTCTGTTGTTCACATTTTGCTTCATTAACTTTGTCTTTCCTACGTTGATCTTTAGTCCTATGTTGTTTGCATTCTGAGTTAGCTTGTTTATTTTATCATAACATTTATTCATACATAACATTTTGAATATATGAATCTCTTATCCTCTTCCTTGCCTGAAACCAGTTTGGACCAAAGTGATAGATGTCTCTTTTTAATTAATTAATATCCTTCATTGTTTCTCCATTATTAGTGAGTAAAACTGACAGTGAAGCTGAAAATCAAGTGTGTATTACTGGAGGAGAAAGAACCCCAACCGGCAATTGAAGACGTTTTATGGCCGCAAAGAGTTTGAGAAATGGTAAAAAAAATTCACATAAATAAACATATAAATTATAAAGTAGTCTTTACTGCAGTGTGAATTTAAACAATAAACCGGTTTCTACATTTACGTTGGGAAATTATTTTCGTGCAAGTCATCTAAGAAGGATTTTTGTTGTTGTTGTTGTGGGTTTTCCATGAAATTGGCGCGAATTTTAAGAATCTGGCGCCAAATTGTTGTTGGTTTGTTTTCGGAAATTTTCGGTAATCTTCTTAAGGTTATCGTGTATAACTTGCTGATTCGATTTCCATGTGCACCGAGTAAAGATGGCAGAACAGATGGAGGTAAAGTAGCAGGGCATTTATTTCGAGACTTTATAATTATACACAATGACATCGTCGGGTTGGAGAAAAATTTGTTAAAAATTGGTTCAATTAAATATTTAATTTTAATGTTTTAACCAATTCGAGGTAGATATAACACGTGATGTATATTTCAGCAGATTTTCTCCTGCCATCATGTGGCTTTATTGTTAGCATGGCTGTCCATATCTTTCGGGAGGATGTAAAGTCAGATAAATATTGGTTGTAAAAATGTGTAAAGTATACAAGGAAACATATGTATTTTCCACATAAGTTAATAATACTAAATGTTTTTATTCTTAAATCTTACATGCTTCCCGTGTCGTCATATGTCACATAGGGCTTTGAAGTATAACTCGCCACGAGTCTCTATTCTCGGCAAGTTTCTCAATCTCATCAAGGGATTTGATGCCTACTGTTTCAACCTCTTGGGTCAGTGTTCTCTTTAGGATCTCACGAAGTCAACTTCTTTTCTCTTTTTTTTCTTCAAGATGTTTCCCACTTGATGGCTTGCTTTGCGATTCTGTGATTGTTTCTTATCACATGGCCCACATATCCCCATCTTTTCTTGGTCATTGCCGAGACTGTTTTGCTGCATGCATATTTCTCTTATCTCATTATTAGTCTTGATTTAGTTCCATTGTATACATAGTATTTTCCATAAATGTTTGTTTTCAAACGTTCTCGAAATCTTTGGATTTCCATCTTTCACATGTATATTCTGGTGGTATGTTAAATGCAGCCAACACTTAAAACTGGTCGAAAATGGAGAGTAAGCAAGGAAGTGACCACAGCCAGGGAAACACTGGGACTGAAAGGAGTAATCAGATACACCTAGACCAAAAGAAGGGGATTTGGTCATGGTGAAATCAAATGGTGGTCACAGGCCTCCTGTAAGGAAAGAAGGGATATGATCATCAGTGAAGTAAGGAATATAGAGAATGATAAGAAGAAGACAAGTCCAACAGGCACAGCAAGGCCAGTGGTCAACATGGGATATCACTAACATGAAATGACATCTGGAAAATGGCACCCATGAGACTCATCTTCATCATCAGATCTCTATGACCTTGGAAAAAAGTAGGAGCAGCTTTATTACTTGACGACTACAAAGTTGTGACGTTTGGGTGTGAGCCTTAATCATACAAAAACAGGACGAAGAAACAGAGAGAGGAGATAAAAGTATATATTCACATTAATACTACTAAAAAAAAAATTAAATAGAGTACTTAGCTGTAAATTGTAAGATGTGGCTTGTCCAGCGGTATGTGTCAGGAATGGATTTAGTAGAACATGGAGACTGTTTAAATGGAGACCTGTGATATGTGGTTGGTGGGTTTTAACTGGGGGTAGTGGATGGGGAACTGTGGAGGGGAGGGAGAGTGATACAATGTTAATCTAGCCAGGAGAAGGTGAAACAGATGATTAGGGAAGAGGGGTTGCAAAGTGATGTTGTGAGGTTTTGAACTATGTGTGACAAGTAAGGAGGTGGAGCTTAGTGGGGAGGTACTATGATGATTGAAGAGAGTGTCAAGTGTAGCTGAACAGCGAGTTTAACCTGTATGGCTCCAGTGTCCCATAATTTTGAATGCAGCGGTTCTCAAGCACCAGGCGGCTTGTGTCATCTGCCACGCGGCACGGCACTTGATTGATTGATACAGGCAAAGGGTGACTAAATGTTAAACTAGTATTTCTGAGTTCATTATTATTATTACTGTTTTGGCAAAAATTGCTTGTAGATTAGCAGAACATATTATAGTAATGCAGTTTTCGAAATTCTGAGATCTGCAAAAGATTAACGGAAAAAAAAGGCTGACAAGCATTTCCAGCTGGACTTCCATAGTTTTATCATCTATATTTAGCGTTCATGGCACAATACCACACTGTATTTGTACCACTCTTGTTTTAACTTACAGTCTGTGCCTAGCAGCAGTGGTGATATAAACACAAATGCCCAAGTTGAGATGGATGGTCCAGTCAAAGATGCGAAGAGCAATGGGCACGTTGCAGTTGATGAAATGACATCCAAGGATTACTACTTTGATTCTTATGCACATTTTGGTATTCATGAGGTAAATGAATGAAATTTATTCATTGTTAATGTATTCCTGTGGCAGTTTTATGCTTGTTTTTGGCTTACACCCTCTTTTTCTTATATTAACGTAATAGCATTTTTTAATGTTAGAAAGACATGTTGAAATAGTAACTTTGTAACAAGTCACTATCTGTGAGAGTCAAAGAAGAGTGTGCTACAGTGTTACATTGAATCAGTCACATTCTATGGATGTGAGGTCTGGAGGGTTGGTAAAGAGATACAAAGAGGGTTGGAATCAGCAGAAAAAGCAGTTCATAAGAAGAGTGCTGAAGGTACCACGGACAGTGAGAAAATCAAAATGAGGAATTTCTGAAAGAGGCACAAGAAATGAGGAAAATTATAACAAAGATCATAAAACGACAATCCCAAATTTGTGGGGCATATGTGGAGGAGAGGCAGACTAGAGCACCTAATGGCATCAGGGAAGGTAAAAGGTAGAAGAGACAGAGGTAGACAGAGAGAAAAGATGTTTGATGGTTTGGCACCTTGGCACATAAAATGCTCAGTGACAAGTCTTTTGAGATGTCCAAGGGATCGAGGATTATGGAAGGACATGATATCCCACATCTGTCAGCGAGGGCCTTGAGAGAGCGACATGTCTGAAGCAGGTAGATGTTGGCTGTTATGACACTTACTGACCATTATTTTTCTGGGCAACATCTCTCATGGCAGACACTACCAGTCCTGGATTTGTATAATCAGCCATAGTAACAGTCTGTTTGCATGTGTATGGATGGATCGCAGTAACCAAGACTGTATGCTATTTTGGGTGTGGTGTTATTTTCAGAGTATCATTTCAGTGTTTGTTTCTGTGTTCGCCACTGCTGCAGATTGAGTATGCCAGACCTTCACTTCAGCTCCTCCTTTTCTTTTTCTGTCTCCTCTGACTCTTCCTTCATTTGTTCATTCATTCATTTGCATGCCCCTTGCCGAACTTTGCCTCCCTAACAGCACTCCTGTAGGCCTCTCGGTTGTGAGCAAGATGGCCTGCTGCTGATGCATCCATCTGCAGATCATCAACGATGTCTTGTAGCCATCTTTGCTTTGGTCTTCCTCTCTTTCTTTTTCCCCATTATGTACCCTTCCAAGACGGTATTCTCTAGATTGTCATGACGTTTAATGTGTCAAAAATATTTAAGTTTTCTCTCTTTAATCCTTTTTACTAGCCAGCCTTCTTCAATATGAAGTTATTGTCATATGGATATATTTGTTCTTTTTTGTGTCCATGATATTTGAAGAACTCTTCTGTAGCATTTACATTCAATGTGTTTCTCAGCTGTTTCGTTAAGTGTCCAGGTCTCACAGGCATATGTTACGATGGGAAAGATGCATGCCCTTAAAAATCTTATTTTTGTAGTTCTGTCTGTTCCACTCCACAGATTCTTTAGTTGTTTTACTTTCATTATTAGTTAGTAGTGATCCAAGATATTCAAAACTCTCCACTTCTTCCAGTTTTTCCTCATTGATACATATTTCAGCTGCCTCGTTTGTTTTGTCAGTTGTCATCAATTTAGTTTTCTTCTCAAGATAGAGGTTTTGCTCTTTGCTGTTCTTAGAGACTGATATAATTAGTTTTTCCAATCCTTTTTGTTGTGGACAGTAATACTGTGTCATCAGCATATCTAATCTCTGGTATTTCATAACCTCCAATTGTTATGGCATCATAATATTCTTTGTCTATATCTTCTCTAACATTCCTCATAATATTTTCAGTATGACTCTTCATAAATGGTAATTTTCTGCCTACTTTGAGTTGTACTCTCTTCTAAGTTTCTTCTGATTCTTGACTCTATATCTTTTATGTCTATTATAATGAATATAACGCAGTCTCTTCTAAAACAGTCTTTGTTGAATTGTGCTTCTTTTGCTACATTAAAAAACAATTTTAATGAGCACATTTCATGTCTGAAAGAATATTAATTCAGTTATTTTTCATTTCGTTATATTGAAACATTATATATGTAACATTCCAGTTTAGAGCTTATGAAAACTAGAATGTCAAAGATAAAACAGCATAAATCCTGATATCTCTGTGATAATCATCTCATCTTCTGATCTTGAATTTTTTTGGTCTGATCATCTGTATGTGTATATATATATATATATGTAAGAGGGACAGTCTTGTAGTAAGAGGGACAGTGATGAAATAACTCTACTCATAGTTTTTCAGTCTGTGTCTGTGTTCTTTACTGAACAGTGAGCATTGTATTTTCTGTTCCACACGTTTTTTTCTTCATCTAGTTCATGATAGAGGTCAGCATTCATATTCTATGTGTGCGTCAGATTTAGAGCATGCATCATCTGATGCCTCCTGTTTTGTCATCATTGTACTAAAAATGTTGTGATAAGAGAAATTTTACATTAAATGTTTGCACATGACTGCATACAGAATTATCACCGGAGCTACAGAGAGCATGCTTTATGGTTGATCTTTGTAACAGTGAACACTGAAGAGAATTGGAAGCAGAAGCAGAGACAACGTGGAGGGGGAAGGGAGTGAAGGAGAGCGGGTAAACGATATGAAAAGGGGGGGGGGAATTCAAGGATGCCAGAAGCAACAGCTGACTAGCACAGTTAGTGTTCATACTCTTCTGTGGTTATTGAAACGGAGAGCAGAGCACATATGGGTGTGTCCCTAAGTGTGATGATGCTAACTCCTAGATTCAAGACGCTTAGTTTTAAGTAAGAATTGCTTTTTTTAAAAAAATTTCTTGTCCCATGATCAGTGGTGCAGTAAGTATTTATCATAATATGCTTACAAAACATGATAGTGGGTATGCTGTTGATATTAGTGATGGTGTCTATCCTCTAGGAAATGTTGAAAGATGAGGTACGCACTCTAACATATAGAAACTCCATGTACTACAACAAACACTTGTTCAGAGGCAAAGTCGTTTTGGATGTTGGCTGTGGAACAGGCATTCTTTGTATGTTTGCAGCCAAGGCTGGTGCATCTAGAGTTATAGGGGTATGTAATATAAATGGCTTTCATGTTTCAGCACAAAAAAAGTTTAAATGCTTGCATCAGTATGTCGTAATCCTTTTGCATTTAACTGCCAGTCGTGTGATCATTCCTGTGGGGAAAAAAACTTTAGCAGATATACTATTACTCTTTTAAATGTTTTGGTTACATATTTTTTTTTGTTTTGTTTTCTACTGAACAATTAACATTTAAATTCAGATTTTTTTCTTGCCCTTCTTAATTTTATATAAACTAATTTGTGGTAAAATATGTCTATAACTCTGTGTGTGCGTGCATGTGTTTTTTTTTTGTTGTTGTTGATTCAGTGCTTCTGTTTGTTTTATGCAGCGTTATGGCTTGTTGCTAAACATTTAAAGAGAACTAGTTTGTGGGACTTTACCGTGACTGAGTGCAGACATAATTTCTGGGTCAAACACTCTCCTCTCTCTCTCTGAACCTTAAGTGCCCAGGGCACATGGGGCTTCCGCAAGGGTTTTCCACAAATGCCTGTCCTTCGCTTTTTTTTCTGCTCTTGCCCAGGTGAGCCCTCTATTGCTCAACATCCTTTCTGTTGTTCTTCTCCATGTCTCTTTTGGTCTACCCTTACTTCTATTCCCCTGTGGTGTCCATCTTAGTGCTATTTTTGGTAGTGAGTTGTCAGTCATTCGGAGCACATGTCCCAACCATCGCCAGCGTCTTTCCTCTTTCAGAAACGGAAACACTCTCCTAGCAGACCAGAAAATATCCATTTATGAAATGGTTCTAAAAGGTCTGAAGTTGAAGGGAGGCACAAGTTGTGAAGGAAACAGTTGCAAATATATAATATATAATCTTTCTGGGACCAAGCAGATGATGTTCAGCATTTCCAGGCAATGTCCAGAAATATGACTAGGTCTTTTTTTTTTCAGCAGGTGATAATATACCTTCAGTGCCATGTGAAAATCACATGTCTGTTGTGTTTGACGTTGCTGAAAAATTTCCATCAATTCTAATTTTTTTTTTAAAATGAACTTTTTAAAATTTCTGAGTGTGTGGTCTAGCCTATGGTGCATTCTACATTCCTGTGAGTCTTATTTGGAATACATGTATGCATATTTTTTATACCTGGTACTTCGGTTTTCATTCTTCACTGATCTGTCTGTGTTTTCCGTAAGTCAAATTTTGAAAAATTCTTTTCCTGCTCTAAAGTCGACAAAGAGAAATACAAAAGGAAGAAAATCATCAAGAGAATAACTGACTGAAACCATGGCCTCAGGTGGCACAAGCGTGTCATGGAGTCCAAGTAGTTAGACAGCTGCTTGTCCTAGTGGACGTACAAGGTCTGACAATTAGGTAATGAAACTGATTTTATTATGACCAAGACAAAAATGCCATCTATGAAGCAAAGCATGGAATCCAAAGAGGTAACCTTCATCTATGATCTGGCAACTTTTCATCACCGCCAGATAATCAGATGATAAACAAATCATCATTTTTTTGACCTAGTTAGAGGTGCATTGTCGCGTAATCAGCACGGAGCAAAAAACCTAACATTAAATTTTTTTTTAAACTCAGAAAAAGTCTCATTGTGACAGTTGAATTGATGCAACAAGTTTATGGGGATAATTGTTTATCTCATGCACAGATATTCAGGTGGTATTCATGATTCAAAAGTGGTGTGGAAACGATCACATATGGAACTAGTGCTCAGTAGAAGTCATCATTACCAAAAGGCAAAAAATTTCGTCTTCAAAAGTAAAAAATGAAGACACTGTTGGTGTGCTTCTATGACAGTAAAGGAGCTATCCACAAAGAATTTATTCCAGAGGGACAGACTGTCACTGCCAAAGTCCCCTCTGGTGAGATTTTTCAGCTGCCGTACATGTAGTGGGGCTCCTCCCGGCCAGTGAAGAGAGGTGCGATTGGAGTTGCCGCCCGACCGCTGTGGAAAAAGTGAAAGAAAGGATTAAGTGAAGTAATCAATAGTCTTGAGGTCAGGGCTGCTCAAATCACGGCACCTCTGCTCTGGAGGTCGGCCACGCTATGTGTGCACTCATACGGGGTGAGATTCTTCAGACGCCGCACGTGAAGTGAAACTCCTCCCAGCCAATGAAGAAAGTGCGAAAAAGTAATTAGGGTTGCCGTGCAGCACTGATGTGAAAAGGTGATGGAAAGGATAAAGTGAAGCTTAACTGATATGTCCAGTAGTCTCGCGGCAAGAGCTATTCATACCACGGCACCTCTGCTCTACAGGTCGGCCATGTCCGATATACACCCATACTGGTGAAATATGCCTAAACCGGCTTAATCCAGGAGTGAAACTGATGGCTACTCATGTCATGGTACCTCTGCTATAGAGGTCGATCACATCTTAAACACGCCCATACTGGGATAATACGCCTAAACTGGCTCAACCCAGGGGTGAAACTTAATAGTGGTGAGGATTCGTCCTCCTGGACAAAAGCTCCATCCTGGTCACAACCAGGATGGGTAGCGGCCATGACCACAAAATGCTGAAGTTGGAGACACTTGACCAGTGAAGTCTAGATAGGCAACCACTTCTCACATGGCAGGGATGTATGAATATCCGAACCACATTGAGGTTTTCCAGCGAGAAAGTCCAACTCTAGGCTGGATGGGCAACCATCTCTCACCCAGCGGGGATATGCTGATATCCAAACCACGCCGAGGTTTTCCGGTGAGAAAGCCCAACTCTAGATTAAACTGGTGCAACGAAAACCATGGTATCACGCAATCCTGCTACCGTGACCCACCGAGAATTCAGGCCCAAGCCCCGTGATACTCTGAACCTCTTGTGATGCTTTCGGGGATCTCTTGTGGACCTCTTGGGGACCACGGGACACATTGAGGACCACAGGAGTAAATTCATCAGGATCACAGGGCGATCTTGGTGGTAGAAGCAAATGAAGAAGCAGGAGAAGACTGCCAAAGTTTTTTTAAGTATGTCCTGTTGAAAAGGATTCTCAGAGTCTGACCCGAGTATTCAACACCTGGCAGTTTGTTTTTTCCTTCTTCATGATAATGCACCGACTCACTGGGCGGTAGTTGTACAGGAAGTTTTGGCCCAAAAACAAGTGTGTGTTCTCAACCATCCACCCTATTCCCCAGATTTCCCCCCTGCAATTATTTTCTATTCCCAAAATAAAGTTGCCATTTGAAAGGACGCTTCTTTGACGATACTGATGACATCCAAAGGGCCGTAACATCGAGTTGGCCATGCCAACAGAAGAACTGCAGAGGTCATTCCAGTGTTTGTTAGGTCGTGCTACTCGCTGTGTCAGTGCACATGGGGCTTACTTTGAATAAATTAGGTTATATCTTCAACTGTTGTTTATTTTATTTTTTATGTAATTAGTCTCATTACTTAATTGTCAAAACTTGTATTAATTGCTTTGTGTATTTTGTGAAGGCAAGCCATATGCGCTTTGCTCTGTTACTTTAGTATGAACAAGCCTCATTTCTTATTCGAAAAAATTTTGCTACTGTAGTTCATTTTCTGGGTACATTTTTTTTTTCTCGTTCAGTGATAGAAGCTGTGAGCCATTTTTTGTCTGATTTCTGTTTTCATAATAGTGTTTCTGTATTTTTTTTTTGTTTGCTTGTTCTGTAATTATTTTTCTAGGAGTATCCTTCTTTCCTAGATGCTTATTACTGAAGTTGTGGCTGCCTGTTAAACATTTTCTGTATGCTGTGCACACGACTGTGTAAGGAGTCACACTGTTCACAAAACCATATATAATGCACCCATTATATGTGTGAAAATATAGTAATGACACTTAAAGATTAACACCTAATGTTCCATGAACTGTTTAATCACTTTTTGTAAAAATTAGGGGGGGGGGACTGCAACTATATAGTTTTGTTCCATAAATGAGGAGTTTGTAATTTTAAACTGTTGTAAGTGCTTAAAATAGGTATTGCATAACTTTCCGATAAAACATCATGGTTTAGATTTTTTATTACAGAAAGTGCTTGTGTGATTGTTATTGTTTTCAGGTTAAGAGTTAAGAGAAAAGTTAAGAAAATTTTTTTTAGGAAAAATAAAGAATAAGAAGTGATCTGAAGAACAGCCAAATAACAAGCTCACAAAATGTATCTTGTGTTTTGTGCTGTTTTATTCACTACAGATCATTATTATATTTTGAAATCTTCATTTTTATCTTTGCTTCTTCATCCTTATACAGATTGAATGCAGCAGTATTATTGATTATGCAGAGAAGATAGTTGTTGCCAACAGACTAGACAATGGTAGGTAAATAATATACAGTGACCTGAGTCCTGCACATATTTAAGATGTGTAGTTATTTAATTTCTTATTGCCTTTCCTAGGACACAGTTCCTTGCATTGCCTATTTCCTTGCGACCACTTCTCCATCTTTGGTTTATGTTATCTGTTGCTCCCTCTTGGTAGATGGTTTCTGCCATTTTGTCAAAGAATGAAAAGTGTTTTTTTGCAGTGATGTATTAATTTTCTAATACAAAATGAGGTTGTTGATGGCTGTATTGTGAAACAAGCATATATGCTTTATAATATTTAATAGTAATAAATGGAGGAGAACATATAGTTCAGATTTGAACTAATTATCTGGTGATGTTTTAATATCCAGAAGAAAATTGAAGGTTGAAGGAGAGAGAGTAAGAAATAAATGCTTTTATTAGAAAGATGGGCAGACATTTTTTATTATTTTTATTTTTCAGGATCAGGTAAAACAGAATTTTTAATTGACAGTATACCACATTCCAGGCATGGTGCTGACCACATCAGTCTCTAGTGTGCCGACAGATCAAGGAAAATATGGACACTAACACTATATCCCTATGTGCCTCTAAGGCATGACAGGGTTACCCTTACCTAGAAACTCAGTCATTTTGGTACTGGAAGATCAGATATAGTTGTGATACATCTGTGTAATTAGCAAGGACCAGCCACCATAGCTACAGGTGTGGCAAAAAGCCAGGGAATGGTCTTGAAAGACCTCATATTCCTTAGCAACACAAATGTTAGGTAACTTGGAGAACAGAGACTTTAGAAACCATGATGGGAAAAATAATTCAGATCAGTCTGGAGCTCTCATCCAAGTCAGAGGTTTCTCTTAAGTAATAAGCTGGCATGACACAGGGAAACCGAATTTTGATCGGTATTCTAGAACCACCGTGGAGTCAGGACATCAGTCATTTGACTCGGACACCTTGTATTTTGTGCTGTACGTCTTCATCACAAAGTCTATCTGACTATACTATAGAGTTCAGCTGTGTTTTGAATCATGCATTATTTCCTGTCATGAACTAATAAAACGTTGCCAATGGTTGGGGCATGTACTGCCAAAAAATAATGCTGACATTGACAGCTAAGGAGAATAGGAATAGGGGTAAACCAAGGGAGTTATGGTGAAGAGCAAGAGAGCTGGTGTTGAAAAATTGGGCCTCATCAGGACAAGAGTGGAAAACATGGCAAAAGACAAATGTTTGTGGAATACCCTTGCAGAAGAACCACACACCTTGGGCACCTTATGATTCAGAGAACTAATCACTTTACTGTGTGAAAGTGGCATTCTTTCTTTTACAGAAAATTTGTACCTGCCATAAACAGACATTAGGCAGTTGTTTTATTTCATCACGGCAGAAATGCAGTGGTATGTTTTATCTTAGACATCAGATACACATCATTGCAACTAAGTGCTTTTGTTTTTTTTTCTTCCCCTTCCTACAGTAATCACACTTGTGAGGGGCAAGGTAGAGGAAGTGAGTCTCCCACCTGATGTTGACAAAGTGGATGTGATCATCTCAGAGTGGATGGGTTACTGCTTGTTTTATGAGTCTATGCTGAACACAGTCATCTTTGCCAGAGACAAATGGCTGGTGAGGGATCTCAGAACGTGTGTAAGAGTGCAGAAATTTTCCCTGAGTTTTGGAGTTGGTGTGCCAAAAAAAAATGTACGTGTCGGTAACGCTTTACTTGCTCGCATAATTCCAATGCTTCCCGGTAGATTGTCAGGCTAGAAAGGTCTTCCTTTGCTGTCTCTTCTATGCCCTCACATTTTTTTTTCTTTTAACCTCCTTCCAATATATTTTCTAATTTTTTATCTCAATCCAGAGTATTTTATAATTTTTCTTTTACAAATAAACCTGCTTCCAAGACATTCTGCAATTCAAAACTATTCATATTCCGAGACTGAACAACTGCAAAGGACAGCAAGTTATTCACTGTGGTATCAGCTGCCAGAACCCTTCTATGTTGAAGCAGTAAAGAGATCTACACCACCGTCTCTGATGTATTTGATTGTCCCATCTTTTCTCATTACTTGAAATGTCTGTCTGATTATGATGTCATGAAGATCCTCGGTGCACAGATGTTGTGTCCAGTTCTGCTTTTCTTTCTGTTCATCTATTGCTGGTTCATTAATGTCCACTAGTTTTCGTGATGTGTAGTTTGTAGACCATTTCATCTTTAGAATGTACCAGAAACATTTGACAGAGATAGACAATTTGTAATGGAATCTGCTTACCACATTTCAGGCTTGTAAAGTAAAATTGACTTTATCCTGTGAACATACTGAAGTCTCTTATAATCTTGTAGTATTTCGGACTCCTGTGACTGTGTTGAACCATTCCTGTTTACATGTATTTATTGATCTCATCACTTGTAATTATACTTCTTTGGAAGCTGTAGAATTATCTCCACTTTTTTTTTTTTTAAAGAGCATTCCTTTTCAGAGTGATACTTTTGACATTTGTTTACTTTAAGAACAAAGATCAATGAAGGTTTTCAATAATATGGCTTTATGTTTTGTTTTTTTTTTTGCACCAAAACTCAAGGATTTTCTGCACTCTTACTTTGTATGTCTCTGCTGTTTAGATATGTGTAGAAATTGAGTGGGGGGGGGGGGGAACCAGCAAGAAAGAAACAGAAAACAATTGGAGCATTTATATGAAGGGACAAAATATAGCTCACAGATATCATAATTGAGTAGAGCAGAAATGAATTTATGAAGCTGCACATTGGTGGTAATACGTGGTACCCTGATTTTTTGCGATGCGTCTTTTGGCTGGATACCTCCGACTTCAGCACCTTTTCTCTGCTAGAGCAGACTGTGGTCTTGCTTGGACTGCCATGAAGACAGTGGTGTAGGCTGGACTGGGCAAAACTTTGTTTTCCAGCCTCTGGTGGCTGTACTTAATCCCCTTCACATTAGATACAGCATGCAACATTGGCTGGCCAGACTGCTTTGAGACAGTTCCACAGAGACACTCCAACTTTGGGATGTGGAATCCAAAGAGTGCCTCAATGATATTCTTTCCCTGCCACCTATAGTCTGCTGGCTCTGTTTAGTTTACATCATTCTGATAGCCATTGTTGTAAAGACCTGTGGGCTTGTCATGTCCTGGATTCATTGGTTTCATACCAGATTTTCCTCATCCCTACCGGCAATCTCCATGTCTCCATCCATTCACACACCAGACATTACATTTTAGAAAAATAACAATTACAGTTAGTGTTAATTGCTACAGGTTTCTGGGCTACAGAAGTAGGTCATGAGTTTTTTTAACAAACAGATCTATGTTCCCTGTCTCGCAAAGACTATGTTAAGATAAGTATGTCCTTAACACAGTTGTTCACAGGGGGAATTTATGAAGCAAAAATGGTAGAGACTACAAGAAATTACCTGCATCGAGGATTTCAGAATATTAACAGTGGTTGAGGATTATGACAAGTAAGATCAGCAGCAGACATGGGATTTCATAAATTAATGTAAAGTTTAACATTTTTCAGTCTTTGAGTTGCTTTTAATCCGACTTTCTAGAATTTAGAATGAGGCAGCAAGGGTCATAACAGTTACATATAAAGACTGCTCCCAGTGAAGATGGTGAAAAAATAATAATCATGCCAAAGGGGGCAGAAGAGATTATCTGCTCTCAGTATAATAGGAAGGTTTGGGGGTGGGGAGCGGAGAAGGACAACACTGAAGAATGCAGCGGTGCAGAAACAAAAAAATGAAAACAGACTTGTTAAACAACTCAGATGTACCACAGCAGTGGTTATTGTTGAGAAGTTCTTGTGGAAAAGAATAGTAAAATCTAATGGCTGGAAAATCTCTCTTGAATTAACTCTTCCCGTGCCAGCGGTAGATTTTTAGACCCTTCCGGTATCCCCGTTGCGTGCCAACGATCGAAATTTCAATCATGGTTTATTTCAATAAAAGAACCGGTGTAACATTTAGATCGTACATATTTTGTCCACATTTCCAGTGACGCTTTTCAAAATGGTGAAAGAGTCCTTAGATATGAGCGATGCTGAGCGAGAAAAAGGAAGAGAAACATGGAAAATTTTCAATTTTTGATGATGTATATAGGGATATGGACATGGTCTGTGACCACCCCACTGCTCTTGAATGTATCCCAAGTAGATCTAGACATATTTAGACGACTGAAGAGGTAGTTAGGAGGTTATTTCAGACAATAATTTAGCGAGAATGCAACATAGAATCACAATATGAGATCGACAAGTAGATCTACACATCTCAGATGGTAAGTAGTGCATATCTAGATCTAGCCGATGGTGAGCTGGGCACAGTCAGTGTCTAAAAACATCACATTACTTCTTTTTTCCTAAAAAACTCTGCATTTATGAAATTTTCATACATTTAGTTATACTTTGAAACATAATAAGTACACGGAGGTACATGTAAATACTGTTTTCCATTCCATTTTACAACTATACCCCCTAACATATCAAGACCTGCACTTTTACTCTGGTAAGCAGCTGAACGTCCGCTTTTCTTCCTGTGGCACGGGAAGAGTTAAGTCATATGCTTTTGTGCAAAATCAGACATTCTTATTGCATCGGGAGGGGGGGGGGAGGGTGTGCACAGAACCCACTCACTTACATGTGTTGTCAGTAATTATTGTGCTCCAAGATGAAATGAACATGGGGTTGAACAATAACAGCTAAATTACAGGACAAGGTCTTTGTGCTAGAAAATCGTAACAGATTTGCTAGAGGGGGTATTTATTTTTGTCAGGAGTAGAGAACTTATCACCAGATCGCCATAAATTGTTGCTCTTTTGTGTTTAAAACTTGGTGGACAAGATCATATTTTAGACTCTAAGCAGGTTGAGGTACAGTGTTGGCAATTTTATCACATGTACCATGGGCAGCTCAGCACTTCATGCAAAAAAGTGAGACCCACAAGACAGCATGCAGCCAGCAATACAGTTTAGAGCAGGTTATATGTGGTGTTGGCAGACTGACCACTGCATCTGAAATCTGCATGTTAAAAATAATGTTTCTTAAAAGAGGAAGGTATATTCATTTGTCCCTGTGTAGCTGTTTAAGCCCATTTTATATCTCATCTGTTAAAATGACACTTCTTTTGTATGAGAAAACTGTTTGATCCCTTACAGAAACCTGATGGCCTCATTTTTCCGGACAGAGCAACTCTGTATGTCACTGCCATTGAAGACAGGCAGTACAAAGATGAAAAAATCAATTGTAAGAGTTTAAGCTGAGATGGCTGAATATCTTTTTGTTTTTTTTTTTGTTTTTGTTTTTGTTTTTTTTTTCAAATGATCGTTGTTTCTAAGAATTCTGTATGTTCTAAAATATTTGTTTCAAATCTACCCCATCTTGGAGCAGCTGCTTTAACAGTATACAAGCAACAATTTTTTTGTTTTTTAAAAGAAAGAAACAAGTGATTTTCAGCACACGTTAGATCAGAGTTTTTTTTTTTTAAACATATAAAAGAAGTTGAAGAACATTGCCAGCGTTTAAACAGAGATCCCCAGTTACTTCTTTGTTTCAAGAGCAGACAGACAGCAGATGAGAGTTTGACAGTATCTGAAAAATTTAAGGCAAAAAGGAAATAAAAACCAATTATTTTAATGGGCTGACCAGATGAGAGAAAAGAAAAATAAAGGCACAAGAGATACAGAAAGCAGTAGTGTTTAAAGTGCAATTGAGAATCATGATCCTTGAGAAATCATCACTTTTATGATGATAATGAAATGTTGCAATATTTTGTCTATGAAACTATATGTTTCTTATTATAAATGCTGACCGGTTGACCAGAAATAACGCACACTGGTTGATGTGTCTGTTTAATTTCTCACGTTGTCGTGTAATGAGTGTGGCGTAGGCACAGCCTAAGCAGACCTGAAACACTGGTCAGTAAAAGATCAGCTGTTGCCCCTTCTGTCACAGGTAAGACATCTTTGGTGATGGCCTTACTGAGCAAAAACACGTTGGTCTGAATACCATCAGGAGCTGGAATTTCACAATGCCATTTTTTTTCATGATGTTTTGGTACATGAGACTAAATACAGTTTCTGGTGGTGGAAAGTGTTTGCCAGTGAGACTAGAGCCATCAGCATAAACTGCATGCATAACTGTTTAATAAGTTTATTCATGATATATATATATATATATTAGATGGCATATAAGACAGCATAGAAGAAAGGTTACTTTCTTGATTATATCTATGGCAAATAAGACAGCATAGAAGAAAGGTTACTTTCTTGATTATATCTAACATGACAAATGATTCTCAGTACATACTTTCATTTAATAACCAACAATTCACTGAAATTTCATTGGTCATACTTTGTTGTAGGATCTAAGATTTGCTATTTCTCTGCAGGGTGGGATAATGTTTATGGATTTGACATGAGTTCTATACGTGAGGTGGCTGTTAGAGAGCCTTTGGTAGATGTTGTTGATCCAAAGCAGGTTGTTACCAACTCTGTCTTGATCAAGGTAAGAGAGATTAGAAAAACTTTTCAGCTTGGGGTTTGTATTTCCTGATGCTACATCTTGGATATCCAGTGGTGATGGCAAGGATGTTTTCAGAATTCTTATCACAGAGTTATTTGTTAAGTATCTAAGATTTTCTCTGGTGTAATGAAATTTACTGAGAGATTTAATGGTTTAGTGATGTTAGCCAGGTTTCACCATCTGGCTAGCAAAGAGCTTGGTTTCGTAACATCTGGAACAACTGAATAATTTAAAAAAGCACACTGGCTGTAACCAGTCAAAAAATGATGGGATCATAAATGAAAATATGAATTTAACTTAAAACTGTGGGGTTTTTTAACTATAAAATTTCCGTTATCATATTTTTTTATACTCTTGTCTCCTAATAATTTCCAAGATGTGCTCAACTTTACCTGAGGTATGTCAGAAAACTGAACTCAACTTGGAGTGCAGCTACTCGCTATTTGAGCTGTCAGAGATTTGTACTAACTTTCTTGACACTTCCGACTCGAGAAATACTTCCCCAGTTTCTTCAAAATCTGGAGGTGATCAAGAACCTGTTTCTCAGGGCTTATCCTCAAGCAGTTCTTACGGTAATAGGCTGTTGAATGTTGTAGAGGCTTTTCAAAAATATTGAAGTTTAACTTGACAACCCAAGCTTGTCAGTCTCTGCCACAAAAAAAGAACAATTGATCTTAAGTTATGGCCAGTAGTACACTCAGCATGGCTGTGGTACCTTTAATTATAACTTCTACAACACAACCTAGGCAACCAGGAGTATCTTGTTCAACTGCACTTGTACTTGTGTGAACTCCCTGTAACTGCAAGCTGTTGTTCTCTGCAGCCAATGCTTTAGAGATGTTGAGGCACAGCATCGTATCGGCGTGGGAGCAGGTTATGGCGGCTACTTTTTCAGTACCAGAGTACAGCTAAAATGCAGGGGGTGTGGAATGCTTCTTTAGCAGACTCCACCACTATGGGGACTATGGCGATCCCTGCCCCATTAGCCAGCCTTAGAATGTTACTGTGGGTACCACCAGTTCAGCTGCAATGAGTCTATACATTAGCATATTGTCGGAGTTTTGCTTGAAGTTGTTCATCTCCTAAAAGTGTTCTAAAATCATCATTACTGCAGCCTGGACAAGGCCATAGGTTCCCCAGATCTTCTTAGAAGGAGCATCTCAGCACAGGTGCAAATGCTCCAGAGCATGCTGAGAATCCTTATTAACTGGTAGGTAATGACTGGAAACTGAGTCTTTTTGGTTCAAGAAATCCGAGTTTCTATTGATATGACCACTCCCTCATTCATTCATTTGCATGTCCCTTGCGGAACTTTGCCTCTCTAACAGTACTCTTGTAGGCCTCTCGGTCGTGAGCAAGATAGCCTGTTTCTGATGCATTCATTTGCAGATTATCAACGATGTCTTGCAGCCATTTTCACCTTGGTCTTCCTCTTTTTATTTTTCCCATTATGTACCCTTCCAAATTCTAATGATGTCCGAAATACTTACGTTTTCTCCATTTAATCTTCTTTACTAACAAACCATCTTATTAAATTCTCATAGTATGGATATGTTTGTTCTTTTTTGTGTCTATGAAAAGCCTTTGAAGGATTCTTCTATAGCATTTAGAAGAGATGGCATATTTGTTAATAACTCTGTATATTATATTTGGTTTTTGTACAGGAAGTTGATATTTACACTGTGAAGGAGGGAGATATTGCATTTACAGCCCCATTTCGTTTGTCTTGTCGACGTAATGACTACATGCATGCACTTGTGACTTTCTTCAACATAGAATTCACGAAGTGTCACAAGCGCACTGGATTCTCAACATGTAAGTTCATTGGCATGATTTATTTTCTTTAACTGTGGTAATTTGAGCATGGTCTTGCCCACATAGGACTAACTGTTACATGAATAGCATGCATTCCTTTAATATACCAGAAGCAGAGTGTATGTTGTTTCACATATACTCCCTGGTTTGCTGAGATATTTTCCATTCCTGTGAAATATCTGTGCACTGAGTGGAATTTGAACTTGCAACCCTTCGCTTAAAGCATGCAAGATGCACAGAACTACCTAGATTGCAGCTGCTGGGCTAAATTTCTGTTTCATTTTGTAACAGAACATACTGGCCTGTAGTCATCTTACCAGTTGCTGCTGTCTCTTAAGTGGTTCTTCAATGCTGAAATGGATTTTAGCATGTGCAAGTTGCAAGTAAACATGATGCGGACAAAAAAGGCTCATGCTGAAATGATAAACTGAGACAGATCAAGAGGCAGATTGAGACGGCGGTGTTGTGACAGCCTGGAAGACTTACAAGCCATTTGAGTGGACAGTTGACAGAAGACTAAGAATAGAGAGTAGTGGAGACAAGTCTTGTCTTCTGCATGAGCCGCAATGGCTCATAAAGCTGAATGAATGAATGAAAATGTAAGCATGATGATAGGGTTCATTAATAAGCCAATTAAGAAGAAATTGATGTATAAGGCAGTTTAGTAATCAGTAGTTGGAAATGTGAGGCTGTGTGCTGTAGTGTGTGAGAGTAAGATAGGCAGGATTAGCTGTGAGTATTATAGGCAGAGAATATAAACTCTGTATGTGTAAGGAGAGGAGGGGGGAGAGTGAGGACTAGTTTCAGTCACTCTTTTACTAATTTCTTTCATGTGTTCATGACCACTGACTAAAATTTTTCAGTGCTACATGTTTGCATATACCTAGAAGAAAATTGATCAAATATTATAAATACAAATAACTGCAAGATGAATTTTTTTTTTTCCTTGAAAATCTTAATGGATTCACTGTGTGGCTTCATTAGTAACCTCCCTGTGTAATTTCTGACCTTTACACAGTTCATAAAATGAGTCTTTTCTGTAGTTTTCTCTGAAATGTCTTTACTCATGCTCTTCTCTTTGCAGGACATATGAGTTTCCACTTCAGCCTTTCTGAAACTGAAGCTTATGATTCATTTAGGATACTTGGCAGCATATACCTTCATTATACTGTAATTATGCTAATGTAGTTTCCACCCTGGTTGTTTAGTTTTGTTATACTGTCCTGCAGTAATGTATTCCTGCAGATTTCTTTGTAATGTGTATGCGTTGTCACATTTCAGCCCCAGATGCCCCTTACACACACTGGAAGCAGACAGTCTTCTACCTAGGTGACAATGACTTGACCATCAAGAAGGGGGAAGATATTGATGGAGTCTTTAGCATGACACCAAACAAACAGAACAATGTAAGGAAATTTGTGGATTGTCTTTAATACTTCAGTGTGCTATCTGCAAATGATTTGGGAGGGGAGGGGTGCTACATAGTAAACATGGGAAATGTTTTTATGAATATCTTCCTGAAACGCAGACTATCATAAGTAATTTGACTGTGAGTGGAATGCATATTAATTCTGAGCATTCTAAAGTAATTCCTGTGTAGTTGATTTCTTAAAAAGACTAAGTGAAGTGACATGGGTTTTATTAGACAACACAGTTAAAATCTTCAAACCTAAGCTAACCTACTCAACGTACAAAACCCATAAGTTGTTGCCAAAAGTAGGTTTATGTTTTATTTCACTTTAAATCCTTCCATCACTGACTTAATGCTCAGCAACACAACAGAGTAACTGAAATAAATCTGCACATGTCACTACCAGGCACAAAGGGAAAAGAGTAAAAACTTGTAAAATGTAGGGATCAAAAAGGGTGCTTAAGTCTTCTCAGTTTAATGCTCTTGTTTTCTGTGGGATCTACCTTGAAGTCTGTGAAGATGATGCCATGATGAATATCTTGAAAGCAGAATAACACAGTTGTTCTAACTTCCAAATTAAGTTTTTCAGCAAGCTCCACCACCTTGGAGAATATAGCAGTCCTTACTCCATAATGTGGGGCCACGCATGAGGTCTCTGTATATGAGTGCAGTTTTCTTGTATGTATTCAGGAAACCCATGAACTCATTCAAAGATGTGGTACTCAAGCTGAGTGAGATAATAAACTGTTGCTGTTTGTGATAGGCCCCATTTTATCTTTCAGTGGTGTGCCCTGGAAACAAGACAGTAGTCTGGTCAAGTTAGTAGAGATTGAAATGGAAAACAAACCTGATCCTAAAAATACACCATGCTGAAGTCAGATGTGTTGTACACAACAAAAAAAAAAGCGTTACAGGAACACTTGGCAGGCAACCAATGTGCCTTTGAGGGCAAAAGCCAAAGGAAGAAGAATACACTCTCAGAATTAAGCAAACCAAGGCACCTTAACTTTCCCACTCCCAGAGTTTTCGCTCAGTTCCTCTAATGCCAGCTAATGGCATATTTGTCTTTTTTGTTTGGTTGTTCTGTGTCTCCTTATAGCATGTCTGTGAAGTGATGGATGAAAGGGTTTTGGACATATTGTGGTTTATTATACCTCAGGACTTTATAGTATGTCAGGCAGGAACTTCATAGTGAAAGGATTGTGACAAACATTTTATTTGATAATCTGTTGCAGAGAGATCTGGATTTCACTGTCAGCATTGACTTCCATGGAGAGTTGTCCGAGACTTCCTGCTCTCTCAATTATAAGATGAGATAGAGGAGTTTAATTTCGCAGACCTCTCAGAAGATGTCCGGGTTGTTGTTGTTGTTCTTCATGTCAGCTGAAAAGTAGTGAATGTTTGTTTTTTTTTGGTTTTTTTTTTCACATTTTATGTTTATATTTCTATTCCTTTTTTTATGTTGGGGTGTTCAATGAAGTATCAATTTCCAGAATAAAATTTTAAACTTTAAATGTTATGGTTAATAGTCTATATGTTTTTAAAAAAAAAAAATACAATGACAGTTCTTGCCAACTTTCATGCTGTGTCAGTGGTTCCCAAAGTAGACATTATTGCGCCATCTGGGGGTTTTGGTTTGGGGGGGGGGGGGTTGAGAAGATACAATGGGGTAGTGAAGGAGAAAGAAGGAAGGCATCATCAGAATAAAATGAACAGATGATTTTTTTATGGCCTGGGTGCAGCACCTCAAAAGAAAAAAAAAGGTTTGGGATCCAACTGTGTTGGTGGAAACTGATCTGTTTTGAACAAATGTCAGATCGTTTGTGCGTGCAATAGTTTGTTTTTTTTTAACATCACATACACATGAATTCTGATTTTAGATTCTCAGTATTGACAATACTGTAACTGTTAAAAATAAAAAAATCAGGTCAGACATGCTGGTTCTAGGGAGCTGCCTAATTACATTTGGGGTGTGCCCATGCATGTTCAGCCCTTGACATGAGGATTTCCTTCAATTTTTAGGGAGATGACTCCAGTGCATTGAGAATATTGACATGGATAAGTTATCTGGCTAGTTTCCATACATGTATGGAATCTGGCGGTTCCATACATGGGTTGCAAAAAACAGTGAAATTTATCCAAGAGACAGGACTGCAGATATAGACAGACAGTGCGAACGAAGAAGAAGAAGAAGAAGATCTGGCTAGTTAAGAGTGGAAGGAAAAATTCTGGCAAAAGAAAGGTAATTAAAATCACATATAACATAGAAGTGTATAATTCTCACTTAGAACCATTCTTTTCTGCCCCATATAGAGCTGGAAGAGTTCTTTTCTATCTAACGATAAGTAAAATTCAGGTGCTGAAAGAGAGACAGTAAAATTCAGCTACAGAAAGAGAGACAGAGTAAAATTCAGCTACAGAGACAGAATTCCTGAAAGAAGTAATCATGGTTAAAAAAAAAATTTCTCACGGATGCAAGATCAGTACTGGAAGCTCTTCAGTGCAACTTCTTCTTCTTCGTTCGCATTTCAGTGCAACAAACTACCAGACCTTAAGGATGCCTTGTAAAAAAATTGGCTCACAACACAGTCACCTTGCAGTGGATTCCCTCCCACTGTGGGATACCAGGCAATGAGAAAGCTGACTTTCTATCCAAAGAGGGCACTGAAATGGAGCAACCAGACATACCAGTCACCTATAATCAGAAGAAAAGCATGATAAAAAAACTACAGGAAGCCACAAACACCACCACATGATGACTGTTACATGCTAAACTGAAAGGGAACAAGTCACCATTTTCCGTCTCCAAATAGGATACAGCCGACTCCGAAGTCATATGTATACAAAGTTTAAGGTTGGTACTACTGCTTTTTGTACACGTGCCCAGATGCTCTAAAGCTGGTGAACATATCCTCCAAAGCTGCACCCAACTACGAGACACTGAGAAGTAATTACTGGCCCAGTGAAACCACCAAAGAACATAAGCTCCATGGTTCCATACACGAGTTACAAAAAAAAAAACTGAAATTTATCCAAGAGATAGGACTGCAGATATAGGCAGTACGAAGAACAAGAAGGATAAAAATTAATAATTTAGTGGAAGATAATATCAATGATAGAATGGAAGCCTCAAGAAATATGCAGAATAACTACTGGACAGACCCTCCATTGTATACGGTAGTTTTTATCTCCCTTTTCCAGTTGTACAGACCTTTTTTTTTTTTTTTTCAACTTTAATAGAGGAGATGGGTACTTGTATAACATCCTGTTTTATAGTTTGTTTGTTTTTTTTTTTCTGCATGTAATGATGAGATTTTTAAATAGTTATAGTTGTGTGCTCTACTTTTTCGACTAGGCCTTGGCACCAGAAGTTAGTTCTCAGATCACTTTTATAATGAATTAGTTCACGTTAAGATGCTGTTTCTACCAACATTTGACTAATGTAACTGGCCACAACAGCAACAGAATTGTGTATTATGTTGTTGTAAAGTCCAGTCTCTTTACATTCGTATCTTGTAGCTGGGTCCTAGGGTTTCTTTCAAATGACAAGATATCCTCAAGATGTTCTTACAGTGACATTGAAAACTTAGCACTAAAATGAGTACTCCTCTTTAAAGATAGGGCTTATGAATATATATGAAGTTACACAAGTTATATTTTCATTAAAAGCTACAGACTAGGCATGGTTTTAAAGTATCATGTTACAGAATTGCTGTGTTGGTTTCTTCTTCTTCCTCTTCTTTAGTGTTCAGTTTCATATGACCAGCTTTTTAAGCAGGGAGTTGAGTTGGCTCCAGGAATCCTGCTGTCAACAGGAGGTCTTCATATGAACCCTAGTTTCTCCTCCATGCTTCTTCTCTTAGTGCCACACCTGAGGTCTCTGTATATGGGTGCGGTTCTGTTGTATGTGTTCAGGAGTCTGGGGGCCATTTTGACATATGCATTGTGCCATTTGCACAGCCTTTATTTTATGGAGATTGAGGCTGCTATGTTTGTTTGTAAATGAACATTTTGCTTGATATGTCAGTAATAAAGGAGAGGCTAAGGCACAGTGGCAGCAGTTGTAATGTCGAACACCCAGAAACATCACAATCATTAACATTACTGTGACAAACATTTGAACATCGTGAAAATTGCATTATAGCACTGATTTGTTAAAGTTAGCACAAGGGCAGTCTTCATGTAAACAACTGAGTAGGGGGAAGAGATGGCTTCCAGGGAATATGTATTTTTATGTTTCACTATGAAACAGTTTCTACAAAAATTTGAGAAAAACAGTAAACAAAAAAAAAAAAAAAAGAATCAGCTGAGTAGGTTTATTTCTGTTAAATTTAGGCTTTTCTATACAAATGTAAAGACTGTTCTGCTATATGGTTCAGAGACATGGGTTATGACCGAGAAAATACAACAGAGGATACAAACATCCATGAACTACTGCTTGAGGAGGATCTTAAACATGAAATGGCAGGACAATATCAGGAACGAGGAGGTCTGGGAAAGAACCTATGAACCTACAAATCATGTCTAGGAAATGGAGGTGGATTGGCCACACTCTGAGGAAACCTGACACCAGCATAGCAAGACAGGCACTGACATGTAATCCTCAAGGAAATAGAAAACAGGAAAGACCTAGACTTACTTGGAGAAGAGAAATTATGACAGAGATCAGACACACGGGATACATATGGAAGGAAGCAGAGAATAATTCCAAGAACAGGGATGACTGGAGGGCCTTTATGTATGACCTATGCTCTCAAGGGAGTGAAAGATGGTGATGATGATGAATACTTTTTTCCCTTAGAGTTTTCACTTAGAGGTGTGAAACTGAAAAGAAAAAGCTCATTAGCATTGGAGAATTTTCATGTATTTCAATTTTTGCTATTTATTGTTTCATTATGAATACTGACATATGGACAGAAAGATTCTGCACACATAATTGGTAGATTTTCTGTGCTCACATTTGCAAGCACATTGTTATAAAAAAAAATTTATGCATATTTTTTTTTTCTTTCATCCTGTAACATTTCTCCAAGATTTAAATCTTCCACACAAAATTTTGTTACATCACAATCTGTGAAATTCGCGTTGAATTTTGTCATGTTCTATTTTAGATTAGTAATACATTCAGCCAAAGTTTCTTCATTCATGCTTTATTACTGTTGTTTAAAAAAGAAGATCATCCTTCTCTTTTCTCCTCTTCTCGCTCTCTCTTTCCCCCCTCTCCCCATATTATAATGAATTTGCTATTGTTGCGTGTCATTATTTATAAATGTCAATAGCCTGATTTGCAGAATGAAATGTCCAAGTAGATTATTTTTGAATACGTGACTTCATTTGAAGGGAAGCACGACAGTCGCTTTTTTATATTAAGAGTGCTAGGACTGTATTGGAGCGGTTGTTTGAAATAAGGTGCTATCATACTTAGATGGTTGATAATATAATGAGATTAATTAGTGAAACTGGGTCTGGTGAAGATTGTAGTTGGTCAGATTACAGGGAGGGACAGCCCTCAGAGTTGTATGTTTTTCCCCCCATAATGATGCTGCGTTTTGTTTAATATCGTGTATTGTTCTGTGTACTTCGAAAAAAAAAATGCTGAGTTTTGTTTGGTTGCATATGCATCATTAAAGATTTGTATTCATTTGTAATAATGAATTCTGTGTTGTGTGATGATGGCATGCTTTGCAGAATGAGAGCAGTTTTATGGAAAAGAAGCAAGTTTTTTTCTTTTTTCGCTAATTTGCCTGGAAGTGTGATCTGTGGTAGCAGTCTTCTTCGGCGTGCGTGACTTGGACGAGGCGAGTGAGGTACAGAATTAAACGTGCAGCACTGAAACTTCATTCCTCTGTGTTTCGATAGATATCACACCTTAACTTACATCCTTCCAGCCGCGTTAAACGTTACATAGGGCTCGCATGATACTTCGGCAAACTGAGGAAAGAACGAGTGCTCTATTTTTGAGGAGCGGCCATCTTTGCACTGTTACTATGACGTCATGTAGCTTGTTCGCACGGCTCTACCGAGCATAAGACCTTACTTGCGTTAGTAAAGATGCTATGTCGATGATGGGACAAAGCTTAGGATTGCAGTCGCAATTTTTACACAGTTTTTATTTGATTCACCCGTATACCGTTACCGCTTTAGAAATAGTAAAAGAAAACTTTCTTTCTTATCCAACTGATAAGTGAGTAAGGCACCGTAAGCGGATGTTGGAAGCAATAACATGCAGGCCAAATGTTGCTTCCTAGAAACAGATGAAAACATGATAAACTGAGTAATGCTCCTTCACATGTTTACAGCTTCTACACGTCTCTGTCACCGGATCTGGATTGTGAATAACCTTTGCAGGTCCTGAGTGTTATCATGCACAAATGTTTTTTCTAAATACATGGTAGCCAGAAGTTAGCTTCAGGCAGAAATGAAAATGTTTATAAATGCAATCATGAAATTTGAACCGGTTTTGAAATTTTTTTCTTGTTAAGTTCGTCGTTTGAAATAATGTTTAAAACATAGTTTTAAAAAGGTTTTTAGACTTAAACTACGCACACACAAAAAATTTAGGTCAGTTTTTATATGAAACGGTTTTCGTGCCAGACGGCGAAGACGCTGTCCAATTTGACCGCTAACCTCAGGGTTGGCGAACCATAGCTGACAGACCCTAAGTAACAGGCCTAGTCTGGCTAACCGGGCAGGGATCGCCATAGTCCCCCATGACATTGGATTTTGCACGACCCCTGCTTTTCAGCTGCACTATCTACCATGACCGGTTCCCAAGCCGATACGATGCTGTGCCACATCTTCACCGCATAGGCTGCAAAGAACACCGGCTTGCAGTTCCATAGAGACAAGAAGAATGAAACACGTGATTGAATCAAAGCTCCGGGAAGAATTTAAAGCACGGTAAATGAACTAGCAATCCTGCTACGCTGGCGCTGAAATTGACGATGACGTCACCATGTGCACAAACTACACCCTGTATTATCTGACATAACCCATTAAATTTTTTTCAAGATATTTTTAGATTCCATGCAAGTCTTGAGCATTTATCCCCCCTCCTCATTGTAAAAAGCGAACAGAATATTGATGCGGAAAAAAAATAAGAGTTAACGGTAAACTATGCTAGTAAGAATTTTGCGATGAACCTTTAAACAACAATAATAATATTTTACAGAAAAGCCATGAAGATTACAAACAAAAAATATACTTTCTTTTTTAGAATATGTTCAAACGTGACCTCGTTTCATGAAACACACGTCAATTTCTATATGAAAGCAAAAGGCGAAATCTCGTCAAAGAATATGGGCACTGGAGAATTAGCACACATTTAGAAAAAATAACACGGGCTGCAGAAGTTTACTGCCAACGTTCATCACGATTGGAAATATCGATTGAATGTGAGACAAAACAATTGATCAACCGCCGGCGTTCTTCCTTTTGCGAATTTGATTGAGGTCCACCTCAAATGCTGAAACATACAGCATGATTTCAGATCCAGGTTATACCGAAATTGTGGGAAACACTGAACAGAACGAAGGAAAACTAGTGTGGTTAATTGATTTCTGCTTCGATTTTTCAATACATTCTTTAGTATTAGGTCAACAGATTACGTGAGATTTGACCTCCTGACATGATTTCGTTCTGCAGCACGGCGGTCGTCTCTCGACTTTTTCCTTTATAATGTCAATAATTCAGCTTAGTTGTGTCGACAAGTAGGTTCTGCTGAATGCTGTTAAGAAAATTATTTTCATAGAATAGTATTTCCTATACTACCTTGACTTGGACACCTCATATAAAAAGAAAGAGGAGCAGACCATTAGGAACATAGAGACGCACAATACAGGACGAGCTAAACGAAGCCAGGAAGGCATGGTCTGAGGTATCCCAACTTGGGCGGGAAACCTTTGTCGATGCATTAAGGTCCGTTGGGAATACAGATGACTGATGATGAATGTTTTTTTTTAACAACAACAGAACGTATTCTTCTTGTATCAAAATGTTTTACTCTGAACTATTGAAAAAGAAATATCCAGAAATAATCATGAAGCAAAAAGCACACTACGGGACGTCATGCAACAACAGGATTTTTTTTTTTTTTAAAGTGGGGCCCCCTGAGAAAGCACAGTGAGAGGGGGGGGGGGGATCCAGCTGATGCACTGTCCCTAAGCCCAGAGAGCCTTCTCTGTTTTACAGAAGGGCTTGAATGACTTCTCCTATTTCAAAGAGAGGTCGATAGTGAATAAAAACAGAATACCTAATTAACAGAAGTAAACGCTGAGGGACTGGTTGTGAGAGGAGAGAAGGGAGACAATAACTGAAATGTATATGTCTGAAACATTTTTTTAAAAAACTAGACAAATGATTGAAGAAAAATTAATTACAAACCAAACTGCACACATTTTAGACGATAATTGATGCAAACATCTGAGATAAGTGGACGGGGTTGAGAGATAAGGAAACATGGAATAAAAGGAACAGAAACAAAGAAATGAATTGTAAGCTGAAGTGTTCGTGTGGTCTGTCCTTCTTTACTCTTGCATTAGGCGCTCTGAGAGCTTCTACCCTGCCTGCTTCAGTAGGGACATTTGTGCACAAGTCACAATCGGAATGATCACGTATACTGTACAGAACTTTGTATTACGTCTCCAAGGGTTCGAGTGTCCCAAAGGGGCTCATGTCGAGCATGTCATCCACAAAGCCGCCCAAATCTGAAATTCTAATCCTTGTTTGTTATTTTGGCACTGTATTCGTATAAATAAATTCGCTTTTGTTAATGCACTGCTAATTTGAAATTAAGAATAACTGGCCGAAACACCCAGTATAAACTCATACATGTATACGAAGTATACTTTTGGTGTTAACATAAGCGCTATGATGAATAAAACTCACGAGATTCTTGAAAATATTATTAATCATTGCATCTACCTTTTTCACGGTGTAAATTCCTTTTTTTCCCCCTTCTTCTTCTCAGGTAGAAAATAAAGTGGTTATTGGTTATAGGTACAATAGTTTAATACTCTTTTTCATAAAGAGTCTGTGGATAAATTGTTACCACTGGCACAATTGTGACGTAAAGTAACGAAACCAGAGGTTTTTCATTTTTCATTAAAAGAACCAATGCGTTGACTATATTTTTCGTATTTGGAAAAGATTCTACTTCGTTAATATTTGCTGATAGCGGCAAATAGTTGGACGTAAAGGACTGAGAATGGAGGCTATGGGAGATAAAATGTGTTACATTTTGCTGTTGGTATTGAAAACGTTTAAATACTGAAAAAATCTTGATATCTTAATGTCAGCCTGAATTTTACTCTTTCTATTAAAAAAAAAACCTCGTAGCTTTTCCCTTGTCATATTGGACAGATATATGCGAGTTAAAAAAATAGACAAATACGCCTGGTAAAGTAACAAATACTCAGATACTTCAGATTGCAAAGAAATTCATCATATTCTCATGAAAACAAAACTAAACAGAGTTCACAACAATGCAAGAGAAATCGCTTCTTATTTTATTATAGTTATTAAGGCCGTTGAAGAGCGCTGATAATCAAACTTTGTATAATAATTTGTATATCTTTACGATTATTGTTAACTCATTTGTATAAGAACTGTCGTTATAGGTCATTAACTTTGAAATAAATTGAGTGATTCTGAACATGTTTTAGCACTTCAATCATTTTGGCATATTAAGTGTAGTTTGCATGCAAATGAATGAATGAAGTGTAGCTCCACTACTTAAGTTCTATCAATACAAAAACACAAGCAAAAAAGTGCTGTATATAAGCAAGTCGGGGGTATGTGGAGTATGTTTCTACCCGTCCCGGGGAAACACTGTTGACTATTGACTCGCAACCCATAATCATGTTAAGACCCCCGATAAATCAAGATTCTGGGCAGAGTCAACAAGAGCCAGGTTGATTTGAAAAGCCTTAGGTCGCACGAAATTCCTCCTGTAACACATGTCTTGTTCGATGATTATGTTGCTGGGGTAATAAGATAGGTGATGGCGAATATAGACTATTCATTCATTCATTCATTTGCATGTCCCCTGCGGAACTTTGCCTCCCAAACAGCACTCCTGTAGGCCTCTCGCTTGTGAGCAAGATGGCCTGCTGCTGCTGCATCCATTTGCAGATCGTCAACGATGTCTTGCAGCCATCTTCGTTTTGGTCTTCCTCTTTTTTCTTTTTCCCATTATGTATCCTTCCAATACGGTCTTCTCTAAATTATCATGACGTTTAATGTGTCCAAAATATTTAAGTTTTTATATAGACTATACGCCCAACAAAACATCATCATTTGTTTGAGGCAGCTTCTAGTGTCTAGAAACTAGCTCACAGTCCGTCTTTCGGTTGCTACATGCTTCTTGATACTCGTTACCACATTCAGTGGCATAAAGTGAGCTGTAGGTGCTGATTATGTGGCAACCGAATGCATAGGGTAGTCTAGGTGCTGCAGTTTCACTGCTGACACTTGTCAGGTTTGCTTTATGTGTCGTATGCCGAAGAGCTTTTAAACCATAACCAACGGTTTGCACATGCTTTAGTTTTTATTGCACGTCTTCGCGTTGTTTATACTTCTGTTGTTTCAAATAAATGCCTAACCTTCTTCTTCTTCTTCTTCTTCTTCTTCTCATTGCATTTAGCGGTAATATGTGGTACCCTGATTTTTGTGATGCGCCTTCTGGCTGGGTACCTCCGACTCCATCTCTTTTCCTTGCTAGGGCAGACTATGGTCTTGCTCGGACTGCCACGAAGACAGTGGTGTAGGTTGGCCTGTTTGTTTTGTTTTCCAGCCTCTGGTGGTTGTATTTAAGCCCCTTCTCCACATCAGGTTTTTAGACAGTTCCACAGAGACACTCCAACTTTGGGATGAGGAATCGGATGAGTGCTTCAACGACATCCATTCCCCGCCGCCTATAGTCTGTTGGCTCTGTTTTGTTTACCCCATTCTGGCAGCCATTGTTGTAGAGGCCCATAGGCTTGACACGTCCTGGATTCATTAGTTTCACTTCAGATTTTCCTCATCCCCGCTGATGATCTCCATGTCCAGACATTACAATTAGTGTTGATTGCTACATGTTTCTGGGCTACAGAAACTGGTCAGAGCTCTTAAGCAAACAGGTCTATGTTCCATGTCTCACAAAGGCTATGTTAAGATAAGTGTGTTCGCAACAGTTGTTCCCAGGGGTATGTCTAGAGTTAAAATATAAAGTTTCCTTGCTTTCATAATCGCAAAATCAGAAAGAGGCCAGTATAGATTAATTTTTGATCGCTCACCTGAAATCATAGCAAGTCCTTCCAAGTGAATTTCGACCGTTGTTGAGCGTAAATAAATTTACTAGCAACATTTAAAACATAGTGCATATAATAGGCCAACACAAACATTTAGAAAATCTCTTACCCAAAGAGACAGTGTTTCAAGTCTTGCCATTTTATCCACTCAGCAACTTCTGTCAAAACATAAAAATTCGTCATTAGAATATCGTAAAGGACGGAAGGCTTCGATTCTAGATTCCCAGCGTGTGGCACTTAGTGGGCTGAGCGTAGAGGTGAAATATATTTTTACAAGAGTTCCTAAATGCACTGCTGAGGCTGAGAAAAACATACACAGTTTCTGAACTATTTCTAAAACTTCTTCTCTCTATGAGACTACGGCATCATTGACAACTAAGTTCAGAGACTGAGAACAACAAGGAATTAAAAAAAAAACAACAAAAAACTCAGTGGTTCAAGTCTCAAAAGCACCGATGAACTCCTGCATGTGTGATCTATTGTCGTACCATGGCATGCTTCAGATTGGAATATTTAATGTCTAACACTTTTCTAGGAATACATTCTGTTAACACTGAATAATTAGTGAAACCAAGAAAATGAATATTGATATCACTTAGTTTTGCAAAGAGTGCTATAATTGAGTGCAGTATGACTACATCTGAGATGACTTACATCTGGAGTACAGTCTGTAACTATGTGTAATATTTAGCTCTCTGTGTCAAAGAAACTATATTTTAAATGCTCCCCCCCCCCAAAAAAAAAGAGAGAGAAATCAAATCATTTTGAATCCTTTTCCCAAGATAAATTCATTTTGAATCATTTTCCCAAGATAATGTTAGACGGATCCACGAGTAAACGTGGTCAATAATGAAAGAACACGTGTTTAAAAACAACAACAACAACAACAACAACAACAACAGCAACAAAAACAACAACAACAACAACTTTAGATTCGTAATTTGGTACCATTTTTGTCAACTCCGAAACGTGCCTCCCCACTCAAATGCATTTGCACTATTGGAAGAGTGGTCACAAGACAGAGTAGACTTTTTAACTTCTCATCGACATTCGGTCCGCAAGTCTTCTTGACACTCCCCCCACCCCCACCCCCAAACATTCCAATATTATTAGCAAATAAAAATCAAATATATTCCCCCCATCAAAATTTCAGTTGTGAATTGTCATGGTTTCCACACCCATATTTCGTCATGGGAAACATTCAGATTCTCGAGTGTGCGTTTTTATGTTTGCATCCCATTAGACAAACAATAGTGGTGTTTATTTGCCTTAATTTCTCACCAAGCAAACAATCGTGAGCGTTTATATTAATTATTAATCATATATATATATATACATATATATATATATAAATATAAGTTCAGCTAGAAGGGATAAAAGAGAATACATAGACAATATGGCGAAAGAGGCAGAGAAAGCAGCAAAAACAGGAGACAGCAAAACTTTATATAACATACAAAAGAGGCTAACAGGTACTATTACATCTAAAGAAAGAACAATCCTTAGCAAAACTGAAACACTATTAACATCAAGTAAAGACCAAAAGCAAAGATGGGCTGAACACTTCCAAGAAATACTTAATCGACCACACCCAAAAGAACTGTTAAACCTTGAAACCGACTTACCAGCCCCACAACTAAATGTCAACCTAGATTAAATTACATTGCATGAAATTGAAACAGCAGTGAATTTAATGGCTAACAACAAAGCTGCAGGTAAAGATGAAATAACACCCGAAATGTTAAAAGCTATCAATAGTGACAACATACTACAGAGAATGTTTAATAAGATTTGGAAAGAAGAAAAGATTCCTTCTAAATGGAAAAAAGGAATATTGCTAAAATACTCCCCCCCCCCCCCAAAAAAGGCAAACTTAGTGACTTTAACAATTGGAGATGAGAAACCTTAATATCAGTTGTGTCAAAAGTATTTTGCAAGGTCATTTTGAATAGACTTAAAGACATAGTGGATACAGCAATGAGAGAAGAGCAAGCAGAATTTCGAAAAGGGAGAAGCTGTCTCGACCAGATCTTTACTCTAAGAATAATACTCGAAGAACATATTGAAAAGCAGAAACCATTAATACTGAACTTCATAGACTGTAACTAGGCATTTAACAGCATACAAAGAGATTCATTGTGGAGAATTTTAAGTCTGTATATGGAGTACCATTTAAAACTGTCAACATCATTAAGGACTTCTACAATGGATATGTTTGTGCAGTCAAAGCAGAAGAAGGGATGAGTGAATGGTTCCAGATTGAAACAGGTGTGAAACAGGGATGTATACTGTCTCCTTTGCTTTTTGGAATTACAATAGACTTTATAATGAAGAAAATGCTGCACAGGTTACACAGGTATTGACTGGGTGCATGAGACCTAACTAGAAGATCTTGATTTTGCTGATGACATAGCTCTTATCATTAACAATGTGAATTCCATGCAAGAAAAAACAGATAGCCTGTCTTCATTGGCTCGCAAAATGGGACTTGAAATTAACAAGGATAAAACAAAAATAATGAAAATTCCCATTAATCAAAATGGAAAAATCCACACAGAAGTCATAGATATTGAAGAATTCAATCAATTTGCATACCTTGGCAGCTACATAGTCCAGGATGGTGACACCAGAAAGGAAGTTAGAATTAGAATTGCAAAAGCAGTACTGATCTTCAAGAATCTTGAGAACATATGGCATTCAAAAGTTATAAGCACAAAAACCAAGTTAAGACTATTCAATTCAAATGTAATATCCACCCTCATTTATGCATGCGAAAGCTGGAAAACAACTAAAGAAATAGAAAAGAAATTAGACTCTTTTGAAAACAAATGCCTAAGGAAAATACTCGGCATCAAGTGGAATGAATTCAAGAACAATGCAGAGATAAGACAGATGACTGAACAACAACCAGTCTCACGGGTGATCAGGAAAAGGAGATGGACATATGTTGGCCACTTGATGAGAAGAAATGATCAGAGAATCCCAAAACAAGCTATCAAGTGGAACACAACAGGCCGAAGAAAAAGGGGCAGACCGCGTGAAACTCTGAAGAGGACATTATTAAGAGAGGCCAAGTTAACAGGCATAAAATCCTTTGTTGAGGTTGAAAGACTCGCCGAAGACAGGAAAAATTGGCGAACTACTTTGCGAGCCCTACTTTGTTGAGGTTGAAAGACTCGCCGAAGACAGGAAAAATTGGCGAACTACTTTGCGAGCCCTATGTGACGTCTAACGGCACGGGAAGGATATAAGATATAAGATAAGATATTCAGATAAATACAGCTTACACTTCAGTGTTGATTGATTAGTGGGCGCCTTCAGTGTTAAAGATTATGGTGATAAAGTGTTTTAAACTGCTGATCAAAAACAGAGGGGACTGTATTGTGAATTTATCAGCTTTAATGATGGCGTATTGCTAAAGTTCTCTGAGTGTGTCATCATAAGCCATGAAATTTCGCAATCGCGCACTCTACCATTATAAATCTAAAATAAAACAAATAGAAAGAAGCATCATGTGACCTACAACCAATGAAAATCTACATGCGATATTATCGACCAATGAATTGACAGCATTTAGTCTAATACACAGAGTATGCTGATCTCCACACGCAAGGTGGCGCTGTCTAGTTCTGCTAGTTTTGCTTCCTAACAACAACTTGCAGGAGATTTTGTGACTGAGAAATATTAACTACAGGCAGACTTATAAAAGACAGTCTTTCAGCGAAACACAGACTCACTGTAAGTGTGCTAGGAGTAACTTTGTGTATTCTTACAGGACTGTCTTTACAGGTTTGGTAGTAAACTTGATGTTGTCAAATTATCCAGTTAGAAAATCAACATGGGAGCTTTACGCTAGTAGTTTCTGTATAGCACTTGTAAAACCACATATCAAACAAAGTATGGAATATTCTGGGAGTTAAAAAAAACTCCAGATTATTCAGATGGTCGCAGAATTTCGCTAAAAAAAATTTTGAAAATAATTCGTACTCCAAATCTAATAAGACTGCAAAATAAGAATGAATGTGGAGAGAGCAGATTTCCGCTGCCTACAGGTGTTGGCTGTTAATGTGAATAGCCATGCATAAGATGAACTGCAGGTGCTAATGATGTAAATAATGTGGCATCCGAACGTGTAGCGTAGTCTTATATCTGTAGTTGCACTGTTGACACTTCTTAGGTTTGCGTAGTGTGTGCTGAATTTGTTCACAGTTGTATTATTGATAAAAGTTAAGAGATTAATGTAATGTTGCTTGTAATGGTTTTTATAGCAACAGGTGTTGTTAGCCTATGACATTAAAAAAAATGGGTGAAAAAAAGATATTACTACAGATATGCTGACAGAATATTTTGTGATATAGAAAATAAATATTGTCATCGTTGGTATCATTTTGCATACAGTTCTCCCAGGATCTTATTTCAGATCCTTAGTGTATCTCGTAATACATGTTGATGTCATTCTTCAGGAGGTGAAAATATCTCATTAAATTCCTCATGGAAAAGACTTCAGCATAAACAAATACACTGGTTCTTTCTGTAAGGGGAGAAAAAAGAAGGCAGGCTTTGTACAGGCCTTTTTTTTCACTTTACATTTCATTTGTTTAATGAACTAAATTGAAAACAAGCACATTGATTTTCTCCAGCATGTAAAAAACTGTTTTCAAGAAAGGATGTGAAAAAAATGTATGTTCATTTATTGTGAAATCCGTGAAGTCATGATCTGTTTAAATTACCATGCTTGAGCCTTACAGTAGCAGAAAGCTCCTTAACACAATGAAACAACCATGTAGGTCTCTATTTCATTGAAGAAGACTATTTCCATCCCTCAAACAGAAGTTTTATACCTTTAGCCTCAAATACTGTAAGAGAGGACCTCCATCTGAAGGCCCTAAGTCATGATAGTCAGATTTTAAGTTCTGTGAGTTTTAGTGTTATACCTCTCTTGTCTTCATCTTTTTTCTGGGATTGGACAGTTATCTCCTCCTTGGATCTTAGGTATGTCATACTTCTTAATTAATCCACTGCTCAGAGCTGACATGAAAGGCTTTATATTAAATCATTAACATTTCATGTAATGAAAAAAAAACCTCATAAGTTGAAATGTTAAGAGTCTTATATACATATAATAAAAATAAGAAGCAGAAGAGGAACATGCCTTAAGGATGGTTGGAGAAAAATTATACAGAGAAATGAAGTCCCTTTTGTTTAAAGGAGAAGAAAAAAAATTCAAAGAAATTTTGAGAAGTGAGAAAAGAAATGGTGAATGAAGATCATACTGGATTTAAAATGGCTGAGCCAGAAGAGGTGTGAATGAAGGAAGTTTATATAAGTATGTGTTATGCCCCACAGAGAGTTATAGAAGATAATATATAAGTATGTGTTATGTATATAAGTATGTGTTATGCCCCACGGAGAGTTATAGAAGATAATATATAAGTATGTGTTATGTATATAAGTATGTGTTATGCCCCACGGAGAGTTATAGAAGATAATATATAAGTATGTGTTATGCCCCACAGAGAGTTATAGAAGATAATATATAAGTATGTGTTATGTATATAAGTATGTGTTATGCCCCACGGAGAGTTATAGAAGATAATATATAAGTATGTGTTATGCCCCACAGAGAGTTATAGAAGATAATATATAAGTATGTGTTATACCCCACGGAGAGTTATAGAAGATAATATATAAGTATGTGTCATGCCCCACGGAGAGTTATAGAAGATAATATATAAGTATGTGTTATGCCCCTCGGAGAGTTATAGAAGATAATATATAAGTATGTGTTATGCCCCATGGAGAGTTATAGAAGATAATATATAAGTATGTGTTATGCTCCACGGAGAGTTATAGAAGATAATATATAAGTATGCGTTATGCCCCACGGAGAGTTATAGAAGATAATATATAAGTATGTGTTATGCCCCACGGAGAGTTGTAGAAGATAATATATAAGTATGTGTTATGCCCCACGGAGAGTTGTAGAAGATAATATATAAGTATGTGTTATGCCCCATAGAGAGTTATAGAAGATAATATGTAAGTATGTGTTATGCCTCACGGAGAGTTATAGAAGATAATATATAAGTATGTGTTATGCTCCACAGAGAGTTATAGAACATAAATGCTGAAGTAAGCTACAGGCTGTGCTATGTGTTTTTATTAGTTGGTATTGTTTTATTGTTCAAGCATGTCCGTGTTGTAGGTGTTTGGAGTTTGGATGAAAACCTGCAGTTAATTTGAAAATAATATTTGGTGTTCATTCCTTTTCTGCCAGTCTTTCTTTTGGTGTGTGTGTGCATACATTCATGCATGTGTGTGTGTGTTTGTGTTTGTATGTTTGTTTTGCAAAATTTATTGTTAAAATTTTACTATTATTCACATGCAGTCATTTTTCAGAAATTTCTACAACTAATCATTAACAACTGTGTCATTAGGTGTTTCAGTTAAATATGTTCTTGATGAAGTACTCTTCTCTAGTATTTGTTATAAATGCCTGTATTTTATTAGCATTTCACTATTTCCTGCCTTTCTCTTAATCTGTGGGCAAAATTCATCAGAAATTTTGTGCTTTCTAGGGAAGGTTGATGTGCAGTGAATCACCAACAAGCCTGTTTCTTGCATGGTTAAGTGCAGTAGATCACCAGCTTGCTTGGTCCGTGTTTAACAAGGTTGACTGCAGTAGATCACTGGCTTTCTTGGTATGTCTCTAACAAGATTGATTGCAATAGATCACCAGCTTGCTTGGTCTGTATTTAACAAGGTTGACTGCAATAGATCGCTGGCTTTCTTAGTATGTCTCTAACAAGATTGATTGCAGTAGATCGCCAGCTTGCCTAGTCTATCTCTTGCATGATACGTCTAGTAAAGCTGTCTTTTACCCATCTGTATTTGCTGTATTGTTATCAAGTCTTTATTTTCCATCAAGTACTTTTTTTTCTTACAATGTTGTGGTTTTTTTAATATGGCTAAAATGTTTTAAACTGTCATAATTCATTTTCCCCCCTCATTACATCCTCATCAGTTTTGTTATTTCTCTGTTTTAGACAAATATTATGAGTGAAAAAATACCTCAGCATTCTGGGTTCATGGAGAGTAGTTTTCTTTTTGTTTTTATTTTGGTGACACCAAGCATGGATGACTCATTTTTGTTTTAAACGTCCTGAAACACTTTTCAGTGTTTTTTTTTTTCCACTTTATAATGCTGCCCATTTTCATGAGCTGACGAACTTTGTCCTCTACTGATTACAATTATACTTATTGTCATACTCCCATGTCAGTTCAGATGTTCTGAACTTTTTTTTGTGTGTGTACAGTCTTATTAAATAGTTTATTTTTAATAGTTTCTATTTGCAAACTCTGGGTAGGAGTAATTTTATTTAGTTGCTGTGAATTCATCACAATTTTAGAAGTGACAGTTAGTCGTAGGACACTAATGAGTGAAACATAACTGAATCAGACCAGATGAGTGTATGTCACAAGGTGTCATGCTGTCTAGAATACAATAACAAAGCTAGCAGATTGCTCATGTGTGATTTATTTGGCAGTTTCCTGGCTGTTCAAAATGGAATCATTGCTTTAAGGAGTCATAAAGAGTTCAGTTTCCTGAAAAGTAGAATGTTATCAGATTTTACAAGTGGAAGACAGAACTGGAAGTGAATCATTAATGACACAGAGATGGACCTTCCAGACAGAACTGGAAGTGAATCCTTAATGACACAGAGATGGACCTTCCAGACAGAACTGGAAGTGAATCCTTAATGACACAGAGATGGACCTTCCAGACAGAACTGGAAGTGAATCCTTAATGACACAGAGATGGACCTTCCAGACAGAACTGGAAGTAAATCCTTAATGACACAGAGATGGACCTTCCAGACAGAACTGGAAGTGAATCCTTAATGACACAGAGATGAACCATCCAGACACAACTGAAAAATTTAAGAGAAGACAAAGATGGGATATAGGGAGAGACTGCATCAGAAAGAGGACTGATGTCACTGCCATCATGTGGTACTGAACATGACTGAGACCATGGAGCCAGTAAAATTGTAAATTATATACATATAACCACTAACTGACACATACAGTAGTCAGAAGCAACAGTATCACAGCTTTAGTACTACATAACTTAATGTAACATTGGTCAAAATGCTTTTATGTTTTGTGAAATGAATTTTAAAAGAAGAGAGCACAAAACCTCAAAGATAAATCACTTCGGTTACACAACATCCCAGGAAGCCTGATCCCTTGAAACATCTGAAGGTTACAGAAGTAGAAGCATAGCATACAAGCATAATGTTTATACAAAAAAAATATAGTTCTATTGCCACAAGTGTACATTCATCAAGGAGCATTTTTCTCTGAGAAAGAAAATAACGTTAAGTCACAGACAGACAGAGAGAGACACACAGACAGACAAAATACCAATTTACACAGAAAAGGGAAGGTGCCCAATACTTTTTCCAGAAAAGTTTTGGTGAAATAAAATACTAGAAAACAACGCATTACAGTAGATTGTTTGTCTCATGACAGTGAATAAAAACAAATTTAGCAGAAAATTGAGGTTTCTTGAAATGTAGATATGCAGAAGAATGGACCGCATTTCATGTGCAGAAAAGAAGACATATAAACTGGAACATCTAAAAATAGAAAGATAATTATGAAAAAAAAACCCATTTCCCCATTTGACTCAAACAACTTCATATTTTGTATTCTGTATGTAAAGGCATAATAACATAATTCAAAAAAGAAGGAAACGAAAATAGAAGTGAATGGGGAACTAGAATATTAACGATTGAGAACGGTGGACAAAGCATCAAGTAAGGGAGAGAGTCATCTTTGGGAGGCGCAAGCAAAGCAAGATAACAGCTACGTTGCGGTCATCGTTCACTAGAAAGACAGCATAGGGTGATGTTGATGGAATAGACGTAAGTACAGTGTGTGAAGAACAACATCCTTGAAGCAGCAGGGGGGGGGGGGGAACTTACAGGCGCAGAATAACTGCCAAACAAATGTGTGGAGGAGTGAGCAGTCAAACAAATGTGTGGAGGAGTGAGCAATCAAACAAATGTGTGGAGGAGTGAGCAATCAAGATTTTGAAGAGCTGTGCACGTACATGTGTGTGTGATGTAGGATAGTCTAGGAGAGGTTGTGTTAACAACGATGCATGACGCACTTCGTGTTGACCAAGTGTTAATGGTAAACAGATTTTTTTTTATTTTTAGCTTCTGGCCCCGTGCACCTTTCTTTCTGTTTTCTTAAAAAACTGTGTACACGCTGTATACATTTGAATGAACATTGGCCTGTCAAGATGAGGATAGAATGCTCTGAATTTATCGTTGAGCATCAGACCTGATTGCTCATTACTGTCAGCAAATTTAGATTTCTTTCACGTGCTGCATGTTGATAGCATATGATCAGTTTGTATAATTGTCCAGGTCGTCCAGCCTGTCACCAAGTTTGCTCTAGAGGCGAAGTCACTCACAGATGTAAAGCTTTGCTTTACATGCGCGTCAAATAGCCCTCGTAGGAACAATTATTGCTTGAAACATTAATTGTTTTACGTATATTGCATGGTCTTTGCTTAACCGGTAACAGCAGTACACTTTAAATAATACACCGAAAGCCTTTAAAAAAATATGAGGGCCAGTCAAAAAGTAACCGCAATTTAGCTCTAAAAATTCGAACTCCAGCTTGGTACATATACGTTATGCCCACATTCTTTAGTATTATTTGCGCAGACGCTTGTTGGCCATTGTGAAAATATGACGTCACTAAACTAGATCCAATATGACCACTGCATTGGAAGCATGAGAGCGTGAGAGAAAACGTGTTTGTCGCTTCGATGGATAAATGAGTGGTGCACGAAATTTTAAAAAAATGAAGTGTCAGATTTGGCAAATCAAGCTCGATCCGGCAGGCCTCACACTGCAGATACATCTGACATTAACACCGAAGTGGAATAAATGATACGGGAAAACCGGCGAGTAAAATATATGAGATAGCAGGAGAATTGAAGATTAGTCACGGCTAGACGCACCGTATCATTCATGACGTGCTGCAGTGTCGAAAAGTCCCCGCCGGGTGGGTACCAAAACAATTGAATCCCGATCTAAAAGAACGTCATGCAAATGTTTGTGAAACTTTTACGATCTTATGAAGCCGAAGGTTATGGTTTTATTTGACGTATAGTCATTAGAGATGAATGCTGGATACATTACTTCCAGCCAGAGACAAAACGAGGAAACACAAAGTGGCAACATCCTTTCTCTTAGAAACCAGAGCAGCTTTGTACAGCTGGGTAGATTGGAAAATTGGTGTTCAGGGCCCAGTTCTGGAAAACTACAGAGCAACTACTTACAGCAGTGAGGCATTCTGTGATGTGGATGAAAGCCACTTGAAAACCTTCAGTCGGGTTAGAACTTCGGGGTTTGCTCAGTTCTGGTGTGTTATTACAGCATGATAACTGCTCGTACTTCGCTCAGCAGATTACGAATCTGTGTTTTGAGTGTCTTGCACATCCTGTGCATCCATGTGACCTCGCACGGTATGATTACCATGTGTTTGGATCCCCCAGGGAGGCGCCGGGCGAGAAGGAATACAGTACGGACGATGCGGTTTAGAAAAAAATGGCAGTGTCTAGGTGGCTACACAGTCAGTCAGAAGATTCTCTCTCCCTCACCCCACCCCCAGCCAGAATCCAGTCCAGGCTTTAGTGAAGTGGTGGCAGCATTGAACATGATAGAGCTATGTTGAAAAGGGGTCAGGAGTTTTTATTTCTATTTGTACATTTTATGTTAATAAATAACATGCGGTTACTTTTTGACTCGGTGTAGTATTTTAAAAAAAAATATTGACATGTTATTATTGATTTTAACTATCTCTGCGATTGTATATTTGCTCCTGCATATGTCAAGGAGCATTACTCAGGTAGTAATAATTCATGTTTCCTTAACAAAATTTATTTATTTAAATGTAATTTTAATAAAGCTAGTTGTGGATAATTTTCTACACAAAAGTCATTGGAAGCAGCAGAAATGTGGTTTATTAGAAGAATGTTGTCAGTTCTCTGGCCAGCAAAAATAATTAATGGAGAATGTTTGAGAAGAGCTGAAGATACAAAAAAAAAAACTTGTAAAAAAATTTAGAAAGAGGCAGTGTATTTTCATAGGACATACAGTGAGAAGAGGGAGCATTGAACATGTTATAACAACAGGAAAAATAGAGGGAAGAAGAGCCAGGGGAAGACCAAGAGAAATGGTACTGGACAGTCTGACGAGATGGCGTGAGAGGAGATCACTGAGCTGATGGCCTGCGTGAAGGATCGTGTGCTCTGGAGAAGCATAATAGCCAACGCCAGTCGGCACGGCACCTGATGATGATGATGATGATAATGATGATGAGCTGAGTTTTAAATGAAAACTGTTCTCCTTCCGACACGATGTGACGGTTACAACTAATTCACTAACATTTCTGTTCTGAATATAACAATTCTTCAGAATGATGGCTGGCGCCATTGTATGTATTATCCGACGTGACATTCAAAGGCATTCATTCGTGTGCTGCTTCATTAACCTTTTGTTCTTCTGTGGAAGGTACTTGCAACTCGCATATTGTGGCATGTTCGAAATTGATTGTTGGTCTGTTCTTTTGTTTCAATGTTTGAAGCAGTTGTAACATGTTTGATCGGTCTTTCTTTCTTTCTTTCTTTCTTTCTTTCTTTCTTTCTTTCTGTTTCACCTACTTCCATCTCCACCACTTTATGATATTCTGTAAAGGTACTGTCCATAACTGGAGTTTTTTTTTTCTAAATAAATTATTGGCAATAAATTAATGCGGGTAATAAGTGAATTATCACTAGCATTCTTTCTGTCTTTCTTTCTGTCTGTCTTTCTTTCTTTATTTCTTTCTTTCTTTCTTCTTTGTACAGTGTAATGACACCAGCGTGATTGATATTGTTGAAGAGCCAGATATAGTTATCTGTGTGAGAATTCTAGCAAGAGCGCCTCGTTGTCTTCTTGAAGGTGGTTTTGTAAATATTATATGAGCAATAGCATATCCCGGGTTGTTCTTGTGTCTCGCTGTAGCTGCGGTCTATGCAAATTTGGTAGCTGCTGCACAGACATAATATCGGATAGCCATCTTTAATCCTCGAAACGGGCCTCAGAAGTTTGTATTTGAGTATTTAACTGCCTCGAGAGGGATCCATCTTTATAACACCACCGCCAACCACCACATCTCAGCAGCTTTCCGAGCCACTGAGGCTTATTGCCGCGGACAAACCACGTCTCCATTCCTCTCTGTTCTTGATCTTATCTTCCCAGTTGTCGATTACAAGAACGCGTATGTTTTCTTCTAGGTTGTCTCGCCATCGTTGTCTAAGCCTACCTCTTGGTCAATCATCTTTCACCACTTCTGTTTAGGCCATCTTTGTGTATCCTCCACGATTCTCTATAAGTGTCTCTTGTTTTTCGTAACGGCTGTTATAAGCAGAGTTAAACAGTGTGTAGATTTCTTTCTTAAATTTCTTATCTTCCATTGTTGTGTTACAGGGTCTTTTACTGTTCCATAAATTCTGAGGAGTCTATTCTCAAATGCTTGTATTTAGTTTCATCTTGTTTAGATGTACTTCATGTTTCTGATCCATATGGTACAGCTGGTCCAGTCTATGTCTTATATATGTTTAGTTTGGCGTTGTGAGATAGAATTATTATAACAATTGTCTGTGGGCAAATATGTCTTGTTTCCAGCTTGTATGTTACCCCTTATCTCATCTCTTGTTATGTTCGAGCTGTTGAATATTGTTCCTAGGTATTTTAAGGAATCTGTTCTTTTAATCTTTATGTATCTTTTAATCTTGTTATTCTCATGTATTTAGTTTTCTCCTGGTTTATTTTTAGTCCCTGTTTGTGTGTGTGTGTGTGTGTGTGTGTGTGTGTGTGTGTGTGTGCGCGCGAGCTTGTTTGGTCATTGATACCGAAAGATCTTTATCTTACTGGCATCCAAAAATACGCCATCTTGGTGATGGATGTGACGGGCTAAAAGATGTAGACACCGCAGCCTAGCTGCAAACCGTGGCACAAAGCAGCCAACGCCCTTTTGAAGAGAAACACAGAAAACAGATCTTGCTAGCCAGACTGTAGTGTAATAACAAACAGTGAGGTCAGCTTTCTGGAAACTGACCCTTGACTAGCTATAGTTCATAACGCGGTGTTTTTTTTTTTAAAGAAATTATTTTACTTGTCAAGTATAATTTCTACTTGCTTTTCAGAATATGAAATCATAATTTAAAATTCCAAGTGAGCCAAATGCAGTAGGCTCCGTGTTTCACTGGGGTCAGAATTTATATGTAGGAAGGTTAAAGTAAGGAAATGTACCAGACTTGGCATGCATCCAGCGCCCGGTATTGCCTGCTCGAGCCGGCAAGCCGGCAAGTTGACAGGTTGGAAAATACCAGACGTGTACATGTACACCATAATAACCGATAAAGAATAGAATGCGAGCAGTGTCATATGTGAATCCCGCAGCCTGCACTTGTCGTTAAGGCCTAATACATCATATTTCATCAAATCCCTAGATAATTTGATTCGATGAATTTCGTTTCAGCAGTTTTGCTTGTGGATTTATTTCGCATGAATAATTTATATTTGCCGTAGCTGTTTGGATGCCATATGAACATATTTTATGTTCATCGTACAGTATACGGAAGATTCTTATAGTCTTTCACCTCGAATACATCTGCCTTTACGTTTGTGTTAAGTGTATTCACATCGACCTCACAGTCGTTAATACAGTAGAGAGGATCCAGTATGATCATGCTAGAGAAGGATGACTGTCGCCAAATGTCAGTGAAATGTCATCAGATATCCACTGCTGCCTTCAGGCAGTTCACCACGAAAAAAGGCTGTTGTGGTCCAGCCACCAGGCGGTGGCGCTTATTAAGAATTATCCTTCTTATGTCCGCATTGGAAATTAAAGCAAGTCACTAGTTCAAAAATGCCCATGCTAAAAGATCTACTTCATAAAAATTCGACTTTCCAAGAGCTTCCATTCCTGTTTACATGGGGACACAAAAGCAGAAACAACACGGAATTCGTCTGATGGCGTTGTAGAATCCCAATACGTGGTTATTTCCCCTCCTGCTTTACCGTGGCATCTTTCATAACTGAGTCATTCTGAATTGAATATTGTTATATATCGAATGGTCTTGTCTGGCTACCGGAAATTGCGATATTAACATGGGAGAAAACGGAGCGAAAGGATCAGTAATTGTTTCACATAGAATGAAGTTGTCAGGGGGGAAAAAAATTTGCTATTTCTCCATATTAGTGCGAGGGCTGCCATCTCGATACCATTTTCTGCAGTAGAAGGCTGTTTGTCACATTTTTAAAAAAAATCACTCTCATTGAAATTACCAATTTGTAAGCGAATTTTGCGCAGTTTAATACTAGAATTGCTCACATCCCACAACAGAATGCATTAGTTATTTATAAATGGGAAACAATATGCAAGAGTTTTTTTTTCCACATCGCCATTACTGACACTAGATGTAATGAGATACCATGAAAACTCGTTGTCTGTAGTTGTTCATTGCCTGGGTTGTAAAGAAACTGTTATTGGTTTCGGTGTATATAATCCGAGGCTGGCTTTGAACAATACCCAAGTGCATGTTTTACATTGTCACCATTATTCTTTCTCTCTCTCTCTCTCTCTCTCTCTTTTCTCTCACCTCTCCCACCCCCACACACTTCACAAAAAATACAGACTACCAAAGTCGGTTTTTGCAAATAAAATGTAATTAAAAGTGCATATATACGTTGTATGATTAAGCTGCACTTACCGAATGAGTAGAGACAGTGCGGGCTAACATTAACTCTAGAGAATTCTGGTGGTGTTAGTTAACAGTGGCAGATAACTAAGTGACTGTGAAAGACAATGCGAACACAGAAGTAAAAAAAAAATACTTCTAGCAGTCTTGCTTTCTGCCAGTATCCTGATTTTTTTACATGTAATGGTGCCAGACGCGGGTTTGCTCTCTACCCTCACTCCCTCTCTATCCTCTCTCTCTCTCTCTCTCTGTCTGTCTGAGTCCTCACTGCTTGGCTGTAGCCCTGTAGCGCCAGTGAAGGTACGGTTTTGTCTACCTCCAAAACTATTCTCACGAACAATTTAAAGGTGCTTGCTCTTTCCTGGTGTTGTGCATGTTCAGCAAATTTACATAAAGGACTGATTTTAAAAAAAAGTATCTTTATGTAAGATTGAGTTATATCGTTTGCATAATATTAATATTGAGTCGTTGTTTGGTATGCGGGCGCAGTTAATGATAGTGTCGTGAATAGAATCTTCCTTTTATGAATGTAGCGAGAAAAGCAGTGTGAAAGTAGAGATATGAAGGACAGAGCTCGCGTAGCCCAATTCGTTGTCCCTGGAAAATGAAAGGGCCTTTTATCCCGTTAGAAACATTCACTAGCTGCTGGATCATTTCCCCTTAGATGCTTAAGACTGAATTCTCACTTCCATTTATTACTTTTGCTTGAGGTTTCTCTTATTTCCTATTCTTTATTCCCATCCACGGGCAACAATACTCCAGAGGGTAATGGATATAGATGAAGGTGTATGATTCTTCTTTCCAAAAAAAAAAAAAAAGAATGAAGAAAGTGGGCATAAACAAGAATGGCAGAAAGCAAACGAAGAACATGCAACAGTCCAATATTTCGGCAAAAGCCTTTTACAAGGACCACATACAAAAACAACACAACAGATACAAACCACGGAAAATAGATGAAAAATATAGACTTAGCTTTTCAAGGTATCCTCCTAGTAAGAGAGACGGGCACAAAACGCGCATAGGTAGACGTAGGAGAGCACAAAGCGGAAGCCAGTGATTGACTCAGAATTGAGGTACCACATGGTAAAAACATGGCGTTTTACCACACTCATCATGTCTCTTATCTCTTACCTCAAGGGTACTATATTTCAGAGTTTCCTGATCAAATTTTCCTTCCTGTTTCCGCACCCACACGTCGTCCTAGTGACTGTTATTCAAATTTAACCTGCCAACCTTTCTCTCTCTCTCTCCTTCTCCCCCCCCCCCCCCCATGACTTTGTTTGGAAGATTTTCGTCGTTGATCCACTCGGATAATTTAATATATTTAACATAATATACTACTGGACAAAAGTTAATTTCAAGCATATGTTTATTTTGATTGCCATACTAAAACTGTAAATAAATTTATTGTAGAATTTTGATTAAATTGCACTCTCAGACAGTCCTCTATGCAGCCGGGGCATAAACAACACCAACTGTTCATTACAACAAGTGTAAAAATCACGTGCAGTAGCATCGTCCTAGACAAAATGTTAGGGCATTTTTAAGTGTCAGCATGACCCAGCAGGTAATTAAATTGTGCTCATTTGTGCTGCACGTGCAAGAGGCATCCTTAATGAACACTTCTCACCTTCCAGTCATTTGTATTAAAACGGTTTAGGGGTATTTTTGTCATTTGAAAAACACCATGCCGCCCGAAGGCGTTTTAGCATCTTTGAGCTTTCATCGGGTCATAGCCTTGGTTGAAAGCGGTTTATCTGACCGTGAAGTTGCACGACGTTCGGGGATGTCCCATTCTACCATCCAAAGGCATTTGGAGCGATTTCGCGCAACCGGAGGAGTAGAAGACAGGCATCGTTCAGGCCGACCTCGTTGCACGAGTAGACAAGATGACAGATACCTGCAGCTGTCAACACTTCGCAACCGGACAATAACGTCTTCCACTCTCATAAACTAACTAACGAATACGGCAAACGTCAGTGTTAGCGGCAGAACAATTTGCAGGCGTTTAAGAGAATCTGGGCTGGCTTCACGACGACCATCAATAAGAATACCTCGTTGGATCTACCAACCTTTCTCTCTCATTGGGGTGAAATTCTTTTCGCTTCAGTATGTCCTTCAATGATGGCAGAATCCGTGTTTGGAGAAGCCCAGGGAAACGGTTTCATGACGCCACTATCCAAGAGGTGGATCGTTACGTAGGGGGATCAATCATGGTCTGGGGTGGCATCAGCAGGCACGGCAGGAATCCTCTCCATGTTATTCATGGCACCCTAACCGCCCAGCGTAACCTGAATGAAATTCTGCAACGCATTGTCCAGCGTACCTTGCAAGCCATGGGTGCAGAGGCAATCCTACAAGACGATAACGCAACACCACATCGGGGTTATGTCGTAGAAGATTTTCTTTAACAGCAAAGGATCATTAGAATCGACTGGCCAGCTCGGTCGCCCGATCTGTCGCATATTGAGTACATTTGGGATGTCCTAGGCAGACGGGCTTCGACAAATCATCCTCCACTCGTTGATGTCATCCAGCTGACCCTTTTACTTCAACAAGAGTGGCAGGCCATTCCACAGAATGTCCTAACAACCCTGGTTAACTCGATGAGGCAACGGTGCGTCGAATATCTGGCAGCAAACGGTGGCCACACGAGATACTGACATGTTTGTTGTTTGAAGACCACTCTTGTGAATTTTTGGACAAGGGATGAGTGATTTCGCCAGCTTGCTGTATGTGTATTCCTATTTCGATTTGCCAATAATTTCGCCAGCTTGCCGTATATGTATTCCTATTTGGATTTGCCAATGATTTCGCCAGCTTGCCGTATGTGTATTCCTATTTCGATTTGCCAATGATTTCGCCAGCTTGCTGTATGTGTATTCCTATTCTGATTTGCCAATGAAATGATTAGATTTACTCAGTTTTAAACGCCGTTTTCTTTGGTACTAATGGCTCGTTTGTTAGTCAGTTGATTTTGTTTTTGTAAGAATTGAAAAAAAAACCGGCCCTTAACTTTTGTCCAGTAGTATATATTATGTTGATAAATGATTACAATTTCAGGAGCTTCTACGATAGACTCGTGGATCTCATTTCGTTGTCGTTCTCCCCACAAAAAATTGTAGTGAGATGTTTTGCTAGCCACTGCTAGCAGCGTATGTCCATTTTTGCTTGAATTTCAGCTTTATCTTTAACTCGCTGAGAATCACATTCGCAGTTTCCTTAAATGTACCTTGTATTACATTGGGTTTAAAAAAAAATCCCACGCTGGTAGCTCAGGAAAAGCATGACAACACCAACAGAACAATTGGTTATTTGGGGGGGGGGGGGCCGATATACTGATGCATGATGGGGTTCTAACCGGGATTTGGGAAATCCACCAGTGCAAACATTCACTGAGCTGTGAGTTTCTCACGGTTCCTTGTCTAGTTGATGTTTTTTTTTCTGTCTTTAAATGGTGAGTTTTTTCTTCTTTATGTATTCATATATGCAAGTAACTAAGGAAACAGTACCCGGGACTTCTTTATTCACAATAAAATCATTTAATTAAAAAAAAAAAGACCCATCTCCACGGGGAAAGTGGTTGGAAATTTGTTACGCTGTCCACATGTAATTTTACTTTTATTATATGAAGAGTTGAATAATACCAAATCTTGGTTTGAACATTGAGATATTGAGAGGTTTTTTTTTCCACTCTTGGTTTCGGTGATAATGATGGCGACAGTAGATGAGGATTCCACGATATCAGCCGCGTTTCTCCTGTTTTCTGGGAGTGTGTTCTGGATGTCCTTGTTCTGTAAAAGATGAAATGGTGTATATGTTATGTAAAAGGTGTAACAGTGTCCTTGTGTAAAAAGTTTAAGTCTGTAAAATATGAAACATAGTTCTTTGTAAAAGCTGAAACAGTTTTCTTTGTAAAAGAAGAAACAGTGTCTTTTGTCTTGTAAAAGCTGAAACAGTTTTCTTTGTAAAAGATGAAACAGTGTCTTTTGTCCTGTAAAAGCCAAAACAGTTTTCTTTGTAAAAGATGAAACAGTGTCTTTTGTCCTGTAAAAGCCGAAACAGTTTTCTTTATAAAAGACGAAACAGTGTCTTTTGTCCTGTAAAAGCCGAAACAATTTTCTTTATAAAAGACGAAACAGTGTCTTTTGTCCTGTAAAAGCTGAAACAGTTTTCTTTATAAAAGACGGAACAGTGTCTTTTGTCCTGTACAAGATGAAACAATGCCCTAAAATCAACAGACGCTCCACCATAACGTTTGACAATGTAGTGAACGACTCTCTCTCTCTCTCTGTCTCTCTCATTCGCCGGCCTAAAACCATGCAAGCCAGTGACAAAGAGATATAACTATTAAGAAAAGGCATGACGTTTTCTAGACACGGCCTCGATGCGGGACACGTTCACGCCCTAATGAGCAGCTAAACCAGCGGATGATTTCATTTGTTCGTCAATAATTTACTGTCATTTTTTCCCCCTCCTCTCTTTTCTTGCTGCTTAAGAGAGAGAGAGAGAGAGAGAGAGAGAATTGGAATTCAATTGCACATGTCACTGCCCGAATTCCTCCCCCCCCCCCCTTTTTTTTTTCCTTTTAATCAGGCCAAGGCTGTTTTGAGTAGGAAAGCTGATTCGTTGATTATTGGAGGAATACTTGGGAAAGATGCAGGTTTCCAGTTTGCGGTCTAACTACTGAGCTCAGGACCAAGGGAGGAGTGATACATTATTTTAGAAATTGGATTTTATTGAATCAGTAATTTTTGCTTATTATAAGACCTTGATCTTGATGAAGTATTTCTCCGGGAGCTGAAACAAAATGTAGAATACTTATTTTATTCTTTTAAGACTGCATGCTGCACTTTCGTCTTTGATAACGTTTCAGTTTGATCTCAGTATAACATTCGTTCGTCGTGCATATTCTTTTCTGATATATCACTCTTTCTTTCTCCTTCCTCCTCTCCTCTCTCTTTCTCAGTCCCATTTTTGTTATCGTTCTCCATCCTCCCCTCCTTTCCCTTTTTCCACCCTCCATTCTCTCTCTTTCTGTACCATCATATCTCTCTCTCTCTCTCTCCGCTTTCTCTTTCCACTTTCTCTCTCCACCATCACCTCCCTTTCTTTCTTTCTTTCTTTCTTTCTTCTTTCTTTCTTTCTTTCACCACTCTCCTTTCCTCTCCCCCCCCCCCCATCTTATCCACTCCGCCATCCCTTTCCCCAAAAACCCAGACTTTTCGTGGCCTTTATTTTGTTTCATAATAAACGTGTCTTGTGAGACCAGCAGTAAAATCTACCAGTGACGTTTGCTTCAGCTTCAACACAGTAAAACTGTTCAGAAACCGAGATTTCGTTATTTCTATTAAATGTTCACTTTGCAGGATTTAAATGGACGCTACCAGGACCTGAAATAAATTGTAAACTTTAACTGAGCGACAATCTTCAACGTTAAGCAATGGCCAGCACTTTTAACAACGAAGAATAACGTCTGTGTACGGGAGCACTTGATCAAAGTGAAGGCGTTGGCGTGAGTCCGTAAAGTATAAAAGTGATGTTTGACTGACAGCACAATAGTGTGTAAGTGCCGTGCTCCAGGCTCTTTTATCTGGTAATGTCAACTGGCATAATTTTCTCGGTCACCCAGCCAGCCAGAGTAGTGCTGAGAGGAAGATAATTGTAATGACTGTACTGGCAAACTGTTAAAACTGTAGGACGTGTCCTTTTATAGAATACCTACTACATGTATCTTAAAAATTGTCTCATGACAGATTCCCCCCCCCCCCCCCTTAAATCGAAGCTCTTTGTTTTTAAAAGTGCTGGTTTGACTCTTGTCTTGGAACTGTGTGTCACGATTAAATACATTTTATGGTTGTATAAAGCTGGCATTGTCAAGTAATTTTAAAAACAAATTATTTTCTCTTTTTTTTTTTTACAGCTTACAGCTAGCTCCCAATATACTTCTCGGTTTTAAATTTGCCACATAAATCTGTTAGAATACTTCATGATTTCTTGTTCATCTCCCACGTTCGGATTTCATATAAGGAGCACAAACTCTTGCTTTGAACGAAGTTTCATGTTTAGGCATATTGTTTACATGTTATATCAGTGATACATTTAATGTATGAATCTTTTAATGTATGTGATCTTTTTTATTTGACGTAAAGATATGCCGGGTGTAGGGAGATTCTGTCGTTCGTAATTAATGTAAGCGTGGCCGGTAAATGTTCAGCTGTGATTTATTTAAACTGAATTTGTGCGGTTGAAGAGGCGAATACGGATGTATGCTGCTGAGTGATGTTAGTCAGTTCCGTCTTGTGTACCGTCTGATGTTTTCTGTTTGCTCCATGCTTAAAATAGCAGCCAAGAGCAAACTTCGGCATTGACTCATTTAGTTAGCTGTCGTCAGAGCTTTGATATGATGTGGTGTGCTGTCCCGTGGTCTGTTGTCCCGTGGTGTGTTGCGTGGTGGGTGGGGGGAAAGGGCAAAAATGTTACACCCATGCCGATATCGATATTGATGTAGTATGACTTGTTTATATTGCTGAAGCGTGGTAGGTTAATAAGCGATGCTGCCACTTCTCTCCACACTTTATTGGAAATAGACATTTGGTTCTAGGCATTGTGAAACAGACTATTGTTATTATTGCTATTATTATTATTATTCATATTTTGATTTAATCTGTAATCAGTACTTTTAGAAAGCAGAGTTGCAGTGTCACAATATAAAAAAAATGGATACCAGTGATATCTTTTTTTTTATATTTGGAAGGGAAGGTAAAGAGTTTAAAGTAAGAGATTAGTTAGTCATACTGCAAGTCATGCTGTCTTGTCAGGATAGTTTTGTTTTTTCTTAGAGACGTCTAGAATAGAACGTTTAAAAGATGAATATTTTTTTGTTTAGTTGTTTTATTTTTTGCTTTCTTTTCTTTCAAGAGAAAATCGAGAAAGGAGCGAAAAATTAACATGGCAGGGACGTACAGTATAGTAATAATAGACAAAGGCCGTATGCATAAGACAAATCTTGGTTCTAGAATAGATTGATTCTGTGGCAAGGGGAGTTTATTTATTTGTTTCTTTTAATGTTTCAGATATTAAAGAGTTTCTTAATCATAAAGGTGCAGTTTTGTTGTGAAGGGAAAATAAACTGTTGTAATCTTTGGAGCAGAGAAAGTAAAGGGTTATTTTTTGTTGTGAAGGAAATGCGGTAAATTCTTTTATTATACTGGTGAAGTTGGAGCGTATTCTTTTATGAGACAGAAAGAAAGGTACCCTCTGTTGGACATAAAAATAGAGAGTTTGTTTTGTCTGTCGTTTTTTTCCGTCTGCAGGAGAAGATTGCTTCAGATGTACGGCTTTTCTTACGCGACGCTTTTAAATGTTCGGTTTAAAACGAGAGCAGCTTTTTTATCTATTCAAGATGTTAAAATAGATCCACGATATCGCCCTGAGATCTGTCTTCGCGTGTCTTGTATTGTCTTTTGTGTACTGCATTTCAAGTTCGCCCTTGGCGCATCAGATTAGCTCAACCTGCAGGTTCCTTTCAGCGCGTTTCTGTTGAAATGACAGCATTGAGTAGAGCATACAAAGATTAAGTTTATGTTTTTTTTTAAAACAGATATTGCACTCTTTTATTATGCTGTACTAACTTGTATGTGGACAGCATATTCAAGACCTGGGGAAAAGTTTAGCCAGTTTCAGGCTTTGTTGAGTTCACAAAATAATGAACGTGAAGTAGCAGGACAACGCAATCAAATCTGACATTATGAAACGTGCTCAGATTACATCCGTGGTGCCGACACTTAGCGGCAGAAAATTTAAGAGATTTCGAGCTCAAAGCAGATATTCTACAGCGACTTTCTGGGAGGAAAGGAGGTCGGGAGGTACACCAAAAGTGAGAGGAAGATATCAGGTAAAGAGTCCATGAGAGATATTCCCGTCAGCCACAAGGACTAGGAAGAAGTAGCGAAAGAATGTGCCACATGGAGAGCGGGTCTGGGTAGAAGTTGTTTCAGAAGAAAAGGAGGCCCAGTACCGAAGGTAGAACCCGCGAACGCAAATAGACTGGTACTTGCAAACTTAACAAGACTGCTACTTGCAACACACTCCTTCCGGTTCTGTGGCTACAAACTACCGAGCTGAGCTCAAAACTCTTCTAGAAGCTGCCAGACTAGCTAGTACCACAGCTCAGTTTTGCAACGACATAGTCTTCTTTATCAACACCAAGTCTGTTATACAACGCCTAGTGTCGCTATTGTCTGGAAAGAGACATATTGCAAATGCTGAGCACTCTTTTACAGGAAAAGACGATCGTGGTCCACTGGATCCCGTCGCACTGTTGTCTGCTGGGGAACGAAAAAGATGACGGATCTGCCAAATCTGGTAATAAGCAACCTCAATAACTACATACTTCAGTTCTGCACACCTCTGCAAGAGACCCGACTCCAGCACTGGCTAAGGGGACCACACCACCCTGAGGCCAAAAGCACAACCTCCAAAAGACGACGCGATGTATCCAGACATTAAATATAAATGCTTCAGACAAGAGCCATGTAACGCAGAACAATAATTACTATTGTGACCGATTATCTCCATCAAGTATTAGCAGTATTAGCCTTGAGAGAAGGTGCACAGCAGTATGATGCTTAGTCATATCCACGGCCGCTGATTCTGCTTGCTTCAGTGCCGTATTCCAAGACGAAAATGACCGTTATTATCACGTACTTGCCATCTAAGCATATGCTGTCGTCCGTCCACTGGTCTTACTATAACTTAACCAGCCTGGGCAGTACATCGATCTACCTTCACTTAACAGGTCTTTGACTGAATATTTAATTTAACAGGGGTAAGAATTTTTAAAAAGTGCGTACATCGTTTAGGATGCATTCTTCTTCATCAGATCTGCACAGGTGTAGATATTTCAATTTCTTCGTTTGCCTTCACCTTATACATAATTCTCTTATGATTCATTTTGGATGTTGTCTTCTTCTTTCTGGATGTTGTCTGCTTTGAACAAAGACGGCCTATTGTAAAGCAGCGAAAAAGTTCCTCGTTTTCTTTAACGTCAATGTTTACCCCGGCCATTTCCATCCTCTTCTCTTGATTTCGTATTTTATGTTAGCTCTTCGTTCTTTAGGCGGTTCCGTCAGTTTGTTTTTTTTTTTTACGCTCTTCTCCTGTCAGATTTTGAAGGATCTTTGTTAGATTCAGCTCTCTTCATTTATTTATCGTAGAGAACCAGATAGGAATACTGGATAGATATCATCAGATTTTTAAATGCAGTTGAAAAAAATATTTTGAATGGCGATGGTTGCACAAATGTAAATATCCCGCATGTTTCTGTTTTTTTAAACATAATTTCATCGGCGTAATCACTTCGTTACAAAGATAAACGATTTCATTCACTTTTTTTTCCCCAGAGCTTTAAATTTGCTATTCTTTCTTAATATTATGTAATCCCGCGATTTTATATTTGCTAATATCTAATCACGAAGACCACGAGTTTGTATCTGTTTTTTTTTAGTGTAATAATATTCTTACGAATGCACTCTTTTGTATGTACCGTAAGTAAGGCATCATCTGAAAAAGTCACAGATATCTGTCTATTCGTAGTGTGTGTTCCAAAGCAGTGTCATTGTTCTCATTCATGTTTTGTCCGGGCGACCTTGTGATTGTCCGGTCGATAATCACCAAGAATAGAGTGGAGTCACGAAGCACCCTGGCCGAACTCCTGGCAACTATGCTGTCTTTGATGGCTTCTTGAGTTATTGATTTATCCGTAGATTTAACAGTGTTGATCGAGGATCCACACTCAGTCATGACGGTTCCTCAATACATGACTAGGGTTACAATATATATATATAGAGAGAGAGAGAGTGCGGCTACGGCAAGAACAGCTAGTGCTGGTATACAATAGGGACAGCGATCAATAGATTACAGTGTTATATAAAAAATGTGTTATATAATATATATTATATATATCTGTGGAGAGGAGCAGACAGAACCACAATAATAAGATTTTTAAGGGCATGCATCTTTCCTATCGCAACATATGCCTGTGAGACCTGGACACTTAAGAAAACAGCTGAGAAGCACATAAATGCCTTTGAATGTAAATGCTATAGAAGAGTTCTCCAGATATCGTGGACACAAAAAAGAACAAATATATCTATACTACAAGAGCTTAATATTGAAGAAGGCTGGCTAGTAAAGAGGATTAAAGAGAGAAAACTTAAATATTTTGGCCACATTAAACGTCATGATAATTTAGAGAAGACCGTATTGGAAGGATACATAATGGGAAAAAGAAAAAGAGGAAGACCGAAACGAAGATGGCTGCAAGACATCGTTGATGATCTGGAAATGGATGCAGCAGCAGCAGGCCATCTTGCTCACAACCGAGAGGCCTACAGGAGTGCTGTTTGGGAGGCAAAGTTCCGCAAGGGACATGCAAAGGAATGAATATACACACATACACGAAATATTGATTTTGATACACAGAGATGAAATACTGACCTCTGTATTGTTGTCAGGATATAAATATTACGGTTTGTACGAACCTACCTGTATGTTTTTCGCATAATATAGTGCCTGCGCCATCTCAGATTCTGCAGAATATTTTTGCTGGAAAAGATAGAAGAATAAGACGGCTGAAAAAGTTTTTAAAGTAGGAAAACCGGGAGGCAAACACAAAAGGACAAAAAAAGCTACAGTAATTGTTTTCCTATCAATGCCTGCGCCAAACTTGTCGGGGCGCATTAACACTGTAATCTATTGATCGTTGTCCCTATTGTATGCCAGCACTAGCTGTTCTTGCCGCAGCCGCACTCTCTGTAATGGAGAGCAGCAGAGTTGGTGTGTACACAGAGTGTGATCCCTTGAACGCTGAATGCAGCTCAGACGTTGCATTGTAGCGGGATGACCCCATCAGTGTTTGTATTCCTGGCTGTTACCAGTCTACTCGGTTTCACAGCAGAATAGAAGCCATGTTAACAACCGAGACGCTCACGAGTGTTATTTTTGGACATGGCTTGGGCGATGCCTGACATCAGAGAAAACAAATACAGCATACAAAGCTACCTTATAATGCCAACATTTACTCGTCTCTTATCAACAAATGTTGTTAGCTACAGACCGAGGCACAGATTCTTAAACACAAGAGTAATGGACACATATCATGGATTGCCAGCAAAGCAACAAAAAAGTTATGAGTGAAAAAGCAATTAAAATAATAATAGTTGAAACATAACAATTATATATTTTGAATGGATGCCGTGTAATATATTGGAAAGTAAAGTAGACGGTAATATTCAGAGAGAGAGAGAGAGAGAGAGAGAGAGAGAGAGAGAGAGAGAGAGAGAAGTTGAGTAGGACGACATGTGGATTTTTATCCAGCCAAATTCATAAAGAAGACAAAGTGAGTTGGAGGTTTGCTGTTGCTTAGAGAAGCGATATTGGTACACTTGTAACCTAAGAATTTTTGTGATAGAAACTCTAAGCCTCCCACTAAAAGTTGTATCTTGACTACTATAATTGCCCCGTTTAACTGTAATAGTTGAGCTTTGCCAATGTCAACATAAAAAACTAAATCCATTCTTTCAGTTTGTAAGTAAATAATACATTTCGTGTGGAAATGGGGGTGTCTGTTACAGTTTAGATTTTCAGCTGCACGAATTCTCATCAGAACTGTCTTCCCCTCCTTCAGCCTGGTAAATCCGTTTGTTTTTATTGGACTCTATCCATCTTGTGACATCCCGCGCTCTGACAGTGAAGTATCAACTTTTTGATAAGAAAAACGGCCGCCAAGCCAGCGGCTTTACGTGTAATAGCTTATTTGGCCGCTTATCTTGTCACAGCGTAACCGCACATTCTGGTTGGGTTTGCATATTCTTTGTGCGAAGCTGTCTCATATTACGACGGTTTTAAAGAGTCCAGTTCCCAGGAAGAATACGCGTTTGAGAATCGGACATGCTTGTTGCAGAACATTAGTGTAAATCAAGTCAATGGCTTTGCCGTGTCTCGGACGAGGATAGTCAGTTTTTTTTTTTTTAATGGCTTCATTTCAGAGAGCTGTGTGTACTTTAAATTCAGTAATTTGACGTGTGAGCATTGGTCTTACGGATTATGTTACGTATTCTTTGTCCGGCAATCTTCTTGTGCCAAGACTATCTCTCTGCCCGTCTAACTTGCCTGAAAGTCTGTCTAGTTCAGCATGTCTGACTGCTTGCCTATCCGTTTAATCTGTATATAATATTTCTGGAAGCAAGGCGGTATGTTTAGGTGGGGCCTGGTAGAGTACATCAGAGGCGATCTGATGTTGTTTGATCTCAGGCTCTACTATAGTCATCTGTTTGGTCAGTCGGTCACTTGGACCAGACACGCTCGACCACGATTAGAAGAAAATTGTGGAGAGAAGCCTGATCACTCGAGCTGGAGATTACTCGTTTTTTTTTTTTTTTAGTAACCGAATCTTTCAGGTAGCCGTTTAGTAAGGTTTCACGGAACCGGTTCTTGAAACCGATTCCTAGCCTAGAGTTATTCAGCTGACTGTTTAGTACAGTAACACACGAATAGTTTTTTTCGGTATAAGTATATATATTAAGGCTAAATGTATAAATATACACGAAGCCACTGCAGTAAAGCTTTATAGCAACATGTTAAAACAAAAGTGGGAATAGGTTTATTAATTAACGACCACATAGTTGTAACATATCGGTTTACACCTTTCACTAAAACACACATACCCCTCACGCACGCACGCACGCGCGCGCGAGGCAAAGAAGTAGGAAAAGAAGATAAAATATAAATTCACACGAATGATATAAAACAAATAAGAATGGAAAGTATAGTAGAAAAAAAGGGGAAGCACTTGGCTGTGACTTGCAAGCAGTTGTTAACATTATTTTTAATGCAAAAGAATGCTTTCACACAATATACAACGTTGCACGATACACGGTTATTAAGTTATAATAAAGAATGTGTGATATTTACTCACCTTTTGACATTATAGTTGAAGATTGTTTAGTCGCTACCATATCCATAGTAGTACAGTTTTTTTTAAAAATTCAGTATCTGAAGGAGAATGCTCAGCTTTTGGTTCATATGAAGTGTGCATACTTTGTTTGCCTGTAAACAGTTGTGATGTATTGGTGGAGGCATTGACTGTCGGCTGTTTTTTGTTGTGATGTATTGGAGGCATTGACTGTCGGCTGTTTTTTGTTGTGATGTATTGGAGGCATTGGCTGTCGGCTGTTTTTTGTTGTGATGTATTGGAGGCATTGGCTGTCGGCTGTTTTTTGTTGTGATGTATTGGAGGCATTGGCTGTCGGCTGTTTTTTGTTGTGATGTATTGGAGGCATTGGCTGTCGGCTGTTTTTTGTTGTGATGTATGGAGGCATTGCTGTCGGCTGTTTTTTGTTGTGATGTATTGGAGGCATTGGCTGTCGGCTGTTTTTTGTTGTGATGTATTGGAGGCATTGGCTGTCGGCTGTTTTTTGTTGTGATGTATTGGAGGCATTGGCTGTCGCCTGTTTTTTGTTGTGATGTATTGGAGGCATTGGCTGTCGGCTGTTTTTTGTTGTGATGTATTGGAGGCATTGGCTGTCGGCTGTTTTTTGTTGTGATGTATTGGAGGCATTGGCTGTCGCCTGTTTTTTGTTGTGATGTATTGGAGGCATTGGCTGTCGGCTGCTTTTTGTTGTGATGTATTGGAGGCATTGACTGTCGGCTGTTTTTTGTTGTGATGTATTGGAGGCATTGGCTGTCGCCTGTTTTTTGTTGTGATGTATTGGTGGAGGCATTGGCTGTCGGCTGTTTCATTGTAGATGGTTGTGATGCACAAGGCGTTGGAGGCAAAATAGGGAGTAAGAGTCGATGAAGTTGCCTTAAATAGTGTCCAGTTTCAGTTGTTAACCACTTTGAGGTTGTTTACTACTTTGAGGTTGTATCTTAACTATGATCACCCTGAACTGCCGAAAATGTTCATAGTAAGGGACAGTTTCAGGTCCAAAGATACCCTTATGTAGTGAATGGCGATGACCACGAGATTCTGTTTACAGTGCGTGGTCTGCACGATAGCCTGAAGCAGATTGAGACCGAAATAAAGCATGTCTGTCGCATACTAAGTGCAATATGCTGTGCACGGTGCGGCATTTAAGGTTATTTATTTTCATTTTTAATTTCCGGTCCGTTAAATGCAAAATATTGGGATTCGTTAAATCGAGGATTTACTGTATACCCATCATTTCGCTGCTGCATTCATTCTGGCGCTATTATTTTGATACCATGGCTTTCACAACAAAATCTCCCGCCACTAGAAGCCAATCCGTCTACGCTGTTGCTTCTGAGCAAGCGGATTTTGCTCGTGTTCGGAACTGATTTGTTTTCTGTTTTTAAACGGTTCTGAGTAGGTACTGCTTGGTATACGGAATTAGTTTGTGGAAATCGGGTACCCGTTTTTACCGAAAGAACCGGTTCCTAATTCGGTTCCTTCCCAGCTCTACTGGACAGTAAAAGTTGTGGTTTACTACTGGAGGTGAAAAACTGAAAGCTGAGCGAAATGTAAAAGAAATTGCGAATTTGAACAAGCGTTTAAAAGCCTCTCTCAGACAGATCATCAATAACTTCCACCAGAGTATAGTTTAGGGTCTTACATGTTTTGTTTCGAATGATTGCAGGCAGGAATAAGGACAGACTTTTAAACCTAAGTTTGTTTTCAACACCAGAACCATACCAAAAAATAAATAATTAAGGTCAGGGACTGATCAGCTCAGGGGTGCGCAACTCTGAATAAAATCGGTACAAACTGATCCAGAGTTTTAATTAATGGGTCGGGAATGTGTACGCTGAGCACGTAGGAAGGTGCCAACGGATCAGAGGGAAATTATGTTTTCGTTTAAGCACGAATGAATGTGTAATTTCGTTGTTATATTTATATACTGTTCAAAAGAAAAAAAAAAGAAACGCAATAAATGCAATGTTGCTGTTTAAACTGATCAGACAAGGGCAAATTGCCTGAAACGTTCACTTGGACATCAACTTCACATACTGACCTGAACTGTACTCAGCAGATGATTCGTGAGCACAGAAAAGCGACACTAGTCAAAACAGCATTTTTGACAGTAACTCATGACAGGTTCACGAGAATCCCCTGAAACTTACTGAACACAAAACTCAATGACCATGTTATTGAATAACTATAAGAGATTGACGCTTCTCTAATAAATTTATTTTAAAATTCAATACGCAAGTATGGCTCATCTCACTACAGAACAACGACTCATCATCATTGAACGTTTACAGACTGAACAATCACAAAGGGTAGTGGCCAGACAATTTAATGTGTTTAGAAGCACCATTAGTCGCCTTTGGAGATGCTTTCAAGAAACTGGCTCAGTTGCAGACTGGCAGTGCAGCGGAAGACACATAATCACAACTGCTGCCAAAGACCGCATTATACGGCTGCGTCACCTCAGGAATCGATTTGCATCCGCATCCTCAACAGTCCAGTCAATGAAAGCAGCTCGTCGAATTTCAGATCAAACGATCAGGAACCGACTGCACGACGCTGGTTTTTGTGCTAGAAGACCCTACGGAGGTCCTGTTCTTACGGATCAGCATCGCCAGAACCGACTGCAGTGGGCGAACCAGCATCGCCAATGGACCGTTGCGAATGATTGGAGAAGGGTTTAGTTTAGTGATCAATCATTCTTTCTGCTCCAGCGACACGATAGACGGAGAAGAGTTTACCGCAGAGTACATGAGCGCTACGTCCAGAACTGCGTGGATGAGGCTCTTCCACATGGTGGTGGAGGTGTGCTGGTGTGGGGGACGCTCAGCTTCATGGGAAAAGTGACCTGGTGCAAATTGAAGGACGCCTGAATGCCCAACGATACGTCGCTGAAATTCTTCGTCCTCACGTCCTTCCACTTCTGGCTGCACCAGGTTCGCTTTTGTCAGCAGGATAACGCTCGACCTCATGTGGCACAACTCACCTCCCAGTTTCTCGCTAACAACAACGTCCAGACCATTCCGTGGTCATCCATGTCATCAGACATTAACCCAATAGAACACTTATGGGATGAAGTCAACAAACAAGTCCGCCAGCGAGACGTTGCGCCAACCAATCTCCGACAGTTGTCTCTTGCACTGATGGAAGAGTAGGCAGCCATCCCACAACAACAGATCCAGTGGCTAATCGGATCCATATCAAGGAGATGTCGTTCTCTGATACAGGCCAAGTGGAGGCCATACACCTTACTGTAACGGAGGACTCAGTCGCAAAGAATAAAAGTCCAAACCAAATTTAATGAACTTCATTTCATTGTTAAAGGCTTAAAGTTTCTTCATGTCAAGATTGAAACATTAATTCCATAAAATAAAATGTTGATACAAGTTTGAAATTTGATGTTCATTACGATTACAGTAGTATTGCGTTTATTTTTTTAAACAGTATAAAGTATGTGTATGTATGTATATATATATATATATATGGTTTGATAGTGATTTATATTCTGTGATGCTAACGCATGGAAGTTGTGCTGTTCGTCCCCTCGATCCATCCCAGCCCACTCAGGCATAGTTGTTAATAATAATATTTTTTAAAAATAATATATATATATATATATATATATATATATATGTTCTATGTAAGATTTCGATATTTTGTTAATACGCATTTTGATGATTATTATGTGTACATAAAGTTATGTGTCAGTGAATTTTATTTGTATGCATTTTTGTCATATATTTCTTGATAATTAGTTCCTTTCATTACAATCAGACATTCAGTCATCAAGGATGATAGTTTGAGATTATGTATGTGACGATTGTGTTTTAATCATGTTAACCCCATAATATGTACAAGGTGGTACTTGATTTCAATTATTCCATTGTTTCTGTTTTAAGAAGGAATCACAAATGCTAAGAAGATGGATGAGGGTTGATTTTTGTTGTTCATATCATAAAACTGATGATCGTCAATGAAGAATTGTTATATCTTTTGACATGTGGGAATGAATGAATGAATGAGAATAGGACAGAGTGAAGAACAGATCACATGCCAGACTTGTATGGTTTAATCACCTATGTAAGAACATCCAAACATGTTAATCACCTGTACCTGTAAAATATAAACAATAGAAAATGTTCTATTTGTTATATTCCTACAGTATGAAAGTAATGGGTCACCTTTTACAATGTATGCAGATACTGAATAGAACCATCGAACGCCTGGCGGGCCTACGTTTATTCTTGAAATAATATCATGAAAGTCTTACTGAATGTTATTTATCACCGACAACTGAATGAATGAACGAGTGAAACAGGCAGTGTATGTCTGTCTCTACGTCTGTCTCACCAGCTGTTAACAATTAACAAATAATTCTTTTTTTTTTTGTCAGCTAACATTATATGCATCAACCTGTCTATTATCATCATCGTCTGTTTGCTTTCCTAACAATCCTTTTGGTATTTTTTTTTTCTACGAAATTTATGTTCAAGTAGAAGTGGTTGATAGATCGGAAGATAAAAGAGAACGAACGATATTATAAAACTGCAGACAACGGGAGTCTTGCTATTGTTATTTCGTTTCATTTTGCCAGGTAGCGCTTGGGAATTATTTTCGTATGCGCTGTATCGAAGATACATTCTGGGTGAGATGTAGGAATTTGCAAACGCTAGCAAAAAAACTAGTTAGGAGATGGGAGAGGCAAGAGATGGGTAATGACCGAGTTGTGTGTATGTAAATAAAATATAGGAGGAAGATTTTTTTTTTTAGTCCAGCTCTGTAAGTCGGAAAGCAAAATGGTTGCCGGTTGTTTCAGCAGAAATTCGCGGAATGCTCAGTAATAAAGAAGACACTATGGGACAATGGTCATTATAAGGATTGGTTGGTCGTTATCGAGCGTACGTATTTACTGTTTTTGTGATTTTGTGTTAGTGTTATCATATAAAGGCAAAGATGCTTACAATACTTTCTTGCCAACACTCCTTTTGTTCCTTTAGTTAATTTCAGCATTTAGCACCCACTGTACACTTTTTTTCAGATCTGACTGAATCTTGTAATAGAAGTTATTGTGTTCAGAACTCACTTCATATTAGCGTGATCAATAAGTTGTAATAATCATCAGTGCATTTTTCAGTGAAAATTGATTAGTTTCTGTGGATCTGCTTATAAACATGTAATATTTTTAAAAAAATATATTTTGTGTTCACGATATCTCAGGGAATCTTGATTAAGAAGCGTTGGAGAAATGGTTCCCAAACTTTTAAAAGCGTGATCCCAAACCAGCAGTGGTACGTGATCCTCGCGACTCAAGATCATCATTGGTGGTTGATCCGCGACCAGTCGTGACGTAAATGTGACTGACTTATAAATTGTGTATAAACATCACTTTATAGTAATCTAACTTTTATCCTGTCTTCTCTCTCTCTCTCTCTCTCTCTCTCTGAACCTTAAGTGCCCAGGGCACATGGGGCTTCCGCAAGGGTTTTCCACAAATGCCTGTCCTTCGCCTTTTTTTTTTGCTCTTGCCCAGGTGAGCCCTCTATTGCTCAACATCCTTTCTGTTGTTCTTCTCCATGTCTCTTTTGGTCTACCCTTACTTCTGTTCCCCTGTGGTGTCCATCTTAGTGCTATTTTTGGTAGTGAGTTGTCAGTCATTCAGAGCACATGTCCCAACCATCGCCAGCGTCTTTCCTCAATAATTGTTGTCAGTGGCTTCATCTGCATTTCTGCCAGTAAGATGTTATTTCTTATGGTGTTTGGCCAGAATATTTTCCTAATTCTTCGTAAACATTTAGTCTGGAAAGAATTCAACTTGTTTTCTATGGTTTTGGTGATTTTCCAGCATTCACTTCCATAGAGTAGTACACTTAGAACATTACTCTTAAATATCCTGATTTTCATATTTATGCTTAGTTTTTTTATTTCCATATAGTCTGCAGCATTGCAAAAGCCTGGTTTGCTCTAGTAAGTCTGCTGTTGATGTCCTCTGTGCTGTCTCCATTTTCTACTACTCTGCTGCCAAGGTATACAAATTCGTTGACCTCCTCCACTAACTTGTTATCTACTCTGAGTACATTCCTATTGTTCACATTTTGCTTCATTAACTTTGTCTTTCCTACGTTGATCTTTAGTCCTATGTTGTTTGCATTCTGAGTTAGCTTGTTTATTTTATCTTGCATATCTTTGTGACTGCTTGATAATAGACAAATGTCGTCCGCAAAGTCAAGGTCCTCCAGCACTGTGTCAAGGGTCCATTGTAATCCTCTGAGTTTGTCTGGTGCTGCCTCTTTCATTAACCAGTCTACTGCCAAGATAAACAATGTTGGTGATAGTACACATCCCTGTTTCACTCCTGTTTGTACCCTAAAGCTGCTGGAGGTATGTTCTCCATAGATAACTTTGCACTGAAAACCCTCGTATAGGGCTTTGATTACATTAACTATTTTATGGGGGAGGCCATGCCATCTTAGGATTTTCCACAGTGCATCTCTGTTGACACTGTTAAAGGCTTTCTCAAAATCTATGAATAATGCATATGTTGTGCTATGCCACTCATTTGCCTGTTCTAATATTTGTCTAAGTACAAATATGTGGTCTGTGCATGATCTTCCTTTCCTAAATCCTGCCTGCTCTTTCCGAAGTTTTTCCTCAAGTGTTGGTACAATTCTGTTGATGATTATTCTGCAAAATACTTTACTGGTGAGTGGCAGTAGGATAATGCCTCTCCAGTTCCCGCAATCTCTGAGGTCACCCTTCTTTGGTAGTTTTACTATAAGCCCAGTTTTCCACTCCTATGGGGCTTTTTCTAGATCCCAAATTTGTTGTAATATCCGGCAAAGTTGTTTTGGTGTTTCTGTTTCTTCTGCTTTTAACTTCTCAGCTGTCACTTCATCTTCACCTGGTGCCCTGTTTGATTTTAGCTTCTTTATCGCCTCCTTTACTTCATTTATTGTTACTGGTCCTGTATTGATGCTTAGTTCCGTTTTTGCTTCAGGTATGTCTATTGTTTGTGCTGCTTGTGTTCTGTTTAGTAGGGTGTTAAAGTGTTCCCTCCATCTTTCAATTTTTTCTCTTTCTCCACTGACCAGCTGTCCATTTTGTGTTCTTACTGCACTTTCACATCTTGTGTTGAAGTTACCTGTCATCTGCTTTGTGATTTTATATATGGTTTTCATGTCATTTGTATATGCTGCTTTCTCTGGTGTTTCTGCTAAGTTGTAATAATATTGACGTTTATCTTGACGGCATGATTCCTTCACTTCTTTGTCTTTTTGTGCATAATTACTTAAAACTCGTTCTTTAAGCCGTTGTGATTTGGTGTTCAGTAATTTTTTCTTGATTTCTTTTCTTTGCTCTATCTTTTCCCATGTGGTCTCGCTTATCCATTCCTCTTTTCTCCTTTTCCGATATCCCAGTACCTCTTTTGCTGTTTCCTGTAGTGTTTTATTGAACTCTAATATGGGCATTTCTGCTTCGTCTTGTAGGACACTGAAGCGGTTCTTAAGTACTATTGAGAATTCATTTCTTGTTTGCTGGTCTATTAATTTTCTTGTATCAAAATGTATCTTTCTGTGTTCTCCGATTTTGGCTTTCCTTAATTTTAGTTTTATTTTTGCTACCAGAAGGTTGTGATCACTTCCTACATCTGCTCCTTTCCTTGCTCGCACATCTTGTAGTGACCGTTTCCACTCGTTGTTTATTAGTATGTGATCGATTTGGTTTTCTGTGGTTTTATCTGGTGACCTCCAAGTCACCTTATGGATGTTTTTGTGTTGGAAAATTGTCCCTCCGATGGTCATCATGTTTTCTTCACAGAAACTGCACAGTCTTTCTCTATTTTCATTTATTTCTCCGATTCCTTCTCTTCCCATGATTCTTCTTCTATCTTCATTTCCTTTACCTACTTTTGCATTGAAGTCGCCCAAGATGAGTAGCATATCATGCTTGGGTATTGTTTCTATTGTTGCTTGGAGGCTGTTGTAAAAATCTTCTTTTAATTCCTCTTCAGCTGCTTCTGTTGGTGCATAACAAACTATAATAGACAGCTTCATGAATCTTGAGTTGAACCGTGCATATAATAATCTCTCATTTATTGGGGTCCATTTCAGCAGTACTCTTGATGCTTCTTTTGTTATAATCAATGCTACTCCTCCTTCATGAAGATCTTCTTTACCTGACCATATTATTGTATCTTCTGTGTGCTGTGTTGTTAATTTCCTTCTGCCTTGTCCTGTCCATCTTACTTCTTGCATTCCTAGTATGTCTAGTTTGTATCTGTGCATTTCCTTGATGGTTTGTGCTAGTTTTCCAGTCTGGTTTAGTGTTCTTACATTCCAGCTGCCTATTTGCATCTTGTGTTTAGGTTCCATGAGGTCTGCAGTCGGGCTGGGGACTTCCAGTGGCTGGCTTTCATCCACAACCTTCATGGGCTCAGTTTCCTGATACGCATTTCTCCTTCTACCTGCATTTGTTTTTTCCCTTGCTTCCGTTTCTGTAGCAGTCTGATAGTTTTTTTTTTTTACCAGATAGGGTTGCTGGCCCTATGCTGAACTCTCCTTAGTCGCCTTTTACGATCATGCATGGTAGGGTACAGTGGTCCTGTTCTTTGCAGATCCCGGGTACCACACGGGGGACCCTGTCTTCTCTCTCTCTCTCTGAACCTTAAGTGCCCAGGGCACATGGGGCTTCTGCAAGGGTTTTCCACAAATGCCTGTCTTTCGCCTTTTTTTCTGCTCTTGCCCAGGTGAGCCCTCTATTGCTCAACATCCTTTCTGTTGTTCTTCTCCATGTCTCTTTTGGTCTACCCTTACTTCTGCTCCCCTGTGGTGTCCATCTTAGTGCTATTTTTGGTAGTGAGTTGTCAGTCATTCGGAGCACATGTCCCAACCATCGCCAGCGTCTTTCCTCAATAATGTTGTCAGTGGTTTCATCTGCATTTCTGCCAATAAGATGTTATTTCTTATGGTGTTTGGCCAAAATATTTTTTTAATTCTACGTAAACATTTAGTCTGGAAAGAATTCAACTTGTTTTCTATGGTTTTGGTGATTTTCCAGCATTCACTTCCATAGAGTAGTACACTTAGAACATTACTCTTAAATATCCTGATTTTCATATTTATGCTTAGTTTATTTGATTTCCATATATTCTGTAGCATTGCAAAAGCCTGGTTTGCTCTAGTAAGTCTGCTGTTGATGTCCTCTGTGCTGTCTCCATTTTCTACTACTCTGCTGCCAAGGTATACAAATTCGTTTACCTCCTCCACTAACTTGTTATCTACTCTGAGTACATTTCTGTTGTTCACATTTTGCTTCATTAACTTTGTCTTTCCTACGTTGATCTTTAGTCCTATGTTGTTTGCATTCTGGGTTAACTTGTTTATTTTATCTTGCATATCTTTGTGACTGCTTGATAATAGACAAATGTCGTCCGCAAAGTCAAGGTCCTCCAGCACTGTGTTAAGGGTCCATTGTAATCCTCTGCGTTTGTCTGATGTTGCCTCCTTCATTAACCAGTCTACTGCCAAGATAAATAATGTTGGTGATAGTACACATCCCTGTTTCACTCCTGTTTGTACCCTAAAGCTGCTGGAGGTATGTTCTCCACAGATAACTTTGCACTGAAAACCCTCGTATAGGGCTTTGATTACATTATGGGGGAGGCCATGCCATCTTAGGATTTTCCACAGTGCATCTCTGTTGACACTGTCAAAGGCTTTCTCAAAATCTATGAATAATGCATATGTTGTGCTATGCCACTCATTTGCCTGTTCTAATATTTGTCTAAGTACAAATATATGGTCTATGCATGATCTTCCTTTCCTAAATCCTGCCTGCTCTTTCCGAAGTTTTTCCTCAAGTGTTGGTACAATTCTGTTGATGATTATTCTGCAAAATACTTTACTAGTGAGTGGCAGTAGGGTAATGCCTCTCCAGTTCCCGCAATCTCTGAGGTCACCCTTCTTTGGTAGTTTTACTATAAGACCAGTTTTCCACTCCTCTGGGGCTTTTTCTAAATCCCAAATTTGTTGTAATATCCGGCAAAGTTGTTTTGGTGTTTCTGTTTCTTCTGCTTTCAACATCTCAGCAGTCACTTCATCTTCACCTGGTGCCCTGTCTGATTTTAGCATCTTTATCGCCTCTTTTACTTCATTTATTGTTATTGGTCCTGTATTGATGTTTAGTTCCGCTTTTGCTTCAGGTATATCTATTGCTTGTGCTGCTTGTGTTCTGTTTAGTAGGGTGTTAAAGTGTTCCCTCCATCTTTCAATTTTTTCTCTTTCTCCACTGACCAGTTGTCCATTTTGTGTTCTTACTGCACTTTCACATCTTGTATTGAAGTTACCTGTCATCTGCTTTGTGATTTTATATATGGTTTTCATGTCATTTGTATATGCTGCTTTCTCTGCTGTTTCTGCTAAGTTGTCATAGTATTGACGTTTATCTTGACGGCATGATTCCTTCACTTCTTTGTCTTTTTGTGCATAATTACTTAAAACTCGTTCTTTAAGCCGTTGTGATTTGGTGTTCAGTAATTTTTTCTTGATTTCTTTTCTTTGCTCTATCTTTTCCCATGTGGTCTCACTTATCCATTCCTCTTTTCTCCTTTTCCGATATCCCAGCACCTCTTTTGCTGTTTCCTGTAGTGTTTTATTGAACTCTAATATGGACATTTCTGCTTCGTCTTGTAGGACACTGAAGCGGTTCTTAAGTATTATTGAGAATTCATTTCTGTTTGCTGGTCTATCAGTTTTCTTGTATCAAAATGTATCTTTCTGTGTTCTCCGATTCTGGCTTTCCTTAATTTTAGTTTTATTTTTGCTACCAGAAGGTTGTGATCACTTCCTATATCTGCTCCTTTCCTTGCTCGCACATCTTGTAGTGACCGTTTCCACTTGTTGTTTATTAGTATGTGATCGATTTGGTTTTCTGTGGTTTTATCTGGTGACCTCCAAGTCACCTTATGGATGTTTTTGTGTTGGAAAATTGTCCCTCCGATGGTCATCATGTTTTCTTCACAGAAACTGCACAGTCTTTCTCCATTTTCATTTATTTCTCCGATTCCTTCTCTTCCCATGATTCTTCTTCTATCTTCATTTCCTTCACCTACTTTTGCATTGAAGTCGCCCAAGATGAGTAGCATATCATGCTTGGGTATTGTTTCTACTGTGGCTTGGAGGCTGTTGTAAAAATCTTCTTTTAATTCCTCTTCAGCTGCTTCTGTTGGTGCATAACAAACTATAATAGACAGCTTCGTGAATCTTGAGTTGAACCGTGCATATAATAATCTCTCATTTATTGGGGTCCATTTCAGCAGTACTCTTGATGCTTCTTTTGTTATAATCAATGCTACTCCTCCTTCATGAAGATCTTCTTTACCTGACCATATTATTGTATCTTCTGTGTGCTGTGTTGTTAATTTCCTTCTGCCTTGTCCTGTCCATCTTACTTCTTGCATTCCTAGTATGTCTAGTTTGTATCTGTGCATTTCCTTGATGGTTTGTGCTAGTTTTCCAGTCTGGTTTAGTGTTCTTACATTCCAGCTGCCTATTTGCATCTTGTGTTTAGGTTCCAGGAGGTCTGCAGTCGGGCTGGGGACTTCCAGTGGCTGGCTTTCATCCACAACCTTCATGGGCTCAGTTTCCTGATACGCATTTCTCCTTCCACCTGCATTTGTTTTTTCCCTTGCTTCCGTTTCTGTAGCAGTCTGATAGTTTTTTTTTTTTACCAGATAGGGTTGCTGGCCCTATGCTGAACTCTCCTTAGTCGCCTTTTACGATCATGCATGGTAGGGTACAGTGGTCCTGTTCTTTGCAGATCCCGGGTACCACACGGGGGACCCTGTCTTCTAGCAACCCTAATTTGAGCTGCAACCTGAGTTTGGAAACAACCGAGCTAGGGTGAAAGTATATTTGAATAATAACCGCTACCCGGTATAGATGGATACCTCGTTAATTCTCTGAGTTATATTACTTACTGGGCCACAAGGCCACTAAGTCTTGTTTTCTTGTTTAGTATATTAGGTTTATTAAAATCATTCAGAGCATTCGTTCCCAAACCTGTGGTCCACGAGCCAGGCAGAGAGTCCCAGATTAGTCTTGTGGAGACCCGAGTAGCAAGTTTAGATCTTACAGAACATAGTGTACTAGAAATATATGAAAGTTTTTAATACTAGTAGCGGGGAAATGTATGGGGACAGTGGCAAATTGTCATAAGGGATCCGCGACTTGGAAACAGGTTGAGCACCATTGGTTTATAATTATTTTCAGAACTTTACTTTGGAACGTTTAAAAATACCATCTTGTCAGGGATTGAAATCAATAAACGGGCATAATGAGAACGTTGAAATTGCGTGGGTCGGTGTGTGTGTTAATGAAGGCAACAATATGGCACAACATACTGGCGGGAATGACGTTGCGGATAGGACAGTGCTTTGGTTCTCGTGTCCATGTAGTGAGCTAAAGGGCCACCGTAAAATGTTGTGCGCGGTAGTGTGGCTGTTGTGTCCAGCTGCACTTAACTGCGCTGTCTCTTCAGATGCTGGTGTCAGTATTCACAGTTTTTATTTCCGGGTATTAGGTTTGACAGGAAGCGGTAGCTTTATTTGCACAACACGGGTCAAGACTTAGCATGGTTTTGTAGAAGGGTGCGGGTAATGACCTGGGAGGTGGTCAGTACCACGTATTGAAGGTTAACCTCGTTTTAGTCAGTCAGCTGTTTGATCTCAGAGTCGCGTCCCGATCGTCCGTGGAGATGACTGCTATCTGGCCCTAAGTTTGTCCAATTCATGGAGATAAGTGAAATTTTCTTTGTGTTTTAACGGTATGTTTATTGTTAATGTGGAATGTGAGATCAGTGAATGTTTACCAAAGTTAACACGGAAGTTAGAATGTGTAGGTAATGATGAGCAGTGCAGAAGTCCTTAATGTGTTCCGAGTTTCCGGGAAACTCTTGAACTGCAGGTGTGCCAAGTAATTTTGGCGGGCCTGTAATGTGTTGGAAAGGTAGAGTTGGCCGGGTTTGAGGTAGTATGTGTTGTGCTGATGTTGGTATACCATCGTAAGTGTTATGCTGGGAGTTGAAGTGTAATTTCAGTGCATAAAAAGGGTATGACGATGATGATGAATAAGTTTGTCCATGAAATACTTGTATGGAATGACATGATTTCATTTTACAAATGCATATGGTTGACATATGTGTCTTTCTCTGGCTATCTTTTTTAACCAGTGGTCATGTTAGGATTTTTTAAAACGTGTACAGATACACCTGTCTGTCATCTTATATAAAGCACTTTCCGAAACAGTGGTTTTCTTAATATAACATGCAGTACTGTAAACTTTTTTTTAAAATGTAAAGCTAAACGTACTTTACAAACATCAGCGGAAAGTAAACGTTCGTGTGAATTTTGTTTTTCTTCTGTGCCGTGAGATTTAATCTTTACAAAATGCTCACAGGCCGAGTCAGTGTCAGGTCTGGGTGATTCTCCACCGTACAAATTGGATATCATCGCTCTGCTGGACAGTTTTCTTTCAACCAATTTCGCTAGCTGCTTTTTAACTAGGTTTTGGATATTTTATGCACCGGTTACGGTAGCCGACGACCTCCAGAGTTTCGGTTTTTCTCTCTCTCTCTTTTTTAAATTGGTAATTTATCAGTAATTGCCAGTTTACACGATCACTGGTTTTAACTGTGTGTATGTGTTAAGTCCCTAAACACGACATCCTAATTGTCATGGTCGACGTCAACGCCAGGGTAGGAAAAGAACACCGACGTGGAAAGAGTGACGGGGAAAGAAGGGATTGACACAGTAAATCAGAACGGAGAAAGATTAATTGAACTGTGTCTAACACAGGGCATGGTCATTGGAGGAACTGTATTTCCACACAAAGAGATACATAAAACAACATGAAAATCTCCAGATAATAGAACCAGAAATCAGATAGATCACTTTTATATCAGAAAGCAATTCAGAACACCTGATAGCTGTAAGAGCTTATGGGGGTGCATATGTCAACAGTGATCACAGTCTGTATATAGGGAAAATAAGACTAAAACTGAAAAGCCAACACAAGAAAGCAATACTCAGAAAGATAAACAGTCATAGTCTACAGGATGAAAATACTAAGAGTAATTTCAGTCTCGAATTTACCAAACAGTTCGCTCATGAGGTAGAGGATGTAGATGAGTTATTGAATTCTTACAGCACAGCCATAACCACAGCAGCAAAAGTAAGTTCTGGACTGCAAAAGACAAATAGAAAAGCATGAATATAGGAAAACACATGGACATATATACATGAAAGACGATCAGCCAAATTAGCCATGTTGAATGTAAAGACAGATCTTGGAAAAGATATTGGCAAGAGCAACACACAAAGAACTAGACAATAAAGTAAAAAGTTCAGCTAGAAGGGATAAAAGAGAATACATGGACAATGCGGCGAAAGAAGCAGAGAAGGCAGCAAAAATTAGGAGACAGAAAAACTCTACGTAACATACAAAAGAGGCTAACAGGTACTATTTGCATCCAAAGATAGACCAATCCTTAGCAAAACTGGCACACTATTAACATCAAGTAAAGACCAAAAGCTAAGATGGGCCGAACACTTCCAAGAAATACTTAATCGACCACACCCAAAAGAATTTTTAGACCTTGAAACTGACTTACCAGTCCCATAACTAAATGTCAACCTAGATGAAATTACATTGCATGAAATTGAAACATCCGTTAGTCTAACGGCTAACAACAAAGCTGCATGTGAAGATGAAATAACAGCCGAAATGCTAAAACCTATTAACAGTGACAACATAAACCAACTACAGAGAATGTTTAATAAAGTTTAGAAAGAAGAAAAAGGTCCTTTCTAAATGAAAAAAAGGAATCATTGTTAAAATACAAAAAAAAGGCAACCTTAGTGACTGCAACAATTGGAGAGGAGTAACCTTGCTATGAGTTATGTCAAAAAGTATTTTGCAAAGTTATTCTGAATAGAATTAAAGATACAGTGGATGGTGCAATGAGAAAAGAACAAGCAGGATTTCGAAAAGGAAGAAGCTGTCTCTACCAGATCTTTACTCTAAGAATAATACTTGAAGAACGTATCGAAACGTAAAAACCATTAATACCGAGCTTTATAGACTTTAAAAAGGCATTTGATAGCATACACAGAGATTCATTGTGGAGAATTTTAAGCATATATGAAATACCATCTAAGACTGTCAACATCATTATATACCTTTACAATGGATATGTTTGTGCAGTCAACACAGAAGAAGGAATGAGTGAATGGTTTCAGATTGAAACAGGCGTGAAACAAACCATTGAAACAGGCGTGAAACAAGGATGTATATTATCTCCATTGCATTTTGTAATTGTCACAGACTTCATAATGAAAAAATGCTGCACAGGTAAAACGGGCATTGGTTAGGTACATGAGACCCAACTAGAAGATCTTGATTTTGCAGATGATATTACTCTTACCAGTGACAATGTGAAATCAATGCAAGAAAAAAACAGATACACCGTCTTCAATGGCTATTAAAATAGGACTTGAAATTAACAAGGAAAAAACAAAAATAATGAAACTTCTCATTAACCACAAAGGAAATATACATAGAAGGAACAGCTGTTGAAGAAGTAAACAACTTTGCATATCTCGGCAGCTACATAGACCAAGATGGTGGCACCAGAAAAGACGTTAGAATTCGAATTGCAAAAGCAGCATTGGCCTTCAAGAATCTTGAGAACATATGGCATTCAAAAGTTATAAGCACAAAAACCAAGTTAAGATTATTCAATTCAAATGTAATATCCACTCTTATTTATACATGTGAAAGCTGGAAAACAACTAAAGAAATAGACAACAAATTAAACTCTTTCGAAAACAAATGCCTACGAAAAATACTCGGTATAAAGTGGAACGAATTCAAGAACAACGCAGAGATAAGACAGATGAGCAAACAACAACCTGTCTTATGGGTGATCAGAAAAAGATGGACATATGTCGGTCATGTGATGAGATGAAACAATCAGAGAATCCCCAAACAAGCTATCAAGTGGAACACAACAGGCCGAAGAAAAAAAGGTCGACCACGTGAATCTCTAAAGAGGACATTGTAAAGAGAAGCCAGTTCAGTGGGAATAATCCCTTGATGAGGTTGAAACACTCGCCGAAGACAGGAAATCTTGGCAAACTACCGTGCAAGCCCTATATGATGTTTAGCGGCACGGGAAGGATGTAAGATTCCTTTCATGTGTGGAATTAGCTTTATTCACCACTAACTCAAGTCAGTGAGGCTTGGTAGGATGTGAGTGTGACACGAGATCCCCCTGTATGGTTTCATCCGAATGAACTCACCTGAAGCAGATATGTTGTAGATCACTTGTATAATTAAATGTGACTTCTACTAACTTTAAAAGATTTGGATGTAACTGGTCTATGGAGAATGGATGAAAGAGAGATGAGAGATTGTTACCCTGTGCAAGGTAGGGAGATGGGATGGAAGATGCGTGTGTGTGTGTGTGTTATGTTGTGTGTGTGAGCGAGAGAGATGCGGGGAAAAGAGAGGAGGAGAGAACTGAAACACAACGAGAAGTTTTAACTATTACGACCACCAGGTTTATAGGTTTTGGCCGGTTTCTATGCACTTCAGACTTAGGATATAAACGCTACAAGCACACGGCTTTCAGCCTGCGCGTCCACGGTTTAGCTCAGTGCTGGAAAAGAAGGTAGCGCTTGATCACAGAGTGATAAGACAGGAGTGAAATCAAAATTGCACTAAAAGTCTATTTCTGTTATTGTTTAGAATATCATATAGACTCTGTTATATGTTGCTTGTGTCATTTTGTTATAAGTTGTTTGTGTCATTTTCCATCATTCGCCCTCATAACTTAAAACATTGCTTTGAAATATTCTGCATTTGGTTTTCTGGCCTTATCTTTTCGGACCTCCAGATATGGTCTAGCGCAGCCCCAGCTTGTCTGACAACTCGCATTGTTTAAAAGTATGTCTGTTTCCCCACTGTGGTCCTCACTTTTATCGTTTAAAGATATTTTTCAAGCATTTATAGATTTTTTAAATTTTATTTTTGTGCTTGTCGTTTTCAATTCATGACTCTGTTAAGAGCGAGGTATTATCCCCCCCCCCCCCCCCGGGGTGGATTCCAACCACCGATATTTGTTATGAGAGATGAGAACATTAAACACCTCGATACATGGAGGGTGGGGCGTAAGCATGGAAAGATTTGTTGTGTTTGTTGTATTGCGCACTCCCTGAGTGTAAGAGGAGGGCCTGTTGAAGATACACAGGTACACAGTTACTTCTGTAATGTCACGCATTCTGTACACAGGTACACAGTTACTTTTGTAATGTCACGCATTCTGTACACAGGTACACAGTTACTTCTATAATGTCACACATTCTGTACACAGGTACACAGTTACTTCTGTAATGTCACATATTCTGGGCTTGCTTTTAGTTTTCATCTGGTGTTCACATGTCCGTTTACTTAAAATTGTAACCAGACAAAAAGATAGTCTTGTAAGTCAAGTTTATCTGTGGAGATCGTGCCACGCTAAAGCATTTTTACACTTACGTATATTGTTACGGGATTTGAATAACAAAATTATGGAGTATTGTATACATTATTATTGATACATTTTGTAGAATATTGTTACATTATTTACATGTATCTGCGCTACCACGCAAGACCAGCTATGCGACATTGCTCGTGCGTGAAGATCAATACGCTTGTCTCATTTCTAAAAATAAAACGGGTTTAAAAAATTGCATGGAGAAAAAAAAATGGAGGCTGGCGGAGTTGAGGAGATGGAAGAGCTGACAGCTTTTGAAAGGTGAAAGGATGAAAGAGCGAATTAGCAGATCTGTTATTTTAAATCTCCTGATCTTGTTCATTTTATTTCCGCCCTTGTAACTTCATCATACCATATTTTGCCTGTAGGATTAAACGATCACTGAAAGGCCGGTCCTGTTAAGACCACAAACCGAGGCACAGATTATATATGAGTAATAAGCTATTGCTTTCAGCAAAGGAATCTCAAGAGATCCCTGAACAGTGTTTGTACTCTGTATTAAACCATCTTACAATTTCCATTCCAAATGTACATGAATAAATCAGTGACTGATATACGGAAATAACAAAACCACAGTAGATGATGTTTTTTGTTTTTGTTTGTTGTCCCTTCTTCAGATTTAAATACCTGTGTATAAAAAGTCGTGTGATTCATGTGAGAGATCTCATGCGAGCAAGAAGTTCACGGCAGCGTATGCCGTGAAGAAGAGCTTAGAATAGAGTGCAACATATGGGATTGGTACTGTAGTGGCTTAGTATATGGTCATATACTTAGTTTTATGTACTTATACACTAATTATTCATGGGATTGGTAGTGTCCCGGGGCTGACATATATTACCTCTATGAGTGACTGAAGAAGCATATTTTCTAACAGACTCTACTTCTGTAGGTAACACGTTGGTTCCCAGCAGCTCTAACGGGCTGCAGTAACAGAAAACATCTGCACAAGAATATGTTGGAAGAGAAGGGGTATCTGGTTAAATGTAAATGTAACCAAGCTAGTCAGCTGCGTGAGTATTCCAGGTCTATGGTGAGGAGGAAATAACAGGAGAAAAGAATACAACAAGAATAGCTCGTTTTATTATGTAACAGATGTAACGCGGAAGCGGTCTTATGGATATTTTTTACACACACACAAAGAAACAAACAATCAGTAAGACCGCTTCCACGTTATATATATACATGTCACACACTAGCTGATTACTCGGCGTTGCCTGGATATTTATTTATCCCAATCGTTTATTAGACAGGAAAAGGAATGAATTCTATCTATAGTGTAATATCGAAGTAATTTTATTTGCAGGTATTTTAAAGTATAAGTACAGTATACAAATTATAGAGTAAAGTCTTTTACAAATTCACTATAATGTTAATTTTATTCAAAACTTGATTATAAACATTTTTAGTTTCACATCCAGGAGCAAGAATAAATAAATTCTTAGGTGAACCCACCCTTGAGCAAGCAACATAAAGTTGTCCGTGGGAGAAACATGGCGATCTCAAATCTATATATATCTCTCTACCTCTCGTGCTCTCTCTCTCCCTCTCCCACTGTCTCTCACCCTCTCTCTCCCTCTCCCACTGTCTCTCCTCCTCTGTACCTCTGTCTATCTCCCTCTCTCTCTCTCTCCTCTCTTTCTCAATCCAAAATTTGAAAGGTAATTTGAAAAAAAAAATAAGAAAAAGGCACAGTGTCACTGAGCAATGAAATCTACTATAGAATACAATAAAAAGCTAATATTAAGGGGAAAAAATTAAAATTTATTTATCTGAACTTGCAAGGGAGGCTACTGATGCTTCTCTTAGAACAGTACCGCTCTATTTCACGATTGTCTCCTTTAGACCATTTTTTTCATCCTTGAATTTAGTATCCCACTCCTAGGGGTGATAGGGGTGTTATACCCCCACAGTACTTTTCTCAAGATTGTAAGTCATATGTGTACCAAATTTGTTTTGAAATTGCCCCAGGCGTTCCAGAGTTATGTTGGAACATACATACATACACACACACTATTTGTTTCATGCCATTTAGGCGTGTATGCTGGTACCTGCGGTGTCCTTGACAACTTGGCACACTATAGTATGATGCGGTTAGTGTCACCACTGGTCTCCTTGGTAATTAAGGGGTGGGGGAGAGGGGAGTGTTGGTGTTCAAGCATTAATTAAATCAGTGAACGAAACTTGCCATTGAAAATTTCACTGGGAATGTGATGCTCATTAACGCTGGAAATGAAACATAGGAATATGAGGAGATGGTTTGTCTGTCTGTAAATTCAGAATGCTGGCATACCAGTTATACGTAATTAAAATATTTGATTAAACACTTGTTTAGAAAGTCTTTATGTGTACAGACAAAGGCACGATTAGTTACCGAATCTTCTCCAGCGTTGGCGATCTAGAGAAAAATCATTGCTGGCAGTTGAATCATGTTGGAAACACAAGCACACACTCACAGAGCCCAATCCTCACAAAATGAAGTACACTAACAACTTTTGTCGGTTCCGACATTCTGAATTGCCACTTCCTGAAGTTGTAAAAGGCTTCAGAGTTGCCTCTCTTTTGGGCGGAATGACGCTTCCGATAGATTGGCTCCAACTATTAAGTGTCCGCTGTCGTCTGTATACACTAAGGTCTGCTTTGTGTGTTTTTTGTGCTGTTGTGTTATGTATTCTCTGTGAAGATTTCCTTCAGTGCATCACAGGCAGATTCTGTTTAATAAACTAGCTGTTTAATGATGATTGTTTAATTAAACAGTGAGGCATTCAGAGCTGGGAATCCAGGCTTTATAAACTACATCTGGTCAAGACCTTGCCTCGCTGTCGCAGAACACCTTCAAAATAGGCTGTATCACAACAGCCTTGCAGTCGTAATAGGGATGAACATTGTCCTTGTCACAGATCTTAATGAGAAAATGAAAAAAAAAATAGATAGTGCAACTTTACACTGGTATTTTTTAGTTCCGATATCGGAATGTGACGTAACTACATGGCACCACTGTATATAACTAGGATTAGGGTTGTGTTGTATATTACAACACACAAGAAACACAAAAATGAAGCAGGCGACCAGCCATAACATAGGTACAGTATGTAGAAGTAAGATATCCTGTAACGAAACAATGAAACGCTATAAACAGGAAGAAGAGAGCAATGAGATTTGCGTAGAAGGCATATGTACCGTTAGAAGCTGAGAGTACTAAGTAAGAACTGCGAGCCATGTAATATACTCTTAAGACTGTGTGGCGGACAGACTGAATCTTTAATTGTTGCTTCGCCGCAGCCCACATTAGCACATTGTGAACTAGGACATCATTACTATAAGCATTCATCGGACGATCCCGCCAAGAGGATCAATTTTTGCATTCGTGCCTGCATTGCAAAATTAAACATCTCTATCACGTTTTCCTTTACATAATAGTAGGGGGGGGGGAACAAGGGAGTATCGTCGGCACCGTGAATATATCGATCTTCGGATGCCATTTGTAGATTACTGTAAACATACGACGGAACTATTACCAACTTTCCGGAATATATTTGAAAAAATTAGGTGAATAATAATAGAATAATAACATATTGCTAGTCTATTCTAGAAGAGCTGTATGCTTAATGTGGCTTGGAGTTTTGCGGCTGCTTCAAGCATTGAAAGTGAGATAACAGTGGAGCGGAAAAAAACTTGCGGTTCTAGCCATTTTATAGGGTCTCTATTATCAGGATTTGACCGCTGCAAATGTGTGCTGTCAAGGTCATTTATTTTAAACTCTCCAGGGGAAAATGTTGGGAGTCCGCGTGTACACTTAGGCTGTTCCTAAGGTTTTAATGATTGGTATTGGAGTCCTGACTTAATTGTTCTCGCTCAATAGCAGAGGGTCGTATTTCTCCGTCTCTAATTTTCCCCCTGGCTAACCATGGTTTGGGAAGAGATTGTTTTTCAAAGCCGTAATATTAATACATTTCTTTTCTGCTTATGCTTTCATTTGGCGTCCGAGTACCACTTAATTAAACAGCATTTTTTTTATATCGTACTTTTTTTTTTGTTTGCGTTTGGTTACAGCATTAAAAACATATTTTTAAAAATGAAAATCGCTTGTGATGAGTTGCTGAACCATACCCGAGCAACTAATAGCTATATATTTGTGGTTAATGATATGTGTGTGGAAGAGGTGGACAGTTCTGAATATCTTGGATCATTACTAACTAGTACTGGGAGATACAGTGAGGGAAATTACAAGAAGAACATCCATGGCTCTTCAAAAAAAAAATAAATAAAAAAAATCTGTGGAGAGGAACAGACAGAACTACAAAAATAAGATTTTTAAGGCCATGCATCTTTTCCCTTGCAAAAATTTGCCTGCGAGACCTGGACACTTAACAAAACAGCTGAGAAACTCATAAATGTCCTTGAATGCAAATGCTTCAAATATCATGGACACAAAGAACAAATATATCCATACTACAAGAACTTAATACTGAAGAAGGTTGGCTAGTAAGAAAGATTAAACAGAGAAAACTTAAATATTTTGAACATATTAAACATTATGAGAATTTAGAGAAGACAGTCTTGGAAGGGTATATAATGGGAAAAAGAAGGAGAAGAAGATCAAACCAAAGATAGCTGCAAGACATCGTTGATGATCTGTGAATGGATGCATCAGCAGCAGGACATCTTGCTTACAACTGAGAGGCCTACAGGAGAGCAGTTAGGGAGGCAAAGTTCCATGAGGGACATGCAACTCACTGACTGACTGACTGGTTTATGTGTGTATATAATATATACAAACATACATATGTATACTTACACATACATTATACATACACATATACATTATACATACATATGCATACATATTAACACATACATGTAAATACATACATATATACATACCCACACATAAATACATACACACACACACAAAACAGCATTATGAACAGTTTTAATCAGTCACACATGTGATTAATGAACGGAGCAGACAAACAGATTAAAACAGTGCTTTTATTGTGAATTTGCTAGTGATTTCTGATACTTGTCTGTTGAAATGTGTCATCCACTGTTTGCTTCTGTTTCCCCTCTTCAGATTGTTCTGGATTGAGCATCATAAGGTGAAGTAGTGACAATGGGTTTCTTTGCAGGATGTGCCCGGGTACTGTTGATCATTTTCAACTTTATCTTTTGGGTAAGTCAGATGTAGGCTGACTAGCTGTTTAATGATGGTTTGTTTCATTAAACAGTGAGACATTCAGAGCTGGGAATCCAGGCTTGATAAACTACATCTGGTCAATTTGCCTCAGTTTCACAGAACACCTTCAGAATAGGCTGTATCACAACAACCTTGCAGTCTTAATAGGGATGAACATTGTCATTGTCATAGAGCTTAATGAGAAAATGGACACTGCAGCTCCATGAAAGGGCATTACCCTGTGTTCTTGAGCGCACCAAGGGAATGAAGCAGTCAGCTAATATCGTTATCACTGAGCAGAATAAAAAAATTACTCAGCCATGTATTGTTCAGTCAGCATGAAAGGAAAGCCTAAGAGAAATGCTCCAGGTTATATGGGAGTGACAGGTAATCATTTCCTCACTCTGCACCAGTCACAACAGACTATTCAACAAGCTCAAGATCAGCCTGGCTGACATTTGCACATGTGGCAACAGTAAGATGATGGTAAAACATTCTACAGGACTGTCCAATATATGAGGAACAGAGAAAGCAGGTGTGATCATCACCCATGCCAGTTCAAGAAAAGCTGTATTTGATGTATAGAGAAGTGCACAGAACTCCAGCTGACCATAGATTACTTCAGGAATATGCAAACTGACATGTGAAAAAGAAGAAGATAAGGGACTGAAAGGTAATAAACACTGTCTCCAGACTTTGGAAGCAGGAGGTAACACAATGACATTCTTTTAGTTATATATGAACAATAGATAGCAAACATAGATATTACATGGGAGCAACAGCAAACAGAAACATTCTTTTAATTATATGGGAATAACATATGGCAAACATGGATGTCAACCAGGTTATTTGGGATCAAGAGGTAACAGTCATAGATAGAACAGAAATCTGTGACATCAGTTGAAATCAAGAGGAGATGGAAATTGCTGAAACACAATCTACAAGAAAAGATATTTCATGGTAACCTTATTGTGAAAAATTTAGAAATACTTGGGAAAGAACAAAACAATAAAGGCTGAAAAAGCCTATCTTGTATCAGCACACACTTGTATATCATTTCAGTGATGCATTCAGTTAATTATATAAATTTAGAGGTTACAGATAAGTGGGGAGAGAGGCAGATGATGACCATGAGAGAAGATCATGAAGGAGTCTAACACTATGACATGGCAGAAAGTCACCAAATGTCTGTCAGTTGAGCTGATGAAAAATATCAAACCTTTGAAGTTTTTGGAGAAGCTTGAATGTGTGGCACTTGATAGTAGTGATGTAATAAATTGCTGTTTGGTGCAGTGGTGTAGTAGTTAGTGTACTTGCCTGCCAGTCAGAAGGTATCCACTTCGATTTTCCACTCAGGCAGAATTTTTTTTTTTTTGGACCGATTTCAGGCAGAATTTTTTTTTTTTGGACCAACTGGGATCAACCCAAATTTAAAAAATGGGCGCCAGGGATTTCCATATAGAAACAAAGGCAGTGAGGAAAGGTGCTGGCATCTCCACCTCAAATGCTGTGGTAGCCTAGAAAGGAGAAGGCACTAACACCTCACACCATAAAAACATGCAAATGCTGTGGGACATAGAATAAGTTGGTATTTATTGTACCACATGTAGCAGAAACAGCTGGCAGTGTTATTCAGAATGCCAGTATTTCACATATTTGACAGCATTTTACCAGGTAGCAGTACATTATGATTTGCAACAGTTTTGTTTTGTTCTTTATTACCTCAGAATGGATATTCACCCTGATCTTGTTTCTTGTTGTAGCTGTCAGGAGCAGCCATCTTGGGTGTTGGCATCTGGATTCTGGTTGACCCCAATATGAAGGAGTACATGGAGGTGGTTAAGGATGCCTCAGATGATGATGAGTTTCTCAAGATTGCAGCATACATTCTCATTGGCTTCGGATCGTTTGTGTTTCTAGTCGGATTCTGTGGTTGTTGCGGAGCTATAAGGAGCAGCAAGTGCTTGTTGGGATTTGTAAGTACAAATTGTTGTATAACGAGGTTCAGTCAGTCAGTTACATGTCCCTTGCGGAACTTTGCCTACCTAACAGCACTCCTGTAGGCCTCTCAGTTGTAAGCAGGATGCCCCGCTGCTGATGCATCCATTTGCAGATCGTCAACGATGTCTTGCAACCATCTTCGCCTTGGTCTTCCTCTCTTTCTTTTTCCTATTATGTATCCTTTCAAGATGGTCTTCTCTAGATTATCATGACATTTAATGTGTCCAAAATGTTTAAGTTTTCTTCATTTAATCCTCTTTAGGTTCTAAGGACTGTTATAGCCAAAGGTGGGGTGGGGGATACGCTCTCCACTCCAATTAAATTTCTCCAAGGCATGCGTCTCAAATAGCCTCTGACAGTCCACGTCCAGCTTCTGGCTTTCTCGTGGCAGAACTGTTCAGACTGATAGGAGAACGGGCGAAGGCGAATATCTGGCACCTGAAAACCAGATGCTTCAGGTAGATGTTTGGTAACTCACCTAGGAGAAGGAAAACTCTGATTTAAAACCCGCTGCTGACGAAATTCTTCAACTGCTGTGCATGGGGTGAAACTCCTCCTTGCCAATGAAGAAAAATGCGATTAGGGTTACTGCGCAGCGCCGTCATGGAAAAGGTGAAGGAAAGGATTAAGTGAAGTGACCAGTAGTCTTGAGGTCATGACTACTCAAATCATGGCACCTATGCTCTAGAGCCTGGCCACGTCCTATATACACCCATACTGGGGCAGATTGCCTGAACCAGCTTAATCCAGGAGTGAAACTTGATGACTACTCATGACACAGTACCTCTGCTCTAGAGGTCGGTCACATCCTAAACACACCCATACTGGGATAATATGCCTAAAATGGCTTAACCCAGGGGTGAAACTTACTAGTGGCGAGGATTTGTCCCCCTGGAAAAAAGCTCTGTCGTGGTCACAACTAGGAAGGGCAGCAGCCACAGCCACAAACTGCTGAAGTCGGAGACACTGGACCAGTGCAGTCTAGATAGGCAACCACCTCTCACCCGATGGGGATGTATGCATATCCTAATCATGCTGAGGTTTTCTAGTGAGAAAGTCCAATGCTGGACTGGATGGGCAACCACCCCTCACCCAGCGGGGATATACAGATATCCAAAAACACGTCGAGGTTTTCCAGTGAGAAAGTCCAACTCTAGATTAAACTGGTGCAACAAAACCACAGTGTCGAGCAATCCCACTTCTGCAACCCACCAAGAATACAAGCTTAAGCCCTATGATACTCTGAACCTTTTGTGGTCCTTTCAGGGATCGCGTGTGGTCCTTTTGGGGACCACCATAGGACCTATCGAGGACCACAGGAGTAAATTCAGTAGGATCATGGGGCAGTCTTGGCGGTAGAAGCGAACGAAGAAGAAGAAGTAATCCTCTTTACTAGGCAGCCTTCTTCAGTATTAAGTTCTTGTATTATGGATATATTTGTAATGAGGTTACAGGTTGGGAAAAAACCCATCATCTTTGCACACCAAGTGTGTGCAGATGTTATAATCTTCATCAGCATATAATGACTAATAACATCTGCCCTGTGCTGGCTGACTGGCCTTGTGGTTGCCTTTAACAAGCCAGTCATGTTTATTGATTCCAAGTTTCACCATCTTTTCCATAATCCTTGACACTGAAGCTGTGTCACATTTATCACTGAAATGTTATGTTTCACCAGTTTCTTTTATAGCATTTGTAGTTGTTGTATAGTGTAGGGCACAAATTATATTGCGTGTATTGGAGTCAGTCAGCTAATGTATTATGTTTTATATGCTAATTATTATCACAGGGAAAAGTCCTTAAGTAATATTTGCATTGTGGGGTAGGGGTGTAGGGGAGTATTATTAAATTCTAAGACTGTCTCTGTCACTACTGAAAAAAGTAACAACAGCTTTATTAATCAGTGAGTACTTTAGACTGTCTCTGTTACTACTGAAAAAAGTAACAACAGCTTTATTAATCAGTGAGTACACAGTAAAGCTGTTCCTGCTGTTTGTTTTAAATAGTCAAATGTTTTGTTATCACATTTTTTACTTACTGCAGACACTTTGTATATATTTATATATTTGCTTACTTCTTCAATTTCCCTGTAACTATGAGCTGGTGTTCTTTGCAGCTGATGCTGTGAGGGTGTTGAGGTGCAGCATTGTATCAGTAGTTATGGCAACTTTTTTTTTTCAGTCCCAGAGTGCAGCCAAAAAAGCAGGGAATGTGCAGTGGTTCTGTAGCAGACTCCACCGCCATGGGGACTATGGCAATCCCTCCCACTAGCCATGCTTAGCCTGTTACTGGCGGTACCAGTGGGGAGGTGGGACAGGGTCTTGGTCAGCTGAGGTTCACTAAGCCTGGTGCTATTATTTCAGCTGTGGGTCACCGACTGCCTAACTGGACAGCACTTTACCACCATATATTTAGTTGTACGTGCATATGCTCAAAAACTGTTCATGAGTCACTTGAAACAGCATTCTCTTAATTCTATCAACCTTAACTCTGCTTATAAATGTTGTAATCCTTCTTGCTCACATTTTTATACATAAAGTTTTTATATCTTGTTCCAACTGGACAATCATTTCAAGTATCCCACTTCACTTAAAATCATGTAATAGTCACGTGCGGTATTCCTCATCATTGACGGTCTAATTGTTTTCTTCCTGTGGATCAGCTGAAATATTTTTAAAGGGTAATGGTGTATGTGGTGACACAGTGAAGTAAATAGCAGAGTGCACATTTATTGAAGAACTTACATCCTTCCTGTGCTGATAAATGTCACATAGGGCTGGCATGGTAGTTCACCAAGTTTTCCTGTGTTAGGCCAACTTTTCAACCTCATCAAGGGATACCTGCTAATTTGGCCTCTCTTAACAATGTCCTCTTTAGTTTCACATGGTCGACCTATTTTTCTTTGGCCTGTTGTGTTCCACTTGATAACTTGTTTTGGGATTCTCTGACTGTTTCTTCTCATCACATGACCAATATATGTCTGTCTCCTTTTTCTGATCACCCTTGAGACAGGTTGTTGTTCTCTCATCTGCCTTATATCTGCATTGTTCATGAATTTGTTTCACTTTATACGAGCATTTTCCTTAGACATTTGTTTTCATAAGTCTAATAATTTGTTGTCTATTTCTTTAGTTTTCCAGCTTTCATGTGTATAAATGAGGGTGGATATTACATTTTAATTGAATAATCTTAACTTGGTTTTTGTGGTACAGGCTCCAACCTATACAAATAGGGTGTATCAGAAGATACAAAGTGCCTTCTCTGCAACGAAAGGCAAACATTGGAACATGTGCTGTCAGCATGTAGAGTGTCTTTAGGACAAGGATGGTACACCTGGTGGCACAACAGAGTGCTGCAGGAACTAGTAGCCATCGTAGACAGAACAAAAGATAAAGCAAATAACAGCAAAAGAGTTGAGGTCCCACCTAAATACTTCATAGGCGCTGGTACGACATCAAATATTGAAATCAGGGACATTCCCTTACCATCTCTGCTAGATGGTACAAATGACTGGGATGTGATAGCAGACCTTCCAGGAAGAAGAGAGTACCCAACTGCCATCAAGAACACAGGAATACGACCGGACATTGTAGTGCACTCCACAGAAAAACAGGAATTAATAATGATCGAGCTTACAGTCCCGTACGAAACTAGAATTGAGGAACAACATTTATTCAAATGCCACTCACCAGTAAAGTATTTTGCAGAATAATCATCAACAGAATTGTACCAGCACTCGAAGGAAAACTTCGAAAAGAGCAGGCAGGATTTAGGAAAGGTAGATCATGCATAGACCACATATTTGTACTTAGACAAATATTAGAACAGGCAAATGAGTGGCATAGCACAACATATGCATTGTTTATAGATTTTGAGAAAGCCTTTGACAGTGTCAACAGAGATGCACTGTGGAAAATCCTAAGATGGCATGGCCTCCCCCATAAGATAGTGAATGTAATCAAAGCCCTATACGAGGGTTTTCAGTGCAAAGTTATCTGTGGAGAACATACCTCCAGCAGCTTTAGGGTACAAACAGGAGTGAAGCAGGGATGTGTACTATCACCAACATTATTTATCTTGGCAATAGACTGGTTAATGAAGGAGGCAACATCAGACAAATGCAGAGGATTACAATGGACCCTCAACACAGTGCTGGAGGACCTTGACTTTGCGGACGACATTTGTCTACTGTCAAGCAGCCACAAAGAAATGCAAGATAAAATAAACAAGCTAACTCAGAATGCAAACAACATAGGACTAAAGATCAATGTAGGAAAGACAAAGTTAATGAAACAAAATGTGAACAACAAAAATGTACTCAGAGTAGATAACAAGTTAGTGGAGGAGGTCAATGAATTTGTATACCTTGGCAGTAGAGTAGTAGAAAATGGAGACAGCACAGAGGACATCAACAGCAGACTTACTAAAGCAAACCAGGCTTTTGCTATGCTACAGAATATATGGAAATCAAAAAAACTAAGCGTAAAGACAAAAATCAGGATATTTAAGAGTAATGTTCTAAGTGTACTACTCTATGGAAGTGAATGCTGGAAAATCACCAAAACAATAGAAAACAAGTTGAATTCTTTCCAGACTAAATGTTTATGAAGAATTAGAAAAATATTTTGGCCAAACACCATAAGAAATAACATCTTGTTGGCAGAGATGCAGATGAAGCCACTGACAGTAATTATTGAGGAAAGACGCTGGCGATGGTTGGGACATGTGCTCCGAATGACTGATAACTCACTACCAAAAACAACACTAAGATGGACATCACAGGGGAACAGAAGTAAGGGTAGACCAAAAGAGACATGGAGAAGAACAACAGAAAGGATGTTGAGCAATAGAGGGCTCACCTGGGCAAGAGCAGAAAAAAAGGCAAAGGACAGGCATTTGTGGAAAACCCTTGCGGAAGCCCCATGTGCCCTGGGCACTTAAGGTTCAGAGAGAGATTTATTCAAAATTGAGAAGTACAATGATCTGGTCAAGAAACTGAGGCAGGGTGCAGGAATCAGGGCAAAAGTGATAGCTGTAGAAGTGGGAGCAAGAGGATTCGTAGCAACATCAGCATATGACCTATGTAAGCAACTGGGCATAATGGGACAAGCAAGAGCAAGGGCACTGAGAAGCCTTTCAGAAACAGCAGAAAAGGCCTCATGCTGGCTGTGAAGTATGCGAAACAAGCATTAGGAACATAAGTGATTTCATTTGCCACAACCAATACCAGTCCTCCATAGCTAAATCGCTAAAGACGCACTCCAAAGTGCAGTTCCAACTGGAAGATCATGGGTTCAATCCCAGGACTGGGGAAAAAAAAAAAAGCAACAACTCACAAGACCTCTGGGAGTCATGACCCAGAGGGGCCCACCCCCCTTAGAGTGTCAGGAGTTTAATAGGGCCGAAACACTTGTCTGAGGGGGGGGGTACTTCCTCTGATGATCTGAAGGAGTTGTGTTGTTGTTCCGCTCTCTGCATTAGAGAGTTTCCTGCATATATTGTGAGTGTTGTATGTTTTCAAGATTCTTGAAGATCAATGCTGGTTTTAAAATTCTAACGTCCTTTCTGGTGTCACCATGTAGCTGCTGAAGTATAGAAATTGGTTGATTTCTTCAACAGTTGTTCCTTCTATGTATATTTTTCCTTCTTGACCAATGGGAAATTTCATTATTTTTGTTTTTTTCTTTGTTAATTTCAAGTTCTATTTTGCTAGCCAGTGAGGACAGGGTAAATGTTTTTTCTTGCATTGAATTCATGTTGTTACTAACAAGATTAGAATATTCTTAAAATTTACAATGTTTTAATGACTTCCGTAGGAAAAGCCACATTAAGAAGTTAAAAAGAGGAGAATTCCATCACAAACTGCCTTATTAAAAGTTATTTCATTGTATAGTGCACAGGTGTTCCCTTAAAAAACGTTTATCTTTAAAAATTACTTTATTGTCTGTTTTACACTTGTCTTCTTAAAAATTGTTTTATCAGTCAGCTTATGGTCATCCCCTTTATTTTCACATTATAATTCTGACACCCAAGTTCAAGTGTTGCATTTTGAGAGGTGAATTTTATGTAGTGTGCAGAGTTGTCATTGAAGTCATTTCCCTCGATGTTTTCACAGTTTGTATCTAAGTAGTGGGAATGACAGTTATAGAGTCACCTCATCACAGAAGAGAACTTAGAGGAAAACTTTGAGTCATGTTTATGCTATTAAAGTTATTAATAGTATATAAACATATAATTTCCATTTGCACATGCAGACTGAAAGAAATATGTTGAGAGCAGTATGTAACATAATAGATGTTTTCATCTTAAATTGTTTGTTAGACTTGATGTAATTATTGTAGCATTTGAGCAGTCATCAAGGCAGTTTAACATGGTTGATTTATTTTCTTCCAAAGTACATCTTCTTCCTAGTGGCTGTATTTGCTGGAGAACTTGCAGCAGGCATATATGTGGCTATCTTCAGAAATGATGTACGTAAATTGATTTTTAAAATTATTTTTCAGTCTAAACCATATAATACCAGATTTTGTAATCTAATAATGCACAGTTATTAATCTTGCAGCACACTTGTTTGATCCAGCAGCCGAAGGATGAACTTTTAATATTAATGATCCGCTGTTGGCGAGATCTTCAGCTGCCGTGTGTGGAGCGGTGCTCCTCCCGGCCAATGAAGAAATTTGCAAATGAGGTTGCCGCGCAGCATCACTGCGGAAAAGGTGGTAGAAAGGATAAAGCGAAGCAAACAGTCAAATCATGGCACCTCTGGTCTGGAGGTCGGCCACGTCCTGAGTGCAGTCATATCGGGTGAAATGCATGAACCAGCTTGTCCCAGAGGTTAAGACACTGCTGGCGAGACTCTTCAAATGCCGCGCGTGGAGTGAAGCTCCTCCCGGTTAAGGAAGTAAATGCGGAAAAGAAATAAAGGTTGCTGTGCGGCGCCGATGGGAAAAGGTGGTGGAAAGTGAAGTTTAACCGGTATGTCCAGTAGTATCGCTACGAGAGCTATACCACGGCACCTCTGCTCTAGAGGCCGCCCACGTCCGAAATACACCTACACTGGTGAAATATGCCTAAACCGGCACACACCAGGGGTGGAACTCGATGGCTAGACATGTCATGCCACCTCCGCTCTAGAGGTCGGTAACACCTGATAAACACCCATACTGGTGAATTTTGCCTAAACTGGCTCATACCAGGGGTGAATCTTGAAGGCTATGCATGTCACAGTACCTCTGCTCTAGAGGTCGGTCCCGTCCCAAACACGCCCATACTGGGAAATGCCTAAACCGGCTCAACCCAGGGGTAGAAGTCACTAGTGACGAGGATTCGTCCTCCTGGACAAAAGCTCCATCCTGGTCACAACTAGGAAGGGTAGCGGCCACGACCGCAAAATGCTGAAGTCGGAGACACTGGACCAGGGAAGTCTAGATAGGCAACTACCTCTCACCCGGTGGGGATGTTTGCGTATCCTAATCACGCTGAGGTTTTCCGGTGAGAAAGTCCAACCCTGGACTGGATGGGCAACCACCTCTCACCCGGCGGTGATACACGGGTATCTCAAAACACGTCGAGGTTTTCCGGTGAGAAAGTCCAACTCTGGCCTGGGTGGGCTACTACCTCTCACCCAGCGGGGATGCACTGATATCCTAAACACGTCGAGGTCTTCCGGTGAGAAAGTCCAACCCTAGACTAAACTGGTGCAATGAAAACCACGGTGTCACGCAATCCCGCTTCTGAGACCCACCAAGAATACAGGCTAAAGCACTGTAATACTCTGAACCCCTTGTGGTCCTTTCGTGGATCTCGTGTGGTCTATTTTGGACCACACAGGGGACCACAGGACCTAATGAGGACCACAGGCGTGAATTCATTAGGTTCACAGTGCAGTTTTTGGTGGTAGAAGTGAACGAAGAAGAAGAATAAGAATATTAATGATATTAATAGCTAATAGTAATAGTCTCAACATTCTGCAGATCAGCTTTGAACTCTTCATGAAATGCCACTGTCCTATGACATGCCAGTTGGTGAATGCTGGATTGGACCATTGGTGTCACAATATGCAAACAATATACAAACTTTTGTTCAAGGAATTGAGCATTTGTCTTATTTGGTATACAAACTTTTGTTTACTTAACTGAGCTGTCATCTTGTTTGTTATATGAACTTTTGTTCAAGTGACTGAGGTGTCCTTTTGTATGTTAATGTCTCTCCTCTTTGTAAATTGTTAACTTGGCCTTTGAATTATGTATTGTCTGAAATAAAATATCAGTATTGTCATCTGGCAATTCTTAGAATAATCTCTTGTCTTCATTGGATTTCTTTCTTTTTTTTTAAAATCCACTACATGCTTTTTTCAGAACTACAGGGATTCCTCTGCTTTTGGTGTGATTTATTGCTCATTAATGCAGAACATATCCTGCAAATCTACACCAACTACAGAATACTGGGTTATTTATTAAAGATACAGAACTTTATGATAGCCTATAAATCCATATGAAGAAGAAGATTATATACAATACACTTAGGATGCTGAAGAATGGTGAGATCAAGACTGCTTCACTTCCAGAAAATGTTTCATGGCTGTGTCACAGCAGCCTGATGAAGGAGGTAGAGATTAGTCATACCAAAATTGTATCCCTCATTAATATATAAAACTTTTTTTTTTTTTTTAAATTCTAGAGTTCACGCCCAGTGACTCTAATAAATATGCCAGTTACAAGAATTATACCCAGCAGGTGAAGAAATATTGTTATTAGATCAGTTGTTCAAACAAACGTGTGTTTGTTTTTAAATAGTTTAATTTTTGTTTCTTTGTTCTCATTGATGCTGTATTTAACATTTCTGTACAGTCATGTTATGACTGTGCTTAGAATGTGAGTTATAACTTTTTTTAGTTGATGTAATAATACAGATGACTTTTCACATTAACAGCAAATTAACATTTTTTTTTTCCCTCAGATTAACAGCAAGCTGAAGGAAGGCCTGAGTGAATCAATCAGGAAGAACTACGATTCAAAACTTAGTTCTGCATGGGATGTTGTGCAGACAGAGGTAATTCTTACAAAACTGTTTCCTCCATCATCTGCCAGAACTATGAATGTGTATAATCTCTAAACATTTCTTGATAGCAGATGCTTTGTCCAAGGGAAGTGTCAGAAGTTTTCGTCATCTCAGGCTAGATAGGTGCCTGCGCGATGAAGTGATTAGTGCACTAGTCTCTCATGGTCACTGCCAGTGGTTCGAATCTGACCAGAGGTGCTACAGTCACACAGCAGTAAAAATGAATACCTGACATTCTGAAGCTAGAGGAGGACTGTCATCCAGGCATGCCTGTAGTTGTCAAAAGGTCAAGGAAATATGGACACTACTAATACTGTATCCTTTAATGCCTCCATGGCATAATAGGGCTACTTCTACCAAAGACTAGATAGATTATGAAAGTAGCAGATAAAGATAAGCTGTGAATATTAAGTCAATCGCTTCTCAGCCAAAGTCATGATTATTAATCAGATTAATTTTAACTGTCAGAGAATGAGCTGCTGTATCTGCATAGTTAATTTTATTTTTATTTAGTAACTTCAAGACCATGATGGTTTTCAGAAATTCTTTTTTTTTTTTTTGCTTGTGATGTATTTCAAGTTTGTGTTTGTGTTTAATGGTTTGGATATGTAAATTATCAGTGATTTGTTGTTCTGTACTCAGTATTGAACTTCTTTACTTCAACAGAGCTAACTTGTTTACAAAATTCCCCTCTCCTAAAGTTCATTAATCAGTGTCTAGCAAAGCTTCAGTTAACAAAAGCCAAGAAAAAAAAAAGGAATGCAATTAAATCCTAAAGAAAGTGAAAAACAACATTCATTGAACGTATAATGAGGGAGATGAGGTCTTGAAATATCATGACAACAGGAAAAGTAAATGGGAAGAAAAGGCAAAAAAAAAGAAAAAGCTCCAGGGAGAGGATGATGGACAGTCTAATGTGATGGCATGCACACACACACACAAGAGTCACCAACTGGGCTGCTGAAAAATGTCAGGAGTTTAGATCTGTGAAGAAGCATGACTGCAAACTCCTGGTGGCCGAGCACTTTAGGATGATAAAAAAATAGTTGATCATCCCTTAGTTAAAAAAAAAAACAAATTTTTTTACAGTTGAAGAAGCTTTGGAAAATTTTCTTAGAAGTATAAAAAAAGGAAGAACTTGAAAGCATGACAGATGTAAATTGTGATAGGTTGTGAAAGAAAGGGGACTGGCTAGTGTAGTGGTTAGAGCACTCATCTACCAGCTGAATGGTCGAGGGTTCGAATCCCCAGCTGAGTGGGGATCTCTCCCCCCGACCAATACAACCCTGATGTCAACCCAGTCTCACAAAATGAGTACCAGATAAAATCTGGGAAGGAAAGGCAGCGAGGAAAGGGACTGGCCACCCTACCACATACGCTGATTTCCCAGGATAATGAGGTCTCTAACGCTTCATCCCCTACGGCATTTGCTATGGGACTGTCTTTATCTTTTACCTGTGAAAGAAGCAACAACAAAAAAAAAAGCGTGGGAGGGAGATATTTAACAACTTGGACATAATGCAAGATGATGGAACGATGGAAAAAAAGAGATGAAATATAGCTGTTCTTAGGGTATGCTTGCCTTACAGCAACAGCAGCAAGTATGAAACAGGATGATGATAATATAATTCTTCTTACTCAGATTCAGTTTGTCCTGCCTATTTTGTGTGTGTGTGTGCCATATTATTCTCATATTGCATTCTCAGATATTTCATTTACTTATTTATAGTAGTGGAATTTTTCTTTTTTCCTATTATTATAGGGCTTCTTCAGTATTACTCGAGATTAGTTGCTGTTGTTGTTAGTTAACTCTCAAACAGCACCTACGACACACAAGCTCATTTTATTAACATTCTTCATGGTCACCAAGTTTTAACTGGGAAATGGCGTGAATCCTGTTTTTAGTGTTTATATAGCAGTACCATATCCTTGTGTGCTTCTAAGACATGACAGGATTACCTAAATGTATAAACTAGGAAGAAAGTAGGAACAGCTTTATTATTTAACGATAACAAACTTGTACAAGAAAGTAGGAACATCTTTATTATTTAACGATAACAAACTTGTACAAGAAAGTAGGAGCATCTTTATTATTTAACGATAACAAACTTGTACAAGTTTGTTATCGTTAAATAATAAAGCTGTTCCTACCTTCTTCCTAGTTTATACATTTTGGTACACAGCTCTACTGCAGTGCTTTATGTATAGTTGTATGACTATACACTAATTATTTACCATATGTGTCATATCCAGTACCATATCCCTATGTACCTCTAAGGCATGAGAGGATTACCTTTACCTCTATATAGCAGTTTAAAATGACAAAACTCACAAACTGCGAGGGGAAGTCATTAAGTAACTCGCAAATGCCTGTTACAAAAAAACTAAATTCGACAGTAATTTGAAAACTTCTAATTTTTTAACCTACTTTATTCCCCTATTTCTCAATCAATCGCCACCAACATTGATACATTTGTCCCATCATGTAATCAGTGATTACGTGGCGTAAAAATCAGGAGTCCAATTTCTGAACCATTTTTTTACTTCTGTTTCCACCTCTTCGTCACTTGAGAATCTTCTCCTGCCAAGGTGGTTTTTCAATGGATCAAACAGGTGAAAATCACATGGAGCTTAGTTTTTCAATGGACCAAACAGGTGAAAATCACATGAAGCTAAGTCAGGACTATAGGATGGATGTTCAAGAACTTCCCAACCCAACTGGCTAATTTTCTCTTGGGTTAACCAAGCCATATGTGGTCTGGCATTGTCATGAAGGAGAAGCACACCTTTAGTCAGCAGATCAGGACGTTTTCTTCAAATTGCATCCCGTAGCATCAACAGAACTTCACAGTACGATACAGAATTCACACTGTCACTATACTTCTGGAACTTGGTTAACAACATTCCTTGACAACCCCAGAACACTGTCAGCATAACCTTCCCCGCAGAAGGCGTAATCGTGAATTTTTTTGTGCATGGCAATGACGAGTGTTTCCATTGCATTGAGGCACGTTTTGATTCGGGTTGGTAGTGGTGCACCCAAGATTCATCTCCAATAATAATCCTTTGGAGCATGTCTTCACCTTCATATGCGTAATGACAGAGATGCAGCAATGACATAGTGCACCCAAGATTCATCTCCAATAATAATCCTTTGGAGCATGTCTTCACCTTCATATGCGTAATGACAGAGATGCAGCAATGACAAACCAAACTGGTTCATTTTATGTTCATCATTCAGATCTCTGGGTACCCAACGTGAGCAACTTTCCAAAAATTCAATTGCTCATGCATTATTCTGTAGGCTAAGCCATGTGAACATCCAATTGCACTTGCTACGTTGTCTGTCGTTACTTGTCTATCAGCTCTGATAATCTCATTCACACATTGCACAGTCACTTCTGTTGCAGTCTGAACAGGACAGCCAAGTCGGACTTTGTCAACAATTTCAGTGTGTCCCTGAGAAAATTCTTTTACCGAGTTGTAGACCACTTTACATGATAAACACTTTTCAGCATAAACTGTAATCATTTGTTTATGAATGTCCTAAACTGAATGTCCTTTAGCCCACAGAAATCGCACTAGATTTCTCTGATCTTCTTTGGAGCACACTAACAGTTGGGTAGCCATTTTGTTATTGCTTTGTGCATGCACACGTAACTCCCAGCACCCCCTACATACAACTGTTATAAAGTTGGATGATGGTACTATCTAAGGATTTATTTAAATACTACCTGATAACTGCCACTGATAAAATATTTTAATTTGCGAGTTACTTAGTGACTTCCCCTCGTATATAGCAAAACCATATAACTGCAGCTGTTTTTAACATTCTTTTATTACAAAAAGACAGTGAAATTTATTCAAGAGACAGAACTGCAGATATAGACAGACAATGCGTAAGAAGAAGAACATTCTTTTATATAAAGCCATTTAAATGACTCATGATAGTGTAAGAGTTAAAATTTGCATTCTTCATTTGTTCATCATTGCTTCAACATTGAATGCACTTTTGTTCATTTCATATTTAAGTGGCTTGACATTACAAAATCTAGGTTGTTTGCCTGAATTTTTTTTTTTCTAAACAGGATTCTTGAGCTCAATCCTGTTGTTCAGATTGCACATAAATTCTAATTAAGTTATTCTGTTTAAAATTTTTGTCCATAAATTGATTATTCAAATGATGATGTGCCTTTGGTCAGAAATGTTAAATTATTGTTCTACCAAAATTTCTGTTTTACCATTCTGATTCTAATGTTAAGCTCCTTAGTGTTATGTTTCTGGTGGGAAAAAAAATGCTGAAAACATTTTTCAGGTGCTATAAAGGCCTCACTCACTCATTAATGTTAATTAAAGAGTTGCCATAGTTATTTTTAGAAGCTTGGCCTCATTTTATTCACCACATGGCAGCACAGTGCTAACCTCAAATGTTATTTGGGCTAAATGCTGTGTATGAGGTCTAAACCAGGCTAGCCTATATAACATATAGCTCTAATGATTTTGGCATAGAAAACCTGACCTGTATAATGTACAGGTTTATGGCAAAGGAAGTTAAGTTCTGATTTGATTTATTATTATGATCATATCATTTTGAGTTCATGTACAGTACATGAGGTGTTTTGTTTTCAGCTGCGGTGCTGTGGTGGAAATGATTACAGAGACTACGAAAACAGCACTTGGGCAGAGAATAATGTGAGTAAACAACTAGAGGAGGATGTGAAATAGGTTGTGTAATAAACTGAAATCTTCTTCTTCTTCTTCTTTATACACACATTGGTGATAATGCATGGTACCCTGATTTTTGGGTCGATTCTCATTTTGGCTGAGTATCTCCGACTTCAGCATCTTTCCTTGCTAGGGCAGACTTTGGTCTTGCTCGGACTGCCATGATGACAGTGGTGTAGGCTGGCCTGGCCAAAACTTTGTTTTCCACCCTCTGGTGGCTGTACTTAAGCTCCATCACATCAGATCCACCATGCAATGCTGGCTGGCCAGATGGCTTTGAGAAAGTTCCACAGAGACACTCTGACTTTGGGATGAGGAATACGATGAGTGCCTCAATTATATCCATTCCCTGCCACCTGTAGTATGCTGGCTCTGTTTTGTTTACATCATTCTGATAGCCATTGTTGTAAAGACACATAGAGTTGTCATAGGGTTATCACGTCCTGGATTCATTGGTTTCACACCATTTGGTTTCCTAATCCCCATGTCCCCACCCATCCACCAGACTGACATTACATTTTACAGAAATAACAATTACAATTAGTGTTGATTGTTACAGGTTTCAGGGCTACAGACATAGGTCAGAGTTTTTAAGTAAACAGATCTATGTTCCCTGTCCCACAAAGACCATGTTAAGATAAGTGTGTTCTTAACACATTTGTTCCCAGGGATAAAGTGAAATGATGAAAAGAAAAAAAAAATCAGCGTAGAGCAGCAGTCTCTACCCCAGGTCATGATCCAAATTAGGCTAACAAGGGAGGGTCTGAGGTAGGTAGGTAGGGTTGTGAAAAGATGTTATGAAAAATGTAAAATGGTCATGTGCCACTGGTGGGTTAGGGCGGTACTCAAACAAACAAACAAAAAGGCTAGGAACAGCTGATGAAGAGTATAAAAGAATATGATGGTGAATCAGTGATGAAGTTAACATAGATAAAGTAAATTTCAACTACACATAACAAACCTTTTTTTTTCTTTTGACCATATTTTCCCTTGAAATACTGTAATAGTTGTCCTGTCTTTAAAAAAGAAACTTTGTGTTGGGCACTTTGCTAATGTCACAGTTAGGCTTTGCATTGAAATGGGAAAGAGAATATATTAAAGAAAATGTTAGAACTATTTAAAAAAAAGTAGGAACAGGTTTATTAATTAAAGAGCACACAGTTGCAATGTTTCAATTTACACCTTAATCATACAAGAACATACAGGATAAGGAAACAGGGAAAGAGAATAAACTATAAATTCGCATGAATGCTATACAACAAATAGTAATGTTAAAAAAAAAAACGTAAATAGAGCACTTAGCTGTGACTTGTAAGAAGCTGTGTCCAGGAGTCCATTTGGCAGAGTGTTGAGAATGTTTAAATGGAGACTTACAGTGTGTGATAGGTTGGTAGTAATGAGGGGATATGGGTCACGGAACAGAGAGAGCGATACAGTTGTAACGTAGTCAGGAGAAGGGTCGGTGGAACACGTAAATGTGGTTGGAGATTCATTCATTTGGATGTCCCTTGCGGAACTTTGCCTCCCTAACAGCACTCCTGTAGGTCTCTCAGTTGTGAACAAGATGACCTGTTGCTGATGCATCCATTTGCAGATCAACAATGTCTTGCAGCCATATTTGTTTTGGTCTTCCTCTCTTTCTTTTTCCCATTATGTACCCTTCCAGTACAGTATTGTCTAGATTATCATGACGTTTAATGTGTCCAAAATATTTAAGTTTTCTCTCTTTAATCCTCTTTATTAGCCAACCTTCTTCAATATTAAGTTATTGTCGTATGGATATATTTGTTCTTTTTTTGTGTCCATGATATTTGAAGAACTCTTCTTACCATTTACATTCAAAGGCATTTATGTGTTTCTCAGCTGTTTCATTGTGTCCAGGTCTCACAGGCATATGTTGCAATGGGAAAGATGCATGCCCTTAAAAATCTTATTTTTGTAGTTCTGTCTGTTCCTATCCTCAGATTCTTTAGTTGTTTTACTTTCATTATTTGTAGTGATCCAAGATATTCAGAACTCTCCACATCTTCCAGTTTTTCCTCATTGATACATATTTCAGCTGCCTTGTTTGTTTTGTCATTTGTCATCAATTTAGTTTTATTCGCATTAAGATAGAGGTTTTGCTCTTCACTGTTCTTACGGACTGACATAATTAGTTTTTCCATTCCTTTTTGTGTTGTGGACAGTAATACTGTGTCATCAGCATGTCTAATCTCTGGTATTTCATAACCTCCAAATGTTATGGCATCGTAATATTCTTTGTCTACATCTCCTCCAACATTCCTCATTATGTTTTCAGTACACAAGTTAAATAAGTAGGCCGACAATATGCACTCCTGACGGACTCCTTGTTTTATATCAAACCAAGTTGTTGTTTCACTATAAATGACTATAGATAAATGAGGCACACCCTACAGGTCGATGTATTTTATAGGCTGGCAAATATGGCATATTGCGCTATTAAAAATTGGTGGTATATTATATATAATAAGAATTTTAGTTGTTATTATCTGTATACTTATGTAATGACATTTCTTGTCTAAGAAGATAGGTTTGATGCATGTATATGTTAGTGGTCTAAGGATATGGCTGATCGTCATTTTGGTGAACTTCTTCTCCCTTGATGGATTGGCATAATCAGCAAAAAATGTTTGTGTCTTAAGTCCTAGTCTCTTTACATATGCATGTATTATCATCAATTTTGGCACTCATTTCCTCTTCATATAAAGACACCCTTATGTAAGTTCTGTGCAGGTGGCCCCATCCTTCTTGAGCTCTTTCCAGTCCTCATGACTGATAGGAAATCTGTTGTGGATGACTAACAGATATTCTTATATCTCGGTTGTGATCTACATCCTGATAGTCTTCCCTCCAAAGTGTTACAGTGTAGTGTTTGCTTGATTTGCTTGATACGCTTGTCATCCATATTTGCTGCTTGACCAGCCTATCTTAATCTGTTGCAGCCTGAGTGTTGCCATTGTGAAATTTTCACACATATGCATGCACCCATGAACACAAACATGAGGGATATGTATCTCACAGAGTTTTAAAGTTTTTCTATAACGTTATGCAAGGTTTATTTGAAAGATTTGCAAAACTTTTTAAGTTCCTCGTCCGTGGCACCTTCATTAATGTCAGTTTTGACAGTAAAGTTTTTTTTTTCTTTTCAGACTTACAAAATCCCAAAAAGCTGCTGCAAGTTGAACAGCACTGGCCAACCAGAAAATGTGGCAGAGTGTCAGCTAGCGAAAGCTGACTTTTACGAAAAGGTAAGATTGAAAGGTTAATCGTTCAGACAAAACCCAGATTAATGCTAAATGTGAACTTTATGAGTAGTGAGAGAGAGAGAGAGAGAGTGTGTGTTGGGGGGATAGTTAGGTAGTTGGGAGAAGGAAGAGAGAAGAGAGATACTTCTTATTCATTTATGTATTATTTTTTAAAATGGTTTACTGTGCTGTTTAAAAAAAAAAAAAGGAAAATCTTCTATCCACGTGAAGAAGAAGACTCCCCACGCTTCGATGAATTATTGAACAACCCCTATTTCAAATTGAAATTCTTTTTTTTTTTCACCTTAATTCAGCATTTTCATCAGGATTAAATTTATTTATAATAAACAAGGACTGAGAGGTCAGCACAAATATATAAGGTTAATGCATTTGTACTCTTGTGTTAATCATGAATTTGAAGGGAAAGTAATTGTGTTTTTTTGTAACAAACGAATGGTAAGAATCAATATTGGACTTAGTAATAAGGAACTGTCATGGAGAGAAGGCAGTAGTGTTATAGTGTACGTGAGATTGAGCCACTCTCTACCAAAAATAGCACTAAGATGGACACTACAGGGGAAAAGAAGTAAGGGTAGACCAAAGGAGACATGGAGAAGAACAACAGAGAGGATGTTGAGCAATAGAGGGCTCACCTGGGCAAGAGCAGAAGGTTCAGAGGAAGAGAGATTGAGCCAGTCTTCTTCCAGTTAATTCATTCAGCTCGTGATGTATGATCAAGTTAATAAATTGAATATTCAATCTGTTTATCTGATTTACTTGTCTCACAAGTTCCTAAGACTGAAGCTTTGTATCAGTAAGCATATGGCACCATCAAATGATATGAATTCACTTTATGTGATCTCACATTCTTACTCTCCATTTCTTCTTGGTTGAAACTGCATCATACTGTTTCTATGGTTGTCATATTGGACTTCTTTTATTAATTGTTGTTTCAATGAGAGCTACTTCCCAGACTCTCAAGAACTGGAGAGCTACACCATAGGGCATGGACTTTCAAGAACTAAAGAGCACTGGCAGTTCTCAGACATAGAACACTTTAGTTTCTGCATCACAACACGTGTCTCTCTGCATCTGGTGGTAGTCCAAGAACTGCCCTGAATATACCAGACTGTCACCTTAGAGAACTTCCTAGGTTCTGCCCACACAATTCTGCAGGATGGATCACTTTCATCTCAGCCTATAAAGGGTTTCCTCACAGTTCCTAACACTGTAATAGCAGAGCACAATTGTCTGTGCCAGTCATAGAAGATGAACATAGACAAAAAGGTAGAACTATTCCAGAATGCAAGGAGACTAGCTCCAATCAGTTGTCAGTCATTTTCTGTACAAACATGTGCATGTATTTTTTTAGAAAAATTTTGGTTTTTTTTTTTTCTTCTTTTTGCATGTCTTAAATTTTTCTGTCATTATTTTTTTTAAAAAATATCTTCTAGGGCTGCAAGGATGCTCTAGAGGGCTGGATCAATGATCACAGTACCATTCTGATTGGTGTTGGCTGTGGCATTGCAGCACTGGAGGTAGGAGAACACCATTATCTAAATGTGGCCATAGCAATAGATTTTTTTTTTTGGAAAGATGTGTGAAGACAGGGTGGGAATGAGGGTGGGAGTCAGGGGGTGGTGGTGGGGAGTTTAAGTAGATAAGCCTGATAGAAGTAACAGCTTAAAAGGTTGTGGAACATATTACTTATGTAAATTGGAAACCTATCTGTATATACAACAGCCTTTATCCAGAAGCAGCTTGTGATGTTGTTTAATCTCCCTGGAGTTATGAGCAGGGTGTTCTAGCAGTATGTTGGGACATGGACAACATATTGAAATGGGTTACAGTGGGTAGCTAAAAGTGGGCCCAAAAAGTGAACTGCTAGGCAGATTACACCAGCAGCACGGGACCAGAGCAAGCCCTGCCTCATTATCCAGGCTAAGCCTGCTGATGGGAGAGCTCCAGTAGAGGGGCAGGACAGGCCAGTTGCCAGGTGTAGTTCTGTTGTGTCACACTAGCACAGTCATCTGTGCTCCCACCATCCAGACATAGGGAGTTCTTTAGTTCCCCCAACATATAACCCTTTCCTTGCCCCCAACCTTGATGATAGTAAATATTTCAGAAAGTGATTGAAAGAATTCCTTTTTGTCATTATGAAAAAAAGTTTTTTGTTCTCTCACCAGATTTTTGGCCTTATTTGTGCCATCTGCTTCTGCCGACAGATTGGCCGGGAAAAATATTCTAGCAACTAGTCAGGGGGAATTGGTGAAACAAATAATTGCCTCAGATGCTCCATATTGGCTAGTGCTCAACATTTGTGCAAAGAGGAGAAAATGATCTGTGTTCGTTCTTGATCAACAGTCTTTACTGCTTTTGTTTTGTTGGAAGAAATTATACTTTGTTCAGATGTCAGATTTTTTTTTCTTTCTTTTTTTAAAGAATGTTGTTTAATCTTGGTATGATTTTTTTTTTTTTAAAAACAAGAAGTGTAGTTAATGTTTCCTTTAGAGAATGAGTGAGTGCTTTTTTTTTTTGTATTGTGTGCATCAACTTGTTCTGTTGATTATTTAAATTCATTGCTTATTATCTTGTGATTGTCATTGCTCACTCTTTCTATTGCTTGTCCTCCAAGAAAGAACAGAGCTCAGTTATTTGAAATTAAATGAAAAAAAATTTTTTTAAGTTATATGTTTGTGAGAAAAATTTATTGAATATTTTATGCCATATAAACTTGTTTGTTTTGTTACTTTGTAATAAAATCATGTAATTTAAAAAATAATTTACAGGAAAAACTCACTCATTTTGGAATTTTGATGATTTATTTTTTTCTGATTGGTATAACATAGTTATTTTTAAAAGTTAAAATTGTGTGATGTGTGAAAATTTCCATCATTTAATTTGTGCTATCAAGTGTGCATGACATGAAAATTTGTTTCTCTAATTCTGTTTGGTTTTTTGTTTCGGTTGTATGCAAGTACAGAGCATGGTGATCTCCTCTTGGCAAGTGTGGGGGGTTTGAAACTTGGAGGTGAGCTCTACAGAATTTTCCTAAATTTGAAGAACACAAATTTAAACTAACGTTGGTGCTTGCGATTGTAACCAGAACTATGCTTGTATAAAGACTTTGATGTGTGGGTGTTTATGCGTTCAGCAGTCATTGCAATTTTAAACTGTCCTGCTGCATTGTTCCAGAAGTACTGTGTGGCAGTTGTTTATCAGTTTATGCTCCAAGACCATCAGATATGGCACATTTATAATGTGATGTATGCAGATTTTTTTTTTCTTTCAGTTTTCACATTTTTCTGCTAGCTTTAATCACATATACATAAAAAAATTCTTTTGTTTTTTTTTGTTTTTTTTCTTAAAACTTGACATTTATACTGTTTAGAAGATTAGACATGTCTAAAATAGATGAACAATGTCTTGTTACATAAATGTATAAATTTTGTAAGTTAAATTTTTAATGTTACATTTGTTCTGTTTATTTCTTTATAAAATTAGCCACCATCATCTATATTACAGAGGATTGGTTAGAAAAATACAGATTTCATATGTTACACTTTTTATATTGTAATATCTTTGCTGTTCATCCATTCATGAGGGTATTAAATACCATCAATTGTTTAAAACAGAGGATTAAATTAAGACAAATTTAAATTCTAGGCCTTATGTTGTGTATCTCTTTACAAGATTATAAACCATCAAGTGTTTAATTAGCTGCTAGTCAACAGGATATGAAAACTGACAAAAGAAAGATTTGTGTTATACTTTTTTTTTTTTTTGTTATTGTGACATTTGCTCTGTTGATAAGACTAGACACTAAAAACTTGTTTAAATTGGAAAGAAACAATAGCTTCATTAGACATAGACAACTGTTTGAAGAGAGAAGATTAATTAACCAAAAATATGCACATATTAAAACACCATACTAGTCTCTTTGCTCATCATTGATCACATAAACCGTATGTCATCTTTGATGAAATTGTTTGATCATTGAGCGTGCTTTGTTCTGTGTACTAGCAAAGAGGAAAAAAAATGATTTAAAACCGTGGAGTTTGGATCTTGTGTAGTTTATGGCTGAGCATTCTGAAACTGAAGCAAAGCATAAAATTAAACTTTTTATTTCACTGAGGTCCATTACATTTTGCAGTGGTCAACACAGTAAAGTTTTATTCAGTTTTGGCTTTTTGTTCAGTATTCAATTTTCAGCAGTTGTAAACTTTTTGATAGGCTTTTAAAAAAAAAGGACATTTTTGGGTGAGAAGTCAGAGAGACAATCAGTGGACAAAAAGCCAGTAAACTTGAAAAGTACTTTCATGAGTTTTATTATTCTTGCTGCTTTCCTCATGGGTATAATATATAGTTTGCATCCTGATACTTTGGAATCTTTGCTTTGTAGTATTCAGCAGTCACAGAGATGGTCTGCTTACGCATATTTTTTTTTTCTAACTAAAAATTTTTGTACACCTAAATATTGTATCTTTTTTAAAAAAAAATATTTTATACATTGTATTGTTGCCTGTTGTAGACAGGCTGGTAACATTGTGATCTGATTTTCTTGCCCGCTCTCTCCGAGCTAGAAATGATACATTGAAAAATATAAATTTGCCATTCTGGCGGCGGGTTAAGCGGAGGTCAGCAACCTTTCAGCAGCATTGTGGTGGTGAAGTAATGTTTGCGAAGCCACTCGATATGCCAGCATAGACCTGCCATATTTTTTATGTACAACAGCCATTGAAGCACATGAGATGACATTGTTATTCCTTGTTGATTATTCAGTATTTTAATATAAATAGGAACAAATAAAAAAATTATGTTCTGCAAAATTTCAGTTCATTATTTGGAAATTTTATTACAGAGTTGTCAAATTTACTCGTATATTTTGTTAACACAGAAAGTCCAATAGTTTAAAGAAGAAAACAAATAACTCAAAAATAAAACATGTTATTAAAATTATTCGTATGAGTAATACTTATTATTATCGATCTGAGTAACATTAGTCATTTAACAGGACACTTCTCCTTGCTTCTCCTTAGTTAATTGTTCAGTATCAGATAGTACAGTCTTGCCTCCAGTTCCTACCAACTTTTCTTTTGAAGGGATGTAAAAAGCAGGAGTAGCTTTAAAGAATTACATGCTTATATTTAATGCTGTATCGTAATATTGTATTTCAGTTCAAACAGCGTGCCATTGTAAATCGTTCCACATGCCACACTTGGCACGCATGCTGATGGTTGCCGACCTATGGGGTAGAGGCTGGAATGTTGATTAGTTTTCTTTTTATAGATTGTATTGGTTATTTTTCATTATAGATTTTTATTACAGGATTTTTTCTATATTCTCAATGGGGTCAGATTTGATAAACATAAAGAGTTAATATATCGATGTTATATTTAGTAGCAGTTCATGCTGTAGAGAAACCAGTTGTTTGCTAGTGGTACAGGAAGGATATTTTAATACAGCACACAGCCATTAGGATGTTATGGATTCACATAGGTTGCTTGTTGAAGCATCTTTATATGTTTTGTAAAAGTGCTATAACTTTAGAATCCCAGAGCCTTTTTTTTAAATGAAGTTTTTGTGCATAGAAATACAAGTGAAGAGAATGTTTGTGCAGTGAAATGGTTTGTAGTGGATGTAACTGCCTTATAGGATATTTAAAAGTTATTATTTGATGGTGTTAGGCCACAGACAATGGATGATATTTTTCTTGTACATTAGTGTGTGGTAAATGTAGCATATGGAACCATTTGACAGTGTTTATAGGTTCCACATGGAGAAGATTTGAATACATTATAGAAGACAAAAAGTTGAAGGACATAGCAGAGATAGGGCTTATGGAAAAGACAAGAGCACGTAATATACTATACAAAGAAAAAAAAAAAACCTTGGGGAGGCTTGTACCAAAAGTTTGTGTTCTTTCAGGGTTAAAACAGAATTTCTGATAACCATTTTAAAATGTATTGGACTGAGGTTCCTAAGTGATCAAATGTAAAATTTCATTACCTTGTTAGGGTCAATACCTGTCAGCTGTGACAATTGCCAGGATGAAAGAACAGGAGAGGAATTCCATACGTAAAAGAAGAAACCACAGGTTTTTATATTTTAAATTCCACTGACCCATTTATTTCATTTTGAAAACCATCAAAAATACCCGTCAGTAAGTTTTGACAGTTTCCAGGACAAAGGCACAAAAGAGGAATTCCATTAAAAACAAAATATAAAATATACAGTGTTAACTTGAGTAAGATTATCAGAGAAATGACATTTTTGACAAATTTATGAAACTCAGAATAAGAATATTAACTTCATTTGTATTTATGCTGAGAAATGTTACAGAGTGAAATAGAGGCATACAGCCTACATGGCCTGTTTTGCAGACTGTCAAGTTATTCTGAAAATGTAATTTATTTGATTAAAAATATAATAAAAATATTTCATTTTAAAAGTGCTCTTTCATAAATTTCTGGTCTTCAGAACATACAAAAAAAATGTTTCTAAAAGACATGAAAACCAAATTAAACACAGTTCACCGTTACTTTATAACTGTTGGCTTTTCTTAATTTTATGTAAGTTAGCAAAAACGAGGTGATTTAGATGTGGCCCACCACTTGATTTCTGCAAACAGTTGTGGCCCTAGAGGCTACTGATGTTGGATGCTCCAGGATTAAAATAACAGTTGAGGGTCAGGCTTATGTCAGTAGTTGTTAACAGAACATGGCATGTAGTAAAATTGGTGGTGTGGGGGGGGGGGGGTTTACAATTTTGAAGAGTTCCATGAGATAAATGAAGAATGAGTGGAGTAAGATGAAGGGAATAAGATGAGGGGGAATACTGAATGTACTGAGAGGAAATAAAGAAAAAAAAATTTATAGAAAGACCAGATAACAACATGTAGGATCAGAGTCTAGAATCTAGTAGAAAAATGAACTGAAAACATCAGCAGTGCTGGAGTAAGGGTTATAAACTCACAGAAGAATATACAGCTTGTAAGCTTCATGTAGCATTGCACAGGATTAGAGTTTAGAAACTTGACAAAACATTTGAGTGCTAGATAATATGAAAACTCCACCAGAATGTATAAATGAATGAATTAGCGGAGAAGTTACTTAGTAAGAGAAATTTTAAGGTGAAAAAAAAGCCATGTTTGAAATAAGGTGTGACTGAAAGCTCAGCTTGGAGCCACTGCTTTTAAAGAATATAAGGAATGAGAAAGAATTTCTTTCTGTCTTATTTCCTTCACTCTGTCTCTGCAGAACACATTTTTGATATGCTTTTTTTTTTTTTATGAAATGTTTTACTACTTTTGTGTATATATACATGCATATATATATATATTTTATAGATATAATATTACATATTTAAAGCCACTCTTTTCCACGTGTACATTAATTCTTGTAACTATGAGCAAGGCACCAGGATGCTTGTTAATTTGGAAGAAATTAGTTTTAATTTTTTCAGTCTTTGAAAATATAGATTTAAAGTAAAGACTAAGAAATAATAGGAGACAGGCACAAAATATCTGGGGGTAGGGTTCTGTCTAAATTTGGTAACAATAAAGACAACAGAGATCGAGATTTTTTTTAAACAAAAATCCTTTTTGTTTATTACACACAAAAAATGTCTGGGCAGAGTGAAATGCATCGGAAGCATATGGCAACTTGGCATAAGACTCAAACATTTGTACCATTAGCATTGTTGGGGTTTTTTTTTTTTGGCTATCACTTAAGGACTTGTTTTGCTTTTCTAATGTTGACGCCACTCATAAATTATTTCACAGTCAGCGTGCAGTTTTTATGTCTGCAGCCGTCCCTCGATATTCTCAACTCGGTGATCTAATTCACATGTTTTTCTGTGGTTTATGCGAATGTTCACAAGATGTGTCATTGTACATCTTCCACTTTATGCTGAGAGCTAAACAACAAAAATGCGTCATGCCATTTAGCCCATCTCCTTTCAAGAATCTCGTCAGTCAGTGAACTGTATTTGTCACACCATCATTCATTTTACTATGTTCAGTTTTACTCACATGCAGCTGTGTAGCACATTTACCACTTTCACCACACAGTATTTGGTTTTCCTGTTTTGAATTTTCAACACATTAACATTTTGATCTGGCCAGGGTTCTTTGCCTAAATGGGTTAATGTGCAGTTGGCATATCTTGGGGAGAATGTGTTGTGCCCGTTTGCCACAGGGACATAACTCTGGTAAATCAATTTTCAGTTTGCGGACTGTCTCAACTTGCAGTGGCTCGTTCTCATTCAGATGGTGTGTCATCACAAAATGTTTGCTGGGGCTGTGGTTCTAAGACACCCCCCCTCCGCGGACCATAGATACATTTTTATTACTTATCTTGTAATTTTAACATTTGTGTTAAACTACTTGGCTTTTTTTTTTTTCCATACCATCCTGTTTGATTTATTAAATAGAATAGCCCATCTTTCTTTCTGTCTTAACCATGTGTGCTGGTGTCCCTCATTCACATTTCAGTTTTCTTTATCCCATGGTAATAGAGATGTGAACAAACTGTGTGATTCCCCCTATGATTGATGCTGCATATTTTACAGTGTTATTATTCCTAATATGTACAAAGATCCTACTTAACTTTCAGCTCCCAAAAAACATTGCTAGTTGCTGTATTCAGACAATTTTAACTAAAAGATATGGTTAAGAAAATAGAGACAATAGTTTATATACTTTTCTTCTGTATTTCCCCCTTCTCAGTTTTAACTTAGTCTCACACACATGGAACTGATTGTTGTTGTTTTTTTTTTTTCACACTAACTTATAAACTAACATATACTATTTGCACTGCAGGCAGTTGGGCTCCACTTTTAGAGACAGTTTTCCTAACACAAGTGTAAGGCTCCCAAGTTTGTAGCTAGGCTGATTTCAGTATGACAGAATTGGATTAGAAACTGTTCCGACTGGACTGAAAAGTCCATTACTTTTGACTACTATGTACCAATGCTCAGATGATGTCTTCTGTAGTAATGAATTTTACTTTTCTTTTAGTCGCTTGCTGTCCATAACATCTGTTCACAACCTGTGGATCTATGGAAGGTCATGTGGGTGTTGTGGATTTTAAAGTAGGTTTTTATTTTAGCACACCACAGAGAGCTCAGGACCATAAGTTGAGAACCGCTAATTTATGGGGATAGGTATGTCTGCAACTGGTGGCCATGAGGAGATTAGTATGAGAACAACTGGTGGCCATGAGGAGATTAGTATGAGAGTAACTGGTGGCCATGAGGAGATTAGTATGAGAGCAACTGGTGGCCATGAGGAGATTAATATGAGAGCAACTGGTGGCCATGAGGAGATTAGTATGAGAGCAACTGGTGGCTATGAGGAGATTAGTATGAGAGCAACTGGTGGCCATGAGGAGATTAGTATGGGGGCAACTGGTGGCCATGAGGAGATTAGCATGGGGGCAACTGGTAACTGTGAGGAGATTAGCATGGGGGCAGCTGGTAACTGTGAGGAGATTAGCATGGGGGCAGCTGGTAGCTATGAGGAGATTAGCATGGGGGCAACTGGAAGCTGTGAGGAGATTAGCATGGGGGCAGCTGGTAGCTGTGAGGAGATTAGCATGGGGGCAACTGGAAGCTGTGAGGAGATTAGCATGGGCGCAGCTGGTAGCTGTGAGGAGATTAGCATGGGGGCAACTGGAAGCTGTGAGGAGATTAGCATGGGGGCAGCTGGTAGCTGTGAGGAGATTAGCATGGGGGCAACTGGTGGCTGTGAGGAGATTAGCATGGGGGCAACTGGTAGCTGTGAGAAGATTAGCATGGGGGCAACTGGTAGCTGTGAGGAGATTAGCATGGGGGCAACTGGTAGCTGTGAGGAGATTAGCATGGGGGCAACTGGTAGCTGTGAGGAGATTAGCATGGGGGCAACTGGTGGCCATGAGGAAATCAGTGAAGAAGTGAAAAAAAACAGAAACAGTTTTTTATTACAGGAACTTATATTATTTGAGCATAATATGTCCATAAACAGCATTGATCAGTCCAAAAATAAAATGGTCACTGCATTCTAGCATTTTGTTTCTTTTCAGCATGGCTTTGTCATAATCACTGAGGGACATTTGCAGTCCTTTAAAAACTATTTAAACCAGTTACTGTAATTATTAAAATATAAATTCAGAGGAATAACTGTAGCATGACATAGACACATTACAGTTTCATAAACACAGACAAAATAGTTTCATTATGTGTGTCATTCAAGCATAATTATGCAAATATCACTGGTCGTCCAAATTTATACCATTATTGTAACTGTTCTCATTTTGTTGGTATTTAGTGAATGTTGTATATTTTATGCCTTCATTTGTGATAAGCAAATAAAAGCAAATGGGCTATATTTATATTATGTATTATGTTGATAGTCTTGTATTATTCCCTGTTAAATTAATGTAGTATATGTCTTTGTTTTGTGTGTGGTTGTGTATATTTTTTTTATTGAAAAAAAAAAGATAAATTCTTAGACTTAGAATCTGTTAGAAAAATGTAAACTTGAGATTGTTGCTGTATTAGTTCATTTAATAATGTTAAGCAAAACTTCAGTTGAGTTTTTTCATGTAGAACTACAAACATAAAGCTAAAAATTGTAATGTGAACAGAAAATTTTGTTATAAAACTGATGCAGTGTTACCAAAACAGCCCAGATTGGTCTAGCCAGCCTGGATTGGTTTAGCTTGGTTGTAATCATACTTGAGGGAAAATTTGAAAGAAGAGCAAGAGAAAGGCATTCCTCAAACAATCACGTTCACCATAGAGGCATGGAGATCAGTTGTAGTCAGTCTTCTCTGAGGAGGTGACATATGATGATGATGATGATGATACAAGAGTTTTTAAATATATCACACTTGATATATATTATATTTTTTTCACACAGGAAACTCTCTACTGTGGAGAGCGGAACAACAACACAACTCCTTCAGATCATCAGAGGAATTATAGTGCTTACATAGGTTGTATGCTGATGTTGCTATGAATCCTCTCGCTCCCACTTCTACAGCTATCACTTTTGCACTGGCTCCTGTCCCCTGCCTCAGTTGCTTATCCAGGTCATTGTTCTTCTCACATTTGAGTGGATGCTGCTCCTCTATTCTTATTTTGTACGGGACCGTAAACTTAGTCATTATTAATTACTGTTTTTCTATGGAGTACACTACAATGTCCGGTCACATTCCTGTGTTCTTGATGGCAGTCAAGTATTCTCTTCTTCTTGGTAAGTCCACTACCACATCCCAGTCATTTCCACCATCTGGCAGTGATGGTAAGGGAATGTCCCTGATTTCAATATTCGATGTTGTACCAACGCCTATGAAGTATTTAGGTGGGATCTCAACTCTTTTGGTGTTATTTGCTTTATTTTTTGCCCTGTCTACAATGGCTGCTAGTTCCTGCAGCACTCCGTTGTGCTGCCAGGTGTAGCGTCCTTGACCTAATGATACTCTGCATGCTGACAGCACATGTTCCAATGTTTGCCTTTCATTGCAGAGAGGGCACTTTGTGTCTTCTGATACACCCCATTTGTATAGTTGGAGCCTGTAGGCAGAAGGTCATAAGTAGCTCTGATGATGAAGCTGAGTCTCAAGGGTGCCATTTTCCAGATGTCATTCCATGTTAGTGATCTCTGCAGGACTTCCTCCCATGTTGTCTACTGACCTTGCTGTGCCTGTTGGACTGCCTTCTGGACCCACTTGTCATCTTCTGAATTCTTTACTTCACTGATGATCGTATCCCTTCTTTCCTTACAGGAGGCTTTTGACCACCATTTGATTTCATCATGACCAAATCCCCTTCTGTTGGTGTATCCTATTACTTCTTTCAGCTCCTGTGTTTCCCTGGCTGCGGTCACTTCCTCACTTTCCATTTTCATCCAGTTTTAAGTGTTGGCTGCGCTTCTCGTACCACCGGATGTGTAGATTTCTTGTAGCATCATTGCAAGCCTTGTCTTTCTTACCTTGTATTCTTCAGCCACAGATTTCAATGGCAGCTGGAGTTTGCTCTTCTTGCAGTACAGTGCTACATCAGTTAATCCTGGTGGTACGCCAAGCCACTTTCTTATGGATTTATTTATCCTTCTTTAGATTGCCTCTACTGTGCTGATATATTTGAGAGAGTAACATACCATTTGTTGAGGTTTAGGTTGTATGTTACATACTTATTGTGCAGTCTATTGCCTGTATTTGTTCTGTATAAGTTGCTAGTCAGATATGATTTGTACAGACATTGCTAAAAAAAATGTTTTATGAGGTTTTTTTTCCCATTTCAGATTATTATGGCAGAATTAGTAAATGTTATTAATCTATGAAACTGAGACTATGTTCTTTGATATTAAGGGCAAACTTTGTCTAGATACTGTGATACAAAGTGTGATATATGTCCAGGTATTGTTAATTCAATATGGCATGTCTCCCAGGTATTCTGATGCTGTGTTAGCTGCAGGGTACAGTTACTAGGATCATCAGACCTCAAATAGTCAAGATCCTGTCTTCAGTAAGATTTTTTTTGGCAGACAAAGCTGTTGTGTTGCTAATAGTCTAACTAATGAGGTATGGATCTGTCCCCAAAGAGATGAAGTTCATGATGAAGCTGGATTGTTGACCCAAGGAATTCAAGTTATTAACAATTACTCCCACCTGTCTTGATGTAATGATCAACATCACAGTATAGAACTCATTGTTGTGCAGTTCCAGGGAAATTGATGGAAAATACACAAGAATTAAATGTGTCTAGGATTTTGAATGGCAGATAACTGTTGACCTCAGAGCTGAGTGTGATATGTCTCTTGCTACTTTGACAGTGTGAGCCACATCTGTTTAGGTAATACAGATTGGGATGAGAGAGAAGTCAGGAGAAACATGAGAAGCAGCCCTTCATGAAGAACTGTATAGTCTTTGTGGGGTTTTTTTTTCTTTTTTTTTTTCCTCCCATCTCTGAATGGTCATATGAAACTATAACAAATGAGTATTCAAGATTAAGCTGTGCAGAACTGTTATTTTTACATAAATTGTGTGGTTCAGTAGACACCCCGAGCCAGCCTGCACTTAGTATTCATTATTTTTTTTTGTCGGTTATTCTTTGGTTTGTAATTGTCGTCAGTGATGTTTAGAAAAGCTAAATGTTTTATAATGAAGGTGCCTTTTGTGAATGAAAATAATATTTAAATTTGCTGAGATATAAAACTGGGAGAAACAGTTGTCAGGTTAAGTCTGAGTAAACATTTGGGAGAAACAGTGGCCAGGCTGAGTCTAAATAAACAGTTGCTAGAAACAGTGGTCAGGCTGAGTGTAAATAAACAGTTGCTAGAAACAGTGGTCAGGCTGAGTGTAAGTAAACAAATGGTAGGTTAACTTTATGAAAGATGTACCTTCACTTATTTAACAGTTGAAGAGCAAAGTGAGCTAGAAACTCGATTATATCTGCAAGGACTCACTTTTGTGCATACAAAGTCCTAAAACCATTTAACCAGGCCTGGATCATTTTCAGCACAAAAATGAGTTAATATATCAGCGCTTCAGCCTGTTTAACAGAAAATTGTGCTAATGTTCCTTCAGAAAATGGTGTGCTGGTGCAAAATTAATATCTTCCTCCCTGGAAAGTTTAATCTGCAGCTTTCTCTAGGTGTCAGTGGCAGAACCATAGCAGCTGTATGTCCTCCAGCCAGGTCTGGTTGCAGAAGTCTGAATGCTCATGGAGTACATTGTTCTGGAGTATATACTCCACTTGTGGATTTGAATTTGTATTGGCATTCTTTCATGCTTGACATCTTGAGTGAGTCTGGTGTCTACAGTTTTCAGTGGGTGTCAGTACCATGTAAGCCTGTCTAGAATGATAAGTCTAAATGTTGTCATTTTGTAACTACAGCCATACAAAGTACTAAACTCAGTGAGAAAAACATGTACACCAAGTATGTAGGATTTAATAAGCTATTTAAAACGAGCAAAGGGAGAGAATAAGAGATATATTTTTATCAAATTATATTTTTATAGTTTTTGTTTGGTGGGGTTACCATAGAAAGTGTTCAGATGAATGGATCGCTGCATTCAAAAGGGGGAAAGAATTACTTTATTTGATCATTATTAAAACTTCAGATATTAATTCAAGCTCAGCTTCTTTTATATTACATTGATATGTAGTTTCTACTTTGAAGAATGTGTTAAAATATTGGAATGTTTTATGTAAAAGCAGTTATTCTGTAATAGTTGTATAATCAATGATGTTTCACTTTCCAGGTATCATGACAGCATCTGTCTGTGTTTCTGTGCTATAGACCTCAGAGTATAGTATTTAGTCAGTATCTGATGTTGTTGTTCTGAATTGAAATATGTATTTCATGTTTGTTTTCTCATATTCTCTAGCTTTTGCAACATGCGAGAATTGGTTTTGGGGGGGGGGGGAAGAGAGAGAGGGGGGTTGTGTCTTATGGGCAGTGTTAAGAATACAATGGAAGGGCAGTGGTAGTAGAATGAAAACACAGCGGTGTTTAATGGAGACAGATGGCCACAGGGTAATGTTGGAGCTTGGCAGAAGTTAAGTGTGTTTTGAGCAATTTGATCAGCATTGTTTATACATCCAATTTTTCTGTTTCTCCGGAGGTTTAGAGTTTTAATATAGCAATATCACACATGGTATTGTGTAGATGTCTTATCATTCGCCTTGGTACTGTGGTCTTCAATTCAAATAAAACATATTTGTGGAAATCTCAGTTTTGGTTTATGGCATTGCTTATGTGTGGAAAGTTTGTGGTGATGTGAAAGATTTGCCCCGGCACCAACTTCTCAGAGGACTTCATTTTTAAACATTTCTTTGCAAGATAAATGTTGCCATCTCTATAACCAAATCTCTGTTGCTTTCAATTTCCATTTAATCTCTTTGTTTATGACTTATGTTTACGTCTCACAAGTTAGGCAATTTTGACTCCATAATAGCACCAAAGAATCAAGGTGTAGTTGAATGTGAAGACCATGGAACCATTAGTCTTATGAGCCATGTTACCACAATGCTGTTTTTTATTGTTACGAGAAGAGTCAGGAGCAAAATAAAACCAGAAATCGCTGAAGAACAGTGCAGTTTTATCGAAGGAAAAGGTACAAGTAATGCCATATATATAATGAAAACATTGATCAATAGAAGTAAAGACGGACCTATACTTATGCTTTATAGACTGCTGTAAAGCATTTGATAAAGTGAGACGCGCAGAAATTATAAGAGTGCTGGAAGACATCAACATAGATGGGAAAGATCTGAAACTCATCAAAAACATTTTATTGTCAGCAGTTAGCAGCAGTGAAGGTTGAGAACCAAATAGGAGCATTCCAAGACATAAAACTGAGAGTGAGACAAGGATGTGCTCTATCTCCTGACCTCTTCTTCTTGTACAGCTAAAACATAATGAGAAATATATGTCAAGAATATCAGTTGGTGGGTACAACCTTAACAACTTAAGAAATGCAGACGACACAGTTCTGATTGCTGAAAGTGAAGGGTAGCTACAGGCTCTTTTGGACATCGTGGTTCGTGAAAGTAAAAATAAAGGTCTCGGCCTGAACAGAAAGAAGACTGAAGTGATGGTCATCTCAAAGAAAAGAATACCACCAAAATGTAGCATTACCGTCAGTGGCATAGAACTGAAACAAGTTGATAGATTCAAGTACTTAGGAACAATTAGAACAACTGATAGGAAATGTCACAATGAAATAAAAAGCAGATGTGCTCAGGCCAAGTCAGCATTCCAGACAATGAGACATTTTGTGCAACAGATCCATATCAGTGGAAACAAGATTCCGAGTAGTTAAATGTTACATCGAGCCAATTTTGTTTTATGGGTGTGAAGCATGGGCTTCTTGAGTACAGCAAGAAATGGAGGCCATGGAGATGTGGTTTACAAGAAGGATGTTGAAGGTACCATGGACAACCAAGAAAACCAATGAAGAAGTCTTAAGAGAAGTTGGAGTTAAAAGGCAAATTGCAGCAAAAATCAGAGGCAGACAAGCGAAATTTGTAGGACATTTTCTGAGAAGAGAAATATTGGAACACACTGTGGCAACAGGAAAAATTGAGGGAAGAGGGGATAGAGGAAGACAGAGAGAGAAGTTACTGGATGGGCTCTCAGTGTGACTAGGAAGAAAGTCACCGGCAGATCTCATAATCAAGTCTAAAGACAGGGGATTGTGGAGGGAAATGATTGCCTAAGCCACACGGCATGGCACTTAAAATAGCACTGTAATATTTTGTTTCATTGTAATACTGGAAAGACTTTCTAATACAATGCCTTCTTACATTGCACAGATTTTGTGTTGATGGAATTATTACACTTAAAATATGGAACATTGTTCCATTGTAGCAAACCCTGACATTCTTCAATTGGTATCATTGTTTCATTAAAAACATAATAGTAACATTGTTATATTTAAAACAAACATTAATTCTGTCTTGATTAATATTGTTTCATTAAAAAAAAGATGACATATGTGGGTGATTAGTGTTTCGTTAAAAGCATAACAGCCTTTAATAAGTAGCAATGTTTTCTGTTTTAAAATAATAATTCTTTACTTGATACCATTGTGTCATTACAAAATATGACATCCTGCAACATCTGCGTCCATAGTAAAACAAGAATATACATAGTGCATCAAGATGGCAGTTCAGTATATGTTTATAAGTCTTAGCTTGACTTTTAAAGAAAAGAAGTCACAAGGTGATTTGTCCATATCCCCACAGGGAAATGTATAAACTAGGAAAAAAGTAAGAACAGCTTTATTAATTAAACAGTTGTGATGTTTCATTGTGAACCTTAATCATACAAAAACACACAGGACGAAGAAATAGAGAAGATCAAATATTAATTCACATGAACGTTATGAAAAAAGTAGGAATGGAAAAAAAGCAACAGAATAAATAAATGGAGCATTTGGCTGTGGCTTGTAAGAGGCTGTGTCCAGAAATGCGCATGGTGGAATGTTGAGAATGTTTAAATGGAGACTTGTGATATGTGATAGGTGGGTGGTAGAGGGAAGGGGGGAACCACAGAAAGGGGAGAGAGTGGTATAATGGTAATCTAGCCGGAAGAAGATGGAGTAGGTGATTGCAGTTGGGGTAGAGGGGTTGTAATCTGATGCCGTGAGGAGGTTTTGAAATATGTATAGCAAGTGAAAAAGGAGTGGAGCTTGGTGCAGAGGGAATGTGCTTGTGGGAGAGGGGAATGTTAGCTGTAAGTGAATTGCGAGTTCAAACCATGTGGTTCCAGCGTCCCATATTACTGAATGTAGCGTTATGGAAAAATTAATTATATCAGTCCGTAAGAATAATGAAGAGCAAAACCTTTATCTTATTGCAAAGAAAACTAAATTGATGACAACTGACAAAACAGATAAGGCAGCTGAAATATATATCAATGAGGAAAAATTGGAAGAGGTGGAGTTTTGAATATCTTTGATCATACTAATAATGGAGATACAATTAGGGAAATTAAAAAGACATCTGTCGCTCTTCAAAAAATAGAATAACTAAAGAAGCGGTGGAGAGGAACAGACAGAACTACAAGAATAAGATTTTTAAGGGCATTCATATTTCCCATCTCAACATATGCCTGTGAGACCTAGAGACTTAACAAAACAGGCGAGAAACACATAAATGCCTTTGAATGTAAACGCTACAGAAGAGTCCTTCAAATTATTACACTTAAAATATGGAACATTGTTCCATTGTAACAAACCCTGACATTCTCAGTTGGTATCACTGTTTCATTAAAAACATAATAGTAACATTGTTATATTTAAAACAAACATTAATTCTGTCTTGATTAATATTGTTTCGTTAAAAAAAGATGACATGTGGGTGATTAGTGTTTCGTTAAAAGCATAACAGCCTTTAATAAGTAGCAATGTTTTCTGTTTTAAAATAATAATTCTTTACTTGATACCATTGTGTCATTACACAATATATCATCCTGCAACATCTGCGTCCATAGTAAAACAAGAATATACATAGTGCATCAAGATGGCAGTTCAGTATATGTTTATAAGTCTTAGCTTGACTTTTAAAGAAAAGAAGTCACAAGGTGATTTGTCCATATCCCCACAGGGAAATGTATAAACTAGGAAAAAAGTAAGAACAGCTTTATTAATTAAACAGTTGTGATGTTTCATTGTGAACCTTAATCATACAAAAACACACAGGACGAAGAAATAGAGAAGATAAAATATGAATTCACATGAACGTTATGTAAAAAGTAGGAATGGAAAAAAGCAACAGAATAAATAAATGGAGCATTTGGCTGTGGCTTGTAAGAGGCTGTGTCCAGAAATGCGCATGGTGGAATGTTGAGAATGTTTAAATGGAGACTTGTGATATGTGATAAGTGGGTGGTAAAGGGGGAGGGGGGAACCACAGAAAAGGTAGAGAGTGGTATAATGGTAATCTAGCCGGGAGAAGATGGAGTAGGTGATTGCAGTTGGGGGGTAGAGGGGTTGTAATCTGATGCCGTGAGGAGGTTTTGAAATATGTATAGCAAGTGAAAAAGGAGTGGAGCTTGGTGCAGAGGGAATGTGCTTGTGGGAGAGGGGAATGTTAGCTGTAAATGAATTGGGAGTTCAAACCATGTGGTTCCAGCGTCCCATATTACTGAATGTAGCGTTATGGAAAAATTAATTATATCAGTCCGTAAGAACAATGAAGAGCAAAACCTTTATCTTATTGCAAAGAAAACTAAATTGATGACAACTGACAAAACAGATAAGGCAGCTGAAATATATATCAATGAGGAAAAATTGGAAGAGGTGGAGTTTTGAATATCTTTGATCATACTAATAATGGAGATACAATTAGGGAAATTAAAAAGACATCTGTCGCTCTTACAAAAAATAGAATAACTAAAGAAGCGGTGGAGAGGAACAGACAGAACTACAAGAATAAGATTTTTAAGGGCATTCATATTTCCCATCTCAACATATGCCTGTGAGACCTAGAGACTTAACAAAACAGGCGAGAAACACATAAATGCCTTTGAATGTAAACGCTACAGAAGAGTCCTTCAAATATCATTGACACAAAAAAGAACAAATATATCCATACTACAAGAACTTAATATTGAAATGATAATCTTTCTTCTTATAAGTTACAGCTAAGTGCTCTGTACATTATATCTGATTTTTTAAAACACAGCATTCATGTGGATTTATACTTTATCTCCTCTCTCTATTTCTTTGTCCTGTGTGTTTTTGTATGATTAAGGTCACGCCGAAACGTCACAACTGCGTACTCGTTAAGTAATTAAGGTGTTTCTATTTTTTTTTCTAGTTTATGCGTTTTCTTGAGGCCGATTAGCTAGATTTAGCCGTGGAAAAAAAGCAAGTGCTTTAAGAGTGAGAGGAAAGAACAAATTAGGGAGAGGATGCATGACTGGGAACATGGCGCTTGAGTCCAACGTGATGAGGAGCCGCCTAGATACGAGAGGAAAATGCTTCAACTTAGCCAAGGTATCATGTGGGCAGTTTTTCTCGTCCAATTTGTGCACTTGCCTTTTTATGTACAGTTTATGGGCACATTCTGTGTGTGAGTACCGAATGTGGTAGTGTGACTTTAAAAAAAATCTTTCTTTCTTTCTTTGTTCACATATTTTTTTCCGGCAGTTTTATGGCTGTCTCTTTCCATTCATCCTATAGCATACTAGTGTGTATATCACCCTTTCCATTGCTTATGTAGCGTACTAGTGTGTATATCGCCCTTTCCATTGCTTATGTAGCGTACTAGTGTGTATATCGCCCTTTCCATTGCTTATGTAGCGTACTAGTGCGTATATCGCCCTTTCCATTGCTTATGTAGCGTACTAGTGGTATATCGCCCTTTCCATTGCTTATGTAGCGTACTAGTGTGTATATCGCCCTTTCCATTGCTTATGTAGCGTACTAGTGTGTATATCGCCCTTTCCATTGCTTATGTAGCGTACTAGTGTGTATATCGCCCTTTCCATTGCTTATGTAGCGTACTAGTGTGTATATCGCCCTTTCCATTGCTTATGTAGCGTACTAGTGTGTATATCGCCCTTTCCATTGCTTATGTAGCGTACTAGTGGATATATCGCCGTTTCCATTGCTTATGTAGCGTACTAGTGGATATATCGCCGTTTCCATTGCTTATGTAGCGTACTAGTGGATATATCGCCGTTTCCATTGCTTATATAGCGTACTAGTGCATATATCGCCCTTTCCATTGCTTATATAGCGTACTAGTGGATATATCGCCCTTTCCATTGCTTATGTAGCGTACTAGTGCGTATATCGCATGTTTTTCAGGTTACATCTACATACGAGGGGTGATTGATAAGTTCTCGGCATAAGGTACAACGGATTACTTGTGGACAACTTGTTTAGGTTATTTCTCAACATAGTCCCCTTGCAAGTTTATGCACTTAGTCCAGTGATCCTGGAGCAAACAGGTCTCTTCCTTGTAAAAGTCAGCATCTAGTGCCAGTATAAAGTGGCCATCATCTGAAGCAAATTTGCGACCACTGAGCTCCATTTTGAGACCCTTGGTCTTCCTGGACGGGGATCATCTTCCAGACTTTTCCTTCCATGTTTGAATTCAGCTGTCCATTTCTTCACTGTGCTGTAAGAAGGGTCACTCTCCATTAGAGTCTCTATCATATCCTCATGGATTTCCTTCGATGATAAGCCCTTGATGCAGAGGTAGCGAATGACTGCTCAATGAGAAATTTTATAAATTTTCTCAGTTTCTGTCACCCCTTACTACTTCAGTAGCCTGTAAAAAAATTGATTTCAGTTAGTTCCATGTTTAATCTTACATTAATCTAATGTACAAGTGCACCTAATATCAATGGTGTGTTTCAAGTAGTTGTATCGTATGCCGAGAACTTATCAATCAGCCCCTCGTGTTTTTTTGTTTTTTTTTGCAGTTTCACGATGTAGAATTGTCTGCAGAATCTATGAACTTGGAAGTGATTTTGAAAACTGATTTTAAAAAATCACAATCAGTCCAAGTCAGTCTGTTGTTCAATTCTAATTTTTAAAAAGGATGTGTGTGTGTGTGTATATATATATATATATTTGAAAAAATATATATGACATCGGAATTAATGATAAAAATATCAATGTTACTGATGAAGTTATAAATAGTATTACTGATAAAACTATAACCAGTATTACTAACTAAAATTATAGTCAGTGTTCTTGACAAAAGTATAATCAGTATTACTTACAAAAATTTGTCAGTATTAGTATTGCTGACAAAAATACACTACCAGTGTTCGTTTTTTATAAGAAATGCTATAACACTGTGATGCAAAAAAAAAAAATGCTGTAACACTGTTTGTGATTAAAAAGAAAAGCTACCAGTCTTTGTGAAAACAAAATATATCAGAAGTGCTACCCGAAAACAGACAAATCTCTAATAACAAATCTTGAGATTCTATATCGCGTATTTTTATGCACTTATGTTTTCTGTGAAGAAAGATCTTTCGCAGCTGCCCAACCACCTTCCCGGTCGATGTGGACATAGATAAATAAATTAAATTTACTTACTTTTAGAATGAGAACTATTTTTTTTTAAACAATTTTATTTACACAAAATGATACAATAATTCCCCCACCCCCGAGATAAAATTCCTGATTCTACTTGTTCTTGCTAAACGACTTATTAAATTTGGCACTACACTGGATTACGGGAAAAAATTCAGTTTGCTTAAATTCTGGCAGTGAACCCAAACAAGCAGGTTTATCCGAAAGATTCCCCCTCCCCCAGTCTTTAGAACACTCTGAACTCTATCACTGATACTCAGGCGAAGAAGCGAAACCGATATCTCTAGGCTCACCGCAAAGGTCATAGACGACTCTTCCTTGCTGTCACTGACAATTCCTCTGTTCCTCTAGAGCAGCCATTTTTCTAACCCGAGACCCTGGTCGTACCTTTCTATGAGGGTAAGTTAATGGTTGTGTGTTTTCTGTGTGCCGAAGGGCTGAGTACAGAAGTTGTGTGTTTTCTGTGTGCCAAAGGGCTGAGTACAGAAGAAGTTGTGTGTTTTCTGTGTGCCGAAGGGCTGAGTACAGAAGTTGTGTGTTTTCTGCGTGCCAAAGGGCTGAGTACAGAAGTTGTGTGTTTTCTGTGTGCCAAAGGGCCGAGTACAGAAGAAGTTGTGTGTTTTCTGTGTGCCAAAGGGCTGAGTACAGAAGAAGTTGTGTGTTCTCTGTGTGCCGAAGGGCTGAGTACAGAAGTTGTGTGTTTTATGTGTGCCGAAGGGCTGAGTACAGAAGAAGTTGTGTGTTTTATGTGTGCCAAAGGGCTGAGTACAGAAGAAGTTGTGTGTTTTCTGTGCGCCAAAGGGCTGAGTAGAGAAGAAGTTGTGTGTTTTCTGTGTGCCAAAGGGCTGAGTACAGAAGAAGTTGTGTGTTTTCTGTGTGCCAAAGGGCTGAGTACAGAAGAAGTTGTGTGTTTTCTGTGTTCCAAAGGGCCGAGTACAGAAGAAGTTGTGTGTTTTTTGTGTCCCAAAGGGCTGAGTACAACAGAAGTGCATAAAGAGAAGCTAGGAGTGTATATCAAGAAAAGCCGAGTATAATCTGATCCAGAAATTCAACAATGGACGAATCACCTTGGTTGGTCACCATTTTCGAGACGAAGGAGACGTTACCAAAGGAGGTAACTCTTTGACTGAGCCAGTAGCCAGAAACCTTATTAGACGCTGGCTATCAAGGACTTGTGAATCGATGGGATAAATATATGAATGTACATGTCGAATAAAAAAAAATTCAGAAAAGTGCACGTAGTGTTTTTTTTTTTAAACTCGTGTTGTGAATTATTTTTTTACTTGTCATCGTAGGTTAGAATTGTTACCGATGTGTTTATGTAACAAAATTCGTATTGCATTTGCTTAGCTTTGCATCTTGAAATGACGACGCTTTTAGACTAGGGGGAAGTGACGAATACATGTAGTCATGGCTGATGACGCACAACATACGTTCAGGAAGTTTCCTACCTGTCTGACAAATTCTTTTTGTTTCTAAACCCATCCCTCTGTCAATAATCTATTGGCGCTAGACCTGAAACATCAGACAAACCACTCATCTTCTTGGCGTACCTCTCGTTTTCCTGTTAATTTTTTTTTTTTAAGCTTGACTGTGATGAAATCACGAACAGCGGATCTCAAGCGGACATGCTTGTCTATTTTGGTAATCGTCACATGCTGCAAGCGACAGTGTCAATAGTGACATTCCGGTAGTAGAACGAACTATTGAAACAATACGTTTGAAGTGCTCAGTGTCTCTTGATAAAGTAACCAACCGTCCTTTAAAATACGAGACAGTGACGTTGTTTAAGGATTTGTCTCGGGGATCGTATTACTTTATATCGGGAAGTAAAAAGTGTTCCCTATTTTAAAACGCGTTTTCCCATACTGTCCCGGATTCTCATCTTTGATCATCGCATGTTTGGAAATACCCATATTTTTACAAATCTTTTTTTTTTAAAAATTATCTCAGTGAAAAAGTGGCTATTGTGAAGAAAATCCACTCTGCAGAGAGGTGCAACAAGCCTGACTGCTACATCTGGAAGTAATAATGTAAACCCACTGTTTAAAATGTTGGGTTAAAATGAAATTGAAATCATCCACACACACAACAACAACACTAACATTAACCATGCAGTGACTGCTGTATAATCCGTGTCCGGATAACAGAGCTGGGCCACGCTTCTTTATGGACGTGGTCTCTCTTTAGTTGCGGGCTGTGAGCTCATCTTGCTCGTCACCTGCTAATTGCCGGGATTCTCGCAGGAGCTACGGATCTCGCGCACTGTACCGATGTGATTGGAGCACTTATGCTCTTCTTCAGCGTGTAGCATTTCTTCTTCTTCTTCTTCTTCTTCATTCGAGGTTGTTGGTCACTTCAGATCCTGATCCCTGTCCACATGGCAAAACGCGCAGTCCTCTCCGGATCCTGACAGGAGCCCCAAAGCTTTTGCCCCAAGCTTGTATCGTCTGGCCACGCCTCTCGTCTCAGGTCTGCATGGTGTGGGCACTCTTGAAGGATATGTTCTGGAGTCTGGACTCTGCTGCCGCATGAACATTCATCTGTGTGAGATATTTTGAGTCTAACATTATTATTTTAAATCTCCACTCTGTGGTGAACCATGAGATATCTGAGCTGAGTTTGTGGTGAGGAATATGTTGAAAGAGGGGAGGAAGGTGTGTGTAACGGGGGAAGGAGAGGTGAGGTGATCCACTGTGGCTTTCTTTTCTTCTTAAAGCAAATTCCAGATGCAGTACTGTAGCGACACAACAGCCTGATATCACATCGCGTGAAGATGAAGATAAAAGTATTAACAAACTTTTGGCTGGTATGTGGATAAAGATAGTTATCGCTGGTTCATCTATATTCGAACATCCTAGTTCACATTTGCTACTTCTCAAAATCAGCTACTAGCATGTATTATAGAAACATGTTCATACGACGGGTGATTGATAAGTTCACGGCATAAGGTACAGCGGATTATTTGTGGACAACTTTTTATTGGTTAGTTCTCAACATAGTCCTCTTGCAAGTTTATGCAATTAGTCCAGCGATCCTGGAGCATATAGGTCCCTTCTTTGTAAAAGTCAGCATCTTGTGCCAGTAGAAAGTGGTCTACATCATGAATGACGTCATCATCTGAAGCAAATTTTCGACTACTGAGCTCCTTTTTGAGTTTGATAAACAGGTAATAGTCCGAAGAGGAAATGAAGATAGAAGAAGAATCATGGGAAGAGAAGGAATGGGAGAAATAAATGAAAATAGAGAAAGACTGTGCAGTTTCTGTGAAGAAAACATGATGACCATCGGAGGGACAATTTTCCAACACAAAAACATCCATAAGGTGACTTGGAGGTCACCAGATAAATCCACAGAAAACCAAATCGATCACATACTAATAAACAACGAGTGGAAACGGTCACTACAAGATGTGCGAGCAAGGAAAGGAGCAGATGTAGGAAGTGATCACAACCTTCTGGTAGCAAAAATAAAACTAAAATTAAGGAAAGCCAAAATCGGAGAACACAGAAAGATACATTTTGATACAAGAAAACTGATAGACCAGCAAACAAGAAATGAATTCTCAATAGTACTTAAGAACCGCTTCAGTGTCCTACAAGACGAAGCAGAAATGTCCATATTAGAGTTCAATAAAACACTACAGGAAACAGCAAAAGAGGTGCTGGGATATTGGAAAAGGAGAAAAGAGGAATGGATAAGCGAGAACACATGGGAAAAGATAGAGCAAAGAAAAGAAATCAAGGGAAAATTACTGAACACCAAATCACAACGGCTTAAAGAACGAGTTTTAAGTAATTATGCACAAAAAGACAAAGAAGTGAAGGAATAATGCCGTCAAGATAAACGTCAATATTATGACAACTTAGCAGAAACAGCAGAGAAAGCAGCATATACAAATGACATGAAAACCATATATAAAATCACAAAGCAGATGACAGGTAACTTCAACACAAGATGTGAAAGTGCAGTAAGAACACAAAATGGACAACTGGTCAGTGGAGAAAGAGAAAAAATTGAAAGATGGAGGGAACACTTTAACACCCTACTAAACAGAACACAAGCAGCACAAACAATAGACATACCTGAAGCAAAAACGGAACTAAACATCAATACAGGACCAATAACAATAAATGAAGTAAAGGAGGCGATAAAGAAGCTAAAATCAGACAGGGCACCAGGTGAAGATGAAGTGACTGCGGAGATGTTGAAAGCAGAAGAAACAGAAACACCAAAACAACTTTGCCGGATATTACAACAAATTTGAGATTTAGAAAAAGCCCCAGAGGAGTGGAAAACTGGTCTTATAGTAAAACTACCAAAGAAAGGTGACCTCAGAGATTGCGGGAACTGGAGAGGCATTACCCTACTGCCACTCACCAGTAAAGTATTTTGCAGAATAATCATCAACAGAATTGTACCAACACTTGAGGAAAAACTTCTTAAAGAGCAGGCAGGATTTAGGAAAGGAAGATCATGCATAGACCACATATTTGTACTTAGACAAATATTAGAACAGGCAAATGAGTGGCATAGCACAACATATGCATTATTCATAGATTTTGAGAAAGGCTTTGACAGTATCAACAGAGATGCACTGTGGAAAATCCTAAGATGGCATGGCCTCCCCCATAAAATAGTTAATGTAATCAAAGCCCTATACGAGGGTTTTCAGTGCAAAGTTATCTGTGGAGAACATACCTCCAGCAGCTTTAGGGTACAAACAGGAGTGATACAGGGATGTGTACTATCACCAACATTATTTATCTTGTCAGTAGACTGGTTAATGAAGGAGGCAACATCAGACAAACGCAGAAGATTACAATAGACCCTTGACACAGTGCTGGAGGACCTTGACTTTGCGGACGACATTTGTCTATTATCAAGCAGTCACAAAGATATGCAAGATAAAATAAACAAGCTAACTCAGAATGCAAACAACATAGGACTAAAGATCAACGTAGGAAAGACAAAGTTAATGAAGCAAAATGTGAACAACAGAAATGTACTCAGAGTAGATAACAAGTTAGTGGAGGAGGTCAACGAATTTGTATACCTTGGCAGCAGAGTAGTAGAAAATGGAGACAGCACAGAGGACATCAACAGCAGACTTACTAGAGCAAACCAGGCTTTTGCAATGCTGCAGAATATATGAAAATCTACAAAACTAAGCATAAATATGAAAATCAGGATATTTAAGAGTAATGTTGTAAGTGTACTACTCTATGGAAGTGAATGCTGGAAAATCACCAAAACCATAGAAAACAAGTTGAATTCTTTCCAGACTAAATGTTTACGAAGAATTAGAAAAATATTTTGGCCAAACACCATAAGAAATAACATCTTATTAGCAGAAATGCAGATGAAACCACTGACAACAATTATTGAGGAAAGACGCTGGCGATGGTTGGGACATGTGCTCCGAATGACTGACAACTCACTACCAAAAATAGCACTAAGATGGACACCACAGGGGAGCAGAAGTAAGGGTAGACCAAAAGAGACATGGAGAAGAACAACAGAAAGGAGGTTGAGCAATAGAGGACTCACCTGGGCAAGAGCAGAAAAAAAGGCGAAGGACAGGCATTTGTGGAAAACCCTTGCGGAAGCCCCATGTGCCCTGGGCACTTAAGGTTCAGAGAGAGAGAGAGAGAGAGAGAGTCCGAAGAGGCCAAATCTGGGGAATAAGGAGGATGTCCAAGAAGATGGAAGCCGCATTCATGGATGGCAGCCATTGCCAACATCGACTTGTGAACTGGAGCATTGTCTTGATGAAAGATGACTCCTCTCATCAATTTCCCTCAGCGCTTTTCCTTCACTTTGACCCGCAGTTGCTTCACAAGATTAACATAATAAGCCCCGGTGACCGTTCTGCCCTTTTGAAGATAGTCTATCACTAGCACGCTTTCTGAATCCCAAAAGATGGAACCCATCACTTTGTCTGCAGATAGAATCACCCTTGTTTTCTTTGGAGGTGGGGATCCATGATGTTTACACAGCTTTGACTGTTCTTTGGTTTCTAGTTGAAAATTATGAACCCAAGTCCCATCCATAGTCACTAATTGCTGAAGAAACTTTTCAGGATTTGTAGAAAAATGACCAGGTTTGTCTCTTGACTGTCGTTTGTGATCAGCTCCAAGAAGTTTCGGGACCCATCGAGGAGAGACCTTTGTCATTTGAGGATTGTTGTTAATAATGGCATGAACACGTTCACTGGAGATGCCCAACTCAGTAGCAATGTACCGCTCAGTTAGTCGTCGATCCTCTATTATCATATCATGGATTCTGGCGGTGGTTTCATCGGTGGTTACCGTTCTTGGTCTTCCTGGACGGGGATCATCTTCCAGACTCTCCCTTCTATGTTTGAACTGAGCTGCCCATTTCTTCACTGTGCTGTAAGAGACTCTCCCATAGAGTCTCTATCATATCCTCATGGATCTCCTTCGATGATAAGCCTTTGATGCAGAGGTAGCGATTTCAATGAGAAATTTTATCAATTTTTTCAATTTCTGCCACCCCTTACCACTTAAGTAGCCTGTAAAAAAAATTGGTTGCAGTTAATTCCTTGAAACCTGGTGTTTAATCTTACATTAACCTGATCTACAAATGTACCTAATATCAACGGTTTGTTTCAAGTAGTTGTATCGTATGCCGAGAACTTATCAGTCACCCCCTCGTATTTTTTGCAGTTTCACAATGTAGAATTGTCTGCAAAAGCTACGAACTTGAAAGTGATTCTGAAAACTCATTTTAAAAAATGACAATCAATCCAAGTCAGTCTGTTGTTAAATTCTAATTTAAAAAATAAGAATATATATATATAGAATATATAATAAGATATAATATATAATAAGAATATAATATATAATAAGAATAAGAATAATAATAATAATAATAAGAATAAGAATATAATATATAATAAGAATATATATATATATAGATATATATATAGATATATATATATATAGAGAGAGAGAGAGGAAGACCGAAACGAAGATGGCTGCAAGACATCGTTGATGATCTGGAAATGGATGCAGCAGCAGCAGGCCATCTTGCTCACAACCGAGAGGCCTACAGGAGTGCTGTTTGGGAGGCAAAGTTCCGCAAGGGACATGCAAAGGAATGAATGAATGAATATATATATATATATATATATATATATGACATCGGAATTAATGACAAAAAATATCAATATTATTACAGTTAATTTCTTGAGACTTGGTGTTTAATCTTACATTAACCTGATCTACAAATGCACCTAATATCAACTGTGCTCTTCAATCATTTGTACTTTATGCCGAGAACTTATCAATCACCCCTCGTAGACCATTCATTCATGTATCGTTAGTTCGTGTGTTCAGGCATCCTCAGTGCACATATCGTTAGTTAATGTGTTCACATATCGCTAGTTAATATGATGACACATCGTTAGTTAATGTGTTCACATATCGCTAGTTAATATGATGACACATCGTTAGTTAATGAGTTCATCTATCGATAGTTAATATGTTCACATATCGTGAACAATATCTATCCATATCTGCCTTCTCAAGGCAATTTGCAGCGTCTATTTTTCTCCTCATTCAGATTTTCTTCTAGAAGAGATGGAGCACATAAAACAGTTTATCACTTCTTAATGTACAACAGTTCAGACAAAGATCTAGCTAGCGGTAGCTCCCTACAGAAGAAAAGTTTCTTGTATGTATCTTAGCCTTCAAGATGGCCAGTAAAATACTGTATAGTTTAATGTCTTTTTTTTACCGGAGTCAAAGTGAGAGGAAGCTGAACAGAATATTGCTAATGCTACTACTGCTGTTTCTACCACAATTGCTACAGCAACAACAACAACAACAACAACTACTACTACTACTACTACTACTACTCCTACTACTACTACTACTACTACTACTACTACTACTACCACTAATGGAAGTATTATAACTACTTCGGCTACTACCACCATTACTACTACTGCTGCTGCTGGTACTACTACTACCACTAATGGAAGTATTATAACTACTTCGACTACTACTATTACTATTACTTCTGCTGCTGCTACTGCTGCTGCTGCTGCTTCTACTACTACTACTACTACTACTACTACTACTACTACTACTACTACTACTACTACTACTACTACTACTATTATTATTATTATTATTGCTCCTGCTCCTGCTGCTGTTACTACTACTACTACAATTACTAAAATTACAATAATTTAACAATATAACACAGATAATAATAATAACAGCAGCAGCGGAAATAGTAATATAAGTAGTAGTAGTAGTTGCAGTTGTAGTGGTACTGGTATTATTATTATTATTAGTAGTAGTAGTAGTATCAGCAGCAGTTATTGGTATTGTAGTTGGTGTTGTATTATAATGATAAAGCGATAGCAGCAGTAGTAGTATTAGATGATGTAGTACTTGTAATAGTTGTGGCAGTAGTAGTATTAGAGAAAGTAGTACTTGTAATAGCTGTAGCAGTAGTAGTTGTAATCGTTGCTGTGTTGTTATGGCAGTATTAGTCGTAGTAGTGTTGATGGTTGCAGGAAGAAGAAGAAGAAGAAGATACCATCATACGATGTAGTATGAAGGCAGATGCGTATATTTCAAAAAATCCCAATTTTTTTTCTCATCTTAGATTAACATACGCATTCACGACTCATTACCAACCTAGAACTTAATCCACGAATCGAAGCTATCTCTTTGGTTGACTCCCGAGACTGAAGTTGTCTCTTAAAATCTTTGGCAAACAGAAAGACGTCCTCTACAGCTTGAACACGATTTGCGGATAATCGTGACGAGTTTGTGTAAGGAAAGCACATTTGATTACTTTTTCCCAACACGAATTAAGTCAGATCATTCTCTTAAGATCATCTCATGCAATGGAGATCTTCTTTAATTTTATTTTTTACTAAAATCAACGAGGTTGAGGTGGAGAGTGGCTTAAAAAAACTTTTTCAAGAGAATAAATACTGCAATTTGAAACTTTAACAAATTTTGTTCCTAATCTCGGATTATGCAGACATCCTAAAGTTCATATACACATATTTTGTGTATGCGTTTGCATTACGGTTTCGCCTTCTTTTAAGATAGTATTGCTTTCGTTATAATTTATCACGAATGTATTCTCTCCGTTTTTCTAACTTTCTTATTAAGCTAATTGTGTTACATTTCTAATACTGATAATAACATTCAACAAATGTACTATGATAGTTGAAGCTTGTTCCAAAAATTATCCTAAAAAAATAAACTTCTTTTAAGAGATAAGCAAAACATGAGATAAATGGTATATGTAGGTTAAACGTGAGATACGAGGATATCTATAGGCGAAACATGAAACACTGAGCACAAGGATTATATGTGGAGCATGGTTGCTTTTGTCTCGACCAGTTATCTTATCTTATATCTTATATCCTTCCCGTGCCGTTAAACGTCACATAGGGCTCGCAAGATAGTTCGCCAATTTTTCCTGTCTTCGGCAAGCCTTTCAATGGATTTTATGCCTATTAATTTGGCCTCTCTTAACAATGTCTTCTTCAGAGTTTCACGTGGTCTGCCTCTTTTTCTTTGGGCTGTTGTGTCCCATTTTATAGCTTGTTTTGGGATTCTCTGATTGTTTCTTCTCATCACGTGACCAACATATGTCCATCTCCTTTTCCTGATCACCCATGAGACTGGTTGTTGTCCATTCATCTGTCTTATCTCTGCACTGTTCTTGAATTCGTTCCACTTGATGCCGAGTATTTTCCTTAGGTATTTTTTTCAAAAGAGTCCAATTTCTTGTCTATTTCTTCAGTTTCCTATCTTTCGCATGCATAAATGAGGGTGGATATTACATTTGAATTGAATAGTCTTAACTTGGTTTTTGTGCTTATAAATTTTGAATGCCATATGTTCTCAAGATTCTTGAAGATCGATGCTGCTTTTGCAATTCTAACTTCCTTTCTGGTGTCACCATCCTGGTCTATGTAACTGCCAAGGTATGCAAATTGATTGACTTCTTCAATATCTGTCACTTCTAAGAGTTGTCCATTTTGATTATTGGGAAGTTCCATTATTTTTGTTTTGTCCTTGTTAATTTCAAGTCTTATTTTGCTTGCCAGTGAAGACAGGCTATCTGTTTTTTCTTGCATGGAATTCACATTGTTACTCACCAGAGTTATGTCATCAACAAAATCAAGATCTTCTAGTTGGGTCCCATGTACCCAATCAATATCTGTGTTACCTGTGCAGCATTTTTTCATTATGAATTCTATGGCAATTCCAAAAAAGCAAAGGAGACAGTATAGATCCTTGTTACACGCCTGTTTCAATCTGGAACCATTCACTCATCCCTTCTTCTGTTTTGACTGCACAAACATATCCATTGTAGAAGTACTTAATGATGTTGACAATTTTAGATGGTGTTCCATACAGACTTAAAATTCTCCATAATGAATCTCTGTGTATGCTATCAAATGCCTTTTTAAAGTCTATGAAGTTCAGTATTAATGGTTTCTGCTTTTCAATATGTTCTTCAAGTATTATTCTTAGAGTAAAGATCTAGTCGAGACAGCTTCTCCCTTCTCGAAATCCTGCTTGTTCTTCTCTCATTCCTGTATCCACTATGTCTTTAAGTCTGTTCAAAATGACCATGCAAAATACTTTTGACACAACTGATATTAAAGTTACTCATCTTCAATTGTTAAAGTCAGTAAGGTTGCTTTTTTTGGTATTTTAGCAATGATTCCTTTTTTCCATTTAGAAGGGATGTTTTCTTCTTTCTAAATCTTATTAAACATTCTCTGTAGTTGTCTCATGTTGTCACTATTGATATAGCTCTTAACATTTCGGGTGTTATTTCATCTTCACCTGCAGCTTTGTTGTTAGTCATTAAATTCACTGCTGTTTCAGTTTCATGCAATGTAATTTCATCTAGGTTGACATTTAGTTGTGGGGCTGGTAAGTCGGTTTCAAGGTTTAACAATTCTTTTGGGTGTGGTCGATTAAGCATTTCCTGGAAGTGTTCAGCACATCTTTGGTTTTGGTCTTTATTTGATGTTAATAGGGTTCCAGTTTTGCTAAGGATTGGTCTTTCTTTAGATGTAATAGTACCTGTTAGCCTCTTTTGTATGTTATATAAAGTTTTGCTGTCTCCTGTTTTTGCTGCTTTCTCTGCCTCTTTCGCCATATTGTCTATGTATTCTCTGTTATTCCTTCTAGCCGAACCTTTATACTTTCTTGTCTATTTCTTTGTATGTTGCTACCAGTTATGCTAGCGAAATATTGTAGAATCATACATAATGGAGGCTGCTTGTAAAACTGATTGCGAGCATCTCAAATAAAAAGTTAACTTTAGCTCAAATAAAAATTTAACTTTAGCTATGTTCTATACAGAGATAAGGTAGATGACTGAACAACAACCTGTCAAATGAGTGATCAGAAAAAGGAGACATATATCGGTCACGCGATGAAAAGAAACAATCAGAGAATCCCCCCCCCCCCCAAAAAAAAAACAAGCTGTCAAATGGAACACAACAGGAAGAAGAAAAAGAGGTCGACCATGTGAAACGCAAAAGAGGACATTGTTAAGAGAGGCCAAATTAGTAGGCATAAATTCCCTTTCATGAGGTTGAAAAGCTCGCTGAAAACAGAAAAAAAAATTGGCGAACTATCCCGCTAGTCCTATGTGATGTTAAACGACACAGGAAGAATGTAAGATGTCAGATGTTCTATACTGTCTTTTGAGACTAAAATGGCAGTTATAGAGTTTGTACTAGTGAATGAGCTAGTATTTATTTACATTTGTTACTGGTGGATGATCTGGTATTTTTTTTTACATTTGTAATAGTGGATGGGCTGGTATTTATTTACATTTTGTATTAGAGGATAAGCTGGTATTTATTTACATTTTGTATTAGAGGATGAGATGGTATTTATTTGCATTTTGTACTAGAGGATGGTAAATGCATGCGTCAGCAGGGCGGGCATCTTGCTTACATCCAAGAGGCCTACAGGAGAGCTGTTAAGGAGGCAAAAGTTCCGCAAGGGACATGCAAATGACTGACTGACTGACTGACTGACTAGAGATTGAGCTGGTATTTATTTACATTTTGTACTGGTGGATGAGCTGATATTTATTTACATTTTGTACTAGTGGATTAGCTGGTGTTTATTTAATGTTGTACTAGTGGATGAATTACACTTTGTACTGGTGGATGACACTAAAATTGTAAAATATTTTATTTTTGATTATGTTTTTGGTTTGGAGTTTGATTGAGACGAGTTGTAATTATTACTTCTTATTTCTCCTTATTAATTCTTATTTGCTTTATCGCCTTTTCACTTCTCCACTTATTACTTCTCTCCCTCATCTCGCTTCTCGCCCCCTCTCCCCCAAATCTCACGTCGTCATCTTTTAGCTTTAGTCATCCTTTGTTGCTGTCACGTGACCGTCAGTGCAGATTTCTCTAGTGCTCGTGGCTTAAATGGCTAGCCTAATGTAACGAGATGGCGCCCAATGAAGTACAGCTGTGCCTGGAACACTCTCAATTACCTAGCCTCTCCTGACGATCCACAACCCAGGTCAGCTGGTGTCCATATAAGCTCCCTTAAATAATCTTTGTGGCTGGACAATGAAATTATCATCTCAGTCATTCTCTAGCTCCTCCAACAATCAGTAAGTACTCAGAAGGCATACATTTGATCCAGGAAAAATAAAGGGTTGGATTACTGATAACACCGGCACCACCCACGTTTACAGCTGTTAACATATAAACACACACAACAGGTCTCTCCACAGCAAATTAAACACCGCGCACGAAAAATATGAGCACGACATGACACTTCAGCGCTCATTTATTTATTTACACTATGTACTAGTGGATGAGCTGGTATTTACTTACAACAGTGGTTCTCAGTGTCTCAGATCTCAGGTCTCCTTTTTCAACCCATGGTGTCCCCAGATCCTCTACTTATGTTAAATCATCATCCAAAAGGTGTTGCGTTGGTGTAGTGGATAGTGCACATGTCTGCCGATCAGAAGGTTACTGTTTCGATTTCGCACTTGAGCTGGGTCAACCCAGCCTCGAAGTATGGATACCTGGGTTTTCCCTAGGAAAATAAAAGCAGAGAGGACAGGCTCTGGAGTCCCTACCTCATATGCCGCAGTGGCCTAGAAATGTGTAGGTACTAACGCTTCACACCCCTACAGCAATTATATGCTGAGAGACATACGAGGGAGTGATTGATATGTTCTCGGCATAAGGTACAAATATTTGAAGCACACACTTGATATTAGGTGCATTTGTAGATCAGGTTAATGTAAAATTAAACACCAAGTTTCAAGAAATTATCTGCAACCAATTTGTTTTACAGGCTACTGAAGTGGTAAGGGGTGGCAGAAATTGAGAAAATGGATAATCTTTCTCATCGAGCAGTCATTCGCTACCTCTGCATCAAAGGCTTATCATCGAAGGAGATCCATGAGGATATGGTAGAGACTCTAGGGGAGAGTGCCCCTTCTCAGCTCAATTCAAACGTGGAAGTGAGAGTCTGGAAGATGATCCCCGTTCAGGAAGACCAAGAATGGTAACCACCGATGAAACCACCGGCAGAATCCATGACATGATAATGGAGGATCGACGACTAACTGAGCGGTACATTGCTACTGAGTTGGGCATCTCCCATGAACGTCATTATTCACAACGATCTTCAAATGACAAAGGTCCCGAAACTTCTTGGAGCTGATCACAAACGACAGTGTCTCAACATGTCAAGAGACAGTCTCGGCCATTTTTCTACAGATCCTGAAAAGTTTCTTCAGCAATTTGTGACTATGGATGAGACTTGGGCTCGTCATTTTCAACCAGAAACCAAAGAACAGTCAAAGCTGTGGAAACATCATGGATCCTTCCACCTCCAAAGAAAACAAGGGTGGTTCTGTCTGCAGACAAAGTGATGGGTTCCATCTTTTGGGATTCAGAAAGCGTGCTAGTGATAGACTATCTTCAAAAGGGCAGAACGGTCACCGGGGCTTATCATGTTAATCTTGTGAAGCAACTGCGGGTCAAAGTGAAGGAAAAGCGTCGATGGAAATTGACGAGAGGAGTCATCTTCCATCAAGACAATGCTCCAGTTCACAAGTCGGCGGTGGCAATGGCTGCCATCCATGAATGCGGCTTCCAGCTTCTTGAACATCCTCCTTATTCCCCAGATGTGGCCCCTTCTGACTATTACTTGTTTATCAAACTCAAAAAGGAGCTCAGTGGTCGAGAATTTGCTTCAGATGATGACGTACTGGCACAAGAGCTGACTTTTACAAAGAAGAGACCCGTATGCTCCAGGATCGCTGGACTAAGTGCATAAACTAGCAAGAGGACTATGTTGAGAAATAATCCAAAAAAGTTGCCCACAAATAATCCGTTGTACCTTATGCCGAGAACTTATCAATCACCCCTCGTAGATAGATGCATTATCGAGATAGGATTTTCACAATTTTACATTCTTTTACGGTGACACAACTCCTCCACTTAGACTTGAAATTCCTACTCGTGGAGCCACATGTCTTCTTTTGAGAACCACTGATTCACAGAATTTTGCGAGCCTGAAGCACGATTTCAGTTATCTCCCATCCTCTTTGTATAATCGTCTGTATCAGCGACAATAAAGATTCGGCATTTCGTGACTCAACAGTAAGGAGGGAAAATGTGGAGAAAAGATGTGGATAAAAATGCATCTGTCCATTTGGTGTCTTATAGATACCTCCACCCATAATTCTTTGTGTGGGTTTTCAAAGCAGAAGTGTGGTCCAAAGAACCTAGAATTCATGTGTTTACCCAGGTTTGCTTTGCTAATTCAAATACTTATTGAACACGGAAGACGTGTTTTACAATGTACATCCGCGATCCAGCCTTCGCTTTCCTTAAAATCTTTCTTTCGTAAAGTTTGTCTGCTGTAGCCATGGTCTTTGTATGAAGCCCTAATGTAACTATACTGCTATAGCCATTCTCTATACTGTATATAAAGCCCTAACGTATCTTTTGTATGAATTCAAGTTTTAAAAAAAGAGCGTTTAGTTTTGACTTTGATGTCAAAGCTGGCAGAATTCAAAGAATGTAATGGCATTCACTTTTAAGCTTTTGTGCAGCCTCCATTTTAAACTTGCATTCAGTTTCCAGCGGTTTAAGAATGACGTAATCAAAACCAGCGTCAAAACTGAAAGTTGGGAGACGTGCGCAGTTTACAAAATAACCTTTCATGCCGTCGAGACCACTGGCTTGCTTGTGTAGGTCGGGGCTTAAAAGCAGAAAAGTTCGGAGTATCATACGATTAGGTCAAACGTATCACGGTTCAGCAGGTTTTTCTTTGTTCTAATTATCTGTATTTAAAATAAATAGGAGTATCACCTTACACTCGATCCACCAGCTTGTTCAAGTTTCCCGCATAATTTCGATTGCTTCCCCTTAAAGTTCATTCAAGTGCCAAGAAACTGCCCTATACATATTTTCAACGAATGTCCATTTAATTATGACACCGAAGTGTCAGGTTAACTTGAGTGTCAGCCTTCACATCTGAAGTAAGGTTTCGAGATCTACACGTCTCCAGTTAAGTTTGCTTGACATTGCTCCTGTTAGATGTACTAGGGTTGCGAAACTCCTTTTGCTTGCTTAATGAAATGAACAGACCTTGATCACTTGTGTATTCTAGTTGTCTGTGTTTGCTTGTTGTGATCGAGTAGGTAGACGCGCAGTCTTTCACTCAATCTCGGACTTTCGGGTGTGGGATCGAATCTCGACAGTCACCTTGTATTTGTCAGGTTCTCGCCGGCGCTACGGAGCACGTGCACCGTGTTGAGATCCTCCGTCTCAGGAGATCCAATCATTTATGGACTTCTTCAGACCTGCCCTGATGATAATTCTTTAACATTTTAATATTTTATGCGACTTCTCATTCTTCTTCTCTCCTCCTTCTCTACAGCCCCAACGAACCTGTACAAACTTTGTGTTCAGTAATTTGTGTTTCACGAAGTTATGTTATACGTTTTAAAGTCTACAAATAAACAAAACGGGTCTTATTACACTGAGAATTATTTCATATACAAAGACAAACCAAAACAGCAGCAACGACATCTACAACAACTACAGCATCAGCATAGTCTCAGATAATAGAATCTCATTTGATATGGCTTGACGAGAATGCTCGCTCTGATGCCAGGGCAGCTGCAAGCAGACTTAAATGAACAGAACGCGCCCCAAAACCCCACTCTGCCCGTACAGTCTCCACACTCCAGAATACATCCTGGAAACCTCGTAAGTCTACAGAGATTTACGAGCTCAGATCTCGGACAGGAAAAGGACAGGGATAGAAATCGGTTTAGCACTCATGAAGAACTCCTACTGATAATGAAACTCACCGAAACCACCTTTCACCTTGCCCAGATGGCCAAGAATGAAGCTGAACTAAAAAAAAAAGAAAGAAAAGAAGACAAGTAACAGTCTACCCAGACAACTCGCCTCAACAAAGCGCTCTATGGAAAAGTCTGTGTCACAATAGCCTGTTCATTGAAGTAATGAGGTGAAAAATCTGTGACTGTGGAGAAAATTGCTGGGCAGATTTGCATAGGAGCTAATCTGATTTTTTTTTTTTAGAAAGGGGAGGGGGATAACCTGTGACAGAATAAGTGTGTTAGTGTATGCAACCCTGCATGAACTCACGTAAAGGTAACGCTCCTGAGTTTGTTTATATACTCAGGCCATCAAGGTGACTGCCCCTGCTTTTTTAGCTCATTTTTGGGTGTGCAGTAATTGTCCTGCACGGATTTGTGTAAAAAACAGCGCGTTAGTGGGCAGAGCACTATCTCATTTTTTAATGCACGCTTCGGCAAAAAGCCACAACAAGCAGTTATCATTGGGACAATTTTATCACTTCTCAGAAGAGTAAACCGACCAGTTCTACAGCATATGGAAGAAAAACAAAATGACTGGTTTGGTCACCACAGGTAGAAATATTTATAGCCCACCTTGAATGTCCTTTACTACAGGTAGAAATATTTATAGCCCACCTTGAATGTCCTTTACTACAGGTAGAAATATTTATAGCCCACTCTGAATGTCTTTTTACTACAGGTAGAAATATTTACACACCACCTTGAATGTCCTTTACTACAGGTAGGAATATTTATACACCACCTTGAATGTCCTTTACTACAGGTAGAAATATTTGTAGCCCACCTCGAATGTCCTTTACGCTATTGTATCTTTTTGTTTTTCAAATTATTTTTCACTTTTAAAAATCCTTAATTCCTGGAAAAGGCAAATGTACTTCACGATTTGAATTACATCAGTTAAAGTAAATTGCCTGTTTTGATGCACTTTAAAATTTGTTTTACCGAGATTATTCTGAATGAGTTATTTTTCCGTTAAAGTTAACGTCTTCTCTCGGATCCCGAGAGCATGACTCATCAGATATTAATATTTGGTTGTGTACATAGGACACATTTCTTTCTTTGTCTGTAACATCTTTTTGAAAATAAAGTTGCGAATTTCTCCCTTCCTTCTTCAGTTGAAAGGTGGAAAAAACCCGAAGGTTATTCCGTAGATGAATACAAAAAATGCATTGTTTTGTTTTCAATTCCCAGATTCAGAGAAAGAGTGGAGGTGCTAGTATTTGAGCTTTTAATATTGCCTAAGGCGAGCCCATAAATGGACTTAGATATCTAACACCTGTCAATCTATAATTAGTCTTGCAAAAAAAAAATTCCCCGCAAAAAAATTTATTGATTATTCTAAAATTAATCTCCGCATATAGAAGTCTACCGCAGGCTATGTATAGTTCATAGATGGCGAACAAAAGGCAACGTTTAGGAATGTGGAAGCTAACAATTCAGAGGAAAAATATGCTCTTGATTCCGTCATGTTTGACTTGACCTGTGCAAACAAAATGGCAGGCTCTCGATGAGTGTACGACATCATTATCAGTGTGACTGTATTTAAGATGAACCTTTGAGATGTTTATACAGAACAAAAAAATGTGTTGGAAAAAGGGGGCACAAATAACAATCAATAAGATTTTAACAAAACAAACGCATTCTTCTTCTTCTTCTTTGTTTTGTTGAGACATTTCACTATAAGGAAACTAGAAGGAAGTTACTCTAAAATTAAAAACATGGGGTTGGATTAAAAATATGTTCATTCATTCATTCATTTGCATGTCCCTTGCGGAACTTTGCCTCCCTAACAGCACTCCTGTAGGCCTCTCGGTTGTGAGCAAGATGGCCTGCTGCTGATGCATCCATTTGCAGATCGTCAACGATGTCTTGCAGCCATCTTCGTTTTGGTCTTCCTCTTTTTCTTTTTCTCATTATGTATCCTTCCAATACGGTCTTCTCTAAATTATCATGACGTTTAATGTGCCCAAAATATTTAAGTTTTCTCTGTTTAATCCTCTTTACTAGCCAGCCTTCTTCAATATTAAGCTCTTGTAGTATAGATATAGTTGTTCTTTTTTGTGTCCACGATATTTGGAGAACTTTTCTGTAGCATTTACATTCAAAGGCATTTATGTGTTTCTCAGCTGTTTTGTTAAGTGTCCAGGTCTCACAAGCATATGTTGCGATGGGAAAGATGCATGCCCTTAAAAATCTTATTTTTGTGGTTCTGTCTGCTCCTCTCCACAGATTCTTTATTTGTTTTACTTTCTGAAGAGCGATAGATGTCCTCCTTTTAATTTCCCTCATTGTATCTCCATTATTAGTTAGTAGTGATCCAAGATATTCAAAACTCTCCACTTCTTCCAGTTTTTCTTCATTGATACATATTTCAGTTGCTTTGTTTGTTTTGTCAGTTGTCATCAATTTAGTTTTCTTTGCATTAAGATAGAGGTTCTGCTCTTCGCTGTTCTTACGGACTGACATAATTAGTTTTTCCATTCCTTTTTGTGTTGTGGACAGTAATACTGTGTCATCAGCATATCTAATCTCTGGTATTTCATAACCTCCAATTGTTATGGCATCGTAATATTCTTTGTCTACATCTTCTCTAACATTCCTCATTATATTTTCAGTATACAAGTTAAATAAATAGGGTGACAATATGCACCATGACGGACCTCTTGTTTTATGTCAAACCAAGTTGTTGTTTCACCATTTATTCTTACTGCTGCTTGTTGGTCTAGATACAGCAGTGATGTTAATTGTATCACATGTGTTGGAAATCCCATTTTTCCATTATTTCCCAAAGTTTCTGGTGTTGTACACAATCAAGTGCCTTTGAGTAGTCTATAAAGGCTAAATATAGATTCACATTAAACTCTCTGCATTTCTCTATTATTAATCTTATATTGAATATATGATCTTTTGATCCTCTTCCTTGCCTGAAACCAGCTTGGACCATATTGACTTCTTCTTCTAATTTCTTTCAAAGTCTCCCCATTATGATTTTTAACAGAATTTTACTGGCATGACTAATCAAGGCAACAGTTCTGTAGTTTGTGCATAATTTCAGGTTACCCTTTTTTTGGCAGTGGTATGAATACAGTTCTTTTCCATTGTTTTGGCCAAATACCTGAATGCCATATCTTTTTACACAGTGCATGATAGATTGTTGCACACTCCTTTCCTCCTGCTTTAATAAGTTCAGCTGTTATCTCATCACATCCTGGTGATTTACCATTTTTCTGATTCTTTATTGCCCATAAAACTTCTTCTATTGTCGGTTCGGGTTCTTTCTCCTGCAATAATAATTCACACTGTTGATTTCTGTTTCCACAGTCGGTTGTTTCATACATTCCTCTGCAATATTCCTTCCATCTTTCTAGAATTTCCTCTGTCTCTGTCAAGGTATTCTCCATCTCATCACAAATTACATTTAGCTTAGGTGTGACATTTCTCGTCAATGTCTTCTTTTCTTTAATCATTTCACTATCTCTTCCACACTTCTGATGTTCTTCTGTTCTTTCACAACAATCTTGTATGTATTGTTTTTTTTTGTCTTTTCTTATGTTTCTTCGTACTTCTTTTGTTAAAGTTTTATATTTCTCTTTATTGTTGTTTGTCACTTTCCATTGTGTCTTCATTTCTCTACTTTGTTTTATCAGTTCTAGTGTACCTGCTGTGATCCATCCATTCTTTTGTGTTTTCTTTACTGGAACCATGTCTTTAGCTGTTGTTATTAAGATATCTTTGGCCTGCGTAGCCAATTCATCTGGTGCCATCTCCTCCTGTACCATCAGGATTTCGAAACGGTTCTTCACTTCTATACCGTATTGCTCTGGTATATTTGTAAGATCAAAGCGGAGTGGTCTTGATCCCGTAACTATCTTTTTCATCTTTATCTTCATGTCTGCTATTAATAACTCATGGTCCGTGTCGCAATCAGCACCTGGTAAAGTTTTTGCTGATGTTATACTTGACCTCCACCTTCTTTGCACTAAAATGTAATCTATTTGATTCCTGGTTTTCCCATCAGGTGATGTCCTATATGCTAATTTTCATTTTATTTAAACTTTGTTCAAATATCACTCTTGGCGTTGATTTACACATGCGTGCAAGATTATCAGCCCTACCAGTGTTATCCTGGAGTAAAAAAAGTTGCGGTTTCTGCACGTATCTACGACGTTCATTTACAGACACGCCCAGTGTTAAATGATGTGTTTGTAAAATGTTATGTTTAGATTAAGTACACATTCTAGTACTGCAGATCGTGTGGTGGACACTGCAGATCGTGTGGTGGACACTGCAGATCGTGTGGTGGACACTGCAGATCGTGTGGTAGACACTGCAGGTAGTGTGGTGGACACTGCAAGTAGTGTGGTGGACACTGCAGATCGTGTGGTGGACACTGCAGATCGTGTGGTAGACACTGCAGGTAGTGTTGTGGACACTGCAGGTAGTGTGGTGGACACTGCAGGTAGTGTGGTGGACACTGCAGGTAGTGTGGTGGACACTGCAAGTAGTGTGGTGGACACTGCAGGTAGTGTGGTGGACACTGCAAGTAGTGTGGTGGACACTGCAAGTAGTGTGGTGGACACTGCAAGTAGTGTGGTGGACACTACAAGTAGTGTGGTAGACACTGCAGGTAGTGTGGTGGACACTGCAAGTAGTGTGGTAGACACTGCAGGTAGTGTGGTGGACACTGCAAGTAGTGTGGTGGTCACTGCAGGTAGTGTGGTGGACACTGCAAGTAGTGTGGTAGACACTGCAGGTAGTGTGGTGGACACTGCAAGTAGTGTGGTGGACACTGCAAGTAGTGTGGTGGACACTGCAAGTAGTGTGGTGGACACTACAAGTAGTGTGGTAGACACTGCAGGTAGTGTGGTGGACACTACAAGTAGTGTGGTAGACACTGCAGGTAGTGTGGTGGACACTGCAAGTAGTGTGGTGGTCACTGCAGGTAGTGTGGTGGACACTGCAAGTAGTGTGGTGGACACTTCAGATCGTGTGGTGGAAACTGCAGGTAATGTGTAGCTTTGACAGCTCTCAGCTTCGGTTACTGTGCTTGCCGTGTCTTCTGTCTCCCTGGAACTGACAGCTGGTTTTCTTTGCAGCTGATGCAGTGAAGGTGTTGAGGCCATCCTCGCGTCGGCGTGGGAGCGGGTCATAGCAGCTATTTTCTTTTAATCCCTCAGGGGAGCTAAAAAAGCAGAGGATGTGCAGGACTTCTTTAGTAGATCCAACCACCATGAAACTATAACGATCCCTGCCCCTGTTAGCCAGGCTATGCCTATTACTGGGGGTTGGGGGGGGGGGGGTAACAACGAAGAAATTGGGCGGGGTCTTGGTCAGCTATGGTTCGCCATCCCTGACGCCAGCATGTCAGTTAATGGTCGCTGATTGGCTAAAACAGACAGCGTCATCGCTCCTTCTCCTCCTTACTATGCTGTATGTTTCGAATTAAGAACTTTTCCCATTGTGTTGAAAATGGAATTCGCCATTTTTATTCTTCTGTTATTCTCCATGTTACATTTCTAATAGCGTGTTTTCATATGTTCCAAGTAATGAAATTTTTCAGCGATGTTAATGCCATGTACACACCACACTGACCTATGATGTAGAAATACTGAGGGTGCTTACGAAACTGGAAAAGAAAACTGAGGCCCTAGTAATATGAACTATACAGAGGAAAGGGCCGTAATATTGAGGACAGAGAAGAGTACAAATAAGTACTAAATTTGAAGTTAATAAAGTCAAATAAGAAGTTGAGAAGAGAAAAGCAAAAAAAAAAAAAAAAACAAAACAAACTTGGTAGTCAAAATATTTTTGACCAAATCGAAAATCATACTACAGTAAATAAAATCGCATTTGAGGAAAAAATGAAGAAAAGAAAGAGGACGACGACAAGGTGTAAATACGTGGACAACAAAGTAATGGACGAATAGGTGTAAATACGTGGACAACAAAGTAATGGACGAATAGGTGTAAATACGTGGACAAAAAAGTAATGGACGAATAGGTGTAAATACGTGGACAACAAAGTAATGGACGAATAGGTGTGAATATGTGGACAACAAAGTAATGGACGAATAGGTGTAAATACGTGGACAATAAAGTAATGGACGAATAAGTGTAAATACGTGGACAACAAAATAATGGACGAATAGGTGTAAATACGTGGGCAACAAAGTACTGGACGAATAGGTGTAAATACGTGGACAACAAAGTAATGGACGAATAGGTGTAAATACGTGGACAACAAAGTAATGGACGAATAGGTGTAAATACGTGGACAACAAAGTAATGGACGAATAGGTGTAAATACGTGGACAACAAAGTAATGGACGAATAGGTGTAAATACGTGGACAACAAAATAATGGACGAATAGGTGTAAATACGTGGGCAACAAAGTACTGGACGAATAGGTGTAAATACGTGGGCAACAAAGTAATGGACGACAAGGTGTAAATACGTGGGCAACAAAGTAATGAACGACAAGGTGTAAATACGTGGACAACAAAGTAATTGACGACAAGGTGTAAATACGACAAGGTGTAAATACGACACGGTGTAAATACGTGGACAACATGGTGTAAATACGTGGACAACAAAGTAATGGAACGGATTTCAACTTGGACAGGTGTACTGTGAAAGCAAGGAACAGATCAGAATGGAGATCCACTGCATCCAATTTTCTCCGAGGAGATGGCACAAGGTGATGATGTAGCTTGAACAGTGTTAAAATGTGGAGGAGTCTTTTCTGACACATAGCGTCTCAAAATCAATTCATACTCTGTTAAATACAGGTAATTTCACCTTTATTATACCCAGTAGCGTTAGTGTTCGAAAGAGAATCAAAAAGTAAAGGCAACATACTATTTCATATGGGTAAAGGTAAAAGGTAATCATGTCATGCCTGAGAGACACATGACATGGTGTTAGTGCCCACATTTTCCTTGACCTGTCAGCACACTTAAGGCTGATGTGGCCAGCACCACGCATGGCTGTCTTTCCTTCCCCAACTCCAGAAGTCGGGTACCCATTACTACAGTTGGGTGACCTGGGGCGCCTCTGGTGGGATACAAACCACTTTCCTTCGCCATGAGAGACTAGTGGACTAACCACTTCGCCACTCAGACTTTTATATCGTTGACTGTGAGCAAATGAATGAAACGGCTGTAACATTTCTCCGCAGAGTCCCCTGTAGGTCCATGCATTTTTTTTTTTGTATTGTTCCACCAGCTTATTCAGTCCTTGGTAGAAGCTCTTCCACTGATCCCGAATCCGCGACCACACCGTTTCTTTAACCGCATCATCCCAGGTAAACTGCGACCCCGTGGAGAATCTGTAAGTGGGATCATGGACTTGATAATCCCATGGGGGCAAGATTAGGAATATAAGCGGGATGAGGAAGAGTTTGAAAACTGCGGTTGTTACGCCTTCACCGTCGTAGCCGCTGCATCTGGAGAGCATTGTCATGGTCCAAAAAGACTGCGTTTTTTTTTTACTGCATTGCTTTTCTTTTTCTGCGAACTGCAGGTTTAAGTTTGCTCTCTGAGCATAGCACGGCGAGTCGCGCCAGTCATTGTCTGTCCGTGGTTCTGAAAATGTGTAAGAATAGGACTTCTTATGTCCCAAAAACAGAGTGAAGGCGCAATCAGCGACCCATAGCTGATATGCTAGCGTCAGGGTTAGCGAACCATAGCTGATATGCTAGCGTCAGGGTTAGCGAACCATAGCTGATATGCTAGCGTCAGGGTTAGCGAACCATAGCTGATATGCTAGCGTCAGGGTTAGCGAACCATAGCTGACCAAGACCATGTCCTACTTCTCCGTTGGTACCCCCGTAACAGGCCTAGCCTGGCTAAAAGGACAGGGATCGCCTTAGTGTCCATGGTGGTGGAGTCTTTTAAAGAAGCATTGCACACCCGCTGCTTTTTAGCTGTAATTCGGGACTGAAAGAATAGCTGCCATAAACCGCTCCCACGCCGATACGATATTGCAGCCCAACACCTCCACAGCATCGACTGCAAAGAACACCAGCTTCCAGTTACAGGGAGATATCACAAGACAAAATGTCCCCAAAAATGTCAGCATGATTTTTTTTTGGGACAAATATCTTCTGACTCACTAAAATACAAAATGTTTAGTGTTCTGAAAAATTTCAAGAAAATCCCATGAAATGTATGCCACCTTTTAAAGCTACAGCCAACAGACGAATGAAGCTGTCATTATTCACATGCACACAAGAACATGGATAGAACGCACCAACCCATGTCCTCACCTTGATCACATGTCTCAACTATCTCCACCCAAAGGTAAGTTCCGTGTGTAAGTCAGAAAGTAAATATTAGATGTGAGACGGCTGACGAAATAATGAAACGTCATTTTTATGAATGTGTTACTCTTGTGTAAATTATGTTTTTAAAGACGTCGGATTGCACAGAATTAGCATCCATCTTTGTAGGCATTGCCTTTTTTATGTGTGACTACGGTACACAGAGTAGACAAACAAACAAACAAAAAACCCATGGCGATTTAGTCTGCCTAAAGAATGGTGTGAGCGATCCTCCATGTAAATAACTTTTCAAAACATCAAAACAAGAATGATAAAGAGGAAGTAGTTCTAAGGAAGGCTAAGAGAGAAGGTAACTTTCAGTGTTATAGGATGAAGGAATAGAAAAAAAATCATTTTGAAGTAACAGAATCTGAGGATTAAGAAGATATATATTTTCACAGCAAAGATCCACGGTTCTTTCTTTCACTTAATGTAACCCCCCTCACACACACAAATTGAAAACTTTCAGACTTTGAACATTTTCAAGAGACTTCTCATTGCTAAATTTACACTGGCAGTCAGGACTACGTGAACTTAATATTGAAGAAGGCTGGCTAGTAAAGATGATTAAACAGAGAAAACTTAAATATTTTGGACACATTAAACGTCATGATAATCTAGAGAAAACCGTCCTGGAAGGGTACATAATGGGAAAAATAAAGAGACGAAAACCAAGGCGACGATGGCTGCAAGACATCGCTGATAATCTGCAAAAATGGATGCATCAACAGCAGGACATCTTGCTTGCAACAGAGAGGCCTACTTGAGAGCTGTTAGGAAGGCAAAGTTCCGCAAGGGACATGCACATGACTGAATTGACTGAAGTCAGGACGTGCTGAAGTCTTGACTTTCTTGTTAATACAGTACTGAATGATGCTGTTGAAGAAATCGATGGATATATTCTCAAGAGCTTGTCCTACTCTTAAACTTGGTGGAGCAGAACGGCTCGCATAGGATCATACGGAGAATTGAGAGACATTTCTTAATTAGGGAGTGGGTGCAGCTTCTACTGGGTTCTCTGTTATCTAGATTGACGTGGATCTACTGTTCAATTCATGCGGGAGTCAAAGGCAATGAGAAAGCAGTCATGTCATAAATTCAGGGCACTCTAAACGTGGACAAGGAGGAGATTGCAAGAGCCATCTTGAAAATGCTGCGTATGGAGGACGATATCGGGTTGAATTAGGATGATCGAATTGGGGGAGGAGAGGGGAAGTGGACGTTTTTCTAAACGAAGTGGTTTAGGGTGCCTTATCCACAACCAGTGTATACCTGGCTCCATCAGCAGGCGCACACTTCAGTGGGTGTTGGAATGGAAGACGGAGGATGTATGGGAATGCCCGGAGGGCGGGGATGTCAGTCTCTGCCTACAGATTACAGCCAGGTGAAGACGTTCATGCTGAAAGACAAGGTATTATTGGCAATCGAAGAAGACAGACTTCTGCAGCTTAGATATGGAATCTCTATGAGTCCTGAACAAACAAAACTAATTACTTCACCAAAAGAAATGCACAGGAAACTACGCTTTTTTGCCGGGCCCCAGAAAAGAAAGAAGAACACCTTGGCAAATGAAAGAATCGAGAACATTGTTTCAATTTTTAATGTAGTTAATAGAACTATGCATGAATATCTAAAAGAGACTGCTCACTAACGTTTTCGAAGAATGACAATGGTTTTATTAGAATAGAAACACAACGAAGCGCTTAGAAAATTGATTGTTGTTGCACTACTTTTGTTTTCCAGATTTTAAAATGTAGTACTGTAAGTCGAGATCAGTGATTGCGTAACTCTTCCAGGGATGTGACCCGCTTGTCTCCCAGATGACAACTCTAACATGCCCTTCCCGCTCAGTTGGTTCCTGTTCCGCCTACCGCTAGCTTGTTCTTTACCGTCAGTTTGGATTTTCCCAGGCCCCCCCCCCCCCACGGGCGAGACGGTACTGCTCACTTTGGAACCACAGGTGTAGGTTATTTTGACAATCCATCCATCCATCCATCCATCCATCCATGGTCGGTGATTCGTTAAATAATCATCGCTTGGTACGCCTTGTGGCATCTTGCAGGGCAGCAACAAATTCTCTTCGGTTGTCAAGGACTGCAGCCAGCCTTTGTACAAGTATTGTGCCCCAAGTACACTGCATGCTGCTCACTTCAGCTTCGACAGTTCTCCGGTCGGTAGCCATTGGTCGGTCGCTTTTTTTCCCCTTCATGTGTCCCTCTCAAGGTTGTTTTAGTGATGTTGGTGGGGTCCCCATCTCACGGTTGTTTTAGTAATGTTGCAGGGGTCCCTTCAAAGCACTTGATCAATCTATTTCCGGCTTGTTTTTACTATTATAGCAGTTTTGACATTAATGAAATGTACTTGAAGAAAAAAAGTATAACTAAAAGTTTTTATTAAGGACAAAAGTTTTCAAATTTAGGACATGTTTTCACACGCTCGTACTAAAACAAAGAACGGTTCGCTGCCCTGTGCTCTTGGCTAGAGAGATTACTGACTCTTTGGAATGATGACACAATGATCATTTGCCCTGACTGACAAGAAAGTGGCGTGATTTTTCGAAGATTTCAAGAAACTGGGCAGAATAGGAAGGTGAAGAAAAGCCGAAAGAGGCTTTTAAAAAATTCAAGAGACTAAAGAAAACAAAAGGAGGAGAATGAAAAGAACGAAACAGTGAAAAGGACTCTCTCTCTCTCTCTCTCTGAACCTTAAGTGCCCAGGGCACATGGGGCTTCTGCAAGGGTTTTCTACAAATGCCTGTCCTTTGCCTTTTTTTTCCTGCTCTTGCCCATGTGAGCCCTCTATTGCTCAACATCCTTTCTGTTGTTCTTCTCCGTGTCTCTTTTGGTTTACCCTTACTTCTGTTCTCCTGTGGTGTCCATCTTAGTGATATTTTTGGTAGTGAGTTGTCAGTCATTCGGACCACATGTCCCAACCATCGCCAGCGAATTTCCTCAATAATTGCAGTCAGTGGCTTCATCTGCATTTCTGCCAACAAAGTGTTATTTCTTATGGTGTTTGGCCAAAATATTTTTCTAATTCTTCGTAAACATTTAGTTTGGAAAGAATTCAACTTGTTTTCTATGGTTTTGGTGATTTTCCAGCATTCACTTCCATAGAGTAGTACACTTAGAACATTACTCTTAAATATCCTGATTTTCGTATTCATGCTTAGTTTTGTAGATTTTCATATAGTCTGCAGCATTGCAAAAGCCTGGTTTGCTCTAGTAAGTCTGCTGTTGATGTCCTCTATGCTGTCTCCATTTTCTACTACTCTATTGCCAAGGTATACAAATTCGTTGACCTCCTCCACTAACTTGTTATCTACTCTGAGTACATTTCTGTTGTTCACATTTTGCTTCATTAACTTTGTCTTTCCTACGTTGATCTTTAGTCCTATGTTGTTTGCATTCTGAGTTAGGTAGTAAATAGGACTAGTATATACTTTTTTATTTGATCTTCTTGCACTTGATTAACTTGTGATTTCTTCAACAATGTCTCATGTCGTATTCACTCACAAAAATCATTTGCGCGTTTTATTCCCAATTCTTACGTTAGGAGGATTCTGACAGATAGGTTCCAACATGTTGTGCGTGCACTTACCCGTTTTGTCATTTCTGTTGCAAAGGCATATTGCCCAAATATTGGATCGTTACTGTTTATTTTTCTGTTCTACGTGTTCATCTTACTATCTACTATCGTTATTTCTTTTCCTCTTTATCTCTCTCTCTCTCTTTCTGTCAGTATATAAACTATATATAGACCTCCATCTACGTTCGCCATCGCATTTTATCTTCACCAACGATAAAAGTCATGTTCAAAAGGGCAAGGGTTACAAGGGTCCATATCCCTTACACTACAATCAATCACTGCCACAAAAGGGACGAACTGAGTTAAAATTCGATCAAACCGAAGTATCGAAACACAAGAAGCTAAACAGGGACTCAGTAACCACCACCCGGGCCCCACCGGCTAAACTTAGTAAGGACCTGCGGTCCCTCCTACAAATAGTGTCCATCTTCTCACATGAAACAATAATTTGTACTTGCAGATCCCCCTCCCCCCTGGACGCTAGCAACATCTGCCCACTCGGGCCCTAAGCGTAAATATGTCCAGCCTAATGAGTAATCCGCCCCTGCTCAGCAGTCTGTTAACAGGAACACTTAGAAGAGGCCCACTCTGGTTCGCCGCCCATGATAACTGCGTTTATTCCAATAGCACATTCCTCTTTGCCTCCCTGTGAGTCGGGCTTCATTTATGAATCCCGCTCTTAAAATGTAATTGGTGGAAGTGCCAGGTCAAGATTAGGAGGATGCGACACGATTGTGGGGTACCAATTTACGCGTGCAAGTAAACAAACTTCGTCTCTCGGATCACAATATGGAACCTCCAAAATGTTGATAATTGCCCCCCCCCCCCCAAACACAAATTACAGCTGCCCATAAGAATGATTTGTCAGACGACATCAAACACTAAAACCTCCACATCAATTCAACTTCTGACTGTTCAGGAAAAGGTAATACTGGGAGCGTCTTGATATAAATATCTTTGCTGAGTACTTGCCGTTGATACAGCTCAAGCTTGTACATCAGTCGCACAACTTATGACACTCGCCGTCAGCTCTTACATACCTGTGCTGAAAGAGTGTTTGTTTGACATTCTGCGGATTCCGCATATGTATGTTTGCTCTGTCTTTACACTCGTCGCATACCGCAGGTGTTCTGTGGTTCTGTTAGGGAAGACGCTAAAAATAAGATGCCCTGGGCGACATACGTCAGTCCATGACAGTTGCATGCTGGTATAAACTGAACTACTTTACGATTCCGACAGCGTCCAAAGAGTGACGAATGTTTAATGGAAAACTAAATGCTTTGGCTATACGTGCAAGGAATATACATACATACATACATACATACATACATACATACATACATACATATACACACATACATACATACATACATACATACATACATATGTATATATATATAAGTGTGTGTGTGTGTGAAAGAGAGAGACAAAGGCAGCTTGTCTATGGCAGGAATAAAATACTAACATATAAGATGTTCATAAAAGTGGGGAAAAGAGTATTACAGTGCTATATAGAGCCAGTATTGCTGTATAGTTGTGAGATTGGACAGCCTAGAAAAGAAACTAGAAGTAACAGAGATGTGGTTTTGGCAAAAGATGCAACAAATACCCTGGACAGACAGAACAACAAAAGAAGAGGTCCTCAAAGAAGTTTCAGAACAACGAAAACTAGTTTTAAAAAATAAAAACAGTCAAAATTTCTTGGACATGTCATGGGAAGACAGAATTTGGAGAATCTAGCAAAGACGGGAAAATTCAAAAGGAAAAAGGAAGAGAGAAAGGTCAAAGAAAAAAAAATATATATCAGTGGACTGACTAAGTGGCAGGAATAAAGAAAAGTATCTACTTTTGTGAGATTATTGCGCTATGAAAGCTACATTAAGAACAGAGGAAAGGCCAGGACCTGTGATGTACGCGAAGGACTGTGCTGTCTCACGTTCAGTGGCAGGAACTTTTCCGTGTTCGAGGTTGTTGGTCACTTCAGATCCTGATCCCTGTCCACATGCCAAAACTCGCAGTCCTCTCCAGATCCTGACAGGAGCCCCAAAGCTTTTGCCCCAGGCTCGTGTCCTTTAGCCATGTCTCACGTCTCAGGAAAGCATGATTTGGGCACTCTTGAAGGATAAGTTCCGGAGTCTGGACGCCACTGCCACATGGACCCCCCCTCCCCTAAATGTTATGGCTCTTTACCAAGAGCATCTGAATAAATCTCAGCCTAGAGAAGTTTCACTCTATGCCCACTCTTAAACAGAGACCCGCACTCACACAGACATGCAAACTATACGTATTTAAACACATGTAACTAAATTTTTCCATGTCAGTATTAAGGGCACTGAATTTACGTGTTATCATCCTCTTCTTTTCTAGTAATCGGCAGTCGTTTATGTAAAGCTCAATTTAAAAACGCCGGCCTGGATGGTCGAGTGTTTAGCCACTCGGTCTATTAATCCGGTGAAGTAAGGGGGCACAATTTTGTAGGATTAGACCTCGAAAAAATCGTAGACAAAGCACTTTAGTGAGACGGGAGAGAAAGAAAAATCACAAGAGAATTACCTGGGATTCGAACGCGGACTCCGGTAGGACGAGCAGCCGCCTAGCCACGAGAGAACAGCGTACTAACGAACTAAGCCATCTCAGATCCCCAGAACTTATATTCCGGTTGTACCTGGTTCAAATCCACCATACCCCGGGGGTCCACCCAGCGTTTAAAAATGAGTACCAGAGAAATCTGGGAAGCTAAATATGGCCAGGCGTGATACTGACCACATCACACTTTCCTGCGCCGATGGTCTTGGAAATGGAGGTCTCATACCGTATCCCACAAAATTTGTTAATGGCCTGTAAATTGGGCTTTTACCATTATCTTACTATTAAAAAAAACATGTTTTCAATGTAAAAAAATGTGCAGTAAAACGTAGGACGAAACAAATCATGACCCTGATTTCACAAAATATTTAATAGACTATTTTTGTATTTTCCAGTTATCCACATTTTCTTTTTAAATTTAGAAAATGACTTAAACATTCCTTGACATAACTTTTTTTTTAAAATCACATAATACCAAGCTCAGAATACTTACAGAATTATAAGGTGTTTCTGACAGATTAAGGACTCTGTAATCATACATAAAAATGTAACAAATAGCAGATTAAGGACTGTAATCATAATAAAAATGTAACAAATATATGACTAATGACTGTAATCATACATAAAAATGTAACAAATATATGATTAAGGACTGTAATCATAAATAAAAATATATCAAATATATGATTAAGGACTGTAATCATACATAAAACTGTATCAGATATCTGATTAAGGACTGTAATCATACATAAAAATGTAACAAATATCTGATTAAGGACTGTAATCATGCATAAAAATGTAACAAATATCTCTCCCCAGTACACAATACACGGCGGTCTGCGGCATTCAATAGGCCGTGTTTGTTTTGCTTTTCTTTGCCCACACAAGATCCTGATCCAGTAAAAGCTGTGATGATGTAAGATTTGTGCCATTTTATAGCTGATGTCACTGTTTTTTTTTTAATCATATCATATGGAAAATTCAGTATGATTCACTTTTTCTTCAAAACTCTAATCTGAACTGCGTTCGTTTCAGAATTCAGGATGAATTACACCCCGTTCACAAATTTAACTGTAAATTTTACATCACGAAGATGCCATTTTTGTATTATATTGTCTAAAGTATTCTGCTCATAATGAAAGAAACAAACACACATATATACGCAAACAGACACTCACACACATTAATGATTATTAATGGTTATCGATGCAAAGTATGTGTCCCATCATCATCATTATCATCATCATCATCAGGTGCCGTGCCGACTGGCGTTGGCTATTATGCTTCTCCAGAGTACACGATCCTTCATGCAGGCCATCAGCTCAGTTGGTGATCTCCTCTCACACCATCCCGTCAGACTGTCCAGTATCATTTCTCTTGGTCTTCCTCTTGATCTTCTTCCCTCTATTTTTCCTGTTGTTATAATATTTTCAACGCCCCCTCTTCTCAGTGCATGTCCTATGAGAGTACATTATCTCTCTCTTATTTTGTTTTGACAAGATTTGTTGTCTCTCCAGCTCTTCTCATACATTCTTCATTATATATGTGTCCCGCTAAACTTATATTCAGCAATAAATAGTGGGAAAATGAGATTTGATAAGAAAAAGACTTATCTTACAACAGTAGGAAAAGCTTTATCCATTAACGGATCACACAAATGATACGTTTACGCTATATATGTTTATGTATAGCTTCATTTACATAATTTTTTTTTAAAAACAAAGCTGTTCACACAGGACAGACAGAGCTTAAAATGGTGGTCGAAAAATGCTTTCAAACTGGATATGGAATTTCAAACATCCTAGGATGGCACTTGACAATCAATGATCCATAGTTTATAAGCTAGCTTCAAAGTTGAGGGGGGGGGGTTTGATTGGTTGGGGGGGGGCATAGCTGACCAAGATCCTGTCCTACTTTTCCGTTGGTACTCCCAGTAGCATGTCTGGATTGACTGACGGGGCAGAGCTCGCCAGTTTCCATGGCGGTGATGTCTGCCAAACAAGTAACTCCTGCTTTTGTTTTAGCTATACTCAAACATTTAAAAAATAGCCGCCGTGGCCCGCTCTTCAGCATCTTCACTGCATAGTCTTAAAAAATACCAGCTCGCAGTTCCAAGAAGAAGAAGAAGAAGTTGGCAGACGACCCGGGCTTAAAACATTTCCCGAGTCATCAGCTCACAAAGAAAGGCGGGAAACTTGCAATTCAGGAAGTGGAGACATACCACATAAATGTTGTTTATAAAGAACTGTGTTGACAGACGCCTCAGGCTAAACGAGTCACTGACTGGCAAAGAAGGAAGAATTATATATATATATATATATATATATAATATATATATATATATATTTATATATATATAATATATATATATATATATATATATATATATATATATATTAAAGACTGTAGCTTTAGGAAATGGAGAGACGGACCTAAAAGTTAGATCCTGCTTCGTAGCATGTCACGCTGCGCCACCGAGGAATACATATTCTACCGTATAATTTTATACTATTTTGTGTGTGTGTGTGTTTGTATGTGTGTGAGAAAGAATAGAACGTTTCTTTTTTTTGCGATGGCTGAAAAGAAATAAAGGTTAATATTGCAAAAAAGCGAACCAGTTTCAATTTATTTTTAGAAAACTGAGTTTCGGCATTTCAGGATCTTTGTGTTTTAGCGCTATAAATGACGACCAGACTAGACCAATCAGAAATGTCCTGCGCTTGCCATATAAGGTTATTCACAGGGCGTGACGATCGCCACGTGATAAGTTCCAACCCACTTATTGGCTGTCAGTAAACGCGAGTCTTCTTGACTCCTCGCAGAAACTTTTTGATTCAAAATGCGAAGTTTAAATTTGGGGGCGAGGTGATGTATAAGAGGCGAGGAAAAGTTACTCTGTTCTAAAAGTTGGGCCTTTAAATTTCCAGTCTCGCTGGTCTGGGGAGAAAACATCCACCAGAGCGGTCGATGCAGTGGCAATAGTTTGGCGCTTATAAAGAAATAGAAGGTGAGATACAGCTATGTTGGATAAGATCTTGTACTTATTTCTAGACCTGAATTCAGACATTTCTTTCAACAAGCAAGTTTTTTTTTTTTAGATAAAAAAGAAATGGGAACTTGTTTCTCGACGCGCATTTAGACAGACGGAAATGTTAAAGGGCAGTAATAAGCGGAAGGCGTATAAATGTTTAGGAGTGATAACGTATGGAGTAAGTACGTATTGTGAGATGGAAGGAATATTGCTGAAGAATGTATGATACAAATGACTGTAAAAGCAGAAATCAATAGTGGGAATTTTTATTGCAGGAGAAAGAACCCGAACCGACAAGTGTAGACGTTTTATGGACAATAAAGAAGAAAAAAAGGTAAATCACCAGGATGTGATGAGATAACAGCTGTATTTATTAAAGCAGGAGAAAAGGAATGTGCAACAATCTATCATGCACTATGTAAAAAGATATGGCATTCAGGTATTTGGCCAAAAGAATGGAAAAGAAATACACACCACTGCCAAAAAAAAGGATAACTTGAAATCATGGACAAACTAAAGAACTGTTGCCCTGATTAGTCATGCCAGTAAAATTCTATTAAAAATCATAATGGGTAGACTTAGTAAGAAAATAGAAGGAGAAATCAATATGGCCCGAGCTGGTTTTAGCAAGGAAGAGGATCAAGAGATCACATATTCAATATAAGATTAATAATAGAGAAATACAGAGAGTTTAATGTAAATCTATATTTATCTTTTATAGACTATTCAAAGGCACTTGATTATGTACAACACCAGAAACTTTGGGAAGTAATGGAAAAAATGGGATTTCCAACATATGTGATACACTTAATATCACTGCTGTATCTAGACCAACATGCAGCAGTAAGAATAAATAGTGAAACAACAAGTTGGTTTGACATAAAACAAGGAGTCCATCAGGGTTGTATATTATTATAATGAGGAATGTTAGAGAAGATGTAGATAAAGAATATTACGATGCCATATAAATTGGAGGTTATGAAATACCAGAGATTAGATATGCTGATGACACAGTATTACTGTCATAAACACAAAAATGAATGGAAAAACTAATTATGTCAGTCTGTAAGAACAACGAAGAGCAAAACCTCTGTCTTAATGCGAAGAAAACTAAATTGATGATAACTGACAAAAGAATAAGGCAGCTGAAAATATATATCAATGAGGAAAAATTGGAAGAGGTGGAGAGTTTTGAATATCTTGGATCATTACTAAGTAAAAATGGAGATACAATGAGGGAAATTAAAAAGAAGACATCGATCGCTCTTCAGAAACTAAAACAACTAAAGAAGCGGTGGAGATGAACAGACGAAGTAACGATGTTCCCATCGCACCATATGCTTGTAATACCTGGTCACTTAACAAAACAGCGGAGAAACACATACGTGCCTTTGAATGTAAATGCTACAAATATCATGGACACAGAAAAGAACAAATATTATACTACAAAAACTTAATATTGAAGAAGGCTGGCTAGTAAAGAGGATTAAAGAGAGAAAACTTAAATATTTTGGACACATTAAACGTCATTATAATCTAGAGAAGACAATCTTGGAAGGATACATAATATGAAAAAGAAAGAGAGGAAGACCAAGGCGAAGATGGCTGCAAGGCATCGTTGATAATCTGCAAATGGATGCATCAGTAGTAGGGCATCTTACTTGCAACCGAGAGGTCTACAGGATAGCTGTTAGGGAGGCAAAGTTCAGCATAGGACATGCAAATGACTGACCGACTGACTGACTGATGTATTGTGAAATAAGAGATATAAATAAAAGTGGAAGCACAGATAACTCTAGGTCTACATCTTTCTCATGGCAATCTTTACTACTGACAAATAATCATAATATGATGTACGAAGACAAGATAGAAGATTCATATCTTCAGCGTTCTAAATTGTACTTAACGCAATCGATAGAAATATTAGAAAATGGTTTATAACCAAAAAAGTTAGTATTTTAGATTTTTTTAAAAGATTGTGTGCTTTAAGTATGGTCATTAAAATGAGGTGAATTTTTTTAACTAGCTTTTTTTTTCAGAATTAAAACTAAAGCTAAACAGAATCTTTTAAACGCATAACTTTTATTATTGAATATTTTTAAAATTTATATATATATATATATATATATATATATATATATATATATAATCAAACAGAAAATGATCAAGAGCGCTTACAAATTTGTCTGATTACCTGTAAAGAAAATACTGTATTTCGTTAATTTGTTTTTTTTCTGTGCATAATGTTATTTTGACTTATCTGGCCCATATACCTGAAAAAAAAAACTGAATGTTTATTATCACATAATAAAAATCATTATAGATTATTTTCTTGTATATGCACGTTAATTTTCCTCTTAGCGTGAAATGAACTCATTAAAGTTTTACGCACAATCTATCCACGGGATCATATTTAGCGCTCTCACAGTAATATTCCGCAGTGTTAATTGACCAGAATTGCATTTCACGTTGCGATTAAAAAAGTAGAAATAAAGTTGAAGCCGTTCTCACCACTGTACATAGGAAGCTCACTAAAAAACGAAACGAAACAAAACAAACAATATATATATATATATATATATATCCGCACTATTCCTCTTTCTATAACATCGTTGTCTCATATCCTAGGCTAAAGTAAGAAAATAAGAAATACATTGTTAGTTTCAGCATTATGTAGTAAGCTGTTACATTTTTACACGATACCCGAAACGATTACGTATGTAAACACATGCACACGGAAACAGGCAGTTTCGTTGAAAATTTGAACACACCAAGTGAAACAAAACAAACAAAAGTGTCCCATTTTTATTTGTTTAAATATGGGCTGTCATAAAGAAGAAGCAATGATCAGACAAAAAAAATTTGAAATGATGATGTGAAAGTTTCATTTGGCAACTTTTATGTCGTGGATAGAATCCATTTTGTAGAAACATGAAAGGCCACCGTATCTAAAAGTGATATAATGTTGTTATTTTAAAGTTGATGCTAGAGTTGGTTGTTTGTTGTTTCATCTACGTCGTCGCACAGACTGATAACGTCTTACACAAGTTCAGTGAAATCCATTTGGCGGGAAAGAGAAACATAAATTTGTTTACACAGATGACTCTTGTGGACACGGATGTGGAATTTCCAACAGTTCATATGAAAAGTCATAAACAAAGAGTTACTCAATCTTAACAGACATATAAATATGGCTTACACGAACCTTAGTGAATAGTTTATCTCTTTCGCTCTTAAGGTCCATCAACGAATTCAGTCTTAATAGGCAGATTAGTCTGATTTACCTGGACCTTGTTGAATAATTGGTCTCTTTCTCTTTCATGAACTGTCAACGAAATATAAGTCCAGATCTATCAGTTTCCTACTCACAGTATCGACATCTATTCACTAGCTGTCCTAAGAACCTGTATCAAGCCAGCTCGTAGTTTCATCACATCAGCACGACTGTCTGCTTCTATATCTCTCTGTCTATTTCGTAAGGTGCGCTTCCGTCTATTTCTACCTGCATATCTCTCTTGGTTTCGATATACTTACCTGAGTCTCTGTCCTAGTGTCCGCGTATCTTAGTGCCGGAGTATCTTCGTCGCCGACTATCTGGTTATCTTCATCTCTGAGTACTTTGGTGTCGGAGTTTCAGTTCTACCCCCGTGTCGCTGTGCGTATCTCACTGGGCATCTTTTTTCTCCGGACATCTTTTCTCTCCTGCACCTCCTCTGCGCCTTTGCAACCCCTGCTTCCCCTTCGCCTGTGCATCTTTCTCTGTTTTCCTCTGCCCCTCTTTATCTTGAACCCCAGTTTGATGGACTGATCATTTGGTATTTCTGCACCGCCCCTAGCTGTCCACTGGTTTCTATATGTGTCCCGATTGGTTCTTGAGTCATAACTTGTCAGGTTATTGTTGTCGAATGTTTAGCCCTTTGCCTGTGGCACTTTCTGCCTATACTTGTCTGATTACTAGCCCATTTCTTTATTAGTCGTGTCCAATTCGCAGACTATCAGTCACCAACAAGACTTTTGTTCTTAAATCCTTCAAGCGTCCCTGTCCAGTTTCCACACCTTAAGCAGCTAACTTGTCTGTCTTTTTATTCTTAGCTTTTCTGAGACCGACAGTATGTCGCCATCTGTTATTTCACGTTCCGGATGATCATGTCGGCCTATTTACTTATGAGCGTCTTTCTTTAGCATGTCTCTATCTCGGCGTCATTGTGTCTGTCTTTTCAATTCGTCTGTTTCTTCTGTTTACCCTTGTCAGCGTCCCGTCGTAATAGTCTTTCACTAGTGTCGTGGGAATCGGTTTTCTACCTTGCTCTCTGTTTCCTACCTACATTTTCTGTTGTTATTTAATGGTAACTATTGTAACTAAAATATATTCATAATCATATATCCATAATTCTCGGTTACAAGGGACTATGCTATAGTGAAAGGGCACTGCATACATTTTGCAAAAGAGGAAGTGTTTTGAGTAATCCAAAGAATTAAAATAACCAACAGTCTCGATTATACGGGGCAGTCCCTTATTTTAAGGATTTGTTCCAGGTGATCATATTACTTCGGTGGGGACGCCTTAAATGTTCCCTATTTCAAAAATTGTGTTTCATGTTGTCCCATAATCTCATCTTTAATGGCAGCGAGTTAAAAATACCCTGAATTAGAAAAAAATATCTCAGTGGAAATGCTGTTTTAAAGAACATTCACAGGAAAAAAATCTGTGGAGAAGTACGAGTAGACGCGGTAGACATATTTATAGTTAAATTTATAAATCTAAACTTCTGATTCAAATTTTGGGTTAAAACTGAATATATTCCCACCCCTATATGTTCATAGTAGCGCTATGGGCCATTCTTGACTGCTCATAACCTTCTGTTGGTCATTTTTTTTTTCAAAGCTATTCAAGCTGGCGTTTAAAACATGTACGAAGAAAATGTAGGTAAATCAAAATCAGAGATAAGATAAAATAAAATCTGAAATGAAAAAAGTAAAAGAGTATCCAAATTAATGCATCAGCTACGTATTTCCCGGATGACGTGATATATTTGCTTATATATATATATATATATATATATATATATATATATATATATATATAAGCTTTCAGATATCCCTGATGCGCAAACCATGACTCGGTTGGTTTTGTGGATAATTTCCATAACAAATCCTTTTTCCCTATGTAGAGTTGCCTCTAGGTGGACTTCAGGATAAGGGTGTTATCCTTACACCCAACTCCCGGTTCAGAATACATGACGGAACATATTCTATTCGGCCTCATGGGTGATCAGAAAAGGGACGTGGATATACGTCGATCGCGTGATGAGAAGAAACAATCAGAAAATCCCCCCCCCCCCAAAAAAAAAAAAAGAAGAAGTCGACCACGTGAAACTCTAAAGAGGACATTGTTTAGAGAGGCCAAATTAGCAGGCATAAAATCTCTTGATGAGGTTGAAGAACTCTCCGAAAACAGGAAAACTTTGCGAACTACCACGTGAACCCTATGTGACGTTTAACGGCGCAGGAAGGATGTATGATGTAAGAAGCTCTCAGGGAAGTTTCAAACTGTAATTTCCCGAAACGGAACAAACTACGTGAACGGCAGCTTTCTATAAAAGACCGTACGAAAGACTGCTCTGTTCATGAAAAGCTAGAATGCATATTATATTCCTAAAGAGCTCCATCTTGTGTATCCTAAACATTCATGCCTTGTGTCTCATGTTCTAACACATCGTACATCACTTTATACCACACAGGAACCATAGAGTCGAAGATAAGAGTAGAACAGGTCACAAGAACAAACTCTGACACGAGAGAAATACGTCGCCAGTACAAAGAACCTGCAGATGTTACCGAAGATGGAGACAAGAAACTTTGTGCTATTGTTTCTGTCTGCGCTGGCTGCCATGATAACCACGTCACATCAACAGCGTAAGTGTTACTTAAATATGAAGAAAAAAAAAGTGAAGCGTTCAGTTTACGGGGTCGTACGACCTGGGCAAACCAAACACTTCACAATGCTTGCTTTTTTTTTTTTTTTTCTTATTCATATCCCATGGGAACTGCAAGCTCCTTGCTTTGTGTAGTCAAGGCTGTGATGACATTGAGGTACAGACACTATGTCCGAGGGTGGAGCTTTAAGCTTCTCAAGCTTCAAGAAAGAAACAGCCCCCAAAAAACTGAGCCCCGTGGCATACTACACCACCATGCGAGGCTAGGGTTTGATTCCTAGCACGTTAACCAGAAAATGTAACACGGCCTGTTACTTGGCGACACTAAGAAGAAGTAGGACAGTGAGTTGGTCAGCTGTGATTCATGGGCGCTCTAAGCCGTGACTTAGAACAGTAAATTTTTACCTTCATATAAATATAATTTTATCCTTACCATCCAACATTTGAACATAAAGGTAAAGGTAAAGGTGTTGAGTTGTGAACCAGTGTCATTGGACGAGGTCAAACCGTACGTGCTCTACTGCCTAGTCAGCAGTTGACCAGAAACTGCCGACTAGTGCCGCCATCAGCACTAACTTCGTAGCTTGCAGCGTCATTCCTCTTCCTTCCCAGAGCGTTAACCCTGGTACGCATTTTTTTCTTGAGCCTCGGTGAACCTCGGGAACTTTTTGTTCCGAGCTAGGTTCTGACTGCCGTCACGTGGTGAGTGGAGATCGAAATCGGGTCGCCTGGGCGGTAAGCTAGTGACTAATCCACTGCGCTGATGCGGCTCCCTTTTGAACATAAACGTAACAACAGACACATAATGTTGGGCGCCAGTGTGTTATCGCTCTAAGGAAAGAAACGAGAAGTAATGTCCACTTCTTTTCAACAGTTTTAAAAAATAGAGAAGCTGGTGGTTTTTTTTAAAAATTAAATGATGGGACCATATCCACTAACCCATAGTCCATTGCCGTATACTGTTATCTATTACTAAAAATGAAGATTAAACGGAAAATTTTGGCGATGGACGATAGTAAAATAGATACGATAGGGGAAAATGGAATTCATAGACTGAATACACTACATGAAGTCGGTAATATAACTAGTGATGGAATAAACTTTCTATTTATTTGTTCCTCTATCTGTCTGTCATTTAGTCAATCAGTCTGAAATTCTGTCGATCGGTCTGCCTGCTTCCATGTCTGTCTGTCTGTCTGTTTGTTTACTTGTCATTCTCTCTGTCAAAGAGATATAATTCATGGTTCGCCATTCACTTACTCCCCTTTTCGTTTCTTTTTTACGTTCTACGTTTTCATATTGTTTTTTTTTAAAATAATTTAAATTTTCTTTCTTTTCTGTACATTTTTCTATACCGCATTTTAAAAACTGTTTAATATTTTTTTCCTTAGTTTTCTTTGCTCAAGTTTTAAAGTTATATGTTCTGTTTGACTGTTTCTGCACCTTCTACTGTTTTAAACTGTGGTTTAAATCATTTCACTCCAGAACAACACAGGTAGTGTTGACAGATCTAGCACACCTACGCGAATCAATACTGAGAGCGACATTTAGACAAAATCCAAACGATTTTTACACAGTCTAATTACAATGAAAACTAGCACTTTCGCTTCTAACCCAGTCCATATTTTTAAACTATAGACTAACTTCCGTTCATTTTCTTTCTACTAGAATTTATAATCAAAGTTTATAACGGAAGAGCATAAAAACTAATTCAGGAATTAGAGAGTTAAGTGTATCCACAATCAATGTTTCTTACCCGCCATAAACTATATCTGTAGATTAATGTTTTATTCCTTAAACAAACATCTGTGTTTACAAGTGTTTATAATTCCATTCTTTCTGTATCTATAAATAATGTCTTTACCCACATTTTTTCTTCTTTTTTCACTTGTGTATAAAGAAATCTTTGTCCAAATGCTTCATAGACTACTGAAAAGCATTTGATAAAGAGAGACATGCAGAAATTATAAGAATGCTGGAAGACATCATCATAGATGGAAAAGATCTGAAACTTACCACAACGTATATTGGCAGCAATCAGCAGCAATGAGGGTTGAGAACCAAATAGGAGCATTCCAAGACATACAATTGGGAGTGAGACAAGGATGTGTTTTATCTCATGACCTTTTCTCCTTGTACAGTGAAAACATTATGAGAAATATAGAGAACATGCCAGGAATATCAAGTGACGGGTACAATCTTAACAACTTAAGATATGCAGACGGCACAGTTCTGATTGCTAAAAGTGAAGGGGAGCTACAGGCTCTTCTGGACGTCGTGGTTCGTGAAAGTAAAAATAAAGGTCTCAGCTTGAACAAAAAAGAAGACTGAAGTGATGGTCATCTCAAAGAAAAGAATACTACCAAAGTGTAGCATTACCATCGATGGCACAGAACTGAAACAAGTTCATAGATTCAAGTACTTAAGAATGATTATAACAACTGATGGGAAATGTCACAATGAAATAAAAAGCAGACGTGCTCAGGCCAAGTCAGCATTCCAGAAAATGAGACACATCTTGTGTAACAGACCCATATCAATGGAAACAAGATTCTGAGTACTTAAATGTTACATCGAGCCAATTTTGTTTTATGGGTGTGGAACATGGTCCATGAATAAGAGAGTACAGCGAGAAATGGAGGCCATGGAAATGTGGTTTATAAGAGGGATGTTGAAGGTACCATGGACAGCCAAGAAAACAATGAAGAACTCTTAAGAGAGGATAGAGATATAAAGCAAATTATAGCAAAGATCAGAGGCAGACAAGCGAGATTTATAGGACATTTCTCGAGAAGAGGAAAATTAGAACGCACTGTGGCAAGTGGAAAAATTGAGGGAAGAAGAGCCATAGGAAGACACAGAGAGAGAGAGAGAGAGAGAGAGAGAGAGAGAGAGAGGGGGGGAGAGAGAGAGAAGTTACTGGATGGGTTGTCAGTGTGGCTAGGAAGAAAGCCACCGGCATATCTCATAATCAAGTCTGAAGACAGGGAATTGTGGAGAGAAATGATCGCTTACGTCGCGCAGCTTGGCACTTCACTTTATCCAAATATTTTAAACTTTTTGTGTGTGTGTATATACAGAATGCTTTACCCAAATGTTTTCTGTCTTTTTTTTCATGTATAAAGAATTCTTTACCCAAATGCTTTTTTTACTTTTTTTTTCATGTATAAAGAGTGATTTACCCAAATGTTTTCTGTTTTATTTTTCGTGTATAAAGAGTGATTTACCCAAATGTTTTCTGTTTTATTTTTCGTGTATAAAGAGTGATTTACCCAAATGTTTTCTGTTTTTTTTTCGTGTATAAAGAGTGATTTACCCAAATGTTTTCTGTTTTATTTTTCGTGTATAAAGAGTGATTTACCCAAATGTTTTCTGTTTTATTTTTCGTGTATAAAGAGTGATTTACCCAAATGTTTTCTGTTTTATTTTTCGTGTATAAAGAGTGATTTACCCAAATGTTTTCTGTTTTATTTTTCGTGTATAAAGAGTGATTTACCCAAATGTTTTCTGTTTTATTTTTCGTGTATAAAGAGTGATTTACCCAAATGTTTTCTGTTTTATTTTTCGTGTATAAAGAGTGATTTACCCAAATGTTTTCTGTTTTATTTTTCGTGTATAAAGAGTGATTTACCCAAATGTTTTCTGTTTTATTTTTCGTGTATAAAGAGTGATTTACCCAAATGTTTTCTGTTTTATTTTTCGTGTATAAAGAGTGATTTACCCAAATGTTTTCTGTTTTATTTTTCGTGTATAAAGAGTGATTTACCCAAATGTTTTCTGTTTTATTTTTCGTGTATAAAGAGTGATTTACCCAAATGTTTTCTGTTTTATTTTTCGTGTATAAAGAGTGCGTGATGAACTTAGACCTCATCCTGGTGGTTGACGGATCAAACAGCATCGGCGTGAAGGACTTTGAGATACAGCGGACAGCTATGATCTCTCTGATCAACCGCTTGAACATCAGCGAAAGCGAAATCCACGTAGGCATTGTGCTGTTTAGCAGCCGCGTTAGTGCCACGGTTGAGCTAACTGGAGATAAAAACAAGATCATTACAGGTGACTGAAAAATATCTACTACCTTTTTTGTGTGTGTGAGTTGTAAGTTCACGCGAAATGACTTTTTTTGGGGGGCATCAAAAGGAACTTCTTTGTATCATCAAGCGGGATGAGTCGTTTTTAGCACAGTACCCAAGTGAAGAAATATACTTCGTAGCCAAAGTTTGTCCATTCAGCTTATCTTATGTTTATGTAGTTCTTTTTGTTTGCTTAAATCTACATTTTCTTTTTTTTTTGTCTTTAAATCATTTATGCTTTCCCTTTCTCTCTCTACAAGTCCTCTATGGCTTAATTATTTTCTTTGTGTTTAAAAAGTCGAAGAATCATTTAGTTTTGAGAAGAAAGATACAGTCTTGCTTTACATATATTTTAGATTTCATCATACTTCATTCTTAAAATATTCTTTATATTTTACAAAATATATTCATAGCGCGATGGAGCATTTTTATAATAACACTATAATAATATTTAGAAAGGCACTTTAAGGTATCTTAATTTTTTAAAATTTGAAAACAAAATGCTGATTCATTTATTAAAATAATATTATCAGTCGAATCGAAAATGTTTGCACGTAAGCTGTGTTCATGATGGCAAGCGGAATCTACAATACTGATAATGATTTTCCAAAAAACAAACAAAACTGAACATTGGACATTTTGCAGCCACTGAAGGAGTGATGTGCCCTGGGCACTTAAGGTTCAGAGAGAGAGAGATAGAGAGAGAGAGAGAGAGAGAGAGAGAGAGGAGTGACTATCCCCCAGCCTCTAATAAAGAGCAATGCAAAACAAGACAATAGTTCAACAATTTGTAATTTCTTTCGTCTAATAAATACTCTGATTATTTATTTAAAAAATGACAAATTATTTCACTTTCACCTCAGACCCCGTACATTTCATTTTTTTTTTAAACCCACTAAATAGCACAAATCTACCAGTTTTTCTCTGTAAATCTACCCAGTTTTCTCTGTAAATCTACCCAGTTTTCTCTGTAAATCTACTCAGTTTTCTCTGTAAATCTACCCAGTTTTCTCTGTAAATCTACCCAGTTTTCTCTGTAAATCTACCCAGTTTTCTCTGTGCTGTGTTTTATTTCTTTATTAAAAAAAATGTTTTGATACACCCGCATGAGTGCTGCTAGAAAGGTGTACCACATCGCTGTGGTGAGGGTTTTTAGATTAAGCTCTTCCTAGCCTTTCCGTAAGGACCGCCTTGTTGATAATGGACCTTCCGTGCCAGGTTAAGTATTTCTTTATTTTCATCCGTTTAAATCAGAAGTGTACGAAAGTACTTATTTTCATCTATACCAACGTCGACATTTTGTTTAGTATATTTTTCCTTTGCTGCAGTATCTCATGTCCTTTCCACGTGTTATCTTATTCTGTGTAACAGCAATATTTGTTTTTAGCTTTTCCTCTTAAAGATTATAGATTCAGTGTATCATGTTGTACAAGAGATATGTGTACTCAAATTGTACCCCTCTGCTCTTTATGCTATTTGCACTCAAATTATGCCCCCTTGCTTTTAAAACCTGCTATTTACACTCAAATTATGCCCCCTTGCTCTTAAAACCTGCTGTTTACACTCAGATTGTGTCCCTTGCTCTTGAAACATGCTTTTGGTTGTAAATGAGACGACCCCTTTAAGAGATAAACCATGCACGGCGTATTCTGATGTAAGCCAGGCAAAAAAAAACATCTTATATATTGACCTGTCTACTCTCAACATTTACTTAAGATTTCAGAACGGTTTATTCAAGGGGACGAACAGTCGTCTGGGAAGTGTGAAGTCCTGTATGTGACCTGTTTAATGAAAATCAGATGGGAATTTTCAGTTTTCTCACGGATATTTGATAAAGCTTGGAGTCAATATTTGGAAATATTAGTCCTGGTATGCTCTTTCCTGGTTTGGCGTGTGATTACGTCTGAATTGTGTGTTTCTGTGAGATGGATGGATGGATGGATGGATGAGTGGGTGGGTGGGTATGTGGGCGTTAGACAGACAGACAGACAGACAGACAAACAGAGAGGGAGGCAGGCAGTCAGACAGACAGACAGACAGACAGACAGACAGACAGACAGATAGATAGATAGATAGATAGATAGATAGATAGATAGATAGATAGATAGATAGATAGATAGATAGATAGATAGATAGATAGATAGATAGATGTCCGTATCCATCTTAAAATGTTACTTGAGAAAAAGCCGTCACATGTTCACACATATATACACATATATACACATATATACACATTCTTCGTCTAAGGAGATGGTTTTTAAGGAAGGCGGATATCAGCTGTTGCGGTTCCTTGCCACGAATAATCTTTATGAACAGACTACACCAGCGATGAATATATACGTATATAGTTTTTTCTATACAGCTTTGTACAGTTCTCCTTTTTTAAATGCAATGTCAACTTCTGCTCCGTTTTCAGTAAAGGATCTTTAGAAATCTTGAGACAGGCTAAACACGATTCTTTGTATCATCAAGCGCGATGAGCAGTTTCACACATACAGAAATGAAGAAATATATTTCCTTGTCAACGTTTGCCCGTATAGCTTATTCTATTTTCATGTAGTTCTTTCTTTATACATTATATTTTCTGTTTCTTGTCTTTAAAACAGTTATTTCTCTCAGTTCTCTTCTCTACAGCCTAATTACTTTCTTGTGTTCAATAGCTTTTTCTTTCCTTTATTTTGTTTGTGTTTCTTTTCATAAAAAAACATCTAAGTTCTTATCTTTTGTCTTTTTTAAAATCTATAATACATTTTGTGCTTTCCATAGCACTGCTATTTTCTGGCTTCTCTTCCCTCGTCCGCTACCCTTTGTGTGTTTGTTTATTTGTAGATTTCAAAGTATGTGTTTGTGTAGAGGGGGGAAATCCATCGTTAACATTGTTATTAATTGCCATTTCATTCATTGCAGCCATTCAGAACATGGAATATCCGGACGAGGAGACAAGAACACACTTAGCTATAGACACAGCTGTCGCCATGTTCGATCAGTACGGACGCAATGGCACGGTCCCTAGACTTATGATTATCGTCACGGACGGGGTGTGAGTTGAATGAACAATTACGTAGATCATTAAATCTTTTTTTTTTCATGATAATAACGAGAGCTAGTGATGATGTCAGAGATAATCATGATGTTACTGATCTGCAGTGGTCATCAATGGCGCTGGTGACGGAAGGCTACACATCATGAGTTAAGTGAAGACAATTATTGCCATGGATTCTGCGATTAAGATTGTGATGGTGGCATTAACAGACATATTGGTTTTGATGTAGTGAAACAAGTTGGGGGTTTTTTTTTTGCGCATGGTCGATGTACATTAATAATATTAATAGACGGCAAATAATTGTAAAATAGACTTGGAATTTAAAACCCACTTTTTAGCATGAATGTCACCTACAAATCTGTAGGAGATGTCGTCAGAAGTTTTGGCCAAAAGCGCCCGGTTATGAAGTATTCATTTAAGCAAATGACACCCGCTGCAGAGAAGGGCTTTAATGAAACAATTGTGGCATATAGAGGTCTGTCATTCTAGCTGTCGCCTGGTCTTGGAATGCGTCATGACGCAGAGGTCAGCGCTTTGTTTGCTAACGTCTGAGAAAATTGCTCTAAATACTGGAGTCTAGAGTTCCAGTCTCAAGTTGTTTCCATACTAATTTTCGTCTCTAATATCTTGAGAGTCTTGATATTCTTGTAAAGAATTTAATGTCTCGAGTGACTTGATATTCTTGTAGAGAATTTAATGTCTTGAGTGTCTTGATAATTTTGTAAAGAATTTAATGTCTTGAGTGTCTTGATATTCTTGTAGAGAATTTAATGTCTTGAGTGTCTTGATGTTTTTGTAAAGAATTTAATGTCTTAAGTGTCTTGATACTCTTGTAAAGAATCTAATGTCCTGATTGTTCTATCCAAGATTTTCCACAGTTAATTTTACTTTAATATTCTGCTTCCATCTCTTCACTTCAGTAATTTTATTCACTTCACCTATTCAGTTCGGGCCGAAGTCGGAGTGCGTCTCATCACAAGACGCACAACAATGTCACAAGGCAAATATCGTCCTTTTATAGTGAGCATAGAAGAACACATTCGATTCTTCTCTCTCTCTCTCTCTCTCTTTTTTCTCTCTCCCCCCCCCCTCTCTCTCTCTCTCCTCTTTAAATAGCTGTAATAACTTGGAAATTAACAGCCAGGCTGTAGATTCTAGTTTGCCAGCTTCACATAAACTTCATTGTCTGCTGTGGATGTCCTGGATTTTATCACGGCCTGACCATCCCATCTTCGAGGCTTCCTACATTCATCGGTTACAACAAAATCTTGGAGATTCAAAATAGCCACATTTGTCCACCTCCCTCTCCCCTGACCATAATCTAGACCATTAACATTAACAGGGAAGAACCAGCTTATACAGTTGATCAGTCAGTAAATTCCAACGTTAATATCAAGTCTTTTCCCATAATATACTGTGTCACTGCGTCGGTAACAGGAATCTTTGTTCTGTTTTTAGATGATGACCTGTGTAGCACTAAACTTAGTCCACACTTTCTGATAATTCATTCTGAGCACGATCGCGTGTAGCTCCCTTTATTTGACCTATTTATTTGATCTATTTATTCTTGACAGGCAGGTGGGCAGGAGTGGGTCTCCAGATCTTGTAATCACTATTACGTTTTTTTCCTTTGGTCCATAGCCCTACTGAACCAGAAAAAACTGTAATGTCTGCCAACAAAGCGAAAAGTAAAGGCATTAACATCTTCTGCATTGGTGTCACAGAACGGGCAGACGTTGCGGAGATGAACAGAATAGCGACCATGAAAAATCAGGTATCCATGATGTCTTAATCTTTGTTTGCATGTCGGTTTTAGTTTTTTTTTTTCATTTCTCTGGGCGGTTTTTGTTTTGTATCTTAAGCAAGCAACGAAAAGCACTATCTTTTTAATTAAGCTTTCCATACCACAATCCCAGTGAAAATTTTGGCTTCCCATTTTCACGCAGACTAGTCTCCATCCACTCATACAGTGGTAACTTGTTTAGTCATATAAACACAGTTTCTATACTTTCATTGCAAAACTATCTAAAATATTTAGATCGTGAGCGATATAAACTACAGGAAGGTTCTCGTATGGTTATTTATTCAATCAAATCTTTTTCTTTCTTTAATTCTTGAACATGCTCGTAAGTCTGTCTACGGTGTCTGTTGTCCATGCGGAAGGGGTATGGCAAATCTCCAGGAAAAAGTCGTAACTCTATGCCCAATAATATGAGTTTGGAAAGTTAAAATGATGGGCTACAGTGACTATTTTTAATGTCTTGGGGACTGTCAAAGACTTTACTTTCGTGCTCTCTCTGTCAGATAACATTCCTACAAAAGGGAGACATCCTGGTGGTAGACTGATAGCTTTTTTTTTGTTTTTAAACAGCCATGTTTATTTAACTTTGTCCTTTGATTCACTCTCAACAGAACGAATACCAGGTAAGACCTTATGATACTCACAAATAATACAATAATGCAAACGATCTGGTGATGGTATCTAGCGCTAGATGTATGGCTAGTTTTCTTTTCTTTTATTAAAGTTTTTGTACAAGGATTCAAATGTTTCGCTAACCTTTGCCGCGAAACGAACTATCCTATCCCAGGGTTTGACTACAGGATCATTTATCTTGATTTGTATCATTCATTCATTCATTTGCATGTCCCTTGTGGAACTTTGCCTCCCAAACAGCACTCCTGTAGGCCTCTCGGTTGTGAGCAAGATGGCCTGCTGCTGCGGCATCCATTTGCAGATCGTCAACGATGTCTTGCTTCCACCTTCGTTTTGGTCTTCCTCTTTTTCTTTTTCCCATTATGTATCCTTCCAATACGGTCTTCTCTAAATTATCATGACGTTTAATGTGTCCAAAATATTTAAGTTTTCTCTCTTTAATCCTCTTTACTAGCCAGCCTTCTTCAATATTAAGCTCTTGTAGTATAGATATATTTGTTCTTTTTTTTGTGTGTCCACGATATTTGGAGAACTCTTCTGTAGCATTTACATTCAAAGGCATTTATGTGTTTATCAGCTGTTTTGTTAAGTGTCCAGGTCTCACAAGCATATGTTGCGATGGGAAAGATGCATGCCCTTAAAAATCTTATTTTTGTAGTTCTGTCTGCTCCTTTCCACAGATTCTTTATTTGCTTTACTTTCTGAAGAGCGATAAATGTCCTCCTTTTAATTTCCCTCATTGTATCTCCATTATTAGTTAGTAGTGATCCAAGATATTCAAAACTCTCCACTTCTTCCAGTTTTTCCTCATTGATATATATTTCAGCTGCCTTGTTTGTTTTGTCAGTTGTCATCAATTTAGTTTTCTTTGCATTAAGATAGAGGTTCTGATTTGTATATATATAAAAATATAATTTTTAAGACTTTGTTACTAAATAAACTATAGTTTCTCTGCTTTTGTTACTATATAAACTATATTTTCCTTGTTTTGTTACTAAATAAACTATAGTTTCCCTGTTTTGTTACTAAATATAGTTTCCTGTTTTTGTTACTATATAAACTATAATTTCCCTGTTTTGTTACTAAATAAACTATAGTTTCCCTGTTTTGTTACTAAATAAACTAGTTTCCATGTTTTGTTACTAAATAAACTATAGTTTCCCTGTCTTGTTAATCTATGAACTGCAATTTCTCAGGCTTCTCTGACATTAAAAAAAAGTTATATGATGTATTATTCCCTAACCGTAGATTTTGCTATTATGATCAGTCTCTTTTTACTTTCTATAATTAGTGAATAATAAACTGGTGGAGGCTCATAAGAAATAACATTTCTTTAATTTAAAAAACTAAACGTTTTCTACATAAGGGAATATATATATGTATATATGAAGGGGGGCCGGCTAGCGTAGTGGTTAGAGCACTCGTCTAGCAACCAAATGGTCGAGGGTTCGAATCCCCAGCTGAGCGGGACTCCCCCTTCCGACCAACACGGCCCCGAGGTCGACCCAGCCTCGCAAAATGGGTACCAGAGAAAATCTGGGAAGCAAAGGCAGCGAGGAAAGGAACCGGCCACCCCACCCCACACGCTGACGACCCAGCATAATGAGGTCCCCAACGCCCCACCCCCTACGGCATTTGCTATGGGACTATCTTTACCCTTTTATATATGAAGGCTGATTTAGAAAGAAGACCTATTTGCTATTTTTTAAAAAAAGTGAGACACTATTATACGATTTTCTTTTAAGTTTTTTATGAAAAACAAGAGGAAAGTTAAGAAAAAAAATATCCACTTACCCGATTTATAAAATATAATATGGCGGTAACCTAGAACAATGAAAAATCTGTTTAAAATAATTAAAGTTTAAGATTGTGGAGTTAAGGTGACCTACAGGAACCAGACGAAACACACTAGGCGTTAGGGAAAGGAAAATCTAAAACAAAATAAATTAGAATCAAACCCGTCGCTTGCGTGGACTGGTAAATGGTCAATATTCTGTAGACTAGGCTTGTTTGGCCGGTTCTACCCAAGTTCTGAACCAACTACAAACTGAATATCTTATCAGCTTGATTTATGAAATTCTATTGAATAGCACTAATGGAAGCTATGTAATAGAGCACTCTTGTATTGCAAAAAACGCTGTTTTATGCCTTATATAGTCTTACCTGTTTCATGGGCTTTTTTTTACTCACATGTACTTTCTCGCACTTTCACGATGTACTCACGCTTTATCTTCATGCACAAAATCTAATCTGGAAACATGGAAAAATATTTAAGTTTTAAAATAAATGAAACTTTTATTATGATATGTCTACTTTCAATTCAATTCAAGTGCCGTGCCGCGTGGCGTAGGCGATCATTTCTCTCCACAATTCCCTGTCTTTAGACTTGATTATGAGATCCGCCGGTGACTTTCTTCCTAGCCACACTGACAGCCCATCCAGTAACTTCTCTCTCTGTCTTCCTCTGTCTCTTCTTCCCTCAATTTTTCCAATTGCCACAGTGTGTTCCAATTTTCCCTCTCCTCAGAAAATGTCCTATAAGTCTCGTGTGTCTGCCCCTGATTTTTGCTATAGTCTGCTTTTTAACTCCAGTCACTCTTAAGACTTCTTCATTGGTTTTCTTGGCTGTCCATAGTACCTTCAACATCCTTCTTATAAACCACATCTATGAGACATCAAATGTCTACTTTATCGTGATGAAATTCTCAGTGAATGAGAAGTGATCTTTGTAGAATTCTGTTTAAAAAAAACTTTTGGGATTATAGCTTTAACATCTATTATAGTATTTCTGAACATTTCTACCCCCGACAGAATGATTAGATTACACTTTTAATACAAATTATTGTAGTCGTAGTTGTAGATCATAAAATGTTAGCATGACCTGTAAGCTGTGGATATTGTATATCTAAAAATAGTAACCAAAGTAATTTGAATAAAATTAATACTATTTTGTGTATATATACATGAATATACTTTTATTTCTTAATCTCTCTCCCTCTCTGTCTCTCCCTCTTTGTCTCTCTTATCTCTCCTTCTCTGTCTCTCCTTCTCTGTCTCTCCTTCTCTGTGTCTCCTTCTCTGTCTCTCCTTCTCTGTCTGTCTTTCTCTGTCTCTCCTTCTCTGTCTCTCACTCTCCGTCTATCTTTCTCTATCTCTCATTCTCTGTCTCTCCTCTGTCTCCCCATCTCTGTCTCTCCGTCTCTTTCTCTGTCTCTCCGTCTCTGTCTCTCCTTCTCTGTCTCTCTTCTGTCTCTCCGTCTCTGTTTCTCCCTCTCTGGTTAAGAAACGCAGATCAAATATTTTTCTTACACTTTTTTTCTACTTCTTACATCTCGTGCCGTAGGGCTCTCATGTTAGTTTCCAAGTTTTCCTATTTTCGGCGAGCTTTTCAACCTCATCAAGGGATGTCTCTTAACAATGTTTTACGTGGTCGATCTTTTTTTCTTCGGCCTGTTATGTTCCATTTAATAGCTTTTTTGGTATTCTCTGACTGTTTCTTCTCATCACATGTCCATCTTCTTTTTCTGATCACCCATGAGACAGGCTGGGTTTTTTTTGTGTCTAATATTATTATTTAAAGACAAGTCGTGTTTTATATTGCACTTATGGTATACAAGTTCATAATTCAAAAGTACTAAAAAAAAAGTAAAACAAATGTTTGCTTTTCTCATACAATAAATCGGTGTATTATTTTACTTGTTCGGCTCTTGGTTTAAGTTTTTTCGTAATCATCAGTAATCCGGCAAAATCACTTGTGCGGCATCCAAAAGATCGCGATGATGCCGGATTTGTGATGGTCAAGTGTATATGTTTTATTCAATCTTTTTTTAGAAAAAGGCAGCTGTGATTTGATGGCGGTCGTAGTAATATTTTCTTATGTATAGATCAACGATTTTATGGGCATAGAGAGACAGAAATAATGAGAGAGGGGCGAGGTAATGAGAGAGGAAGAGATAGAGAAAGAAAAGGACTAAAGGGGTGGGGGGAACACGAGATTGAGAGAGAGAGGGAGAGAGATAGAGCGATCGAGAGAGAGAGAGAGGAAGAGAGAGATAGAGAGAGAGGGGGAAAGATAGGGCGATCGACAGAGAGGGGAAAGGAGATAGAGCGAGCGAGAGAGAGAGAGAGAGAGGGAGAGATAGAGCGATCGAGAGAGAGAGAGAGAGAGGGAAAGATAGAGCGATCGAGAGAGAGAGGGAGAGATAGATCGATCGAGAGAGAGAGAGAAGGAGAGAGAGATAGAGCGATCGAGAGAAAGAGAGAGATGTATTTGTTGCAGGAAAGATCAACCGTTTAAAAACAGAAAGTTATCTCTCAATGACAGAAAGTTCAAATATGAAAATAGATCAACATACAACTTAATAAAACCACCAAATTAAGAACCCCGCCCCCCCCCCCTCCGAAGGTGAGAGTATAAATCACCATTATACATTTCTGGAATTGTATATAACTTAACACAACTACCAAATTAAAAAATGACAAATATAAAGCAAAGAAAGCCACTCTAATGTACTTCTAGAGTTGTCTTCTTTTGTTCCAAAGAATGTTCTATAACCACAAAATTTCTAAACTCAATTAATTACGAGAGGCATTAATAAACCCCTTTCCTTGTTTACTTTTGGTTTATTTGATAGAGACGCATGTTCTTTGATTATTCAGGTGTTTGTTGCTGAAGATTTTACAGTGCTGGAGGGAAGCTTGAATAACGCAACATACCGCGCATGCGTGGACTTGCGTAAGTACATTGCTGTTCCACTTTTAAATAATTGCTGACAGTGTCTTATACTTCATGAATCCCGGTTACTTTATGGTATAATTGTTAAAAACATCGCTAGTTATGTGAAGTTACATTCTATCGTACTGTTTTTAAGTTAGTTTAGTATATTATTTTCTGCTCACTATCCTTTAAATAATAAAATTCCTGACTATTTTATTCCGATCTATTTAACGAAAGAAGAAACATGATTTTCAGGTGAAGCCCGTTCAACAACACTCGCTACAACACTCGCTACAACACTCTCTACAACACTCGCTACAACACTCGCTACAACACTCTCTACAACACTCTCTACAACATTCGCTACAACACTCTCTACAACACTCGCTACAACACTCTCTACAACACTCTCTACAACACTCGCTACAACACTCGCTACAACACTCTCTACAACACTCTCTACAACACTCTCTACAACACTCGCTACAACACTCTCTACAACACTCGCTACAACACTCTCTACAACACTCCTTACAACACTCTCTACAACACTCTCTACAACACTCTCTTTGTGGGCTCATTCTATTCACGGCACTTTCCACTATTGTTAAAATAACTGACACTTTCCATTACAGTCAAAACAATGTAACTGACACTTTCTATTACAGTCACAACAATATAACTGACACTTTCCATTAAAGTCAAAACAACGTAACTGATACTGTCTATTACAGTCAAAACAAGGTAACTGACACTTTTCATTACAGTCAAAACAACATAACTGACACTTTCCATTACAGTCCAAACAACGTAACTGACGGTTTCTATTACAGTCAAAACAATGTAAATAACACTTCCTACTACAGTCAGAACAACATAAATGTTTTTATTGATATCACTGTAAGAAGAGACCTCTAAATCCAGGTGACACGGTCAGAAATCAAAAGAGGCTAACTCTCTGAGAACCTTTAAAACGGACATAAAATAAGTAATTTTGAACTCGTTTGTTCTAAATAATAATAATAATAATAATAACAATAATAATTATAATAATAATAGACTTTAAAAAAATTAAAGCACGAAATAGTGTTTTGGTCTTTCCGAGAGCTCCCTTCTCTGCTTTCGTTTGTTTTGGTCTTTCCGAGAGCTCCCTTCTCTGCTTTAGTTTGTTTTGGTCTTTCCGAGAGCTCCCTTCTCTGCTTTAGTTTGTTTTGGTCTTTCAGAGAGCTCCCTTCTCTGCTTTCGTTTGTTTTGGTCTTTCCGAGAGCTCCCTTCTCTGCTTTCGTTTGTTTTGGTCTTTCCGAGAGCTCCCTTCTCTGCTTTAGTTTGTTTTGGTCTTTCCGAGAGCTCCTTTCTCTGCTTTAGTTTGTTTTGGTCTTTCCGAGAGCTCCCTTCTCTGCTTTAGTTTGTTTTGGTCTTTCCGAGAGCTCCCTTCTCTGCTTTAGTTTGTTTTGGTCTTTCCGAGAGCTCCCTTCTCTGCTTTCGTTTGTTTTGGTCTTTCAGAGAGCTCCCTTCTCTGCTTTCGTTTGTTTTGGTCTTTCTGAGAGCTCCTTTCTCTGCTTTAGTTTGTTTTGGTCTTTCCGAGAGCTCCCTTCTCTGCTTTAGTTTGTTTTGGTCTTTCCGAGAGCTCCCTTCTCTGCTTTAGTTTGTTTTGGTCTTTCCGAGAGCTCCCTTCTCTGCTTTAGTTTGTTTTGGTCTTTCCGAGAGCTCCCTTCTCTGCTTTCGTTTGTTTTGGTCTTTCCGAGAGCTCCCTTCTCTGCTTTCGTTTGTTTTGGTCTTTCCGAGAGCTCCTTCTCTGCTTTAGTTTGTTTTAGTCTTTCCAAGAGCTCTCTTTTTATTTATAGTCTAAGTATCACTGAAGAAAAGCATAAAAATGATTAATCTCTTTAGAGTTTTGATTAAATTAATTTCCTGATTCCTTCTTTTTCACTTCCCCATTACTTATCAAACTGATTCTCAGCATTCATAAAAAGCATAACTTATTTTATATCGTACTTTGTATTTGCCTGGTTATTGTCCACGACTATATTTGGCTGGTTATTGTCCACGACTCACTTCCACAGAACAAAAATGGGTAGCACTGCGGCATTTTAGAACTTTTTTTCTTCTGATAACAGAAATGGATGTTGATGAAGTGTTTAGAATTTACTCAAGACAATTTTAATATGATGTGTTGAGGAACTATTCATTGCAGACTTAAATTTTACATAAGCAGTTATTGAGGATAAGAAAACTAACATATTATTTTCAAACACAATCTGTCACAGAATGCCAAAAAGCAACGATAGACATTGTCTTTGTGCTGGACTCCTCATCCACCGTCGGCGCCACCAACTTCTTGGAAATGAAAAAATTTGTCTTTGAGTTTCTTCTTTTCGCGGACATCGACAGCGGAAAAATCAAAGTTGCAGTCGTAACATTCGGCGACGAGGCTAACGTTTCCTTCCATCTGGATACCTACGGGTCTAAATCAGCCATGACCACCGCCATAAACAACCTGCAGTACAGGCCAGGAGGTACTAACATCGTGGATGCCCTGAGACTGCTCAGAACAGTCTTCACAAAAAGCAAGGGAGACAGAGGAGATGCTCCAAATATTGCTATTCTTCTGTCGGCAAATGACGACAACGTGAATGCGTCACTAGCTGCCGACGAAGCTGATAAAACCAGGGCAGCTAGCATTCAATTTTACGGAGTTGGTAAGCCAGCATTTGCAATCTTCTACGGTTAAGTCGATAGTAAAAACAAACAAACGCGATTGTTTGCTTACGTTGATGGCACTAGTGTTTGTTCAATTCTGGTTCTAAACTTTATTGATAAGGAAGTAGGTGTTTTCAGCTTGTAAACTTGACTACCTGAACTCACACTGGAGCTGAGTAAGGTGCAGTAGTCTGTTGCGGTACTGTCCATTTCGGCCTCTAGTGTACCGAATAGTTTGGTTTAAAAAATGTGGGCAGTAACATCATATCCCCTACATACTTCAAAACACGAATCGGAGCATCACTGTGAAAGAAAATTACAATAATAATAATAATAATAATTCATTTGTTCATTCATTCTCTGTAACATTCATAGAGCTATGGTAGAAAAAAATAATTCTCACTCTGAAACTCATCTGGGTAGTCACTAGACCTCTCATTTAGACCACCCAAGATGTCCTTTCCTCCTTGAGTCGCCTGTTTGAACAAAAAAAAACAACAACATAAAAATAACTCTTTATCTCAAACGAAAGATCATGACATCAATTAATGAGCTGATTGACATTTTAAAACGATAGGAAATAATTTGAAATGCGCAGAAAGAATGAGAATCACTGAAATGATCTTAGAGCAAGTAAAATTAAACGATTTGAACCTTGAAAACTTTACCTGTCGCCATAACAGCATTTACTAGCCGCTTGTTAGCGTATAGAGAAGCAAGTAAAAACAAATACCGAAGTGGTGCTTTCGAAGAAAATCATGCTCTTAAGTTAAATCTGTAGTACTCTATTGTAATCCAATATTTTCTTTTTATTTTTAGGTATTGGTCACAGTAATACGAATCTTCTGGATGGTATTGTCAGCCGGCCATTGGAGGAGAATCGATTTATGATCAGTAGTTTTTCTGAGTTGAACTCTCTTGTTCCGGAAGTTTACAACAAATTCAACAGATTCTGTGTAGGTAAGTACCAAACACATTGTATAAACCTTCCGTTTTTGAACAGCTTATATAAGCTTGTATAAGAGGTAGACCACGTGAAACTCTAAAGAGGATATTGTTAAGAGAGGCCAAATTAGTAGGCATAAAATCCCTTGAAGTTGAAAAGCTGGCCGAAAACAGGAAAACTTGGCGAATTAGCTTAAGAGCCCTATGTGACGTTTAGCGGCACGGGAATGATGCAAGATGTAAGATTTATAACCACTGATATGGTCCATTTCACCTGCTGCTATGTGACAGAAATTGAGACACAAAGGAAGTTGTAGATTATCAATACAAAACCGTTCTCTCATCTATGAGGTCTGGGAAGAACTTGCGAAAGACATTGTCACTCGGAGAACAAATATGTAACATCATGAGGAGGAAAAAGGGACATAACCCCAATTAAAAGACGAAAACGGAAGGAGACTTGAAATTATAGCACAACAACTGCCTGCTTCAGCTTTGACTTACTGTGCAGATCCAATATCGGTAGAGATAGTCATGAGATGACCTGTTAAGCAAGTCATATTTTGGCAAACATCCACAGCAGCTGATATCTGCCTTCTTCAAAACCGTCGTCCTGGACAAAAGTGCTAGTATGTAATACACAAATATTTTAGCAATATCCACAAAATTAGGGGAAAAAAGGAATGCACAGCAGCAACTATCGTAATGGTCTAAATAACCTCAGAAAGCATGTTTGTGTTTCATTCCCATACAATACTCTTTTGTCTGATTCGTAAATCAACTAGAATTTTTTTTTTAAACTGTTATACCTTCAAATAATAAACCAGCCAGTCATCCACTTGAACAAGTGCCAGTTAATCAAAACCAAGTCACAGTGTGAACTTCCTTCGATGTTTTCCGTAAAGTTCGAGTGTAGAATCAGCAACGAAATAAAATTATCCAATGAAACTGAGTATCTCAAAACTTCAGTTGGTGTTGGAACAGAAGACGGAGCAGATATAGGAATGCCCAGAGTGTGGGGATGCCAGTCTCTGATTACAGATCGCAAAAAAAAAAAATCCTAATAAATAAGGGAGAATTAATTATACTGAATTACTGTTTGTGAATTGAAACATTGTAAATAAGGATTTAAAAACGATGAATAAATCTCTAAACGATACAGTTATTACTGGGTTATTGCTCTTGAACCGGAGGTTCGAGTCTACACAGTCATACATAATGAAAATAGCCATAAATGTGATAATCGCTACGTAGTTTGTGTTGATTAAATTCTTTTGCTATATTCATGACTAATTCACAGAGTTGACAATGAAATTCCACTATTTTAGTTAAATTTTAAAAAACCGCCTAGAGTTATTTCATATGTCTGACACTGAAATTTTTTGTGTTTCTTTTTCGTTACACAGATCCGCCTCCAGTTCCAGGTAAGAATTTAAAATTGTCTATCTTCATCTAGTCTGTTTTTCGTCTTTTAAAATTTTGTTCCGTTTTCTTTTTTTTTTCTTTCTTACAAAATTTAACCTTGTATAATGACGTTACGATATATTTTACGCCCATTTTAAAGTGCTTTTTTTTACTTTATTCATTATTACTGGCATTTTGCTTAGAGTGATAAAGATTTCGTGCATTTTTGTTAATTAACCTAACATGTACTTCTGGTTTTCTTAAAATGAAGTAGCGCAGTGGTTAGGGCACTTCCTTTCACACGGCGGTTGTCGACGCGTAGAGATCCTGGCTGGAGAAGACCCAGCTCAGCTGTAAAAACGAACACCTACTCCTTCTGGAAAGAAGGGCAGTCATGCGGAACGATGGGCATGTGAGATATGAGAGAAATGACGACTGCAGTAACACTGGCTCTAGTAATGAAGGTAGATAGAGGTGTATGGTTCAGTTTTACAACAACAACAACAACAACAACAACAACAACAAAAAGTGAAGAAAGTGGGTAGAAATAAGAATGGCAGAAAGTGAGATGAGCACATACAAGTGAAGAACATACAGCAATCCAATATTTCAGCAAAGGCGGGTTTTCAAGGATCGCATGCAAAAACAACATAACAGATAAAAACATGAAAAATGTAAGAAAAATTAAAAACTTAGCTCTTATTTGCTCTCCTTCTTGTAAGAAAGGCAGGCAACAAAATATTGGACTGCTGTATGTTGTTCATTTATATGTGCTCATCTCACTTTCTGCCATTCTTATTTCTGCAAACTTTCCTCATTCTTTCTATTTTTTTTTTGGTGGAAAATTAAACCATACAACCCTGTCTACCTTCATCCTTCAGCGTGCCAACACGTCTGTGAAGTTGCGGGCACTAATGTCATTTGTTCTGTATGTCTTGATGACGTGTAACGAAACTCATGATATCACAATGGATGTCTTGTCTTGTGCTATCTCCCTGTAACTGCGAGCTGATGTTCTTAGCAGCCGATGCTGTGTAGGTGTTGGGCTACATTATTGTATCGGGGTGGGAGCGGGTTATGGCAGTTATTTTTTTTCAGCCCCCGGAGTACAGCTAAAACTAGGGGATATGCATTGCTTCTTTAGCAGACTCCACCACTATGGGGACTATGGCGATCCTTGTTCCGTTAGCCAGGCTAGGCCTGTTACTGGGGGGTATCACGGAGAGGTGAGAAAGGGTCTTGGTCAGCTATGGTTCGCTAACCCTGACGCTGGCATGTCAGCTATGGTTCGCTAACCCTGACGCTGGCATGTCAACTATGGTTCGCTAACCCTGACGCTGGCATGTCAGCTATGGTTCGCTAACCCTGACGCTGGCATGTCAACTATGGTTCGCTAACCCTGACGCTGGCATGTCAGCTATGGTTCGCTAACCCTGACGCTGGCATGTCAGCTATGAGTCGCTGATTTGCCTAATCGAGCAGCGTCTCCATCCCACAATGGATGTAAATTACGGTTGCTATGATCTGCTTCTAGAAATTTCATTTTCAAATAATTTTTTTTTTAAATCGGACACTTCATCCGTTGTTAACTAGCCTGAAACATGCTAGGGCAGATTTGCATTCACTTTTTGTCTACAGCTTGTTTTATGGGTATCACTGACATCTGGTTTGTGGTCGATGTGTCAAGAACTGCAGAAGTTCTTTCTAGAGTCCAATACACGGGAGACTTCGCGAAGCTCAAGGATGGCCTTATCAAGATGGTGGAGATTGTACAGGTAAGGTTGATTTGGTAAGAATTTTATGTGAAATTTTATAATAGAGCTATATTCATACAATGTAGGTGATTACATAAACATTTAGCTGGAGATGACGAACCATTTCAGCCCATTCTGATAAAAAAGTTCTTGTTCTATTCAGGGGCGACATTTCAATACAGAACTCAGGCATGTGAACGAGAGCATTAGTTCAAATGTAGTGTATCGAACGCTGGCGATGGCTGGGACACGTGCTCCAGATGACCGACGACTCACTACCAAAAATAGCACTAAGATGGACACCACAGGGGAACAGAAGTAAGGGTAGACCAAAGGAGACATGGAGGAGAACAACAGAGAGGATGTTGAGCAATAGGACAAAATAGGAAAAAAAGGCAAAGGACAGGCATTTGTGGAAAACCCTTGCGGAAGCCACATGTGCCTTGGACACTTAAGATTCACAGAGAGAGAGAGAGAGAGAGAGAGAGAGAGAGAGACTGTGTATTGAAATTGGAGAACAACATGCGCTTCTTCAGCTATGAATTTGAAACAGTACTTTAGTTCTCTAGGAACACAAGATTAGAAAGAGTAAAATGAAGACAGCACTGATATTGAATGTTGCACAGGCAAAAGTCCAGAATATCTGATACGGCGATTTTTCTCTTGATTAATCGACACGTAAAACTACACCTCATCAGTTATTCGCATAACCCTTGCGGAACTTTGCCTCCCTAACAGTTTTCCTGTATCGCTCTCGGTTGTAAACAAGATGCCCTGCTGGTGAATGCATCCATTCGCAGATCGTCAACGATGTCTTGCAGCCATCTTTGCCTTGGTCTTCCTCTCTTTCTTTTTTTCTATTATGTACCCTTCCAAGATTGTTTTCTCTAAATTCTCATAACGTTGTCTAAAATATTTAAGTTTTTATGTTTAGTCTTTTTTACTAGCCAACATTCTTCAATAAACTTGTAGTATGGATATAAAAAAAGGTAAAGGCAAAATTCCCGTTTCCATGCTATTAAGGCATATTGGGGAATACGGTGTTAGGCCCGCATTTTCCATGACCTTCGGCACATGAAAGTGTGAGGTGGTCAGTATCACGCCTGGCCGCTTTACCTTCCCAGATTTCTCTGGTACCCATTTTCAGAGGATGGGTGAACCCCAGGGCCGTATTGATCTGAAAAAAAAATCCCGCTCAGCTGGGGATTCGAACTCTCGACCATTCGGTTGCTAGGCTATGGTAGCCGGTCCCCCAGTATGGATATATTTGTTCTTTTTTGTGTCCATGACATTTGAAGAACTCTTCTATAGCATTTACATTAAAAAGTATTTATGTGTTTCTCAGCTTTTTTATTAAGTGCCCAGGTCTCAAATATATGGTGCGATGGAAAGATACATAGACATAACTATCGCGACATTTTTGTTGATCTAATGGAAGTCATTTATATTCTCCAGTTTTTTCACTATTGCTTTCAACAGGCCCATGTTTACTTGCTTTACTTTTAGGTCTTCGTCAAGTTTCTGTATCCTCTCTCTTTTTATGCTTTTCCTTGAGAGATCAGCCATTTCTTTTACCACATATAGGTCTTGTATTTTCTTATCCCTTCAGTTTTTTATTTTTACTAGTCAAAACGCGCAGGGACCACAAGAACAATGATATCGGTAAGTGTCTTCAAGACAACAAGAACTTCTGTTTCTCTCTGCAGGACCCCGGTGTTAACAACTCCGAAGTTAACCTGGGCTTCATCGCCTACAGTGACACTTCCATGATTCTGGCCGACCCCAACCAGTTCAGTTCTGTCAATGTCACCGCTAGCGCAGTACGGGAGCTTCCAGCAGGTATTTCCCAGGTAAAACAAGTCACAACTTGGTCTCACCTGTCTGTCCTTTTTGTGAGGTTTTTTTTAAAAACATTTTTTAGTTTTAAACTAAGACCCAGGTTGAACAACGAATTTAGTTCTTCTTGTCCATGAAACGTGTATAAATTCAGCTTACTACATTAACATTTTAAAACCTTTTTGTTTGTGTTCAATCGAATTGTCACGTCTCCACTGCCATACACTTTCTTATTTCACCCACAAACACCTTTTATTAGGGCAAACGATGTTTAGTTTAAGAATACACCAAGAAGAACTACAGAGTGGTTCTAAAAGCTGAAGGACTTGCGTGGAGCGACTTGAAGACTAAGGTCAAAGACAGAAATGACTGTAAAGCCTTTGTCTGTGGCTTATGCTCCGGAGGAAGGACTACGGGCATTAACTGGCTGGTATTTGATTTATTATTCATACTGAGCTTACCGATGCCAAGCCTATACCAACCATTGCTTCGTGTTTCTGTTTACAGTACAATCGAGATCGTTATCGTCTTCCTTACTCAGGTTACTGCTGTTAAGAAACCTTATGGAACTTTCGATCTATTTAAACTCCTTTCAGTTACTGTTATTCGTATATAACATGTTGCTGTTATTCTCTCCCTTGTTACTCTCCTCATTCGCCCTTTCATTTCTGTGTCACAAAAGCCCAGCTTCACAACTGTTCACGTATTTTTTCGCTATTGGTGCAAGTATATAACAACATCCATCGGCTTCACGCGCTTTCTTTGCGCTGTATTTGTTTTCCAAAATTATATTTTAAATGTTTGCTCTTTTCACTGATGTCCTGTGCTGTATATCTAAAGACTCGCTTTGTTTTAAAATGATTTTGGCAAGAAATTTTCCACTTTTGGAATCTGGAAAAGTGTTTAACAAGTAACGCCATTTTTTAGAGGAGGGGGGAAGGTTTTACTATAGATTTACACAAAAAAATTGTATATCTCATTTGTAGGGTGGAGCCTCTTTGATACCAGCTCTTCAGAATATTGTAACACCACCAGTCGTGTCAAATTACAGGAGCTACGTTGCCATAGTGGCACCACAGTCATCGCTCACATCTAATCCGTCAGCCCTGAGCAGTGAATTTACTAGGTCAGTAAATTGAAAAAAAACAACAACAAAAAAACTGACGACGTATTTCTGTCCATAATACACAACATCCTCTAATATTAGATTCACGGCTTTCTTTCCTTTTTGAGTTTTTTTTTATAAGAGAAATACGAGTAAAATTTCTTTTTTTTGCTGTAGGTTTTCTAAGAATTCTATGTACAATTTATCATGGCACATTTTGAACTGAAAACTACGAGCAACTGATACTGACCTCGCACTAAGAAAAGATTCCAAGCAAAATTTCAGTCCGGACCTTTATGTCGGCAAAACTTCGGAAATAATGGCAGGGAAAAGTAATGAAAATAGCCGAGCCAGAAATTTTTGAAATAATAAACAGTGGTACAAGCGTTCCTGAAAACAGTTTCTAGTAAATAGTGGTACAAGCATTCCGGGAAAACAGTAAACAGTGGTACAATCATTCCGGAAAACAGTAAACAGTGGTATAAGCGTTCCGGAAAACAGTTTCTAGTAAACAGTGGTACAAGCGTTCTGAAAAACAATAAACAGTGGTACAAGCGTTCCGGAAAACAGTTTCTAGTAAACAGTGATACAAGCGTTCCCGAAAACAGTTTCATTTTGCATTTCGTTTTTTTTTTAACCTCACACGCGGTTCTTCATAACAGGCAATATCATTCCATGCAATATCTAGATTTATAACATGATTAACCGGCTGTTTTACCTGCTTAATGATGTTGTTACAAAATGTTTCCTCTCAGCTGTGCGGCCGCGTACACGCATTCAAACACACACACACACTCACACACAATCATGCCGCGCATGAAATTTTAAATGTTGCGCAAAAAATAATAACATTGCTCCTTTCAGTTTCCTTATGTTACTCCATGTTTCTGTATGGCTGAAGGTAAATGATAGCGCTACATGAGCTTGTTTTAATGATTTCTTTGGATTTTAGTTTTTTTTTTCTATGAGAACTATACTCCACAGTTTGACGTTATGAAGCCCATTTGCATACAAAATATTTTGAGAAATATATTTGCACACAGGTTGAAAATTTTTGCTTGCTAACTACAAAACCTTAGAGGGCATACTGGTGGTATATTATATTATTTTGTTGTTTGGCTAACATTTTATTATATTTATGCAAGGAAGTGATTTTGAGGGGGAAAACTGTAAAATGTACTAAACAAAGTTATCTCTCTTTATATTCAGGCTGAAGAAGCTCGGCTACACGATCGCCATTTTTGTCGTGAGCGAGAATGGAACTGTGAATCTAGAAGCGCTTCAGGCAGACGCTAGCGGACCAAGATATTTCTACTATCTTCCTCGATACTCAGAACTGGAAGCCGCCACCAAAAATTTCACTCGTGACCGTCTGTGTGCAGTAGCAGATGACGATACAAGTACGACAGTCTGTATGTTATGTTTGACCATTTTTATGAAGATATCTCTGGTAAAAGTGGAGTGGGATTCCCAAAAAGTCGAAAAAAAAAACCCAAGCATACTCTGTCCCCTGGCATTTTCTTTGATGAAGGAGTACGTATTTCAAGGGAATATAAGTAGTAACAAAGAAATCTAAACATTGTTTAACTCTCCCCTTACAACAGACAATATATTTAAAAAAAACACACACACTGAGGTGGCTTGGACATTTGGAGAGAATGGAGGAGGAGATACAAACAAAGATGGCCTATGCAGAAGTGATGAAAGAGAACAGATCAAGACAACGATAGCGAGACAACCTCTTGGATTCGACAACTGGTTAAAAAAAAAAAGATCAAGAACAGAGAGGAATGGAAACCTGTCTTGTCTGCTTCATTGAGTCTTAGTGGTTCGGAGAACTGGTGAATTCAGCCGTTGCTCAAAGAAGAAGTACATTTTTACACATTTGGAAGGCGCCATGTGCCCCCTATACCCGGTAAAATAACTATAACCGGAAAAAAAATACACTAAGTGAGGTTATGTGAGGAATATACCAGGCATCTGGATACAATTAAGAGCACAACTGAGTTTTTTTGTGCTTGCTGTTTGTTTCATTTCACACTCGAACGGGTAAGAAAACTTTGAGCCATTTGCTTAACAACTCTACACTCTAAAGGACTACAAAGCTTGCAGCCATTTGCTATGTTTCAAACTTTAAAAGGAAACAAGGCTTGGAGCCATTTGACTAACAACTTCACTTTAAAGCAAAACAATCTTGGAGCCATTTGCTATTAGTTTCGTACTTTAAAGCACAACAGGCTTGGAGCCATTTGCTAACAGTTTCATACTTTAAAGCACAACAGGCTTGGAGCTATTTGCCTAACAGTATTACATTTTTTAAAAATACCACGAAAGATTTATCAGAAAGACTCGCCTGAAAAAGACTCCTTTTTCTCAACACATATAAAAAGACGGTAAAAGTGGGCTGTCTTCTTTGTTTTTTTTTCCCATAATATACATCTCAAATTGACCTTTTACTATAGTTATTTCTCCGTAGAAACGTGCCAGACCGCTTTAAATCTTAAAACCACAAGAGGGTTTTCAATGCATAATTTCATAGACTGAAAACTAACTTATCTTTCCTTGTCTTGTTTCATTCCTCTTATACATTTCAGTGTCGAGGGACAAATATACGTCTCAATAAGCCTCGACGGTTTGCTTCATATAATGGGTTTCTTAAGGTTTCTGTAGTTTCCTGTCTCTACTTCCTGCATGGGCGGCCTCTTCCTCTGTTACCTACAAATCTTAATGTGGTTACAAAAATTAATGTCTGGTGGTAGCCATGAACGTGGTCCAACTATTTTAGTCGCATTTTATGGATGTGGTGTAATACTAGTGGTACTCCAGCCTTTACGTGAAATAACAAAGACAGTAAAATAACGGAGTGAACGTTGTCGAAAACCTCATCAACTTTGACAAGCTTGAAAAATTCTTATGTTTTATTTCTTCATACATTATAAATCCGTTTTTTTTCCCTTGTATTTTCTTTCCAATTCCACGTGGATCCACAGATATTTCTAAATCATTCATTATTTCCTAACACAAATCTAAACTTCCTCTGTTCTCACAGCCGGCCTGTGTGCTGACAGCGGACACAGGGAGAACGGAGTTGGGACCGTGGGGCATCCCGTAGACTGCGACAAGTACATCCAGTGCTACTATGACGAGCATAACAACGTTGACCTCGGGGTGGTTCGACAGTGTTCCTCGGGACTTCACTTCAACGCCGCTAACAAGACCTGCTCCAAGCCAAGCGATGCTGGATGCGCGTATGGTGAGTATAGCCACGGGAATCAACATTTTTTTTTCACAAATAACGGAACGAAAGTTGTGGATAATCTTCAGATATAATATTTTAATTGCCGGATACCGTAATGGTTAGAGCACTCGTCTAGCAACCGAGTGGTCGAGGGTTCAAATCCCCAGCTGAGCGGATTTTTTTTTCAGACCAATACGGCCCCGATGTTGACCCAGCCTTGTAAGGCTACGAGGAAAGAAACTAGCCACCCTACCTCATATGCTGATGGCCCAGCATAATCAGGTCACTGACGCTTCATCCCCTACGGCATTTGCTATGGAACTTTCTTGTATTTCAATAGATTTCGTGTTATAATTATTGACGATTCATTCATTCATTCATTCATTCATTCATTTGCGTGTCCCTTGTGGAACTTTGTTTCCCTAACAGCACTCCTGTAGGCCCCTCGGTTGTGAGCAAGATGCTGCTGATGCATCCATAATCGATGATTACTGAGAAAAATTTGAAACAATCAGAAATGAAACGACTCTCCATTAGCTCGTGTACAAGTAGGGGTGTTTATCTCGTGATAGTAACACTTAGTATAACAGTAAACAGTTTGTCAGGCACATTGAGAAGAAAAAAAAAAGGGGGGGGTCCCCATCGCTCAGGGGGGCCTGAAGGAAATTATTTGTATGGAAGGGGCTGGGAGGACCAAAGTGAACGAATACAGAATAGCTAATCAGTATGGAAAGCTGGAAGGGGCGGTGGTGCATCGACTTAAGAATTTGTTTTCGAGGTCCAGGATGCAGCTGTTGACAGCATCAGCAGGAAGGAATGAACAGGCGATTACATAGTAACCATGACCTCTCCTCACCAGGAAGATTGGTGAAGATCTGGGTGGGAGCTGTTTTCAGTGCCATCCAGTCGATTTACTGTTTCAGTTTTCAGTATTAGCTTTTTCAGTATCATCGCGAACGAGATGCTTCCATAATCGCTCCACCGCCTATGCCAGTGAACATCGCACAGATTGGAGCCATTCAGTTAAACCGTTTCACACTCGAAAGGACTACAAAGCTTGGAGCCATTCACTCGAACGGACAGCATTTTCACTCTCAGTATCACTCTCGGCACAAACTCCGTAGCTAAGACGCAAAAAAGCTGAACCAGGACACACAAGGACCATCGAAGTGGATTTAATGTAGTAATGGAGAAAACTTAAATATTTTGGACATATTAAACGTTATGAGAACTTAGAGAAGATAGTAGTCTTGAAGGGGTACATAACGGGAAAAAGTAAGAGAAGAAGACCAAGGCGAAGATGGCTGAAAGACATCGTTGATGATCTGCGAATGGAGGCATCAGCAGCAGGCCATCTTGCTTACAACCGAGAGGCCCACAGGAGAGCTGATAGGGAGACAAAGTTCCGCAAGGAACATGCAAATCACTGACTGACTGGGGACCCATTATGTTGTGCTGGGGAAAAAGACCAGTATAATTGTCTGAGGGCAAAGCATTTGGATTCCACCGCACACATAGTTTAAGTGAATGTAAGGGGGGGGGGAACAAATAACACGTGCAGTTCAGACTAAAAAAAAGTAATAAATTCACAGTCGAGCTCAGAACTGATGGTTGTAAAGCAAGCAGTGGAAAATATGTTAGAAAAACAACACAAGCGACAAAGCCTGATTGTTTGTAATTTGTACTGACTCTTCGCATTCACAGACCGTTGCAAGGAGTCATGTGAACCATACAAGATGGCTGGATCCTGCCGAGCTTACTGGGACTGTGAGAACGGGGTGTCCACACCCAAGTGTTGCCCCGAGAATTACGCCTTCATTCCTGGCGTGGGTTGCCAGCCAGACACGAGCTGCAAAGACCCGTGTGGACCCACAAAGTGGTGTGGTAAGTTCCCCAAAAATGGTTGTTACACGGGAGAAGATGCATTATAGATTGTATAAGAATGAACATGAACAACTCAGAATAGAAGAGAATTCGTTTTTTTTGCCTGAAGTATTTCTCACAATACTTAAACATTTGTCTCGAATCTGAAATAGTTGTCCCCAAAACTAAAACATCTATCCCGAACGTGACACATTTGTCCCCGAAGCAAAAAAACTTTAGTGTCGAACCTAAAACATTTATTCCGAGCTTAAAAATGTGTTCCAAACCGAAAACATTTGTCCAAGACCTACAAACAACAACAAATAAAATACTTTGTCAGCCATCATATGAAACTCATTTTCTGGACATTGTAGCCATTCCGTCGTCTGTACCAGCCTCTGACATTGTCTTCTTTTCTTAACCAAATTAATTTTATTGCACTCCTATACGTTGTGAAAGTTTTAATCGGGGTTTTGTTTTTTGGTTTTTGCTTTTAATAATGAGTACAGAAGCTAAATTATTATAGCTTACCCCTTTTAATAATGAATGCAGTAGCTAAACTAGTATAGTTTACCCCTTTTAATGATGAATACAGTAGCTAAATTGGTTTAGCTTACCCCTTTTAATAATGAATACAGTAGCTAAATTGGTATAGCTTACCCCTTTTAATAATGAATGCAGTAGCTAAATTGGTATAGCTTACCACTTTTCCTTCATTTCCATAAATCCCAGTGAACCAAATATATATCCCCAGTCCCTGAAAGTGAAATAGAAAAAAAAATTGGAAGTTTCATCTACATAGAGTAGATGCTCTTCTGTTCGATCACAAGTCAGCCTGTCTCAGCACGTTGCATTTATTGTCACCCTTGAAAACGCTTTCAGTTTTTCTGTACACGTGAAGGATTTAAATATTGGCCGGGTAACATACATATACATTTTTTTTACCTATACAGTTATTGATTTCACGTCTTCTTTTTCTGCTTTCCGACCCATAAAGGCTCATTGCTGCAGATAAAGTTCGCATCTATTCCTCTCTATTTCCAATCTTCTCTCTCCAACTTCCTTTGTATCCTCTTCTGTGTTGTTGTCTTTCCATCTTTCATGGTCTACCCCCCTTGGTCTTGTTTCCTTCATCTCTTGTACATACTTGTACATCATTTTCGTTTGTTTGTTCTCTTCCGTTCTTTCTACATGTCCCAGCCAGCATAATCTGTTCAGTTTCAAGACATTTATAATTCGTTGGGATTTAATAAGCTGTTCAGTTCAGTGTTCTTTCTAGCTTTCCATTCTCCACTGTTGGTATCCTTTATGGGCCCAACGATTCCTCCTAGGATCTTGTTCTCAAAGACCTCCACATATTATAGTATTTCAGTGTAAGTTTAAATGAGTAGTATTTTACCTAGTTATCATGGATAATAAAGCGAGGGGTTTTTTTTTCAGATTTTCTAATCTGTCAGTTCTTCCTGGTTTCTCTAGGTTTTTTTTTTGTCTGTCTTTTTGATTCTGTACAAAATTACTATGACTCCCCCCCCCCTCCCCCCTGGTAGGCTTTGCTAAGCCTATATTTGTTTATTTTTTAAAATCCTTATTTTTGTGTTTTCTACGCGTTTTCTTATTAATTTTCTAAATGTTTTCTTGGTATTTTTTTCTATGTACTTTCTTATTTGGATGGTTGATAATATTTTAGAAATTCCAAATTGAAGTTCTCGTCAAGTGGTAATCTGGTTAATAGCTTAAAAACAGGTACGAAATCGGATTGGAGGTTGGTTATAGTGGACATAAGAAGAATGTTCCTTCACCATGTCGACCAAGATGAAAGTGGCACATTAGCTTGTTTTTACACTTACTAAGAAGAGACAGATAGACCCGAGTCTTAACTAGCCGTGTACACTCTCGTGTACACTCTCGTGTACAATCATCGATTATAACACATTAGTATGACAATAATCAGCGATATTGTTATTTTATTTTATTGCAGAAGAAGTGAAATGACACTAAAATCAACATTTAACAGAGGCTTAACAATTTCGTTTTGATGTCAAATATAATGAGTTATTTCCCTTGTCTGGTTTCATTCTAGGGGATTGTCAGAAGAAACCAAATTGGCAGAATCCTTCAGGCTATGACGTCAAGATACTGGGCGGTAACACTTGGGTACCACGCCCCTGTTTCTATGACGACTTTGATATTGTCGACTGTGACTGCTCCGTCCCAAGAGATCAAAGTAAGAAATCTTTCAAGAGAGAGAGAGAGAGAAACGCTCTAGTCCTACAGGAGACCTGCAGGTTACAAGATGAAAACTAGAACTGCACAAATGTCAACCATTTCAATAGTTCTACATTTGGATAACAAATAAAGAATGACCGATATTTAATAATATATAATAATAACAACCGAGATTTAAACATTTAAACATAGTACACGGCGGCCTGGTTAGCCGAGTGGTTAGTCGCTCAGTTTACTACTCCGGTGGTACTGGGTTCAAGGACCAGCAGTGGACATGTTTTCTGGTACACACCAAAAAAAAAAAGGGGGGGGGGGGGCTCCGGGGTCCACCCAGCCTCTAAAACTGGGTTACCAGAGAAACCTGGGAAGGTAAATGTGGCTAGGCCTGATACTGACCACATCACACTTTCATGTTCTGAAGGTCATGGAAAATACGAGACCTAACATTATGCCCCTAATATGCCTTAATGCAATGAAAAACGAGAATTGTATCTATTTTAAAACATAGTACACAGAGATTTGATAATTTGATAAACATATGCATAGTATGTTACGTTTTTTTCTATATTATATTGTACAATGACACATACATGTATGTCATAAGAGCAAAATAAAAAAAATAAACACTGGAAATAGATTGGTCATGTGCCCCGAAGAGACCCCAGCAACATGACCTAAAACAGCCATGAGATGGAAACCCGAGGGGAAAAAAAAAGCAAGGGAGGCCGATGAAAGGCTACCTGGAGGAGAAACGTAGATTGCAGGAAGGAGAAGCATGCAGCACAGCCGGGCCACAAAACAAAAGACTGGCCCCTAGACTGTGAGAGGTGAAGAGAATTTGTTGCTTCCTTGCAAGATGTCATAGGGCGAAACGGGCGGTCATTGCTAACTTGAATTTTATAAATTACTGCGACAAAAGCGCAGCTTATAAATATTTTTTTCAGATGTAGACATTTTTTTGTGACAGTAAAAAAGAGGCAACTTGAATATTTCAAGAATATCCAGTTCTTTCAGAAATCAGAATCCGGCACCATCACATTTAGAACATTCCCATACATGCTCCGTCGCCTACACCAAGCATCCACTTAAGCGTTTGTCTACTAATGGTTTCTGTCAAATGTTGGTTGTTGACTATAAGCGTTTGTCTTCTAATGGTTTACGTTTGTCTACTAATGGTTTCTGTCAAATGTTGGTTGTTGATTATAAGCGTTTGTCTACTAATGGTTTCCGTCAAATGTTGGTTGTTGATTATAAGCGTTTGTTTACTAATGGTTTCCGTCAAATGTTGGTTGTTGACTATAAGCGTTTGTCTTCTAATGGTTTACGTTTGTCTGCTAATGGTTTCTGTGAAATGTTGGTTGTTGATTATAAGTTTTCTCACATTTTTCTCTGCCAGCGCCCTTCCTCTGTCATAACGTCATCAATCTCCTTATATGGACATTGTCCATCCACTTTCTCTCCTCATCCCCCAGCATTATGTCCAAAAGGGCCTGTTCATATACAGTCGCGGACTGAAGTCGACGCTGCAGCGGCATCCAACTGAAGTTCCCGCCCTTTAGAGTTTATTTTGCTGATTTACAGTTTACAAAGTTACTGTGACCTTCCCAAGTTGTTTCATCCTTTATAGTTCCCACGTCCATTTTGATAGCATTTTACAGCACACATCAAATATAAAGTCACACTTGACAGCTAGAATAGCATGAAAATATATGAAATATAAAGTCACACTTGACAACAAAATATATTCTGGACATATTAAACGTCATGATAGTTTAGAGAAGACAGCATTGGAAGGGTACATAATGGGAAAAAGAAAGAGAGGAAGACCAAGGTGAAGTTGGCTCCAAGACATCGTTGATGATCTGCGAATGGACACATCAGTAGAAGGCCATCTTGCTTACAACCAGGAGGCCTACAGGAGAACTGTTAGGGAGATAAAGTTCCGCAAGGGACATGTAAATGACTGACTGACTTGACAACTACAGAAATATGAAAAGATAAGAAATATAAAGTGACACTTGACAACTACAATAACACGAAAATATATGAAATAGAAAGTCACACTTGACTACTGCAAGAACATGAAAATATATGAAATATAAGTCACACCTGACTTTGTAATAAATAAAGATATTTTGTTTCGTTTTCGAAGCTTGCCCCGCTGACCGCGTGTTCGACTTCACTGACGTCAAAACGGTAACAGCCATTGAGGAAGGCACCCTGCAGAGTATAAGGGTGTACGATGTCACGAAGAACTCGCAGGGAATTGTCCTAGGTAACAGAAGCGCTGTCCATGTCAGTGTGAACCGTAGGGAAGATGGAAGCGAACCTTTCGCTCTGGAGTTTAGGTGAGTGTTTAAGAGATAAAGAAAAAGAAATTCAGCAACAGTCAAAGGCGTTCTCTTTTTGTTTATAAAAATACAATTATGATTGCGAATAACACTGGTATTTGTGGATCAGAGATAGAAAGAGGTGTGTGTTCCGATTTTACTGGATAGCTAAGGAAAGGGGAAAGGAAGAAAGAAATCACTAATTCTTGTTAATTAGTCGTGCTTTCTTGATAGTTTCGTTGAGTATTTTCATTTGTATAATTACTGATAATTTTGTAAATAAATAATTGAATAAAATGTATAATTTCCACGAGAAATGGAGGCCATGGAAATGTCGTTTATAAGAAGGATGTTGAAGGTACCATGGACAGCCAAGAAAACCAATAAAGAAGTCTTAAGAGAGGTTGGAGTTAAAAGGCAAATTATAGCAAAGATCAGAGGCAGACACACGAGGTTTATAGGACATTTCCTACGAAGACGAAAATTGGAACACACTGTGGCAAGTGGAAAAATTGAGGGAAGAAAAGACAGAGAAAGACACACACATACACACACAGACACCCACAGAGAGAGACAGAGAGAGAGAGAGAGAGGTTACTGGATGGGTTGTCAGTGTGACTAAGAAGAAAGTCACCGGCGGATCTCATAATCAAGTCTAAAGACAGGGAATTGTGGAGAGAAATGATCGCCTACGCCACGAGGCACGGCACTCAGAACATAATTACTGACATAAACTACTTATTTTTATTTGGTTCTTCTTCTGCTCTTCTCTCATGCATATTCAATTAGTTTTTGACAGACCGTTTAGTGTCTTAATTCTATTAGAACATTGAAGTCTACGTTTATCAATACTATTGTGTATATACTTTGGCTGCCTGGTTGGCTGAATGGTTAGACGTTCAATCTACTAATCCAGTGATGATGGGTTCAAGTCCCAGGAGCGGGGATTTTTTTTCCCTGGTATCACCCTCCCCCTTCCTCGAGGTCCACCCAGCCTCTAAAAATGGGCACTAGAGAAACCTGGAAAAGTAAATGCAGTCATGTGTGATACTGGCCACATCACACTTTCATATAACGATGTTCATATGACGATGACGCATCACACTTTCATATAACGATGTTCATATGACGATGACACATCACACTTTCATATGACGATGACACATCACAATTTCATAAGACGATGTTCTTGGAAATACGGGCCTAACATTGTATCCCCAGTACTGCCTTAGTACCATGGAAACGGAGATTTTACCTTTACCTGTTGGGTGTATACTTTAGTTGTATCGTATAAACTCTAATTTCCTCGTTTGTTTCATAACTTTTGTTTAATTCATTCTATAATTTACAAATAAAATCTCACATCGAACGTCCGGAATCATCTCTGTAATTCCCGTTTTATTCGCTAGTTTATGTGTGTAGCGGACTGTTTTCACATATGGCTGTAGCCAGCCCGCCAGTCCAGAAGAGCTTCTACAGGTTGTCTCCATTAAAAGACTCTTGTTTCGGTCCAAGTGTTTCAATAAATCGCCTTAACATGTCACGAACCCCTTATGAGGATCTGACGAAATCTACTGAAACTCTCTTAGAAACTGCATACGTGCGTTATGGTAACACACTTTACTACTATATTTTTTTCCTCTTATATGGCACACATTTCTCCAGTTACGTATATTACTGGCGTAGTATTTGCAGTAAATTCACCACGTTCAACTTGTTAAACAACACAGGTTTCGGGAGCTGGAGGCCTTCAGTCCGTACGGTGAGACTTTGGTTAGCTCCGGCTTGACCTGTGGCAATGGCAACAGCCTTCTTGTCGCGGCCAACGACGAGTACATATTTGCTGAGGTCAGGTCGGCTCACGTGCCCTTGGCCGAGGTCAAGGTTCCAACAAAAGTGAGTACCCTCTCCTGCCCTTAAATGTTTTCGTTTTTTTTTTTTTTTGAGTTTCCGTTTAGTCACAGCTAAACTGAAACTGTGAGTCAAAATATGTGCTCAAGAGTATAATGTAAAGATCACGTAAACAGGTTTAGAATAATGTCGGAAAGATCACATAAATGGCTATGATGTAGTATAATGTACGGATCGTAAGCAGCTTTAGTTTAATGTTGTAAGATCACACATATAACAGTACTATAATGTAAGGATCACATATATAGCAGTAGTATAATGTAAAGATCACATAAATAGTTGTAGTATAATATTGTAAGGATCACAGAAACAGCAGCAGTATAATATTGTAATGATTGTGTAAATAGAAAAACACATTTGTAACGCATAACCAATATTTTAACGATCTGTATCAATAATGTTTCATCTAATAACAAACGAAAGTCCTAAAGAGTGTATATCTTTTTTCCTCTATTAAAGGGACTTAACATGGATGAATTCAAGACCCTCGTTCTGTCTTACGAGAAAGGAGTTCTCGCCCTTTCTATTTCTGACGGAACAACGCACTACATAGCGAAAACTGAAGGTAGCCTTTCTTCCTTCTGTTGTTGTTATTATTATTATTATTGCTGTAAATAATTGTTAATTAACCCCTGAACTTCAAAGTATCCGTTCAAGAGACTCTGGGAAACTGGTATATTCAGGGCAATCTTAAACTTTTTTTTTTTAAAAGAAGAAAGATCATTCTTCATTTCCTACTGCTCAGATCTGCTTCTTTCTGTGCAATGTTTTAAGAATAATTTTATGATTTTAATATAGATGATGCACGTTTTTTTTTCAGGGTTAAAATTCCACCTGTTAATAAAATTATCATAATAATGTAAATAGTATAACAGCAGTAACTAAAATATCTGTCATGTTAACGGATATAATGCTTGGGTTTACCTGTCCCCGCGAAGCTTCTGTCAAACCTTCCTACCAAACAAAGCTTCACAAAGTCAGCACATAATACTGTGCTTCAATGGAAGCATCGATATTTCAGGAAATAAAGATGTTTTTTTTTTTTTTTGCTAGTGGCACTGCTCACTTATCTAAACCCAGGGGAAGAGAGCTGGTCAAGAACTTATTCCATATCTTCGCAGTGCACCCAGAAGTCTTCTTTCAGGTTGGCTAGCGGAGTAGAGCTCAGCTGGTGGCAGTGGAGTTTGCTTCTTGCAGTTTAAGTAAACTATATTAAACATTTCGCCATCTGGCAGGTGCTGGGGTGCTCTTGGCGCTGGCTGAGAAAGACAAAAACTCACCGTCAGTGTGAGGAACTTTTGTTTGGAAACATCAAGATACACGGCCCTGATCTTCATGAGGAGAGTAGATCAGGCAAGAGTGGACAATAAAAGAAATTTTAAAAAGCACATGCCCGCTCGCTCGCGCGCACACACATACACATACGCACAAAATCAATAGTTTGGCAAAACGCATTCTTCGTGAAGAACTATAGAGATAAAATAGTAAATAACAACAACAAAAAAAAAGAAAGAAAAAAAAACTTAAATATGAATAAACGAAAGCAAAATCCAGCGAAATATTAAGAGATCCCATTTTTATATATGAATTATTATTATTATTATTATTATTATTATTAATTTCTTCATCCTATCATCCTTTCGTACAACATCCTATATCCTTCCCGTGCCGTCATTCGTCTCACAGGTCTCACAGTGTCTCGTCATGACCTCTGTTCTCGACGAGCTTCACAGTCTCACCAAGGGAGTTGATGCCAGTCAGCCTGGCTTCTCTTGTCAGTGTTCTCTCGTCATGACCTCTGTTCTCGGCGAGCTTCTCAGTCTCACCAAGGGAGTTGATACCAGTCAGCCTAGCTTCTCTTGTCAGTGTTCTCTCGTCATGACCTCTGTTCTCGGCGAGCTTCACAGTCTCACCAAGGGAGTTGATGCCAGTCAGCCTGGCTTCTCTTGTCAGTGTTCTCTCGTCATGACCTCTGTTCTCGGCGAGCTTCTCAGTCTCACCAAGGGAGTTGATGCCAGTCAGCCTAGCTTCTCTTGTCAGTGTTCTCTCGTCATGACCTCTGTTCTCGGCGAGCTTCTCAGTCTCACCAAGGGAGTTGATGCCAGTCAGCCTAGCTTCTCTTGTCAGTGTTCTCTCGTCATGACCTCTGTTCTCGGCGAGCTTCTCAGTCTCACCAAGGGAGTTGATGCCAGTCAGCCTGGCTTCTCTTGTCAGTGTTCTCTCGTCATGACCTCTGTTCTCGGCGAGCTTCTCAGTCTCACCAAGGGAGTTGATGCCAGTCAGCCTAGCTTCTCTTGTCAGTGTTCTCTCGTCATGACCTCTGTTCTCGGCGAGCTTCTCAGTCTCACCAAGGGAGTTGATGCCAGTCAGCCTGGCTTCTCTTGTCAGTGTTCTCTCGTCATGACCTCTTTTCTCGGCGAGCTTCTCAGTCTCACCAAGGGAGTTGATGCCAGTCAGCCTGGCTTCTCTTGTCAGTGTTCTCTCGTCATGACCTCTGTTCTCGGCGAGCTTCTCAGTCTCACCAAGGGAGTTGATGCCAGTCAGCCTGGCTTCTCTTGTCAGTGTTCTCTCGTCATGACCTCTTTTCTCGGCGAGCTTCACAGTCTCACCAAGGGAGTTGATGCCAGTCAGCCTGGCTTCTCTTGTCAGTGTTCTCTCGTCATGACCTCTGTTCTCGACGAGCTTCACAGTCTCACCAAGGGAGTTGATGCCAGTCAGCCTAGCTTCTCTTGTCAGTGTTCTCCTTAAGGTCACTCGTGGTCGGTCTCTATTTTCTTTTTTTTTCCAGGTGTTTCCCTTTTAATGGCTTGCTTTGTGGCTCTCGGATTGTTTCTTGTCATCACATATTGGCCCACATGTGCCCCACTTTCTTTTCTTGGTCACTGCTGAGACTGTTTGCTGCATGCTCATTTCTGTTATCTCTGTTTTAGTCTTGAATTCGTTCCACTGTATACAGAAATATTTTTTTAGACCTTTATTTTCGAATGTGTCCAATTTGTTATTGATTTCCTTCGTACAACGGCAGTAACTAAAATATCTGTCATGTTAACGGATATAATGCTTGGGTTTACCTGTCCCCGCGAAGCTTCTGTCAAACCTTCCTACCAAACAAAGCTTCACAAAGTCAGCACATAATACTGTGCTTCAATGGAAGCATCGATATTTCAGGAAATAAAGATGTTTTTTTTTTTTTTTGCTACTAGCACTGCTCACTTATCTAAACCCAGCGGAAGAGAGCTGGTCAAGAACTTATTCCATATCTTCGCAGTGCACCCAGAAGTCTTCTTTCAGGTTGGCTAGCGGAGTAGAGCTCAGCTGGTGGCAGTGGAGTTTGCTTCTTGCAGTTTAAGTAAACTATATTAAACATTTCGCCATCTGGCAGGTGCTGGGGTGCTCTTGGCGCTGGCTGAGAAAGACAAAAACTCACCGTCAGTGTGAGGAACTTTTGTTTGGAAACATCAAGATACACGGCCCTGATCTTCATGAGGAGAGTAGATCAGGCAAGAGTGGACAAGAAAAGAAATTTTAAAAAGCACATGCCCGCTCGCTCGCGCGCACACACATACACATACGCACAAAATCAATAGTTTGGCAAAACGCATTCTTCGTGAAGAACTATAGAGATAAAATAGTAAATAACAACAACAACAAAAAAAAAGAAAGAAAAAAAAACTTAAATATGAATAAACGAAAGCAAAATCCAGCGAAATATTAAGAGATCCCATTCTTATATATGAATTATTATTATTATTATTATTATTAATTTCTTCATCCTATCATCCTTTCGTACAACATCCTATATCCTTCCCGTGCCGTCATTCGTCTCACAGGTCTCACAGTGTCTCGTCATGACCTCTGTTCTCGACGAGCTTCACAGTCTCACCAAGGGAGTTGATGCCAGTCAGCCTGGCTTCTCTTGTCAGTGTTCTCTCGTCATGACCTCTGTTCTCGGCGAGCTTCTCAGTCTCACCAAGGGAGTTGATACCAGTCAGCCTAGCTTCTCTTGTCAGTGTTCTCTCGTCATGACCTCTGTTCTCGGCGAGCTTCACAGTCTCACCAAGGGAGTTGATGCCAGTCAGCCTGGCTTCTCTTGTCAGTGTTCTCTCGTCATGACCTCTGTTCTCGGCGAGCTTCTCAGTCTCACCAAGGGAGTTGATGCCAGTCAGCCTAGCTTCTCTTGTCAGTGTTCTCTCGTCATGACCTCTGTTCTCGGCGAGCTTCTCAGTCTCACCAAGGGAGTTGATGCCAGTCAGCCTAGCTTCTCTTGTCAGTGTTCTCTCGTCATGACCTCTGTTCTCGGCGAGCTTCTCAGTCTCACCAAGGGAGTTGATGCCAGTCAGCCTGGCTTCTCTTGTCAGTGTTCTCTCGTCATGACCTCTGTTCTCGGCGAGCTTCTCAGTCTCACCAAGGGAGTTGATGCCAGTCAGCCTAGCTTCTCTTGTCAGTGTTCTCTCGTCATGACCTCTGTTCTCGGCGAGCTTCTCAGTCTCACCAAGGGAGTTGATGCCAGTCAGCCTGGCTTCTCTTGTCAGTGTTCTCTCGTCATGACCTCTTTTCTCGGCGAGCTTCTCAGTCTCACCAAGGGAGTTGATGCCAGTCAGCCTGGCTTCTCTTGTCAGTGTTCTCTCGTCATGACCTCTGTTCTCGGCGAGCTTCTCAGTCTCACCAAGGGAGTTGATGCCAGTCAGCCTGGCTTCTCTTGTCAGTGTTCTCTCGTCATGACCTCTTTTCTCGACGAGCTTCACAGTCTCACCAAGGGAGTTGATGCCAGTCAGCCTAGCTTCTCTTGTCAGTGTTCTCTCGTCATGACCTCTGTTCTCGACGAGCTTCTCAGTCTCACCAAGGGAGTTGATGCCAGTCAGCCTAGCTTCTCTTGTCAGTGTTCTCCTTAAGGTCACTCGTGGTCGGTCTCTATTTTCTTTTTTTTTCCAGGTGTTTCCCTTTTAATGGCTTGCTTTGTGGCTCTCGGATTGTTTCTTGTCATCACATATTGGCCCACATGTGCCCCACTTTCTTTTCTTGGTCACTGCTGAGACTGTTTGCTGCATGCTCATTTCTGTTATCTCTGTTTTAGTCTTGAATTCGTTCCACTGTATACAGAAATATTTTTTTAGACCTTTATTTTCGAATGTGTCCAATTTGTTATTGATTTCCTTCGTACAACGGGTACATAAAAATTCCATCACTTTCTTTAAAGTGAATAGCTGTATTATAGTCATCATCGCATGGAACACAGGCCAACAAAGAATCAAAGTCTACGAGACAATTTAAATCACCTGAACCATTGAATTTTCTTTGTTCGAGACAAGAAATACATAATATCACTTCATATCTAACTCTAGCTAGTCTTCAGGCCTCACCATGTGCGTATGTTTACAAGTCACATGCTTATTTCCAAACGCTCTTCCGCATCAACAAAATGATTTCCGTTCGCAGCTCCGAGCAGTATCTGCCTTGCATGTGGACTTGATCTTGGCCGGGGCGTGAGTAAACTTAGCTTTGGCGGAGAATTACAGAAGGTGAGAGTCATGTATGAAACACATATTACCAGCCCTGTGGCCATCAGCATTACAGATTTGTTTGTATTGCGTAGAGTGTAGGCTCTACGAACTGAGAGTGTAAAGTGTAGATTGCAGACTGGAGAGTGTAAAACAATAGACTATGTCGCCATACAGTAGATTCCTTTTTTATGCTTTTATATATTCAAAAATTTTTCTCTCTCTCTCTCTGTCTGCATACCTACAGGAATCTTACGCTTTAGTTCAAAGCTTCTCTTTTTTTTTGTAATGGAATTTTCTTTTCTGTTATTCTTCTTTATCTGTTTCTCTTTATCTATTATTTCTAGTTCTTCATCTCTTTTCACTTTCTCCTGCCTTTTGGAGTATCAAATTAAAATACCAAGACCACACTGCAAATTAAAAAAATTATAATAAACATAGCCGACCTAACATCACATCCCCAGTACGCATTAATGGCGCGGAAACTGGAATGTTTTATAGCCGCCATGTTGTCTGCCAAGAAGAAGAAAATACAGGCTTATATTCAGCTTATGTTATTATTTCAAATTTGAATTTAAAGAAAAAAACATCACAACCATATAACAACAAATACTTTATCTGTAACATTTTCTTTTAGCTACAGGACCACTTGTACGTGGCGTTAGGGAGAAAGTAAAGTAAAGTAAAGTAAAGTAAAGTAAAGTAAAGTAATGTAAAGTAAAGTAAAGTAAAGCAAAGTAAGGTTGTATGAGGTGTAAAGAAATTAATTCCGTTTTAACATTCATTGCCTGCTGCAGTTTTAAATGTCTCAAAAGTTTATACATAACGGGGGAGTCATAGATATGCTCATTATGCTAATCAAGCTTTTATATATTCAATTTCAATGCAAAAAATAAAAGAAATAATGTCAGAAATTAGTTCAGAATCTTTTCGAAATACTAAGCAAATTAAAAAGAAATGAGTAGCGGATACCATGCACACAAGAATAGATAATTGACAAGGCAATGGTAGGCTTGGTTGGTGACGATCTGAAAGATAAAGAAAAAAAAACAGATGTAATAAACAGAAGAGAAGATTTAAGAATAGCATATATGATGAATGGATGAGAAGATTTAAGAATAGCAAACATGATGAATGGATGAGAAGATTTAAGAACAGCAAATATGATGAACGGATGGGAAGATTTAAGAATAGTAAATATGATGAATGGATGAGAAGATTTAATAACAGCAAATATGATGAATGGATGAAAAGATTTAAGAACAGCAAATATGATGAATGGATGAGAAGATTTAACAATAGCATATATGATGAATGGATGAAAAGATTTAAGAACAGCAAATATGATGAATGGATGAGAAGATTTAAGAATAGCATATATGATGAATGGATGAAAAGATTTAAGAATAGCAAATATGATGAACGGATGAGAATATTTAACAATAGCAAATATGATGAATGGATGAGAAGATTTAAGAATAGCATATATGATGAATGGATGAGAAGATTTAAGAACAGCAAATATGATGAATGGATGGAAAGATTTAAGAACAGCAAATATGATGAATGGATGAGAAGATTTAATAACAGCAAATATGATGAATGGATGAAAAGATTTAAGAACAGCAAATATGATGAATGGATGAGAAGATTTAACAATAGCATATATGATGAATGGATGAAAAGATTTAAGAACAGCAAATATGATGAATGGATGAGAAGATTTAAGAATAGCATATATGATGAATGGATGAAAAGATTTAAGAATAGCAAATATGATGAATGGATGAAAAGATTTAAGAATAGCAAATATGATGAACGGATGAGAAGATTTAAGACCAACGACCATAAAACCCTGACAGATATTTGACACTGATGAATGATTTAGAACGCGGGTGAAATGATTACTTACTTCTTCAGAAGTGAGATGATTGTTTGAAATGCCTGATATTCATTTTATTTCAGATCGCCGTTTACTCCTGTGCATGGCCTCTACTCTACTGAAACTAGCAGAATTACCGCCAGCATTCAACTCACCTGCGAATCGGGGTACATAGTTGTTAGAAACCCGTGACTTTTTCTTTTTCAGGATGGGGTGGAGGGGGGAAGACACGAACAGAAAAAAGGGGGGGGGGGCTAAAAGAAGCAAGACTATCCCGTGACCTTGGAAATTTATCAGAATCAATGTTCCTTGTAGATTATATCTTTTTTTATGTGCTTATATATTTGTTGAGACATCACAAATGATGTCAAAACATCCATTATCGTATAGAAATAATGTGATACTCTATGCTTTTTTTTTCTTACTAAAAATGGAAGAAGTCTTTTACATTATACTACTGCTGCTGTTAAACCGAGTCAAAAGACCAGAATGTTAAATGTACCTCTGTGGTATTCACCCACTCGCATCGCTGACACTACGTTAGAAATTCTGTTTCTTTAAACTCTAATAACCCCCCTTTATTATTTGCTTTAAAAATCATATCATATTCTCATCAGAAAAAAAATATTGTGTATAAAAGTTGATTTTTTTAAAACTTGCCCCGATCATTTATAAAGATATTCTTGAAGCATTTATTTCCAGATGACACTTTTGTTTGTACTTTTATGTTATTTCTTCTGTCACAAGCTTACGATGTAAATATGCAGATCTCTGAAATGTATGTTTTTTAAGAAATATTTATTGTGGGTTGTTGTTGTTGTTGTTGTTGTTATGTTTTCTTAACATGTAAATGCATATTTCCTAATCGATGTGCGGTTTTTTTTACATAATATTTTAGTACAGGAGAAGAAAACAAGTGTTTATTTTACAGCCTCTTATTACAGAAGACAAAAAAAAAAGAAACGAAACAAAGTATGAGAATCCATTTTTCTTGAATGAAATGGACTGATTTGAAATAGATATCACATGCCTGATTCCTGTTAGCGATAAAAAAGATGCAGGTTGTGTGGTAGTGCTACATAATTATAGACGTTTAGATCTTTCATTTTTGTCAAGAAGAAAGTAAAGGAGAACAAAGAATAAAGTAAATTAATTTGTTACTAAAACTGGGTAAAGTAATGAAAGGATGGTTATAAAATTAATATTTTAATAGGAAAATTAAATATCGAGTGTTCCAAATCCAAAATGCACAATTTCTTGAGAACGATTTGTTTTTTTCTTCATGTGAAATGTCCTTTCCAGAACGTTGCCCCTCTCATAGCCTCCCTGAATGCAACACGGTCTTGCACAAGTTGGTGGGCGTCTTGTAGTGAGACATTTAGACTTTCCGTGATGTCCCGAGTCCATCTGCGGGGAGGCCATCCCTTTTCTCTTTTGCCGGGCACTATGCTTTCTACTGTCAACCTCTCCAAGCTGTTGTGTCTCTTGATGTGGCCGAAGTATATCAGCTTCCTAATTTTTATGGTGTTAACGAGCCAGTTTTCTGCGACACTTAATCCCAGTAGTAGCTCTTTATTTGATTTTAGTTCTATCTATAACATTCTAAGTGCCCTTTCTGTAACGTTTCATTTCAAACGCTGTTATTCTCTTTTCTAGTGATTTGTTTAGTGTCCATGTTTCATATCCGTATGTTGCCACTGGGATTGTGTAAGCTCTTAGTAAACATAACTTTGTTTTCTTGTTGGCACCTTCTCACACATTCTTCATTTGTGCTAGTTTCTGTGATGCAGCTGCTAGTCGTCTTTTGACTTCCACTGCGAAGTCGCCATTGATGGTGATGATTGAACATAGGATGTTCAAAATTATCTTTTTCAGGATGGGGTGGAGGGGGGAAGACACGAACAGAAAAAGGGGGGGGGGGAGCTAAAAGAAGCAAGACTATCCCGTGACCTTGGAAATTTATCAGAATCAATGTTCCTTGTAGATTATATCTTTTTTTATGTGCTTATATATTTGTTGAGACATCACAAATGATGTCAAAACATCCATTATCGTATAGAAATAATGTGATACTCTATGCTTTTTTTTTTCTTACTAAAAATGGAAGAAGTCTTTTACATTATACTACTGCTGCTGTTAAACCGAGTCAAAAGACCAGAATGTTAAATGTACCTCTGTGGTATTCACCCACTCGCATCGCTGACACTACGTTAGAAATTCTGTTTCTTTAAACTCTAATAACCCCCCTTTATTATTTGCTTTAAAAATCATATCATATTCTCATCAGAAAAAAAATATTGTGTATAAAAGTTGATTTTTTTAAAACTTGCCCCGATCATTTATAAAGATATTCTTGAAGCATTTATTTCCAGATGACACTTTTGTTTGTACTTTTATGTTATTTCTTCTGTCACAAGCTTACGATGTAAATATGCAGATCTCTGAAATGTATGTTTTTTAAGAAATATTTATTGTGGGTTGTTGTTGTTGTTGTTGTTGTTATGTTTTCTTAACATGTAAATGCATATTTCCTAATCGATGTGCGGTTTTTTTTTACATAATATTTTAGTACAGGAGAAGAAAAAAAGTGTTTATTTTACAGCCTCTTATTACAGAAGACGAAAAAAAAAAGAAACGAAACAAAGTATGAGAATCCATTTTTCTTGAATGAAATGGACTGATTTGAAATAGATATCACATGCCTGATTCCTGTTAGCGATAAAAAAGATGCAGGTTGTGTGGTAGTGCTACATAATTATAGACGTTTAGATCTTTCATTTTTGTCAAGAAGAAAGTAAAGGAGAACAAAGAATAAAGTAAATTAATTTGTTACTAAAACTGGATAAAGTAATGAAAGGATGGTTATAAAATTAATATTTTAATAGGAAAATTAAATATCGAGTGTTCCAAATCCAAAATGCACAATTTCTTGAGAACGATTTGTTTTTTTTCTTCATGTGAAATGTCCTTTCCAGAACGTTGCCCCTCTCATAGCCTCCCTGAATGCAACACGGTCTTGCACAAGTTGGTGGGCGTCTTGTAGTGAGACATTTAGACTTTCCGTGATGTCCCGAGTCCATCTGCAGGGAGGCCATCCCTTTTCTCTTTTGCCGGGCACTATGCTTTCTACTGTCAACCTCTCCAAGCTGTTGTGTCTCTTGATGTGGCCGAAGTATATCAGCTTCCTAATTTTTATGGTGTTAACGAGCCAGTTTTCTGCGACACTTAATCCCAGTAGTAGCTCTTTATTCGATTTTAGTTCTATCTATAACATTCTAAGTGCCCTTTCTGTAACGTTTCATTTCAAACGCTGTTATTCTCTTTTCTAGTGATTTGTTTAGTGTCCATGTTTCATATCCGTATGTTGCCACTGGGATTGTGTAAGCTCTTAGTAAACATAACTTTGTTTTCTTGTTGGCACCTTCTCACACATTCTTCATTTGTGCTAGTTTCTGTGATGCAGCTGCTAGTCGTCTTTTGACTTCCACTGCGAAGTCGCCATTGATGGTGATGATTGAACATAGGATGTTCAAAATTATCTTGTTGGTCCAGTGTCATTTTGGGTTTCTCATTTTGTCAGTTGTCATAACCTTTTTTTGTGTTTAAAAAAAGGTTATGAGCTTATCTGTGTCTTTCGGTTCAGAGAATCAACGGCCGCAGTCCTTCTGAACTGTTTGATAGAAGGACAGTGTCATCAGCGTATCTAATTTCTAGAATCCGGTGGCACCCGATTAAAGAGAGAAAACTTAAATATTTTGGACACATTATACGTCATGATAATCTAGAGAAAACCGTCTTGGAAGGGTACATAATGGAAAAAAGAATGAGAGGAAGACCAAGGCGAAGATGGCTGCAAGACATCATTGATGATCTGCAAATGGATGCATCAGCAGCAGGCCATCGTGCTCACAACCGAGAGGCCTACAGGAGAGCTGTTAGGGAGGCAAAGTTCCGCAAGGGATATGCAAATGAATGAATGAATGGTGGCACCCGATGTTGAAAGAGTCAAATTTAGTTGTTACCTGTTCCTCTTTTACATTCCTCATAATGTTTTCGGCGTAGATATTAAACAGGTAAGAAGAAACAACACATCCCTGTCTTACTCCCTTTTGTACATCAAACCAACCCAATGTTTCGCCATCTAACTTCTCTGCTACTTGCTGATCTTGGTACAGTTTGGCGATGAGGTGTACCAGATGTTTGGGAAAACCCATGTTGTTCATAATAGACCATAAATGTTCATTTTGTACACAGCCAAACGCTTTGGAGTAGTCTACAAAACAGGTGTACAGATCCACATTAAACTCCCTACACTTTTTCTATGATGTATATCTCTGGTCTGAAACCCGACTATAGTTCATGTATTTCTTGTTCTATTTTTCCTTCCATCCTTTTCAATATGATTCGTAGCAATATCTTGCTTGCATGACTTATAAGCGCGATAGTTCTATAGTTCGTACACATTTTTAGATCTCCCTTGAGCAGAGGTATGTAAATTGAGCGTTTCCAACTCTTCTTTTTTTAACAGCGTTAAATAACGCTGGAAAGGTTATCTTGCTCTACGGTTGTGCAAAAGTGACGCAGTTGTGTGCCAGTGATAGTAACCTTTAGCTTTCATATAATGAAGTGTTTTCTTTAACTTTTTCGACAGAAAAATCCAACTAAAAGTTTAAATATGAGTTCTTTTGTTTGTTAAATAAAATTGAGATACAAGTTAGTGAACCATAGTTAGAAACTGTGCAACAATCGCGTATACAACGTGAAAAAGATACACATACACATACACGCACGCACACACACACATACACATAAACAAGCAATCATTTAACTGCTCGTTGGTTTAATGTACATATTTATCCTGTGATTGATTCAAATTTATGTCTCATTTTTAATGTGTTTCATATTTATGTATTTATTTATTCTTACCAGAAGAACGGCTGGTCCAGGTTTTGAGTATATTTTGGTGGGCATCTTTTGCCATCATTTTTTTATCGGAAGAAAAATTAAAGTGAATGAGCTCTCTTTAAAACGAAAAGAAAGTTTTGTTTTCTTGGTGTCTTTTGCATTCCAGTTTTCTTGTTTGTTAAACAGCTTTTAATCATTGTTTAAAATCATAATCTTGCTTAACATCACCGGTAGTGATGCTGTGCCGGAGATGATGGAAGGGAAAATAAAAAACGGTAGAAAAGAAATCTTCTGCCGTATCCCTCGGAGTGATGCCTCGGGAGAAAGAGTTGGTCATCCTTCAGAGAAGAAATGGCCAGCCTGACTGGCTAAATGGTTGGTGCACTAGTCTCTCGTGGCGAAGGTCGGTTGTTGGAATCCGGCCAGAGAAGCTCTAGTCATCCAACTTCTGAAGCTGTGAAAGAAAAGAAGGTGCGACATGATGCTGACCACATCATCTTCGTGTGTACTGACAGATCAAGGGAAATATGGACCTAAAACCGTGTCTCTTAAGTTCTTCTGTGGCATAAAAAAAATGGTTACCTTACCAATGTACCTGGAAGAATTCATAGATGTGCCTCAGAGGAGTCCGTAGATGTGCCTCAAAGAGTTCATAGATGTGCCTCAAAGAGTCCATAGATGTGCCTCAGAGGAGTCCATAGATGTGCCTCAAAGAGTCCATAGATGTGCCTCAAAGAGTCCATAGATGTGCCTCAAAGAGTCCATAGATGTGCCTCAAAGAGTTCATAGATCTGTCACGAATAATCCAAATATGGCCCACGGAAGTTTCCAAGAGTCCGTTTATTATTATTTGTGTTTACTATTATATATTTTTTAAAGCTGCTTGACCAGATAAGTGTTTCACAAAGTTAACATTTTAAAACTACTTGTGGGTCATGAGATCAGAAAGTTTGGTAACCATTATTCTAGGAGGTCAGGATGGAAAGGGTTGAAATGCTTGTCTCGTGTTGGAGAAGGGAGAGGAAAAAAAAACCTTGTCTGATTATCTATGAAGTTATGTAGTGGTTTTCGTTCTCTGTGACTGACAGCTTCCTGCATACAAGAGCCATAATGTATCCCACGTGATCATGTTGTTTGCTCCTCCCTCTTGGCCCCTTTCTCCTCCTCGACCCTCATCGGTATACATGGTTTTTTTCCAACTCCTGCTTGCCTTTTTGCATGGAACACCTATAACTTGTGTGACCCGGAAAAGAAGTGAAAGCCACCTTTATATCATATCTTTTTTTTTTTTTGCCATAGTTTTCCTTTCTTGTTTCAACTAATTTATGTCGAAACGCCTCTCCCCGGCAGATCGCACATTAGTTTCCGGGTTCTATGTAAAGCATTCTATTAGTCAGTAATCGCTGATGTCGCCTCTTTATTCTTCATACGCTGTGGAGAACTTTGCATAGCTTGCTTATACCAAGCATATGAATGCAGTGGGAAGATCACATCGACAGCTTAAACTCGATAACAAAAACTTGATAAGATGCTTGTGACGATATAGAAACAACCAGTGACTGCTGTGTTTCTAATTTTTGCTGCACAAGACAAGCCTCAAAGGACATACAATTAAAAAGAAATGTTCTTATTTCAAACATCAAGGAAAGTTAATAATTATGATGGCTAGATGCAAGCCCCCTAGCTTCTATTTCTGAAGCAGTCCATTATTTTTTTTACTACATAGGGTTGCTGGCCCTGTTCCGAACCCAGCCTTTCGTGCTTGACCAGGTACAGTGATCCTGTAGCTCCCCTGCCACATGCAGTGGTTCAGGACACCATATGGTCAACGTAGGAAAGACAAAGTTAATGAAACAAAATGTGAGCAACAGAAATGTAATGAGAGTAGGTAATAAGTCAGTGGAAGAGGTCAAGGAATTTGTATATCTTGGCAGTATAGTAGCAGAAGATGAAGGCAACAAAGAGGACACAAACAACAGGCTAACTAGACCAAACCAGGTTTCGCAAGTCTGAATGTCATATGTAAAGCCAAAAATCAGGGTATTTAAGAGTAATGTTTTAAGTGTGCTATTCTACGAAAGTGAATACTTGAAAACTACCAAAACTATAGAAAACAAACTGAATTTCTCCCATGCTAAATTGCCAGGTAGGATTAGACGACTGTTTTGGCCGAACACCGTAAGAAATAACTCCCTGCTAGCAGAAATTGCAAAAGCAGCATCAATCTTCACGAATCTTGAGAACATATGGAATTCAAAAGTTATAAGCATAAAAACCAAGTTAAGACTATTTAATTCAAATGTAATATCCACCCTCATTTATGCATGCGAAAGCTGGAAAACAACTAAAGAAATAGAAAAGAAATTAGACTCTTTTGAAAACAAATGCCTAAGGAAAATACTCGGCATCAAGTGGAATGAATTCAAGAACAATGCAGAGATAAGTCAGATGACTGAACAACAACCAGTCTCATGGGTGATCAGGAAAAGGAGATGGACATATGTTGGTCACTTAATGAGAAGAAATGATCAGAGAATCCCAAAACAAGATATCAAGTGGAACACAACAGGCCGAAGAAAAAGAGGCAGACCGCGTGAAACTCTGAAGAGGACATTGTTAAGAGAGGCCAAATTAACAGGCATAAAATCCTTTGATGAGTTTGAAAGACTCGCCGAAGACAGGAAAAATTGACGAACTACTTTGCGAGCCCTATGTGACGTTTTCAACAGAGATGCACTGTGGAAAATCCTAAGATGGCATGGCCTACCCCATAAAATAGTCAATGTAATCAAAGACCTACACGAGGGTTTTCAGTGCAAAGTTATCTGTGGAGAACATACCTCCAGCAGCTTTAGGGTACAAACAGGAGTGATACAGGGATGTGTACTATCACCAACATTATTTATATTGGCAGTAGACTGGTTAATGAAGGAGGCAACATCAGACAAACGCAGAGGATTACAATGGACCCTTGACACAATGCTGGAGGACCTTGACTTTGCGGACGACATTTGTCTGTTATCAAGCAGCCACAAAGATATGCAAGATAAAATAAACAAGCTAACTCAGAATGCAAACAACATAGGACTAAAGATCAACGTAGGAAAGACAAAGTTAATGACACAAAATGTGAACAACAGAAATGTACTCAGAGTAGATAACAAGTTAGTGGAGGAGGTCAATGAATTTGAATACCTTGGCAGCAGAGTAGTAGAAAATGGAGACAGCACAGAGGACATCAACAGCAGGCTTACTAGAGGAAACCAGGCTTTTGCAATGCTGCAGACTATATGGAAATAAAAAAAACTAAGCATAAATATGAAAATCAGGATATTTAAGAGTAATGTTCTAAGTGTACTACTCTATGGAAGTGAATGCTGGAAAATCACCAAAACCATAGAAAACAAGTTGAATTCTTTCCAGACTAAATGTTTACGAAGAATTAGAAAAATATTTTGGCCAAACACCATAAGAAATAACATCTTATTAGCAGAAATGCAGATGAAACCACTGACAACAATTATTGAGGAAAGACGCTGGCGATGGTTGGGACATGTGCTCCGAATGACTGACAACTCACTACCAAAAATAGCATTAAGATGGACACCACAGGGGAACAGAAGTAAAGGTAGACCAAAAGAGACATGGAGAAGAACAACAGAAAGGATGTTGAGCAATAGAGTGGTCACCTGGGCAAGAGCAGAAAAAAAGGCGAAGGACAGGCATTTGTGGAAAACCCTTGCGGAAGCCCCATGTGCCCTGGGCACTTAAGGTTCAGAGAGAGAGAGAGAGATGTGACGTTTAACGGCACGGGAAGGATATAAGATATAAAATAAGAAGCAGAAATGCACATGAAGCCGTTGACTTTCATTATAGAAGAAAGACGCTAGCGATGGCTGAAGCATGTGATAAGTGGAGACACATTGCGAAAAACAGCACTGAGATGGACAGCTGAGGGGGGGGGGGGGAACAGAAGTAAGGGTAGACCGAAGGAGACATGGAGAAGAACAAGAGAGGGCTCACGAGGGCAAAAGGAGAAAGAAAAGACGAAAAACAGGCGTTTGTGGAAAACCTTTGCGGAAGCTCCATGTACCCTCCTTGAGTACCTAAAGGTTCTCTCTGTCTCTCTCTTTCTCTAGAGAGAGAGAGAGAGAGAGAGATGCAATCTCTTAAAATGTGATAGGAAAAGACAATTTGAACTTTAATGGAGCTCTCTCTCTCTCTATGAACCTTAAGTGCCCAGGGCACATGGGGCTTCCGCAAGGGTTTTCCACAAATGCCTGTCCTTCGCCTTTTTTTCTGCTCTTGCCTAGGTGAGCCCTCTATTGCTCAACATCCTTTCTGTTGTTCTTCTCCATGTCTCTTTTGATCTACCCTTACTTCTTTAATGGAGCTAATCATCTAGAAATCTATTACAATCTAGACATCTAGATTAGCTATTGGAGCTAATATTAGATATTGGAGGAGAAGTTTTATGACAGTTCTCAGAGACAAGGGATACTCATGGAAGGAAGCAGAGAATAGTTCCAAGAACAGGGATGACTGGAGAGCCTTTATCCGTGGCCTATGCTCTCATGAGTGAAAGGCGATGATGATGATGATGATGATGATGACGATGACGATGATGATGATGATGAATCTAGACATCTGGCTCAAAATAAGAGGAAAAGAAAAGAAAGTATGAAATCTACTCCATCTAACTGTAAGATCTTTCAACTGACCAGACAGTCGGAACAACAGCACGCATAAAACAGGAAAGACAAACTTCGGTGCTCCAGCAGTTGTAGTTTCACTTCTGTCGTCAGATCCTCGATTGATCTTAGAGCAGTAATCCACCTTTTTTTTGTTTTATTTTGCCACACTTCATGTTTAAAGTAAAATGATTACAACCGAATTTAAGACTGGTTATTTAAAAGTATTCACTATGGACTCTCACCTGGGCTCTATGTTCTAGAAAGATTCAGTAATGTAGGATTGCAAAACTTTGTTTTAGTTTACCGCTCATCATGTACCAGCGGCCCTTCTTTGGGAATCTTTGAAACTGACGAATGCAGACCAAAGTTTATTCGGAGTGTTTTATTCTACACGAGTGTCTCAGAACGCTCTCCAACCAGCTCTCAGTTCTTTATTGTTGATACTCCTTCAGGCAAGAGATAAAGATAAACGATAACTCCTAGATTAATGTAGATAAGACTGCAGGAAAAAAAACCAAAATGATTATTCATAACTGAAATATGGAAAGATTTTCTTTTTTATTTTCTATAGCTGAGTAAGACACTCATTTTTTTCTTCTTTTTGTTTTTATTTCAGTGAAATACATGGGCTCACTGAATGAAAGGTGTTACTTAAAATGCGAATTTGCGAAGACAAATTTATGATAAGCGATAATAATAATTTAAATATGCATGTATCGACGTGTTATTTATAACGTATGGCCGGAACTGCAGATTATCCTGTCACAACGGGACGGAAGTGGGATGGCTTCTTTTTAAAAATGACAATATTTGTCAAAACCAGCAAAGCCTGATATGACCAAGACCCTGTTGTCACCATGACAGGTTACTGATCAAGCGTGAAAAGACCATTAAAAAAAAAACCTACAAGATTCTTACGACAGTGATTTTTCTTTCAGACAACAAAGTATGATTCTCTCATTTGTCTCAGAAAAGAAAGAAAAGCGACAGAATCCACTCTCGGTCAGATGTTATATACAAGACCAGTTTTAAAAAAAGTAACCGCAATTCAGCGCATATATCTACTGAAAAAAAGATACGGAAGACTCACGGACGAGTCAAGAGGTCTTTTCCATTTTCAAGACGTTAGTCAATATTCCCAATAACGTGCTCAGGTTTGTCTAAAGGGGAAGAACTCTCTGTGATCTTCTTTAGTGGCAGTGTCTGCTAAAAAGCTCTGGTTTGAGAGAGGGATGTCCTCTACAAGTCTTCAAGAAAGGCACTATCAGGCATCGTAAAGCACACCCCAAGTTCGGCACAGTTGTCCCTATTACAACATCGTAATGAATGTAGCCTGCAGTAAACGTCTTTCTCTCAGCTTCGGGAAGATAAACGGGCAACAACAAAATTTCACATAAAAATTCAGTAGCTTCCCTTGTTAAATAAAGCCAGAAAAACAAGTGTGAGGTCACCCTCCTTCCTCATTTTTTTGTTGTTAATTTGTGTATATGTGTATATGTTAATATGTGTATATGTTAACATGTGTATATGTTAATATGTGTATATATATGTGTATATGTTAATATGTGTATATGTTAATATATGTATATGTGTCTTGGTTTGTGGATGAGCTTCTAAGCAAATGAAAATTCAATGAATGATAGGGTGACAAAAAATTCGCCAGAAAAAGAAAAATGTAACAACAACAACAACAACCACAACAACAACAACAACAACTTGCTATCCATCCGTGGGTGACGCTCTGAGTTCTGACGAGTTTTGGGCGCCACGTTCTGTTACTGTGACACGCACAAGAAAGTTGACAAGCTATTCTTTTATGCGTGAGACAACAACCAACGTAGACACACCCTCCAATCTCAGCGCCGTTTCCTTGACTGGACCTAGAGATGATGCTGTAGATGAAGCTTTTTTTTTTTTTCGTGAATGCAACTTGGAAAGACAGGTGATTCGTGAATTTATGTATGGGAGAAATGCTCTTGTTTATTCAGTTCTGTGGGTGGAGCAGCTAAAGAGGTTGATGGTAATCAACTTTCTGGATATTGGAAACGTGAAGGGAGAGTAGACGATGTTCGCTTTGGCAGTCAGAGACCCACAGCTGACATGCTGGAGACAGGGTTGGCCAACCACAGCTGACATGCTGGAGACAGGGTTGGCCAATCACAGGTGACATGCTGGAGACAGGGTTGGCCAATCACAGCTGGCAGGCATGCTGGAGAAAGGTTTGGCCAATCACAGCTGACATGATGGAGACAGGGTTGGCCAATCACAGCTGACATACTGGAGACAGGGTTGGCCAATCACAGCTGACCAAGACCCTCTCCTGCTTCTTCGTTGATATCCCAGTAACAAGCTCAGGCAGATTAACGGGGCAGAGATCACCATAATCTCCATGGCGGTTGAGTCTGCTAAAGATTTATTGCATCCCCCCCCCCTCTTTTTTTTGTATTTTAGCTGCACAGTGACTGATAAAAATAGCAGCCATAACCCGCTCCCTATCCGACACAAAGCTGTGCCTCACCACCTTCTGCAAAGAGCACCAGGTCGCAGTTCCAGAGAGATAGAGGTCAAGACATTCCAGTCACTGAATTATAAAATAACGCAGTGAAAGTCGTCAGTTTTATCCTACAGATTACGACAAAGTTTATTACACACAAACGGAAAGCACCAGATTTGCTACAAGATAACAAACCATGTAGGGTTCCGGGCTAGAAGTTTTTCATTACAAACTTATCACGTGGTATGCACTGAGCACGCATTGATGAGTAGTTTTGAATGGACATAACAATGAAAACTGCTGAACCTCGCTACAAATGTTTTCCTATAAATGTAATCATGAAAGCAGAGATGCAATCAACAGGGGTAAACAATAAGTGAAAATAATAAACAGTGCGGAGAAATGTTACCAAACTGATGACAGAAGCTGTAGGAAAATACTGATTGATGAGATATAAACGCAATAGTAAAGTAAAGTAAAGATAGTCCCATAGCATTTCAAATGCCGTAGGGGGTGAAGCGTTAGAGACCTCATTATGCTGGGTCATCAGCGTATGAGGTAGGGTGACCAGTTCCTTTCCTCGCTGCCTTTACTTCCCAGATTTTCTCTGGTACCCATTTTACGAGGCTGGGTCGACCTCAGGGCCGTATTGGTCGGAAAAAAAAAATCCCGCTCAGCTGGGGATTCGAACCCTCGACCATTTGGTTGCTAGACGAGTGCTCTAACCACTACGCTAGCCGGCCCCTAAACACAATAGAAGGAGAGAAAAAAAAGAGAGAGAAAGCGATGGAATAAGCTAGAGTAGGAGAATACTAAAATTAAAAATGTATAAAATAAAATATTTCAAATGATAATATATCAATATAGTGACAGAAGAATCTGCCACGGAGATGATGTAGGAGCTTGGGATGTCTATGCTGACTGTGACACTCGTTCTGATGTTGTCGGAGCGGGCGGTCGAGAGCAGGTATGGGAATGTCCTAACTGCGATGAAGCCATTTCCTAACAAACAAATAAAATGATAATACCAATCGAACTCTGCATCAGCCTTCTCTTTTTTTTTTTCCCGAGAAGTCTTCTTAGATGTTGGCACTGCTGACCAATAAACCTTGACATATCACTTGGCTGTATGGTTACCATCACCATGTCATGGTATAACAGGCTCACCTTACCTTAAAAAAGAACTCATCTTCGTATGTGAAAGCACAGGTACGTTGATCAGCGCTACATGTTATCATCTTCTGCGACCAGCAGAGGCTACAGATGTCATAAGCCACAGCGAGTATTTGCCAATGTTGTACGGAGCTCAGCTTTGGTCATTGTGCTTGTGACGGAGTTCAGCGCATGGATCTCAATTTATATAACTTTATCACCTAGCCCCAACCCATCTTTCCTTGGTCTCAAGACTGGAACTATCTCAACAAAGAAATCATGCTTGTATAAATGTAATTAGCTTATCATTATTTTATGTAAACTAAGACAAAAAAAACTATCACGGCCGTTCTATTAAGTTACATATTTTCAATAGTCATTACAGTGAACTATTAACTAGTTCTTAAGTCAACAGGTATTCACACGTGTTAACTATATCATCACGAGTTAAGGCACTTAAGCTGATGCTGACAGAGCAGACACCTGCTGTTATCTGTCATGCTCTATATTTAATATTTCAGTATCACCCGGCGTGAGAAGTTCTGGGCCGCCTTCTCTGACTCATGTGACTTCAATCTGTTTGTTGAATATAATTATAAATTCAGTTGACAGAACACTAGTTCCAAAAAAATTGTATACATGTGATGGTCTACTCCACGGGAGATTATTTCAGATATGATAAATACAAGAAAACAATGCGGACAGCAGACAGGAGATTGTCCTAGAAGAAAAGAAGACATATACAAAAATTACAGGAACAAAAAGTAAAATCTGAACAAAGAACTTTTTTTTAAATCAGCGTAATAACTTCATTAAATCTATAGCAAATATGTGGCACACAGAATCATCAACGCTTAGACTGCCACCTGTGGAAGGATGCCAGATTTCAGGCAAGGGACGTTACACTGCTGGCAAGACTCTTCGGATGCCGCGCGTGGAGTGAAACTCCTTCCGGCCAATGAAGAAAATGCGAAAAAAAAATTTAGGGTTGCCGTGCGGCGCCGATGTGAAAAGGTGATGGAAAGGATAAAGTGAAGCTTAGTCGGTATGTCCAGTGGTCTCGAGGCGAGAGCTATTCATACCATGGCACCTCTGTCCTAGAGGCTGGCCACGTCCGATATACGCCCATACTGGTGAAATATATCTAAACCGGCTTAAACCAAGGGTGAAACATGATGGCAACTCATGTCACGGCACCACTGCTCTAGAGGTTGGTCACGTCCTAAACACGCCCATACTGAGATAATATGCCTAAACCGGCTCAACCCTGGGGTGAAACTTACTAGTGGCGAGGATTCGTCCTCCTGGACAAAAGCTCCGTCCTGGTCACAGATAGGAATGGGAGCGGCCACAACCACAAAAAGCTGAAGTCGGAGACACTGGACCAGTGCAGTCTAGATAGGCAACGACCTCTCACCCATGTATGTGTATCCTAATAACGCTAAGGTTTTCCGGTGAGAAGGTCCAACGCTGGACTGAATGGGCAACCACCTCTCACCCGGCGGGGATACACGGGTATCCCAAAACACGTCGAGGCTTTCCAGTAAGAAAGTCCAACTCTACCCTGGATGGGCAACCACCTCTTACCCAGCAGGGATATACTGATATCCGAAACACGTCGAGGTTTTCCAGTGAGAAAAAAACTCTAGATTAAACTAGCATTCCCGCTTCTGAGACCCACCAAGAATATAGGCTCAAGCCCTGCGATACTCTGAACCTCTTGTGGTCCTCTCGTGGATTTCGTGTGGTCCTTTCGGGGACCACGGGTGGACCACGGGACCTATCGAGGACCACAGCAGTAAATTCAGGAGGATCACGGGGCGGTCTTGGTGGTAGAAGCGAACGAAGAAGAAGAAGAAGGTAAGTGACGTAATTATACAGACAAAAACAACTGAAAGTGCATGAGAAATAGAATGATGGTTCATTTCTTCTGCGTCTGAAAGGCTGAAGTTGTTTTATAGAGGCTGTTGAGAATCTATTTTGGTTCAGCAGATTCTGGAAAAAACTGAAGGAAGAAGAGACAGAGGAAGACAGAGAAAGAAGTTACTGGATGGGCTGTCAGTATGGCTAGGAAGAAAGTCACCGGTGGATCCCATAATGAAGTCTAAAGACAGGGAACTGTGGAGAGAAATGATCGCCTACGGCACTTGATTGACTGAGATTCTCTCGTGACCAGGGCCCAGTGAGAAGGGGTGTAGTCGGTGCATCGTTTCGGAGGCGCCCCCCCCACACACACACACACGCGCGCGGGTGGGCTTGCTGTGTTTTAAAGAGAGCCCCTAGCGGATGAAAACAGGAAAAAAAGATCATCAATATGGTACGCGAAAGGATGGGGGAGGAAATTGCTCTCCCTCTCTCCCTCTCCTTCTCTCTCTCCCCCTCTCTCTCCCTCTCCCTCTTCCTCTCTCTCTCCCTCTCTCTCTCTCTCTCTCTGAACCTTTAGCAGCCAAAGGCACATGGGACTTCCGCAAGGGTCTTCTACAAACGCCTGTTTTTCGCCTTTTTTCCCCGCTCTTGCCCAGGTGAACCCTCTGTTGTTCACAATTCGCTCCGCTTTTCTTCTTCGTGTCTCCTTTGGCCTACCCTTACTCCTGTTCCCCTTGTCTCTCCATCTCAGTGCTGTTTTTTTTTTTTTTGGCAATGAGTCACCAGTCATCCGGAGCACATGCCCCAACCATTACCAGCGTCTTTCTTCTATGATGGAAGTCAGTGGCTTCATCTGCATTTCTACCAGCACAGTGTTATTTCTTACCGAAGAACTAGTTTTGTGTAAATCCCGATGACCCTGACCGTGGGTGATTCGAAAAAAAAATATTTTGACTGGCACAACGAGGCTGGAGTACCAACAAATCCTTTTTTGTTTTTGTTTTAGCACTAGACAGGGAAAAAATGCAGAATACATGATACATACTGATTTGAACCATAAAGAAACGAAGACTGGGACAGCTTGTTCAGGTGAGTATGATTGACAATAACGCAACAGTCTGAGAGAGAGTTTAGGTTCATTTCACTGTTCTGAGTTGGCCTTCATCACAGTCAGGACATTCCCATATCCACTCACTGATCAGAACATGTGCCATAGAGACTCATTCACTCATCGGAACAAGAGCCGTAGAAATTCATTCACTCATCAGAACAAGAGCCGTAGAGACTTATTAATTCATCAGAACAAGAGCCGTAGAGACGTATTAATTCATCAGAACAAGAGCCGTAGAGACTTATTAATTCATCAGAACAAGAGCAGTAGAGACTTATTAACTCATCAAACAAAAGCCGTAGAAACTCATTCACTCATCAGAACAAGAGCCGTACAGACTCATTCACTCATCAGAACAAGAGCCGAACAGACTCACACACACATCAGAACAAGAGCTGTAGAGACTCGTTCACACATGAGAACAAGAGCCGTAGAGGCTCATTCACACATCAGAACAAGAGCCGTCGAGACAAATACGTCAGAACAAGAGCTGTAGAGACTCGTTCCCACATGAGAGCAAGAGCCGTAGAGACACATACACCAGAACAAGAGACGTAGAGGCTCATTCACACATAAGAACAAGAGGCGTAGAGGCTCATTCACACATAAGAACAAGAGTCGTACAGACTCACTCACACATCAGAACAAGAGCCGTAGAGACACACACGTCAAAACAAGAGCCGGAGAGACTCACTCACACATCAAAACAAGAGCCGTATAGAAACACACGTCAGAACAAGAGCCGTAGAGACTCATTCACACATCAAAACAAGAGCCGTATAGACACACACGTCAAATAAGAGCCGTAGAGACTCATTCACTCATCAGAACAAGAGTCGTAGAGACTCATTCACACATCAAAACAAGAGCCGTATAGACACACACGTCAAAGCAAGAGGCGTAGAGACTCATTCACTCATCAGAACAAGAGTCGTAGAAACTCATTCACTCATCAGAACAAGAGTCGTAGAGACTCATTCACACATCAAAACAAGAGCCGTATAGACACACACGTCAAAACAAGAGCCGTAGAGACTCATTCACTCATCAGAACAAGAGTCGTAGAGACTCATTCACTCATCAGAACAAGAGTCGTAGAGACTCATTCACTCATCAGAACAAGAGTCGTAGAGACTCATTCACATCAAAACAAGAGTCGTAGAGACTCATTCACTCATCAGAACAAGAGTCGTAGAGACTCATTCACTCATCAGAACAAGAGTCGTAGAGACTCATTCACACATCAGAACAAGAGCCATAAAGACTCATTCACACATCAGAACAAGAGTCGTAGAGACTCATTTACTCATCAGAACAAGAGTCGTAGAGACTCATTCACTCATCAAAACAAGAGTCGTAGAGACTCATTCACACATCAAAACAAGAGCCGTAGAGATTCATTCACTCATCAGAACAAAAGTAGTAGAAACTCCGAACGCTAGAGACAATTTTTCCTATAACTGTGTCTGGTCAACGCCATCTGGCCCACTCTTTTGTGATTTCCAACTGCCAAGGAATTTTTCACGGGAGAGACAATGCACTCGGACATTTCCGTCCTACTATCTACAGATCAGGGCAATTCATAGGTAGGGGATTCACGAGGAAAAAACATCACTGTCACTTCTGGTGAGGTTCGAACCCGCGACGTCAAATACCCGAGGGTGACGTCTAACCTCGAAACTATGCAGCCCTCCAGTCTGAAAGGGAGTGATGCCAGAGTTCAAAATAACTGTGGTACATTTATGACAACTAGTGACATATATATATATATATATATATATACATATATATACAAGGGTATATACATATATACATACAAGTACATATGGGTATATACATATATACATACAAGTACATATGGGTATATACATACAAGTACATATGGGTATATACAATATACATACATATACGTATACAAGAATATATTTACACACGTATATATACAATATACAAAGTCAGACAATTAAGTAATGAGACTGATTTTATTATGACCAAGACAAAAATGCTATATATGAAGCAAAGCATGGAATTTAAAAAGGTAACCCTCATCTGTGATCCGGCAACTTTTCATCGCCGCAATATAAGCAGACGACAAATAAGCCGCCATCTTTTTGGATCTAGTTAGAGATGCATTGTCATGTAATCAGCATCCAGCAAAAGGTTGACATTAAACTCTGTTTAAAACTTGGAAAAAGTGCCATTGAGATAGTTGAATTGATGCGACAAGTTTATAGGGATAATTGTTTATCTCCTGCACAGATATTCAGGTGGTATTTATGATTCAAAAGTGGTGTGGAAACGATTACAAATACAACTAGACATGGACGTCCAATTTCTGTTCGTAATGAGGAACTCAATGCAAAAGTCAGAGAACGGATAAAAGAAGATCGTTGTTTGATTGTGAGGATGATGGCAGATGAATTTGGTGTTAACCGAGAGACTATAATTTTAGTGGAAGATTTGGGCAAGAAAAAAGTTGCTTGCCGGTTTGTACCACATGCGTTGTCTGATGACCAAAAACATCAGCGTGTTGAGTACGCAAGAGACATCATCAAAACGTGTCGCAGAAATAAACATTTGACTGTTGCAGAGGATGAAGCATGGATTTTCCTCTATGATCCCATGACTAAACGCCAAAGTGCTCAGTGAAAGTCATCATCATCACCACCAGAAGGCAAAAAGTTTCGTCTACAAAAGTCGAAAATGAAGACAGTGTTGGTGTGCTTCTACGACATCAAAGGAATTATTTACAAAGAATTTATTCCAGAGGGACAGACTGTCACTGCCAAAGTTCATTTAAGTATTTTGAAACGCCTGTTTGAAAAGGATTCTCCGAGTCCGACCCGAGTATTCAACACCCGGCAATTTTTTTCTTCTTCATGATAATGCACCAGCTCACCGGGTAGTTGTACAGGAATTTCTGGTCCAAAAACAAGTGTGTGTTCTCAACCATCCACCCTATTCCCCAGATTTGTCTCCCTGCGATTATTTTCTATTCCCAAAATTAAGGCTATCATTGAAAGGACGCTTCTTTGACGATACTGATGATATCCAAAGTGCCGTAACATCGAGTTGCAGAGGATGAAACATGGGCCATACCCCACAACTAAAATGGGCCTACCAACAGAAGAACTGCAGAGGTCGTTTCAGTGTTTGTTAGATCGTGCCACTCGCTGTATCAATGCACAAGGGGCTCACTTTGAATAAAATGCATGTTATATCTTAACCTGTTGTTTATTTTATTTTTTTATGGAATTAGTCTCGTTATTTAATTGTCGGACGTTTTACACACACACAAACACACACACACACACATATATATATATATAACGTTCTGGAAAGGTCATGTTACTTGAACGAATGCATATATATATATATTAGTAGTAGTAGTAGTAGTAGTAGTAGTAGTAGTAGTAAAAGAAGTTGGATAGGGCTATAACAATAAGAAGAAGCAGTAGTAGTAGTAGTATAGTAGTAGTAGTAGTAGTAGTAGTAGTAGTAGTAATAGTAGTAACGCTAGTAGTAATTGAAGACGTAACAGTAATAGTAGTAGTAGTAGTAGTAGTAATAACATTTGTAGGATACGGCTACAAGAAAGGCTTCCTTATCTTATTTTTATACTCTTATCTTACAACTTCTCTTTTTCTGTAATCACAACAACAACAACAACAACAACAACAACAACTACTACTACTACTACTACTACTACTACTACTACTACTACTACTACTACTACTACTACTACTGATAATAATAATAATTCATCTTATTTTTGGTAGCCCCACTTACCAATCGCTGTTATTTTTCTATTTATAATCTCTAGTGCTTCTTTGTTTCTTACAAAACTTAGAGTTTTTAAAAATAATTCATGTGCTAGTTCGCAGACCTTATCTTCTTTGTCTTGAAGAAGTCTTCTAGAGGTTACCACTGAGTGAGGTTTCTATGTATATCCTATGAAATTTATTAAACGGAAATAAATAGATAGTGTTTTGTCAGCAAAACTCAAGTTATATATTATTATAATACAGCTATATATAGTTGTATTACTGAAAATATAAACAGCGTTGGGAAGAGCGACTGAATGATACGATGTACCTTGAACAAAGAAGATACAAGTACAAAGTATTAAGAGGTTGTACAGATAAGATCTGCTTCATTACCAGCAAAGTCATATTAATCTAAACTTTGACTATGGCTCTTGAAAAACTACCCCCGTACAAAAGACAGGCAATCAACGAGGATAGAGGGCAGACTGATGGCTGGGCATTATGCCAGAGAGCGCTTTGAGAACTCTACAGTTAATCTCATCACAGACTAAAGTGGGGTTGGGGGGTGATAACAAGTGAAGGGATAAATGCTTCAAATAATGCTATTCTAACAGCCCTAACTAAAGCTAGAAAAGTGCCCCATATCCGGTACGTCTTTTTAAGGTCAGCACAGTTCAGTACTAACTATTTTTACTACTACTACTACTACTACTACTACTACTATACTACTACTATTACTACTACTACTACTGTTGCTACTGCTGCTGCTGCTACTATTGCTGCTACTGCTGCTACTACTATTACTACTACTACTACTGCTGCTACTACTACTACTATTACTACTACTACTACTACTACTACTACTACTACTGCTACTACTACTACTACTACTACTACTACTGTTATTACTACTACTACTACTGTTACTACTACTACTACTACTGTTGCTATTACTACTACTACTGCTACTACTACTACTATACTACTACTACTACTACTACTACTACTGTTATTACTACTACTACTGCTACTACTACTACTACTACTACTGTTGCTACTGTTGCTACTACTACTACTACTGTTGCTACTACTACTACTACTACTACTACTACTACTGCTACTGCTACTACTACTACTACTACTCTTGCTACTGCTAGTACTACTACTACTATTGCTACTGTTACTACTACTACTGCTACTACTACTACTACTACTGCTACTGCTACTACTACTACTACTACTACTACTACTACTACTACTGCTACTTCTTCTTCTTCTTCGATCTCCCTGGAACTGCGAGCTGGTGATCTTTACAGCCGATGCGATGAAGATGTTGAGACACATCACGTGTCGGCTTGGGAGCGGGTCATGGCAGCAAATTTTTTTGTTCAGTTCCTGAGTACAGCTAAAAAGTAGGGCTGTGCAATACTTCTTGAGCAAACTCAACCATCATGGTGGCTATGGGCTGTTGGCCAGACTAGGCCTGTGTTTTGGGGTACCAACGGAGAGATGAGACAGGGTCTCAGTTAGCTACGGTTCGCCAGGCTTGAGGACAGCCTGTCAGTTATGTCGCTGACTGACAAATCGGAAAGAATCTCCGCCCACTCCCAAATATTTAGACCATATTCAAGTTACATTTGGAATCCAGCACATAATTTGACTAACAACTCCCCCCCCCCCCCCCGTAGTGATCTGTCAGTCAAACCGCTTCTTACAGGATTCTACATTTAGAGCATGTCATGGAGCAGATTAGAATCCTATGACACGTGCTTGGCAAGATTATGAAGAAGATCTACTCCATCACCACCGCGAACATATCGTACTTAATTACTGCAGAAACCAGAAACATTTGTTACGTTAGCAGAAATTTCTAGATGAAACTAATGATGCAAAAACTTTTTTTTTCAAACTGAAAAATGATTGATTTTGCTTCATGAAATGATCCTAACGCTTCGTTAAAACAGCAGTAATGTAAACGGATGTGTCGAGTCTGCAGGTAAACTAAATGAAGGGAAACAATGAAACTTTTTTCCTATTTCGTGGACATCATGGAGGAGGCGAAGGAGGAAGAGGAGGAGGAAGAAGAAAAAGAAGAAGAAGAAGCGGGTGGTGTATGCATTGTATAATGATATACATTTAGCCTGCGAGACCCGCGCCTTTTGATCAGATACGTCCGTCTTCGGTATGGCTTATTATCGTTGGATCCAGGTGTGCCAGTCCTGTTCACACGGCCAGACTGTAGTTTGGGACAACTGGAAGGCAAACAGAAAACGAGGAAGACCTAGACTTACTCGGATAAGAGAAATTATGACAGTGCTCAGAGACAAGGGATACACATGGAAAGAATCAGAGAATAATTCCAAGAATTGGGGTGACTGGAGAGCCTTTATCCGCGGTCTATGCTCTCAAGAGAGTGAAAGGCAATGGTAATGATGAACTAGAAGGCAGAATAGGATCTTGGTAAGCTATGGTTCACCAACCCAGACGCAAATAATCAGCTATTACGTCACATAAGAGCTCGCATGGTAGTTCACCAAGTCTTCCTGTCCTCTGCGAGCTTTTCAGCCTCATCAAGGGATTTTATGCCTACTTTAACTGGCCTCTCTTAACAATGTCCTCTTTAAAGTTTCACTCTTTATTTCAAATAAATATATTTGAATAATATTACAGTTCAAAATGTAGCAGAACAAGGATGAAGGAAAATACTTTTCTTCATTCATTCCTTTGCATGTCCCTTGCGGAACTTTGCCTCCCAAACAGCACTCCTGTAGGCCTCTCGGTTGTGAGCAAGATGGCCTGCAGCTGCTGCATCCATTTCCAGATCATCAACGATGTCTTGCAGCCATCTTCGTTTCGGTCTTCCTCTTTTTCTTTTTCCCATTATGTATCCTTCCAATACGATCTTCTCTAAATTATCATGACGTTTAATGTGGCCAAAATATTTAAGTTTTCTCTCTTTAATCATCTTTACTAGCCAGCCTTCTTCAATATTTAGCTCTTGTAGTATAGATATATTTGTTCTTTTTTGTGTCCATGATATTTGGAGAACTCTTCTATAGCATTTACATTCAAAGGCATTTATGTGCTTCTCAGCTGTTTTGTTAAGTGTCCAGGTCTCACAGGCATATGTTGCGATAGGAAAGATGCATGTCCTTAAAAATCTTATTTTTGTGGTTCTGTCTGCTCCTCTCCACAGATTCTTTATTTGTTTTACTTTCTGAAGAGCAATAGATGTCCTCCTTTTCTACTCCCAGGAAATTGCAGCCACAGTTCGAAAGACTGTACCCAGAGTGTTATCAATAAGTAACACGAAATTCTGTCAGCAGACACAAGTAAGACAAATAGCGTAATGGATGTTTGAGTAATTCTACTGATGATCATACAGCAGCTGTAATTCTTGCTGGCTGCGTCATAAATCCAGAAAAAAAAATCATTGCATTGCACAATTACCAGCCAAACTTGATTGACCAAAACAAAACATAGTCTTACTAATTTTCCTACGATACTGAATTTCTGAGACGACCCATTAGAGGGCATGATTCATCGTGTATGATGTGTTTTCCCCATATTTATTTATAGCACAGAATGTAGAACAATTCAACGTGTAACTTCACTGTTGTGCACAAACGAAGTGCACCACAGTATAGCATCATACAGTAAAAGCAAAGAAAAGAACGGAGAGGACATTACTGAAGAAGAGTCGTGTAGCACAGAACATGGATAGCCCTCTCTGTTCCAGAAATTTAGACGTTTAACGGTTGCAGTTCGTCTTGTTTGTTTTTCAACATAATACAAAATGAAGTTGATAGAAACTGAAACAGATATATCAACTCGAAACGGGGAAATAAAATTCTGCTACAGACGCAGGAGAGAAAAGACATGACAAAACGAGATTAGAGGAAGATACACATGTTTCCGAGCCACGCGATCTTCCGTTGTGTGCAATGTGTTGTCCAAAATACTACATCATATTGGCTAGAGTAACAAGGTAACAACAGTATCAAGCATGGAGTACATTTGCAGTTTCATATCTTGAAACATTATGTACTCTACTTTTTAGTCAAATCCAAACATCTTTCATGATGCAGTCGTGGTTTTTTTTTTTCTATTGATGTGTCAAAATGCCACGGGAAAGTGTATACATCTACTGGCACAGAACTCGGTATGTTACTTTACAGAACTTGATATCTTACTTTACAGAACTGAGAGCAATAAAACTGCACGGCTTTATCTGAAATGTGTAGCGCCACCAGTCTAAGTAAATAAAGGCAACACAGACACATACACGGAACACACAGACGTAGAAAGATCCACCATCAATTTTCTATAAGAGAAGACAAAACATATAATCTAAGGAAAATACAGGCTTAACAAAACCACTGTCACTATTCTATATGACAAAACGTAAAATCCATAGAATGCATAGACTTAACAAAACCACCATCACTGTTCTATAAGAGAAGACAAAACATAAATTCTGTAAGGCAAACAGACCTAACAAAACTACCATCACTATTCTATAAGAGAAGACAAAACATAAATTCTGTAAGGCAAACAGACCTAACAAAACCACCATCACTATTCTATAAGAAAAGACAAAACATAAATTCTGTAGGGCAAACAGACCTAACAAAACCACCATCACTATTCTATAAGAAAAGACAAAACATAAATTCTGTAGGGCAAACAGACCTAACAAAACCACCATCACTATTCTATAAGACAAAAAGTAAAATCTATAGATTGCATAGACGTAACAAAACCACCATAAATATTCTGTCAGATAAGACAAAACACAAAATCTATAAAGCACACAAATGTGACAAAACCACCATAAATATTCTATCAGAGGAGACAAAACACAGAGGATAACCAACATGCAGAAAAACATGTGCATACTGCCTGACAGAAACCATTACAAAGTATGCTTGTTCCTTGTTATATTTAACTAATGACAGCACCGCATAAGGAAGACCTCGTGTGAGAACAAGGGCATTATATAACAGACAACCCCTGCGAATAAAACGTAACAAATGTTAAGTTTTCCTGGCTAGACAAAATCGGACCAAAGTTTCCGCGTTTGTATACAGTACACACGAAGTTCTCCGAGTCGTCCGTCTTATCAGATTCAGCAAGTGCTCTGCTATTTTCTTGTCTGAACATGGATTAGACGTTTTGAGGATAACAGAAATGATTAAAGTGCCCAGAAACGAGTGATATTTTCTCATAATTTCACATACAGATAACTGTAATCTAAAAAAAAAAATGCACGCGGAAGTTTATTCCTGAATAGCCCTCTCTGTTCCATAAATTTAGACGTTTAATGGTTGCAGTTCGGCTTGTTTTTTTTTCACCATAATACAAAATGAAGTTGATAGAAACTGAAACAGATATATCAACTCGAAACGGGGAAATAAAACTGCTACAGACGTAGGAGAGAAAAGACATGACAAAACGAGATTAGAGGAAGCTACATATGTTCCTGAGCCACGCGATCTTCCGTTGTGTGCAATGTGTTGTCCAAAATACTACATCATATAGGCTAGAGTAACAAGGTATTGCTAACAACAGTATCAAGCATGGAGTACATTTGCAGTTTCATGTCTGAGAACATTATGTACTCTACTTTTTAGTCAAATCCAAACATCTTTCATGATACAGTCGTGTTTTTTTTTTCTATTGACGTGTCAAAATGCCACGGGAAAGTGTATACATCTACTGGCACAGAACTCGGTATGTTACTTTACAGAAACTTGGTATCTTACTTTACAGAACTCGGTATGTTACTTTACAGAACTTGGTATCTTACTTTACAGAACTCGGTATGTTACTTTACAGAAACTTGGTATCTTACTTTACAGAACTCGGTATGTTACTTTACAGAACTTGGTATCTTACTTTACAGAACTCGGTATGTTACTTTACAGAACTTGGTATCTTACTTTACAGAACTCGGTATGTTACTTTACAGAACTTGGTATCTTACTTTACAGAACTCGGTATGTTACTTTACAGAACTTGGTATCTTACTTTACAGAACTCGGTATGTTACTTTACAGAACTTGGTATCTTACTTTACAGAACCTGGTATCTTACTTTACAGAACTTGGTATGTTACTTTACAGAACCTGGTATCTTACTTTACAGAACTTGGTATGTTACTTTACAGAACTTGGTATCTTACTTTACAGAACTTGGTATCTTACTTTACAGAACTTGGTATCTTACTTTACAGAACTTGGTATCTTACTTTACAGAACCTGATATCTTACTTTACAGAACTGAGAGCAATAAAACTGCACGGCTTTATCTGAAATGTGTAGTGCCACCAGTCTAAGTAAATAAAGGCAACACAGACACATACACGGAACACACAGACGTAGAAAGATCCACCATCAATTTTCTATAAGAGAAGACAAAACATATAATCTAAGGAAAATACAGGCTTAACAAAACCACTGTCACTATTCTATATGACAAAACGTAAAATCCATAGAGTGCATAGACTTAACAAAACCACCATCACTGTTCTATAAGAGAAGACAAAACATAAATTCTGTAAGGCAAACAGACCTAACAAAACTACCATCACTATTCTATAAGAGAAGACAAAACATAAATTCTGTAAGGCAAACAGACCTAACAAAACCACCATCACTGTTCTATAAGAAAAGACAAAACATAAATTCTGTAGGGCAAACAGACCTAACAAAACCACCATCACTATTCTATAAGAAAAGACAAAACATAAATTCTGTAGGGCAAACAGACCTAACAAAACCACCATCACTATTCTATAAGACAAAAAGTAAAATCTATAGATTGCATAGACGTAACAAAACCACCATAAATATTCTGTCAGATAAGACAAAACACAAAATCTATAAAGCACACAAATGTGACAAAACCACCATAAATATTCTATCAGAGGAGACAAAACACAGAGGATAACCAACATGCAGAAAAACGTGCATACTGCCTGACAGAAACCATTACAAAGTATGCTTGTTCCTTGTTATATTTAACTAATGACAGCACCGCATAAGGAAGACCTCGTGTGAGAACAAGGGCATTATATAACAGACAACCCCTGCGAATAAAACGTAACAAATGTTAAGTTTTCCTGGCTAGACAAAATCGGACCAAAGTTTCCGCGTTTGTATACAGTACACACGAAGTTCTCAGAGTCGTCCGTCTTATCAGATTCAGCAAGTGCTCTGCTATTTTCTTGTCTGAACATGGATTAGACGTTTTGAGGATAACAGAAATGATTAAAGTGCCCAGAAACGAGTGATATTTTCTCATAATTTCACATACAGATAACTGTAATCTAAAAAAAAATGCATGCGGAAGTTTATTCCTGAATAGCCCTCTCTGTTCCATAAATTTAGACGTTTAATGGTTGCAGTTCGGCTTGTTTTTTTTTCACCATAATACAAAATGAAGTTGATAGAAACTGAAACAGATATATCAACTCGAAACGGGGAAATAAAACTGCTACAGACGTAGGAGAGAAAAGACATGACAAAACGAGATTAGAGGAAGCTACACATGTTCCCGAGCCACGCGATCTTCCGTTGTGTGCAATGTGTTGTCCAAAATACTACATCGTATAGGCTAGAGTAACAAGGTATTGCTAACAACAGTATCAAGCATGGAGTACATTTGCAGTTTCATGTCTGAAAACATTATGTACTCTACTTTTTAGTCAAATCCAAACATCTTTCATGATGCAGTCGTGCGTTTTTTTTCTATTGACGTGTCAAAATATAGACATTATTAACTTACATGCCTTGTTTCTTCCTTATTATTAAACTTTCATGGCTCTCAACTCGCATTAATTCTTTTACTTCTATTGTTAATCACATGGGATATCATATCTGAGTTAGAAGGCAGCTTCGCCTTAGAAGGAAAAGAGGACTAATTTTTAAGACAAAGACGTAAGCAAAAAGTACATTGTAACACAAACACTGTTTCCTGTTAGTGGCCGATTCCTTCGCTCGGGTGTTCGGAAAATGGAGTTATCGTAATCAGGATATTTTAATATCCGATTCCCACCTTCCTTTCCCCTTCCAGTTGCTTCCTCAGGACCGGGTGTTGCAGGCAGCATAGACAGTCCTGCGCAAATTTCAGTAGCAGATTTCCCAGAAATGTTTCTCGGACGAGGGTTTTTTTGTTTGTTTTGGTGACAGGGGATTTTTAACGTGCACGACAATATGGACACGGATGTTCGGTCCCACTACCAGAGAAGTTTATCGCTGGAAGATTCTCGAGAAGACTCTGCCATTTCTAGTGGGATTCGAACCCGCAGCGTCCAACATCCGAATCGAACGTCTGACTCTTATACCACGCAGGCTGCGATCCTCCCCTCCCGCCCCCCCCCCCCCCCGTGGCTGATTACACAATATAATATTAATAAAATCAGCGATGAGAGGAGATGTAAATGATGCTCGGAAAATTCCACAACATTTTGCTTCAAAATCTTCTGAGATAAAGTGACAATGTTACTGTTAACGTTTCTTCATGTTTGGCCACTTTTTTCTTTCTTACATTGAGAACATATACTAAACACGGGGTTTATTTCCTTTATATATCGTTAACCTTCAGCCATTACTTTTTATCACCTTCTTCTTCTTCTTCGTCATCATCATCATCATCATCCCTCTGTACTCCCAACTGTGCATAATGCATCAACAAAGGTTCCCCCAGCCAATCCTATCTTGAACAAGTCGGGATACCTCAGATTATGTCTTTCTCGCTTCCTTTAGTTCTTCCATGTTCCTACTTGTCTAACGTTACGTTGCCATGCTTTCCTCTCTGCTTCATGTTATCAGATTACATTTTTTTGTTTTTCAGCCCCGAACTCAGTAAAGGAATTCTTTCACTTTTACCTAGCCATCAGAAATACTAAAATATTAATACTGTTGAAATTAATTCTGTGTTTGGCAGCTTCTATTCGCAATCTTTTATTTTCTGCGAAGAACACAATACAAGTACAAGGAAAAGTTCACGGAGTTAAACCGCCAGTTTTAGATACCTGCTATGAAACACGCAGGAAGAGTCCCTCCCCATCCTCTCTCCCCCACCCCCAACCTCTTGTAAACACTAAAATTCCAGAAACACTGCCAGACTCACAAGCGCCCACGAAGTATAAACCTTGTTTAATTAATGTAGGCACAGAAATCCGAAAGTGAGCGAACACATTCCGTTTTAACACAAAATGGCCGCCACGTGATGTGGTACATGGATGGACGGTTTTGGCTTGCCGTCAAGACCACGGGATCTAACTTTAATTTTGTCTTGAAATTATGGCAATAAGTTTGTTTTTTTTTCGGATTGTATTTTGTTTTGTTTCTATCACTGTTACAGGACCTAGCTAATACACATGCAAGAATTATTGAGGCTATTTTTTTTTAATTAATACAAGGAAGTTGAGTCAAGGAAGTTAAAAAAAAAGAGCACTCTGGCATGTTTTAGTTTAAATCACCACGGCCTGATGCCAGAGATGACAAGCTTCAAAATTAGCCAGTAATTAGAATTGTACTTTTACTGCATATGAACAATTAACACATAAATTCATGTGTAAACATATACGTATATTAATGTGTAAACATATATGTTCATATGAGTCAAGGATGCAAAACGTGGCTCGCCTACAGAAGTACAAACAAGTATTCACAGGGGGGGGGGGTGGGGTCACTCCTTTTTTTTAAGTCACAGAAAGTATGGTGCAGCTGAAATTTTGTTGGGCCAGGTTTTAATAACTGTAAACACACACACAAAGGAAAAGACACACCTGTAATACTGTACAAGCATCCAGATAACATGGCTTTAGCCTTCATCCTTGCCTAGAGCTGTCGGCACACACAAAAAAAAAGGGGGGAAGGGGGAGGGTGATATGGTCAGCATCACTCCTGGTCGCCTTTCCATCACCCAGATTAAGAAGCAGCTAAGTACTCCCACCCCCACACTACAACCCCCCCCCCCCAACTTCTTTCTGCAGTTGGGTGACTGTGGCAATTCCGGCCGGAGTCGATCTGCCTAAATTCGTACTAAGAAACGAGTACACTAACTACTTTGCTACTCTAGTGCTCTTACTGCCTATAACAAGACAGCAACTTGAAACGAAATTTGAGACGAAATGAAACAAAAATATAAATAAGAACATGACAACTGTCAGTCTCTAAATGCCTACTTACATTGGTTTAAAAAAAACCTAATTACTTATTCACGCCACATATAAACACACTAGTACCCAGTCATATAACTACATATGTGTGCATGGTCATATGCCGAATGAGCGTACATATTTGTACACAGTGAGGGAATACTCAGTGATGTAGTTCTGAAGTCGAAAAACAGAACACGAATTATCTTCCGGAACAAACTAAAACTGATAGAGTCCACAATGGAGTAGATTATAGAATATACATAACTCGCTGTAAAATCAATAAAACTCACTTTTAGCAAGGCGTTACCATTTACATTTACTTAAATAACTCGCTGCAAAACTGAAGGAACTTACTGTAAAATCCTGTGGAACTAACTGTAAAAATCGCATTTGTCGGACAATTTTATCTCAGTGAAAATGCCATGTTCTTTTTACAAATTCACGACTGAGAGTAAAGGATGCACAAAGAAAGATCCACGAGGATGTTCGCCTAATCATCAACAACGGGAATACCACAATGTCGAGTGAACTTCGAGGGCTTTAGTCATGTGGTGAAACTTTATCGAGGCAACAATAGCAATTCGCATCCTGAATACACATCACTTCAGACAAAAAGTACAGAATTCACAACGCCAACACAGCCACACGATCATATCACGCGATGGGGCTGATAAGAGTGAAAACAGCATTTCACTGTTTTTACTAATAACTAAGAAACAATGTCAACAGTAATAGAAGAAATAGTGTCTGCAAAGAATGACGAAACAGTGTAAAATAAAAATACAACAATCTTAATAGTGAAGTAAAGAGGGAAAAAAAACAATATTATATGAAAAAAAAACCCAACGTTAAAAACTGGGAAAAAGTATTAAAAATGAAAGAAAACAACTCCCTCAGCAGTGAAACAAGAAACAATGTTAAAAATGAAAGAAACCGGTAAAATATGTTAACTGCATAAGAAGAAACAACGTTAGCTTTTTTTTTAACAAATCACCAATAAAAGAAGAAATTGCTTTAGTATTTTTAAAAGAAAAGACTAAAGTTACAAGTAAGTGAAGAAACAATGTTAGCATTTTGCAAAGAAACAATGTTAGGATTTTGCAAAGAATCAATGTTATCAATTCAGTAAAGAAACTACTAAATTTAGCCTTAAATGGAGAAACATTGTTAGTATTCTGTAAGGAAACGACTAAAGTTAGGAGTGAATGGAGAAGCAGTGTTACCATTTTGTAAAGAAACAATGTTAATATTTTGTAAAGAAACGACTAAAGTTAGGAGTAAATGGAGAAACAAAGTTAGTATTTTGTAAAGAAACGAGTAAAGTTAGGAGTAAATGGAGAAACAATTTTACTAATTTGTAAAGAAACGACTAAAGAGTAAATGGGGAAACAATCATAGTAATTTGTAAAGGAAAGATTAAAGGTAGCAGTAAATGAAGAAACAATGTTGGTACTTTTTAAAGAAAATACTAAAAACAGTAAATGAAGAAACAATGTTGGGGTTTTTTTAAATAAACGACTTAAGTTAGTAGTAAATAAAGAAACAGATAGTATTTTTAAAAAAGAAATGACTAAATTTAGCAGTAAATGAAGAAACAATACTGGTCGGAAACAAAATATTAGGTCACACTGCCAGAAATTGTTTTTCGAAAAAGGCAAGTTTCTCTTCCGTACAAGATGTATAGAATTCACAAGTGTGATTCAGTTATTATTGTTATTTAAAATTATTACTTCTATCCATCTTCTTCTTGGGCGCCCCTTATCGGCTTCAGACACCATCATCCAGAGGTTACAAAACCTTGTGGTTGGGCACCCCTTACCCCTGTAACATACAAACATCTCAGTTGGTTCTGATGCTCTCTGCTGCTCCGCTTTCCACCACCGCTGTCCCCCCCCCGGCCCACCCAACGCCCAGGGGCGGTACCGCCTTCTTCCAAAACCACTGTCGTAGCCAGATTTTCTGCCCTTATTTGGTTTGCATTCTAATGAAGTGAGCAAGTTGCGCCCATATCTCTCTCTCTATCTCTCTCTCTCTCTTCACATTCATCATTCATTCCTTTGCATGTCCCTTGCGGAACTTTGCCTCCCAAACAGCACTCCTGTAGGCCTCTCGGTTGTGAGCAAGATGGCCTGCTGCTGCTGCATCCATTTCCAGATCATCAACGATGTCTTGCAGCCATCTTCGTTTCGGTCTTCCTCTTTTTCTTTTTCCCATTATGTATCCTTCCAATACGGTCTTCTCTAAATTATCATGACGTTTAATGTGCCCAAAATATTTAAGTTTTCTCTCTTTAATCCTCTTTACTAGCCAGCCTTCTTCAATATTAAGCTCTTGTAGTATAGATATATTTGTTCTTTTTTGTGTCCACGATATTTGGAGAACTCTTCTATAGCATTTACATTCGAAGGCACGTGAAATCTGTTTCCCATGTTTTGAAATTGCTTTTTTTTTGTCAGCCCCTCCTATAAGCCAGTCATTGCATTCAACTAATTATAACAGTAAGTGGGTACGCTGCCTGCGCTATATTACTTCCTCTTGATTCACTTCTCTTATCTCCTATCGTTAATTTAATCCCCTGTCCTTTCCCTGTCCATCTCTCTTTTTCATTGAAGCTGCATCACATAACCTTCGTTTAACTTTCCTCTTGTTTCACACTCTTGTGTTATCTAGAACGTTCTGTTTGTAAGAGAAACTGGAGACAATTCACCACCCCCCCCCACCCCCACCCTCCTTTTCAACCGATGTCATGTCATTATCGTTAAACGCTGTGCTGAATGGTGGCCGGGGGGTGGGGGAGGGGGTGGTGGTTCACGTCTTTCCACATATTCTTCCACTAGCCTGGCTGGTGACTTTCCGCCACGACCTCGTGTAAGACTGTCCTTTATCTTTCCTGCTTATCCTCTATCGCCGTTTCTCATTTATCCGTTCATTTTTTTCCCTAGTGTTTTAAGTTATTTCCCGCATGCCTGTTTTATTTATAATTTTAATTAATCCTGTCTTAATGTTTTAATATTCATCAAATGTGAACGACAGTTTGATATACATTTCTTCTGTGGTCTCTGTGATATGAGAAAATCAGTTTAGTCTGTTAACATCGTCCACATCAGAACAGTCAACCGGTTCGGTTTATGGCATCTGGGGACTAACAAATGAGTAAGCGAGTATGCTCTATTAAACGACTATTTGGTGCTGGAAATTTCTCATACCAGAGGTTCCCAAAGCGTGCGTACTTCGACCCTCTCACCCCCCGGGGCCGATGGACAGATATGAGGGGAGGCGGTGAGGAAATAGCAAGGAACGTAGGGCAGCAGAACCAACTGGGTGTGACCAGGAAGGCACAGGGGAAGCAGTCCAGAAAAACGTCTGGGAACCACTGCTTTATACGAACTAGCACACGGTCACCTGATTCAAACGATACCGTTCCATTTGCTGCTTTCAAAACTGCCGAGTGAGGTCATGGTACTCTGTACGTACTACGCCTTGCAACTGCGTGTCCCGCGTCCAACCCCTTCCCCTAACTTGAACATTTCTTTGAAGATAACAGAAGAGCCTTGTTTCTTGAAACTGGGATTACTTGATCATACTAAGCATGGACCACGACACAAAAGACAATTGTGGAGAAATATGCCTGTCACCAGACTGTTAAAATAAGCTGGTCTAAACCCGTTCCTGTCTGGATGCCAATACACTGTGCTTCCTGGCAAACAGGCTGTTCATTCGCTACTACAGCCTGTTAGTGATGGAACCAGCTGATTAGTGCAGTTCTTAAAGTTTCCTCCACCAAGTTATTAGAGCGAACTGCAAGAGCAACCCACGTCCGGTGATGCTCCTATACGATGTCAAAAAGAAAAGTGTTAGAGCAAAGCGGGCATCGGTTAGCCACGAGAAATTGTGGACAAAGAACATTGGGTGTGATGTGAGAAAGATATGAAGACTGTAAAATGGACCTCAGACTCGAGCTAAGCACTTTAGACGTGGGAGGTTCGATTCACTCATTCACTCAGACCTAGTATTTTTCTTGCGCCGGCGTCTAAAGTACTTTTTTAAAAAAGTTTTTTCCAGGCTAATCATACAGTACTTTGCTCAAACACAAGTTTCTTGTGTCCAACTTTCTAAAAAAACAAAGAACAAAAAACAATTATACCCCATGCAATGTCAAAGACTTCCAACATTCAATAACATGACACTAAAGCAAAAAAAAACAAAACACATGAGTTTCGAACAAGCCATAACAATAATTAGACAACTTAAGGAACGTGTGACACTATCAAGAGATAAAGACGGTAGTAACCTCTAACCAAAGGAGAATATTAGTCTTCTTACATCCTTCCCGTGCCGCTAAACGTCACATAGGGCCCGCATCGTAGTTCGCCAAGATTTCCTGTCCTCATCGAGTTTTTCAATCCCATCAAGGGATGTTGCGCCCACTGAACTGGCCTCTCTTAATTTAGCAATGACCTCTTTAGAGTTTCAAGAATATTAGTAAACCACGACAAAATAGAGACGTAGTTATAACTTCCGGGTGACGTGCAAGATGGCGGGAGTTGTTTTTTTTAACACTCTTGCCGACATGCAAAATTCAGCGGGATTTTGCTTGATTCGTCACATATTCTGTCTGAACCGGGAGTTGGACGTAAGGCAAACAACCTTATCCTGAGACCCACCTACAAGCGATTCTAGATAAGGCAAACAACCTTATCCTGAGACCCACCTAGAAGCGATTCTAGATAAGGCTAACAACCTTATCCTGAGACCCACATAGACGCGAATCTAGATGGGGGAAAAATGAACTGTCATGGAAACTCTCAACAAAACCAACCGAGTCATGGGTGGCGCATCAGGCATCGTTAAGAGAGGCCAAATTAGTAGGCATAAAACCCCGTGATGAGGTTGAAAAGCTCTCCGAAAACAGGAAAACTTGGCGAACTACCATGTGATCCCTATGTGACGTTTAACGGCACAGAGGAAAGGATGTAAGATATAAGTTATCTGACAATGTAACTAAGAAACTTTGACGTAAGACAGGGAGACGTGAAAAAAAAACGAACTAGAGAAAGCCGGAAGGGCTGAGTAGAAAAGGGGGCGGGGGGGGGGGGAATGAGATATTAAGCTAGAAAAATGTTCTCTCTTCTCTGTTCAGATTTTGTTGGGTTTGTCACCGACAACACGAAGACGCCAATGTCTTCATTGATCATGTTGGTCATTATGTTTGCCTTCCTTTTCGTGGCAGAACTAAATGAACCATCGGCCAAGCGTAGAATCTGGATTGATCTCTGAGTGTCATCCTTCCCCTAAGTATTTTGTTGATTGCTATCGTCAGCTGAACTGCTTTGAGGTGCAAGGATTCGTTTATCACGCGGTGGCGAAGTGGTTAGTGCACTGGTCTTTCATGGCGAAGATCGGGGGGGGGGGGGTGAATCCGGCCGGAGGCGCCCCAGTCACCCAGCTGTAGAAATGGGTACCCGACTTCTTCTGGAGTTGTGGGGAAGGAAAAGCGGCCAGGCATGATACTGACCATATCACCCTCTAGTGTGCTGACAGATCAAGGAAAATATGGGCACTAACACCGTATCCCTATGTGCCTCTAAGGCATGAGAGGATTACCTTTAGGCGGCTACAAAACAAACAAAAAAATGGTGCCGTGGAAGTAGAAGAACCATGGACAGTCATATTGTTACACCAGATCTAATACTACTGTTAGGCTGGCACTGAAGCGCATATACCGCCCGTAACCGGGGCCAGTCATTAGTTAAAAGCAACTAAGTTAACGCTTTTTTTTTGCCAGAGGAAATGATGAACGCGTCAAAATGATGACCTTCATGCACGTGAATTTATTTTTAAAATATAGTGAGTAATATCAGTCAGTCAGTCATTTACATGTCCCTGGCGGAACTTTGCCTCCCTAACAGCACTCCTGTAGGCCTCTCGGTTGTGAGCAAGATGGTTTTCTGCTGATGCATCCGTTTGCAAATTATCAACGATGTCTTTCAGCCATCTTCGCATTGGTCTTCCTCTCTTCCTTTTTCCTATTATGTATCCTACCAAGACGGTCTTCTCTAAATTATCATGACGTTTAATGTGTCCAAAACATTTAATTTTTCTCTGTTTTATCTTCTTTACTAGTCAACCTTCTTCAATATTAAGCTCTTGTAGTATAGATATATTTGTTCTTTTTTGCGTCCATGATATTTGAAGAAATCTTCTGTAGCATTCAAAGGCATTTATGTGTTTCTCAGCTGTTTTGTTAAGTGTCCAGGAGAAATGAAGGTAGTAGTAGTAGGTGTAGTAGTAGTAGTAGGTGTAGTAGTAGTAGTAGTAGTAGTAGTAGTAGTAGTGGTAGTAGTGGTAGTAGTAGTGGTAGTAGTAGTAGTAGCAGTTAGTAGTAGTAGTAGTAATAGTAGCAGCAGCAGTAGTAGTAGTGGTAGTAGTGGTGGTAGTAGTAGTAGTAGTGGTAGTAGTTAGTAATAGTAGTAATAGTAGTATTAATAGTAGTAGTAGTAATAGTAGTAATAGTAGTATTAATAGTAGTAGTAGTAATAGTAGTGGTAGTAATAGTAGTAGTAGTAGTAATAGTAGTAGTAATACTAGTAGCAGTAGTAGTAATAGTAGTAGTAGTAGTGGTGGTGGTGGTAGTGGTAGTAGTAGAAGTAGTAATAGCAGTAATAGTAGTAGTAGTGGTGGTAGTGGTAGTAGTAGTAGTAGTAGTGGTGGTGGTGGTGGTAGTAGTAGTAGTAGTAGTAGTAGTAGTAGTGGTGGTGGTAGTGGTAGTAGTAGTAGTAATAGTAGTAGTAGTAGTAGTGGTGGTAGTAGTAGTAGTAGTAGTAGTAGTGGTGGTGGTAGTAATAGTAGTAGTAGTAGGAGGAGGAGGAGGAAGGGGGCATAGAAAAGTAGGAAGAGGAGGAAGAATAATTTTAAAAGCAGCAACAGCAGAAGAAGAAGAAGAAGAATATTCTTGTAAAAATCAAATTAGAGACGCGAAGGCACAAATCTATAGTATGAGAACGATGCAAATATAACATTATTAGTGTGATGGTAATACTGACCCAAATAACGTATATAGAGTAATTCAGATAGAAAACACAAAGCAAGCAAGGAACGATTCAGAAGTTCTAAATTTATACTTTTTATATCTGAATTCAATTGCAAAACACACACACACACACACACACATATGTGAGGGTAAATCGCTCATTCAAGTTATTATTCATAAGGATACCATAGCGACCCTATGAAGATTAATGACAGATTTCCTTATGTTTATATTTCATTCGCTGGGATTGGAAGAAGACAGCAGATGGCGGAGATGTTAGCACATACAAAAGGGTCAAATAGAAGTTCTTTGTTTTTAATGTGAAGCAGAGTTGTTAAGAGAAGCCAATTCGGTGAGCATAACATCCCTTGATGAGACTGAAAAACTCGTCGAAAACGGGACATCTTGGCGAACTACAATGCAGGCCCTGTGTAGCGTTTAACGGCACAGGAGGGATGTAAGATGTAAGAGTTGGGTCAGTGTGCTAGGAAAGGTTCCTAAATGTGTCGAGATGTTTTAGGATCTGGTGGAGTAAATCTACCACGATTTAGATCAGATGGGAGTAAACTAACATGTTTTAGAGCAGGTGAAGTAATTCTAATATGTTTTAGATCAGATGGAGTAAATCTACAATGATTTAGATAAGAGGGGAGTAAATCTAACATGTTTTAGAGCAGGTGAAGTAATTCTAACATGTTTTAGATCAGATGAAGTAATTCTAACATGTTTTAGATCAGATGAAGTAACTCTAACATGTTTTAGATCAGATGAAGTAATTCTAACACGTTTTAGATCAGGTGGAGTAAAGCTAACATGTTTTAGATCAAGCGAAGTAAATTTAACATTTTTTAGATCAGATTGAGCAAATCTAACATTTTAGATCGGGTGGAATAAATCTAGTACATTTTAGACCTTATAGGGGTACATTTAACATGTTTTAGACTAAACATTAGCGAGAGCAGCCGCAGCAGGAATAAATAAAATCAAACCAAAGATAGTTCTGACATCTCACAAATGTTGCTACATCCACGTCTTTTGGTGCTGGAACATTCCCTCTGTTCGAGCGAACCAGCAGCAGGTCACTGGTTGGGAAAAGACTAAGCCCCATCACGCGGTTGAAGTCATATCTTAAGAGCATGTCCTATGAGAGTGGTTGTGGGTGGGGATCCAGCTGGTGGATAACTCCGGGGCCAAATGGGTTTCTTTATTTAAAAGGATGGGCCGTAATGCTTCGGGGGGCCCTTAGTGAATGAAAACAGCTAAGCGAGGGAGGGAAGGATTTTGCACCGGCTTACACACTTTCTCTTGAAGGTTCTTCGTAAAGAATTACTCAGTGTCACGTTATCAATAGCTTTGTCTGGAATTATATCATGCGGTGGAATTGTGCGAAATCTGGTTTAGGAAAAATAAAATACATTAATCAGTTTCCAGACGGTCGAGGGAGGTCAACTGAGATTTCATTTCACAGATGAACAACCAAGATTGCAAATAAGAAAAATGAGAGGGGGCGGGGAATATATATGAAAATGAGAATGAATGTTTTGTTTAATTGACAAATAATAATAGAGAAGTGACCTCTGTACAAGATTATGTTTATGAAACATGAATGTTCTATATGATTCCATCAGGACGGGGACTAACGGTAAAATATGCACGTTAATTATTAACATTTATGAACTAACTTGTTCTATCGCTTTTAAAAAAAGTAAAATAACTAAAGAAGCTGTGGAGAGGAACAGACAGAACTACAAAAATAAAATTTTTAAGGGCATTCATCTTTTCCATTGCAACATATGCCTGTGAGACCAGGACACTTAACAAAACAGCTGAGAAACATATAAAGGCCTTTGAATGTAAATGCTACAGAAGAGTTCTTTAAATATCATGGACACAACAAATATATTAATATTACAAGAGCTTAATATTGAAGAGGGCTGGCTAGTAAAGAGGATTAAATAGAGAAAATTTAAATATTTTGGACACATTAAACGTCATGATAATCTAGAGAAGACCGTCTTGGAAGGGTACACAATGGGAAAAAGAAAGAGAGAAAGACCAAGGCGAGGATTGCTGCAAGACATCGCTGATAATCTGCAAATGGATGCATCAGCCGCAATGCATCTTGCTTACATCCGGGAGGCCTACAGGAGAGCTATTATAGAAGCAAAGTTCCACAAGGGACATGCAAATGACTGGCTGACTGACTGAATTAACTTGGGTTTTTCCACGTGCCAGTTGACCGCTAAAGAGGCACTGAAAACTTCACTGTAAAGTTTTTAAGACTGCACAGAGGTAAAAAGAACTGACTGTTTCGTCTTTTCATTAAAAAGTAAATGACTGACCAAGGAGATCTGATAACACTGAAATAGAGCCAAGATTAAAGCGGATGAAGAACCGAGTCTTGTGGATGAGAGTGGTCACCTTTTCACATTAACTGATAGTAATGAATGGTAGGTAATGAATGGTAGGTAATGACTGGCAGGTAATGACTGATAGTAATGAATGGTAGGTAATGACTGGCAGGTAATGACTGATAGGTAATGAATGGTAGGTAATGACTGGCAGGTAATGACTGATAGTAATGAATGGTAGGTAATGACTGGCAGGTAATGACTGATAGGTAATGAATGGTAGGTAATGACTGGCAGGTAATGACTGATAGTAATGAATGGTAGGTAATGACTGGCAGGTAATGACTGATAGGTAATGAATGGTAGGTAATGACTGGCAGGTAATGACTGATAGGTAATGAATGGTAGGTAATGACTGGCAGGTAATGACTGATAGGTAATGAATGGTAGGTAATGACTGGCAGGTAATGACTGATAGGTAATGAATGGTAGGTAATGACTGGCAGGTAATGACTGATAGGTAATGAATGGTAGGTAATGACTGGCAGGTAATGACTGATAGGTAATGAATGGTAGGTAATGACTGGCAGGTAATGACTGATAGGTAATGAATGACAAGTGGTAATGAAAACGGTATATTACCCAACAAACACTGCGTATCGAGGTTTAGACACACCCACAATGCATGAGAGCCAGTAAAGAGAATCTGACTAGAATGACCACTACATGATCTTCCCCATACTTGATAATACCAGCTCTTTAGCTAATAACAGCAGGAACAGAAAACAGACAGGAGTACATCAAAAGCAGCGCCAAGTTAATGAACGTCAATGATTATTTAGCGAACAAACTATTTTTTTAAAGTTTTAAATGTTTTTAAAATCTGCGCAGAAAAACAGTAACAAAAAAAAAAGGGGGGGGAGGGGGTTACGAAATCTCCATGGCCTGAAACCATGTGTTAAAAACATCACATGACAATTAAACACACAAATCACACACTTTAGAAACTTCTAGAATTACATGTCAGTCGTCTTGTTATATCAGAGAAACAACACAGAACTCAGAAACAGATGAAGGAGAGTACGAAAAACAAGGAAAAAAAACTAAAAGGTACATATGGAGAGACCTGAAACATGCAGGACATTAAAAAAAATTAGACCTGTAGCAGAACTTCAAGAAACAAGGCATACTTGACCTTCTAAGCCGTCCGGCATAGCTCGTGGCGGTGATCAACACGTTCATAATTAATTGTAGTGCTCGGCTAATATTTGTAATGCGTTTAACTACTTATACAAATAATACTACACGATGATACATAACTAAACTACGCACTACATAAACTGAACAACACTTATGTCCAGAAAGTAATCGCTCAGAACTTGAGGCGCTGTCTACACACGTTGTCACAGCAACACAAACGCTTGTTTTAAGCTTCAAGTGCCAAACTATGGGGGAAGAACATTTCCTGATTGTTCAAAAAGCAACACAGTCATGAAACAACAAACTGTTGAGCTGCGGTTGACTTCCCCATTTTCTTACCAGGCGCTTCAAGAGAGAGAGAGAGAGAGAGAGAAAGAGAGTGAGAGAGTAGGACAGAGAAATGGTACAACTACGCTTTTTTTTTCGCGGGGGGGGGGGGGAAGAACGCGGAGGAGGGGGGAGGGGAGGGGGCAAGAGTACATAGTATCTGTGTCAAGTCCTGACCCGATTACATGCATTTCTGCACGTTAGCACCCGGTGTGATGTCATGAGCCGTGGAATCCGATACTACAGGAATCGCTTGTAGGTACAGTATCGTATATCGCCATGTTTAGTAAACGTGTAGACCAGATGTGACAAATTTCGCTTTTACTTACTCTGCTCCCCCCCACCCCCTGGTTACACAGCAGCTTTCACCTTTCCATTTCGGGTATTAAAGGCAAGAGATCTGCACATTTATTGTTATTTAAATGTGAAACATTGTTGCACTTTTAAACTTTTCATTTCCTTGTCACCTGAACCTAATGGGAATTCTCCCCCGCGTACCTGCACTTCTTCTTCTTCTTCTTCTTCTTCTCTTCTTCTTCTTCTTCTAAGCATTCACACATTTCTAAGATGCTACATACTTTTTTTTAATACTTAGAACCCAATGACCCTACGTGGACTCGTCTAGTAGTAGATGATGTAACATTCGACACACTTGCCTCGTGTGTCTTCTGAAAACTAATAAAAGACAAAAGTTTTAACAGATGAACAATAGACAAGCGTACATTAGCTAGGAAGAAGGATGAACTGACTACCATTAAATGTTAAACAGACGATATAGAACAATAAATAGATAGAGAAGTACAAATATAAAGAAAAATAGGCAAACAAATAAATAGGAGAAGGATAAATGAACCTATGTAGACATATATACACAGACAAATAAGAGAGCAGGACAGACAGATTGCAGAAGGATAAATAAACGTGTCATCATCATCATCAGGTGCCGTGCCGACTGGCGTTGGCTATTATGCTTCTCCGGAGTATCCGATCCTTCATGCAGGCCATCAGTTCAGTTGGTGATCTCCTCTCATACCATCACTTCAGACTGTCCAGTATCATTTCTCTTGGTCTTCCTCTTGATCTTCTTCCTTCTATTTTTCCTGTTGTTATAATATTTTCAATGCCCCCTCTTCTCATTGCATGTCCTATGAAAGTACGTTGTCTCTCTCTTATCTTTTTGACAAGGTTATTTGTCTCTCCATACATTCTCATTTGTTATTTTTGCTGTCCAGGGGATTCGCAACATTCTTCTAATAAACCACATTTCTGCTGCTTCCAATGATTTTTGTGCAGACTTGCCTATTGTCCATGATTCACTTCCATATAACAAGATAGGTTCAATATAGCATTTTAGGACTCGTTTTCTAACATTCATTGATAAAGATGTGTTAGCTAATATGTTTCTCATTCTCTGAAATGCAGTCTTTGCTTGGCCTATTCTGTTCCTAATCTCTGTTGTGCATTTCCCATCTGAAATTATTACTGCTCCAAGGTATTTGAATTTCTGCACCTGCTTTAGAATAGTTCTGTTTAATTTAATACTGCATGCTGGTGGATTCTGTTTCTTAGATATAACCATAGTCTCTGTCTTTTTGATGTTCAAAGTAAGTCCTTTTTGTTCACTTTCTTTGGCGACTTTATTCAAGAGATTTTGCAGGTCTTGTTGGTTCTCAGCTATCAGTACTGAAATCAACGTGTATGTATATATATACAGACAAGTAAGTTGACAGGACAGACAGATAGATAGACGGACAGGCAGGTAGGTAGATAGACAGACAGGTAGTTAGATAGATGGGTAGGTAGGTAGGTAGGTAGGTATACTGACAGACAGACTAGACATACAGATAGGTAGGTAGGTAGGCAGTCAGGTGGGTAGCTACGTAGGTAGGTAGGTAGGTAGGTAGGTAGGTAAAGTAACAAACAGACAGACAGACAGTCTATGAGCAAATGAATGCAGTGTGCGATTCATAACGAAACAATAAGCTGTTCGGCAGTTTAGGTATACAAACGCACCGCAAAGAGGGACTATGCAGGAATAACAACACTGTACCACATAAGAAAAGCTGATACCACCAGTACGAGTAATCGTATGTGCAGTGACAACGCTGCGGAGACAAACATTAGACATAATCGATTAATCCTTCCAAGTAAGTCAAGAGTCTTTGCGACAAAGGCTGAAGAATTAAGGTCTTGCACAAACAGCAAGATATGACTGACGTTCCCGCCACTTTTGCCTTAATTTCTTGACTGATAACCCACCCTCCACCCCACACTTTCCCAAAAGGGACAGTTGTTTGTTCATTTGTTGTTTTCTTTTACCACTTTGTGTGACGTTTTAGGTACCTAACTATATACATATAGGCGCCATTTTTTTTCTCTCTCTTTACGGTGATGTGCACGCTCTTAATCTTGCTACCTTTCCTATACGTTGATGTTGGTCACCCATTTTCAGCGCGGATGACTGTTGCGTTTTGAGTGGAGGGTTCGAACAAAGTTCTTTTTGGTGTGAGAAGTTAGTTTACTAGCTGCTACAACATCTCCTATTCATATAACTATTGACGGCATGACATTTGTCCTTCTTGCTTTCATTTATGTCTGTATGTGCGTGCGCGCCTGCCTGTAGTATTAATAATTTCCAATTAATTGTAATTCTGAATGCAAAAAAAGACTCACATGATCATATACTGACAGAAGTATCAAGAGTTTTGTATGTTTGTGTGTGTGTGTGTGTGTGTGTGTTGCTCGCACGCACATTCATGGGTGGGCTGCAAGTACGAGTATGGGCATCTCTTTCGCCGTCTCTGTCATGTTAATGTTTCTTTGAAATTTTCAGACAGATTGAAGCATTAAGAATAACAACAATTAATTCATTTTAAAAAAAGTACCCTTGCTGATGCTCGGCCTGTACGAGTAAGTGAATCCACTCAGACAACACACAAGGCGTATTCAGTATTATAATTCTAAGTGCCATGCCGCGTGGCGTAGATAATAATTTCTCTCCACAATTCCATGTCTTTTTCGTTGACTATGAGATCCGCCGGTGACTTTCTTCCTAGCCATACTGACAGCCCATCCAGTAACTTCTCTGTCTTCCTCTGTCTCTTCTTCCCTCAATTTTTCCAGTTGCCACAGTGTGTTCCAATTTTCCTCTTATCAGGAAATGTCCTATAAATCTCGCTTGACTGCCTCTGATCTTTGCTATAATTTGCTTTTAAACTGCAGCCTCTCTTAAGACTTCTTCATTGGTATTCTTGGCTGCCCATAGTACCTTCAACATCTTTCTTATAAACCAAATTTCCATGGCCCCCATTTCTTGCTGTACTCTCTTGTTCATAGACCATGCTTCACGCCCATAAAACAAAATAGGCTCGATGTAACATTTAAGTACTCGGAATCTTGTTTCTACTGATATGGATCTGTTGCTAAAGATGTTTCTCATTTTCTGGAATGCTGACTTGGCCTGAGCACGTCTGCTTTTTATTTCATTGCGACATTTCCTATCAGTTGTTATAATTGTTCCTAAGTACTTGAATCTATCAACTTGTTTCAGTTCTGTGCCATCGATAATGCTACATTTTGGTGTTATTTTTTTTCTCTAAGATGACCATCACTTCAGTCTTCTTTTTGTTCAGGCTGAGACCTTTTTTTTCACTTTCACGAGCCACGACGTCCAGAAGAGCCCGTAGCTCCGCTTCACTTTTATCAATTAGAACTGTGTGTTCTGCATATCTTAAGTTGTTAAGGTTATGCCCGCCAGTTGATATTTCTGGCATGTTCTCTATATTTCTCATTATGTTTTAGCTGTACAAGGAGAAGAGGTAAGGAGATCCTTGTCTCACTCCCAATTTTATGTCTTGGAATGCTCCTATTTGATTCTCATCCTTCATTGCCGCTGATTGCTGCCAGTATATGTTTTTGATAAGTTTCAGGTTTTTCCCATCTATGTTGATGTCTTCCAGCATTCTTATAATTTCTATGTGTCTCCCTTCATCGAATGCTTTACTGTAGTCTATGAAGCATAAGTGTATGTCCGTCTTTACTTCTATTAACCTCTCCATCAATTTTCTCATTATATATACGACATTACTTGTACCTTTTCATTCGACGAGGCCGCACTATTCTTCAGCGATTTCTGGTTTTATTTTGGTAACATGGCTCATAAAAATAATGATTCGATGGTCTTCACAATCAACTGAACCTTGTTTCTTTGGTAGGGCAACGAAAACTGATTGCAAAAGGTCTGAAGGGACGTAGTTCCTTTTATAGATGTCATTCAGCAATCTGGTAATTATTTCTATGCCAAGGACTATTAATGCTTCCAATTCTTCCTTGCTGATTTTATCTGGTCCTGGTGCTTTGTTGTTCTTCGTGTGTTTGAAGGCTTCTTCCATTTTCGCTTTTAAAATGCGAGGCCCTTTTTTTTCAGTATCTTATCTTATATTTTATATCCTTCTCGTGCCGTTAAACGTCACATAGGGCCCGCAAAGTAGTTTGCCAATTTTTCTTGTCTTCGGCGAGTCTTTCAACCTCATCAAAGGATTTTATGCCTGTTAATTTGGCCTCTCTCAATAGTGTCCTCTTCAGAGTTTCACGCGGTCTGCCTCTTTTTCTTCGGCCTGTTGTGTTCCATTTGATAGCTTGTTTTGGGATTCTCTGATCATTTCTTCTCACCAAGTGACCAACATATATCCATCTCCTTTTCCTGATCACCCATGAGACTGGTTCAGCCATCTGTCTTATCTATGCATTGTTCTTGAATTCGTTCCACTTGATGCCGAGTATTTTCCTTAGGCATTTGTTTTCAAAAGAGTCTAATTTCTTTTCTATTTCTTTAGATGTTTTCCAGCTTTCACATGCATAAATGAGGGTGGATATTACATTTGAATTGAAGAGTATTTTTCAGTATGCCAGGTTGTAATGTCTGAAGCCCAATGAAATTTTAAAAAAAACATGTTGTTAGTTCTAAATATTGAAGTTTTTGAAATATTAAAGTGAATTAATATCAAATGTATTCAAACACAGGATGTATGCGGTATAATTTTGAAAAGGACATCATTTTCACATTGTTATTGCGGTTTACAAAAATACAACATGTGGTGCAGCAGAATATGCCAGGTCAGTACTGCTGGATACGATAGTTCCACAAACGACGATTGTACTTTTCGGCTACGTGGTAAATATGTTTTTTTAAAACACGGTGTTTGCTTTTTATATATAATACTCAGTCAGTATCTATTATTAGGTTATATACTGCAGTACGGATTAATTTTTATGACCGGTAGTTGGTAGATAAGAATATTTTGTAACAAAAACACTTAAGTTACTTATTTTCGATAAGAGTATGGTTTTCACCGTTGTAGTTAACACACAATTTAAGCAGCTACCTATTGTAATAGCAGAGTCACCAAACATGGCATTGTTAAATAAGTTCAGCTCAGTTAATCAAGATGTTTATGAAGTAATTTTGTTTAGCTTACGGACCCAAACATCGTGACTGTGTTAAGTTTTGCCATTTAAAAAAAAAGTGGTAAATAAAACTGCCATGTTTTCATTAAAAATGCACCCTCTTCCTAAAGTTAATTATTTCAGGCAAGATTTAAAATGAAGAGTTACAGAAAAATAAAGTGGCCTACATTTGAAAGTGCAGATTCGATTTTCAGAATCTGATAAGTAATCAATTGCCAAAGACATAATGTATATCGGTTCTATGCGGTCATTACTTTTACATCAGCTTGTATTGATTATGATGGATGGTGTGATTTTTGAACAAGTAAGAAAAGGAGCCAGCTTGATATTATATTCAAGTACTTAATTGTTTTTATAGTCTAGTCCCACACTTACCCATTAGTCAGCCTATCATTGCAAGAACAATAAGGGTAAATATACTTGTAAAAAGATATTAAAAACGCGATGTATTATGAGTAGTCCATGAAATTAAATTGTTTATAGTGGTAGTTTTAATAATATAAAGTGAAAATGTTCTGCATTTCTCCATGAATAACTTGGTAATTTAATTCCCCTAATGCAGTGGGGGAGGCCATGGCATCTTAGAATTTTCAGTGATCTATATACTGTTTGAAAATATCAAAACTGTGAACTTAAGACCTTTAGGATGAAGTTGCTTGTCTCTATGCTTGTTAGAGATTTGTATTTATTATTTTTGAGAATTCATTTTCAATAAGTGAATCTATCATTCTCATGTTCTCTGCATTCACCCCCCCCCCCCAACCACAATGTTTTGTGCCTCTAGTTTCCACTGGATTAACTGGAGCAAGACAAGAACCACATCTCTTTGAGAAGCCAGTATCGCTTGTGGATTTGTCATATTTGTATATCTTGATGTTTCCTCTGCAGGAAACCTGAATTGAAAGACTGGCATCAAAATGATCATCCCTATTCGATGTTTTACTTGCGGTAAAGTGATAGGAAACAAATGGGAGGCTTACATAGGACTTCTGCAAGTAGAGTACACAGAGGGGTGCGTCTGGAAATGTCTCATTTCATTATAATTTTTCACACTATGGTCGTGTGTGTGTATATATGTATTAGCTGTGACTTACAAGAAGCTGCTTCTGGGAGTGCACATGGTGAAGTACTGTGAATGTTTAAATGGAGACTTCATTATGTGCATTCTCAGACACAGCTTCTTGCAAGTCACAGTTGAGTGCTGCCTTTTTTTTTTCTGTTATTTTTTTTTTTCTTCTAATTCTTATTTGTTGTATGTGAATTTATATATTTCCTTTTCATTTATCTCTTTTGTCCTTTATGTTTTTTGTATGATTAAGGTGTACACTGCAGTGTTACAAATGTGTGTGCTTGTTAATTAATAAAGGTGTTCTTTCTTTTTGTTTTAGTATTAATTTTGTTATCACAGCTTTACTGCATTGACTTTGTGTTTATTTATATAATTAGTTTTATATGTACTTGTGCCCCAAAACTTGAGAGTATTTCACATATTTAGGCAGCATAGTGGATAAATAGAGGGGAGGGAGTGGAAAAGAATGTTATGGCTAGAATAATCAAGGCCAGGACAGCATTTATCCAACTTAACAAAATATGGTCATTTAAGAACATCAAAACAAGAACCAGACTTAGACTTTTCAGTACAAACGTAAGGACTGTCCTGCTATATGGTTCAGAGACACATGTTATGACCAAGACAGTACAACAGAGGATACCAACATTCATGAACTACTGCTTGAGGAGGATTTTAAGTATTAAGTGGCAGGACAAGATCAGGTACGAGGTCTGGGAGAGGGCAGGACAGGAACCTATGAACCTACAAATCATGTCTAGGAAATGGAAGTGGATTGGCCACACTCTGAGGAACCCAGACAGGCACTGACATGGAATCCTCAAGGAAATAGAAAATGGGGAAAACCTAAACTTTACTTTGAGAAGAGAAATTATGATTGTGCTCAGAGACAAGGGATATGCATAGAAGGAAGCAGAAAATAATTCCAAGAAGAGTCGGAGAGTCTTTATCCATGGCCTGTGCTCACAAGGGAGTGAAAGGCGATGATGATGATGATGCCCAAAACTGTTTGTGTGTTAATAAAGCTGTTGCTACTTTTTTGTAATAGTTTTTAATTATGTTTTATGTTATCTCAGGGACGCATTGGATGCTCTTGGCCTGAAACGTTACTGCTGTCGGCGTATGCTGCTCTCACATGTTGATTTGATTGAGAAACTGTTGAACTATGCGCCCCTAGAGAAAAGTGACACCAAATAATTATTGTGCATGCTTATGTAAGTGTGGATGTATTGTCGTCTGTGATGCCTTTCTATGGAAGTGGAGAATTTATCAGCTGGCAGAGATGTATGACAGGATAGCAGTATATGAAGATGAAAGTCACAGAATGTCAGCAGCATGAATTTTGTGGATAGTTTTGAGTTCACACGTTTTAGCATTGTACTTGATGTGAATTTTTTTAATATGATATGTATACCTTCTCTTTGCTATTCCTTCTCATCTCTCTTTCTCTTACTCTCTCTCTCTCTCTCTCTCCCCCTCCCTCCCTCCCTCTCTCTCTTTTATTTTTCTCTCTCCATATTATTGCCATATATTTGTAATGTTTTCAACATTTTTGTCAGGATACCAAAAATATATTTTTTTAATTTGGTCATATGAAAGTTCTGAAAGCAACATGTTTTCTAATGTAAATTTGATCTTGTGTTTTTTTTTCTTCCCTTCTTCCATGTGCTGTATAATAACAAAACAAATATTGTTCACAGAACTTTATCAAATGTTACAGAGACTGTATGAGTTAAATATGATGTGCCCAAGAATATCAAGGTGTTGGTAACATTCTTCTTCACTTTGGCTCAAGAAATAGTTACCAGTGTGGGTTACAGTTTTAAAACACTGTCATTGTTGGTTCCTGTAAACTCCAAAGCAATGAGGAGATTTCCAAATTAATGGTTTGTTGTTTTTTTTCTAAGACTTCTATTTGCTATATTGTTTCAGACATCTTTGAATGTGTTTTCTCCCCCACTCTAAGATATTTATCTATTTATTTTCAGACAAACAATATTTTTACACACACCTGCGCATACACCCACCATTCTTAACACAGAAGAGACTGATCTTTTCTTACCCATTTCAGAATGTAACAACAGAGATAAATTTTTATATTATTCACTGATGTTAGTAAATCTTTTTATTGTTATAAAATTACACTTCCCTGAGCTACTCACCGTGGCAAGCATGCAGTCAGTAAACTCATTTCACTAGATAAATGGATAGAGTGGGAAAATCTGGATATCTTATTCAGTAAGACTGACAGCCCGAAAAAAGCTTAATAATTACAATTTATTTTCCAACCTTATGATTGTGCCAGCACAGATACAGTTGTATTCTTGTCAGCTGTACAGGGGATTGCTCAGACCCATGCTCTTAAATTGAAGCCACCTTCATTAATTATTACCACCAAAGAAGATAAGCTCTACGGTTCCATACACGAATTACAAAAAAACCAAAAAAACACTGAAATTTATCCAAGAGACAGGACTGCAGATATAGACAGACAATGCATACGAAGAAGAAGATTAATTATTACTTCTTTGTATGTGATCTATTTCATGCTTTCAGGTACTGATTCATTCATGTGGGTGTGCATGTGCATTATTTCTCTTGATTTTGATCTTTTTTTTTTTTTTTTAATTAGCACTAACATTCTTACTATGTTTTTTCTGAAATACTTTATAAGTGGTTTATTATCTGTGTTGGTTTTTTTCTCTCATCTCTAAACAGATAAGCCATTTGCAAAAGTAGTGTACAGTGATAAATTCAAGATGTATTTAACTGTTGATGTACAGGTATTCTCCAGGAACACATTCACTTCAGTCCGATCATCAAATTACAAAACACAGACAGCATGTGGTTTGGTAATGCCAACACTGACCATCACACCACTCATCATCATCATCAGGTGCCATGCCAACTGGCGTTGGCTGTTATGCTTCTCCAGAGTACACGATCCTTCATGCAGGCCATCAGCTCAATTGGTGATCTCCTCTCACACCATCTTGTCAGACTATCCAGTATCATTTCTCTTGGTCTTCCTCTTGATCTTCTTCCTTCTATTTTTCCTGTTGTTATAATATTTTGAATGCCTCCTCTTCTCATTGCATGTCCTATGAAAGTACGTTGTCTCTCTCTTATCTTTCTGACAAGATTTTTTGACTCTCCAGCTCTTCTCATACATTCTTCATTAGTTTACCACATTTCTGCTGCTTCCAATGATTTTTGTGCAGACCTGCCTATTGTCCATGATTCACTTCCATATAACAAGATAGGTTCAATATAGCATTTTAGGACTTGTTTTCTAACATGCATTGACAAGGATGTGTTGGATAATATGTTTCTCATTCTCTGAAATGCAGTCTTTGCTTGGCCTATTCTGTTCCTAATTTCTGTTCTGCATTTCCCATCTGAAGTTATTACTGCTCCAAGCAAAAAAAAAAAAAAAAGCAAGACTATAACAAAAAAAGTCAGATAACATATACACGAGTGTGAAGTGTAACACTCTTCATAGTGTATTGTCATGTTAAAACTTTTTATGATAATTAACTTGACACCCAGTGTCATATAGTCATATATTACTGACTTTTGCATGTAATAAATGATTGAGCACATTCATCCTTGTTTTCATTGGAATTCAGTGTTCTTGTTTGCTTTTACTGAAACTTATGTCTGTTCAGATTTATACTAAGTAAATTGTCTCCTTGAGATTAATTAAGATATTAACATGAAGATCTGTACATGTAGCAATGTGTTTTGTGTGTGTGCGTGCGTGCGTGTGTGTGTGTTTTTGGGGGGGGGGGGTGAGGAGGAAGAGAAATAAAATAAACCCATTTTACCTTCAAATGTGCAAGATTGTAGCAACTCAGACTGAGTTAGTAGCCAAATTTATGTATTGCTAATTGTATTTATCTCCGCCAGTGGTCCTCCGTCATGAGATCTAAACCCTCCTGTATCAGGAGTTGGGCATAAGGCTAACAGCTGTAACCTGGAACCTACCTAGAGGTGACTCTAGATTGGGAAAAAAATGAATTTGTTATGGAAACTCGCAACAAGATCAACAAAGAGTGGCGAAGCACTTTGCGAACCCTATGTGACGTTTAACGGCACAAGAGGATAGTAGTAGTAGTAATAGTAGTAGTAGTAGTAGTATTGGATTTTGTTTTGACAACTCCAAAAGTTAGAATTAGATAATTTAACATTTCGGAAGAAAAAATATTTTCACTCTTAAATTAATGCAGAATTCCACATTTCGAGAAAAAGAAAAAGAAAACGATTTTGTTACGGATCTCCAGACAAGTTTGTTTATTACATTCTAGAACTAGGAGTGGAACAATTGCATGTGGGGTGAAAGCTGTATCTTTGATATAATAATAGCGTGAGAAATGAATAAAAAAAGCTATTTTAAAAATATCAAAATACTTTACAGTACTAGTTCTTTTTCAATGAGTGTAACAAAAATGAAAGACTTTTATAATAAAATATGAGAATGGTCATATGTAAATGAACGCTTTAAAAAAAAACAACAACAACACTAAATAGTTAAATTACATTACAGGTTAAGTCTTACATAATGAGCAGACATATTTGATGCATCAAAAGTGAATTATTAATAGGAGTGAAAAATGACTTTGAAAGAAGGTACTGATATTTGAACATGTAAATTACAAGTGATAAGACATCATCTACTCTGCTGTATAATACAAGTGCAATGTACCCACTTGTTCGCAAGTGAGTTTCAAGTTTGCACTTGAAGAGTCTTCAAATATCTGGGCAGGCAGGCAAATGAAACGTGAGATATAGAGTGAGTGTTGAAGATTGTTCAACTAAAGAAATTACTGTAATTTAACTTTTGATTCAAAGGAAGATTGATCTGAGAATCACAGGAAAACTCATGGGAAAGTGAAAAAAAAAAAAAGGGAAGTATAAAAATATTTCAACAGGCTGACCATGTGACATTTTAAAATATAAATGACAACAGGTCTATTTTATAGATACCAAGGGCTCCCCACAAAACTGAGGATCATCATATTTGTGAACATATTGGCATGGAATCTAATGAATGCAAAGGTTGTTTGGGTCACAGAACCTCGTGAGTGCAAAGGTTGCATGGGTAGCAGAACCTAATGAATGTAAAGGTTGCATGGGTCATGGAAGCTAATGCGCTGCAATGGTTCCTTGGTTCATAGACGTATTGAGGACAAAGGTTGCTTGGGTCATGGAACCTAATGAATGCAAACAATGCATGGGTCACGGAACCTGATGAATGCAAAGTTTGCTTGGGTCACAGAATCTAATAAATGCAGAGGCTGCTTTTGTCACAACCTAATGAATGTAAAGGCTGCCTGGACTATAAGTCACCCAGATGTTGCATCTTGGTAGGTTTTCTAGAAGTGACGTGTGTAATAAAACCACTGTGAAAAAAATATGAAACTAGTAGTTGAAACTAGTAAAATAGTTGAAAATATGAAACTTGCAGTTTCAATACGCCAGATAGAGTCAACTACTTGTATTTTGTATTTGATCTGTGATTTCAATATGCCAGAAAGGGTCAACTACTTGTATTTTGTATTTGATCTGTAGCTTCAGTACGCTAGAAAGGGCCAACTGCTTGTATTTTGTATTTGATCTGTAGTTTCAATATGCCAGAAAGGGTCAACTACTTGTATTTTGTATTTGATCTGTGGTTTCAATATGCCAGAAAGGGTCAACTGCTTGTATTTTGTATTTGATCTGTAGTTTCAATATGCCAGAAAGGGTCAACTACTTGTATTTTCTATTTGATCTGTAGTTTCAATACACCAGAAAGGATCAACTACTTGTATTTTCTATTTGATCTGTAGTTTCAATATGCCAGAAAGGATCAACTACTTGTATTTTGTATTTGATCTGTAGTTTCAATATGCCAGAAAGGGTTAACTACTTGTATTTTCTATTTGATCTGTAGTTTCAAAATGTCAGAAAGGGTCAACTACTTGTATTTTGTATGTGATCTGTAGTTTCAATATGCCAGAAAAGGTCAGCTACTTGTATTTTACATTTGATGTCTTGCCCCAGAATTGTCGGTACCAGTTGTCAACATCCAGCAGTAGCAGAAGCAACACAGTAGAGATGACCACAGCAATACCTGAAAGATAAAAGATAAAGTAAAGATAAAACTTACCCATGGAAGCATATAGGGGATATTGTGTTAGTTTCCATATTTTCCTTGACCTGTTGACCTGGGTTGGAAGATGATGTGGTCAGCATCACTCCTGGTACGGCTTTCCTAGCTTCAGAAGCAGTTGGGTACCTATCTCTATAGGTGTTTGACAGGGGCGCCATCGCTGGAGGATTCGAACCACCGACCTTTTCCATGAGAGACCAGTTACTCATTACTTCGCCACTATTCGTCCAATACTAAAAAATGAAATTTCCTTTTAAATTCTTTCACCGAAGGAGATAAACGTTTTATGTTCATGAGGGAAAATATTGGTCTTCAGGTTTCCTGTCGATAGTATTATTAATAGTTCTCAGTCTGTCTTGTGTATCGACATTTCTGTGCGTTTTTTAAAAATGTATAAACTGTCGTCGATTTTATCGTATTCAAATTATTAGAATACGAGGATATACATGTAACCATGACTCAAAAATGAACTGTAAATGAAGGGACATAACTATTAAAAAATCTGAAAAGTCTGGTGGGCGAATCAATCTTTTCGTATATTTTTCCAGTAGATACGTCCCGTGACTTGCGGTTGCTGTTTGACACGCCTTTGTATTATTTATGTCTTGTCTCCTTCCTCATATGCCTTTCAGTGTTGAGGGGACAAATAGACGTCTTTATAGTGCCTGCGATTTGCTTCATATAAAGGAGTTACAGTTTCTGTAATTTCCTCCCTCTACCTCGGACAGAGTTAAGTTAGTACTGCCTTTCCACCCGCATGGTCAGATGGTTAAGAAAATTCCGTATCGTCATCTGCCACTAATCCAGCTCGACCCCGACACTCGCGACATTTTCACTGACTGGCCTCAGGTTAGGGGACGGCATGCAGGTACATCTGTACGATATCGCCCAGCATGCTTCGAAACCAGTCCCAAATCATTTCATGACCCCAGCCGGAGAGGCAAATCTGATTTTCTGGTAACAGCCATTAAGCAGTGTCACTCAGATGACACAAGCCGCCCAGCGCTTGAGAACCGCTACATTCAGGATTATGGGACGCTGGAACCACACGGGTTAAACTCGCTATTCCAGCTACACCTAACATTCTCCTCAACAGTTGTAATCCCTCTCCACTAAGCTCCACTCCCTTCCCACTTGTTACACATAGTTCAGAACCTCATCACATTACAACCCCTCTACCCTAACTATAATCATCTATTTCACCTGCTCCTGGTTAGGTTAACATTGTACCACTCTCTCTTCCCTCCACGGTTTCTCCACCCACCACCCCCAATTACGACCCACCTATCACACATCATAAGTCTCCATTTAAACAGTATCTACGCCCTACTATGCTCACTTCTGGCACATAGCGTCGGACAAGCAACATCTTCTTGCAGTTACAGCTAAGTGCTCTATTCATTATTACTTTAAAATTAATTTTTAAAATAGCATTCATGTGAATGCATACTTTATCCCCTCTCTCTATTGCTTCGTCCTGTATGTTTTTGTATGATTAAGACTCACGCCAAAACTTCACAACTTTGTAATCCCTAAGTAATAAAGCTGCTCCTACTTTTTTCCTAGTTTAAACGTTTTGGTATCACAGCTTCACTGCAGTGATTCGTGTATACTTATACACTAATTATTGTGTCTACCTCTTGAGTAGACGGCTTCTTCCTATATCATCATCATCATCAGGTGCCGTGCCGACTGGCGTTGGCTATTATGCTTCTCCAGAGTACACGATCCTTCATGCAGGCCATCAGCTCAGTTGGTGATCTCCTCTCACACCATCTTGTCAGATTATCCAGTATCATTTCTCTTGGTCTTCCTCTTGATCTTCTTCCTTCCATTTTTCCTCTTGTTATAATATTTTGAATGCCCCCTCTTCTCATTGCATGTCCTAAGAAAGTACGTTGTCTCTCTCTTATCTTTTTGACAAGGTTTTTTTGTCTCTCCAGCTCTTCTCATACATTCTTCATTAGTTACTTTGCTGTCCAGGGAATTCGCAACATTCTTCTAATAAACCACATTTCTGCTGCTTCCAATGATTTTTGTGCAGACATTCCTATTGTCCGTGATTCACTTCCATACAACAAGTTAGGTTCAATATAGCATTTTAGGAGTCGTTTTCTAACATTCATTGATAAGGATGTGTTGGTTAATATGTTTCTCATTCTCTGAAATGCAGTCTTTGCTTGGCCTATTCTGTTCCTAATTTCTGTTCTGCATTTCCCATCGGAAGTTATTACTGCTCCAAGGTATTTGAATTTCTGCACCTGCTTTAGAATAGTTCCGTTTAATTTTATACTGCATGCTGGTGGATTCTGTTTCTTAGATATATATTTTTCCTATGTTTTCTATAATTCTTAGTGTGAATATATTCGGTGGTATGTGGTACTTTCTGACACGACAAATCGCTTTATGGAAGCAAAGATGGCTGCTAAATGATGTCATAGTTCTCGGGGATTGACAAACAAGAGCTAATCAACAACTCCATACATCAACCCATTTTCTTCGCGATGCGCAAAGCCTTTCCACGTGGTCCTCACAGTTTACATTCCCACGCCGTCTTCAAGCCACTTCCCAGCCGACTCAATGTCTGCACTTTTTAAAATCGTCACCAAGTCCGCAGGAAGGACCAAAGTAGGCATTTTCAGTCATTCAAAGCGTGACCGGACAACCATTCAAAGCGTGACCGGACAATCATTCAGGCAGTAGGATCACGTGGAGAGATGAGAGAATTTTGATTCTGCGTGGACTCGTTGATCTTGATGAGGGCGCTCGAGGATCTCAGTTTACACCTGTATATTTCTAGTATATTACAGTATATTTCTGAATACATTCTTTATTGAAGATCACGGGAACAAAATATACATTTACTGTCCTGTATGAAGCTGATAAGCTACCTTCGGGTAACTAAGCCTTAGCCCAAATAAGCGTCAGTTAAGATCGCTGGCAGATATTCCTATATTTCATTCAAGATATTAAAATACTAGCGAGCAAAGATGCTGTCTGATATGTGGCAGTCAGCGACCCATAGCTGACATGCTAGCACTAAGGTTGGCGACTCATAGCTGACATGCTAGCATTAAGGTTGGCGACTCATAGCTGACATGGTAGCATTAAGGTTAGCGATTCATAGCTGACATGCTAGCATTAAGGTTGGCGATTCATAGCTGACATGCTAGCATTAAGGTTGGCGATTCATAGCTGACATGCTAGCATTAAGGTTGGCGATTCATAGCTGACATGCTAGCATTAAGGTTGGCGATTCATAGCTGACATGCTAGCATTAAGGTTGGCGATTCATAGCTGACATGCTAGCATTAAGGTTGGCGATTCATAGCTGACATGCTAGCATTAAGGTTGGCGATTCATAGCTGACATGCTAGCATTAAGGTCGGCGACCCATAGCTGAAATGCTAGCACTAAGGTTGGCGACCCATAGTTGATATGCTAGCATTAAGTTTGGCGAACCATAACTGACATGCTAGCATTACGGTTGGCGATCCATAGCTGAAATGCTAGCATTAAGGTTGGCGAACCATAACTGACATGCTAGCATTAAAGTTGGCGAACCATAACTGACATGTTAGCATTACGGTTGGCGAACCATAGCTGACATGCTAGCTTTAAGGTTGGCGAACCATAGCTGACATGCTAGCATTAAGTTTGACGAACCATAGCTGACATGCTAGCTTTAAGGTTGGCGAACCATAGCTGACATGCTAGCATTACGGTTGGCGAACCATAGCTGACATGCTAGCTTTAAGGTTGGCGAACCATAGCTGACATGCTAGCATTAAGTTTGACGAACCATAGCTGACATGCTAGCATTACGGTTGGCGAACCATAGCTGACATGCTAGCATTCAGGTTGTCGACCCATAGCGGACAAGTTAGCTTTAAGGTTGGCGAACCATAGCTGACATGCTAGCTTTGAGGTTGGCGAACCATAGCTGACACGCTAGCATTAAGGTTGGCGAACAATAGCTGACCAAGACCTACCCCACCTCTCCGTTGGTGCCACGAGTAGTAGGCCTTGCCTGGCTCACGGAGCAGGGATCATCAGTCTCCGTGGCGGTGGAGTCTGCTAAAGAAGTATTACACCCCCCCCCCCCGTCTTTTTTTACCTCCGCAGAAAAATTAGTCGCCATAATGCGCTCCCTAGCCGGCAGGAATCCACAACATTGCCGGAAAAGAGCACCAGCTCACAGTTTCATGGAAATACGAGGGATTGATTGATAAGTTCTCGGCCTAAGGTACAAATACACGAAACACACAGATGATATATTAGGTGCATTTGTAGATCAGGTTAATGTAAGATTAAACACCAAGTTTCAAGAAATTAACTGCAACCAATTTTTTTTTTTTTTTTTACAGGCTGCTGAAGTGGTAAGGGGTGGCAGAAATTGAGAAAATGGATAACATTTCTCATCGAGCAGTCATTCGCTACCTCTGCATCAAGGGCTTATCATCGACGGAGGTCCATGAGGATATGGTGGAGACTATAGGGGAGAGTGCTCCTTCTTACAACACAGTGAAGAAATGGGCAGCTCAGTTGAAACATGGAAGGGAGAGTCTGAAAGATGATCCCCGTCCAGGAAGACCAAGAACGGTAACCACTGATGAAACCACAGGCAGGATCCATGACATGATAATGGAGGATCGACGACTAACTGAGCAGTACATTGCTACTGATTTGGGCATCACACAGGAACGTGTTCATGCCATTACTCACAATGATCTTCAAATGACAAAAGTCTCTGCTCGATGGGTCCTGAAACCTATTGGAGCTGATCACAAACGACAGCGTCTCAACATGTCAAGAGACAATCGGTCAACGGGGCCTATTAAGCTAATCTTGTGAAGCAACTACGGGTCAAACTGAAGGAAAAGCGTTGAGGGAAATTGACGATAGGAGTCATCTTTCATCAAGACAATGCCAGTTCACAAGTTGGTGGTGGCAATGGCTGCCATTCATGAATGCAGCTTCCAGCTTCTTGAACATCCTCCTTATTCCCCATATTTGGCCCCTTCGGACTATTACCTGTTTACCAAACTAAAAAAAAAGGAGCTCAGTGGTCGCAAATTTGCTTCAGATGGTGAAGTCATTCATGCTGTAGATCACTTTCTACTGGCACAAGATGCTGACTTTTACAAAGAAGGGATCCGTATGCTCCAGGATCACTGGACTAAGTGTATAAACTTGCAAGGGGACTATGTTGAGAAATAACCCCAAAAAATTGTCCACAACTTGTACCTTATTCCGAGAACTTATCATTCATATTTTCGTAGAAGAAAAAAAGGAACTAAAATGCAACGTGCTTGAAGAATACTGTTCTTTTAAAAAATTAATGTGAATAGGCTATATTATTTTCTTTCATAAGATTTTAAATAAATAAATTTAAAAAAAACTTGACCTCCAACCCCGATACCGACAGCCAAAGGTCTCCAGTCTTCAGCACACGTGGCCAAACGTTTGATTCTTGTCAAGTTCTCCACGGACACTGGAAGAATTAATTTGTTACAATCTTGTTTTATTCCCTGACATGCAGAAGCAGGGACACTGCCTCTTTGATTCTTGATCGCTGTATGTGATAACAGTAGTAGTCTCGCTGGTGCTAACAATCCTGCCCTCGATGCTGTCAATTATCGGGGTTAACGACTGAAGGAACGGAACGGTTTCCGATGTCAGAGTTGCTGCCCATGTTATCTGAGAGAGGAAAACAATATGAACAGCCAGTCACAAGAAGTTAATTAAAACTATTTAAAATTTGTGTCTGTTTAAACTTTGATCAGTTTGAATGTTTACTTATTGCCAGTTTGGTTAAAATATGTGTCCTGCGCGGTCAGAAACACTAAATGAAGTTCTAAGAGAAGTTGTTGAACAACTAAGACTGGTTATAACCATAAAGAGAACACAGTCAAATTTCTTTGTTCTGTAATGCTATAACCGTGTGTTGCCCGCTCATTACTGTTTATGGTAAGAAACAAGTTATTATGACTTCATGTTATTATATAGTTAAAAATGTTTACTGAAACGAGTAACCATTGTTTGACTTTAGGCGCAGAGGCTGTGTTTGCAGTAATGGGTTGTTGACGCAGTTCCCTCTAAGCTGCGCTGCCGCGCACAGAAAAAAAAAATCATACTGCGCATCAAAGTTTTTGAGCTGCGCAAATGAAACTGCTACTTTTATTTTCCAGTTTCCAGATATTATTCCGTGCTATAATTGCGATCAAGATGGTACATGTTTTTCACTTACTGTTTCTTTCTTGTTGAGAAATTACTTTCGGATCGGATGTTTCAACTGGCCTTTTATCGTGTAGTTTCGGTAGTACTGTAGGAGAATCGTGATGTGGCAAGCGGGCACACAGAGAATAGAGGGTAATTAAAATAAATTAGATTAATTTCCATTGCGTCCAGTTTCGTGGGAAAGGAGAATGTCCATTGAGCTGCTCGGGTATGCATAATGATCTTGGTAACTAACACAAGACGTCGTGACCACCAACATTAGAGACGTCCTGTTTTTTGTTTTTTAACTATCGCTGTGGAAACGTGCAATATTGTGTGAAACTCAAGTATGTATTTTTGTAGTGTTCAAACTGGTGCTGACAAAGACTCCTGTATCCTGTAGCACCATACTTTTCAAGCATAAATTGTGGGGGCTAGAGGTTTTAATGAGAATGTCACCTTTAAAAGTGAAAGTAACTCTGTTCTAACCCATAATTAGATGGCCAGACAGCAAAATGTGAGATTTGGATATTATTTCTGTCCTTCTATTGCTCTAAATTAATCTTCAATTGTTTGGTAAACTGAGGTCATTTATTTGCTTCTCGACGTAGGGTGGGATTATGTTTCAATGAACACAAAGTAAGTCGAATATGATAGGATAAACAGCTGTGTAAATAAACAACTACTGTCAATGAATAAGTAAACAAAGAAATCATCATTGCAATTACTAAGTACCAGTAACTGAAAGGTACAGCAGGTTTATCCTGGTCTTAAATATACAGGCATTTACAGTATATATAAGTATATATATATATGTATGCACATTTGGACACACAATATTTTTTTGCACATGAGCTGAACATTTTGCACACAAACCACAAACTCTTAGAGGGAACGTGGGTTGTTGAGTATGCCTTTATTTGTATTACTTACTTCTATTTGTGGGTTTTCAGACATCTTTGTTGCTGGCTCAAATTTTGTGTCTGAAGTGAGCCGGCTGTCATCATCGGCTGTACTTACTCCAATTATAGTTACGCTGGCTTCGTCATCGTCGTCTTCGTCGTCGTCGTCGTCGTCGTCGTCTTCTTCTTCTTCTTCGTATTCTTTTGTAGCATTTGATGGCGCAGCAGATGTATACACGTCAACGCTTGTGGCAGTTTGCGTCGTTAGCGAGAAAAGGCTAGATTGATTTAAATCATCGGACAGACCGTTCCTTGTTTGCCAGTTTGTCCACTCGGATCTGTACGACGGGCTTGTAGCAATCGATGTCTGATCTCCTAAGCCAGAATTTACCTCCGTTCTTCTAAGCGTTGGGGGTGTGTGCCTATGTCCAGCGGTCTCTATACCTGCAATAGGCGCTGACGGCAATGATTTATGAAGATCCTCAGATATCGTCGTTGTTTCAGATATTGATGGCGCTGTAGTTGCAGATTGATTGACGCATATTTTCTGTTCAAAGTCAAAATGCTGGAAGGGAGCAGACAAAAAATTGACATAATTTAATAGAACTGGAGTTTCTATTAGAATTTTGCTTTATCGATAAAGTATGTACTCAGAAACACGTATATTTTCTTATATTGCTCTTGTTAAACAGTAAGCAGAATCTGAGTACTTAGAAAAGTTATCATTTACAGAACAAACTTCGTTCAGAAACATACATTTCTTCTTCGCATCCTTATCAAAGTATGTTGCGTAACTGCAAATCCACACAATAGAAAGATATTGCGAGAGCACCAGACGTTGGAGCAGAATTTACCAAAAATAAAAACAAAATTTCGTTCTTTAAACTGGCAAAACATCAGAAAATTGAAGAGGAGGAAAAAGATAATAAAAATACGAGAGGCGTTCAGAAAGTAATGCACCACATCGTTTTTTTTCCGCTAAGAGACAGAAGCATAAACTTTTGCACACTTTAGATATGGCATGTGCCGCCGATTGTGTGAACCAAATTGCACCCAACCGACCAAAAAATATGGCTTCCCTAATCGTTGAAATGGAGCGTGTTAACAACTTGATGTACAAGCAGCAAATTGTGATACAATTTCTCGTTGCAAGGAAGGAAACTGTTGTGAACTTTCACAAGCGTTTATGTGATGTGTATGGAAGTTTTGCAATCGACAGGAGTACAGTCAGTCGCTAGGTTCAGAGAATTAAAGAATCAATAAGTGGAGATAAGGAGTTGCATGATCGGCCGCGCTGTGGACGTCCTGCCACAGCCACAATTGCAGAAATGTTGAAATGCGCTGAGGGCACAATTCTTACTGATAGGCGTATCACTACTCAACAATTGTCCATAAAGCTGTCAGTCAGCAATGGTAGTGCAAATGCAGTTATAAAAGCTCTCGGATTTTCTAATGTTTGCGCAGGATGAGTTCCTCGAAGTCTCACAAATGACCATCGATTGCAAAGGAAACCAATTTCTTCTGAATTGTTGGAGCATTTCAATGCTGATGGAGAGAACATTTTGCCTAAGATCGTAACATGTGACGAAACCTGGGCACATCATTTTGAACCTGAGACAAAAAGACAGTCAATGGAGTAGCATCATCCGCAATCACCACGAAGAAAGAAACTCAAGACAACTCCCTCAGCTGGAAAGGTCATGATCACTGTCTTTTGGGACATTGAAGGTGTGATTCTTGTGGATGTTATGCCAAGAGGAGAGACAATCAATTCGCAAGGTTACAATAAGACATTGAAAAAACTCAATCAACGTTTTCCCAAGAATCCAGCAGACCTGTTTCTCCTTCACGACAATGCGCTTCCTCACACAAGTCTGGCAACATGCGAGGCAATCACCAAATTTGACTGGATTGTACTACCCCATCCACCCTATAGTCCCGATTTGGCACCCTCTGCTTTCCATCTGTTTGGTTCGCTTAAAGATGCACTCCGAGGGGTAAGATTTGAAGATGACGAAGGAGTGATTCGTGCAGCGAAGAAATGTCTATATAATGAAGAGAAAATCTGGTACGGGCTAGGAATACATGCATTTGTTTCGCGCTGGCGTAAAGCCGTACAAGTTGATGGAGATTATGTTGAATAATACCGAATTTTACACGACATATCCATGTATATTGTGTATAAATTTCATGATTTTTTAATAAACAGCTCCTGAGAAAAACTATGTGGTGCATAACTTTCTGAACGCCCTTTGTATGTGGGAAAATATGACAAGAATATAAAGGCATTAAATTGATTTCGGGATACTTGGAAGGACATGATAGAAAACAATCTGAATTCTTTCCAGACTAAATGTTTACGAAGAATTAGAAAAATATTTTGGCCAAACACCGTAAGAAATAACATCTTACTGGCAGAAATGCAAATGAAGCCACTGACAGCAATTATTGAGGAAGGACGCTGGCAATGGTTAGGACATGTGATCCGGATGACTGACGACTCACTACCAAAAATAGCACTAAGATGGACACCACAGGGGAACAGAAGTAAGGGTAGACCAAATGAGACATGGAGAAGAACAACAGAGAGGATGTTGAGCAACAGAGGGCTCACCTGGACAAGAGCGGAAAAAAATGCAAAAGACAGGCGTTTGTGGAAAATCCTTGCGGAAACCCAATGTGCCATGGGCACTTAAGGTTCAGAGAGGGAGAGAAAGAGAGAGAAAGGGAGAGACTGATTGACTGATCTTTATTTCAAAAGGGTTAAGAATTGGGCACGCAGGCCCGTCTGACATTCTGCCCTTTATCATACATCTTTCACTCTGTTCCAGACATTCTACAAATATGCTGTTCATGAGAGAGGATGAGAGAGAGAGAGAGTTACACACCGTTTTCAGACTCAGATGTACTTCCAGATTCTTTCTTATCATTGTGTTGGCACAAACAGATACAGAAGACCAAGCCAGTCCAGTATGACAAGTTAATATGACGTTTATTCGACTTTATGATAGTGAAGCTGGTGACGAAATGTTGACTGCCGACATATTGCTTTGCCATATAGCAAGTCGATTCACATGTTCCGTACATTACAATATTTAAGATGGGGCACCGCATTTTCTCGACAGTAACATGAATCCATCTACACAGTTTCACATTCAGACGTAGACCGACCAGAACTCAACAGTCTTCCCACAATTCATCTGTCACTGGATTCTTATCTCACGTGACCATCTAGAATAATCTCTAACGACCCCTACCCCGGAAGTTCAAACGAGAAAATCACAAGGGCGACAGTCATCCCAGACAATAATAAAAACCAATAATTTCCCATATTCTGTTATATAAATGTGAAGACACTAACACTTCGTACCCACTATGGCATGCAAATGCTACAGGACGTAGAATCATATACAAGAAACTGATTTATGCATGAATATTATGTTTTCAATGATACACTTTTAGCTGAATGTACACCGTACTCTGAAGCGCTTCGTTTGCAGGCACATATTTCCATTGTTAGCGACAAATTTATCTAAGTAAAGAATCAGGTAGCCGTTGTTACAACTGGCTTGATGAGAAAACTAGATAGCCAACCTGCACTCCACCGATGCGAGAGCGGAGTAGCCAGACTACGAAGAGAGGTAATCTACAATTCACTGCCAGCGAAGTAGTCGGCCTACAGTTCTGTCTATTTTCAATAAGTAGTCAACCTGTTTTGAGCTATCCATATGTACTTTAATACGTCACATTAAAATGCAAATCTCGGACTCTACAAAAGAACCGGACTGAAAAGAAACAAAACAAACAATATTAACCTGCTCGTCTGCACATCCCACGCTCCATGAATTGAGAGAAGCGCCGAAGACACCGAAACCACCGCTGATGTCGTTCATGAGGTAGGCGGATATTCCTTTACACCCAGGAACACTTATGTTCATGTACATCGGCATCTGTGACAACGCTTTCTGTCCAACTACATCACTCAAAATGTCGAAATGGATTCCCATCTTACCGTAGTCTAGCTTACAGTAGTCTGCTGCGAACATCATTCCTGTTTCAGGGTGCTAAGGATGCATTAAATACAAACTTTTTTTGGCATGACAGACAAATTCTGAATGTAAGATACCGTCAAGATCAGTGTTTCCCTAATTTTTCAGATAGCAGATCTCCGAAAACACATTCACATATCTCAGCAGCATCATAGACAAGGACGATGGTACAGAAGCAGATATTACAGCAAAGATTGGGAAAGTTAGAGTATCATTCCTGCAGCTGAGAAACATCCAGAAGGCCAAGGGAAACGTCCAAACAACAAAACTTAGACTGTTCAATACAAATATTAAATTAATTCTGTTGTATAATATACAAATATAAAATATATAATAAAGTACAGCCGAACCCACTTATTATCACATCGCTTTATGTCACCATCTGGATATTGTCACATAAATTTGTATCCCCGGCCAACTCCCATAAGTAATTAATGGGCTTTACTCCTGTTAATATCACCCAGCTTACTGCCACAAATCGGTTAATGTCAATTTTATGTTAATTTTTGCACCCGGAGGAGTATCAGAGACTGGGGGAGTACAAGCTATAAACATCTCAGAAAGCGTTATCTTCGCGACTCATCAAAGAAGGGGCCGGTCGTTTAAACACCGAGTACCTGCCGCATCAACCTTTTGAACATGTGGGCATCAAAACTCAGTTGGTGTGAATGGTGTGAAACATTTGGTGTGAATGAAAGGCTTACCGTGGCCACCCCCTTCATGATTAAAATCTGGCTTCTGTCGGGTCATCGTCTTTATGACATTAACGTGGCGGTGTCAAGTTGGCAACGCTAGTTGATAGTTGGTCAGACTCGAATAGTGTGGGCATCAAAACTCAGGTGGTGTGAATGAAAGGCTTACCATGGCCGCCCTTTCGTAATTAAAATCTGGTTTATTTCAGGTCATTGTTTGTCTCTTATCAAGACGTAGGAGGCGTTAAGTTGGCAGCGCGAGTTGATACAAGTAGGTGGTCAGTCTCGAATCGTATAGCCGGGAAGTTCTCTCTAGTTCTCCTTGTGGTAGATAAAGGCTATTAAAAACAAACGCGATGATCTTGATTTGAGCACTAAAATGGATATTTTGAAGCAAGTTGATGAAAAAGCTACAAGAAAGGACACAGTGGATAAATTTGAAATTGACGTTTCAACTGTATCGAAATTTGTTTTAAAAAACCGGGACAAAATTGAGCTCGTCTTTAGTTAAGTCACACTGTAAGCAAAGGCGTGTGAGTTCCTACATGGATATTGAGGAGTGTGCTCTGCTGAAATGGTTCAAGCAGACGCGCTCTGCACAGTTGCCTCTGTGCGGTCCATTGATGGTGGAAACCGCAGAACGTTTTGCGAAAGAAATGGATACACCTGACAGGAAGTCATCGAAAGGCTTTCCTGAGCGCTTAAAAAAAATAAAACGCTACAACATAACATTTAAGGTCGCTTCAGATGAAGTGGACCGAGTTATACCGATGTCGTTAATGATTTGATTTCATGCTTGCCAAAAATTTTGGATGCGTACAGTCCAGATGACATTTTTAACCTAGATGGAACAGGTGCGTTTTATAAACTGCTACCGAACAGAACTTAGTGCTTTCGTGATTAGAAATGCAACGGTGGCAAACAAACTGAAGAAAGCTTAACAGCTGTCATGTGCTGTAACATGTCTAACATGTCTGATTAATAGACCAGTTATCACTACACAACGCAAAACCACACATTTTTTTTACTACTGCTGCTGGCACGTCAGATGCTGGTTGATTTTAGTGCTATCTATAGATTAAGACTTACTACACTTTATGATTAATATATTTTGCGATTAGTACATTTTGTGTCCGATGATGATAGCTTTGGATGTTTGGTGTGTATTTAATGTAGAAAATGTGGGACGGACGGACGGATGCACATACACTGGCCCAGTTAAAACTCTTGTAATGGACCCCGTTTAATGTCAGTTCCACTTAATGTCTCCATATTTTGACGGTCCCGACGATGTGATATTAAGCGGGCTCGACTGCATATATATATATGAAATATATATATAAATATAAAATATATAATAAAGTATAACATAAATATATTCTAATTTATAATTTTTTATTCTATTTATAATTCTAATGCCCAGTTGCTTACATAGGTCATATGATCTGAAGGAGTTGTGTTGTTGTTCCGCTCTCTACAGTAGAGAGTTTCCTGCATATTCTAAATGCCCCCCCCCCCCCCCCCCCCCGTGGGGCATACGCCTATTATTGGAATATATTGCCTTCGGCCAAAATAAACAATAAAATTGCTTCAGTAATAAAATAATAACTTACTATTTCAAAACAAGCAATATAACTTGACTTTAAAAATAAATACACAAACAATTGCTTATTAGAACGCAAAATTTACTTTAACAGATTAATACATAACACTAACACTCTAACGCTGGCAATAAAAGACACTTTTCACACCAAATAACACTAGCATTATAACGTGCACAAAACGTGCACAGCTTTCAAGCCACTTACTTTTAAAGTAAATGAAGAATTGCAGTCAATATTTGTAAAGAGATGAACTGTTTGTGCCAGACTGGAGTCCAGCCTCAGTACCGCTTTTTGGGACCAGTATTTCGACTGAACAGCCTGCATCATGGCGCCATCGTAACCCGTTACTGATGTGGCGTATATCGCAACAAGAATCGGATAATCAGCTCCGACCATATCAAATGCGAGGTTTGTCTTAAATCTATGGCTACTTCCAGTGCCTTTCATTTGCATGGTTCTAGCAAACGTGATCTTTTTATCACTTTCGGAATGCATGTAATCTAAATATAAAGTTGTATCCGGCAAGGACGCTACCACCACCACATGTAATGTGTAGGCGCTGCTTAATACTCCATTAGTGTCTCCAATGTAATAGGCTTTCCCCCATGCATATAGAGGTAAAAGCTGCTCAATGAACAAGGTCTGGTTGGTAGAACAGATCGCATCGACAAGAACCTTTTCGTTCTTACTTCCAACAATAACTCCAACAGGATACTGGCTTTCTATTACTGTTCCTGTTATATCTGTGCTCACAGCAACGATCTCCATTCTGGAGTACGGCGGCATGGTCCATATATTGTTACTTCTGCTAAACTTCGTACCGTTGACCATAATGGTGGCCGACTGCGGAGTACTACGGACGGTGAGGACCACTTTCGTCTGGTATCCGGAACTGATGACTGTCACCGTGTAGCCGCAGGAGAGTTCAGGGGCTGCGATCACGTGCATCGTGCCCCAGAATTCAACAGGAAGTGCCAGGAACTCGCCATATTTTCTATAATAAAGAATAAGTTTATCGTACAGCCATGAATAATAATAATAATAATAATAATAATAATAATCTTCAGCTTTCCGAGTCATTACGGCTCATTGCTGCAGATAAAGTTCGCATCCATTCCTCTCTGTTCCTAATCTTTTCTCTCCAGTTGGTGACACCAATTTCTTTTATATCCTATTCTATGTTGTCTTTCCATCTCTGTCTTTGGTCTACCCTTTGATCTCGTTTCCCTCATCTCCTGTGCATACATACTTTTCGTTTTATCTGTTTTCTTCCATTCTTTCTACATGGCCCATAATAATAATAATAATAATTCAGCAGCATACACCATCTCCAAACCTCTCCTTCTTCCTTAATACAAACATCACTGTCAGTGGTGTGAAAGATTCATTACAATAATACTATTTGAGTCGTAACGACCAACGATATAAGCACGATAACCAAGAAGCATAGGCAGCGAGCACAGCAAATATCTTGACAATGAACAGCACACTCCAGCCATCGCATTAGGATCTTTTTTTTTTTTTTTTAACAGATGCAACTGTACCTGTCTTTCACTTTGCATTAAGTAATTTTCAAAGCATCTGTTTTCTCAGTACAACATTCGGTACTTTATGCTCTTTTTTTTTTAATGTAAAATTAAACATATTTTACAAACACCGGCGGGAATTAAACTGTTTCTGTGAATTTTTTGTTTAGAAAAAAAAACAACTCAATCTTATTAGCGGCTTTACAAAATGCTCACATACTGAACCAGATTTAAAACTGACTGATTCTCTTCCATGTAAATTGAGCATCATCATCCTACTGGCTTGATTATCCTCCATCCGATTTTGCTGGTTGCTTTTTTTTTTTTACTAGGTCTTTGATCATATAAACCAGTTACAGTAAGCTACAACCCCCAAAAGTTTCGATTTCTCTCTCTCTCTCTCTCTCTCTCTCTCTCTCTCTTTAAATCGGTAGTTTACCAGTAATTGCCAGTTAACAGCTATCACTGGTACAGTCAAGGCCATAGCATAACTTTCATGGTCGTAATAATAACGGTTTCAACAGTTTTATTAAGGCAGCCACAACTGACTGTGTTAAAAGTGCTATCAGAAATGTTACAATGAACAGCATAAACAGTTCTGTCCCAGACAACGAGAGTGAAAACACTGTCCAATTAGGCAATCAGCGAACTACAGCTGACCAAGACCCCGTCCCACCTCTCCGTTGGTACCCCCCAGTAATAGGCCTAGCCTGGCTAACGGGGCATGGATCGCCAGAGTCCCCATGGTGGTGGAGTCTGCTAAAGAAGCATTCCACACCCCCTGGTTTTTAGCTGTACTCTGAGACTGCAAAAAAGTAGCCGCCATAACCCGCTAACACGCCGATACGGTGCTGTACCTCAACACCTTTAAAGCATCGGCTGCAAAGAGCACCAGCTCGCAGTTACAGAGAGACAGCACAAGAGAAGACAAGACAAGAGAAGACACCAGACAACACAGCGTGAGATTAGCTTCAAAAAGTTGTGGATGAAATATAGACAAGAGATAAAGAAAAACTCACAACAGAGTGACTGCGAATTGATCCTGGACTTCCGTAGCACGAGATCTGTCTAACCAAGGAAGGACAAAAGTTACTTACTATTAATTAAATGTTAGAGGCTAACCTTATTTAATTCACTGTGAAATTTTGTTGTGCACAGTCCCTATGAATAGGCCAAGCAAAGACTGCATTTCAGAGAATGAGAAACATATTAGCTAACACAACTTTATCAATGAATGTTAGAAAACGAGTCCTAAAATGCTATATTGAACCTATCTTGTTATATGGAAGTGAATCATGGACAATAGGCAGGTCTGCACAAAAAATCATTGGAAGCAGCAGAAATGTGGTTTATTAGAAGAATGTTGCGAATTCCCTGGACAGAAAAAATAACTAATGAAGAATGTATGAGAAGAGCTGGAGAGACAAAATATCTTGTCAAAAAAATAAGAGAGAGACAATGTACTTTCATTGGACATGCAATGAGAAGAGGGGCCATTGAAAATATTATAACAACAGGAAAAATAGAAGGAAGAAGATCAAGAGGAAGACCAAGAGAAATGATACTGGACAGTCTGACGGGATGTGTGAGAGGAGATCACCAACTGAGCTGATGGCCTGCATGAAGGATCGGGTACTCTGGAGAAGCATAATAGCCAACGCCAGTCGGCACGGCACGGCACATGATGATGATGATGACGACAGTCCCTATTGTTTTCAAAATTGCAGAGGTTCTCAACCAGTAGGAAATTCTCCCCACCCCACCCCACTCCACCCTCACAGGGGGAATTGTAGGGTTGGGAATCTAAATCCGATAGGAAAGAGGGGGAGGGAATTGTGCCCACAGAGAGACACATTCAGACTGTTGGAATATTGCTGTCTCTACAATCTAGATCAATTCTCCCCCTCCCCCAGGGGCAAATATATGCTGAAAACAGCAGATAAAACATATAGACAAAATCTAAAATTTACTTCTGGGGGAATCCCCCCATCCCCTGGTTGAGAAGCCCTGAACTGATTACTGTATCAGTTAATATACCGTACACAAACAACGCTAATTTACCAATGCCGTAAGCGTTAATTTGAAAAGGCTCAAATTACCGCTGAGTTATGATGGCATTCTCACAAACAATGCTCCCTACGATGCTCAGATTCCCGCCTGACGCATCGACGAAGATGATGTTGTTGTGACTGGCGTTGGTGGAAGGATACGGAGAAAGACCACTTTCCCTGAGAGATATGCTGGTGGCTGTTGTTCCAGATAAATTTCGAACTGTGAAGTTGCTCAGAGCCGGGACGCTGATATTTACTGTTGGAATTTAGTTACAGTAAAACATATAATGGGTATACGTAAGTGTTCTCTTGCATTCATCCATAAAAAAGCAGTGAAATGCAACATATGACTTGTGAACTGATTTCTGAAAGGTTATATGAGCTTTTATAAACAGTGGGACTTATCAGACCTGGAGAAAGGAGGGGGGTGTGGATGGGTTATAACCAGCGGAGTATTAACCAGTAGGCAGCAGACTTAAGTCTAGGGGCCCCGAAAGACAGGAGTGAAAGGAGCATGTGAAAACGCCAGAAAACAAAATGGACCATGAGAAAACACTAGAGGACGAAATAGAGCATATGAAAACAGCAGATAACAAAATGGAGCATGTGAAAACATCAGATAACAAAATGGAGCATGTGAAAACAGCAGATAACAAAAGTGAGCACGTGAAAACATCAGATGACAAAATGGAGCATGTGAAAACATCAGATAAAAAATGGAGCATGTGAAAACCCAGATAACTAAATGGAGCATATGAAAACAGATAACAAAATGGAGCATATGAAAACATCAGATAACAAAATAGAGCATGTGAAAACAGTAGAGGACAAAATGGAGCGTGTGAAAACAGCAAGAACAGAACAGAGTATGTGAAAATAGTAGAATTAAAAATTGTAATATTAACTACCATAGAAGTGAAAAACAAAGCTGTTGAAAGCGATAAATTAAGCAATAAATGTCACACTATATTTTTAATGGTGACAGTACACGCATGTGATGAAATCGGCTGTGGTAAATATTACAAAAAGCGAATAATATCAGTAGCAAAATATCAAGGAGGTGAAAGTAATAATACTGAGTATCACATACATGAAAATGAATCCAGCAAATACTGCTCACACGAAAAAAAAATCCAATCCTATATACAAGTAGAATAACAATAGCTGTTGTTGCATTTTGAAAGAATCAGTCGTAACTATAACGATGACGTAATTAAAAATTATGCAAGGTGAATATAAAGTATTTCCCTGATTTCAAACATTTATTATACAAAAGTACACACTTGGTATAAACGTGTGCTTTTTGCAGATTTTACCTCAACCGTGCAGCTCCTCTGTCTGTTTCCCCCGATAACTTCTATACGATACTCCATTTCTTGCCATGTGTTCTTCAACATTTCTTTAGCCACCATCACTATAGCACTCTTTATTCTTGCTTTGAAAGCTTCAATATCAGAAACAGGTAGACTGAGGTGTATGGTCCGGTTTTTAAAAAAAATAGAAAGAGAGGAAAATGGGCAAGAACAACATGGCAGAAAGTAAGATGAGCGCGCATACATAAAGAACATACAACAATCCAGTATTTCGGCAAATGCTCTTTTCAAGGACACATAAAAAACAACACGTACAAAAACAGATGAAAAATTAAACACTTAGCTCCTTTGATATCCTCCTGGGAATGACGGGCACAAAATGCGCCCTGATAGATGTAGGTAAGCACAAAGCAGAAGCAGGCGACTACTGAGAAATAAGAAAAAGGGACGATGTCAAAGGGTACCAAATGATAAACAACATGGCGTTATGTTCCAGATGACTCCAGCTTACTTCAGTCGGATAATTATGACCTACACGTAAACTGGTACATTGAACATTTTGTCTTTAGTATACCCTGATTAAAAAAAAAGAAGGATAATGTCCGATGAAAGCGATGGTTATGGCGCTGGACCACCCCACTCAGTCCATCGGTATGGAAAGTTTGCATTCAAGAACTCACAGACAACTAAATCTCAGTGTGGCGGCGCACCATCTTGTTGGAAGACTTTATCCATGGCTGAAACTATAAGATTCGGCCGAGGTAATGCCACTAATGTTCATGTTTCTGTCTAGAGAAATTTTCAAGATATTATTTTTCGTAGTCAGAGTATGATGTTATGGTCACTTTGTACAAGTACTGATATCATAGATAAGAAGGAGGAAAATTACCGGCGATAAGTGCTTCGATGTTATCCAGTGGCGGAAAGGCTGTGAGAGACATGAAAAACTCACACTCACTTGGCAGATTCTCAGGGAACGCGAGTAAAAAATGGCGACCTTCTGAGATAACTGTTGGGTCTGAAAAAAAAACCAATCACAAATGTTTCAGTGTAAGGAAGGCGTGGACAGTCAACGTGATTACATGACTGTTAAGTAGGGATGAGTAAACTAATCGCCTGTAGAGATGAGTAAACCAATCGCCCGTTTCCATTTTGTGCTTACCTACGTCTATCTGAGCGCATTTTATGCCCGTATTTCTTACAAGGAAGATAGCAAAAAGAGCGGAGTGTTTAATTCTTCATCTAATTTTCTTGTTTTTATCTATTGTATTATTTATTTATGTGATCTTTGAAAGAAGGGGTTTTCCTAAATATTGGATTGTTGTATGTTTTTCAGTTATACGTGCTGATCTTACTTTCTGCCATTCTTGTTTCTGCCTACTTTTCTCAATCTTTCTATATTTTTGTAAAACTGAACCCGTACACCTCCATCTGCTCAACGTTAGACTGGTTATGTCTGTTACTGGGGGTGCCAACGGAGAGGTGGGATAGGATCTTCGTCAGCTATAGTTTGTCGACGCTGATACTACATTCCATAAGAAGCACGTCAGCCGTAGGTATCTGACGGCCAAAACGTTCCCCCCCCCCCCACATATTGTTCAAGGATTTAGTTATCTAAATACGAGAATGTAGGATAATCATCTTACATCAGCATCTAATTTAGCGACATGTAATTTAAAAATGCTTCTTTTAATAAAGAAAAGAGTAACTGTCCTTCTACCATATATACTGTAAAGGTCACCTGAGTAACCACTGAGCAGAACTTAAGACGTTTGGTGGAGTGATATAAAAAGTAGAAAGATTTAAGAGCAAGAGAAAAGAGAGAAAGTGTGAAGGAAACATGTACAACCAATATTTCAGATGCATGCCTTTTTAGGGATAACAGAAAAGGCAAAACAACAAATAAACTTGATTACTTTACTGTTAAGAGTCTAAGTGGTGCAATTTCGCTAGAAATGGTCTGTATGTTTCACATTTATTTTTAGATCTTTAATTTCTATATTCACATCTAAGAATATCTTTGTCCTAAACGTAGATGTAACGTGATAACTGGACATTGTTATGAGAGGCCAGTTTAGTGGAGATAACATCCCTTGATGAGGTTGAAAAGCTTGCCGAAAACAGGAAAACTTGGCGAACTACCAAGCGAGCACTATATGACCTTTAACGGCGCGGGAAGAATGTAAAATGTAAGAATAATGTGATAATTTACATTAAAACTGTGGGTGCAAGTTGCTATAATTATTAAAATTGCCTGCACTAAGCGCTTAAGTCAGTGGTGCATTACTTATTTAACTTGTATACTGAAAATATAATGAAGAATGTAAGAGAAGATGTAGACAAAGAATATTACGATGTCATAACAATTGGAGGTTATGAAATACCAGAGATTAGATATGCTGATGACACAGTATTACTGTCCACAACACAAAAAAGGAATGGAAAAAAACTAATTATATCAGTCCGTAAGAAAATTGAAGAGCAAAACCTCTATCTTAATGCGAAGAAAACTAAATTGATGACAACTAACAAAACAAACAAGGCAGCTGATATATGTATCAATGAAGAAAAACTGGAAGAAGTGGAGAGTTTTGAATATCTTGGATCACTGCTAACTAATAATGGACATACAATAAGGGAAATTAAAAAGGAGGTCATCTATCGCTCTTCAGAAAGTAAAACAAATAAAGAATCTGTTAACAGACAGAACTACAAAAATAAGATTTTTAAGGGCATGCATCTTTCCCATCGCAACATATGCCTGTGAGACCTAAACACTTAACAAAACAGCTGAGAAACACATAAATGCCTTTGAATGTAAATGCTACAAAAGAGTTCTTGAAATATCATGGACACAAAAAAGAACAAATGTATCCATACTACAAGAACTTAATACTGAAAAAGGCTGGTTTGTAAAGAAGATTAAAGAGAGAAAACTTAAATATTTTGGACACATTAAACGTCATTATAATCTAGAGAAGACTGTATTGGAAGGGTACATAATGGGAAAAAAGAAAGAGAGGAAGACTAAGGCGAAGATGGCTGCAAGACATCGTTGACGATCTGCAAATGGATGCATCAGCTGCAGGCCATCTCGCTCAAGACCGAGAGGCCTACAGGAGTGCTGTTAGGGAGGCAAAGTTCCGCCAGGGACATGCAAATGAATGAATGAATCGCTTACCTGAACTATACACTTTACAATGTGATGTTAAGATAGCAAGATAGCTTGTACATTTGAAGAGATAGCATATACTCCTTCTGTTTCCCGCGGTGCTTCTTTGACTCGCCATAGTCAGTGAAAATCCTGTGATCGTAAGCTAATGTAGGCCTACAGACTGCTTTTTTCCACTTCGCTTGTCTTCGCTGTGGGAGACATAAAGATGAAGTATTCTCCACTAAAAAAATGTTGAACAAGATGCACAAACAATTTAACAACTTAAGAGACGCAATGGAGAGTGACAAGCAACAACAAAGATAAATATAAAACTTTAACAAAAGAAGTACGAAGAAACATAAGAAAAGACAAAAAACAATACATACAAGATTGTTGTGAAAGAATAGAAGAACATCAGAGGTGTGGAAGAGATAGTGAAATGTTTAAAGAAATGAAGACATTGACGAGAAATGTCACACCTAAGCTAAATGTAATTTGTGATGAGATGGGGAATACCCTGACAGAGACAGAGGAAATTCTAGAAAGATGGAAGGAATATTGCAAAAGAATGTATGAAACAACCGACTGTGGAAGCAGAAATCAACAGTGTGAATTATTATTGGAGGAGAAAGAACCCGAGCCGACAATGGAAGAAGTTTTATGGGCAATAAAGAGTCTGAAAAATGGTAAATCACCAGGATGTGATGAGATAACCGCTGAATTTATTAAAGCAGGAGGAAAGGAGTGTGCAACAATCTATCATGCACTATGTAAAAAGATATGGCATTCAGGTATTTGGCCAAAAGAATGGAAAAGAACTGTATTCATACCACTGCCAAAAAAGGGTAACCTGAAATTATGCACCAACTACAGAACTGTTGCCCTGATTAGTCATGCCAGTAAAATTCTGTTAAAAATCATAATGGGTAGACTTCGAAAGAAAATAGAAGAAGAAGTCAATATGGTCCAAGCTGGCTTCAGGCAAGGAAGAGGATCAGGAGATCATATATTCAATCTAAGATTAATAATAGAGAAATGCAGAGAGTTTAATGTGAATCTATATTTATCCTTTATAGACTACTCAAAGGCATTTGATTGTGTACAACACCAGAAACTTTGGGAAATAATGGAAAAAATGGGATTTCCAACACATTTGATACAATTAACATCACTGCTGTATCTAGACCAACAAGCAGCAGTAAGAATAAATGGTGAAACAACAACTTGGTTTGACATAAAACAAAGGGTCCGTCAGGGGTGCATATTGTCACCCTACTTATTTAACTTGTATACTGAAAATATAATGAGGAATGTTAGAGAAGATGTAGACAAAGAATATTACGATGCCATAACAGTTGGAGGTTATGAAATACCAGAGATTAGATATGCTGATGACACAGTATTGCTGTCCACAACACAAGAAGGAATGGAAAAACTAATTATGTCGGTCCGCAAGAACAGCGAAGAGCAGAACCTCTATCTTAATGCAAAGAAAACTAAAGTGATGACAACTGACAAAACAAACAAGGCAACTGAAATATGTATCAATGAGGAAAAACTGGAAGAAGTGGAGAGTTTTGAATATCTTGGATCACTACTAACTAATAATGGAGATACAATGAGGGAAATTAAAAGGAGGACGTCTATTGCTCTTCAGAAAGTAAAACAAATAAAGAATCTGTGGAGAGGAGCAGACAGAACCACAAAAATAAGATTTTTAAGGGCATGCATCTTTCCCATCGCAACATATGCCTGTGAGACCTGGACACTTAATAAAACAGCTGAGAAACACTTAAATGCCTTTGAATGTAAATGCTACAGAAGAGTTCTCCAAATATCGTGGACACAAACAAAGAACAAATATATCTATACTACAAGAGCTTAATATTGAAGAAGGCTGGCTAGTAAAGAGGATTAAAGAGAGAAAACTTAAATATTTTGGACACATTAAACGTCATGATAATTTAGAGAAGACCGTATTGGAAGGATACATAATGGGAAAAAGAAAAAGAGGAAGACCGAAACGAAGATGGCTGCAAGACATCGTTGACGATCTGCAAATGGATGCAGCAGCAGCAGGCCATCTTGCTCACAACCGATAGGCCTACAGGAGTGCTGTTTGAGAGGCAAAGTTCCGCAAGGGACATGCAAATGAATGTTCAGTACTAGGAAATAACTGATCAACAGCCACAGTAGAACAGACAAAAATATGGCAAGGTCAAATAAGCAACCTTGAAGGCTTTACATTTAAATTTCAAACCTGTGTTTACTTGCAGGCCCTTGCAGGTGCATTGTGGGCTTTCTGTTTTAAGCGTGAGGACTCGTAGTGCACGAGGATACGCGAGGGGAGAAAAAAGGGGGGAGGGAATTTTGCATCGACTTAATCTCTAGTAGGCCCTGCTTAGCCGACAGGAAAGTGTCCTGTTTATCAAAAGTCAAAAGCGCGTAGTTTGCTTCTATTCTTAAGTTCATGTTTCCACGCCCATTTTGAATACGAGAGATACGAGAAATGACGATTGCGGTAAAACTGGTTCTAGTAATGAAAGTAGGTGAAGGTGTATGGTTCAGTATTTCGTCCCAGTCATTCTTAATGGCATTTTGTGCCAATCGTTCTTACTGATATTTTGTGCCAATCATTCTTACTGGCATTTTGTGCCAATCGTTCTTACTGACATTTTGTGCCAATCATTCTTACTGACATTTTGTGCCAATCGTTCTTACTGGCATTTTATGCCAATCGTTCTTACTAGCATTTTGTGCCAATCATTCTTACTGAGTTATTAACACATGCCTTAGAAGGATTCTACAAATACGATGGCCAGATACCATAAGTAACCAAGAACTGCACCAGCGAACAGGCCAGCAACCAGTGGAAGACGACATCCTACGAAGAAGATGGGGATGGATCGGACACACCCTATGGAAATCCACATCCAGCACTACAAGACAAGCCATAACATGGAACCCACAGGGTAAAAGGAGGAGAGGGAGACCAAAGAACTCCTGGCGCCGAAGTCTGGACACGGACATCAAAATAATGAACCAGACATGGAGACAATTGGAAAGAGTGGCCCAGGACCGAACTGCCTGGCGAGCTCTTGTTGGCGGCCTATGCTCCACGAGGGGTCAGAGGCATAGATAAATAGATAGATAGATAGATAGATTCTTACTGAGTCGTTCTTACTGACATTTTGTGCCAATCGTTCTTACTGACATTTTGTGCCAATCATTCTTACTGACATTTTGTGCCAATCATTCTTACTGACATTGTGTGCCAATCGTTCTTATTGGCATTTTGTGCCAATCATTCTTACTGACATTTTGTGCCAATCGTTCTTACTGACATTTTGTGCCAATCGTTCTTACTGGCATTTTATGCCAATCATTCTTACTGACATTTTGTGCCAATCGTTCTTACTAGCATTTTGTGCCAATCATTGTTACTGAGTCGTTCTTGCTAGCATTTTGTGCCAATCATTCTTACTGAGTCGTTCTTACTAGCATTTTGTGCCAATCATTCTTACTGAGTCGTTCTTACTGGCATTTTGTGCCAATCATTCTTACTGAGTCGTTCTTACTGGCATTTTGTGCTTATCATTCTTACTGAGTCGTTCTTACTAGCATTTTGTGCCAGTCATTCTTACTGAGTCGTTCTTACTAGCATTTTGTGCCAATCATTCTTACTGAGTCGTTCTTACTAGCATTTTATGCCAATCATTCTTACTGAGTCGTTCTTACTGGCATTTTGTGCCAGTCGTTCTTACTGAGTTGTTCTTACTGGCGTTTTGTGCCAGTCTTTCTTACTGGCATTTTGTGCCAATCGTTCTTACTTGCATTTTGTGCCAATAATTCTTACTGGCGTTTTGTGCTAATCGTTATTACTGGCATTTTATGCCAATCGTTCTTACTGGCATTTTGTGACCGTCTTTCTTACTGGCATTTTGTGACCGTCTTTCTTACTGACATTTTGTGACCGTCTTTCTTACTGACATTTTGTGACCGTTTTTCTTACTGGCATTTTGTGACCGTTTTTCTTACTGGCATTTTGTGACCGTCTTTCTAACTGACATTTTGTGACCGTCTTTCTTACTGGCATTTTGTGACCGTCTTTCTTACTGGCATTTTGTGACCGTCTTTCTTACTGACATTTTGTGACCGTTTTTCTTACTGGCATTTTGTGACCGTCTTTCTTACTGACATTTTGTGACCGTTTTTCTTACTGGCATTTTGTGACCGTCTTTCTTACTGACATTTTGTGACCGTCTTTCTTACTGACATTTTGCGACCGTCTTTCTTACTGACATTTTGTGACCGTCTTTCTTACTGACATTTTGTGACCGTTTTTTTTTACTGGCATTTTGTGACCGTCTTTCTTACTGACATTTTCTGACCGTCTTTCTTACTGACATTTTGTGACCGTCTTTCTTACTGACATTTTGTGACCGTCTTTCTTACTAGGAGCAGACCAAAAAAACAACAAACTGTTTATATTTTTCATCTGTTTCTCATGTTTTTATCTGTTGTGTTGATTTTTGTGTGTGATCCTTAAAAACTATGTGTTCTTTCAGAAATGCAGATGAAGCCACTGGCAACAATTATTGAGGAAAGACGCTGACGATGGTTGAGACATGTGTTCCGAATGACTGATTTCTCACTACCGAAAATAGCACTAAAATGGACACACCACAGGAGAACAGAAGTAAGGGTAGACCAAAAGAGACATGGAGAAGAACAACAGAAAGGATGTTGAGCAATAGAGGGCTCACCTGGGCAAAAGCAGAAAAAAAGGCGAAGGACAGGCATTTGTGGAAAACCCTTGCGGAAGCCCCATGTGCCTTGGGCACTTAAGGTTCAGAGAGAGAGAGAGAGAGAGAGAGAGAGAGAGAGATGTTCTTTATTTGTTTGTACTCATCTTACTGTCTGCCGTTCTTGTTTCTGTACAGTTTCCTCACTCTTTCTATATTTTTTTGTGTAAAACTTAACCATACACCTCCATCTACTATGACAATCATTCTTACTGACATTTTGTGCCAATCGTTCTTACTAGCATTTTGTGCCAATCATTGTTACTGAGTCGTTCTTGCTAGCATTTTGTGCCAATCATTCTTACTGAGTCGTTCTTACTAGCATTTTGTGCCAATCATTCTTACTGAGTCGTTCTTACTGGCATTTTGTGCCAATCATTCTTACTGAGTCGTTCTTACTGGCATTTTGTGCTTATCATTCTTACTGAGTCGTTCTTGCTGGCATTTTGTGCCAGTCATTCTTACTGAGTCGTTCTTACTAGCATTTTGTGCCAATCATTCTTACTGAGTCGTTCTTACTAGCATTTTATGCCAATCATTCTTACTGAGTCGTTCTTACTGGCATTTTGTGCCAGTCGTTCTTACTGAGTCTTTCTTACTGGCATTTTGTGCCAATCGTTCTTACTTGCATTTTGTGCCAATAATTCTTACTGGCGTTTTGTGCTAATCGTTATTACTGGCATTTTATGCCAATCGTTCTTACTGGCATTTTGTGACCGTCTTTCTTACTGGCATTTTGTGACCGTCTTTCTTACTGACATTTTGTGACCGTCTTTCTTACTGACATTTTGTGACCGTCTTTCTTACTGACATTTTGTGACCGTTTTTCTTACTGGCATTTTGTGACCGTTTTTCTTACTGGCATTTTCTGACCGTCTTTCTTACTGGCATTTTGTGACCGTTTTTCTTACTGACATTTTGTGACCGTCTTTCTTACTGGCATTTTGTGACCGTCTTTCTTACTGGCATTTTGTGACCGTTTTTCTTACTGGCATTTTGTGACCGTCTTTCTTACTGACATTTTGTGACCGTTTTTCTTACTGGCATTTTGTGACCGTCTTTCTTACTGACATTTTGTGACCGTCTTTCTTACTGACATTTTGCGACCGTCTTTCTTACTGACATTTTGTGACCGTCTTTCTTACTGACATTTTGTGACCGTTTTTTTTTACTGGCATTTTGTGACCGTCTTTCTTACTGACATTTTCTGACCGTCTTTCTTACTGACATTTTGTGACCGTCTTTCTTACTGACATTTTGTGACCGTCTTTCTTACTAGGAGCAGACCAAAAAAACAACAAACTGTTTATATTTTTCATCTGTTTCTCATGTTTTTATCTGTTGTGTTGATTTTTGTGTGTGATCCTTAAAAACTATGTGTTCTTTCAGAAATGCAGATGAAGCCACTGGCAACAATTATTGAGGAAAGACGCTGACGATGGTTGAGACATGTGTTCCGAATGACTGATTTCTCACTACCGAAAATAGCACTAAAATGGACACACCACAGGAGAACAGAAGTAAGGGTAGACCAAAAGAGACATGGAGAAGAACAACAGAAAGGATGTTGAGCAATAGAGGGCTCACCTGGGCAAAAGCAGAAAAAAAGGCGAAGGACAGGCATTTGTGGAAAACCCTTGCGGAAGCCCCATGTGCCTTGGGCACTTAAGGTTCAGAGAGAGAGAGAGAGAGAGAGAGAGAGAGAGAGAGAGAGAGATGTTCTTTATTTGTTTGTACTCATCTTACTGTCTGCCGTTCTTGTTTCTGTACAGTTTCCTCACTCTTTCTATATTTTTTTGTGTAAAACTTAACCATACACCTCCATCTACTTTCATTACAAGTTTGAATAGGTCAGTTTTAATCCCATCTTTTTTTCTGTATGAAATTATGTCCCCTGTGAGATAGGAAAATTTTAGACAGTTCATTCCATCAGTCTTATGCAGAAAAAAAAAGTATGCGCTACAAATATTTCTTAATTCATTTCAAAGACACGAAGAAGGGATCCTGGGGTGCAGGTTTATTCACAGCCACGTTTGTCTTTATTTTTCTTGTATTTAGAAGTCATTCTTTTTTTTTTTTTATCTACCGTGTACATTAAGTACCAATTAATTCATCATTCACCACAGATACTTTAAATCACGAACAAACGTCTAACCCTAGAAACTTAAAAATGCAGATATTATTGTTCATTATACAGCACTATTTTAAAACTAACTGGTTGCTAAATATTAAAATTTGACACAAGATTAGAATGCTACAACTAGTTAGTCCTCAAAATCTTTGACATGGACTGCAAAAGGGTTAAAATAAATATTGTTGCAGAAAATATCACAGCCGTTCTCGTAATTTTTTTTAAATCAGCAAATACTTTCTATTACTTATAATCATGTATAAAGCAATTTGTAGAAACTTGCGAATAAGATTATTGAAGAGAGCAATAAGAGAGGCCTAGAGTTAAACAACACGATGGAAACAATGGCATTATCGGGAAGAACAAACATACCAAAGTGTAACATGTTTTCAAAAACTGGAAGACACTGACGCAATAAATAAATTCAGTTGCCTTGGAATAACAATAATAACTGATGGCAAGTGCACAAATGAAATAAAATTATGAATATGTATGGCAAAGGCAGTTTTTTTATGATATGAAGAAGATGCCAGCAAATAGGATGAACATAAAAGTGAGGAAAAGAGTATTACAGTACTTTATAAAGCCATTATTACTATACTGTTGTGAAACTTGGAGGGTCAAGAAAAAGATGACAAAGAAATTGAAAGCGGCAATAAAATGACAAAGAAATTGAAAGCGGCAATGTGGTTTTGGAGAAAGATGTAACAAATACCCTGGAAAAGTGCCGTCTTAACGCATGGGCCCACCTTAGTATTGCCCAGGGGCCCTAAGTACAAGGGGGCCCAACCAGCCCATGGAAATCTATGAATTCCTAACATTACTTGCATAGGTTAGAGAGGAATGGTGGCGGTCCAGTGCATTAATTTGCCCAGGGGCCCCTCGATGTTGTTAAGACGGCCCAGCCCTGGACAGACAGAAACAGACGAAGAAATCCTCAAAGAAATTTTGGGATAACGAAAAGTAGTTAAAATGATAAGGAAAAGACAGTCATACTTTCTTGGACATGTCATGAGAAGACAGAAGTTGGAGAACTCAGAAATGACTGAAAAATTCGAGGGAAAAAAAAGAGAGGAGAACCAAAAGAAAGATATCTCAGCGGACTGACCAGGGGCATGGAAAAAAATATTTGAATTAAGGATCGCACAAGATGTAGAGGCATGATCGTCAACGCTATCCGGCACGCACATGACATTGTGTGTGTTTATATATATATATATATATATATATAAAGAAATAAAGACTGAAAATGTAATAAAACTAAGATGTGTCTTACCCGCAAATCCTTCTTTATAACTATTGTAGTGTGCTCACGTTGAAGATATGTAAAAAGAAGTAGTTGAAAAGTACGGATGTCTGCTGTTTCTGTGTGGCTAAAAACACTAAGCTTTTACACATTTCAGTCACGCTTTCTCTATTAAGAACAAACAAACAAAAATCAACCAATAAAACTGAGCAGAGTATTCACGATTTTAAAGAATGCTCTAGTTTATAAACTGTCCATTGTTTCTTGCACAGATCATTCCAAACCTCCAAGTCATAACGGGAAAACTGTGCCCAAGAACGCACTACTTTCAAACATGATAGTTAAATCGATGTTTCTCAATCTATGTAACTCAGAGGTTACTAAGAGGTAACCGCTTTTATAAAAATGTTATTAATATCCAGAGTAGCATCTACTTTTTATATCACCTGCGAGAGCCATGATGTCAGTTAGAAGCTGTGCTTTTTTCCTTCACATCTCCTAGTTCACTGATTAGGCGAGGACGTCTGTTACGTCTAATGATTTAGAAATATGTTGCCACTGACGTGTGACGTATCATCCATATGCACAGGAAGTTATATTAAACTAAACAAAAAAAAAAAAACAACATCTGAGCTCTTCAATGGCTCCCCTAACACAGCGGGCAAAATGGAAATGAAAAAACAGATGCCATGTCAAAGTCAGGAGCAAAATGGAACAGATAAAACCACCCAGTAACATACTTTCATTTACTCATTCATTCATTTGCATGTCCCTTGCGGAACTTTGCCTCCCTAACAGCACTCCTGTAGGCCTCTCGGTTGTGAGCAAGATGGCCTGCTGCTGATGCATCCATTTGCAGATCATCAATGATGTCTTGCAGCCATCTTCGGCTGGGTCTTCCTCTCTTTCTTTTTCCCATTATGTACTCTTCCAACACGGTTTTATCTAGATTATCATGACGTTTAATATGTCCAAAATATTTCAGTTTTCTCTTTAATCCTCTTCACTAGCCAGCCTTCTTCAATATTAAGTTCTTGTGGTATAGATATATTTGTTCTTTTTTTGTGTCCATGATATTTGAAGAACTCTTCTGTAGCATTTACATTCAAAGGCATTTATGCGTTTCTCAGCTGTTGTGTTAAGTGTCCAGGTCTCACAGGCATATGTTGCGATGGGAAAGATGCATGCCCTTAAAAATCTTATTTTTGTAGTTCTGTCTGTTCCTCTAACAGATTCTTTAGTTGTTTTACTTTCTGAAGAGCGATAGATGTCCTCCTTATAATTTCAGTAACATACTAAGAAGTTTTTAAAAAGTCATCCACAACAGACTAAACACCAACTGGAAAACAAAAATGAGAACAGAAACAAAAACGAGGCTCCATTCATCAAGTAAAGAGATACTAGCAAACTACAGTTTTCCACTTAAGAACGGTTCACAGAACCACCTTTATCGTCTAAAATGTCAGACACTAACGAATGTCCCTGCGACTTTGCTATCCAGATGTTAATACATACCCTGCAGACCTATCCAACTTACTCAAACTCAGAGATCTGGCCCGAAGGGGAACGGGTTGTAGATATTGCATGGCCAACGATTACTCGAATGCGGAAGAAGAATCCAAATGCATACTAATAGATTCTTCTGAAATAGATGCATTGTACATTTACGGATTTGTTTGAGAGTAAACTTTGTCACTTATATTCTCTTCTTCTATATTTCACGGTCCATTATTGCGCTGTGAATTTTTTAAAATTGTCCTGTTAGTTATGATGCAACATCAAAATGACCAACATTCTAGAAGCCTTATTTCAGATTTTACTGAACTTTGTTGTTTTCCGTTTCTTCTTTTTCTGAACTTTTAATGATCTTCCACGGTACTCTGGCCACCTAAAGTCGCCAAAAAAATGAGAAACGCTACATTAAATAAATGTGTTTATACAAGAAGTTGTACTCAACAAACTGGGACTTCATCGAGTTATGTTTATCTTTGTTTTGACGACATGTATGCTGAGTGTTTGTGTCGTGGGCAAGTAATATCAAGAGCACGTTCATAAAACAGATCAATCGTGACTTCCCTGTTAACAACACGGAAGCAATCACAGCAACTGCAGGTGCTTTATTCAAAGTCATCATCAGTCTTCTGTACTCCCAATGAAACATAAAACGTCAACAAAGGTTCTCCAGCCAATCCTGTCTTGAGCAAATCGGAATACCTCAAACCATGTCTTTCCCGTTTCCGTTAGTTTTTTTTTGTTTTGTATTGTGCATCTCCATGTTGTCACTAAAGGCCTGCCACCCTTTATCTTCCCTTAAGGTGTCCAGGTCAAGACAGTATAGAGGTGTCTTGTTTTTTTTTCTTTTCTATTCATAGTATGTGGCCCAGTAATTTCCAACTTCGCCAAAGTACTATACTCGAAATGTTTTCAAAAATGGTCTTTTAGTATGGAATGGCCTCAGTGTAGGGATGTAGGGATCCTAGTACCCATGCAGGTATCCTAGTACCCCTAGCAGACTTGTAGACTGGATGGATAAGTAGGATCAGTCAAATTTTCAAGTATGGAGATGAGCACGGCCAGCAGCCAGCTCTACCTGGAATATATTCTTGGTTAGTTACGCAGTCCTTCACACCATCTTATTCAAACAGCATTATTTTCCATATGAACATGTTATTGCCGAACAGTTGATAAACATACATAGAACATCACCAAAGATAATTAGTGATACTCTGTGTATTATCAATTAATGAGCTTGCAACTCGCACATAAGCATATTGTCAGTACATTTCACCATAACAGCCAACGGGCTCCCAGCACCAAATATCTAGATGAATAAAGAAAACATACAAGCACACTTGGTTGACTGTTGAAATACACCACTTGCTTAAATATTCCCAGCCTTTCTTAATGAAAAACGTTCACCACCCTTTCAATGTTAAAAGAATAATTTTTTTTTTATCACTCCTTTCTCAGAAACTATCAGAATTGTGCAACTTTTATCACACCTTCTCCTGAGTGCTCCCAGCAGTCTTCTTGGCTCAATAACAGCCTTGTGTTCCAAACACTTTTCTAGGTCCAACAACAGCCTTGTGTTCCAAACACTTTTCTAGGTCCAACAACAGCCTTGTGTTCCAAACACTTTTCTAGGTCCAACAACAGCCTTGTGTTCCAAACACTTCTCTAGGTCCAACAACAGCCTTGTGTTCCAAACACTTCTCTAGGCCCAACAACAACCTTGTGTTCCAAACACTTCTCTAGGCCCAACAACAGCCTTGTGTTCCAAACACTTCTCTAGGCCCAACAACAGCCTTGTGTTCCAAACACTTCTCTAGGCCCAACAACAGCCTTGTGTTCCAAACACTTCTCTAGGCCCAACAACAGCTTGTGTTCCAAACACTTCTCTAGCCCCAACAACAGCCTTAAGATGGCTGTGATGGCAGAGATGGCTGTGAAATACAATGAGACAAAGCAAACTGTAAGGACGAGTAGTAATCACAGGTTAACGCAGTACATGTTGGCCCTATAACAGCTTTTCCTCTGTCTCCTGCTGTGCTGCGTTTAGCTGTGATTATTACTGGCCCTCATAGTTTGTTTTTATCTCATTGTAATTCACAGCCTTCTACGTGTGCCTTGGTAAATCCTTTGTCTGTAATTGTCGGCCACAGCAGGCAGGCATTTCTCGCCTTCTTCTCTTCGTCAGTCGCAACAAAAATGTAATTTTATTTCATTTTATTTTTTATCTGGAAGTTGTCACTATAAACAATGGATCACATTATCAATCAATCAAGTGCCGTGCCGCGTGGCGTAGGCGATCATTTCTCTCCACAATTCCCTGTCTTTATACTTGATTATGAGATTCGCCGGTGACTTTCTTCCTAGCTACACTTACAGCCCATCCAGTAACTTCTCTCTGTGTCTTCCTCTGTCTCATGGAGCAAAATAATGGCATGATTATAAACACCGATAAAACAAAATCAATACTCATAACAACAAGACAGAAACTACAAAACGCAACAAAAACAACACATCGGCTCTGTACAGAAACATCACAGATAGAAAACGTTAGCGAGCACAAAACACTAGGTCTTATTATTGACCAACATCTGACCTGGAACTCTCATGTGCAATGTCTAACAAAACTCATCACACAAAAAGTATACCACTTAGCTAAAATTAAGCACTTCATAGATAAAGACACTAGGAAGATATACTACATATCTCATATACAAACACATTTAGACTATTGCTCAACAGTTTGGGATGGTTGCTCAGTGTCAAATACAAAGAGGCTTTGCTCTCTCCAAAAACGAGCAGTAAAGCTTATTAGTGACAAAGATCAAGCACAAACAACGAATCATCACAAACGTATCAAAATACTACCTCTTAAGAACAGGTTCCTCTTCAACAAAGCCAAGTTAGTACATCAAATTCTTTCACGGCATGCCCCGCCTTATCTATGGAACCTGTTTAAATTTAGCCCAAAGTGCAGCCAACGCTTGAACAACATATGTCTTCCAAAACCTAGACTTGATCTTTACAAGAAAAGCTTTAGTTATTCTACTGCTCATCTTTGGAATACCCTCCCATCCTATATAAAAAATATAAATTATACTCCTTTCTACAACTACAAGCTTTCCCAATATCTATTTGATGTCGACTACATGCCTCCATGAATTATAAAACTTAAAAGTTATCTTAAGCTGCTCTTACAGACACCGAATACAATTAATTGTTTTCTGAATAGTCTCGAAAATTTTGTTTAGTAGATAGTCATTTATAATGTATGTAGTTACTTCTGTGCTGAGTGAATGTTTAAGAGCGAACCGTAAATGTTATATTTTATATCTCTCAGCTTCAATGTTAGTTATGTTTGTTATATGAACAGAATATTTGTAGAATGTCTGGAATAGAATGAAAGATGTATGATAAAGGGCAGAATGTCAGACGGGCCTGCGTGCCCAATTCTTAATCCTTTTGAAATAAAGATCAATCAATCAATCAATCAATCTCTTCTTCCTCAATTTTTCCAGCTGCCACAGTGTGTTCCAGTTTTTCTCTTCTCAGAAAATGTCCTACAAATCTCTCTTGTCTGCCTCTGATCTTTGCTGCAATTTGCCTTTTATCTCCAGGCTCTCTTAAGATTTTTTCACTGGTTTTCTTAGCTGTCCATGGTACCTTCAACATCCTTCTTATGAACCACATTTCCATGACCTCCAGTTCTCACTGTACTCTCTTATTCATAGACCATGCTTCACATCCTTAAAACAAAATTGGCTCGATGTAACATTTAAGTACTCGGAATTTTGTTTCCATTGATATGGATCTGTTGCACAAGATGTTTCTCATTTTCTGAAATGCTGACTTGGCCTGAGCACGTCTGCTTTTTTTTATTTCGATGTGACATTTCCCATCAGCTGTTATAAGCACTTAAATAAGTACTTAAATCTATTAACTTGTTTCATTTCTGTGCCATCGATGGTAATTCTACATTTTGGTGTTATTTTTTTCTTTGAGATGACCATCACTTCAGTCTTCTTTTTATTCAGGCTGAAACCTTCACTTTTACTTTCACGAACCACGATATCCAGAAGACATGTAGTTCCCCTTCACTTTTAGCAATCAGAACTGTGTCGTCATATTCTGCCCTCTCTTAATTAAGTTATAATGTATGTAGATCATATTCTCTCTATCCGTAGCATTTTCTGAACGTCTGATCATCATCTCATTCTTGTGCGCGCACGCACAACACACACACACACAATATATATATACATATATATAATGCTATGGTATCAGTAATAAAAAAAACAAATTGTAAATGCAGACACTTATTGTTTCGTAAATCTGTGTTCCAAGTTTTAAATTGAACAATTTTTTTAGCGAATCACGGCAAATAAAGCCGAAAGTTTCTATATAAATAGTCAGACATTAAATTCATGATTTTACACGAAAGTCTGAGCAAGACAAGACTTCTTCTTCTTCTTCTTCTTCTTCTTCTTCTTCTTCTTCTTCTTCTTCTTCTTCTTCTTCAGCTTTCCAAGCCATCAAAGCTCATTGCTGCAGATAAAAGTCGCCTCCATTCCTCTCTATTCTCAATCTTCTCTCTCCAGTTGGTGACACTAATTTCTTTTATAGCCTCTTCTATGTTGTCTTTCCATCTCTGTCTTGGTCTACTCCTTGGTCTTGTTTCTCTCATCTCTTGTGCATACATAATTTTTTCTTGTCTGTTCTCTTCCATTCTTTCTACATGCCCCAGCCAGCGTAGTCTGTTCAAGACAAGACTTAAGCAATTATGTACTACGTTTATTATGTGCGCAATCGGTGATTATATGCGATCTGTCCTTATATTTTTTAAAGCTTATTTTCCTGAAAAAAAAAAGATGCGGGGGGGGGGGGGGGGGGCCGGGCTCTAAATACACGCTCTAAGTCTGTGATGAAATGTAAATAGCTTGTGACTCCGTTCTTTGATTCGGGGGCAGATAACTTCCATTCTTTGACCCGAAAATAGCCTTCATCAAACATTCACACGAACTTTCTAATGGCTTTTCCATTGTGGTATCTTCTCAATCAATAGTTCATGATATATATATATATATATTTTTTTTTTTTAAAGATCCATTTTACGACATGCTGCAGGAAACTGGAACAGTGAACGAAAAATTGAAAGAGCTGACTATAATTATAGAAAACTTGAACAATTAGCAATGATTACAGAAAACGCGAACAAATTGGCAATGCAGACACTTATTGTTTCGTAAATCTGTGTTCCAAGTTTTAAATTGAACAATTTTTTTAGCGAATCACGGCAAATAAGCCGAAAGTTTCTATATAAATAGTCAGACATTAAATTCATGATTTTACACGAAAGTCTGAGCAAGACAAGACTTCTTCTTCTTCTTCTTCTTCTTCTCTTCTTCTTCTTCTTCTTCTTCTTCTTCTTCTTCTTCTTCAGCTTTCCAAGCCATCAAGGCTCATTGCTGCAGATAAAAGTCGCCTCCATTCCTCTCTATTCTCAATCTTCTCTCTCCAGTTGGTGACACTAATTTCTTTTATATCCTCATCTATGTTGTCTTTCCATCTCTGTCTTGGTCTACTCCTTGGTCTTGTTTCTCTCATCTCTTGTGCATACATAATTTTTTCTTGTCTGTTCTCTTCCATTCTTTCTACATGCCCCAGCCAGCGTAGTCTGTTCAAGACAAGACTTGCACAATATTAATTATGTACTACGTCTATTATGTGCGCAATCGGTGAGTATAGACGGTCTGTCCTTATATTTTTTAAAGCTTATTTTCTTGAAAAAAAATATGGGGGGGCGGGGGGCTCTAAATACACGCTCTAAGTCTGTGATGAAATGTAAATAGCTTGTGACTCCGTTCTTTGATTCGGGGGCAGATAACTTCCATTCTTTGACCCGAAAATAGCCTTCATCAAACATTCACACGAACTTTCTAATGGCTTTTCCATTGTGGTATCTTCTCAATCAATAGTTCATTTTATATATATATATATTAAAGATCCATTTTACGACATGCTGCAGGAAACTGGAACAGTGAACGAAAAATTGAAAGAGCTGACTATAATTATAGAAAACGTGAACAATTAACAATGATTACAGAAAACGCGAACAAATTGGCAATGATTACAGAAAACGTGAACAAATTGGCAATGATTACAGAAAACGTGAACAAGTTACTATGATTACAGAATACATGAACAGCTGACCATGATTACATATAACATGAACAAGTGACCATGATTACAGAAAACGTGAACAGCTGACCATGATTACATATAACATGAACAGTTGACAGCGATTACAAAAAAAGTAAGAATATGGCCGTCTCCATGGCGAATCCTTACCACAGAAAGCTTTGATATGGGTTCCACAGGGTAAAAGAAGTGGACATCTCTTGCTATCACTAGCCCTTTGTGTTTTGGGCACTGAAGGGACAAGAGAGAGAGAGAGAGAGAGAGAGAGGAATGGTTATTAGTTAATTATTTAGTCACTCTCAGTTAGTCAGTCAGTCAGTTAGTTAGTCAGTTAGTTAGTTAGTCAGTCAGTTATTCAGTTAGTTAGTTAGTCAGTTAGTTAGTTAGTTAGTTAATCAGCCAGTTAGTCAGTTAGTTAGTTAGTTATTCAGTTAGTTAGTTAGTCAGTTAGTTAGTTAGTCAGTTAGTCAGTTAGTTAGTTAGCTAGTTAGTTAGTTAATTAGTTAGTTAGTCAGCCAGTTAGTCAGTTAGTTAGTTAGTCAGTTAGTTAGTTAGTCAGTTAGTTAGTCAGTTAGTTAGTTAGTTAGTTTGTTAGTTAGTTAGATAGTTAGTCAATTATTCAGTTAGTTAGTTAGTCAGTCAGTTAGTTAGTTAGTTAGTTAGTTAGTTATTTAGTTAGTCAGTCAGTTAGTTAGTTAGTCAGTTAGTTAGCTAGTCAGTTAGTTAGTTAGCCAGTTAGTCAGTTAGTTAGTCAGTCAATTAGTTAGTCAGTTAGTTAGTCAGTTAGTTAGTCAGTCAATTAGTTAGTCAGTTAGTTAGTCAGTCAATTAGTCAGTCAGTTAGTTAGTCAGTTAGTTAGTCAGTCAATTAGTTAGTCAGTTATTCAGTTAGTTAGTTAGTCAGTTAGTTAGTTAGTCATTTAGTTAGTCAGCCAGTCAGTCAGTTAGTCAGTTAGTTAGTCAGTCAGTTAGTCAGTTAGTTAGTTAGTTAGTCAGCCAGTCAGTCAGTTAGTCAGTTAGTTAGTCAGTCAGTTAGTCAGTTAGTTAGTTAGTTAGTTAGTCAGCCTGTCAGTCAGTTAGTCAGTTAGTTAGTCAGTCAGTTAGTCAGTTAGTTAGTTAGTTAGTCAGTCAGTTAGTCAGTTAGTCAGTTAGTTAGTCAGTCAGTTAAGAAGGACCATCATCCATACTCTCCAGACACATCCATAGGTGCTTCGATCTCCTCTCTTCAATATCTCCTTCATTTACAGTAACTGATTACACCCGTTCTTTGTTGGCTGATAATCCGTCTGGAGCTCCTGATGAATCATTCATCTTTCGTCACACCCAAGTTACCCCTCACCCCCACTCCCACCATCTACTGACTCCCCACGTCGCCGATTCACAGCTTCTCTTATAACACTGACAATGTCTGCTCGATCCATTCCTCTATGACAGCTGGGTCTACTCTATCATTTCCCCTGACAAATGCATGATCTGGTACCCAAGTTAATTGATGGATCTGTGACTGCTATTCACTCGTTCGTTCTGTTGTTGCCCAGTATGCACTAGACGTGCCAGGAGACCGGATGTGTATGTTTGTGTCTGAAAAAGTTGGCACCCGCTGAGAGACTGAATCTAAGCTACGGAATTTCTGTGTTATGAACTCCTTTCTTTCCGGACATCAAGATCTTCGTGTCGACTGGACAGGTACTAATGACTTAGCCTTCAAACACCTTTTCTTTGCCGGGGGGGGGGGGTTGCTAGATAATTTAGTTCGTTGGTACTCTGTTCTCTCGTGGCTAGACGGCTGCTCGTCCTATCGGAGTCCGTGGTTCGAATCTATGGTAATTCTCTTGTAACTTTTCTTTCCCTCATGTCTGAAAGTGCTTTGTCTACGATTTTTTTCGAAGTCTAATCCTGCAAAACTGTGTTCTCTTTCTTTACTGTACGAAAGCCTTGTTGTTTCCTATTTACAAAAAAAAAAAAATGGTTACAGAGATTCAAACCACCGTTGTCTTAGAGACGCCCTGAATCTTCTTTTAGCATGTTTTTGGAGTCGCTCAAGATGAGCGCTTGCGTGTAGTCCTGTGACTTAAGCCAGCTCAGACCCTTTGTCACAGCCATGATTTCCCATTGTGAGGTCTTCTTCTTTCTTCTTGTTGCAGCAAAAAGCACCGTTGGCTGCTTCTTTCTCTGTTCTGCCATGTGAGTTGACTGTAAAGGCCCATGCACACCCTTGTCCCGAACCACTGATCCATCTGTATAAATAACGGCGTCGCCGTTTCTGGCGTTTACACTAATTAGTGCTTTGACCTCATCATCTACTGCAGCAGGAATACTGTCATAAGAAGAATATGGGAATAATAATTATATAACGTTTGCACTGGAATTTTTTTTTCTGGTTTTCATACTGTTACTTTGATGCTGTCCTGTATCCATGGGTCTGGTTTTCATTTAAATACCTTGTTCACCATTATTACTGGCGACAGCTGTATTTACTATGCACATGGTATGCCTTGCGTTGCAGAAAGATACTCTCCGTTTTCAGTTACAGCTTTCCCTAATATCGAACATTTATATTTAGACTGGACAGGTATGTTTTGACAAGGGAAGCCACTGAAAAAATTGCCAAGTGCTGTATACCACTCTTCAGAAAGTAAAACCACTAAAGAATATGTGGAGAGGAGCAGATAGAACTACAAAAATAAGATTTTTAAGGGCACTCATCTTTCCCATCACAACATATGTCTGTGAGACCTGGACACTTAACAAAACAGCTGAGAAACACATAAATGCCTTTGAATGTAAATGCTACAGAAGAGTTCTTCAAATATCATGGACACAAAAAAAAGAACAAATATATCTATACCACAAGAACTTAATATTGAAGAAGGCTGGCTAGTGAAGAGGATTAAAGAGAAAACTTAAATATTTTGGACACAATAAACGTCATGATAATCTAGAGAAGACCGTTTTGGAAGGGTACATAATGGGAAAAAAGAAAGAGGGGAAGACCAAAGCGAAGATGGCTGCAAGACATCGTTGATGATATGCAAATGGATGCATCAGCAGCAGGCCATCGAGCTCACAACCAAGAGGCCTACAGGAATGCTGTTTGGGAGGCAAAGTTCCGCAAGGGACATGCAAATGAACGAATGAATACCACTTTGTGCGAACAAATGAAATTTTACTGCCACGAACTGCTAAACAACACCTCACACTTGAATTCTAAACTATGCCAGAAAATGCCACCAAGAATATATCTTTAAAAAATCTTTCTCATGGTTCATTATCAACATAAAACTTTTGTTAACTCAGTTGAAACAGATTTTAAAAAAACTAACTATCATGCATAAAGAACATTTCATCATCTAAAAAAGAAAGCAACGACAGTTGGAGTTATCAGTTCAGTAATAGAATGATATAGTATTTAGAGAAACCTGGCAATGCAGTTATCGAAAACAGGTTACGAGGCCAAAACTGTGATGACCTTCTATTTATGTGTGTTTAATTAACTGCACTTTCAAAATGTCAAAGAATCATATACGATTTCTGGCCAAAACTGTTATTGTAAGAAATAATCAAATTGAACCAGCGTGCAGACTCTTGGATGGGTAATTTTTGTTAATTTTAAGTTCTTGTTAACATCAAAGCCACAATCGAATCAGCAGAATCCATATACTCTAGGTGCACCGGAGACAAGTACATTCAAGTTTATGTTATTTTATCTTGTGTATGTTGTCAGCTTATTTTTGTTTCGTCACTTTTCTCAGTTTTAAATATTTGCCATAACAGTTTTGACAGAAGATGATTTCATTTTGTGCGGCTTTAGATATTTATAATTATTTTGGCTGCTTTTTTGTTTCCTATATTACTTTTTCTTCTGTTTTCTTCACTTCTTTTTCCCCTCAAGTTTTCCAGTGATTGTCAGGTTCCAGAACGTCTGTCTGTTTCTCCTCATGGCATGTTACAGAAATGATCTTTTTTTTTGTGAAGATTTCCATTAGTCTTTGTTGCATCCTTTCAGGTCAGCCAAATTGTATCTTTCTCCAAAATCTCATCCTTTTGATTCCAGTTTATTTCATCTGTTGTCCAACTTTCACATGCTTTCATCCTTCCCATGCCAGCAAATGTCACATAGGGCTTGCAGTGTGCGTCTTGTATAGTTAATGTACTTCATAAGCTTTGACTAACATTCACTCTGTAAAGTAATATATTTTGTATTGCCATAAATCTTTCAACATTTTATTTGAAACATGTGTAATAATGTATAAGGAAACTGGTGGGGAAAATAGTTTTTCCTTGTTTTGATCTTCATGAAACTGTAGGACTCTTTGATGTTAGCAGCAGACACTGTGATTATGATGTTGGAAGGCATAACTGGGGTTGAATTACATTTGCTTGCTTGAAAACCCAGGACAAACCTGAGAAATGAGCATTTTCTTAGACTGCACAACCAACGGGACATTGTAAACTTTAAACCATCAGCCAAGCTGAAGAAGCATGCCAGCTGTTTACAAGGACTGCTATGAAGGTGTTGGGTAAATCTCTGGCCAGCTGTTTACAAGGACTGCTATGAAGGTGTTGGGTAAATCTCTGGCCAGCTGTTTACAAGGACTGCTATGAAGGTGTCTAGTAAATCTCTGGCCAGCTGTTTACAAGGACTGCTATGAAGGTGTCTGGTAAATCTCTGGCCAGCTGTTTACAAGGACTGCTATGAAGGTGTCTGGTAAATCTCTGGCCAGCTGTTTACAAGGACTGCTATGAAGGTGTCTGGTAAATCTCTGGCCAGCTGTTTACAAGGACTGCTATGAAGGTGTCTGGTAAATCTCTGGCCAGCTGTTTACAAGGACTGCTATGAAGGTGTCTGGTAAATCTCTGGCCAGCTGTTTACAAGGACTGCCATGAAAGTGTTGGGTAAATCTCTGGCCAGCTGTTTACAAGGACTGCCATGAAGGTGTTGGATAAATCTCTGGCCAGCTGTGGTTCACTGGTCCTGATAAGCTGTACTTCCATGCTGTCACTCTGTCATGCTGGAGTGACAGTATGTATTGTTTTGATGAAGCAAGTATGAGAAAATGTTGTTTAAAATTTAACATAAGCAAAGAAAGTTGATTTTTATGAAAATGAAATCATTCATAGATTTTAAGGGTGAGGAATTGAGGAGTTTTTGGAGTAACTAGAAGAGAGAGTTAGAAAAATAAAAATGTGAGATTGATATAAATCTAGAAGATAAAACGATGAATTTATTACCTAAGAGTTTTCAAAGAGAATGTGTGAAAACAAAATCAGTGGATGAAAGGAGACAAAAGAGCCAATAGATTTAAAAATGCTGTTTAACTGCAGTTTTTCAAGATGTAAATGATTTTAATCTGTGTCATTATCCAAAGTAGGTGTTCATCGGTGGTTTGAGAACTCATGATGCATATAAATGTAGAGTATGTGTTTTTGACACTGAAATGACAGTATAGAATGTGTCATTTAGAATTGTTCTGTTCTTCACTACCCAACTTTACAGTTATTTTCAGTTATCATTTTGGTGCAAATGGCATTCTCGTTTGTTTTCAGCAGTGACATATTTCTTCTGCTGAGGGATTAATTCTGTTTTAACCCAAGAAGGACCTGGCTGCTAAATTTATTTGCCAGTTTCATCTCACATCATTCTCCTGATGTCCAAAATATTTGTCTCATTGTTAAAGTCAGCCACAAATGAGACAAGATAGTCTTTCTGAGAGTGAATGAGTTTGTGAAAAAAAATCCACATTTGTTCCATGTGATAAATTTTCACACTTTTATCTGAATAAACACTGCTTTGCCATGGAAATATGAAGGAGATATATGAAAAACCATTCTTTAAGAGAAACCAGCTTGCTTGTGAAAGGTGTTGAATTTACAGTTCTGAGATGCAGAGAAAAATAGAATTTGTTATGAGGAAAAATGGACCAGATCCATTCTTGAGATAGAAGTGTCAAAACTTTTGAGATTTTCATGTGGTGTATGTTTAAAATTAATGATGTCTAGGAAATGGAGGTGGTTTGGCCACACTCTGAGGAAACATGACACCAGCATAGCACAACTGACACCGACATGGAATCCTCAAGGAAATAGAAGACCTAGACTTATTCGGAAAAGAGAAATTATGAAAGTGCTTGGAGACAAGAGATACACATGGAAGAAAGCAGAGAGTAATTGCAAGAACAGGGATGACTGGATAGTCTTTATCCGTGGCCTTTGCTCTCAAGGGAGTGAAAGGCGATGATGATGATGATGTTTAAAATTGCAATGTGGGACTGTATGTTTGATATCACAGTGGGGGACAAATAGATAAATATAGTAATTATTTAACCTCAGTTAATGTTTTATCTGCTGTGATACTGACAAACACAGCTGTAGTATCATCTAGTTTTTTTATTTTGAAAATTAAATTTTTGCTGTTGAAAGTTTACATTTGTTGGTCATAAATTGTTACAGTTGTTGCTGGTGAGTAGTATATATATATATAAGGAAAATAACCTTATTTTGTTGGTTCTGTCAGGATTTTGAAAAGAGAGGGCTTCTTCGCTGACGTGAAGAGGAAGGAGAGGTACGAAAAACCATTCTTGAAGAGAAGCCGGCTGGCCTATGAAAGATGTCGTCGAATCTATGATTCTGAGATGCAGAGAAAGATAGAATTTGTTATGAGGAAGAACAGACCAGATCCATTCTTGAGATAGCCTGCATTATATTTCATAAGCAGATGTTAGCATTTTTCAGTGTGTTTTACAGTATGTGAGGTTAAGTGAAATCATTTTTTTTCCATTTCAGATGAGAGTATTGTTAACATTAAACTGGAATTTTTTACATTTATGATTTATAAGTGACTGTTAGTTTGGAGTATTGTTAACATTGTCTGTGAATATGTTTTATGGACAAAAGGGTGATTTGTGTTTATTATACATTAGTGTTTTAGTATATTGTGAAATATTACACAACAAAAAAAAAGAAATGATGAAAGTTTAGGAGATGTATTTTTCTATGATACAGTGTAATTTCAGTTGAATGCTTTGGTATTTTTTTTTTAAATACAGATTTCGTTATGACTTTTTGTCTTTTTGCTATTGATGTGCTCCAGTTTGGTCATGTTTTCACTTTTGTCGTTGCTATCAGTGACAGATAAACATAATAATTACAGATTATTTGTGTGTTGTGCCGTCTTTAATAGACATAAATGTCATGATCAGTGGAAAAGACATTGAGACATGGGTCTTGGTTAACTCTTGGGTATAGAGAAAATGCAGAATTTGCTACATTCTGAGGGAGCCGAGGTTAGCGTAAAACTACTGGAGTACTTTCTTTTCTTTTCCCGTTGCTGCATCTTGAGTTATGAGTTGTGATTATAACAAGCAGAATTAGTATTTTCCCCTCCTGTCATTTTTTTTAGCCTGAGCAGGTGATGTTTAGGTATTTGTTATAAAAAAAAAAGGAGAATATCACTCTGATATTTTTCTGCTCAGTTTCTGTTTGGGCCCTATACATTATGGTTGAATGAGAGAAGTATCAGCTGCTAGCTGTGAGATGAAGTTCTCTGTAACAGACATTAGGTCTCACATGAAGAGGGAGCTGCAGCCCCTTTACAGCTTTTTGGGGTGGACTTATGAAGGTGGCTGAATGATGAAACTTCCTGAAACCTGCCTAGTTAGCCGGCTGTCAAAGCTTGCTACCAGGAACACCACACGGGGGTGTGGCAAAATGTGGTTATGAAGCTCAGACAACTGGACTGCTGATGATGAAAGTAATCTCACTTCCCCCGCACAATTTGTGAATGATGATGAACATTTTTTTATGTCTCATTGACAGATGTAGCCGTGGTGTAAAAGTGCTTACACTGCTCCAGACATCAGTTTTTGGTTTTGTTTATTTTTTTTTTTTAGAAAGAAGTTCATTTGATGAATGCATTTCTTCTTTCTCGGAATTAAACTAGACGTGACAAAATATTTTTAAAAAATATATATAGATATCAAGAAAGACAAATGTGTATGGCCCATTACCAGTTTATTGACTCATGAGTAGTTTCCCTTCAGTATCACCGTAATGGCCAGAAACATAAGAAAAATTTATATATATATTAGCTGTTGTAACTAATAATCAGAATTTTTTAAAAAGTTAGAATTTATTTAGTAATAAATGTATGAGTGTTGTAGTTTAATGTTTCACCATAGCCTTACTGAAGTTACTGAAGTTGGAATGTGCTATTTTGTTTAAACTGTAGTAACATACAAGGAAAACTTTTTCAGTTAAAAAAAAAATCTTGAAATAAAAAGTACTTGCGCTACTGTCTTTTATTTCCTGACATTTATTGCATATTGTTAGCGAACGAAGAAGAAGAAGAAGATTGCATATTGTTAAAATTAGATGTCAGCGGTTTTTAATTATTTGCTTTTATTTCTGATTTGTACAGTATTGGAATGGTGGCCTGGTTAGCTGAGTGGTTAGGCGCTCGGTTTACCAATCTGGTGGTACCGGGTTCAGTCCCGGCAGTGGGATTTTTTTCTGGTACACACGAAGTAAAAGCCCTGAGGTTCACCCAGCCTCTTAAAAATAGGTACCAGAGAAATCTGGGAAGGTAAAATGGCCAGACATGATGCTGACCATATCACTTTCATTTGCAGATGGTCATGGAAAATATGGGCCTAACGCCATATTCCCCAGTATGCCTTAATGCGATGGAAGTAGGCGTTTTACCTTACCTTACCTGTAATAATAAGTCATTTACGAGGGGTGATTGATAAGTTCACGGCCTAAAGTACAACGGATTATTTGTTGACAACTTTTAAAAATTATTTCTCAACATAGTCCCCTTGCAAGTTTATGCACTTAGTCCAGCGATCCTGGAGCATACGGATCCCTTCTTTGTAAAAGTCAGCATCTTGTGCCAGTAGAAAATAGTCTGCAACATGAATGACATCATCATCTGAAGCAAATTTTGCAACCACTGCACTCGTTTTTTGAGTTTGGTAAACAGGTAATAGTTCGAAGGGAATCTGGGGAATAAGGAGGATGTTCAAGAAGCTGGAAGCTGCATTCATGAATGGCAGCCATTGCCACCGCCGACTTGTGAACTGGAGCATTGTCTTGCTGAAAGGTGACTCCTCTCATCAGTTTCCCTTGATGCTTTCCTTCAATTTGACCAGTAGTTGCTTCACACGATTAGTGTAATAGGCCCTGACTGTTCTGCCCTTTTGAAAATAGTCTACTAATAGCACACCTTCTGAATCCCAAAAGATGGAAGCCATCACTTTGCCTGCAGATAGAACCACCCTTGCTTTCTTTGGAAGTGGGGATCCATGATGTTTCCACTGCTTTGACTGTTCTTTGGTTTCTGGTTGAAAATGATGAACCCAAGTCTTATCCATAGTCACAAATTGCTGAAGAAACCTTTCAGGATGTGCAGAAAAATGGCCAAGATTGTTTCTTGACATGTTGAGACGCTGTCGTTTCTGATCAGCCCCAAGAAGTTTTGGGACCCATAAAGCAGAGATCTTTGTCATTTGAAGATCATTGTGAATAATGGCATGAACATGTTCCTGTAAGATGGCCAAATCAGTAGCAATGTACCGCTCAGTTAGTCATCAATCCTCCATTATCATGTCGTGGATTTCTGCCAGTGGTTTCGTCTGTGATTACCATTCTTGGAATTCCTGGATGGGGATCATCCTCCAGACTCTCCCTTCCATGTTTAAATTGAGCTGCCCATTTCTTCACTGTGCTGTAAGAAGGGGCACTCTCCCCTAGACCCTCCACCATACCCTCATGGATCTCCTTTGATGATAAGCCCTTGGTGCAGAGCTAGGGAATGACTGCTAAATGAGAAATTTTATCTATTTTCTCAATTTCTGCCACCCCTTACCATTTCAGTAGCCTGTAAAAAAGAATTGGTTGCAGTTAATTTCGTGAAACTTGGAGTTTAATCTTACATTAACCAGATCTACAAATGCACCTAATATCAACTGTGTGTTTTGTGTATTTGTACTTTAGGCTGCAAACTTATCAATCATCCCTCGTATATGTAAACTGAAATCTTTCCAAATCCTACTGTGTATGTGACAAAACGGTATCCAGATTCCATAACACACGTGGCACACCTGGACTACACAGACTGAAGAACCCAAATCTGGACCCAGAAATAGAGTGTAAATGGGAAACTGAGGACATACATTAATAACTCCTGTTGCCAACTGGGTCCATGGCAACAACTCGTCTCTTTGTCTAGGTGGCTGAACGTGCAGAAGAAATAAAAAAGAATATATCATATGCACTGTCTCCTCTGAGCTGCTCACAGAAAAAAATCATACTGCGCACAAAATTTTTAAAGCCGTGCAAAAAGAAAAATGAAATTTATTTTCCCAGTTTCCAGATGTTACTCTGTGCTATAATTACGATCAAGAAAAAACACAACAATGGTACATGGTTTTTCCTTTACTGTTTCTTTCTTGTTGAGAAATGACTTTTAGATCGAATGTTTCAACTGGTCTTTTGTTGTGTAGTTTCAGTAGTACTGTAGCAGAATCACTGAGTAAGTAAACAAAGAAGTCATCATTGCAATTAACTAAATACCAGTAACTGAAAAATACAGCAGATTTATCCTGTTATTAAATGTATATATATATATATATATATATATATAAAGCTAATTTGCACACACAATATTTTTTGGCACCTGAGCTGAATATTTTGCACACAGACCACAAACCCTTAGAGGGAACATTGATCATATGATGCATGATGTCATGCTTGCACACGATGTGTATCATGTGGATATGTTGATCAGTTTGTTTGAAGATAGGAAGTATGAAGATTTCATATCATACATACCAATATTTTTACTACATTCCTGAGTGCGTGTTTAGGAAGGGAAGACATACCTGATAATGGAAAGTAAGCCAGGATGTGTTAAGCTGAAAGGCATTAATATCACAGACTAGCTGCAAGCTGTAACACAGTGTAATCACTATCTTATGGGCGAACCAACAAAAAAAAAAAAAAAAAGAGTAATACTCATTGGCTGACTCATATGACACCTTTATATCGAGATTGACTCGGCATCTATGGAGAAAATCATAAATTTGCAGCTCTAGGGATTTTGGAACTTATTTCCAGGAAATTCTCAAGCATCACGAACATAAAGAGCAATCGTGGCCAATTAACTGCCAGCATCTTTCCTATAATGGCAGCTACAGGAGAGATATGGAGAAAGCACAAATTGATTGATGCCAGGTGACGGAACCTCCAGTTACCCATCCTCACACTATGGGAAACATGTGGGAATGAGAAAGATCTTCCAAGATGTGACAAAAGGAAGCATGAAACAGAGATTTAGTTTTCTATACTTATCTGAGGTGGATGTTGGCACGGCACGTACTGTATTATCATCAATAAAGATTATATAGATATATATATATCCTGTTATATTGATGGCTTTTGTGGTAATTATTGAGGTAATGGCATTGAGACATGAGTCAAGGATATAGGGAAATACTATGTTCTCGAGTCGGAGGGACCAGAGTTTACGAGTATAACTACCGAAATAGTTTTCCTTTCCATTTGCTGTATTTTGAATCATGAGTTTTGATTAGAACAAGTAAAAGAAGTATTTTACCCTCCCGTCATTTTTTGACTGGTTACATCTACAGCATTCGGATCTTATCGTGTCTTGTGCTATCTCCTTGTAACTGCGAGCTGTTGTTCTTTTTAGCCAATGCTGTAGAGGTGTTTAGGCACAGCATCGTATCGGCGTGGGAGCGGGGAATGGCATCTACTTTTTCATCCCCAGAGTACAGCTAAAAAGCAAGGGATTGTGTGCAATGATTCTTTAGCAGACTCCACCACTATGGGGACTATGGTGATCCCTGCCCCGTTAGCCAGGCTAGGCCTGTTACTGGGGGTACCAACAGAGAGGTAAGACAGGGTCTTGGTCAGCTAAGGTTCGCTAACCCTGACGCTAGCATATCAGCTATGGGTCGCTGATTGCCTAATTGGACAACGTCTTCACTCCCATCGCTTTCTGGTAACAAGAGATAGAACAGGATAACAAGAGATAGAACATGATAATAAGAGATAGAACAGGATAACAAGAGATAGAACAGGATAACAAAACCGCCATTAACTTACTGATCTTTAACTGTTTATGTCATTTATGCCCTCGTCTTTGAATACAGCTTACCTTGTTTGAACAAACTGCGCTGGCTATGCATTGTGTTTCTAAAACATAAATCGATAAATGTACACTAGGATACTCTAGCAAGCGTGTTTGACATTTTGCTTAGTCAGTGTAGCCGGCAGAAACGATGAAGATATTGACGGGAGTTGTTTGCGTGGCACGGTCAGAGTAATGGGGGAGGGAAATCAATGTTTCACGTCCACAGGGATGAGTGCTCGTATTCCGTGTGTGTGTGTGTGTGCTTGTTTGCGTGAATATATGGATCTTGTCAGGTTGATGAAAGTTCGAGATGGACTGGGTCGTTTTGACGATCTTCCTTGTCGTCAGCGAAAGTTGGAATTCTGGTCGTAGGGAGCATCTTGAAATTCGGACATGGAACAGGATGTGAGCCAGAGTAGTTTTCTTTAGCGGATCCCACAAAACTTACAGACCTAACTTCCGTGGGAGATGAGGAAGGGGGAAACACTTGAATAGTCAGTCTACTCCTGGCTAAATGGCGCAATAGCCCGTTTTTAGTGGCACAGTTAGGAGGTATGACAAGGTCTTAACATTAGTTATGGCGATGTCTTCCACCATGCAAATTTTGCCTATCTCTTCATAACGAATTCACAGGTGATTGTCTATAGTAAAATAAGGTAAAAAAAAATAAGGGTAACCGTTTACACCAAAGAGGGAAATAAGGAATGTGGTGATAGTGCCTATATTTTCCTTGACCTGTCAGCACACTAGAGGGTGATGTGGTCAGCATCACACCTTACCTTTACAAGATATCAAGTACCCATTTCTACTGTTGGGTAACTGGTGCGACCCCGGCCGATTTCTACCCGCCAACCTTGGACACGAGAGATTAGCGCACTATCAACTAGCCCCACTCAGACGCTCGACTGTCTAGTACTCCACATCATAAACAGGGGCGTAGATACCTGTAGGGCATCTCCTGAGAAGAGAAAAATTGGAGCACACTGTGGCAACTGGGAAAAAATTGAGGGAAGAAGAGACAGAAGAAGACAAAGAGAGAAATTACTGGATGGGCTGTCAGTGTGGCTAGGAAGGAAGTCACCGAAACTTATATCAACTCAAAAGACAGTGAATTGTGGAGAGAAATCATGGCACTTGAATGCATTTTTTTTTCTTTTCGAATTACTCAGCTCCACACTACTCCACTGTCATGATGATGATGTTGCGGCTTCTTTTTTTCAGATGTTGGTTTGGGCCTCAGACATGAACGTTGCTATTGCTTCCGGTGGTGTGATGTCTGTAAATAACGTTTTCTTTCCTGGCGACCTGTCGATGCTCACAGCTGTTTCCTCACCAAATCATGCAGCCAGCAGTCCTGTAGATATTTTTATTTCTGCTGTCATTTCTGATTCATTGCTGAGGCATGCTGGACCTTTTCTCATTTTTAATCTTACACAGGTGGCGTTACAGTCTACAGTATTCTATTTTTTTTAGACTAGAATACACTTACTTGGCTTTTTTTTTCCTTATTAGATGCAGCATGTTGTCATTCATGTGTAATGTTCATGTTTTCTTCATCTGTGGTGATAAACTCCACCTGTTAATCAATAACACATCAACTCCCGCGAATGGCTGACAGTTTAAACTTTCATTTGCTTTCGCCTATTTTTGTCTCTTCTCGTGGAAATTTCTCTGAGATTTGCAAGCCCAGAATAAGAAATTATTGATCTCAGTGACAACGGTCTTTGTGAGAGTATCGAGTGACGATCTATGGAAAGCTAAATTATCTTTTTTTTTTTCTTTTCTTTATATCTCCTTGTAATGTGAACTTGAGCTACCAGGATACAGTTCTCTTAACGGGTGGGAAGGGCCGGTTCTGCCCGTAGTGCAACACGTGCATTTGCACGGAAAGGGGGGGGGGACACAAATTGGGAAAAATTGGATGAATTGAGGGACAAACTAAAATAATATGAAAATAAATTACATTTTAAAACACATTTTCATTTATTATTGACCACGCTTACTCACAGTTCAGCCCAACATTATCTTGGGGAAAAGAATTCAAAATCAATTGATTTCTCTCTTCTCTGAGAAACATTAGAGAAAGGAAATAGTTTCTGTGGTACAGAAAGCTAAACAGATACAGTCTGTACTCCAGATGTAAGTCATAATAAACGGTTAACACTGCTTGCAATACAGATCTAGATGATATCGTATTCATGAGAATTTTTTTTTTTTTTAGTTTCGTTCCTATAGAAGCTATTACAGGTTCAGTGTTAACTGAATGTATTCTTATAAAAGTGCCAGACATGCATAGATATTTCAGTGGTGTATGCATGGCCATGGTACAACAGCATTCAGTAATTCAGCAATACATAGAGATTTGAGCCCGTGAGCTTTTTCAAAATCCGTTATTGCTCTCATTCTCTCAACGTAGTTGACGATGGCGTCGCGATCTCATCTACAGAAATAGTTTTATTATTTTTGAAACCGTTCAGAAACTGTTTGTGTTTTTTCTCAGAGTCAACGCTGTGTCGGGGAACCATTATAACAACATATTACAAGTGTAACAACGTTCAAGCCTCAAAGTACCATTCATTGGGAATATAGAATCGAAGCTATTCATCTTTGTCAACTGACGAATTTTATGATGTTTTGATAGAAACTGCTGACGATGAGTCAGCCGACAAAGTGGCATGAGATGAAGATGACAACACTTGGAACTTCAAGTCAGAGATTTAAAACATTTTTATGTCTTGCTACATGGCACTAATGTTTTAAAATGAGATTAATGTTGCTAGTAAACTCATTTAACGCTCAATAATGGCCGAAACCTTAATTGGATGAACCTGCTATGATTTCAGCTGAGTATGAAATGGATGAAAAATAAGATAATAGTGGCCTCTTTCTGATTTTGCGATTATGAAAGCAAGGAAAAATTCCTTTTTTAAAGCTAGACATTTGTTTGAAACAATAGGAGTGGAAATAACGTGAAGACTTGTGTGCTAAAAAGGAAAACATACACAAACCATTGTTTGTGGTATTCGTTCTACGTGTGAGTGAACTTTGTGATGATGTAAGTAATATACCTACATTCATTTCTTTTGATTTTTTTTTCTCATTTTATAATAAATTTTTAGTTTATCTTACGATTTTTTTTCATTAATTTATAAGTCGTTATCAATGCTACTTAAAATTACTGGTCGGACATGATGAAACTTACTTAACATAATCCGTTTTAAAATCTTAAGCGTTTGATTTTGAGAACTGGGTATGCTGAAAGGTATGCTACTGCAAGGGTGTGGCAAAATTTTGTAGATAAATTGTCGAAGTTTTAGACGAACCTTACATGAACTCATCGTGATTTAATAGACGTAAACTACCGAACATCATAACTTAGCCTAGCCTGTCTTATACAGGCTCAGAACACTTACATTAGCCTACAGTTAGGCAAAATAATGTAATACAAAGTCTATTTTATAATAAAGTGTTGAATATTTCACGTAGTCTATTTAATAATGTACTTCAAGTGAAAAACAATATGGCTGTGATCTCTCAGCATAACAGTGCAGGCAGTGACATGAAACCTCTCCAGGGAAATAGAAATTTAGGGATTGCCCAGAACTACTTGGAGAAGAGGAGGTATGAAAGTGCTCAGAGACAAGGGATACACATGGAAAGAAGTGGAAAACAAATCCAAGAGCAGGGATGACTAGAGAAACTTTACCCGTGACCTGCACTCCCAAGGGAGTGTTGGGCAGTGACTGTGCATTCATCATTAAAATACTGATAGCTGATAGCACGCTGGGCGTGAAGAATGTTTGAAGCACTGAACTAAAATTAATTGCTGTATGACAGGGATGCTGCAGTGACCGTAATCTCTCTCTCTCTCTCTCTTCTCTTTCTCTTTCTCTCTCTCTCTCTTCTCTTTCTCTCTCTCTCTCTCTCTCTCTGATGAGCCTTGGGAACAGCTGATAGAAGATACTGGGCATCGAGACTTGTTGACAGTTTTGCAGACATAAAGCTCTTAAGAAGAAATTTTTGACCGTGCAGTCTTATTTTCATGAAATATTTCTCTATAACAAGCAATAACATCTTCTTGAGAGAAAGAAAGAGATACAGAGAATGAGAGAGAGAGAGAAAGTGAGAGAGAGAGAAAATGAGAGAGAGAGATAAAGTGTGTGTGAGAGAGAGAGAGAGAGTATCGTTAGTAGGGATTAACCACTGCCCAGACCCCTAGGCTGAACTTAATAAGGCCCTATCCATCTCATAAAGTAAAAATTCGTATTTGCAGAGGTTTTTTTTTTCTTCTTGATTGACGTCGACTGCCCTTCCCTTCACGGTCTCTAGATCCCTAGACGAAATAAATGAACAAAGCTTTTTGGTCTCCTCCTTGCGTGTAGGAAAGACGGGCTCAAAATTTGTCATTTATTTATCGTGTTCTTATCTGTTGTGTTGTTTTTATATGTGGTCCGTGAAAAAAGTCTTTTGCTGAAATATTGGGCTGTTGTATGTTCTTCATTTATGTGTGTTCATCTCACTTCCTGCCATTCTTCCGTCTTTCCACTTTCCTCAATTTCTCTGTTGTGTGTGTGTGTGTGTGTGTGTAAAACTGAATCATATACCTCTATCTACCATCAGGATGACGTAGAAGTACAGGCATCGTATAGAATGGGGAGTGAATCATTAGACGTATAGAATGGGGAGTGAATCATTGAACGTGTAGAATGGTAAGTGAATCAGTGAACGTGTAGAATGTGGAGTGAATCATTAGACGTGTAGAATGTGGAGTGAATCATTAGACGTGTAGAATGTGGAGTGAATCATTAGACGTGTAGAATGTGGAGTGAATCATTAGACGTGTAGAATGTGGAGTGAATCATTAGACGTGTAGAATGGGGAGTGAATCTTTGAATGTGTAGATTGGGGAGTTAATCTTTGAACGTGTAGAATGTGGAGTGAATCATTAGACGTATAGAATGTGGAGTGAATCATTAGACGTATAGAATGTGGAGTGAATCATTAGACGTATAGAATGTGGAGTGAATCATTAGACGTGTAGAATGGGGAGTGAATCATTGAACGTGTAGAATGGGGAGTGAATCATTGAACGTGTAGATTGGAGAGTGAATCTTTGAATGTGTAGATTGGGGAATGAATCTTTGAACGTGTAGATTGGGGAGTTAATCTTTGAACGTGTAGAATGGCGAGTGAATCTTTGAACGTGTAGAATGAGGAATAAATCATTGGACGTCTGGACTATGTTTCACAGGGTTCATCATCATCATCATCATGTGCCCTCTCCCCATAGAAATATGGCTGCAATGGTCCTCCAGCTGCCCCTGTCCTTCGTTTTAAGTGTAGCTGGGCAAGCTTAGTCCAATGTTTTTTTCACATAGTCCACCAATCGATGTCGCTGTCGACTTATGCTCTTCGTTCTTCTACTTTTCCCTCTAGAATGGTTTGCATCAGTCGTCGCGTTAACCGACAAGTAGCCGTAAATAGCCGATAAAAAAAAAAACAAAAAACAGAAAAACTGAAAGTTTTAGAGGTCATCGGTTACTGTAACCGGTTTATATGCGTATTATAAAAAAACCTGTTAAAAACCAGCCAGCGAAATCGGTCAGAGAATGACCAGGCCAGTGGGACGATGATGCTGACTTTATACGGGGAAGAATCAGCCAGTTGTGACCTTGTTACAGTACGTGAGAATTTTGTCAAGATTAAATCTCCCTGAAAGTAACAGAAAGAAAAAATTTCGCGTGAATATTTAATTTCCTTTAATTCCTTTTGATGTTTGTAAAGTGTGCTTAATTTTACATTTAATAAAGGTATCAGGTACCAAAATGTGTAGTGAGAAAACTGTTATTTCAGAACGTTCTTCATGAAAAGTGGAAGACAGGCATACTTGTAGCGGTTTAGAAAAATCCAAGCGCCATCACTGGTTTTCATTATTATATTATGGCTCTTTATATGCCCTAAATATTTGAACTGTATAGTTCTGTTTTTCATTATTTCTCTTTTCCAGTTTCAGCTGATTTAGTATTTTTATGTTTCTCTTACTTTCTGTCCGTGGGAACCCTAGGATTTATGTTTGTCATACTTTCTGTCCGTGGAAACCCCAGGATTTATGTTTGTGTTCCTTTCTGTCAGTGGAAACCCCAGGCTATATATTTGTCTTCCTTTCTGTCAGTGGAAACCCCAGGCTACATATTTGTCTTCCTTTCTGTCAGTGGAAACCCCAGGCTATATATTTGTCTTCCTTTCTGTCAATGGAAACCCCAGGCTATATATATGTCTTCCTTTCTGTCAGTGGAAACCCCAGGCTATATATATGTCTTCCTTTCTGTCAGTGGAAACCCCAGGCTATATATTTGTCTTCCTTTCTGTCAGTGGTAACCCCAGGCTATATATTTGTCTTCCTTTCTGTCAGTGGAAACTCCAGGCTATATATTTGTCTTCCTTTCTGTCAATGGAAACTCCAGGCTATATATTTGTCTTCGTTTCTGTCAGTGGAAACCCCAGGCTATATATTTGTCTTCCTTTCTGTCAATGGAAACCCCAGGCTATATATTTGTCTTCCTTTCTGTCAGTGGTAACCCCAGGCTATATATTTGTCTTCCTTTCTGTCAATGGAAACCCCAGGCTATATATTTGTCTTCCTTTCTGTCAGTGGTAACCCCAGGCTATATATTTGTCTTCCTTTCTGTCAGTGGAAACCCTAGTACTGAGGGCGAGCCGAAAAGTAAGCGCAAATCAAGAAATGTAATGACTGAAAAAAATATATGAGAAGACTCGAGAGGAAGTCTAGAAGTCTTGTCAGATATTTTTTTCAATGATTTGCGGTTATTTTTTCACTAGTTCTCGTATATAAACCGTGAGACTTCGAGCTCTTGTTTTTCAGTTTTCTACACACTACCATCCAAACTGCCACAAAACAGAACTTGTCTGTCATGCAGACATAACCTTCTTCCTTCTATAGGTTCTTTTTTAAATAGAGAACATCCATGGCTGGCGTGTCGCCACAGCAGAGCCAAAGTAACTTGATACAAAGGTAATGTTTTATGCAGTTGTGTCCCTTCCATAGGCTCCGGTGGAAAAAATCAATTATGTGATGTGGTCGAACATCATTAAGAATTCACAAGATAACAGCTCACTGAAAAAAAAAATATATACTCACGTTATTATAGACGTTATTTTTGCATAAAAGAGATAGATTTGTGTCAGAACGTCACATTTTAAAACTCGTTACAAACAAAAAACAGCAACAAAATTATTGGAATTTTCAAAACGCCTTCTAAAAGCTAGTTTGGTGTCTCCACGGAATAGCTCTATGTCCATTTGCTAGTGTGCATACTAGCTGTATCAGTTCAGTGTATCATCTGGGGGAAAGGGGAACACAGAGACGATTTACCTTCCATGTAAATTTTAAACAGTATTCCTGATATAAGAATTATAAGCTCTCTTATGTGAATATGAACAAGAGAACCAACACAGAACTGTTGTAAGATAAATGAACACAATTATACGGAGCAATTGGAAAGACGGAAGAAGAGGAGAGGGAGGAGGAGGAAGAGAAGGAGGAGGAGGAGGAAGAGAAGGAGGAGGGGAGGAGGAGAAACATGAAAAAGGAGGAGGATGAGCAATAAGAAAAAGAGAATGGAAGAGGAAGGGTAAGAAAAAGGAGGAGGACCAAGAAGAATAAGGAGGAGGAGGAAGAGGAGGAGCAAGAAAAAGGAGGAGGAGCAAGAAGAAGAAAAAGGAGGAGGAGGAAGAGGAGGAGCAAGAAAAAGGAGGAGGAGCAAGAAGAAGAAAAAGGAGGAAGAGGATGAGCTAGAAAAAGAAGGAGGAAGAGGAGGAGCAAGAAGAAGAAGAAAAAATGAGGAGGAGGATCAAGAGAAAAAAATAAGAAAGGAGAAAGGAGCAAGAAGAAGGAAAAGGAGGAGGAGGAAGAGGAGGAGCAAGAAGAAGAAAAAAGAAGAGGAAGAAGAAGAGGAGGAGGAGGAGAAGAAACATGAAAAAGGAGGAGGATGAGCAATAAGAAGAAGAGAAAGAAAGAGGAGAGGGTAAGAAAAAAAGGAGGAGGACCAAGAAGAAAAAGGAGGAGGAAGAAGAAGAAGAAGAGATAATAATCCTCATCACCTGATAAGACAATTGTGAAGCAGGCAGATGTGTGATGTTTGTGGCTGTTGCTAAACATAATCTTTGGAACAACCATGTCAAGTCTTACTCTACTGAAATTTCACTGGCACAATCAGTCACAGAAAGAGCAGTCCATATTTGTGCTGCAAGGTCGAGTCCATGCTTGCATTGTCAACTTTGGTGCCTCATTTCATACGAAAAAATGAAGCGGAGTCTGTGGGCAGTTGCTCTCCATGTGGCAGGATCTTTCGCAAGTCTATCAAGTCTGACTGAAAAAAAAAATCTTTTCATGTACACCTTACAGATGTCTTTGTGCCTCATGTACATCTTACAGAGATCCTTGTGCCTCATGTACATCTTACAGATATCTTTATGTCTGATGTACATCTTACATCTTACAATATAACTTTGTATCTCATGTTTCTTATCTTATATCTTATCTTATATCTTTCCCGTGCCATTAAACGTCACATAGGGCTCGCAAAGTAGTTCGCCAATTTTTCTTGTCTTCGGCGAGTCTTTCAACCTCATCAAAGGATTTTATGCCTGTTAATTTGGCCTCTCATAACAATGTCCTCTTCAGAGTTTCACGCGGTCTGCCTCTTTTTCTTTGGCCTGTTGTGTTCCACATGTCTAGTCTACCTTTTATCCTCTTCCGCCATTCCCTCCCCTCCCCTCCCCCACGCATATTTACTCCGAAAGGTCAACATGTAATAAATAATATAAACAGCAAACATAACAAAACTCATTCTCGGAGAAAACTAAGAATTATTCAAAGTATGAAAAGTAACAAAAGCCCAAGAAATGAAACAAATATTATTTTGGAAATAACTGGAGGATACTTCCTCCAAGGATAATAAACAACACACAAACAGAATTGAAATAAAAAGGGGAAACAGATGTTAGATTAGATAATAAGAATAGCATACTTCACGTAAGCAATAAATTCAATTTTTCATTAGGGTATGTCGTTTTTCAGTTCTCGTTTATAGATCCCCCCTCCCCTAAATCGATATTGTTCGTGTGCGTTTTTCTTTTATTTCGGCTGATCGTATCTGTAACAAATCCGACATTGTGAACAGCTAACGTGCTGGTCTATCGAGTATTATAAAGATCAATCTGTGTTGTATTGAACCGCTTTGTGTATACTTGCAGGAAAATATTAAAAACTTTACCCTCAAAATCTGACTGGCGAAGTGGTTAGTGCACTGGTCTCTCATGGCGAAGGTCGAGGGTTCGTATCCGGCCGGAGGCACCCCAGTCACCCAGCTGTAGAAATGGGTACCCGACTTCTTCTGGAGTTGGAGAAGGAAAGGCAGCCAGGCGTGATACTGACTATATCACCCTCTAGTGTGCTGACAGATCAAGGAAAATATGGACACTAACACCATATCCCTATGTGCCTCTAAGGCATGAGAGGATTGCCTTTACCTTTTTTTTTTACCTCAAAATCGGCTGGCTAACAAGCAACATAAGAAAATCGTATTTGTAGGTATACAGTCTCAGTACTTTCAAGTACGCGTAGTTTGTCAGTGATTACAGAAATCACATCTTCATGCGTGAAGTGTGAATTGAACTGGAGAAAGTCAAGAACTTTATTTTCCCGAAACAACTTTTACTGAATTGTTATAAAACAGACTCTATAAATCTGTTTTACCCACTTAATAAGTTACATCTCGTTTTCGCGCGCGCTCTTTGTTAGAAACCATAACGCATGCGTGACGGACTGGCTGCACTGGCACTACTTCGTGTCCAGATCACTACATCTGAGATGTGCTCAGGCCAGTTATAACCGCACGTGTCTTGTTAAACTGCCAGGTTATCTGAATATCTGTTCACAGAGGATTGGCGCTGTTTTGTGACATTATTTTTCTCTTTCCATTGATTTTCTGGCTTGTAAAGTTTCATATTCAACACACGACGCGGAGTAAACTGACAAGGAATTTCGAGAAGGATAAGGAATTTGCAGTAACCGGTAACATATATTACTGAGGTAAGCGAACATCGTTGGTTAAAGGACGCGATTTAAACGTGAATTATTTTTTTCTTTAACAGTGATACAAAGCTGCATTAATAGTTTTATTTAGTATGTGCTGCCAGTGATGTCAGGGTGCTGATACTGACACTTTAAGTTTGTGATGTTAGGGTGCTGATACTGGCACTTTAAGTTTGTGCTGCTAGTGATGTTAGGGTGCTGATACTGGCACTTTAAGTTTGTGCTGCTAGTGATGTTAGGGTGCTGATACTGGCACTTTAAGTTTGTGCTGCTAGTGATGTTAGGGTGCTGATACTGGCACTTTAAGTTTGTGCTGCTAGTGATGTTAGGGTGCTGATACTGGCACTTTAAGTTTGTGCTGTTAGTGATGTTAGGGTGCTGATACTGGCACTCAGAGTTTGTGCTGTTAGTGATGTTAGGGTGCTGATACTGGCACTCAGAGTTTGTGCTGTTAGTGATGTTAGGGTGCTGATACTGGCACTCAGAGTTTGTGCTGTTAGTGATGTTAGGGTGCTGATACTGGCACTCAGAGTTTGTGCTGCTAGTGATGTTAGGGTGCTGATACTGGCACTTTAAGTTTGTGCTGCTAGTGATGTTAGGGTGCTGATACTGGCACTCAGAGTTTGTGCTGCTAGTGATGTTAGGGTGCTGATACTGGCACTTTAAGTTTGTGCTGCTAGTGATGTTAGGGTGCTGATACTGGCACTCAGAGTTTGTGCTGCTAGTGATGTTAGAGTGATGATACTGCCACTTTGAGTAGACATTTGTGATATATATGATCATGAATAAGTAAATTAGATTCTTATTATTTTTGTATTAGCTGTCTGTCTTGCATATTTGTCTGAGGATTTGTGTGTTAATGAGCGTCCCCAATTTTCCAGTATGTATCTGATCCATCCATCCATCCATCCATCCATCCATCCATCCATCCATCCGTCCATCCGTCCGTCCGTCCGTCCGTCCATCCATCCATCCATCCATCCATCCATCCGTCCGTCCGTCTCTCTTATTCTGTCATTTTACTTACGTAATTGTCACATTTCTTTGTCGTATGTCCGTATCTGAGAAAGGATGTTGAGCAATAGAGGGCTCACCTGGGCAAGAGCAGAAAAAAAGGCGAAGGACAGGCATTTGTGGAAAACCCTTGCGGAAGCCCCATGTGCCCTGGGCACTTAAGGTTCAGAGAGAGAGAGAGAGAGAGAGAGAGAGTGATGTCCGTATCTCAGCTGCTTGTTTGTCTAATTCGTCCTGTCATCCAATCGATCTTTCCGCTATTATGAGCCAGTCTTTGTCGTGGTCTCACAATGACTGAGTCCTCTCTACAAACACTGACAGAACCACCAGAACATACAACATACTCTCACAGAAATAATTGTTTTAAAAAAATGCTCAGCTGCACACACTGAAAAAAATAGAACTTTCAAGAGAAATTCACTTAAACCAGTGGAAAAGAGTCAAGTTCAAGGAAGACCAGTTCAAGAGTCTCGCATCTAAAGTTCCCATCATCTTCTACGCTGGCGCAGAAACCAACAAACAAGTAGGAAAAGAAGTCAGTCCATCTGGCAGGTCATCTAAAAAAATAAAATAAAATGATCACTTAAAGACACAGATTAGGAGCGAAGACGCTGTCCGATTAGGCAATCAGTGAACCATAGCTGATATGCTAGTGTCAGGGTTAGCAAACCATATCTGATATGCTAGCGTCAGGGTTAGCAAACCATAGCTGATGTGTTAGCATCAGGGTTAGCGAACCATAGCTGATATGCTAGCGTCAGGGTTAGCAAACCATAGCTGATATGCTAGCGTCAGGGTTAGCGAACTATAGCTGAGCAAAACCCTCTCCCACCTCTCCGTTGGTACCCCAAGTAACAGGCATGGCCTGGCTAACAGGGGCAGGGATCGCCATAGTCCCCATGGTGGTGGAGTCTGCTAAAGAAGCATTGCACACTCCCTGCTTTTTAGCCGTACTCCGGGACTGAAAAAAATAGCTGACATAACCCACTCCCACGCCGATACGATGCTGTGCCTCAACACCTCTACAGCATCGGCTGCAAAGAACACAGCTCGCAGTTACAGGGAGACAGCACAAGACAACAAGAAAAGAAAGTCAAAGATTTTGATTTTTTAGAACAATGCGCTTAGCACTCTTACGTGGATCTGAAACATGGACCCATTTGAGACAGGAGGAAATAAAAACAGAACATCCATTGGCAGGACAAAATCATCAGCTCTTATGTGCAAAAAACGTGTTAAGATCCATTCGTAATGGCAACACTCAACAACAGAAGATTAAGATGGCTAAAACATCATTCAGAAATAGATAACTGTATTTGCAAATAGATGTTATATGGCGAATTTCTGAAGGGATGAAGGCAACAAAGTAGACCAAAAGTAGGATACGAGTATATATGTAATACATCAAAGACAGGACTTGAAAGATCTGTGGACCGCTGCTTAAGACAGTTGTATCATTTCAGGAGTGATGAGAGGGACAAACTTGCAGACAAAAAAGACGCAGGCATAAAGAGAAAAAGACAGGGCCTGGCAAAGCAAACCTGGTTTATTGTTACTACGACCAATCATGCCTTTCACATACTAGCAGAAAAGAGTAAAAAACGACGCTTCTCATCTGCTACAAACTGAGAAACATATACCGCTTTCAAAACTTTCTAAGACGAGAGAACCCATAAACAGTCACCCCGTCCCTTCACCAACTGCTTATCTGCCTGTGCGCCTGTAACAGATGATACATTCACAGCCTGTCTCTAAAAAACCACGTTTTCCGACCATGTTTGCTTAAAAATTACATAAGACAGGCTAATCAATATTGTGTCCAGGCACGTTTATGCTCGTAATTCATGAACCCTAAACGTGCTTCTCCGTTTATTACATGTTTATCGCTGAACACAGAGCTATAATAAATTTACCCCGCTTCATAAACAGTTTATCTGGAACTGTATAATCACTGATGTGGCTATACGAGAATTAACAAAACAGTTATTGTTCTTTCATAAATTGGGAGACGGTGTCATCATCATCAGGTGCCGTGCCGACTGGCGTTGGCAGTTATGCTTCTCCAGAGGGCACTATCCTTCATGCAGGCCATCAGCTCAGTTGGTGATGTCCTCTCACATCATCTCGTCAGACTGTCCAGTATCATTTCTCTCGGTCTTTCTCTGGATCTTCTCTCCTCTCTTTTTCCTGTTGTTATAATATTTTCAATGCCCCCTTTCTCATTGCATGTCCTATGAAAGTACATTGTCTCTCTCTTATTTTTTTTTTTACCAGGTTTTTGTCTCTCCAGCTCTTCTCATACATTCTTCATTAGTTATTTTTGCTGTCGAGGGAATTCTCAACATTCTTCTAATAAACAACATTTCTACTGCTTCAAATGATTTTTGTGCAGACATGCCTATTGTCCATGATTCACTTCCATATAATAAGAGTGCAATGAAGCTGGACAGAAGCAAGGACAAGGCTTTATGGTGGCTGGTTCATCACAGCGCAATGAAGTTAAGTTGTAGAGAGGCAAAGACAAGGCTTTATGGTGGCTGGTTCATCACAGCGCAATTAAGTTGTATAGAGGCAAAGACAAGGGTTTATGGTGGCTGGTTTATCACAGTGCAATGAAGCTGAAGAGAGGCAGAGACAAGGCTTTATGGTGGCTGGTTCATCACAGTCAATGAAGCTGAAGAGAGGCAGAGACAAGGCTTTATGGTGGCTGGTTCATCATAGTGCAATGAAGCTGAACAGAGGCAGAGACAAGGCTTTATGGTGGCTGGTTCATCACAGTGCAATGAAGCTGAACAGAGGCAGAGACAAGGCTTTATGGTGGCTGGTTCATCACAGTGCAATGAAGCTGAACAGAGGCAGAGACAAGGCTTTATGGTGGCTGGTCCGTCCAACACAGTTAGATAAAACCTCTGACCATTCAACGACAATCTCTCGCTGATATGTGATTGTGCCTTATCACGTTCAATTATGGACTGCTCTCTTTTAGGCTGTACTTTTCCAAGTCACGCTCAAAATCTTCTCAGTGTTTCAAAACAGATATCAGAACTTATTGCTAGGCATAATTTCCGAATGCAGCACACCTTTTGCATTCTAGAAGACTTTTAGCATTACATTATATGCTATCATCATCAATTGTGTTTATGGACCTCTGTAACGAAATTAAATTAACTCTTTCACTCCTCATTTAACTTCCATGATTTTTTCAGAATAGATTTTGATGAGAAACTTTTGTAGGAAAAAAAAGAACTAAAAGGAAGCTACCCTATAGTTTACAAGTATCTCTCTCTCTCTCTGAACCTTAAGTGCCCAGGGCACATGGGGCTTCCGCAAGGGTTTTCCACAAATGCCTGTCCTTTGCATTTTTTTCTGCTCTTGCCCAGGTGAGCCCTCTATTGCTCAACATCCTTTCTGTTGTTGTTCTTCATGTCTCTTTTGGTCTACCCTTACTTCTGTTCCCCTGTGGTGTCCATCTTAGTGCTATTTTTGGTAGTGAGTTGTCAGTCATTCGTAGCACATGCCCCAACCATCGCCAGCGTCTTTCCTCAATAACTGTTGTCAGTGGTTTCATCTGCATTTCTGCTAATAAGATGTTATTTCTTATGGTGTTTGGCCAAAATATTTTTCTAATTCTTCGTAAACATTTAGTCTGGAAAGAATTCAACTTGTTTTCTATGGTTTTGGTGATTTTCCAGCATTCACTACCATAGAGTAGTACACTTAGAACATTACTCTTAAATATCCTGATTTTTATATTTATGCTTAGTTTTTTTTATTTCCATATAGTCTGCAGCATTGCAAAAGCCTGGTTTGCTCTAGTAAGTCTACTGTTGGTGTCCTCTGTGCTGTCTCCATTTTCTACTACTCTGCTGCCAAGGTATACAAATTCGTTGACCTCCTCCACTAACTTGTTATCTACTCTGAGTACATTTCTGTTGTTCACATTTTGCTTCATTAACTTTGTCTTTCCTACGTTGATCTTTAGTCCTATGTTGTTTGCATTCTGAGTTAGCTTGTTTATTTTATCTTGCATATCTTTGTGACTGCTTGATAATAGACAAATGTCGTCCGCAAAGTCAAGGTCCTCCAGCACTGTGTCAAGGGTCCATTGTAATCCTCTGCGTTTGTCTGATGTTGCCTCCTTCATTAACCAGTCTACTGCCAAGATAAATAATGTTGGTGATAGTACACATCCCTGTTTCACTCCTGTTTGTACCCTAAAGCTGCTGGAGGTATGTTCTCCACAGATAACTTTGCACTGAAAACCCTCGTATAGGGCTTTGATTACATTAACTATTTTATGGGGGAGGCCATGCCATCTTAGGATTTTCCACAGTGCATCTCTGTTGATACTGTCAAAGGCTTTCTCAAAATCTATGAATAATGCATATGTTGTACTATGCCACTCATTTGCCTGTTCTAATATTTGTCTAAGTACAAATATGTGGTCTATGCATGATCTTCCTTTCCTAAATCCTGCCTGCTCTTTCCGAAGTTTTTCAAGTGTTGGTACAATTCTGTTGATAATTATTCTGCAAAATACTTTACTAGTGAGTGGCAATAGGGTAATGCCTCTCCAGTTCCCGCAATCTCTGAGGTCACCCTTCTTTGGTAGTTTTACTATAAGACCAGTTTTCCACTCCTCTGGGGCTTTTTCTAAATCCCAAATTTGTTGTAATATCCGGCAAAGTTGTTTTGGTGTTTCTGTTTCTTCTGCTTTCAAAATCTCAGCAGTCACTTCATCTTCACCTGGTGCCCTGTCTGATTTTAGCTTCTTTATCGCCTCCTTTACTTCATTTATTGTTATTGGTCCTGTATTGCTGTTTAGTTTCGTTTTTGCTTCAAGTATGTCTATTGTTTGTGCTGCTTGTGTTCTGTTTAGTAGGGTGTTAAAGTGTTCCCTCCATCTTTCAATTTTCTCTCTTTCTCCATTGACCAGTTGTCCATTTTGTGTTCTTACTGCACTTTCACATCTTGTGTTGAAGTTACCTGTCATCTGCTCTGTGAAGTTTACAAGTATAGACTGAGTTAAAGATATGCTACTTTTCGTTTTATTTCAACTTTGACTAAACATCACACAGAACAGGTGCGCAAAGATCTATCAGCCCCGTCAGTGCCGTTTTGTATTGAAACAGTTAAAATGACGCACCTAACATTAATTACCTGTCACAGCAGTATCACCTTCGCATATTAAAGAGCACGGCAGCAAGTGAATTCTCTTCTTCTTCATTTAAAAAATTGAGCATCAAGGATGTAGCATTAATGATTAATGTTTAATGATTTTCATCAACTCAAGCCCAGTGAATCTCACAAGCAGAGCCGCAAGCCTTTTTTTTTTTACCCCTCTCCGTAGCGTGGAAAATAAGTTCTAAGTGGGCCCTTCGTCTAGATTAAGTGCAACCCAAACTGGAACAGCACTGATGTCCAGACATTTATTCTCTCTCTCTCTCTCCTCTCTCTCTCTCTCTCTCTCTCTCTTAACTTGTTAGATATTGTTAGAAATTATTTTAATGTTTGTTAAAAAAACATATGTTAGAAGATCTGTATTTACAATGTATTTTTATTTATGTATATGTCTGCGTGTGTATGTGTGCGTGAGTGCTATTTTATTAGGTTAATGACTTCTTCTCTTTTACCTTGAATGTAGTAGCTAAATCTTACACTCGTTTGATATGTTTTTCCTAATTTAATTTGTATTTTTGTACTAAATCAAGTGTGTGGGAAGAATGAAAGATGGAGTGATGAAGGGCAGAATGTAAGGCGGGACTGCGTGCCCAATTCTTTACCCTTGAAAAATAAAGATTATTCATTCATTCATTCATTCTCTCTCTCTCTCTCTCTCTCTCTCTCTCTTCGCAAGCAAACTTACTTACTTTCATTCGTTCAGGAAAATCAGTGGAAGACATGTTAAAAAATCTGTTACAGAAAGCCCGTTAAATGCACAATGAAATAAATGTCTCCATGTTGTCCCCCCCCCCATCTTTAATCCAGTGCCCCTCTTGGTTACAAGATCTCAAAGCAATACTAATTATAATGGGAAGTTTTTTTCAAACTCATCTCAGTTTGTACTTTAGTGTGTATACAACACCAAAACACACACACACACACACACACACACACGCACACTCACATAAAATAGGAGGCATTAATCTTCAATGCACACACACTCACACACATTCACACATAACATCCAGACTGTAATTCACTTGTATTCGACACTCCGAATGCTAGTTTTCGAATACTGTGTCCAAGAGGGTTTACTCTTCTGATCAATGATGATGATGATACTGTTTTCATCTTTGCCCAGGGGGCCACGTACAGAAAGATGGGAGGGTGTCAGCCCAAAAAGCTGAGATGACAGGTCTCGCCGTAAGCCCCATCTATATATTTAAAACGTCGATCTCTAATTCTATCATCGGGCTGTCATGCTAAAACTTCTGTCCAAAGAGTGAAGCGAAGAAGAGAAACTGCACTTTTTAGCTATGTATACCAGTCATGCCACCAGAGCGAATGTGTATAGTTTCTAAAATAATAAATGCAACGCACATTTCAGACTAAACGTCTTCCCAGCATTCTTCTTGTCAGTGCTTCTGACTGCAGTGGTAGAAATATTCTCATAAACAGCTTGTGTTAAAGCTGTTCGTGTATTGATTACATTAGTTGAGCAAAGCGCTGGGACGGATATCAACATATCTTGCGTGAAGAGCTGTGTCGATAAAGCTGTTTCCACGAAGAGTTTCTACATAATTTTTTCTATCTATCTATCTATCTATCTATCTATCTATCTATCTATCTATCTATCTATCTATCTATCTATCTATCTATCTATCTATCTATCTATCTATCTATCTATCCATCCGTCCGTCCGTCCGTCCGTCTGTCTGTTTATCTGTCTGTCTGTCTGTGTCTGTCTGTGAGTGTTTTTTTTTTCAAACAAGACATATTAAAGCCTTCCTGTGTGTGTATTGCGTCGATAAAATTTTTGATTCAGTTTTTTGTTTTAAATTAAACGGCTTTTTACTGACATGAGAGCTGAAAAAAAAATATTCGAGCAAGTACTTTGGAATGTAGATGTACTTTGGATTTTAGATGTACTTTGGAGTGTAGATGAACACATTCAAACCGAAGTTGTTTTCATCTAATCTCTTCGTGATCGGCGTGAGACGTTAATAGTAATATAGTTCCACGTAATCGGTGTAGTGTGTTTGATAATGTAAGCTGGTTATTCTACACACATCAAGAGTGGACGCCTGAAAAGCTAGGAGGTTACTGTATCGGGGGGTTATGGTGTGCTTGGAAATGAAACTCAGTCGTGAAGACAAAAGTGTAAAAGAATGATGAATTCTGAGATTTCGTTAGTTTATAATTACGTTTGCTTTTTTTTTTCCTACTGGTCTAGCGACCGAATGGTCGCGAAGGTTCGAATCCCCAGCTGAGCTGGATTTTTTTTCTGACCAATGCGGCCCCGAGGTCGACCCAGCTTCGTGAAATGGTTACCAGAGAAAATCTGAGAAGGAATGGCAGCGAGGATAGGAACTGTCCACCCTACCTGATATCTGATGGCCCAGCATAATGAGGTCTCTAACGCTTCACCCCCTATGCTATGGGACTACCGTTACTGTTACCTTTTTTTTTCTAGTAGTGATTATGTCTTTGCATACACAATCGGGCATTACACCCTATATAGTTGAAACGTAGAAAGAGAGAATGAATGAATAATCTTTATTTTTAAAGGGTAAAGAATTGGGCACGCAGGCCCGTCTTACATTCTGCCCATTCTGAGAGAGAGAGAGAGAGAGAGAGAGAGAGAGAGAGAGAGAGAGCATGATCCCCATATCTGAAAAAAAAACCCAACAAAACACACTAGTTTATTTTACAAACCACTGAACAACTTGGAAGTAACAAAACATCACAGTCCTCCTTTTTATCTGGTTGTTCGCGTGTACTCATTATTTCAGAACACAAGGTCAAGCATATCTTCAGTTACTTGTTTGTAGTCTACCACAACTAGCCTGCTGCTGTACGAATGTTTTTTTTTCGTTCGGAAGAAACACAGCTCTGACCTTTGCTGGTCACGTCTGTCCAGAACTGAGGAGATGCCAACACAGGAGCCAACATTCGCGCCGTCTCCTTCCCATTTCCTTGATTTCGTGTGACTTTGTGGTTGCTCGCGTCAGTAACCAACGGAGTCTCAGAACTCATCATTTCTTCACATTTTATCTCCACGAGTGAATTTCATCACCAAAGCCATCTTTAAACTTACTTTCAGTTTCGTCAACATTTCACATACTATATTGTAATGGCTGACTGTCTCGCCACCCTTCTTAGTCGCTCGCATTCCAGCGCCCTTTTCGTGGTTTTGTGGTGACTCACTAGGCCGTTTTTCCTTTCTCGTCCCCTTACTACTGCGCTCACCTCTATTTTTGTTTCTCAAAGCGAAGATTGTAGCTCGGATACAACGCAAACGTTCCAGTCATTCCATGTATAGAAATGGGTGCTCGGTTCGTTGTGGAGTTGGAGAAAGGACGGCGATAGGCCATATCACTCACTAGTGCGTCGACAAGTCCAGGAAAATATGGGTACTAGCGTCATAACACAACGCAGAGATAAGGTAGATGAGCGAACAACAACAACCAGTCTCATGGATGATCAGAAAAAGGAGATGGGCATACATCGGTCACGTGATGAGAAGAAACAGTCAGAGAATCCCAAAACAAGTTATCAAGTAGAACACTACAGGCCGAAGAAAAAGAGGCCGACCACGTGAAACTCTAAAGAGGACATTGTTAAGAGAGGCCAAATTAGTAGGCATAAAATCCCTTGATGAGGTTGAAAAGCTCGCCGAGGCGAACTACCATGCAAGCCCTATGTGACGTTTAACGGGAAGGATGTAAATGGACGTAAGAAGATTAGCATTACAATAGTCAGTGCACCGTGTCACATCTTCTAATATCTTTTGTTCTAGGTAATAAAACATAGATCGATATAATGTAAACATATGATTATTCTGTAAATGAAAACATTGGGGAGATAGTTATCTATTACAAATTACTAGGTTTAGCGTCGTTGCTAACTTATTTCTTATACAGTATATGGCAACCAGAAATATGATGCGTATGAAAGAGAACAAGCGATTTGTAGTCACATGGATACAGCAGGCATTTCTCTTACAGCCGGCAAAACTTGTAGCTAGAAATAGCCGGCCACTTTAAAGAAGACGTCACGATGAAAATCATTTGTCACGATTTCATTAGCGCTCTTGACAGCCACTGATCTAGATTACTACGACACGTGAGTTCTTATCTATCACCTGTAGGTCTACTCTTATGGGCTGGACCAGGGACCGTCTAGTTTCAATAAAATTTCTATGCTTTTTTTTTTCTCTTACAACACTGACAGCATCATGAAACTTTACATTTATTTGCGGATCAGAGCACGGCAGCAAGTGAATTCTCTTCTTCTTCATTAAAAAAATTGAGCATCAAGGATGTAGCATTAATGATTAATGTTTAATGATTTTCATCAACTCAAGCCCAGTGAATCTCACAAGCAGAGCCGCAAGCCTTTTTTTTTTTTTACCCTTCTCCGTAGCGTGGAAAATAAGTTCTAAGTGGGCCCTTCGTCTAGATTAAGTGCAACCCAAACTGGAACAGCACTGATGCCCAGACATTTATTCTCTCTCTCTCTCTCTCTCTCTCTTCGCAAGCAAACTTACTTACTTTCATTCGTTCAGGAAAATCAGCGGAAGACATGTAAAAAACACGCTTAAGAGAGCGATTTGTTTACTGAAGAGTAACTAAGCCATCCCGTATCATACGGGATTGTCCTGTATTTTAAAGATTCGTCCTAGGAAAGGTATTAATTTCAGAGAGACGTCTAAATATTCCCCCATTTTAAAATACTACCCATAATGCCCTGTATTCTGGTCTTTGATCGCCGCATGCTTTGACATAAAGGGAGTTTCAGTTTTTGTGTGGGTAGCTAAGAAGTAAATTTTCTGTCCAGACCCCATCCCCAACAAACCCCTACCCCTGCTTGATGCAGTGTGCCGTATTTGAACTTACAAAGGTTAATTGTAGGAAGGCGGTGAACAATAATAACCGTGGCTGAAACCGGAACCATTGGACCTGTAATCTTGTAAGATGCTACCTAAAGAAATGGAGAAATATTTTTAAAATTCGGGTCTGGGGTCAACTCTGAGGAGAAGGGGCTGGAGAAGGGAAAATTTTTTTTTTCCGTAGGAAGTGGATCCAGGTTCTAGAGGGCTCTCGTTTATTTAATCTGACGTGAATGTATTGCCCAGGTCATGCGAGAGTCCAAGGTAGTGGGAAAGCGGGCAGGCTAGCAGGCACGACTGCAAGACAGGGTACATTTAGAACGGACATGGAGGAGATTGCAAGAGCCACCTTGGAAAGGATGCGTATGGAGGACGAGCACAGGGCTGCACATCAGGAGAGGGAGGAGAAGGGAAGTGGAGTTTTTTTTTTCTGAACGAAGTAGTTTAGCCCGCGTTACCTACAACCAAGAGTGAGGCTGGCTCCATCAGCAGGCGCACGCTTCAGTGAGGTTGGAACGGAAGGCGGAGCACGTATGGGAATGTCAGGAGTGCGGGGATGCCAGTCTCTGATTGCAGATTACAGACCTCAGAAGTAGAAAACTCTCTTCTGAGATAAATCACTAGCATGAATATAAAGTGAACGTGCTTCATTTCCTACACAATTTAAAGTTTTGCCACGTATTAGTGGAGGATGTGTGCGGGTTAGGTTTATACACAGTGTATCTTATGGTTATACCAGCGGGCACTAACAATAAGTACCCGACATGCTAGAGCTGGTAAATCGCTCCTGAAAGCAAATGATGTAAGCGCATCAGATCTGCGCTGCACAAGCAGCTGTCAGTAAATAGTGAAGAAACAGAAGATCCTGGGGAAGTTCAGTCCTCGGATCACAGGACTTCGCCCGAGGCGAGGGCGAACCTTAAAAACAAATCTAAGGTGGTGTAACTTTCTGTTTGTCATCTGTCAAAGTATATGCAGCCTCCATACTGCTCTTGTGTTGTCATATTCTTCTGTCTTCCAGGAATTCACTACCAATCTATCAGAAGCGATGTCACAACTCAGCAGTCATAACAAAGCTTTAATTTAATGTACCTAGCAAGCTAACGTTACAATAACATATTATCACTGGCCTCCTTGTGCCTCATTCTTTTGTATTTTTTTTCAACACTGTATGAAGGAGCTTTAATTGTCATGTAATCTTTTAATTTCTCTTCAGCTATTGACCTATTGTTGAGTCTGTCAGTCTGTCGGTCTCCGAAAAAAATCCAAAATCTAGTATAAAATCGTTCAGATCAGAACTGTTAATCTTTACCTATTTCCCCACTCCTCGTCTGTATCAAGTATTAGGCCTGCGACTGCTCTGTGTTGGATGCTGATAGGAGTCTGGTGAAAATTATCTCCTCTTGAATTGCGCTGTCGATAATGAACTGTCACTGTGTCAGTCTATTATGTGTTGTGACCATCTCTCGATAATTTCCCTTGTTTTCGTACAAACCTCTTGAACATTCATTCATTCATTTGCATGTCCCTTGCGGAACTTTGCCTCCCTAACAGCACTCCTGTAGGCCTCTCGGTTGAGAGCAAGATGGCCTGCTGCTGCTGCTGCATCCATTTGCAGATTATCAACGATGTCTTGCAGCCATCTTCGTTTTGGTCTTCCTCTTTTTCTTTTTCTCATTATGTATCCTTCCAGTACGGTCTTCTCTAAATTATCATGACGTTTAATGTGTCCAAAATATTTAAGTTTTCTTTCTTTAATCTCTTTACTAGCCAGGCTTCTTCAATATTAAGCTCTTGTAGTATAGATATATTTGTGAATGAACATATTTACATTTATTTCACTGACAGTCATGTCTATAGTGTAATTCAGGTTACTTCGCCCCCCGGGCAGATAACCACCATATTAGGAGGCTGTTGTCCCTAACACTCATGCACCAGGTATCCATTTCTTACTTGTACGCATCCTTAGTGAAAAGAGAATTGATTCATCATACATCTGTACTAACAGAGATGTCCGAGAATATTCGATTAGGATATTGTAACGTTCGGGATATGTCTAATCATTACATACCTACTCAAGGGGAATAACTTTTGTTTTTCGTTGTATTTGAATTAATTGAGGTACTGTTCGCTATAAAACTGGTAGGAAGGAAGGGAAGCAACCTAATTACATTGGGCAAGCACAGACCAGAGAAATGAATAGGAAAAAAAAAGATATAACCGTCATAAAGGAAGCTTTCTTCATGGATTAAAAAAAAAGACACAAACTAAAAGCATTTTGGTCATACAGTAGATAAGACATCTTTTTTATTTGCTGTATATTTCATTCATATGCATATATTGATAGCAACATATATGCACTATATAGGAGAATATTTCAGAATGATTAAAGTGTGTAAGCTTGAAAAAAAAAAAGGTAGTCCTTCCCCTACCCCTGCTTGATGCAGTGTGCCGTATTTGAACTTACAAAGGTTAATTGTAGGAAGGCGGTGAACAATAATAACCGTGGCTGAAACCGGAACCATTGCACTTCCATTGGACCTGTAATCTTGTAAGATGCTACCTAAAGAAATGGAGAAATATTTAATTTTTTTCCTAGGGGGGAACTGCGTTCGCACAAAATGGCTGACATGATTGGGTAGAAGAAGACCAAAATTCCTTCCATTTTTGTTTTAACTCAGTCCAATCTCGTGTTTATTTATTTCTATTGTTACCGTCTATCATTGTCGTAATAAATTTAGCCTGTTTATATATCGTGCAATGAACCACAATCAGATGACATTTCGAAGGTATACCAATGAAAGAAGGCCCAAACAAAGCAAATAATCGTCGTGCTGGATATGACACATACTTCATAAAACGAGCTGATTCATGCACGCTATAAATTAATTACATATGCCCTAGCCCTCTATACGATAAAGAAATAATGTTCAAAGGAGGAAAATGGCTGATACCTCAGGTTTCCTCTTCATTTCACATTTACTAAAGATTTTTTTTTTCGCGGAAAGCCCGTGTTTTTGTGTGCAAACGATGGCTGTTGCCGAAATCAAATTTGGCTGTGAAGAGGTACATTCATACCCAGAGAACTACACAAACCATGCATATTTGTTCTCAGTGTGTAACATAGTGCCTTGTATGTTATGACTGTAGTATTGTTACAGCCTTGGATATTAGGATATTATTATTATTATTGTTGTTATTATTATTGTCATTTCAGATAAATGAGATTATTTATTTATTATGGGAATATTTATTATGAGAATATTAGCCAACATATCCTTATCAATGAATATTACAAAACGAGTCCTAAATGAAAAAAAAAAGATGGTGGTCCTTCCAGGGCGAGGCCCTTCCATTGCACTCCGGTTGGGTTGACCCCTGCGATCACCCCAAATGCGGGTGACTCGAGTGCGTAATTTTTTCGTAGGGGGGACTGCGTTCGCGCTATCCCCTGACATAAAGCAATTAGCATGATTGGTTAGAAGCAACAAGCATTTCTTCAATTTCTGTTTAAATTCAGTTCAATTTCTTGTCATTGCCTTAATAAATTTAACCTGTTGAATGTCAACCAGTGGAACACAAACCAATAAAATTTCGAAGGTATGCCCAAAAAAAAAAAAAATTTGTGAAGTGATGTGATGTGAAAAGAGTAGTATACGACACCTGTCCTTCGATTAACTAGATATGTCATTATTGTTCTATTTATCGCAAACAAAGAAAATTAATCTGCATGTCAATGCAAAAAAAATATTTGGAAGCTCATTTTTTTTCCCTGAGAAAAGTACTTCATTCACACGATCATTCGTATACATTTCCATTTTAAAAAATTTCTTAGAAGTTGTTTAATTACAGTTAACAAGGCTTTTTGTTTTCTTTGCTACCAGCATTTGTGTACTCGACTAGAGGTAACTGAGTTCAAAAACAAGAGTTAATCCAGCCTCCAGCAAACATTCTTTCATCCTAAGTGACAGCCGTTCTTCTATCATCAAAGAACTTCTGGCCGCATGTGATTACCATGTGAAAGCTGTACCAGATTTTTCTCCGCATCAAACAACTGGTCGAGTTGTATATGGGTGGCTGTGTGTCCAGAACGTCTTTTACGGTTAACAACCGAAGTGATCAGAAATTTTTAAGGTAAGTTTAGTTGCTGATGATGGATCTTGATGAAACTGAGAATAAGAGCGAAGACGACAGTGTTAGAGTGACGGCATAAACTAAAGAATCATAGCTGGCAAACTTTTATTCAACAGCGCGGTAGTTCTCCCAGTAACAAATTCAGCTTGACCCACGTGACTAAGGTCGCCTTGGTCCCAGTGGCGACACAATAATTGGTGTATAAGTATACAACCACACACCAAACACTGCAGTAAAGCTGTGATACTAGAATGTATAAAATCGGAAAAAAGTAGGAGCAGCTTTATTACTTAACGATTACAAAGTTGTGACGTTTCGGCGTGAGCCTTAATCATACAAAAACATACAGGACGAAGAAATAGGGAGAGGAGATAAAGTATAGATTTACATGAATACTGTTTAAAAAGGTTTTTTTTAAAGGAGTACTTAGCTGTAAATTGCAAGGTGTGGCTTGTCCGGCGGTGTGTGTCAGGAATGGATTGGTAGGGCGTGGAAATTGTTTAAATAGAGACCTGTGACATGTGGTCGGTGGGTTGTAACTGGGGGTGGTGGATGGGGAACCGGGGAGGGGAGAGAGAGTGACGCACTACTGGCCTAGCTAGGAGAATTTAAAACAGGTGATTGGGGAAGAGGTGTTGCAGAGAAGAGGGGTTGCAGAGAAAATAGCGGGGTTGCAGAGTGATGCCGTGAGGAAGTTTGAAAAGTAAGAAGGGGTGGATTTAGTGGAGAGGTACTATAATGATTGAAGAAGATGATGTTACGTGTAACTAAACAGCGAGTTTAACCCATGTGGTTCCAGCGTCCCATAATTTTGAATGCAGCGGTTCTCAAGTGCCAGGCGGCTTGTGTCATCTGCGTGACATTGTTTAATGAATCCAACTCGACTCCGACACTCGTGACATTTTCTCTGAAGCACCCCTATTGGCATACAAACGTGAGCCAAACCTTAAGGACATCCTCGTCCACAGCCACTTGAAGTAGAACCTTACATATGTTGGCACCAGAAAATGTAACTGCCCCCGCTGCGTTACCTGCCCTGTAGTTTGGGAAACGAAAACAATCACCTTTCCCAAAACTATCCTCACTCTTCATGAGGGATTCACATGCGAGTCCCGAAATGTGATATATGTCATCGTTTGCAAAAGATGCAGGATAACATATATCGGTGAGACTGGCCTCAGATTAGGGGACCACATGCAAAAACATCTGTACGACATCGCCCAGCATGCTTCGAAACCAGTCCCAAATCATTTCAATGGCCCCAACCACAGAGGCAAATCTGATTTTCTGGTAACAGCCATTAAACAATGTCACGCAGATGACACAAGCCGCCTGGCACTTGAGAACCGCTGCATTCAAAATTATGGGACGCTGGAACCACATGGGTTAAACTCGCTGTTTAGTTACACGTAACATCATCTTCTTCAATCATTATAGTACCTCTCCACTAAATCCACCCCTTCTTACTTTTCAAACTTCCTCACAGCATCACTCTGCAACCCCGCTATTTTCTCTGCAACCCCTCTTCTCTGCAACACCTCTTCCCCAATCACCTGTTTCAAATTCTCCTAGCTAGGCCAGTAGTGCGTCACTCTCTCTCCCCTCCCCGGTTCCCCATCCACCACCCCCAGTTACAACCCACCGACCACATGTCACAGGTCTCTATTTAAACAATTTCCACGTCCTACCAGATCCATTCCTGACACACACCGCCGGACAAGCCACACCTTGCAATTTACAGCTAAGTACTCCTTAAAAAAATTTTTTTAAACAGTATTCATGTAAATCTATACTTTATCTCCTCTCCCTATTTCTTCGTCCTGTATGTTTTTGTATGATTAAGGCTCACGCCGAAACGTCACAACTTTGTAATCGTTAAGTAATAAAGCTGCTCCTACTTTTGTCCGATTTTATACATTCCAGTGGCGATAGAGTCCGTGAAAAGCGTTGCTCCATTTTCCGCTTTTTTTTTTTTTAGCTTCGCTCTAGGTCTGCAAACAAGTGGCTGTGACCTATTCCCCACTCTATTTGATATGTTGCTTATTCTTTAACACTTTCACCATATTGACTGCATAGATTATTCTTCTTTCATTTCCAGAAGATAGAGCAAGGAAACTGTGGATTTAAGCTCATGGTAGTATGTTAGCTCAAGACTGAACTAAAGTGGCTTTCCCTAACTTCCTCGAATGAACCCAAGAAGCAGGCTTCTCAGCAAAGTCCACTACCTCGTCGATCACCACCTCATAGACCAAACTATATTGCCACAGACAGTCTACTTCTAGGACTTCCTTGCTTGGAACTAATGTGCAGTTTAGATTAGTCACGGTACCACATATCCCAAGGGAAGTTAGTCATTTAACACATATTCCAAGGGAGGTTACAGTCATTTATCACATATCCCAAGGGAAGTTAGTCAATTAACACATATTCCAAGAGAGGTTACATTCATTTATCACATACCCCAAGGGAAGCTGAGGCAGTCTTAGTCTTAGCTTTGTCTGTCATTATAGCTGTTGAAATTACTTTTATCATTCTTTGTGTCTAGTATATTTAGATTTTTTAAAAAATGAATATAGGTGGATATATTTTAATCTCTTTACATTTGCCTCATACATCCACACCTACGGTAAGCTACATCCTTCCACTTAAAAAAAAAATGAAACATCTAGTTTTAATTTTACATCCTCATCATCCCTTTCGCTGTTTGCTTACATTTTATACCTCATTTGTTTGTTTTTTTCCCCTCACTTTTACTTTCTTTTATATTTTTTAAACTGCACCATGCAGTGTGGAAATTCTTATAATTTTTTGAAGAGAATTCAGGGAATGATATTTTTCGATGCCTGGTAGGAGAAGTGAAAACAAAATGATGTCTAAGCAGAGAGTAGTTGAAATTATTTTTTTCCTTCTAGAGGCTGCTATCGTCAGAAAAGATGCCAACAACATCGGTTTCGGTAAAGTCACCACAAATTACCATCACCATCATTGCCATCAAAAGTCATACAGAAGCAATGGAACATGTTTAAAATAGACTTCATATTAATGAAAGTTGGACATATGTTGGCCACTTGATGAGAAGAAATGATCAGAGAATCCCAAAACAAGCTATCAAGTGGAACACAACAGGCCGAAGAAAAAGAGGCAGACCGCGTGAAACTCTGAAGAGGACATTGTTAAGAGAGGCCAAATTAACAGGCATCAAATCCTTTGATGAGGTTGAAAGACTCGTCGAAGACAGGAAAAATTGGCGAACTACTTTGCGAGCCCTATGTGAAGTTTAACGGCACGGGAAGGATATAAGATATAAGATTAATGAAAGTGATAGACATTTCCTGTGCCTAAATGGCGAAGATTCACATCATGATTATATATATATAAATATAGTATTTTTATTTGCAAAATCTAACCATTATGTCCGTTGGCTGAACTATACAGACAATGAAATCTTTATGTTTTTCTCATCTACAAGCTTCTGTTTCCTCTGCTAGCTTGTGTCGGTCTTTCTTTGATCTGTCATCGTTTTATATTCACACACGTTTTGTTGAACATCAGATTGCTCGTAAATCTGCTTGTGCAATGAAATGCTTTTATTTTTCTGTTCATCGGCTTTAGTGCGAATTTGCTGTAGATACACCCGCCCCCCCCCCCCACACACACACTATCTCTATGTTACTGCAAAATTAACCACAGTCGGAGTAGAAGTAGTGCGGGCCAATTGCCATCGCTCTACCCGTTCCCCCCTCCCCCATTCTAAACACAGAAAGTAACTCTTCTATAATTTTATCTGTAACAAGAAAAGAGTGGAACAACAGAGCTGTTGGTTGGGTCCCTCAAGGCCCTGGGTCCCAAGTGTGCAGGCCTGGCTCACCCCCCCCCCCCCAACACACCTTCTCACCTTGCCTCCCTTGTACATATTTGGCATATAATTTAGAAATAACCATCATGTATGTACCCCGAACACGCCCATTGAAACTCCTATCTCCTATTTATTATCTACATCAAATTACAGTGATTAGTAAAACCCGTCTTTTGTTGACTGACTGTCCAGATGTGCCTTAAACAAGAAGTTCGTAGTCTGCGACAGCTTATCAACTCGTGTACTGAAGTTCAAACCCTCATGCATGTTATAGTTTGATGACAGAATCTCTTCAAACAGATCATTCTTCATGCTGTCAGTTTTTTTTCCCCACTCTATTCACACCCGCAGCATCCAGCCTTTCCTGTTCAGCGTGTCCGACGCGGAAAATGTTCTCAAGGACGCTGATCCGCACGATTATCTCATGTACAGAGATCATGATACGGACAGAATCGTGCTGTCTGTTAGGTAAGCAAGCTGCAACAACGCTGCTGTTTTGTTATTATTGTTACTTTGAAACATGTTATTCCCTTAGATCTTGTGGGAAAAAAGTCCCCGTCCTCTCTTTCTTTCTCTCTTTCCCAACCCCACCCCCTCCCGAAACCGCTGCTAGTTCATTTCCATGTATTTACTGAAATCTGCGATAGACTTAATCAGTGTGTACAATAGACAGAAAAGAAGACAATTAAAGAAATACATAACAACTAAAATCGAAAAAAGCAATACATACTATCAAACATGTAAAGTATTTTAACATCTCAAAAGGCATGATCAGTCAGTCATTTGCATGTGTCTTGAGGAACTTTGCCTCCCTAACAGCACTCCTGTAGGCCTTTCGGTTTTAAGCAAGATGGTCTGCTGCTGATGCATCCATTCGCAGATCATCCACGATGTCTTGCTGTCATCTTTGCCTTGGCCTTCCTCTCTTTCTTTTTCTCCATTATGTACCCTTCCAAGACTGTCTTCTCTAAATTTTTGTGCCCAAAATATTTAAGTTTTCTGGAAAAGACATGATTATATATATATATATATCAGTCACTTTTGGGAGAAGATAAAACGGATGATCCCCATGCAGGATCACATGTATCCTGTCACATTGTCTATGGACTTCCACCTGAATTTGATACCCATCTATGCTTAGTATATGTCATTGAGGCATACATATAGGAGTTAATGGTGTTAAAAGTGCCCATATTTTCCTTGATCAGTTGGCACAATAGAGGGTGTTCACAAAGAAAGGTCAGGCAGGTTTCCTCCCCAGCCTAAACAGGAGTCAGGTACCCTTTTTTCCCATGACAATTTAGATAGGAGGAGTTAAGTACACATTTCTACAGCTCAGTTGACTGGGTTCCTCCAGCTAAGAATTAAAATAGTCACCTTTATCATGAGAGACAAATGCAGCAACCACTTCACTGTATAGGTGCCTTGCATAAGAGAAAATAGAATTTCCTTAAATATTTTATTACTGTGAATCGAAGAGGGATGATTGAAGCAGTGATTGTCATATTACTATTGTAACTTCTTGTGAGTTATTTACCATATGATAATGTAATTATTCCCTATTAAATTCAGGTGGAGTTATTCCAGTAATAATGATAGTTAAATGATTCGAGGTTATCTCTTTTTGACAGTAAACTACTAAGAGGCAGGAGTCCTCATGAAAAACTTAATTTAAAAAAGTCTTATAGTTTGATAAATCATGCTTAGATTTTAAGTAAAATCAGTCAGTTTCTCTCAACCTTCCTCAAACTTAAGGGCTACATCTGATCCTATCAAAATAAACCTCGTAGTATACTTTAGATTTCATTTTGATACCTTTAAGGCTACGTATGTTTTATATTTACTGTGATAAAGTTTCTCAGTTCTTGTGAAATGCAGATCGAGTAAATGGCTAAACTGATGTAGCTTCGGCAAAAGATGCAGCAAACACCCTGACAGACAGAAAACTAATGAAGATGTCCTCAAAGAAGTTTCAGGACAATGAAAACCAGTTAAGATGATAAGAAAGAGATGGTGAAAAAATTCTTGGGCATGCCATGAGAAAGCAGAAGTTAGAAAAAATTAGTAATGACTGGAAGATTCAAGGGGAAAAAAAGAAAAGAGGAAGACCAAGAGAACAATATTTTGGTGGATTGACCAAGAGCATGAAAAGAGAAAAGCATTTGAATAAATCAGAAACACCAAGGACTACACAATATGAAGAAACTATCCGGCAGGACACATAATTACAATAATAAAATCACCATTTACGTGTATCACTTTTCATATCTTTTCTCAAGTCCACATTTATGTTCTCCATGGCTGACTGTAGACTACTGATGTTTCTTTAAAAAATATTGGTCATTACCAGACAAGTGGCCCCTGAATAAGTCTCTTCTGCTGTGTTATTTATTATATGATTTTAAATAAAATTCCTATAAGAAAAATTTAGATCTTCCTTTGCAACTGTACCACTGTGAATTAATGAAACAATGTCTTTTAGTGACTTAGCTCTTTCTGTTATTTCATGGATGTTTATATATATATATATATACTTCTTCAGCTTTCTGAGCCATTAAGACTCATTGCTGCAGATAAAGTTTGCCTCCATTCCTCTCTGTTCCTAATCTTCCCTTTCCAGTTGGTGACACCAATTTCTTTTATATCCTTTTCTATGTTGTTTTTCCATGTCTGTCTTGGTCTACCCCTTGGTCTTCATGTGCATACATCATTTTCATTTGTCTGTTGTCTTCCATTCCTTCTGCATGGTCCAACTAGTGTAATCTGTTCAGTTTCAAGATGTTTAGAATTCACTGAGATTTAAATATATATATTTATAATTTATATACATATTTGCACAGGCTTCCCAGTTACATAAGACACTATAAAATAACTGAAATGAACACACTCTATTACTTGGAGGGTCAGCCATATGCATATTTGGACTCTATTGTTTTGTATCATCGGAAACACAAGCTTAATGGTGTCAAGCTCAGTAAACAGGTGATGTATAAGTTATCTTGTGACATTATTTCAGATATTTGCTTTGTCATTAGCCATAATGGTTTTGATGATTCATAATTGATTGGAGACACCATTTGTTGCGTAAGATAGAGAAGCATGATACCAAAGAACCTGATATGTCACATAATTTGTTATAATTAGATATAAAAACTTTTCTTTTGTCTCTTTCATCTCCATAATAAATATTTGCTTGTTTCAGAGAAGTCATAATACATTACAGTAAAAAAAATGTGTAAAATAAACACCTATTAAGAAAAAAAGATATCCAAAAATATAATCCTGTTGATTCATATTAAAGTAGAAACAATGTATGATGGAGCAAGAGTACTTTCTATGGCAATGTAATCATTGAACATGATGGAAGTCACCTTGTAATGCAAGGGAAGACTCAAAAGAGGCAAGAACTGAAAACTTATTACACACAAAAATGATGATGAATTGTTCAGTTTAATTTTTCTGTATTTTGCATATATATTATATAGATATACTGTTTACGAGTATAATGCTATACTGAAGAGGTTCTAAGCGAGGCTGGGCAAAAGAGAGAAATTATGGGAAAATTCAGAACATGATTTAGGTCCAGATTTATAGGACACATTTTTAAAAGAACCAAATCAGAACATATAGTGACAATAGGAAAACTGGAGTATTAAAGGGACAGAAGAAGGCAAAGAAACAAGATACCTGGCAGACTAAAAGAGTTGCTACCTGGCAGACTAAAAGAGTTGCTACCTGGCAGACTAAAAGAGTTTCTACCTGGCAGACTAAAAGAGTTTCTACCTGGCAGACTAAAAGAGTTTCTACCTGGCAGACTAAAAGAGTTGCTACCTGGCAGACTAAAAGAGTTTCTACCTGGCAGACTAAAAGAGTTTCTACCTGGCAGACTAAAAGAGTTTCTACCTGGCAGACTAAAAGAGTTGCTACCTGGCAGACTAAAAGAGTTTCTACCTGGCAGACTAAAAGAGTTTCTACCTGGCAGACTAAAAGAGTTTCTACCTGGCAGACTAAAAGAGTTTCTACCTGGCAGACTAAAAGAGTTGCTACCTGGCAGACTAAAAGAGTTGCTACCTGGCAGACTAAAAGAGTTTCTACCTGGCAGACTAAAAGAGTTTCTACCTGGCAGACTAAAAGAGTTTCTACCTGGCAGACTAAAAGAGTTGCTACCTGGCAGACTAAAAGAGTTTCTACCTGGCAGACTAAAAGAGTTGCTACCTGGCAGACTAAAAGAGTTGCTACCTGGCAGACTAAAAGAGTTGCTACCTGACAAACTAAAAGAGTTGCACAGAGCAGGGCCCAACACGCATCTTATAGAAAAAGCAAAGGACAGATGGTTGTGGAAATCAGTGACAACCAACACCTGACTGGCAGGGACCAGAGAGAGAGAATGCTAGTACTAAATTATACTGAGTGACCGTGATAGCGGGCAGAATGTCAGATGGACCTGCATGGCCAGTTCTTCACTCTCAGAAAATATGTTTGATTTGATCATTCTTTTGTTCGTTTTCTTCATTGAAAAAGGTTTTATATTGTGTTACATATTTATAGCATTTTTTAACAAAATATGAAATGTACAAGAGAAACTGTAAATGCTTGTTCAAAGATTTCAAGGATTTCAGAAAAATTTTGTTCACAGAAAGTATGGCTGAACTTTGTCAGTTTCTTTTTCAATTTTTCAACAACAAAATCTTATTAAAAATTTTTTTTTAAAATTTAAGCACAATTTTTCCTTCAATTTTTCACCAGGCCCACTTAAGCGCCAGAGTTGTACGGACATTTGCTCACCGAGTGGCCAGGTCAAATGGTAACATTCAACTTTATGCAAACAAGAACTTATCACACGCAGACTCTCTCTCACTTCCTTGCAATAGCAGATCCTGCATGTCCAGCAGTCAGCACTCTCGTAACAGCTCCAACACTTCATTGCTCACTTCTTCATCTGATTCAACGAGCCGGAGACAGCGGCTGTAGTGAGATGATTCATGTCCATGTTACAAGCTTTGATTCATTATAGCACTTCGTACACACTACAAAATCTACATGCATTTTAGCTATGAGTGTTAGAACTAAGTAAAACACTTTTATTGAATCTTTGAGGGTTTTTTTTCCCCCATTCACTTGGTATGGACTAGTTTTACATGAATATCTGCTTTTTTTTTTTAAACACTGACAGTCATAAGTACAGTGTATTACAGCATGCCTTATCTTGCTGACTATTAGAGACCTTAAGGTATATAAAATCCAGAGATTTCAGTTTGTTCAAAATCAAATCCATCATTTGAGTTCTAAATCCTGGATTACTTTAAAACAAACCTTCCCCCCCCCCCCAAAAAAAAAAAACAAACTGTATTTTGAAAATCTGTATTAGATTTCTTATAGATAAAGTGAATCCCAAAACAAGCTATCAAGTGGAACACAACAGGCCGAAGAAAAAGGGGCAGACCGCGTGAAACTCTAAAGAGGACATTATTAAGAGAGGCCAAGTTAACAGGCATAACATCCTTTGATGAGGTTGAAAGACTCGCCGAAGACAGGAAAAATTGGCGAACTACTTTGCGAGCCCTATGTGACGTCTAACGGCACGGGAAGGATATAAGATAAGATAAGATAAGATAGATAAAGTGTGGGACTATCAAAAGAGACAAGTTACAGAAAAAAAATATGGAACTATTTTGCATTGTTTATCGGAATAATGCCTTCTTTTATAACTATGTTAAATTTAATACTAAATGTGATAATAAATTTAAAGAAGCAAAAAAATTGTACTTGTATGTAAACCTAGCTATGTAAAATATGCAGGAAACTCTCTACTGTAGAGAGCGGAACAACAACACAACTCCTTCAGATCATCAGAGGAAGTACCCCCCCCACCCCCAAGACAAAGACAAGTGTTTAGCCCTATTAAACTCCTGACACTCTAAGGTGGGAGGGGGCCTCTGGGTCATGACTCCCAAGGTCTTGTGAGTTGTTGCTTTTTTTTTTTTTTGTCCCGGGATTGAACTTGTGATCTTCCAGTTGGCACTGAAATAAATATTTATTGCTAAAAAAAAAATCTACTTTAAATTATTATTCACTTTTCACAGTGCTTCAAGATCTGATTGGGATGAATTAGAACGTGTTCATTATTACTCGTATTTTCCTGATTATTACTCTGATAGATTTTAAAGCTCTGTACAACATTATTACTTGGCCTTCATGGCATTTTTTTCTCTTCCCATGGTTCTGCTGTATCACATTACGTTTCCTGTCAGCGAAACTAAATTGCAAACACTCAGTGAACATATTTTGTATGCCAGTGGCTTTTTTTTCCCCACTTTAAAAATTACTACACAGAAATTTATAAGACAGCTGAACAGATTATGTAAGCGTCACACTCATAGGAGATAAGATTTACCTCAAAATGTTTAGAATTAATCTTTTATATGTGACAGGTTTGGTTTCTCGAAAAGATGATAAGTAGATCATAGATGGCTGACCTTACTGCTGTAAACCTGCAAAATAAACTAAGTAAAGAAAGTGATATAAAATAATCCTAAAAAAAGTAAAATTAATTTTACAAATGACTAAAATATAAACTCAAAGATGGAAGATGATGAATATTTAAGAAGTGACATGGGGACAGTCTGACTCTGTGATATGAAATCCAGTAGCCTTAATGTAAATACAAACAAGATGTATGAAGAATTATGATCACCAGTAACTGGAGATGTGCCATTTGATGATGTACATAAGAAGTCTAAAGCCTTCTGCCTGAGCACATTTTTATTTTATTTTAAACATTCCATTTACAGTTTCACCAGATTTTATATGTAGTATTTTGATTGATGCCGTGTTTGGTGCTAAAAATTTATTGACTTTTACATTCATCTGTGATTGTTTCATGTTATATGTGCAGACTCAACATTGTAACAGATCTGTAGAAAGACTGACTGATAAAAGGTTAAAAAAAAAAGACAAGGAAAAACATTTTTTACACGCATTACACAGCTATGCAAAATACAAGTACTTACTTACAGAGAGACATACAGTCAGAAAAAAAAGTACTATAGACTTTAAAAAAAAACGAAAAAAAAACAGCTTACACTATTTAAACAGTTAAGCCAGGTGAAAAAAAAAATGGTAGCCACTAAACTATATTAAACATTGAAAAGCAGGGGCATGTACATTATGCTCACTTTAAGATTTCTCTCTCTGGAAAATCCAGTTCTCCAGTTGCTAAGATTTGATTTTTAAAATCTATTCATGTTCTATTAACCTCATATTTATTTATTTATTTATTTTAGGATACAGAAGTTGACTAAAGCAATTTCTGGACAAAACTCACACTGAATATAAAAACTGATGCCTTGTTATAGAATTTATACAAAACAGACTACATTACCACTTACATGAATGATATGGGAGGTGACTTTAAAAAAAAAAGATGAATACAAGACAGTCAAAAAAGTCAATTTTCATTAGCAGTAGCAACAAGCAAATATGAAACTTTCATTAGCAGTAGCAGCAAGCAAATATGAAATTTTCATTAGCAGTAGCAACAAGCAAATATGAAACTTTCATTAGCAGTAGCAACAAGCAAATATGAAACTTTCATTAGCAGTAGCAACAAGCAAATATGAAATTTTCATTAGCAGTAGCAACAAGCAAATATGAAATTTTCATTAGCAGTAGCAACAAGCAAATATGAAATTTTCATTAGCAGTAGCAACAAGCAAATATGAAATTTTCATTAGCAGTAGCAACAAGCAAATATGAAATTTTCATTAGTCATCAGAAGCAACATAAAATCTTCATAGATTTTATAAAAGACATTAATTTCCCCTGTGCAGTTTACTTACATATTCGTATGATACCTTGTACCACAGTTGATGTCCAGTGAACAACTGTGTGCTGTATCAAATCATATATAATTTCAGAGAATGACTTTATATATATATATATATATCTGTCTTAAATTCACCTAACTGTTTATGGTTTTGTTACACTGTTAATGTTGATCAATAAAATTTTAAAAAAGTGATTTATATGTTAGCAAATAGCTTCTTTGGATAAATGTACCACTACAAAAATTTGCCATATTGCACATGTAACACACTTCCAAAGCTAAAGCTTGTTAAAATAACTGAACAGTAGGTGTTCAGCTTGGACAGAATCTCAAGCACTTCCCAGAATATTCACACAAACATGAACAATATACATTCAGTACAAAGCGTATATGCTAGTCAGTCTTGGTACATTTATATTTAAACAAATGTCTTTTATATATCCTGTTTAGGTTATAATCATTATGTACTTAAGTAAAATCATCTGGAATATTCATTTACTCTCTACAGAGAAGAAGTTTTAAACTCACAACTCGAGGGTACAATATACTAGTGTTAACTGGATCGAGCTAAGTTTGTATTATTAGCATAAAAAATAGCACACAAAGCACTTTAGAGGATTATAACAACAGACTCTGTAGAATGAACATCTGCCAGTGGAGTACAGACTTCAGAATATGTACTCCAAGAGTGCCCAACTATTATAGACCTATGCAACCAGATATGGCCACAGGGCTTGGAACTAAAACATAAGCTGTGGGGATGCTAGGAGGGCCAGGAGAAGACAGGACTTCATCCAGCTACCAGGCTTCTGATTTAACATGACCAAGAACTTGAACACAGAAGAAGAATAAGAACAACTGCCTAGCTGCAAGAAGACAGCCATCATCAGCTAGGTCATTTTTACACCCCCAATATCGAGCAGATTGAGTCACATAATTCTCTCAGTTTCTCTTTATCTCACATCTAAAAGTGCTTTGTTTACTATTTTTCAAATCTAATCATGCATACAGTATTCTATCACTTTAATGTGGAGGCCTCATTGTTTCCAGTCTGCAGTTTTTAATTTTAAGCTTACAGTACTTAACTCCATTAGTCCCATCTTTGGACTAATATGAACATATAAATTACTGCTGAAGTGCTGCTTGTCCATAAGCTGATGGTTTCATAATCAGGGGAAAATCTGTAGTCATCCAGTACCATTCTAACAAAATCAGTGATGTTGCTTATGTCAAACTGCATTGCTTGTGTTGTTTTTTTTAACTCCCCACACCAAAAAGGGCCAGGTTCTTGGTTTAAGGGGCAGTAATTCAATAATAAATTAGGAAACTTGTTATGAAGATGTATTGAAAATGATGTAATTAATATAACATATAATTGATGCGACTGACAGAAGATAAATTCTGGTTTTTTTTTCCTGAGTCATTCATAACAATCCCCCCATCCAAAAAGCATATGTTCACATTCAGCTGTCAAGAGATAATTTTTATCCTATATAACCCACTGAAAAAGAAATACTGCTGAAGACTTGTAGTGAATGTCGACCAATGTATCATTTAATATGTGACTCATCTGTCCTTATGCACCAACGCAGGTGTTCTATTTATGCACTTAAATGACCAGCCATGCATCTACTTTTCACACATCAAGGTGATGTACATGTGTGGTGTGTCTAAAATGTTCAGTGAATGGTATCAGAAAATATACAGAACAGAAGATACAAACAAATTACTATTATTGGTCTTCAAAATAATCGCCATCATTCACAACACACTTTTGGCAACGTTCATAAAAGTTCTGGAAACTGTCGGCAAGTTCTTCTTTAGGAATTGATCACAGAACCACTGTCATACATCCTTGGATTGCCGTTACATCAGCAAAACGTGCGCCTCTCATGACGCTTTTCTGCGGGGGAAACAGAAGGAAGTCTACAGGCGCCAGATCAGGGGAGAACGGTGGATGATCAAGAACAGGTACGCCACGCTGAGCCAAGAATCAGTGCACAGTGCACAGGCGCCTTATCGTGCAGCAACATCCACTGTCCAGTCTTGTGTAAGCTGTGGGCGAACACGGCGGGTGCATCGTAACAACCGCTTCAAAATTTCCTCGTAGAACACAGCATTTACGGTTTGACCCGCAGGAATGAATTCTTTATGGATGATGCCATTTTATGTGTCTCCGTCACCGTTTTCCCCACTTTGTAGCATAACTTAATGTTCACTCGTTGCACCATTGAACTGTGACCTTACCCCTCACACTGACTACCGTCGACTGCCAGCAGCGGGTTTACCCTGTCGGTCACTTGTACTCCATGCAAAGTGGTGCTTCTCTACGTGTCTATGGATAGCCATGTGCATAGCCACACATCTGGCCCACGTTGCCGCTGAGATGGCGGACCATTCACCGAACTTTTTAGACACATCTCTTAAAGTACCCTTACACAGATTAGAACATCTGGACTTGTACATAACTAGTCTGATAAAGTGTAAAGATTTAATACAGTGCATACACTGGGTCAGTAACAAAAAGATATCCAAAACTGCACCAAAACTGAGACACACTCATCAGCCTGGTGATGCAACCCAAGAAGCCAAGCTCTACAATTTATTACAGGAACCACACTGAAAGGGCAGTCTAATTTATCTGAGTACTGCAGATATTGACCATAAATTCATATGTGGAAGATGGTGGGATAAAAAGATGGATCAGTGCAGTATTTAAGTTTCAAAGTTACTTTTGCCTATTCTATTTTTGACTTTGTTTCAGTTACGTATTTGCTATATGCAGTTTATTTTTGTTCCGTGGTAAATGAGTTTATACAACCATTTTTCAACTTATTAAATTTAAAATGTTACTTTATTTACTCATTGTATCTGCTCTTCTTGTGGATGAAGACATCCAGTTTGGCAGCTATCCTCAGAGTTGGCGAACCACAGCTGACCAACATCCTGTCACATCTCTCCACTGGCACCCCCAATAACAGGCCCAGACTGATAACAGGGCAAGGATCACCATAGTTCCCATGGTGGTGGATTCTGTTAAAGAAGTATTGCACACCCTCTGGTTTTTATCTCTACTCAAGGTCTGAAAAAAAAAGCTGCAGTGGCTCCTCCCAATCTTAAATGATTCTGTGCTTCAAAACCTTCACTGTGTCGGCTGCAATGAATATCTAGTTAACAGTTCCAGGGGAAAGAAGAAAACGATCTCCTCTTACTTCATTCTTTTTTTGTTTTTACTATTTTTTTGTGATCAGTATTCAAGATTAAATACTATGCTTCTATTCTTGTTACCAGGAAGATCTTGGTACACTGCCTTTTTTTTCTGCCCTGATTTCTATACGTCCTAGCAATTGTCCGTTATGACAACTGCACTTGTCTATGCCTAAAGTCAAGAGACAATTATGAATGAATGGTTGATTCTTTTCCCAGTATGATAGAAGAATTTTGTTATGTTTTTTTTTTTTTTTCTGAGACAACGAAAACAACAGGCCGTGACCCGGTGGTACTGCAAACCGGGCCCACCCGTAATGAGATGCAGACCTTACCCCCGGCAGTCAATGTGCAGGGTGGCCTCAGACACCTCGTTGGTTCCAAAATAACGAAGTATACATTCTACAGAGCGCAGAACTACACTTTGATCTTAGCCAAAAGGCCGAGTTGCCGTGCAAATTTGCGCGACGTCTCGGCAATACATACTTTAGAAATGATCCCTAAAAGTATGATCTTTGTTATGGCTTTTCCAATGTCATCTGCAACTAAATGTGCTTTTAATGGCTGGGAACACTTATTTCTGCTCCTACTGAAAATCTCTAGCCCATGGACATTTCAAAGCTACAAATTTATGTTTCAAAGTCAGTGCCTAATCTGCCTTGTAAATGTTTAAAATAGTCTATTGTTCTCTCATTTGAATGAGAACACAATGTTAGCATACCTTTAACTATTGTCTAGTCTTTTTTTTTTTGACAATTCTCAGTGTGAAATTTTTCTGATTTCTGCACATAACCAAATGCTGAATCTCACAGAAAAATTGTAGTTATGTCCCTGGAAGTTTTTATTACTTCAAAAACACAAGGTTCATATTTCAGTTGAACTCAAAGCATTCTGGGAGTTAGATAAAAGGTCTTGCAGCACTCAAGGGCAGATAATAACCTCATAATTTTTTAACTGTGTGGGTCATAATATAATTAATTTACTTATTCTTAAACAGTCTAGCATTCCAGGCATATAAGTTCCAGCTGAACTGAGAGTCATTCAATACACTTGTCAATTAATAAGATAAATTTGGTTATTTTTCCTTTGTGAAAATTGGAGGTCATTACGCTGGTAAGAAATGAAATGCTGATTTAGCTGTCAGAACATCACCAGTGAAAGAGTTTAATTAAACTGACAGACTTCAACAATTTGAATATTATGAGTGAGGAAACTCAATCAGCAACGTGGACATGTACCAGCTGAAGTCTGAAAGACCAGTACAAGTGAAAACATGGAGAAACTGTAATTCTATATGTAACTTTCTGTCCATTTTAAGCATTGCACTGAAGCTGTTAAAAGAAGTCCTTGCATTGTTTCACAGTGCAAGCATTTAAAATCAGTCTGTTAAATATAGGTAAGGTAAAATCCCTGTTTCCCATGCCATTACGGCATTTGGGGTTACGGTGTTAGACACGTATTTCCAAGATCTTCGGCACACGAAAGTGTGATTTGGTCGGTATCAAGCCTGGCTGCATTTACTTTCCAAGATTTCTCTGGTACCCGTTCTTAGAGACAGAGTGGATTCTGTGGCCTTTTCGGTGTGGTGGTTCATTCATTCATTCATTTGCATGTCACTTGTGGAACTTTGCCTCCCTAACAGCACTCCTGTAGGCCTCTCAGTTGTAAGCAAGATGGCCTGCTGCTGATGCATCCATTTGCAGATCATCAACAATGTCTCGCAGCCATCTTCACCTTGGTCTTCCTCTCTTTCTTTTTCCCATTATGTACCCTTCCAAGACGGTCTTCTCTAGATTATCATGACATTTAGTGTGTCCAAAATATTTAAGTTTTCTCTGTTTAATACTCTTTACTAGTCAGCCTTCTTCTTGTAGTATGGATATATTTGTTCTTTTTTGTGTCCATGATATTTCAAGAACTCTTCTGTAGCATTTACATTCAAAGACATTTATGTGTTTCTCAGCAGTTTTGTTAAGTGTCCAGGTCTCACAGGCATATGTTGCGATGGGAAAGATGCATGCCCTTAAAAATCTTATTTTTGTAGTTCTGTCTGTTCCTTTCCACAGCTTCTTTAGTTGATTTACTTTCTGAAGAGCGATAGATGTCCTCTTTTTAATTTCCCTCAGATAGATGTCCTCCTTTTAATTTCCCTCATTGTATCTCCATTATTAGTTAGCAGTGATCCAAGATATTCAAAACTCTCCACTTCTTCCAGTTTTTCCTCACTGATACATATATCAGATGCCTTGTTTGTTTTGTCAGTTGTCATCAATTTAGTTTTCTTTGCATTAAGATAGAGGTTTTGCTCTTCGCTGTTCTTATGGACTGACATAATTAGTTTTTCCATTAGGTGTGGTGGTACCAGAAAAAAAAAAAAAAAATCCCACTGCTGGAACCTGAACATGGTACAACTGGAATAGTAACCGGAGCACCTAACCACTCAAAATACCAGGCTGCCTTGTTAAATGTGTAGAAGAAAAAGAAATGCGTGACTCATCTAAAAAAATGTTATTTGCTTTTCTTTCATGAAAAGGATAAATTCAACAGAAACAATATTCAGCAGCAGACATAAATTCAAATAACAAACCAGTTCTAATAAAGATAAAGCTGATGGACAAGACCATGACAATAAAGGACAGATATTTCATAACTTTTCCCAACCCCCCCCCCCCCCCCAAATAAAAAAAAATGAAAATTAAAGATTTTAAAACAAGTTTTTAAATCTTAAAAATACAGAAAGAGTGAACAGAAAACTTACAACAGAAATAGCCCAAGAAGAGACAAGTACTGGAAACCAACAGACGTTTTGAGAATATTTATGAAAGAGGAAAGCACTCAGTGACTTTAAATGTTTTTAAAGATTCACAGGATATGCAAGGAAAGAAATTTTATTCATTTATAAATAGAGAAAATAGCTTTATTAGAATTTTTCATACAAGAAGGCAGTTTTGAAGCAGGCAGATATCAGCTGTTGTGATCAAGTATCATCTGGCTAACCAGCTCCTCTCATGGCTGATACTCAAGCAAGAAAACTGTACAGCAGTAAACACAATTGCTAAAAAGAAAAAAAACTGTAAAAATAGAAATGCATTATAATCAGATTAAAAAAATATTTTAAGAAGACTGAAAGGTAGTGTATACTAAAAAAAACCCATTCAGGAATAGACAACAAAGACATAAGCAGAAGATGAAAGAAATGTAAATAAGTGAATTTATTTGAAGATGCAGGTAAAAAAAAGCGATGATTCACAGACTCAAAAAAGCAGAATTTTAAAATGAGAGGCCATATGAGCGTTAAGTATGAAAAACACTTCAAGACTGGATGATATAATAACGGAAATGATAAAAGACTGTTGAATAAACAAAATCACTGACGTGCATACAAAAGAGCAAGTCAGCTTATCACAATGTACTATTGTGATGAGAGCCATGCAAGTTGAAGATTATCGTTTCAGTTAACTGTTTAGATGTATTATTAAAGGATGATGCTGATAATTCCCTTCCAAGACACATTTAATTTATTAACAACACTCAGGGCCAGAAATTTTGAAGAAAAATAGTTCTTTATTTTGATCATTCTTTCAACAAGATAATGTGATACTTTTTTTTTTATTAATAACCTCCCTTAGCTATGAGAACAAATGACAACTTTTCAGCATATGAATTCTGTGTGATAAATTTCAGCCATGTCTGCTACTTACAATCTTCAGCATGTGATGGCATTTGGATTTATTTTTCACTAAGTACCATGTGTTTTTCACCTATTTTCAGTTCTTCTATTACATTTCAGTAAAACCTAAACATACAATTAAATTTGCTCATATGCTAAAACTATTTGATACAGTAATTATGTATTTTATTACTGTATCTTTAAATTATAACCTGTGTTACCATCTCTAAATCTGTTAAAATTAATGATCACAACTAAAGATTTCTGATTATCAGTTTCTTTCACTCCATTTAAAAATTTTTTCCATACTGCTTTCTCAATTAGCATTCTTTACACTAATTGCTTATACATTTGTAGTAATGAGCCTGGTATATGTGAATTAACACAGCTTCAGTTATCTATTTCTGTCTTTTGTACCAAATCCAAGGATATTCCTTCTAACATTAGGGTCATACAGCAGTTTAACTAACTTCTTGTTTTGAAGAGCTATAATAAGAATCATTTTTTTTAAAAACAAGAAGTATGTCTCATGAGTAAAAATAAATACATGAGATAAGTATATTCAAATGACTTATGCTATCTGATAAATATGTCCAAATGATTTATGCTACTTCTTTAAAACAATAACATAGTGAAACAAAAGTAGTTTGCTTGTAAAGATGAATCACTCTTTCCCTCATTATGTACTGACATGTCTGCTTACAAAACAGAAGTATAGAAACAGACATAAATATGCATTTAAATTTATACTACACACAAATAATCTATCATTAGTGATAAAAAAAAACAGTCCATCATGATGCACCAGATTTCATTTCTTTCTAATGATTATCTGGAAAACTTCTATGTTTTCAAATTACTGCCAGCACCAATATTTTTTTTCAAAATTAAAAAAAAAATGTGAATGTTAACAATGGAATACAATGAAAATTCCTTTCACTAAAAAAAAAAACCCCACACAATGAAGTACGAGTTTTTCTTAGTCCATAATGTTCTATGACTCATGCAGCCTCTTTCTATGAAAGCTTAAATGTACACTTCAGCTGCTATTGTGATGAAAATACTAGAGATATACCACATGTGATGAAAGAAAACAAAATAAAAAAAAACAGTGGCAATGTGCAATAAGGTGAAAATAATGTTAGAGATTTACACAACATATGAAAGAAGCACTAATGCTGTACATTGTTCTGTGACAAATATATCAAAAGTCTTAGTCACATTCGCGTGTGACAAATAATGAAAGTTTAGTGGCGTTGACTGCATGTTGTGTTCTGATTAATTTCCTGACTGTTTATTAACTCTTCGACTGCCATAGTCGATATTGTGATAACTTCCTGTTAGTCTAGTGACTGCCATGTTTGTTATAGCGATTTTGTTTCGTTGCATAAAACTATTGTAAAACTTTTTATTGTACACGATTTATCTGTGCATGTCTGGTGACCTTTCATAGCTCAATCTAAAGCATGGCTAACAACTGAGCAAAATAGATGTTTTACCGGAGAAATTTCAGTATTTATTGTGATTTCGGAGTCATAAGGACATGCCCTATGACCCGACCACTGTTCCTGAATGTACCCCAAGTACATCTAGACCTATTAAATGGACTGCAGAAGTAGTTAGATGGTTATTTCAGACATTATTTTAGTGAGAATGCCACCACATGACGAGATCGGACGAAAATTTAAGTAGATCTGGAAATCGCCGATGGTAAACATTGTACATCTAGGCATCGCACTACACAGTTATCAGCTAAAATCATCACACTACTTCTTTTTTCCTAAAAAAACTCCTCATTTATGAAATCTTCTTACATTTACAACTATTTTCATTCATAATATGTATACTTTTAAAAGTGGAAATACTTTGTACATTCACTTTTACAACTATACCCCCCTATACATATCAAGACCCGCACTTTTTGTGTGGCACGGATGGGAACGTCCACGTTTTTTTCTGCAGCATGGGAAGAGTTAAACTGTACAAAACTGTGAATCTTTCATGCACATATTTTTCAATTAGGAATACTACTGAAGAGGAAAAAAAAAAACCCCATGTATTTGTGCTTAGTAAATGACATTATTAGAATATTAATGCCTCAGCTGCAAAAAAATAACAAATGAATAACAAAATAATACATCAATTTAATCCTTTATTAAAGTATCTCTGATGACTATAATGATCTTCTGAGATTCATTTATAATGAGAGTATTGATTCTTCTGGCATGGCTTCATTATAGGCTGATTAATTTCATTTTAAAATTACATGTTATTCTTGTGCTCTAGAATTCATGCTATTTGGACATCATTAGTCTGCTGACAAATTAACCAAGAAATCACTGTGCAAGCAGCAGCTGATTTTATTTTACTGGATATAGATTCAGGTATATAATGAAATGCATCTCTCAGTGCTTTCTACTGCATAGACATCTGGTTAAAATTAACTGGTTACCAAAACACACAGGTCTGATATGATGGAATAAATATCACTAATAAAAAGAAATCTCTACACATGCTATTTAAATGGAATAAACTTATTTCCATTAATAAGTAGATATAAAAAATTGTGTTCATAAACCTGCCTTAGGTCACTCATATAATATAGCAGGTGCAGAAAATTATAGAATGTTAAGTGTCTTAATTCACAGTTTCCTGATTAACTTAAAATTTCATCTCAGTGCTTAAATTTCACCAGTTTGTAAACTTTAACAGATTTTAACCACTTGTGCGGGCATCAAAATACAGAATAATTCCAGGATAATTAATTCCACTGACAAAGTATAAAATGAAACAGCAACCCAGAAATTGGCAATGAAGACATGCACACGATAAACTTAGTCTGAACAGAATTTTGACAAAGCTGACTCACTCCACAAAACTTGCTGAAATATGTATAATAACATATCACTACAGTAATGATATAACAAATTATGTGAATTGTGAAATGACAAAGAAAAAAAAACATTCACAGAATGAAATATAGTCTGGAATTGTGAAACAATTACATTTGACTGTTGTAATGTGTTCATGAAAACTTGGCAGACAACTATGTGAGCCCTATATGACATTTAACGATGTAAGATGTAAGAATGTGTTCATGAGGTAATGAAGCATTTTATATTGTAGTGAAACTGAAATCAAATGATGAAACGGAATAAAGGCATAATTTTTTTAAAAATGCAATAATGGGGTTTGGAATGTTCAACTATAATGTCTGATTTAAAAAAATTATTTACATATAACAAATTAAATATTGTGCAAAATGTACATACATATCACTCAACATGGGAGATTTAAATTTAAATCAACATTAAATGTAACAAAACAACCACTTGCATTCAGAAAAGAGGAAAACATTAATTCCAGTAGCGAAATACCTTATTTTAAATCCAGATATTCATGTCTAACTGCAGGAGCTTTTAAAGCATCTGTGAATATTGAAACATACATGGATTGCTACTAATCTGACTGAAACATCATTTTTTTGAACAATCATGAAACTGGGGTGACACTTGTAATGTTAATAGAGTCAAATTAAACTACAAGAAAGCAGTAATGTAATTAAACAATATAAAACAACATTAGTAAAATTCTATCAGTATGTAAAAGCACATCAAAATAAGGCAAAGCTTGGGGACAATGGAAATAGAATAAATTGTGATAGAATGTTAAGAATAATAGTGGAGAATTGAAAAAAATTCCTACCCAAAGGTAGCAACAATTCTTAAGAAATTTAAAAATTCATATGAAAATTCTCATGCAATGATTGTGCTAGGATTTTCTGAAACTGGTACAACTGTATCCGTCTTTCGTCTTGTATGAAGTAGTTTCTGAAATACTGGTTTTCTCACATAACATTCAGTACCTCATACTTTTTTTTCACTGCAAAATTAAGCACACTTTACAAGTATCAGTGGAAATGTTCATATGAAATTTTTTTATTACCTTATTCACAGCAAGATTTAATCTTTACAAAATGGCCACATGTTGAACCAAAGTCAAAACTGGTTGATTCTCCTCCATGCAAACTGAGCATCATTATCCTATTGGCCCGACTGTCCTCCAAATGATTTTGCTGGCTGGGTTTTTACTAGGTTTTTTGACAACATAAACCAGTTACAGTACCTTATGATCTCCAACAGTTTCAGTTTTTTCCTTTTTTAATCAGTAATTTACCAGTAACTGCCAGTTAACGCAGTCACTGCTCAAGCATATAAATGGAATATATATAAACAACATTTATCTGCTCACAGATGAGCACTCTCTTTCTCATCACAAACTCATTGATTTCTTTATTGAAGCAGTGAAAATCTGCTATGATTCCAGAGAATATATTTTTAAAATTTTAATTTTTAATCTCACACCAAAATTTCTGGAATATGCATGTCTCCTTAAATATTTCCAGTTGATGAACAATTCAGTCCAGGTCTTCATTTTGTTGTCTTTAAAAAAACTGCTGATGCTCTACAAACATAAACTTCACAGTTGTATAATCTGATGCACAAAAATATAGTTCTTAAAGCTCTCATTAAAACAAAATAAATTAAGTGTCCAATGAAACAGAAAAATAATTTATAACTCTGGAGAGTTCTTTTAACAAAACATGCCACAAAGTATAATGAGGAATGATGCTCACAATGATGAAGACAATGAAGTAATAAATTTTGTTTTAAAGATCTGGCTAACATTTTTGGTATTCATTAAAGATCTGACTTTTTGAAAGTTCCTGCTATTAAAAAAAAATGCAAGACCAACTCCTTTTTGCTTAAAAGCACAAAATAAATATTCCACATGCACAACTTTCAAAATCATCTCTCATAGCATATTTGTGCCAGCATGAAGGCTAAAGAAATAAAAACTTAATAAGCACAAAAAAGTCATAATTACGAGTATTCATAGAAAGTAGTGCAACAATATCTGTTATCAACAAACAAATGAGTAAAAATTACTGCATGCCTATTAAAATGTATCATGCTTCAGAAATATGCCTTTTCTTTTTAAACAAGGCAGTATACAGGACATTTATAATTTGCATAGAACAAAATGTTATCACTGGCTTAGTACATCATAAACTCAACAAAGCATTAATATTCATATTAATTTGAGCAAAGGATAACAAGAAAAAGAGGAAACAATGAAAAAATGCATTCTTATGTATAATTATTTTTTAAAAAAAACACATTTCTGAATGCTAATTTTGTTCTTCTTTACAACACCATACAGGGACAAACAAAGATAAATGCTTTACAGAATAATGGGTGCTGAAGCAAGAATCTGAATTGAAACTATTCAGATGTGTCTGCTTCCAGTCCATAATTCACATTCAGTCTCCCTCCAGTATTTTAAGGCCCTTCACTAATATAAGATGATAAAATGTCGGCCTCTTCCACTTTTCCATTTAAATTATTAATAAGCTGCACATACATACCTCATGACTTTTAGTTAACCTGTGTTCATGATGCACCACAGTGCAAAGGTTTTGCTCTTATGGGCAGATTCTTGGATAACAGCAGTCTTCATGGTGCTGAGTGTATGTTCTGCCACTCCTGTTCTTTTCTTTATCTCCATTTCACATCTTCCTTTCTCAGTTAGTATATGCCCCAGGTAGATGTAGTTTGCCACTTGTTTCAGTTTCTCACTGTTTATGATTGCATTCATCTGCGACTTTTGATCTTTTCTGCTAAACACCACTACTTTGGTCTTTTTTTTTACATAGATCTGGAGTCCTCTTTCTTGGTCTGTGTTGTCTATCTATTAACTTCTGTAGGTTTGTGGATTCTCTGCTAGAAGGACTATATCATCTGCAAATCATAGATTGTTGATATTTCTTTCCTCTATGTTCAGAGAAGACATAATTCTTATCAGTGACAATGTGAATTCAATGCAAGAAAAAACAGATACCCTGTCTTCACTGGCTAGCAAAATAGGACTTGAAACTAACAAGGAAAAACAAAAATAATGAAATTTCCCATGATTAATGGGAAATATAATAATAATAATCAAGAAGGAAAAATATAAATAGAAAGAACAGCTGTTGAAGAACACATGAATAATTAGTGTATAAAAATATATACACAAAGCCACTGCAGTAAAACTGTGATACCAAAATGTATAAACTAGGAAAAAAGTAGGCGTTACATAATAAAGCTGTTTCTATTTTTTTCCTAGCTTACACATTTTAGCTGTTGAAGAAGTACACCAGTTTGCATAACTCAGCAGCTACGTAGACCATGATGGTGACACCAGAAAAGAAATTAGGATAAGAATTGCAAAAGCAATCACTGATCTAACCAAGCTAATATTATTCAATTCAAATGTAACATCCATCCTTATTTATGCATGTGAAACCTGGAAAACAACTAAAGAAATAAACAACAAATTACACTCTTTTGAAAACAAAAGCAAACAAATTCAAGAACAATGCAGAGATAAGGCAGGTGAGTGATCAACATGTCTCATGGGTAATTAAAACAAAAGGTGATGGACATATATCGGTCACGTGATAAGAAGAAACAGTCAGAAAATCCAACAACAAGCTATCAAGTGAAACACAACAGGCCGATGAAAAAGAGGTCGACTACGTGAAACTCTAAAGAGGATATTGTTAAGAGAGGTCAAATTAGTAGAAATGAGACCAAATTAGTAGGCATATAATCCCTTGATGAGGCTGAAAAACTTGCAGAAAACAGGAAAACTTATCAAACTACCATGCGAGCCCTATCTGATGTTTAACGGCAAGGAAGGATGTAAGATGTAAAATGTTCAGTCCTGGTAGTTCATCTGAATGTCTGAAGATGGTCTCTGCATACAGGCTGATAGACATGGAGACAGAACACATCCTTGCTCAGCTTTCCTCTTTTATGGGTACAATTGTTGATGTCACTGTGCTGTTTTTTCAACAATACTTCTTGCTCCCAGTAGAGATTTGTTATAATTTGAACATATTTTCCATTATGATTGATTTCCTCAAGACATTTTATTAGCTTTTCATACTTCACTCTGTCAAATGCTTTAGTATAATCTTTCTTTCAAGGATGACTCTAAAGAGAATTTTAGTCACATGACTCATTAGACTTCAAATATTAATTATTTCAAATGTGGTAATTAATCATAAACTGGTCATTAAGTGAGTTCAGACATCTCATGATGTTTTCTTCAGTTTTATCTCATGTTTGTGGTGCTTTTTCTTTTATTATTAAGGCCACTTCTGCTCATTTTGTGCCTTACTCTTTCAACTTAGTTAATTCTTGAAGTTTTCATTGACTTTTATTGTGCTATTTAAAAAAATATATAAGGGAGCAGTACAATTTGCGGGCGTAGGATGGAAACTATTGGAAATATCTCTTGAAACTACTGGAAATTCCTATCATGGCAATAAATTATTACACTTGGAATTATTTGACTGGAGGTTATGAAAACCAGTCAGTCATTTGCATGTCCCTTGTGGAACTTTGCCTCCCTAACAGCTCTCCTTTAGGCCTCTCAGCTGTAAGGAGGATGCCTTGCTGCTGATACATCCATTTGCAGATTATCAACTATGTCTTGCAGCCATTTCTTGAGGCCTTGGTCTTCCTCTCTTTCTTTTGTCCCAATATGTACCCTTCCAAGACACTTGGAAAATTCTCTAAATTCTCATGACGTTTAATGTGCCCAAAATATTTAAATTTTCTCTCTTTAATCCTCTTTAATAGGCAACCTTCTTCAGTATTAAATTCTTGTAGTATGGATATATTTGTTCTTTTTTGTGTCCATGATATTTCAAGAACTATTCCATAGCATTTACAGTCAAAGGCATTTATGTGTTTCTCACCTGTTGTGTTAAGCGTCCAGGTCTCACAGGCGCATGTTGCGATGGGAAAGATGCATGCCCTTAAAAATCTTATTTTTGTAGTTCTGTCTGCTCCTCTCCACTGATTCTTTAGTTGTTTTATTTTTTGAATAGCAATAGGTGTCTTACTTCTAATTTTCCTCATTGTATCTCCACTATTATTTAGTAATGATCCACGCTGGTATATAAAATTGTTCAAAATAGTACCAAAAATATAGAACTGCTGATTTGTGGATTTTAAAAAAATGGGAAGAATTGGTGGTAAATAAAAATTTTTGCATTCACTTTATCAGTTCAGACGTGAACAAGCTCTTGTTTTGCATTATCAAAATGAGGACAACAATTCCCTTTGTCTTCAGTCTTTGAAAGGTGATTGAAGTAGAAATTAGATCTTATTGGCATTGTTCTTCAAGTGCTGTTGAGGCTGATTCATCTGATTCTGCAGCCAAGTATTTCATCATCTCAATATGCTTTGCATATGTGGCATCTCCACTGATATCACCTTAAAATATCTGTAATCTAGTTCACCTTTATTCTCCACATTTACCAACATAAGTAACTGTAATGTACTAATATATACACTATATCCTTTAATATATACACTGTATCCTTGTAATTCCACAACATAGATGACTTATGTATTTTCTACAGTTATGACTGCAAATACTTTATACACGGAAAGGTTCTGCAAAGTCTTGTTAGTAATAGAAAGAATGTACACAACTCTAAATTACTTATAATTTGCTTTCCCAAGAAAAATAATGGGAATCGTCTTCTTTTTTAAACGTGATTCTGTTATTCACCTCTTGAACTGATTGTCATGCTTTACATGAACTTCTCATGCTGGAACTAGGTTGCACACAGATACTACAATTGCAAAGCTTCTTAATTTGACAAACAGTATGAAAGCTGATTGATTTTGGTCCATTATTCATTCATTCATTTGCATGTCCCCTTCGGAACTTTGCCTCCCTAACAGCACTCCTGTAGGCCTCTCGGTTGTAAGCAAGATGGCCTGCTGCTGATGCATCCATTTGCAGATCATCAACAATGTCTTGTAGCCATCTTCGCCTTGGTCTTCCTCTCTTTCTTTTTCCCATTATGTACCCTTCCAAGATTGTCTTCTCTAGATTATCATGACGTTTAATGTGTCCATTAATGTTTCATAAGTTATAAATCAAAATCATCTCATAACTAAAGCAGTATTTGTGTCATAAATCAAAACCAAAGTAGCATTTGTATCATTAAAAGAATGGTTAACTCTTCCCCTGCCATCCACGCTATAGCGAGGTCTTCCAGTTAGTCTAGTGACTGCCATCCTCATTATAGTGAGGTTTGTTTCGTTGTAGTGTAAAACCATTGTAACTTTTTACTGTACATGATTTATCTGCACATGTCTGGTGACCTTTCATAGTTCAATCCAAAGTATGGCTAACAACCAAGTAAAATCGTTGTTTTTAACCAAGAAATTTCAATATTTAATGTGATTTCGGAGGCACAAGGACATGTCCTATGACCAGACCACTGTTCCTGAATGTACCCCAAGTACATCTAGACCTATTAAATGGACTGCAGAAGTAGTTAGAAGGTTATTTTAGACATTATTTTAGCGAGAATGCCACCACACAACGAGATTGGATGAAAATTTAAGTAGATCTGAACATGGCTGATGGTAAATATTGTACATCTAGGCATCGCTGATGGTAAGCAGTACACAATTATCAGCTAAAATCATCACACTACTTTTTTTCCTAAAAAACTCTTCATTTATGAAATCTTCTTATATTTACAACTATTTTCATGCATAATATGTATACTTTTAAAGTGGAAATACTTTGTACATTCACTTTTACAACTATACCCCCTACACATATCAAGACCTGCACTTTTTGTGTGGCACAGATGGGAATGTCTGCATTTTTTTCTGTGGCACGGGAAGAGTTAAAGAGGGAAGTAGACTGTTTATTAATGATAATCAACACTTTGTGGAATGATAATTAAACATACTGGTAAGTTTCAATAAGATACTTAAGAGATTTTCAAATCTTACATTACTGCATATGACCACATTTGAAATTTTATTACAAACATATTACAAAAGCATAATTGACACAAAACTACAGCATCAAAAGTACAAGCATATTACAGTCTTTACACACATGTATCAAAGTTTGTCATTCTTTTTTTTCACATCCTTCGCAACAAGCTCATTTCATGTATTTAAAAGTACTGGAGGATACAGCATAATTTACTAGCACATATTATCTAAAGCAGTCTCCACAATTGATAACACCGGACACTTTGTAATCTCCTTCTCATCAATGTTTCTTTATAGTCCCATATACATAGATAGGGAAAGTGACGATAAAGAAATGAATGGCATGAATCTTACTTTCATGTTAAAATTTGTCACTAGCTACTTATGTACTGAATACAAATTCAAAAATATTAACTTCAATGTTTTCTCACTTCTATATTTCAAGTTAAAGCAAAATTATAAATTTATTTAGTAAGGGTTTATCTGCATTAAGGTCAACATCTGCTCTAATCAAGAAATGAATCATTTTTACAAACTTCATATTGTGAAAAAATGAAAAATCTTATTACTCCGTTTTGTTAAGAATTTATGACTTAAATCTTCAACACATACTATCCCACACTTCTTTTCCAAAACTGTAAATAGATTTAGGAATTTGATCATTCTTGCTCCATATCAGCTTTTACAAGAGGCCATAATTTTCTCTTTTGTTAAAAGATGCAGAAAATATCAGCACTGTCTCTGGAACCGAAGGGTGTAACTCATTACAACATAATCCTGGTTGCTTTGTAACGAACATGCCTGCGTCTGAAATTCAAAAATTAAAAAAATTAAAATTAAAAACTAGTACACAAAAACTCTAATTACTGGAAATAAAATAAATTCAAACTTCACAAGTTTCATTGTTGAATATTGGTTGCTTCTTCAAGACACCAAAATCTGAATCATGATGAGGTTTGGAGTTTTTCTGCCAAGTACAAAATTTTGAACATGCAGCCTTAAACTGCTGCACAAAGTTTTTTTTTCATAGTTATCTTAATAAATATAAATACAAATGAACAGTTGGAAGTCCTATAAATGTAGTTTAAAGATATATACAAATGAAATGTGAAGGTACTGGATATAGACCCAAGATAATGGGAGGGCTCCGCTATCAATTACTCAAAGTGGAAATGCATTGCCAATCATTTACTCTGAAAGGGCGAAGAGAAACTCATGCATCTGCTAGATGATAAATGTAAAGAACAATAAAGAAGTAGCTGACAAAATTTAAAGAAAAGATAAGGCACTGCCAAGTCAGGTTAAAAATTACAAAGAAAATCTATGCGTTCTAGACTAGAAACAACATTCCTGAGAATGAAATTCACCACTAATAGACCCTAAGTAAAATATTTTGACATTTCTCCTGCTCATTTTACATAATGGTATATGCCAAATGACAAAATAACAAAACCAAGCAAGTATCAGGGATACCAACTCCAAAGAAAGAGGACATTGTTAAGAGAGGGCAGTTTATTGGCATAAAATCCCCTGATGAAGCTGAAAAGCTCACAGAAACCAGGAAAACTTGGCAAACTACCATGCGAGCCTTATGCGACATTTAACAGCACAGGAAGGATGTAAGATATGCCAATAGTGTGAAAAATGCAAAACATACAAATGTCAAATGCCAATCATTAGATGTTTTTTTTGTCTTTAGAATATTCTTACAAATGCAAGTGTAATAAATCTACATATGCATTACATAGGATTTTCTTCTCACTGAATGCTACATAAGGTTAAAACTATATTGTTCCAAAAAAAAGAAACATAACAAATACGATGTTGTGATTTAAACTGAAGTTTGCTGATCAGACAAGGGCAAATTGCCTGAAATGTTCGCTTGGACGTCAACTTCACGTGCTGACCTGAATTGTACTCAGCAGATGATTTATGAGCACAGAAAAGCGACACTAGTCAAAACAGCATTTTTGACAATAACTCATGACAGACTCATGAGAATCCAGTGAAACTTACTGAACACAAAACTCACTGACCACGTTATGAATGCCTATAAAAGACTGACGCTCCTCGAATCAATTCATTTGAAAATTCAATGCACATCTCACTATAGAACAACGACTCATCATCAATGGATGTTTACAGACTGAGCAATCACAAAGTTTAGTGGCCAAACAATGTGTTTAGAAGCACCATTAGTCGCCTTTTGAGATGATTTCAAGAAACTGGCTCAGTTGCAGACTGGCAGCGAAGTGGAAGACACATAATCACAACTCCTGCCAAAGACCGATTCATACGGCAGTGTCATCTCAGGAATCGATTTGCATCTGTGTCCTCAATAGTCCAGTCAATGACAGCAGCTCATCGAATTTCAGATCAAATGGTCAGGAACTGGCTGCATGATGCTGTCTTTGGGTTAGAAGACCCTACAGAAGACCTGTTCTTATGGACCGGCATCACCAGAACTGACAGCAGTTGGCGAACCATGAGATGACGCAGCCATATGAAGCGGTCTTCAGCATGAGTTGTGACTATGTGTCTTCCACTGTGCTGCCAGTCTGCAACTGAGCCAGTTTCCTGAAATTGTCTCCAAAGGCGATTAATGGTGCATCATCAATGGACTGTTGCAAATGACTGGAGAGGGGTTTGGTTTAGTGATGAATCATTCTTTCTGCTCCAGCGACAAAAAAGACGGATAAGAGTTTACCACAGAGTACATGAGCACTACGCCCAGAACTGAGTGAATGAGGCTCTTCCACATGGTGGTGGAGGTGTACTGGTGTGGGGGAATGATCAATTTCATTGGAAGAAGTGACCTGGTGCAAACTGAAGGACATCTGAATGCCCAGTGATACGTTGCTTAAATTCTTCGTCCTCACGTCCTTCCACTTCTGGCTGCACCAGGGTCACTTTTTCAGCAGGATAATGCTCGACCTCATGTGGCACAACTCGCCACCCAGTTCCTTGCTGACAACAATGTCCAGACCATTCTGTGGTCATCTATGTCATCAGACAAGAACCCAATAGAACACTTATGGGATGAACTCAACAGACAAGTCCGTCAGCTAGAAGTAGTACCAACCGATCTCCGACAGTTGTCTCTTGCACTGTGGAAAGAGTGGGCAGCCATTCCACAACAACAGATCCAACAGCTAATCGGACCCATGTCAAGGAGATGTCACTCTTGATACAGGCAAGAGGAGGCCATACACCTTACTGAAATGGAGGCCTCAGTTGAAAAGAATAAAAGTCCAAACCAAATTTAATGAACATCATTTAACTGTTAAAGTCTTAAAGTTTCTTCAAGCCAAGATTGAAACATTAATTCCATAAAATAAAATCTTGATACAAATTTGAAATTTGGTGTCGATTACAACTACAGTAGTGTTGTGTTTCTATTATTTGAACAGTATATTAAAGCAGTCACAACTCACCACTGGTTTTCCTTTCAGAGAATGGATAACCCGGAAAGTGAGGATAGTTCTGAAGTGAGTTCCAAGTTTTAATGTCCATGTTGCATTATTTGTCTATGGAGTGGAAAAGTAAGTTAAATATTTTTTTTTCACCACAATAAATGTGATATTATAAGCAAGATATGGATGGGTTATGATTGGCACAAAGGTAGGAAGTTCAAAGTAATATAACATTCTTATTTCACTAACATGTTACTTTTGTCATCAGCTTCCCTTGCTCAACTAGTTTTTTTTGTCTTTTATTTAAAATTTTCAATCCCATAAATGGTATAAGTCTTACGTTAAATGTCGTTACTAAAGAGCTACAAATATTTCCAACTTTCAACCTCTGTTATTTTGTCTCTCTTTCCACTCATTTGTGTCCTTTCTTTCCTTCTTACACACGGACTGTTTGTGATGCTAACAATCATGCATTTAGCTGTCTTTCTGTTTTTGGCTTCAGTTTTCATAACTCTTCAATAGCCTTTTTGTTCCATGTGTCCTGCATCTTTGTTTCTAAGATACTGCCATGCCCACTTCTTTCACATTACAGGAACCAGTTATTTCAGGTTAAAAAAAAAGCCGGCCGTAGTCCAGTAAATAAAACACTTTTCTTAATTGCATGCAAATAAGTAGCAAAAGGAGCATGAAAAATCACTACAGAACAGGAGCAAACAGGACTGTGCTAAAGGACTGGAACTGTTGTAAGAGTCAGTAAACCAGAGCTGATCAAGTATCTGTCCATCTACTTCATGGTGGTCCTAGTAAGAAGCCGCGGGCCCCCTCAGTTTGGCTAAGCTGAGTGGGCTTTGACACGTTCCCCAGGGTGTCTGTTGAGAAGCCTGCATCTTGGGTCCACTCTGGTAATTCAAGCACACCACTGTGACCCGCTCATCACTCTAATCAATGTCAGTGTGTCAATACAGTGGTAGTGTTGACTTTATATTGTCAAGACAGTGGTGCTGACTTTGTATTGTCAAGACAGTGGTGCGAACTTTATACTGTCAAGACAGTGGTGCGGACTTTACATTGTCAAGACAGCAGTAGTGCTGATTTCATATAGTCAAGAGAGAGGTAGTGCTGACTTTATATTGTCAATATAGTGGTAGTGTTGACTTTATATTGTCAAGACAGTGGTGCGGACTTTATATTGTCAAGACAGTGGTGCGGACTTTATATTGTCAAGACAGTAGTAGTGCTGATTTCATACAGTCAAGAGAGAGGTAATGCTGACTTTACATAACTCAAATTTGTAGTTAAAAGAAGATTGTTTCAATTGCTATATTAAATAAATATCTGTTATAGCACACAGAAACATTCCTTTTTTTTTAAATGACTGAAAAAGTACCCATAATATTATATTTAGAAACAGCATTCACAATCATGATAAAAATATGGAGTGGAACTAAAGAAAAAAAAACAAAACACTAATGTTACCTGCTGAAATGTAAAAAAAAAACAAAACACTAATGTTACCTGCTGAAATGTAAGTCCTCCAATTTCTGTATCTTCTGTTGCAGGATCTGGGCATGTCCACATAAAACTAGAGTTACATAAAGCCATGTAGCTCATCGTTGGGGTTCTGGAGTAAAGTGTTTCGCAGAACACATGTGTGATTAATTTTTTTTACTTTACATTAATGCCACATACTTTATCATCTTGTCTTCAACTACTCAATTCAGTTTGCTACATATTTAACAGTTCCATTGGCTACTGTTTTAATACACATAATTCTATAAAGTTTCCTGTCAAGCTGCACTTCTGCAGTGTCATCTTCAAAGGCCCAACGTAAGTCAAAGTTAAGAACACATTATCAACTGCTTAGGAGTCATTCTAATATTTCCATATTCTCTATACAATTTTTTGTCATAACCTAGTTTTCCTATACCTTAAATAATGGTTTGGAAATAAATTATGATTAAATGATGAACTAGTATCTTCTTCTTCTTCTTCATCCGTTTCTACCACCAAGACCGCCCTGTTATCCTACTGAATTTATGCCTGTGGTCTTCGATAGGTCCCGTGGTCTCCCGCGTGGTCCCCAAGAGGACCACACGAGATCCCCGAGAAGACCACAAGAGGTTCAGAGTATTGCAGGGGCTTGAGCCTGTATTCTTGGTGGGTCTCAGAAGTGGGATTGCATGACACCGTGGTTTTCGTTGTACCAGTTTAGTCTAGAGTTAGACTTTCTCACCGGAAAACTTTGACATGTTTTGGATATCAGCACATCCCTGCCGGTTGAGAGGTGGCAGCCCATCCAGGCTAGAGTTGGACTTTCTCGCTGGAAAACCTTGACATGTTTTGAGATACCCGTGTATCACCGCCAGGTGACAAGTGGTTGCCCATCCAGTCCAGTATTGGACTTTCTCACTGGAAAACCTCAGTGTGATTAGGATACGCATACATCCCCGCCGAGTGAGAGGTGGTTGGCTATCTAGACTGCCCTGGTCCAGTGTCTCCAACTTCAGCATTTTGTATGAACTAGTATAATTTCAATAGCCTGTTTGCAGCTCCAATTCAAAGAAAGGAACTGTTTAAAATAACAACAATTTCATCTTAAGATTTTAAACTATTCTTTCTATTTATCATTATATTCATCTTAGTTAATAGTACTTTATGAAACTAGTTAAAAGAAGAACAAACAGGTAATTTAACTTACAAAAACTCCAGAGTGATTGGCTCATAACCAAAAGATGAATTGTAGGGTACAAAATAGACATAATTGTTGTTATTGACGCTGCATGGGTCACAGTAGTCATCATTAATTATGTAGTTCAGCTCAAGGATCTTAACTGTTGGTCTTGGGGCATCTTCTGTGAAAAGAGTATTAGCTATGCTTGGCAAGCCTGAAAGAAATTAATCTTCTGTAATAGTTAAAATTTTTAACCACTAATAACAATAATAACCAAACCAGATCTGTCAATTTTATTGCATGAAGAGTGCATACATATCTAACTTAATCACTGCTTCTCTTGTCACATAACTACTAAAAATAAATTTATGTCACATATCCCTCACTCCCAAAATACTCTTGCTCGGTAAAAGAAGCATGATAATATTTCTGTTAAAACACAAACATGAAAACAACTGGTTGTTTCATGACTGAAACTTCCTTTTTTGTCATGTAATTATTTACAAAGTAATGCCAGCAACTGAATCCTGCAACAAAATTGCCTGCTGGTACTGTGACCTGTTATACAAATCTGACATCATTAGAGCCAGCCATGAGAGAAGCTGTTTAGCAAAATGGTGCTCAGCAAACATCCATAAAAGTTCAAATCATAACCATCATCTTAGGCAAAAAGATGTCAATGTAAGGCAAGCACTAAGAATTCTATGTTAATATTTCATGACATCCTTAATTAGAGAATTAAATGTTGAATTCAAAATGCACTAAGCAACAAAAGAAGATAAGAGGAAATGAGAGCAATGTTCCCTTTAAGGGTTTGTGGTCTGTGTGCAAAATGTTCAGCTCATGTGCAAAAAATATTGTGTGTGCAAATGTAAGTAGTAACATGTGTGTGTGCGTGTGTATACACACGCACACACACACACACGCACACACTGTAAAGGTCCGTACATTTCACCTGCTGTATTTTTCACTCACTGGTATTTAGTTAAGTGCAATGATGACTTCTTTGTTTACTTATTCAGTGATTCTGCTACAGTACTAATGAAACTATGCGATAAATGACCAGTTGAAACATCCGATCCGAAAGCCATTTCTCAACAAGAAAGAAACAGTAAAGGAAAAACATGTGTACCTTCATCATATTTTTCTTGATCGCAATTATAGCATAGAGTAACACATAAAAACTGGAAAATAAAAGCAGCAGTTTCATTTTTCTTTTTGCATGGCTCCAAAAATTTTGTGTGTGATATGATTTTTTTCTGTACGCAGCTTAGAGGGAACAGTGGATGGGAGGTGGCGACAGTGACAGTTTTCAAAGAAAATCAATAGATTATTATACAGAGACCATATGCTTTAGTAAAGACAGAACAAAAATAGAAAAAACCCTAATTACTTAAAAAAAACTTGGAAAAGGCCTTGCCTGCAGTGTAAGTCACTGAGCAGGCAAATAATAACTTTGTAGTAGAAAACTAAGAACAGTTTTGTAAGAGTTTAAGATTAAATGCTATTTAGTTAGTACCGATTCATTAAAGAGGAAGTAATTTAAAAACTGAAAAGCATATCCCCAACACCCAAATTTTATGATACAGTAAATTAGATGCTTTATATGGTTCAAAATGTTATAATTTTTAAAATAAGATTTTCTTGGGAGGAAAAAACCCAAACTTACCAGCTCCTCTTCGTCTGCGATAATGATAGAGTGAGTCCTTTCCATTCCGATTATCATTTTGATTTATCACAGCATATTCTGGAGGATTTTTGGCAATGTTGTTGATAACGTTATATTCTGGGTTCCGAGTGCCTTGGCCATTTCCTGGAATATTATTTATTACTATGGTCTCAATGGGTCGATTTCTTGTTGTCTGAAGAATATAAATGACCAGATTATTTTTTAAAATTGCTTTTCTAACTAAACATTCAAGCATTTTATCACAAAAAAATTCAGCCTCAGAAATAATGTAATTTAAAAGTTATTAGTAAACCTCCTCCTGTCAAGACATCTTGGTAACTGATGGGATGAACCACATAGTTGCAACTCTTTTTCACATATTACCTTACATATGCAAGTCTACAGAATTAACACTGTGGTTCATAGACTTATTTCCACTTTTTCTTCTCTCAGTCTAATTAAGACTGCATGAAGAATTTAATGTCAGGAAAAAAATGAATTTGAAGGCAGCAGTTACAGGAATGTCAAGTGAAGTATCATGATGAATATATTCTGACAAATAGGAGAATAGAGGTTAAAAAAGGAGAAGTACTGAAGTATGGTTTGACATAAAACAAGGGGTCCATCAGGGGTGCATACTGTCCCCTTACTTATTTAACTTGTATACTGAAAATATAATGAGGAATGTTAGAGAAGATGTAGACAAAGAATATTACGATGCCATAACAATTGGAGGTTACGAAATACCAGAGATTAGATATGCTGATGACACAGTATTACTGTCCACAACACAAAAAAGAATGGAAAAACTAATTATGTCAGTCCGTAAGAATAGTGAAGAGCAAAACCTCTATCTTAATGCGAAGAAAACTAAATTGGTGACAACTGACAAAACAAACAAGGCAGCTGATATATGTATCAATGAAGAAAGACTGGAAGAAGTGGAGAGTTTTGAGTATCTTGGATCACTGCTAACTAATAATGGAGATACAATGAGGGAAATTAAAAGGAGGACATCTATCACTCTTCAGAAAGTAAAACAAATAAAGAAGCTGTGGAGAGGAACAGACAAAACTACAAAATTAAGATTTTTAAGGGCATGCATCTTTTCCATCGCAACGTATGCATGTGAGACCTGGACACTTAACAAAACAGCTGAGAAACACATAAATGCCTTTGAATGTAAATGCTACAGATGAGTTCTTCAAATATCATGGACATAAAAAAGAACAAATATATCCATACTACAAGAACTTAATATTGAATAAAATTGGCTAGTAAAGAGGATTAAAGAGAGAAAATTTAAATATTTTGGACACATTAAACATCATGATAATCTAGAGAAGACCGTCTTGGAAGGGTATATAATGGGAAAAAAGAAAGAGAGGAAGACCAAGGCGAAGATGGCTGCAAGACATTGTTGATGACCTGCAAATGGATGCATCAGCAGCAGGCCATCTTGCTCACAACCAAGAGGCCTACAAGAGTGCTGTTAGGGAGGCAAAGTTCCGCAAGGGACATGCAAATGAATGAATGAAGTAAAAAAAGCATAGTGTCTTTGAAGAACTATTTTTCCAGTGTTACTTTCATTTGTAAAACCATCATAGAAAGAGGCAATGGTCTTTATGTTAGCGGTAATACAGCAGTCTTCAACTTAATAACAGACATTTTTTCTTATTTTAATTTTACAAAGGTAGAATTATAACACACAAGCAAACACTGTATGGTCATAATATGAATTGTTCTGTGCTGCTGTGATTTGATGACACTAATCCTGTTCTCTCTTTCTCAGAGTCAGTCTATGTACTGTTATTGTAACAGTACTGTGTTCTGTTTTAACAGTATCATGTGATGTTGTAACAATACAGTGTACTGCTGAAAATCTCAATGTGTGAAAAAAAAAAATGGGGGAAATTTACCAGATAGAAAAAATGTATGTGAGTTAATATTGGAAAGTTGAATAAAAAAAAATTCATTTATTTTGTTTTCATTTTTTCATCTACATTTTCCTCTCTTTCTGTAGTTTTATTAATTGTATTCTGCTTATTTAAACAAAAAAAACAGAATAATTAAGAGAGAATAACTTGTATGCACATAAGCTATATGTTATATATACGTTGACATGTATATAATTTTAGTTGCAATATTTTCAATCTACAATGGCTTTATTGGACTACGATGCTACTGTTAAGTCAAGTACAGGTTGTATTCAAATCCAGAACTGTGACCGGAAAGACAAAGTAATTTTTGTCAGTCCATTCATCATGCAAACTTACAGAGGTACTTTTGGTTATGGGAGGCACATCAGCATCATCTGGAACTTCAATTTCTTCTCCATTTAGTCCTGAATTGTTGCTTTCCCCACGTTCAGCTGTTAATTTAAATGTAAACAGACAGTTTAATTATATAATATTTTTTATATGTCTACGTGTCATTTTGTCCACTGTCTGTCAGTCAGTATAAAATCTCGATCTATCAGAAAGAATGGGGAAGTTAGCACAATGTTTCATTTACTACCCATTTGTAAAATAAAGAAACCTGTTTTAAGCAGAGCAGGAAAAAAATGTGTCATGGGATTTTTGATAGTATTTATCTCTTGTGTGCATGTTTTTCTTAGATCAGGATACCTCTGTTCTTAATTTATAGTAAAATTTCATGGTAAAAATTTAACTCAAATTCTACTGAATAGCACTCATAAATATTTTTGTAATAATGTTTTGCTGGGAAAGGTGCAATGCTTTTTCTTTTTTATTCTTTTTCAGCATTTCTGGCAGTTTAAAATTATGAACTCCCAACTATGGAACAAAACAATATGACTGAACTTATTTCATTTTAATTTCTTAAAAAGCTATACACCCAATGGTAGGACAAGAGTTAATAGTTAAAATTGTAATTTCAGTTGTTCTGCAGCATCAGTTTTTTGTTTTTTAAATAGTTTGTGTTTTACAAAAAAATCATCTACATTTGTCATAAAAGTTTCTAAAGAAAGTTATGTACGGTGCAAGATACATAACAAGCCTAATTTATGTTTCCATTCTTTTTTTAAATTGCAATATGTATTTTATTCTGTGCTTTTGAAGAGATAATGCTAGACATCATCATCATCACTGTTGTTGTTGTCGTCATCATCATCATCGTCATCATCACAACCACCACCACCATCATCATCATTATCATCATCATTGCCTTTCACTCCTTTAGGAGCATAGGCCACAGATAAAGGCTCTCCAATGTCCCTGACACACACCGCGGGACAAGTCACACCTTACAATTTACAGCTAAGTACTTTTATATATTTTTTTTTAAAATGGTATTCATGTGAAGCCATACTTTATCTCCTCTCTCTATTTCTTCATCCTGTATGTTTTTGTATGATTAAGGCTCACGCCGAAATGTCACAACTTTGTAATCGTTAAGTAATAAAGCTGCTCCTACTTTTTCCTATTTTATACACTCCAATGTCCCTGTTCTTGGATTTCTTCTATGCTTCCTTCCATGGTATTATTTGTCCCTGAGCACTGTCATAATTTCCTTTCTCCAAGTATTTCTAGGTATTCCTTGACTTCTGTTTCCTTGAGGATTTCATGTCAGTGCCTGTCATGTTATGCTATGTCAGGTTTCCTCAGTGTGTGGCCAATCCACCTCCATTTTTAGACTATTATATTCAGTCTTTCTTTTTAAAATATTAAGACTCAAACTACATTACATTAATAATTTGAACAATAATGTTTTAACTCAGAATACATTACGTGATACCTGTCATCAATAAAGTTAAGTTCCATTTTTTTTTTTAATACTAAGTCTGTCATCAGCATTTTACTTGTTTTCTTCTCGTTTTGTTAGCATTCATACATTTCTTTGCCTAAAAAAATAAACTCTGTAAAATATATGACTATTTATAAATGCATTGAAAGTTACTGAAATTTTGTTTCTTACATGAGTTGTCAATTCCAGGGTATACATAAAATTCAACAGGTTCATCTTCATGTGGTGCAGGACAGCAGATTTTCTCACAGTAGCCCTCTGAACATGGTGGATATGGTGGAACAACCGGTGACAAAGCTGAATAAGTAGGCAATGTTTGAGATGTTACTGTAACAAAGAGAAAAAAAATGTGTTGTTTGAGGAATGCATATTCATACTAACATTACTGCCTTTGATACACCTTTATATAGTGTTGTTAATGCATTATCATAACAATTTCATGACATGGCCAGATTTTAAAACTGAAACCTTCATTAATCTCTCTCTCTCTCTCTCTCAAGGTCCTGCCAACAGGTGTAGGATATCCAATGTCCCTGACACACACCGCGGGACAAGTCACACCTTACAATTTACAGCTAAGTACTTTTATATATTTTTTTTAAAATGGTATTCATGTGAAGCCATACTTTATCTCCTCTCTCTATTTCTTCATCCTGTATGTTTTTGTATGATTAAGGCTCACGCCGAGACGTCACAACTTTGTAATCGTTAAGTAATAAAGCTGCTCCTACTTTTTCCTATTTTATACACTCCAATGTCCCTGTTCTTGGATTTCTTCTATGCTTCCTTCCATGGTATTATTTGTCCCTGAGCACTGTCATAATTTCCTTTCTCCAAGTATTTCTAGGTATTCCTTGACTTCTGTTTCCTTGAGGATTTCATGTCAGTGCCTGTCATGTTATGCTATGTCAGGTTTCCTCAGTGTGTGGCCAATCCACCTCCATTTTTAGACTATTATATTCAGTCTTTCTTTTTAAAATATTAAGACTCAAACTACATTACATTAATAATTTGAACAATAATGTTTTAACTCAGAATACATTACGTGATACCTGTCATCAATAAAGTTAAGTTCCATTTTTTTTTTTAATACTAAGTCTGTCATCAGCATTTTACTTGTTTTCTTCTCGTTTTGTTAGCATTCATACATTTCTTTGCCTAAAAAAATCAACTCTGTAAAATATATGACTATTTATAAATGCATTGAAAGTTACTGAAATTTTGTTTCTTACATGAGTTGTCAATTCCAGGGTATACATAAACTTCAACAGGTTCATCTTCATGTGGTGCAGGACAGCAGATTTTCTCACAGTAGCCCTCTGAACATGGTGGATATGGTGGAACAACCGGTGACAAAGCTGAATAAGTAGGCAATGTTTGAGATGTTACTGTAACAAAGAGAAAAAAAATGTGTTGTTTGAGGAATGCATATTCATACTAACATTACTGCCTTTGATACACCTTTATATAGTGTTGTTAATGCATTATCATAACAATTTCATGACATGGCCAGATTTTAAAACTGAAACCTTCATTAATCTCTCTCTCTCTCTCTCTCAAGGTCCTGCCAACAGGTGTAGGATATCATGTCCTTCCATAACCCTCATTCCTTTGTGCATCTCAACAGGTCTGTCACTGAGCATTTCCTGTGCCAGGATGCCAAATCATCAAATATCTTTTCTCCCTGTCTACCTCTGTCTCTACTACCTTTGACCTTCCCTGTTGTTATCTGGAGTCTACTTCTCCTCTAACAATGCCCCACAAATCTGGATTGTCATTTTCTGATCTTCTTTACAATTCTTCTTGTTTCTTGTACATCTTTTATAATTTCCTCATTCAATTTTCTTTCTGTTCATGGTACCTTCAGCATTCTTCTAGAACTACATTTTAGCTGATTCCAGCCTTCTTTGAATCTCTTTACTGACTGTCCAGATTTTGCATCTGTACAACAGGACAGGTTCAATGTAACACTGTAGCATTCTCTTCCTGACTCTCACAGATAGTGAATTCAAACATCAGTCCTTTTTCTAAATAAGGAATTTATTAATTCTGTTCAAGAAACAAGTTTATGACATTTAATCACAGGAGCTCCTTTTTAACCCTTTGTTTTGCTAGAAATCTATTTGCATGATTTAAAGCAAAAATGTTGAAATTCTACTGTTTTAATTTTTTTTTCTTTAAATTAGTAATAAACAAAAGTAATGACTTTGTAATGAAATTAATTATATACCATTTAGGGTAGCAAACAAAATAACTGCTAGTTGCATGCTGAAGTCTTCTTCACCAGCGAACCAGTACTAGCCATGATCAAGTTTGCTGTGCTTTTAACAAGAGGCTCATGTGGTTCCTCAACCTGGCTGGTGGGATAGGACTACATGTGGAAACTGAGAAGCTTGTGCTTATGGTATGGCACCATAACCTGGATTCCCCATTTGACATGATGCCTGTGATTCAATATCATCACAGAAATAAACACCGGTTCACGGTTCCGAGATCATTAGAAAAAGAAGACGATGACAGATTAATGAACACACAATGAGCACAGAATCATGAAATAATGGCATCACTTTTCAGTAATATTTTATGTGTGGTTAGTGTCATGACAAAATGGGAAACATCCGGAAAAAAACAAAAAGAGACCTTAAAGAGGACACTGACAAGAGAGGCTAAAATGACTGGCACAAAATCTCTCGAGGAGAATGAAAAGCTTTCTGATAACAGAAACTCATGGCATGACACACTGCAACCCCAATGTAACAGGTGACAGCATGGGAAGGGTGTAAGATATAATAAATTTCATTATCATTAAAACTGAGAAAATATGCCCATGATTTTCCAATCTCAGGTCTGTTGATCAGCTGATAAAAGAAGAACTAGATATCTATGTTGTGGAATTGTTGCAAAGATTAAATAATAAAAGAGAATTCTGACTTTTCTGATCTCTGGATTTATGAATATTCACTCTTTTTTTTTTTTAACTTGTGCCCAGTACTGGAATGTATAGGTCATTTTCAAATGTTCTGTATCTCCATACAGCATGTCAGTGCTATAGGAATTTCTAAGTAAGAGGTTCTTTCGAAGACCTCTCAAAGCCAGTAGATGGTGTTTCACAGTCTGTTGCAGTGCCTGGAATAGAGTGTGTAGTCAGCAGTCACTCAGAGTAAGTGCTTACTGAGGATTGTGTGTCCTGTGAGCAACCTGAAAACTATGAATAAATTAGAAAGCGTGAAAACTTTAGTATAATAAAAGTCTTACTAGATGACTCTGTACTTCTGCTGGTGACCGCAGCATTGTTTCTCATTGTAGATGTTGCAGCAGTGCTTAAGCTAGTTGCATCTGTTGTCACAACTGGTTGTAAAGTTCCTCTCGTTGTTACAGTGGGCAGTACTGTTTCTGTTGAAGTAGAACTTCCAAAATCTGGACCCTGAGCTGACGCAACAGAATTGTCTGAATCAGGTTTTTGAACTTCTAAGATGTAGAGGCAGGCCAAGGCAGCCAAGCTGAAATTTACAAATTGAGATTTGAAATAATATGAACTGACATTCATTCACTCATTTGCATGTCCCTTGCAGAACTTTGCCTTCCTAACAGCACTCCTGTAGGCCTCTCGGTTGTGAGCAAGATGGCCTGCTGCTGATGCATCCATATGAACTTACAAGGCAATGAAAAATAGTAATTTAAGAAAGTTATGAAACCTGATCTAGCTTGGAGGTCTACTAATCCAGTGGTACCTGGTTCAAGTTTCAGCAAGGAACTGCCACGCAAGGAAGGCCCCAAGATCCACCCAGCCTCTAAAAATGGGTACCAGAGAAATCTGAGAAGGTAAGTGTGGCCAGGTATGATACTGACAACATCACACTTTCATGTGTCAAAGGTCATGGAAATACAGGCCTAACAATGTACCCCACCAATGGCATACTTAATGACATGCAAACAAGGATTTTATGTTGCCTTTCACCTATGTAATCTGATCTATTATGTATAAAAAAAAATTGGAGGCCTATGTACTGAGTTTGCTATGTAAATTAGCTGTAGACTTATTTATTTCACTTTCACAAACAAAAGGTTCATGTAAATATATTAAACCTTGTTAAAAATAATAATAAATTATTGCTTGCCTTTACACTTATATCATAGACTGTTCTTGGGGGGGGGGGGGGGTCTGTTGGGTGGTACTTCAGACTGAGAAATTAAGGTCACTTACATAAAGCTGTCATCACAGATTGTGCAGGATGAGTTTTTAATTTTGCACTCGACAGGAAAAAAAACCTGGATCTGATCTTGATTTGAATCCACATTTCATAAGTATTAAGTCCAGTACTTGGCTGTTATGACACTACAATCTGTAAGTTTTCCTTCCTGCTGGCAGTTTATTGAGAAGAATGCTTCTTAGAGAATCAAGCATAGATACAGCTCCCTCATATAATTTAATGCATTTTTTTCTACAATATCTTTACAAATTAAACCAGAAAAACAAGGAGAATCTACATAAATAACCATCTCAAATACTACTACTGGATAAAGTTTTCAGTCAATTAAAACAACATCCTGTAAAATAAAATTAAAAAAAGATTGCACAATGGTCTTTTTTTTTCTTCCTTTATCCTTTCAATATTCATTAATAAAAAAAATAACACACAATCATAATTATGTGCCTTTTTTCATAGTATTCTGCACTTGCCAAATTAGATAAAAGAAAGCTAATTCTTTTTTCAATTTTAACAATCAAATTTTGGGTAAAATAAGAAACTTGCAAAGTCTGAGTTCAATGCAGCACTTACCAAAATGCCATTAGCAGAATCAAACCAATAATGATGTATCTAAACCAACTGTTGCACCGTTTCTGGAAAGGCCATGATAATAAACTGCCAAAAACTGACTTGCTGTCATTCAAACTATTTCCATGGCTGCTGGAACAGTTGCTGCCATTATGACCACTTCCTCTGCTTGTGTTCTTTGATGGTCCCCTGCTTTTATGTGTTGGCACAACAGAACTGTAAATCAAGAAAGCATTTCAGTCATCAGACGCAGCAGACTAGTTATTACATATCCATTACAGAACACTGTTATTGCATTGTGCCCAGCCAAGCATAAAAATTATATTATCATGTATCATTTTTACAAATAAAATGGCATTTTTTACATTTTATATAAGGTTAAGAAAAAAGATAAAGGTAATCCTGTCATGCCATAGAGGCACATAGGGATATGGTGTTAGTGCCCATATTTTCCTTGACCTGTCAGCACACTAGAGGGTTGATATGGTCAGTATTATGCCTGGCCGCCTTTCCTTCCCCAACTCCAGAAGAAGTTGGGTACCCATTTCTACAGCTGGGTGACTGTTTTACACATAACCTAATACTAAAATAATATCTTCCTGCATGTTCTCCGAACTAGCATTAGAATATATTTCTGTACTATGCTTTATCTAGCACTATAATTACATCTTTATGAATTATGTTACACATCATTAAATGACATTAGATAATTCAGCAATGAAACTAAACCAATTAGAACTCATTACAAATCTTAACATTTTTCTTCTTCAGTGTCCAAAGTTTTTAATAGCTTTCAGTTCACACCGAAATTTACCTCTACCCTCTCTATCCTTCTTTGGTCCATCCACAAAATTTCCCTTCTCAGTTCTATGTTTTCATTTTTATTTTTTATTCACATTGCTAATTCTGCTGTATGTCAGATTTTGCAATTAAAAAGTCTACATAAATGTTTCTTCACTGATTTTCTTTGCTTACTCATATGTTCCCTTGATTTGTATATAAATTATCTGATATAAGGAATAACTTTCTGCACAGGATTTTGAAGCTTGAGGCATAGGCTAGATGTGTTCTTTCTCTTTAGCATGGCCAGCTATGTTCTTCTCCCTAGCAAGGTCTACTCAAGGATTGAAGCATTTGAGAACAGAGAAAGTGTGAAAGCTTATTTCCCTATGCAAAAGTAAATAGTTCCAAACTCTTCCAGTCAACCATATGTGCACATGACAATTTTATCAGGGAATAGCTTTGAAATAAGAGAATCTGCTTGTTGGGTAAGGCACACTAGAATACACTATACAGGCAGCTGTTCAAGCCTTAAGGAAGAAAAAAAGGAACAGCGGAGAGTCACGTGAAAATCACATTACATCTGAAGTGATACTGAGCAAATAAACTACAGATTGAAATTACTTTCAAGTTTTTATTGCTTTGTTTATTAACCATTTTTCTTCATAGTTTTAATAAATAGTTTTATTTGTTGACTGTTTTATTAGTACAACATATTTTTTAATAGAATGATCATCAACAGAATTGTACCAGCACTTGAGGGAAAACTTCGGAAAGAGCAGGCAGGATTTAGGAAAGGAAGATCATGCATAGACCACATATTTGTACTTAGACAAATATTAACAGGCAAATGAGTGGCATAGCACAACATATGCATTGTTTATATATTTTGAGAAAGTCTTTGACAGTGTCAACAGAGATGCATTGTGGAAAATCCTAAGATGGCATGGCCTCCCCCATAAGACAGTGAATGTAATCAAAGCCCTATACAAAGGTTTTCAGTGCAAAGTGATCTGTGGAGAACATACCTCCAGCAGCTTTAGGGTACAAACAGGAGAGAAGCAGGGATGTGTACTATCACCAACATTATTTATCTAGGCAGTAGACTGGTTAATGAAGGAGGCAACATCAGACAAACGCAGAGACCCTTGACACAGTACTGGAGGACCTTGACTTTGCGGATGACATTTGTCTACTATCAAGCAGCCGCAAAGATTTGCAAGATAAAATAAACAAGCTAACTCTGAATGCAAACAACACAGGACTAAACATCAACGTAGGAAGACAAAGTTAATGAAGCAAAAAGTGAGCAACAGAAATGTACTCAGAGTAGATAGCAAGTTAGTGGAGAAGGTCAATGAATTTGTATATCTTGGCAGCAGAGTACTAGAAAATGGAGACAGCACAGAGGACATCAACAACAGACTTACTAGAGCAAACCAGGCTTTTGCAGTGCTGCAGACTATATGGAAATCTAAAAAACTAAGCATGAATACAAAAATCATGATATTTAAGAGTAATGTTCTAAGTGTACTACTCTATGGAAGTGAATGCTGGAAAATCACCAAAACCTTAGAAAACAAGTTGAATTCTTTCCACACTAAATGTTTACAAAGAATTAGAAAAATATTTTGGCCAAACACCATAAGAAATAACATCTTGTTGACAGAAATGCAGATGAAGCCACTGACAGCAATTATTGAGGAAAGACGCTGGCGATGGTTGGGACATGTGCTCTGAATGACTGACAACTCACTACAAAAAATAGCACTAAGATGGACACCACAGGGGAACAGAAGTAAGGGTAGACCAAAAGAGACATGGAGAAGAACAACAGAAAAGATGTTGAGCAATAGAGGGCTCACCTGGGCAAGAGCAGAAAAAAAGGCAAAGGACAGGCATTTGTGGAAAACCCTTGCAGAAACCCCATGTGGCCTGGGCACTTAAGGTTCAGAGAGAGAGAGAAGAGAGAGAGAGAGAGAGAGATATTCTTTAATACTCTGGCTTTTTAATGCATTGTTTTACCATCATTTTCACGGGAAAAAAATCATCCACTGCTTATGTGTACAGTTTAAAGAAACATTTTAATCACTTATATCAGTAAACATGATTATGAGTGTTAAAAATTTTTTTCACAACAAAAACTTTTAAAATGAGTGTTAAAAGTTTTTTTCACATCTTCTCTTATTCACTTTTCACATGTCATATTATTTTAACTTATGTTAGAATCCAAAGAAAACTAACCACGTAAAGTATCATTGGAGAAAGAATGATTTCACATCTTAGATAATGGGGTGAAAAGATGATCTATTGCAGTGGCCAACATCAGAAATACCTGGAACTGGTTTCAACCTAAGCACAATGAATTGTGATGAAAAAATGATGGAGGATACAGACAGCAGAATAAAAAGGGTCAACATTCAAGAGAGTGATATTTGTGGTTGCTTAATTGTTATGTTAAGGGTCACCTGCTCAATGAGCTTTAAAATTTGATGATGCTGGACAAAATGTGACGAATTCAATAAGATAACAACATAATCAGTGAGGCAACTCAACATGAAAGTATCCTACCCAAGACAATGACTCACCTTACACTGCTTAACGTTGAGGCAGATTTTGCACTTAGATTACTGCTTGTTGATTTCAGGCTGCCAAATCTTTTAAGACTACCTAATCGTTTGTTCATCTTCTCCAGCTGATCAATACGAACTTCAAGATTATCTGTCAACTTGCAAAGTTCTTTGACTGCTCCCACATTTTCCATGAAAATGCGATCCTAAAGCAATTTTGATGAAAGCCACACACTACTGTCAGTGTACTCTTAAATGCAAATTATACTATATTTTTATAGTAGCTTAGTGATTAAAAATATATTAATATCAGCTAATATAAAACTGTTTATACAAATATAAACATAATACTTTGTTCACACAAATTAATCTAATGAGATTAGTTTTCAGTTTAATTATTCTAGGATAAGGTGTATATGTTTATTCTAGAAACTTGTATATCAGCTATTATATCATCCAATTATATTTTGAAAGTAAAAAAGAACTGAAAATATTAAGAGCCAAAAAGAAATGAAACAAATAAATATGTATTGTAAGCAAAACCTAAGCCTGCTGCTAGAAAATCCATTAGAAAATGAGAAAGTTTTTTTTTTTAGCATTAGTACTTTTGCTTCACACAGCTTACAAGTTTGTTTTATTGTTTGAAACTAAATTATTTGCTTTAATCTATTAGTTGTAAGTCTCGATTTATGTTACTATTAATATGGGTTCTATGTGATTTAAAAAAAAATATAATAACAACTTTTACCACATCTCCATGAATATTGTTGGTTTTATCAGTGCAAAACTCTCCTTATGGCATCCACCATCTCTGTCTCAGTACTCGCACAACTTACCTTGTTAACAACCAAGAAATTCTCAATGATCTCTCCATTAGGCAAGACAATGTCCCCAGTCACATGAACTGCATCTGGTAAGACATCTAAAATTTCCTGAGCCAGCACACCTGTACAGGTAAAATGTTTTAGACAATACTGAAATAGTTACGGCAAATATGTTTAAATGAAATTAAACACAACAAGTTATCATTCATAACATTTATATTTCACTTAAATGACATGTGGTGTAACACCAAGGATACATCACGCACATGTTACAAGTCTTACATGTGATTAGAGGAAGTGGAAGTAAATCTCTGCTGCATACCAAACACGAGCAATTTATAACCAATTCACTATTGGAATCAATCAATCAATCAAGTGTCGTGCCGCATGGTGTAGGTGATAATTTCTCTCCGCAATACCCTGTCTTTAGATTTGATTATGAGATCTGCCGGTGACTATCTTCCTAGCCTCACTGACAGCCCATCCAGTAACATCACTCTCTGTCTTCCTCTGTCTCTTCTTCCCTCAATTTTTCCAGTTGCCACAATGTGTTTCAATTTTCCTCTTCTCAGAAAATGTCCTACAAATCTCGCTTGTCTGCTTCTGATCTTTACTGTAATTTCCCTTTTAACTCCAGCCTCTCTTACAACTTCTTTGTTGGTTTTCTTAGCTGTCCATGGTACCTTCAACATCCTTCTTATGAACCACTTTTCCATGGCCTCCATTTCTTGCTTTACTCTCTTATTCATCGACCATGCTTCACATCCTTAAAACAAAATTGGCTTGTTGTAACATTTAAGTACTTGGAATCTTGTTTCCATTGATATGGATCTGTTGCACAAGATGTGTCTCATTGTCTGGAATGCTTACTTGCCTAAGCAAGTCTACTATTGGAATAGTATCACCAAAAACACTAAAGGACATCCTGATGTTGTAAGCAGAACACTTCTGGGCATGCCCCGAGTATAATGAAGCAGTTTCCGAAGGCCAGCAATGGAGCCTGGTCTTACTCAGTATCCAGCAGCAACATCAAGAAATACTTTTATTGTTTAAGAGATTTCAAGTGCTGGTATCACAAGAAAGATCATTAAAGACCTTTTGTTAGTGATAACATTATTAAAACTGGATAATTTCTATTTAAATTTAAGCAGATTGGGTAACAGCACACCTGAAGTGTCACATTTTGTGAATATCACTTTTTGGATTTTTATGTTATGGTGAACACCTTCTGACAGAATTTTAAATTAATTTATGATCATTTCTAATATTGTTAATTTGATAGTAGAAAATAAGTTTTAAAAAAGACGCAAAAATATTCAAATTTTTTCACATTAAGTTACTTTTTCTGAAAATGCACATACTTTCTTCTTGTTTTTGGCATTTAAAATACTTTGTTCAAAGAGGAAGCTTGCCCAGTCATTCATTCATTCATTTGCATGTCCCTTGTGGAACTTTGCCTCTCACACAGCACTCCTGTAGGTGGTTGTGAGCAAGATGGCCTGCTGTTGATGCATCCATTTGCAGATCATCAACGATGTCTTGTAGCCATCTTCGTTTTGGTCTTCCTCTCTTTCTTTTTCCCATTATGTACCCTTCCAAGATGGCCTTCTCTAGATTATCATGACGTTTAATGTAATATTTAAGTTTTCTCTCTTTAATCTTCTTTACTAGCCAGCCTTCTTCAATATTAAGTTCTTGTAGTACAGATATATTTGTTCTTTTTTGTGTCCATGATATTTGAAGAACTCTTCTGTAGCATTTACATTCAAAGGCATTTATACGTTTCTCAGCTGTTTTGTTAAGTGCTCAGGTCTTACAGGCATATATTGCGATGAGAAAGATGTATGCCCTTAAAAATTTTATTTTTGTGGTTCTGTCTGCTCCTCTCCACAGATTCTTTAGTTGTTTTAGTTGTTTTTGCCCAGATTTTAGTGTTTAAAAAAAAGAGAGAAAAAGAAAAATAACTTGGAAAATAAAGTTATAAAACAGCTATCTGTGCAGATATCATTCTCTCATCTGATGGTAAAATAAGAATGAATTCACTTAGTAATTCTACACTTCACTAAGGCTGTGAACATGTCATGTAAAATGAAACTGTCTTTAGATCAGTTATTACCTGTGTCCTCTCTGCTTCCAGGAGGGATCCCAGCATGTGTTGCATAGTCTTCTCTGTAAGAGTATTTGTATATCCGTAGCTTGGACACATTTTCCAGCTGGTTTTTGGGATTAATCTGATAAAACCAAAGTAAGCAGAATTAAATATCTTAAAAAGTAATTAAGGAAATACATGGCATGGGGAAAAAGTACAGAAATTAGAACTCTTACAAAGAAGCTTGATTTACTAATCTGGTGGTTCTGGGTTCAAGTGGGATTTTTGCTGGTATGCACCAAAAAAGGCCTTGGGGTTCACCCAGCCTCTAAAAATGGGTACCAGAGAAATCTGGGAAGGTAAAATGTGGCCAGGCGTGATACTGACCACATCACACTTTCATGTGTTGAAGGTCATGGAAATACAGGCCTAACTAGTAATCTCAAAATGCCTTAAAGGTGTGGAAATGGGATTTTACCTTTTTATAAAGAAGTTTAGCACGATAGCTTGCAAGGTTTCCCATCATTACTATAATTTGAAAAAGAATTATTTCATGGTTTATTATTTTATTACTGAAAAACAGAAAATATGAACAAAAGATGGAAAATTTGTGATCCTTGACTACCTTACAAAACAAAATACACAAAACTGAATAAAGACAACACATCAAGTTCACATACTTCTTCTATATTCTTCTTTGCTCTCATGTCAGAGGGCTGGCTCAAGTGTCCCGTTAGCCTCATATTCCCATGTACCGTCAGGGCCTCTTCTGGATGGTCAGTATTTATTCCTACCCTTCCCATGTGATACACTGACTCCTGAGTCTGGCCTTTCTGCCACGTGACATCAACATCACTGTCAAACTGACCTGGGTTTGATGCCTGAAAAGTTTAATTTAAAAAACTTCCAAAAACTATCAAGGAAAATTAGCTAAAGTGTCATCAGACAATATAACAAGGAATCCTTCTGTGAACTTCTGCAATGAATCTTTCATATATAACTAAGAGATCAGTATTATGGTAGAATAATAAAATATACATCAAGTGGACAGCGAATGAATTTTTGTAACAGGACAGCAGTGTTAAAATGTAGAACATGGACATCCCAACCAACACAAATATATCCAGGGTTGTCCCAAGGGGCTCCACTCTCCCCAATCTTATTTAACATCTACACGACAGGCCTTGCCAAACAACATAAACCATCAACAACCAAACTGTTAACTTTTGTGGATGATGTTTTACTATATGCACACAGTAAAAATAGACTAGCTATCATAAATAAAATCCAAGAGCAAATAAACAATATCACCATATGGTGCAGTGTCCACGGAGCATTAAAAAAATTCAGTGAAAACAAAAGCCCTTCAGTGCTCACTAATATAACAGAACCAACAAGGAAATTACGCCCAAGGTTTCTTATGGAAATACCCCTATTGAAAGATGCCATAACCTGAAATACCTAGGAATTAACTTGGACAGAACCTTATCATTCACCAAACAAACAGAAGAAACCGCATTCAAGGCAAGACAGGGACTGGCTGCCATCAAGGACATTGCATATCTACCACTTCCACAAAGCACCCTGTTCACACTAATGAGCCTTGGTCCTATCCAGAATTGACTATGAACTGGGCTTATTAATGCTGTCTAAAATGCAAATACCAAACTTGAACAAGTATAAAATGAAGTGATGAGATTCAGTTTGGATTGTACCAAAGATACACCCAAGGCAGCAATGAGATACACATTAAAACTTGTTGATCTACAAACCCACCACAGATGTGCCCAAGTAAAGGAATACCTCAGAATCAGCAACAATAAAACCATCCACTCAATAATAACCTTCACATGGTCAAAGGATCAAGAATAAAAAGAGACAAATCCTGGATGGTTGAAGCAGATGTAAGCACAGATACTGATCCACAAAACATCTCAACCAAACCTGAATGGATTACTTGCAGTGAGGCCCACCAAAATCTCATTAAGGTACACAAAAACCTTACAAGAAAATGTAAAAAATGGCTGGAGGGGAAAACACAATAGAAAATATATGAATTCATTAGTAAACATACAATTCCTGAGGACATAATCATTTATACAGAGGTGAACTAGAAGTGGCTGGGGTTGTACAGCATACCAAGGAGGTAGAACACTGAACTCATGGCTTATACAAACACCTGCTCAAGTATGTGAATGGAAATAGAGGCCATCACACCAGCATTAAAATGGGTAGAGACACATAAAACACTTCACGTCACCATCATTACCGACTCTCAAAATCTATTAAAGAAAGTGGAACAAATGGCCATTAGAAGTGAATGGCAAGAAATAATTAATAAATCTCACATCAAGCATATGACATGGATATACTGTGCAGGCCATGCCAGAGTCGACGGAAACAACAAAACCAACCAGCTAGTAGCAAGGGTCTCATCACAATGGACAAGTCAGACTTGTACAAATTCATCAAGCAACACCTCGATGAACAAATGCAAGGCAACTTTCTCCAAAGCACCTATCACATACGACTCAATGCATTACATGTAGCCAAGGGCAGTGGCTGCAAATCCCAACTAAATGCTAAATCACAGCCAACACACAATCAAGACAACTCTGGAGTCATCTCTCTAAAAGCACTGAAGGAAATCTTGATGCCAAAGGCCAAACACGTACGAGCATGCCCGAGTGTAATGAGGTCACTCCCCAGGACTAGCAACAGAGCTAGGCCCTTTTTTTTACAGCTACAATTACAATAAAGTATATAGAGATTAAAATTAATGCCTCGTAGAATCTTTTAAAGGAATTTCAAATAAATGCACAAACTTTCATGGACTGTCCTCCATTGCTGGTACCAGGTTCATATTTCTTTTTGCTAGAATGCTCTAAATTAGGGCACAACTTAGAGTGATGTATGTGTTAAGGAAACATTCCTTTCCAAGTTAAAAAAACAAAGAAAATGAAAAAAAGATGTTACATTTTGCTCTAGTAAATTCACAACCGGAACTAAATTTACACAGAGAAATGTGGTTAAAAACTGTACATTTTTCAAAATCTCTTCTTTATTATTTTTCTGTTTACTTAGGACTGATGACAAGAAAACAAATTACTGACAAATAATTTTATCTAATTAATTATGTTTTGATCGACCTGCACTGTGATTCTGTCTGAAATTCACCGGCAAATGATTCCATCTGGATTACGCTGTCCAGTCTACTCTAACAATGCATATAATCTGACAAGTAAATTTGTGTCACCTAAAATTTGCAATGAATCTGTCTGACCTACAGTGACAAATGATTCCATCTGATTTATCTTGATGGCAATTCTGCCAGAGATATGGAGACAAATGATTATATCTGACCTACCCTGATAACGAATCCAATTTTAACAGTTTATCTGACCTCCACCACTACTACTGATTCTATCAAAAATAAACTGACAAATTATTCTATATTTCCTACCCTGACAATGATCTGACAAATTATTCTACATGTCCTACCCTGACAATGATCTGACAAATTATTCTACATGTCCTACCCTGACAATGATTTGACAAATTATTCTACATGTCCTACCCTGACAATGATTTGATAAACTATTCTACATGCCCTACTCTGACAATGATTTGACAAATTATTCTACTTGTCCTACCCTGACAATGATTCTGTCTGAAATGCTTCCCACCAGTATGTAATCTTTATCTCCACTGTGCGCATGCAAGCTGACCACTAAAAGGAAGTAGCGCTGATCTGGGTTTGGTTTTCCCTTCTTTCTCATGTTGTTGCTGGTGGTCTCGCTGAAATGTAGGCGACCAACTGTCACCTTTGTTTCTTGATCAGCTGGGAGGTCAATCCTGCGAAATTAAACGGCACTGGCTTTACAAATACATTTATTAATATGTGAATTCACCGTTATTGATAAGTGAATTCAACTTTACTAATATGTGATTCACTTATATGAAAAAGCATTAAAAAAAGAGCGATATTAAACTTCCATCTTCACATTTTTTAAATAGTTCAGATTGGTCACCCCCCCCCTTCTCTCTGCCCCTGTGTTTGTGATATGTGTTTATATAGTTATTTTGCATAACATTTGTGCTAATTGTTTATATAGTTCATTTGCATACAGCCACTCTGCCTCAAGCAAAGTGTCTCATTTTTCCTTAATTCACTGATAGCCATGTTTGTGATGTTTTGTTTTGGCCTACAGGCAGATATTTTCTGCCTTTGGAGGGTATTTTCCCCAGCATTCATCTAATCTAGAACCCGCTTTGGTTCAGGAAGGATCAGATGCTGTGTCTGTGTAGAATGACTAGGTCACTTAAAATGTATGAGGAGGCTTAATTTAATATCAAGTGGCAAGGGAGTGCTGGAGGGACTGTGGCAAATTATCATTAGCTTAACTGTTTCCATTCGCGCCAGCCCTGAAAGGTGTGTTTCTAGTATATGCTGCACCCATCGACACAGCCCTGTAAGTTTTCTGACTTTCTTTCCTTGAAAACACGAAGCAACTTTCCATTTAACCAGTCAGAGCTCTTCTGAATCCAAAGTTAAACTAGTGTTTAAGCATGTCTGATAAAGGGAACCATGCTGAATATCACAACAGGAGTGTAAAATGCAAGTTTTTTTTAGAACGAGTGGTAGAATGGCCATACTGACAGACTAGACCTATCTTACTATATGTGTTTCTCATAGCTGTAGACCTGTTAGATTTATTGGATGTCATAAACATCCATAAATAATGATTTTTTTCTGTGCTGAAACTTGAATTACTACGTATTCTATATTATGACACAATTAAGGTAAGTATAAAGAAGATTTTATTGCTCAGCCATAAAATCTTTTTAGCACCAAAAAATCGTTCCATCGTTTCACACCAGTTGTGTTTTTTTTTCTTTGCTTTTTTTATGACAAATAACTTCATCTATGGAATCTTCATTCATTTCCACTTATTGTAATACGTGATACACAAGTGGTGATCATGGAATTAATTTGGTACAATAACTTTTACACAGGGACCCCCTTCCCCAAAATGTATGCATCGTAGGGAACATAAGGAACGTTTCTGGACATAATGCGAATGGAAAGAGTTAAAGAATCTGTGACCCGAAAGAGTTGGAAACTACTGGTCTTGGAGATCAGTCTCACAAATTTATCTTTTTCTTTCACAGATTTTTTAGATAGATCTGTTTATTTTGGTAAAACAGTGTTAATAATTTCTTCCATAAAATTCTAACATATTTATTATGTAAACATACCTGACAGGGTGAAATGACTTCTTACTTCTGTCCGACTGAGACTGCTCTATTTTGATTTGCTGATTCTGTGATTCCATCTGAAACAGCAACAATGAATTATTCAATTATTTTGCTTTTTATTTTTAGACAGAATCATACAATTTTTGACTGTCAAATCACAAACAAAAAAATATTTGTGGCTTACTCAGTTAAAAAAAAATATTACCTTACCTTGACACCATAAAAATGCAGATAGTAGCTCTCAATTTTTTTCACTCCTTCTACTGTCCGAATATACTTGGCATTGCCTTGGAGGCGCATATGAACTGTAACCTGGAAATGGTTCTTTTTCTGACACACAAATGCTTCATCTGGTACAGAATAGTTAAAACCTTTATCGGCATCCACTCTGTACTGTGGGGTTGGCCTGTGAAGATTATGAACAAACTAAAATATGTGTGCTATAAAAGAACATTTTTACTGTAACTAGGAAACTAGAGTTGATGATAATGGTTTTTAGCTTCCATAGGTTCAAACTTCCTTTAAATATATGTTTTTTACATTGTTTTTTTTTCAAAGCACATATAAATGGTGTAAAGTTCTGTTATTGTCTTCACATAGCAAAGCATTATTTTTTTCTAAAGACAGATCTATTCCTATTCATCATCATCATCATCATCATCAGGTACATGATATCCCATTTTGTGCAGTCCTTGGTGTCTCTTAATAGTTCTGTCTCTTTTCTACCCCACACAGCTGTACATCTAGATTATTTTTATCTTAATCTCCCATTCTTTCATTCTGCCTTAAATTTTCCAGGCCAGCTCTCTCAGTTTAATGAAACTATCTCTTAACAGATTCTCCATGTTAAAAAATATCATTATAAACTATTTTGTTCAGTTTTATAGAATTAACTTTTTAGGTAATATTTTAGGACGAATAATCTCCCCCTTTCATCCTTCCTTTTTCATGAAAATACTGCTGCATATACAGTACAAGCCCAACTATCATAAATGTATAGAACTCAGTATTATAATGTTGACAAAATAATAAAAGACTCACAGTATCCATGAATATAACCATACAAATAACTCATGCACAACACAAACAATTCATGTACAACATCAAAAGCTCACAAGTCTTTCAGGTCTCCATCAGTAAGAATGGCCCATTGTGGTTGGGAATAAGGCTGCCATTTTATTACTTGATATGTGCTGTCAATAAATGCCCCATTTGAGTCTAGGTCATATGATGACATATCATCATCACCACCAGAACATTCTCCAATATAACTGCTAAACTGTGCACCTGTAAAGAAAAATATGTTTGAAATAATTTACTCAGGACGAAACAGCTACAAGCTCAGGTGAAAGTTTTCACAACAATATATTTCAAGTTCTGCTGGGTTGTGTATGGTTTTCTTTGATAACCCTTGGCTCAATAGCCTTCCCACATGGTTATGGGGGGGAGGGGTTAATGCACCCCCTTATTCACAGATGACCCTGTTACCGAGTGTTTGAGGTATTTTATATGGTTAGATACCTAACCCACCTCACTAGGTTAGATACCTAACCCACCTCGCTAGGTTAGATACCTAACCCACCTCGCTAGGTTAGATACCTAACCCACCTCGCTAGGTTAGATACCTAACCCACCTCGCTAGGTTAGATACCTAACCCACCTCGCTAGGTTAGATACCTAACCCACCTCGCTAGGTTAGATACCTAACCCACCTCGCTCTCTTGCGTCACCACCTGCTTTGGTCCGTGACTGATTCCATATATTCACAGTTAACCTCTACAGCTAGAGGCTGTTCTACCATCAACCACCCAGCGGATCCGCTTGGTAGAAAGACAAGCTCCTACCTCAAAATAATCTAATTTGAAATAAATAAATAAAAACACTTAAAAATCTGTCACAAAATGGCAGGTTCTTTTTTAAGACATGATAATAATTGGTTTCACTGATGCAAGTTAGATTCTACAATGCAGAATCATCTACAAAAAAAAAATATATATATATATATATATATATATATATATATAAATGACTGCATAATAATAATAATAATAAAAATGAAACAATGGTATAAAAAATGATCAACAAAACAAAAATAATGAATAATATGAGAGCAAAAAAACTTAACAGTAATTTATTCATCGTGACATGCTCCAATCTGCATATAACCCTCATTCTCAGACATTTTGCCTTTCTTATGAACACGTCTTCTTTTAATATGTCAGACACTAATTAAAATAAAGACTCAAGGTTCAAAAGTGAACAAGGAAGAGTGTTATGAAGATAGCGATCACAAAAAGGTACAGTAAGGAAAGTGTTGGTTGAGCAATAAATCTCCTAATTTGCATAAGCAGGGGCTTTCTATGCAGCTGTCATTGTGTGATCCAAGCTGCTGTCAGGCTGTGGGTGTAGCGAACACCAAGCTGCAAGGTTAAGTTGCTTGAGAAACACAAAAGCCAGGCCAGACAATAGCAAGACAGCTAATAAATGGAGGCTAGAATGAAAAAGCTCTTTGGTTGTATCTCATACTGGGCTAATGCAGGATGTATTTGTGGACTTTTTAAGTTTTCTACATAAGGACAAGGATTTGACAGTTTGTCTTTACACCTACTTTCTTTCCCTTCTGATCTGACAACTCTGTTATCAGGTTTCCTTTTCATGGATTCTCAATTTTCTACATTAATTCTATTCCTCTTCTGTCTGTTTAATCTGTTTACATTAATTCCCATTCTTGAATATGTTTTCTTTCTCATTAGTCTAATATAATGTCCTTGTTTGTTTCTTGTAATCATTAATTTAATCATCTGTAAATGTATAATTTCATGCTTCTCTTCTCTCTTTAAAAAATACATATCCTATTTTAAATCTAAGTTGCTCTTGTTTGCTTTCTCTGTCTCTTTTTTTTTTTGTTTCAAATAAAGTGCCAGCCATGTTAAAACTATAAAACTGATGGAAAGCAATTTGAAGAAAGTGAAACAAAAAAGAAGATCTGTACTAAACCATACAGATTTTTAAAATCAAATGGTAGATAAAATAAATAAACCAAATCATAACTGGTATGATCAAATCAGCAGTTATAAATCAAAAGCAAGGCAGAAAAATTAAACCTAATCCATTTCAGACAAAACAGCTGAAAATCAGAAAACACAAAATAAAAGTTAAACAGACACATAGCAAACATAGCAAACAAATTAAATCAAATATAACCACAAGTTTCATATCCCATTAGTGGACAAGAGAGACAGTCACCTGGTGGTTCTTGCTTAATGCTCAGTATTCCATTCATCCCATGAATCATTCCAGAGTTCAGCGTGCCAGTAGGAGAGTCTGAGTACTTCCGTTTTTTAGTCACTTGACTTGCAATATTGGACATGCTGCAGACAGAATGTTGCTATCTAAATATATCTATACCAAAGTAAACTAAGCCACAAATGTTTTCTACATTTCTTCCGTACACACATTGGCTTGTTCACAATAAATCTCTTCTTCCTATGTTATGATAATTTAAAACTTTGGAGATTGGGGGGGGGGGGAGAATTTCATTTGACTATAATCATAGGTAAAAAGTTTATTTTATCTGCTACTTTTCTGGGGTATGTCCACAAAATCAGATCAAGAGACCCTCAGTGGTGAGACCCTCAGAGATCCTGTGACTCTTTCAATAAGATAAATATTGCAAATACACTCATTTAAACTAATAAAATTCTTAATTTTCTAAGGCAATGGTAAAAAAACATTCTTCTTTGAGCACATTGCTGAATTCAGCAGCTTTCTGAGCCACTGAGGCCCAGTGCTGCAGACAAGACATCTCCATTCCTCTCTGTCCTTGATCTTTCCTTGTGATTCCAAGGGCATGTCTTCTAGGTTGTCTCACTATCATTGTCTAGGTTCACCTCTTGGCCTATGCCCTTTCATCAATTCTGCTTAAGCCGTTTTTGTTTGTCTATCCTTCTCCATTCTCTCTAAATGCCCCAGCCAGTTCAGTCTGTTGTTTTTTCATAATACCATTTATAAGCAGGGAGTTAAACAATGTGTAGATTTTTTTGTAACTTCTTATCTCCCACTGTTTTGTTATAGGGTATCCATAAACTCTTCTCATGATTTTATTTTCAAATGTTTGCATTTGGTTTTCATTTTGCTTAGTTGTGCTTATCCACACAGAACAATTGGTACTATAAAAATATATATTTTTTAAAATGTGTATATCGCCTAATGTCATTCCATATAAAATAAACTCAGTGCTGTAAGCATAATTAATAGGTGAAATTTTAAATTATCCTAAAACAGTCTCAGAACTGTGTGTTCTTCATTAATTTATCAAAGAAGTCAGTACAATTACTATATAGTTTTTAACAAAGAAAAGAGAAATATAACACTTTATAGATTATAAGCATGCACCATGATTCAAAAACACTTGATTTATATTAATGTGTGTTATAAGGGAAAAATCATCATCTTCATCCTCTTACTGCCCTTTCCAATTTTTTTAATTATTCCTCTTGCCAGTTTTTATTATATTCTAACTTCTCTATTTGTCTTCTCATCTAATCTATACATTATTTATAAGTGACATAATGATAGGCTTTAACAATCATGCTTCTCCACTGTTAATAGTCCTTAGTATCTCTAATCTGATTAGTCAGCTTTGTCAGCCAGTTCAGAAGTGCTTCCTTCAAACTGTAAAATAGCCTTCATATAACTATGGAATAGTGTAGTATGCTACAGCTGTACTGATGGAAACCCAGTGGTTTCTAATACTTTGTAGAATTCAGGTCTCTTCAAGGTGTTGCAAGTCTTTGTCAGATTGGTAGATTTTACTGTACTTCTTATACCTTTTATGTCTGAGATTAATAAAACTATGTTAATAAAATGATCTTTTTTTGAAGATAATTTGTTTGCAAACTGATCTAAAACTGTAAAACTTCTAATGAAAGAACTGCAAAGTAGAAAGAAAAAGGAAATAGAACTGAAATTCATACATATCAGTTCTTCTTCTTCTTCTTCTATCTCCCTGGAACTGTAAGATAGTGTTCTTTACAGTCAATATGGTAAGGATATTGAAGCACGCATCGTGTTGGCTTGGGAGAGGGTTATGGCAGCCATTCTGTCAATCCCTGTGTGGGGCTAATAAGCAAGGAGTGTGCAAAGCTTCTGAAGCAGATCCCACCACTTTGGGGACTATAGCAGTCCTTGCCCCACTAGCCAGACTAGGCCTATTACTAGGGGTACCAGCAGAGGAGAGCTGATACAGGGTGTTGGTCAGCCTTGACATTAGTATGCCAGCTATGGATAGCTAACTGCCAAATTGGACGTCTTAACAACCATAAATATATGCTAAAAGATTATAACAAATGTACCTTCCCATATGTGCAGGCACAATGGAGTGAGAGAGTGGTGGGGAGATTTGATGTGAGTGTAGGTGTTGACCTAGAGGGAGACCTGCTGGATATGGCAATGGCCCTCTAAGACCTGACTGTTGCTGCTGGTCCTGCTGTTGTTGAAGTGATGGCCCCTGGTGGTGATGATTCAGTTTTGGGGGCTCACCAATGTAGGCTGGGGGCACTTTGTTAGGGGGCATGCCCCCAAGACGATTGTTGTGGCCCAAATACATTGACTGGGGTATGGTTGGCAAACTTCCTGGTATTGTTGACTTCAGATCTATGAAGAACAATGAACAATAATATGAACAATGAATAAACCAAAGGATGGATATATTTTACGATAATCTGGTAAGAACCAAAAAAAAAACTTGCAAACAAACAAACAAAAACTATACAGAAAATGATTGGACACTTGACTGAATTATTATACGAATAACGCTTCTCCCTTCCTTGCCACATCTCCCTGTCAGTGTGAACGAGGACTTTTCTATGCACATTATGTGAGATTTTCTATCAGGACTTGAAAGAAATAGCGCGAGAGCGTCACGCTAAGAACGACTCTGCCTGCGCATCACCCGAGAAGAGAGCAAGGGCCATTGAATGACTACAGGAGATGCTCCAGGAGAAAATCAAGGCCATGGAAACTCAAATTATCGTTACTGTGGCCAGTTGTGCCAATCAACTATTCTGCAGCTTTATTTCTAGACTATCTAAAACTGGAGAACATATGATATTACTTTGTATCTAACATTAAACTAAATGTAAGGAAGTTTAGAAGCAATAAAGAAAAAAACAAAGAATAGGAAAAAAAAAGAAAAAGTTTGAAAACAAACACGACTTGAACCCATACAATTCAGGAAGTGGTAAAAACAATATTACAACTACACTTTAAAATGTTGAAAACTGTTTTAATACATTCATTTATATTTTTCTTATGGCTAAAGGACTTAACATGTGAATTGATAATAACAACAACATACGAGTACTTTATAAAGAAAATTCTAAAATATATCGAAAATTTTTGGATTTTGTTTGGGGGGGGGGGGAGTGTCGGGTTGGTCCTGACAACTGTTCATGAAAACAGACACTATAGCTTACGTTACCATGGTGAAAAGGTCCCCGGGATGGGTGTATAAGTTGGCTGTAAGAGCCTGATGACAATTGATACTGTATGTGTAGATGAATGAACAACGGGTAAAACAATATGGTAATACGACATGCAGACTAAAAACAAAAACACTCACCGGTCATTGCCTGATGGTGAATATTGCCATCTGGAGGTGAGTACGGCTCAGAACCAGAATCTGGGGGGCTGTCTGGAAGCGATCTGCAAGATGCAGCAGTAAAGTCAAGTCCATAAGCTGTTATTAAGAGAGGCCAAATTAACAGGCATAAAATCCTTTGATGAGGTTGAAAGACTCGCCGAAGACAGGAAAAATTGGCGGACTACTTTGCGAGCCCTATGTGACGTTTAACGGCATGGGAAGGATATAAGATAAGATAAGATAAGATAAGATAGATAAGCTGTTATAGAAAAGTCTTATACTCTAGAACCTTCTCACTAGCCTGGACTACACTCTACCCCAGCCACAATCATCTGTTCCATTCACCCTTTTCTCAGCCGTATTCCTCTCTCTCTCTCTCTCTCTCTCGCTCTCTCTTTCTCTCTCTCGTTCTCTCTCTCGCTCTCTTTCTCTCTCTCTCTCTTTCTCTCTCTCGTTCTCTCTCTCGCTCTCTCTCTCTCTCGCTTTCTCTCTCTCTTTCTCTCTTGCTCTTTCTTTCTCTCTCTCTCTCACTTTCTCTCACTCTCTCTCACTTTCTCTCACTCTCTTTCGCTCTCTCTCTCTCTCTCCGCTTCCTCCCTCACTCTTTACCACCAACCTATCATACATCCAAATTTTTCATGTACAACTCACAACACTCCACCACTCGCACTCCTGGACCCAGCTTCTTACAAGTGACACTTAAGCGCTCCAATTTTTTTTTCTATTTTGTTTCTCATTCCTATTTGTCACATACCATTCATGTGAATTTATGTTCTATCTTCTTTGCCTACTTCTTTGTCCTGTTTGTTTTTATGTGATGAAGGTGAAAAACTGAAACGTTACAACTGTGTGCTCGCTAATTAATAAAGCTGTTACTACTTCTGTCTAAAATACTTTTAACATTTTATTATCACAGTTTTAATGCAGTGGTTTCGTGTATATTTATATATTTAGTTTTATATATACTTATAACCAAATTATTCGTGTGTTACAAAAAGTCTGAGGGACAGCTATGATCCAAACCAAATAATAAATGTAACTAAAACCAAATGATAGACGTAACAACAACGAGGCTGTAACTACTGATAAAGTAACTTTCCAATGAATTCGCCTAACTCTGGAATATTTGGAAATTAAAAAAAAAAACAGACTCGACAATACAAAAGAAAATAATGTATCACAGAAAACTAAATGTATGTGAACATGCATCCAGTATTATATAACATCGGGATGGACAAGCCATTCGCCACAAGTGGCGCATGCGTCATGAAGTGTGGCGAATTAGTGTTTTCCATATAACAGATCCTCCAATTCAATGTTTCTTAACTATTCGTGAAGGCGTGTCCTAGTTGCAGCTTCAAATGAAAAACTGTCTAAGGTTGAAATCCCAGAGTGTTTAAAGGAATGACTGACCTCCTATTACGAGCCATGATTTCTTTAAACCAGTGTTTCCCACGTGGGACGTATGGCGAGAGAACAATCTGAATAATATAATGTCGTAGTAATTCTTTCCAGACTAAATGTTTACGAAGAATTAGAAAAATAGTTTGGCCAAACACCATAAGAAATAACATCTTGTTGGCAGAGATGCAGATGAAGCCATTGACAGAAGTTATTGAGGAAAGACGCTGGCGATGGCTGGGACATGTGCTCCGAATGACTGATAACTCACTACCAAAAACAGCACTAAGATGGACACCACAGGGGAACAGAAATAGGGGTAGACCAAAAGAGACATGGAGAAGAACAACAGAGAGAATGTTGAGCAATAGAGGGCTCACCTGGGCAAGAGCAGAAAAAAAGGCAAAGGACAGGCATTTGTGGAAAACCCTTGCAGAAGCCCTATGTGCCCTGGGCACTTAAGGTTCAGAGAGAGAGAGAGAGTATGGCTAATAAAAATGTCGTAGCATGGCTAATAAAAGTGTCGTAGTATGGCTAATGTCACTATTTAGTCGCCACAATTGTGAAAATATAAAATGAAGCCATGAGTGACGAGTGGCGACTTTTGTCCATCTTTTATTATACAATACCAGATGCATGTTCACATACATTTAGTTGCTTGATACGTTGCTTTCTTGTGTGCTGTCAAGTGTGTCATGAAGTGCTTCACGGGACAGCACTGAAAAAAAAATGACCACATCCTCCTGCCAACTGTGGAAGACGATGCAACAAATCGGCAAAGAAATATCCCGATGAATTAAAGAAGCAGCAAGACTATTGTTTAGAAGAATGGGATTCAGTTAAAATTTCTGCAATCTTCTTCTTCTTCTTCTTCGCATTGTCTGTCTATATCTGCAGTCCTGTCTCTTGGATAAATTTCACTGTTTTTTGTAATTCATGTATGGAACCATAGAGCTTATCTTCTTTAGTGGTTTCACTGGGCCAGTAATTATTTCTCAGTGACTCATAGCTGGTGCAGTTTTGGAGGATATGTTCCACAGTTTGTGGCATCTAGGCACATGTACATAGATTAGTAGTACCAACCTTAAACTTTGTATACATATGACTTCGGAGTCGGCTGTGTCCTGTTCGGAGACGGAAGATGGTGACTTGTTCCTTTCTGTTTAGCATGTGATAGTCATCATGTGGTGGTGTTTGTGGCTTCCTGTAGGTTTTTATCATGCTTTTCTTCTGGTTACAGGTGACTGGTATGTCTGGTTGCTCCATTTCAGTGCCCTCTTTGGCCAGATAGTCAGTTTTCTCATTGTCTGGTATCCCACAATGGGAGGGAGTCCACTGCAAAGTGACTCCGTGGTGTAAGCCAATTTTTGACAAGGCATCTTTAAGATCTGGTAGCTTGTTGCACTGAAGAGCTCCCAGTACTGATCTTGCATCTGTGAGAATTACTATGGGGCATGCATCAATTCTGGAGTCTGATAGTTTTTCAGCTGCAGCAATAATTGCCCTAACTTCAGCATCATAGTTGTTGCTGTATTTTCCAGTGGGTATGGAAATCTTGTCAGTTGTGTTGTTTGGATAATCAATATGTGCTCCTGCCCCTCCATTCTTTATGGCACTGTTTGCAGATCTGTCTGTATACACACGTATCCAGGTGTCACATGGATATTTGTCATCTAGCACACTAAGCATGGCTGTTACAAGACTGCTTTGCATCTCACCATTCTGTACACCTTTCACTTCAGTCTGAATAGTTATTTGTGTATAATCTGCTTCTTTCCATGGTGTATGCTCTGGAACAGACGATAATGGAGCGACTACAGTTGGAAGGTTAGATATCAGCTTACACATACGCTTGGCCTGATGAAAGAAGCTGCTTCTTTTAAGCCGTCTTAGTGCCAAGTTACTGAATCCCTCCTTCAAGAGATAGCTTACAGAGATGAGGAATTTCTCTCCAAAGGTCATGACCTTTGTGTCTCTACATTCTTTTAGCGCCTGAACACCAACTATTTTCTGCATTTCTACTACTGGTGTGGACCTCATGGCACCTGTGATAATCCGTAGTGACTGATTTTGTACCTTCTCTAGATTAAGCAGCGTAGTGTTTGATGCTGTGCACCAAGATGTTTAGCCATATTCTAAATGTGGTAGAATACTTTGCTGATATACATTCTTGAGGATTCTTTCACTAGCTCCCCATGTGGTTCCACTCAATTTTCTTAATATGGCTAGTTTTCTTCTGGCTTTTGCTTCTGCATTGTTGATGTGTTGCTTCCAGGTCAGTTTTGAGTCAAGAGTCACTCCTAAGTAAGTTGGTTGGTTGTCCATCCTTAAGGGTAATTTCATTTACAAAGATCTTACCTGCTTTCTGTTTAGATGAGAGAGTGAACAGAGTGGTACTTGATTTCTCTTACACACCATTTGTTTGTCCATGATGTCAAGATGTCTGCTGCTCTTTGGAATCTCTGTGTAGCAACTGTCGCGTATTCATCTGTACACCACATGACCAGATCATATGCATACAGTGCCGCTTTGATTCCATAGGGAAGTTCCTTGACCAGGTCATTAATGAATACAAGGAATAGTGTAGATGAAAGGACTCCTCCTTGAGGTACACCGTGTCGCAGCAGTACTTTCTGGCTTTTGTGTCCATCAATTACTACTCTAGCTCTTCTGTTGTGTAAATAAGACTTTATCCAGTTGTACAGTCTTCCAATCACATTGCAGTTTTTTAGTTTCCACAGCAGACCTTTCTTCTATACTTTATCAAAGGCTTTCTTCAGGTCTATCCACGCTGCTAGTATAAGGTTTTTCTCTTGGAATGCATTTCTGCAATCAATACTGCATAGATGGCTCTGACTAGTGAGCAAGGCATGCTGATTTTAATGTTTCGCTGACTACTAAATTCTATGAACACATCAGTTATAATAAGAGTGAAATACTAAGTTCAGAATTACTAAGTTTGGAAATAAATAATCTACAGAAAAAAGATTGTCATTTGTATACTGGATGCTCTAAAACGATTCAATACACTGTTCACGCAAGTTAAATAAACGACAAAAGGAATGAAATTTCAAAATAAGAATCAAGATAACTAGGAAGATAACAGCAAAAAGAGCTAGTGGTGATCAAAAAGTTTAATACATAAAAATAATACATAAAATCAAGTTGCGGAAGAGCCTGCCAAATTACATCATTCACTATAGCTGCGGAGAGATAAATAAGATTATATTTGCATAAGGATAAGTCGCTATAGTTGTATAAGGATAAGACAATACATTTGAGTAAGGGTAAATCACTATAGTTTCACAAGGATAAATCATCTACAGATGCAGAAGGATAAGTCAATACAGTTGCATAAAGATGTAAATATATTTTTTAAAATGTCTGCTATACATACTGTTATATTTAAAACTGAGATGAGCTTTAGAAAGGGATATATATGCTTTACAAAGGGCTTTACACTGATAAATGTATGCAGCACAAATAGTGCCTCTAGCTAAGCGAAAAGCATACTTTGATTTTCACATGTTTAATGGCAAGTATGATATTATGTGAGAAAATTATGATAACTTTAAAAAAAACTTCACTAACACCGTTAATTTCAAATTAGTGGTTTTAGAAAGAACACACACACGTATAACATACACAGAAGGAAATAGGGGGGGGGGGGGTTGGGGGGGTGGGGTGGGGGTGAGGAGAGAACAAACAGACAGGCAGCTAGGCAGACAGATAAGTAGGCAGGCAACCAGACAGACAGATGGATGAATAAATGAATTAATGATTGAATGATCTTTATTTTAAAAGGGTGAAGAATTTTTAGCGTGCAGGCGCGTCTTACATTCTGCCTTTTATTACTCCATCTTTCATGCTTCCCACACTCTCGATTTAATAACAGAACTTGAGATCAAGTTAAGACACCAGGATTCGAAATTTTTTGTTTTTGATATGGAACGCAGAATTTGTAAACCATGTGATTTCGGTATTTTCTCACACACACACACACGCACGCACGCACGCACGCATATATACATTCTTATTCTTCTTCTTCATCTTTACCAGCCATTAAGGCTCATTGCTGCAGAAAAAGTTCGTCTCCATTCCTCTCTATTCCTAATCTTCTCTCTCCAGTTGATGACACTAATTTCTTTTATATCCTCTTCTATGCTGCCTTTCCGTCTCTGTCTTGGTCTACCCCTTGGTCTTGTTTCCCTCATCTCTAGTTCATACATAATTTTCGTTTGTTTGTTCTCTTGCCCTCTTTCTATATGGCTCAACCAGCGTAGTCTGTTCATTTCAAGACATTTATAATTCGTTGGGATTTAAATAAGCTGTTAAGTTCAGTGCTCTTTCTAGCTCTCCATTCTACATACATAACTACAGTTCAGAAACTGCTCGCACACAAAACTAGTCTTAAGAATATAAACTTCCTTTTCCCCCACGGATTTGAGACACGCAGTTATCTACAAGCATATACAGGAGAATGTATTCTTGCCGAGAATACAACATACACCAAAGTGATTAACCACCCCGTATTTTTAAGGATTTGTCCCAGGAATCGTATTACTTCAGCTGCGATGTCTTAATGTCCCCAATTTTAAAACATGTATCTCATATCATCCAGCACTGTCATTTTTGATAACGGCATGTTAGGAAATATCTATAATGTTTACCAAAAAAATTTAAGGGGAAATGTTGCTACTGTGAAGAAAAATCACTCTGTAGCGACGTACATCAAGTAGGCCTTACTGGCACATTTGTAAGTAGTTAAAGTTCTAAACCTAATCTACTGATGTTGGTTTAACTACCTTACACCCCCGCCCCCAAACTCCACTTGATTGAGTGTCTCGTACATGTTGTATTCCCCGCCATAGAAGATGCACTTTTCCCCCCAAAATACGCCTCCAAATGTCACCCTGCGTCCTATACCCCGATGGAAGTTATCTGTACCAGACTAACACCTAAACACATTAGTCTTCTGATGGCCCTAGGAAGCTTATATATGATTATAAATGATTAAATCATGATTAAAAATCAAAATAATACTAAAATTTAAAAAAAAAAACGATAGTTCGCAGCACAATACTCCATAGCTTTAAGGAACTTTTTTTTATAAATAGGAAACTACGAGACTTTGGTACGGTAAAGTAAGAGAACACAGTTTTGTAGGATTAGATCTCGAAAAAAATCGTAGACAAAGCACTTTAGTGAGACCAGGTGATTTTTCTTTCTCTCACGTCTCACTAAAGTGTTTTGTCTACGATTTATTCGAGGTCTAATACTCAGCTTTGCTTTATTTGTTTCCAGACAGTTAGTGATGTACTGTATCTATCTACCTTTAACATTGTGTTCTTTACTTTTGCGAATGAATGAGATCCTCCACAAAACCTGTTTTTTTTTAAAATCCTAGATAAAATGTGTAAGATTATTACCGTACGTTGATGCTGCAGATACGAGGCGGCCATCAGTATTTTGGCGCTAACAAATTACACGGAAGAAAAATGGCGTTTTCGTCAACCTCGCATGTGTTTTCAGTAGTAAACGATAATGTTAATAAGCCTCTGCTACAATGGTTAAAATTCTGAGATCAAGTATAATGTAGTTCTTATTTTAAATAAGAAATCCTTGGTAAATTTGTTAGGGTCATGACTAGTTTTGCTGCTGAAGTCGTTAGCCGCAATTTGTACCAAGAAAGTGCCGTTAACTTTATGAGCGTGAAACACATCAGAGCACGCGCAAACTGAACTGTGGGAGGAGTAACCCCCCCCCTCCCCCAAAGTGATTGAACCCCCCCCCCAAAGTGATTGAACCCCCCCCCCCCAAAGTGATTGAACCCCCCCCCCAAAGTGATTGATATCAGCAGTTTTCTTCACAATTTCAAGTCCACGGCTGCTCGGGTTAGGTAAGTGCAACTCTTCAGCTAACAGAGGAATATTTTTTTAACACAGACGACAAGCAGAAAGCAATATATACTATCATAGTCATAAATGTTCAGGGACAGTTAAGTTAGCCCACACACGTTAATTATGAGCACGGATAAACCAGTATTTCTGAGATAGGTTGCATGTTTTGCTTAAGAAGTTCAGTAGGAAAAAAAAATCCAGCTGCAATACAATCTTGGACCAAAACCCTAATGACGGCAGGTCTATGAAGCTCATGGAGAATGTGTTCTTAGTATTTTTTTTCTTCAAAACACTACCTGCCAAATATAGGTAAGGTCCCTGGTTCAATTTTCGCACTTGGACGGAATTTTTATTCGGACCGACCGGCAAAAACCTAAAAAAAAAATATGGATACTTAGGATTTCCCTTAGGAAAAACAAAGGCAAACCTTGTAAAATTTCTTGTATTCTACGTAATCTAGGCTACGTGAGCACCAGGCTGGGACCCGACGATATAACAGAGTATTAAATAAGTAAAATAAATAAATAATATTGAATGTTCTGGATGTGAAATATATCCATACCACAAGGACTTAATACTGAAGAAGGCTGGCTAGTAAAGAGGATTAAACAGAGAAAACTTAACTATTTTGGACACATTAAACGTCATGATAATTTAGAGAAGGGTACATAATGGGGAAAAAAGAGAGGAAGATGGCTGGAAGACATCGTTCATAATCTGCAAATGGGTGCATCAGCAGCAGGGCCATCTTGCTCACAACCGAGAGGCCTACAGGAGTGATGTTAGGGAGGCAAAGTTCCACAAGGGACATGCAAATGACTGACTGACTTATTGACTGACTGGATGTGAAATGACTGACTGACTTACTGGATGTGTGTAGACGCTATTACTGGTAACATGAAAAAAAAACTGTAAAGAAATAGCACCTGACTTACTTTATCATCAAGTTCATGACAAAAATCGATGTCAGTGACCTTTTTTTTTTAAACGAGTTAGTATGGTTATGGTGCACCTCGTCTAGCCTCGGTGTTTGTAGAAGGAAACTACGCTCTCGTTTGTAGAAGGAAACTACGCTCTCGTTTGTAGAAGGAAATTTCATGATGATAAACCGACACTTTCGGATTTTACGAATTTAACTCTTTCGATAAAATTAGCAAGACTAATGTCTTTTCTTTTAAAGTGTTTAAAATACATCTAAAATAAAATTAGCAATGGCGCGGGAAGAAATTGCCAGCTATTTTTGTTAGTTTTAGATTCGAAATAGTTGAACTGCTAAATAATCACTATCCTGAATACATATTCACAAGAGATCATCGCTTTTTTGTGAGGTTTTTTTTAATCATTTTTTTTTAGCGGAACTAATAATACATTAACCTAGATACGACAGTACAGTCCATGTATTCCTGCTGTTTAATTTCAATTCACGGTAAATTTCTTTCCTATTACCCACTCGCTCGAATACAGCGATTAACAACACCAACAAAAACAGTTTAACAGCGATTAACAACACCAACAAAAACAGTTTAACAGCGATAAATAACACCAACAAAAACAGTTTCTCAGCCCCATCCATTTCGAATCTTAAATCGTATGCCGACTTACAAGCCACCGCTGGAGACGAATCAAGATTCAAACAACAACAACAACAACAAAAAAGAGTGCTAATTCAGCCCTGCTCTGTCGCATCCTAGCACCAGGAGCTGTGTGTTCACTCCAGGTGCTAGGTCAAGAGGGGAATGTCAAGTTCGGTAAGAAGGACTGGACAAAAATTCTCTTGGCGGAAGAAGAGGGGGAAGAGAAGAGAGACGATTCAGGTATGGTGGATAATCAAAAGATAATGTCAGCCTTCATCAGAGCAAACTATGTTCAATCTGTTGGGCAAATATAACTGATCCATCTCAGGGTTTTTTTTTTTCGTGTGGATTTAACTTGCAAAACAAAATAATATACACAATGGCAAGGGTGAATAGTTGAATTAACCTTTCCACTTCCCTCCCCCTCCTCCTCAAAAAGTGGTGGCTCGTAAGGGGAGCCACACAGGTGAACTTGCTCCTTCTTTAACTGCGATCTTTGCACAGAAAACACGAAGATATAGGTCTCAGAAAAAGGTCAACAAAGGGTTGGTGGAAGGAGGGTGGGAGACCAGTGAAGACAAAAAGCAAGGTAGGCAACACAGCCCGCAGAATTAGACCATATTCTGAACCTTTCTTGCCCGCTGAATTAGACCATATACTGAACCTTTCTTGTTTTAAATATCGTGTATTATTACCAGCTCGGTTTATAACATCCGGGTTCTTTTTTAACATTTTTTTTTAAGCAAAGTAAAACTTCATACACATGTTGACTCTCATTTCTGTCACATCATCTCTTACAGTTTCTCGTATTAACTAATAAGTTGACATTCACTCTCTTTTGTAATATTATCTCTTAAATTTCCAACAGTACCTAACAAGTGGATGTTGACTCTCATTCTGGTCACAGAATATCTTACAGTTTCTCATATTAATTAATAAGTGGATGTTGACTCTCATTCTGGTCACAGAATATCTTACAGTTTCTCATATTAACTAATAAGTAGATGCTGACTCTCATTCTTGCCACATTACATCTTACAGTTTCTCATATTAATTAATAAGTGGATACTGACTCTCATTTTGGTCACATAATATATTACAGTTTCTCATATTAACTAATAAGTGGAATATTAACTCTCATTCTTGTCACATTACATCTTACAATTTTTCACATTAACTAATAAGTGGATGTTGATTCTCATTCTGGTCACATTACATCTTACAATTTTTCACATTAACTAATAAGTGGAATATTAACTCTCATTCTGGTCACATTACATCTTACAATTTTTCACATTAACTAATAAGTGGATGTTGACTCTCTCTTTAGTCAAAAGATATCTCACAATTTTTTCACACTAACTAATAAGTGGATGTTGACAATCATTTCTATCACATTAGGTCTTACAACTTCTCACATTAACTAATAAGCGAATTTTGACTCATCTTTTTGTCACATTATAACTTACATCTCATTTGCTTACTTTACTTTTGTCTTGACAGACCTCCTGCTCTTCGTCTATTTGCCGTTTGTTGACTTTTTGCTGAGATCTATTATCTTCATGTTTTCACATTTACATCTTACAAAAATGCTTTATCTACTCTGTTTTACCGTATGCAGGAGAAACCTGGACTCCAAGCACAAAAGCTGGAGAGAAAGATTAATGCAACAGAAGTGTGGTTCTACAGAAAAATAGTTAATATAACATGGAGAATGAAAAGAACAAAACGCACAAGATTCAGAACAGCTCCAAGTGCAATGTGAACCTTCTCAAAGAAATAAAGATTATGAAAACAAAATACTTTGGTTACATCAAAACACATAAAAACATATTGAAGAGCACATTAGAAGGAAAAGCGGAAGGAAAAAAGAGCAATAGGTAGACAGAGATGTAGATGGGAAAACAACATACGAGAATGGACAAGAGTAGATGGGGAAACAACATACGAGAATGGACAAGAGTAGATGGGGAAACAACATATGAGAATGGACAAGAGTAGATGGGGAAACAACATACGAGAATGGACAAGAGTAGATGGGGAAACAACATATGAGAATGGACAAGAGTAGATGGGGAAACAATATACGAGAACGGACAAGACACAGCCTGGCTGAATGCACCATAAAGATGCACCAGAACGAGGAAACTGGAGATTCATTACCGCCAGCCTTTGTTCTGAAGAAGGCACATGATGATGATGACAACTTTCAATGTTTTTAAATGAGCTAATAAGTGGATGTCGACTATCACTTTTATCACAACATATCTTAACATTAAATTGTTAGTTACCTTTCCTGGTGTGTTTATAAACGTTTGCATGATTTGTAGTTCTTCTTTACATCTTTTATTTCCAGCAAAGTGAGAAAGGAAACAAGAAATAGCAAATTATATCAAAGCTTGGTAATGGCAATTAACCTGATCTGCTTTGTTTTTGTTTAAGTCACATTCATGCTTTGTTTAGTGCCAACATCTAATGATGTAGATTATATGTATGATTATACTAGAGACACAATCCTATCATTAGACCGATCTAGAGGCAACTCTAGATGGGAAAAAAAAACACTGTTACGGAAGCTCGCAATACATTTGAAAACAAATGCCTCAGGAAAATACTTGGTATAAAATGGAATGAATTCAAGAACAATAAAGAGATAAGACAGATGAGCAAACAACAACAACCTGTCTCATGGCTGATCAGAAAAAGAAGATGGATATATGTCGGTTATGTGGCGAGAAAAAAAACAACCAGAGAATCCCAAAACAAGCTATCAAATGGAACACAACAGGCTGACGAAAAAGAGGTCGACCATGTGAAACTCTAAAGAGGACAATGTTAAGAGAAGCCATTTTAGTGGGAAAGTAACATCCCATGATGAGGTTGAAAAAGCTCGCCGAAAGCAGGAAATCTCGGCAAATCTACCATGCGAGCTATGTGACGTTTTAACGGCACAGGGAGGATGTAAGATGTCTTAATAATTTCCCATGTTAACTAATAAATGTAAACCAGCGTTCCACGACGAGATAAAGCTGAGGGCAGTCATGAAACGACATTCGAAACTCCAGCAAAAGAGCACAATAAAGCCAGAGACTATCACACAACGAGCGAGTCGCTACATGAAGGGTGTTCAATAAACGCGGGAAGTCAAACAAGTAAATGGCCAAATTGTGTTCCTCGACAGCTTGCTCAGTTTCGACAAACTTGTTCTTTGTTCTTACTGCTAGAACTCGGCAATTCATAAAATGGTATAATAAGAGAAGTAGCTTAGCAAAACGATATTCAAGTCAAGTATGTCCATAAACAACTAATATTCACCTGCCTTAATACCGTTTTCAAAGATGAAAGACCTACAATGTAATTTAGACAATTTTACCTCATGATCTCGAGTATATGTCACATTTCCTTACTCTCTGAATCCTCTTTTGAATAATCACCATTATCAGGATAACATTAACTTTTTTTTTTTGCTTACTGTAACTTCACAAATAATGGCTGCAACCTTCTATGTCCACTGTCCTGTAAGATACCCCTCCAAATCTGTCACTTCTCTCCCCTGGAAAATCACAACAAAACAAGGGCGATAACCCTGGCGGTATGTGGTACAAGCCACACTGCATACCATGTGATCCATCTTTCTAATTATCATGTGGATACAGGTGGAGACAAGCACTGAGTGCTCGGTCCTTTCCCGTTTTCCTCAATTTAGCTAAGTGGAATCACTGTTTTAAAACGTCCCACTTTATTTGTGGCCTCGGTGGTGGGTAAAAGAGAGATAATAAAAGGGAAAACCCATACAGATTAAAAAAAAAAGTATCTATAGATGACAAGTAAAGAACAGAAAGTAAGGACGGCCTGAAGGGAGATAATAAGTGGGACATTAAATGACATGCAGTGTTGTTTATTTCTGAAAAGATTATCTGCCCAGATTTTAAAAAATATTAAACCATTATTGTCTTTGGTTAATTAATTGTTGATTGTATGCCGTTTTTTTATCTGTAAGTAGTACTGACAGTTGATTCTCTCAACCAAAAGACGCAGCGAAGCTCAGAACCTCTTTCTTTAAACACAAACAAAACCAAAGTAATGATAATTGACAAAATGAGAAGGAAGGCCAAAAGTACACTGGATCACCAAGAGCTTAAAAACTCCAAAAAAATCGCTTCTCGGCCTTTTGGCTAAGAAGTTTTTAAACCAAACACCCTCATCACCACCAGGTGGTACAATTATCTAGCGCACCATGCGGTGTATAAACACAAAATTAAAATAATTTTGAATATCAAGGTTCAATCATTACCACCAATGAAAACCGCGCTGTGGAAATCAAAAGAAGAATAGCAGTTGCATTACAGAAACGAGCACAAATGAAGAGTATGTGGCAAGGTACCAACAAGAAAACAAAGTTATGTTTACCATGAGCTTACATATTCCCTGCGGCAACATACGGATGTGAAGCATGGGCACTTAACAAATCACTAGAAAAGAGAATAACAGCGTTTCAAATGAAATTTTATAGAAGAGCACTTAGATGAGATACTTCGGCCACATCAAGAGACACAGTAGCTTGGAGAGGACGACAGTAGAAGGCAGAGTGCCAAGCAAAAGAGAAAAGGGACAACCTCGCCGCAGCTGGACTTAGGACATCACAGAAAGTCTGCAATGTGTTACTGCAAGACGCGGTCAGCTTGCGCAAAACCGTGTTGCTTTCAGGGAGTCTGTGAGAAGGACAACGTTCTGGAAAGGAGATGTCACATGAAAAGAAATAGTGCTGAGCCAGTAAAAAAAGGCAATCCTGTCATGCCTCAGAGGCACACAGGAATATGGTGTTAGTGCCCATATTCTGCTAGGCCAGTGCAAAGGGATATTTTTGCTGCATTATGCAGATATCTCGAGGGGAAAAAATGCCTTTCCGATGTTGCATTAATCTCCCTTCCATTCTCCCTTGGAGTTTACATATAATAAAGAAAGAAAGAAAAAAGAAAGACACCACAAATTACCATAGTTTTCACCAACACTCCCATCATGACATTGTAAAACTCATCGCAGATCATCTTCGTCTTCATAACCGTGTTATTTGATCATAATCATTACGTATAACTTGTCTGAAAACTGTCAAGAACACATTTTCAACAATAAAGTTCATTTTAAAAAAGAGGCACCTATGTTTGGAAAACTGAAAACTGTAGGAACTGAAAGGAGATGATGATAGATTTAAAACAAAAATGTCACATGACGCCTGTTGCACACGAGTTCTGAATGCGAAAATCCTGACTCCCTTTTTCTGTGTTTCCAGCCAACCCAAGCACGCGCCAGTTAGTTTGACAGACAAAGTGAGTATATTTTATTGTGATTCTGGTAAACGGCCTAGCACTGCTTTGTCGTTGCTGCTAACAGTCTCCTCTTAATCTTTCCTTTTCATTCTTAAATTACCATTTACATGATCCGCTTTCACGCGCCTAACAATATGTAAATTTACTCATGAATATTCTCCACTACTGCGCAGAAACAAGTTCTTCTGTTTCGTTGTCTTAACCCCTTCAAGTCCTTTACGTACGTTACAAAATTAATTCACAAATCATTGATATAGCCACTGCTATTAAAACATATTCAAATTATCACTCTGAAAAAAAAACCCCACAAACGGAATGGATTTATCAGCGAAGACATGTTGGACCCTATAGAAACAGCACTCGAATTACACGGTGTATGCATATCCAGTTTACAGCCGTTTTCAATCATTCAGTGAATTTATGAATTCATACGGATCATAGAACATGAAACTATCTATGGAACTGTCCTTGCTACAGCTACTGAAATTCTTGGAAACAGATGAAATAATACTTTTGTTTTTTAAAAATGATTAAATGGTACCATCAAGTTGAGAACCTTTCGCGATATCAAAATTATCTCGTTTCTATTTCACTACCCCCCCCCCTCTTTCTTTTTTAATGATGTGATTTATTCTCAATATTTCTCTTTATCATGTTTAATTATTTGATTCAGTCATCATTATTACTCGATTTCTTGATTTTGTTTTTTTTAAAACAGTGTGGCATAAAAGCAAGCTCACTCTATTCTCCGCATAGGATAACATGCATACGCTCAATAAGCACCCTTTCTAACATTTTTTTTCATGTTTTTTTTTTCCTCCTGTGGAAAGGGTAAGTTATTTTCATCATCATCATTACCAGTCTCCTTCGTCTCAGATCTAAGCGCCAGAAAGATTATTCACCAAAATTAATCCACGTTCTGTTTTCATCATGTGTTCCTCTCTCTTAACTTCTTCATACATTGTTCTTTAAGATCATCGTCTAACACAAAACATTACACTAAACTAGACCATCGCCCAGTACAAAACACTACATTAAACTAAACCATCATCTAATACAAAACATTACACTAAACTAGACCACTGTCCAATACACTACACTAAATTAAACTAGATCATCGTCTAATACAAAACACTACACTAAACTAGACCATCGTCCAATACAAAACACTCCACTAAACTAGACCATCGTCCAATACAAAACACTACACTAAACTAGACCATCGTCCAATACAAAACACTACACTAAACTAGACCATCGTCCAATACAAAACACTACACTACACTAGACCATCGTCCAGTACAAAACACTACACTAAATTGACTTCTTGATAGAAGGAAAAGGACCTCGCAGCTGTGACTTGTGGAGAATTTGTCACTCATGGGAATATTTCTAACAAAGTGTCGTACAAGTTTCAAAGCCACGATGAGATTAAATTATATATGCGTTTATTAGAGGCCGACGTCTATTTAAGGCAGGCGTTTATTCGCAAAACGTCCAATACTGTTCTGCAAGCAGTATATAATGATCTAGCGTTTTTCTGAGGCATGCATTTATTCGAAAAGTTTCTCCGTCATCACCGTCTCCCACTCCACCTCCACTCCCACCCCCTCTTCTCCCGGGCGTTTAATCGAAGCAAGTGACTTTCTGACCCGGGGTTTAACACTGAACTATTTCTCCTTTATAGAACAATATTACTATACTTGAAATAAAAACGTTAAATTATGATTAAAAAGCTATTAATTCCCAGTTTAAAATTAATTGTGCGATCAATCACAATTAAAGTCTCTGTTTGAACAAAAGTCCTTTATATATTCCCCACTTTACGACGATTCGTTTTCCTACCTCTGGTCCATAAAAATAGCAGACTTCTTATTGTAAATTTACCCTCCCCTCAAAAAAGTATACGTATACTCGTACAGTACTTATTCGTTGCAAAACTACTTATTTTAAAGTCTGTGCAGCAAATATAAAGTCGCTGCTTTATTTTTTTTCTATATTTTAAAACAAGCCTGTCTTTTGACAGTAAAGTTCTGTGCTCACTCCTATGAAATTCATTTTATGTCAACTTCACTTTTCGACGGAAGACTCATACAGGTTTACAGATGAGGTCGGCGGACAGATGGCCAGGTACACGGAAACATCAAGTAAGGCTAGCAGTAACAATCCTGATTAGGTCCACTCATACACATAATGTTTTGAATTACAAACAGCAAACCTGGGAAAAGAAGGGGACCGCACATAAAAGAAGACTTAACATAATTTATCATAATTAACGTTATTCTGATAGCCAGACAGCACACACATACGCACACATACACGCACAGTCTAACACATAGCGCAGGTCAAGTGTAAGAGGCAGGCCACATACACACAGAGAATACAAATGCAGACCAACATGCAAAATACATACAGATTACGAGGGTGCACAGACACATATCAACATCCTGCAGACTACAGACATAACACATAATTAGACAGCACATATACAGACTAACAGATAAGCATATATGCAGGGTAACAGGTATCACATATACAGACTAATAGGTAACAAATATACAAAGTAAAAGGTAAGCACATATACAGGTAGCAAAATACAGAGTAACAGATAGCACATATACAGACTAGCATGTAGCACATATACAAACAAGCAGCACATATACAGACTAAATGGTAGTACATATACAGACTAACAGGTAGCACGTATATAGACCAACAGGTAAGCACATACACAGAGTAACAGGCAGCACATATACAGGCTAACAGGTAACATAAACAGACTAACAGGTAGCACATACACTGAGTAACAGGCAGCACATGTACAGACTAACAGGTAATATAAACAGACTAACAGGCAGCACATATACAGACTAAAAGGTAACATAAACAGACTAACAGGCAGCACATGTACAGACTAACAGGTAACATAAACAGACTAACAGGTAGCACATCTACAGACTAAAAGGTAACATAAACAGACTAACATGTAGCACACATACAATCTAACAGGCAGCAGGTATACAGACTAACGGGCAGCACATATGTAGACTAGCACGTAGCACATATACAGACTAACGGGCAGCACACATGTAGACTAGCACGTAGCATATATACAGACTAAAACATCAGACTTACGTGTGGCCCAGAAGTGAGTGATCGTAGCTGTCAAATGATAAATGTGGCTGACCAGAAATACTGCAGTATGAAGAATTCTGTTGCTGCTGCTGATGTCCTTCGTGCTCACAAGAGCTGCTGTGATGGGTGGAATGGTTATGAAGGGGTTGGTGCTGGCTGTGATATGACTGCTGCTGATTCTGATGCTGCTGCTGCTGCTGATACTGCTGCTGAAGTTGCTGTTGGTGCTGCAGTTGCTGACTTAGCTGGTCCACGAGCCCATTCATGTGCCTGCGGTCCTGTGGATCACCCAAGTGACCGTGACCGTGGATCAAATCTTGACCCTGACCTGAAAGACTGTTCTGACCAAGACCACAACTACCGTTGGAGCCAGTGGTGTAGGTATTGTTGTCGAAGATCCCATGTGAAATGACATCGTCTGGAATGCACCTGCAACAAGTGATGAACAGGGATGAGAAATTGATAAAGCAATGTAAGGATTTATACATGGCTCCTCGCTGTTTTTCAAAAGTAATGGTTAAAAAGTTGTAGTAATTCTTATACTCTGTTGTAGCAACTTTTGTTCCGATCTTACTAAAACTGCCAGTTGTTGTTCTACTCAGCCGAAGTTTTGATGCTGGTGAAGCAGGGGCATCTTGTCTATTTTTTTTTGGGGGGGGGGGTAGGGAAAACTAACAGTGGCTTGCTGGAAGCATAGCCTCATAGTATTAGGAACAAAAGAAGAAGGAGAGGGAGAGAGTGAGAGCGAGAGTGAGTGAGACAGAGACAGCGAGAAATGGAGAGAGAGAGGGAGGGAGAGAGAGGGAGTGAGAGAGAGCGAGAGAGAGGGGGAGTGAGAGAGAGGGAGAGAGTGAGAGAGAGTGAGTGAAAGAGAGTGAGAGTGAGAGAGCGTGAGAGAGTGAGAGAGAGTGTGTGTGAGAGAGAGAGAGAGAGAGTAGTGGCCAACTCTGACAATCGGCAGCATCACTTTAATATTGTTATCTTCGCTCATATTCTTTTCTTTTTCTCTCTTCATCATCATGCTTGTTATGTGTACAGTACCGCTGCTGCTGCTAAACTGATGTTGCAAAGTCTGTGACGGCCAAGTTGAAAGTTACAGGGCAGAATGCCAGGCGTGCCCTCGTGCCCAATGCTTCACCCTTTGGCAATATATTTCATTCGGTCCCTTAAGTCTCGGCAGGAACATTTAATTCAACAACACGCAACTATTAAACAAATAATACTTGAAACAAGTTTACGGAACTATTTTTTTTACACCTTTAAATGGTTAACGCACATATGAAGAGCCAAAGCAATAAAGCTACGAGAAAACAAGTCATGTAACAAACCACAAAAGAAGAATACAGATGTATCCACACTGAAGAAATTTCACAGCATTGCTGTGGATAAAATAGAAGGCAAGTCAAAGTTAATAAACATCAGTTAGAGAAATAAATCACGAACAAACCGCGTTTTATCACAAATTCTAGAAGCATACAAGAAACAGACTAAAAATGTGACACTACATAAAAGCATTCCGAAGCGTTTGACAGACATATACTTTTTTATGTTATGTTTCTTCTTTTAGCTAACCCTCTTTCAACGTGGGTGAAGTTTTAATACGCCTGGGGCTGGTATTCATACACACACACACACAAACAAACACAGACAATGAAAGTCATGCATGCAATATAATTTGTTTAGGACAAACTGAATGTTTGTAAGTCTTATTTTATTCGACTGAAATAACATAATTTCGAATATTCGTACTGGAGAAAAGTTTCGAATATTCACATACATTTTTCAGGAGTAGAGAGAAAAAAAAACCCATTATAATTGGCAATATTTTCTACTGTGGCAGGAGTCAAGACAATAAGCTGTAGAAGTAGGAGCGAGAGTATTCGTTCCAACATCGGCATAAGACCTGTGTGAGCAACCGGACATAAAGGGACAAGCAACAGCAAGGGCATTGAAAAGCCTTTCAGAAACAGCAGAAAAGGCATCATTGCTGGCTTGCAGCATGTGAAATAAAACTACTGAGATAACTACTTAAATAATTTCAGTTCTTTCAACTAATACCGGTTCCCCCATGGCGGAACTCCGAGGTGCAGTGCCACTTGGGCGACCGTGACTCAATCCCAGAACGGGATAATTTTAAATAACACAGAGAGAGAGAGAGAGAGAGAGAGAGAGGGGGGGAGAGAGAGAGAGAGAGAAACAAAAAAAAAACTCAAAGACCCCTGGGAGTCATGATCCAGGTCTCCACCCCCCACCCCCACCTTAGAGCGTGAAGGGGTACTTCCTCTAATGATCTTAGGGAGTTGCCGTTGCTCCGCTCTCTACAGTAGGGGGTTTCCCGCATACAACGTGGCATGAGCAAGACAACGCACGCTTCACAACGCCATTGCTTTGCGTTCTGTCTGACATATCTAACTTGAACTTATAGTCTGTTGTGTTGTGCTACACGCACATACAGTCATTAAGTCGGTTTACTGTAAACAGAGTAGAAGCAAAGAAAAGCGCCAGCAGAATGAAGGATACAATAGCCTGCCTCTATTATCCGACACGTCTCGAAGACATACAGAGACACGTCTCGAAGACATACAGAGACACGTCTCGAAGACATACAGAGACACGTCTCGAAGACATACAGAGACACGCCTCGAAGACATATAGAGAAGAAGATTAGAATGATAATATAAGTTAGGATCTGCGCAAGAACCTTTAAAATATAAAAGGAGTTCCCACATGCTTTTGCCCTTGAGTTGCCAACTTTCTTCTAAAACATATATATAGAACACATCAAAAACATAGAAAAGATATAGAATTCTCTAGATTTTAATAAGATTTATTAAAAAAAATTATAAAATATTTTGCTGTTTATAAAAAAAATTAATTAAAAGTAATATCAATATTGCAATAGCACAAAAAGTCATCATCATCATCTGAGAGATTTGGATGATAAGATGTTGCTGAGACTTCGTCTCCTGGAGATTTTGTTGTTGTTGTGCAGCCATTATTCCTATATCTTTTATAACTCTGAACTGAAAATTTTAAGAGCGGTAGTATTTTCCATAAGCTGAACTTGACTAATAAAGTAGCAGCATTTTCCATAAGCTGAACTTGACCAATAAAGTAGCAGCATTTTCCATAAGCTGAACTTGACCAATAAAGTAGCAGCATTTTCCATAAGCTGAACTTGACCAATAAAGTAGCAGCATTTTCCATAAGCTGAACTTGACCAATAAAGTAGCAGCATTTTCCATAAGCTGAACTTGACCAATAAAGTACCAGGAAGAAGTTCTGAGTTAATTTTAGTTCTGATTTTAGATCTGACCAGATTCCTGGTGCTAAAAAAACTCACAGTGTCCGCATCTGAATGTGGTAATTTGCAATCAAAGTGCCGTACCGGGGGCGTAGGTGATCATTTCTCTCCACAATTCAAGTCTTTAGACTTGATTATGAGATCCGCCGGTGACTTTCTTCCTAGCCACACTGACAGCCCATCCAATAACTTCTCTCTCTATCTCTTCTTCCCTCAGTTTTTCCAGTTGCCACAATGTGTTCCACTTTTTCTCTTCTCAGAAAATGTACTACAAATCTCGCTTGTCTGCCTCTGATCTTTGCTGCAATTTGCCTTTTAACTCCAGCCTCTCTTAAGACTTCTTCGTTGATTTTCTTAGCTGTCCATGGTACCTTCAGCACCCTTCTTATGAACCACATTTCCATGGCTTCCATTTCTTGCTGTACTCTCTTATTCATGGACCATGCTTCACATCCATAAAACAAAATTTGCTTGATGTAACATTTAAGTACTTGTTTCAATTGATACGAATCTGTTGCACAAGATATTTTTCATTTTCTGGAATGCTGACTTGGCCTAAGCACGTCTGCTTTTTATTTCGCTGTGACATTTCCCATCAGCTGTTATAATCTATTAACTTGTTTCAGTTCTGTGCCATCGAAAGTAATACTACATTTTGGTGGTATTCTTTTCTTTGAGATGACCATCACTTCAGTCTTCTTTTTATTCAGGCTGAGACATTTCCTTTACTTTCATGAACCACAATGTCCAGAAGAGCCTGTAGCTCCCCTTCACTTTTAGTAATCAGAACTGTGTCGTCTGCATATCTTAAGTTGTTCAGGTTGTACCCGTCAATTGACATTCCTGGCAATCTCTCTATATTTCTCATTATGTTTTCGCTGTACAAGGAGAAGAGGTCAGGAGATAGAACACATTCTTGTCTCACTCTCAATTTTATATCTTGGAATGCTCCTATTTAGTTATCAACCTTCACTGCTGTTGATTGCTGCTATTATATGTTTTTGATGAGTTTCAGATATTTCCCATCTATGTTGATGTCTTCTAGCAATCTTATAATTTCTGTGTGTCTCACTTTACAGTAGTTTATGAAGCATAATTATATATCCATCTTTACTTTTACTGATCTTCCATCAATATTCTCATTATATATACAATTTGCAGTACGTTAAAAAACTGAAACATTTATTTATTCACCGAGAAAAAGGTTAATTATGGAAGATTTACGTAAAGTTCGTTCTTTTTTTCTGTCGTTTTTTTCCTGTTTGGTATACTGTAATAAAACTATCCAGAGTTATCTAGTTACAATTTAAAATTTTATAGATTTATAGCTAGCACCTAAATTACTATTTTCCTTGTCTAGATCTAGATATAAAATATCTGTACTTGGCAACCCTCTTTTGTCCTTACAAACAGAAGGAAATGATACCAACAGAGAAACTCAGAAACTAAAAAAATGATGGCATACTTAACATTAATAACATTTTCCTAATATAATTATTACTGTTGTAACATAACAACTGGTAAAAAGCTGTTTGAGATACATGATAAAGTGAAGAACGACGTAAATATGTCACTTTTATTTATTCTACTTTACGTTTTTTGCTTTCACAACACGCTGTGCATACGTTCTTTGCTTTCACATCATAATGTGCATACGTTCTTTGCTTTCACAATCCAATCCACTGTGCACACGTTCTTTGCTTTCACAACACACTGCGCATGCGTTCTTTGTTTTCACAACACACTGTGCACACGTTCTTTGCTTTCACAACACAATGTGCATACGTTCTTTGCTTTCACAACACACTGTGCATACGTTCTTTGCTTTCACAACCAATTATGCCTACGTTCTTTGGTTTCACAACACACTGTGCATACGTTCTTTGCTTTCACAACACAATGTGCATACGTTCTTTGCTTTCACAACACAATGTGCATACGTTCATTGCTTTCACAACACACTGTGTATACGTTCTTTGCTTTCACAACACACTGTGCATACGTTCCTTGCTTTTTCAACACACTGTGCATACGTTCTTTGCTTTCACAATCCAATCCACTGTGCCTACGTTCTTTGCTTTCACAACACACTTTGCATACGTTCTTTGTTTTCACAACACAATGTGCATACGTTCATTGCTTTCACAACACACTGTGTATACGTTCTTTGCTTTCACAGCACACTGTGCATACGTTCCTTGCTTTTTCAACACACTGTGCATACGTTCTTTGCTTTCACAATCCAATCCACTGTGCCTACGTTCTTTGCTTTCACAACACACTTTGCATACGTTCTTTGCTTTCACAACACACTGTGCATACGTTCTTTGCTTTCACAACACACTATGCATACGTTCTTTGCTTTCATAATCCAATCCACTGTGCCTACGTTCTTTGCTTTCAGAACACACTTTGCATACATTCTTTGCTTTCAGATCACAATGTGCATACGTTCTTTGCTTTCACAATCCAATCCACTGTGCTACGTCCTTTGCTTTCACAACACACTGTGCCTACGTTCTTTGCTTTCACAACACAATGTGCATACGTTCTTTGCTTTCATAACACACTGTGCCTACGTTCTTTGCTTTCACAACACACTGTGCATACGTTCTTTGCTTACACAACCCACTGTGCATACGTTCTTTGCTTTCATAACACACTGTGCATATGTTCTTTGCTTTCACAACATATTGTGCATACGTTCTTTGCTTTCACAACACAATGTGCATACGTTCTTTGCTTTCACAACACACTGTGCATACGTTCTTTGCTTTCACAACCAATTGTGCCTACGTTCTTTGCTTTCACAACACACTGTGTATACGTTCTTTGTGTTCACAACACAATATGCCTACGTTCTTTGCTTTCATAACACACTGTGTATACGTTCTTTGCTCTCACAACACACTGTGTATACGTTCTTTGCTTTCACAACACACTGTGCATACGTTCTTTGCTTTCACAATCCAATCCATTGTGCCTACGTTCTTTGCTTTCACAACACACTGTGCATACGTTCTTTGCTTTCACAACACACTGTGCATACGTTCTTTGCTTTCACAACACAATGTGCCTAAGTTCTTTGGTTTCACAACACACTGTGCATACGTTCTTTGCTTTCAAAACCCACTGTGCATACGTTCTTTGCTTTCACAACACACTGTGCATACGTTCTTTGCCTTCACAACCCACTGTGCCTATGTTCTTTGCTTTCACAACCCACTGTGCATACGTTCTTTGCTTTCACAACCCACTGTGCCTACGTTCTTTGCTTTCACAACCCACTGTGCATACTTCTGACTCGACCTGAAGCTGCTTGCAAAACGGACTTTTAGACCCAAGTCTTGCCATGAAGGACTTGAACGCATCTCTTAATATAAATGAGAATGATGTCTGCAATGAAGTCCATACATTAAAAGAACAAACAGTTTAATTTTCTGACCTCCTAGTTATGGCTCACAGAAGAGATGTTGATTTTATAACCAAACTCTATTGTTTTTTGGTAACAACGGACCGAGCTTTTTGTCCAGACCAGTGTTATGGTACGCTTAGGGGTGTTTTTGTGTGTCAAAAGATAAAAGAAACAATTCCAGGTTCATACTCTCCGGTTACCCTTGCGAAATCAGACTGGAAAGTAATGGCTCTTGTCACCCTTGCGAGATCGGACTGGAAAGTTATGGCTCCAGTCACCCTTGCGAAATCAGACTGGAAAGTAATGGCTCTAGTCAGCCTTGCGAGATCGGACTGGAAAGTTATGACTCTTGTCACCCTTGCCAGATTGGACTGGAAAGTTATGGCTCCAGTCACCCTTGCGAAATCAGACTGGAAAGTAATGGCTCTAGTCAGCCTTGCGAGATCGGACTGGAAAATTATGACTCTTGTCACCCTTGCCAGATCGGACTGAAAAGTTATGGCTCCAGTCACCCTTGCGAGATCAGACTGGAAAGTTATGGCTCCTGTCACCCTTGCGAGATCAGACTGAAAAGTTATGGCTCCAGTCACCCTTGCGAAATCAGACTGGAAAGTAATGGCTCTAGTCAGCCTTGCGAGATCGGACTGGAAAATTATGACTCTTGTCACCCTTGCCAGATCGGACTGAAAAGTTATGGCTCCAGTCACCCTTGCGAGATCAGACTGGAAAGTTATGGCTCCTGTCACCCTTGCGAGATCAGACTGGAATGTTATGGCTCCTGTCACCCTTACGAGATCGGACTGGAATGTTATGACTCCATTCACCCTTGCGAGATCAGACTGGAAAGTAATGGCTCCAGTCACACTTGCGGGATCAGACTAAAAAGTAATGGCTCCAGTCGCCCTTGAGAGATCGGACTGGAAAGTAATGGCTCCAGTCACCCTTGAGAGATCGGACTGGAAGGTTATGGCTCCAGTCACCCTTGCGAGATCAGACTGAAAAGTTATGGCTCCAGTCGCCCTTGAGAGATCGGACTGGAAAGTTATGCCTGGCCTGCCTTTGTGTTTTTTCCTCGTCTCGCCTTTTGATAATGAATGTCGATGTAATTTTAAAGCGTAGTGTCTTCAAATAATTATGCCATGGAGGAATAAGAGGACTTTGGACTGGGATGGGCTGAACACACATGGTTCAGCCAGGAATGACTGTATTATAAGTGAGAGGACAACTTATATGCAAGGTGATATATAACTAATTTATAATTAGTAATATCTCAGGAAATGTCTTTGACAAAATAATGCTCTATAACTGTGAATAAAAAAAATTAATTTTAAATCTGCGTAAGTGTACAACACTCTGTGCTTCTAATGTCAAACACGGACACTAACGGCTACAAAATAAAAAGGAAAATCATCACGACAGAAGTGTAATGTTTCGAGAGAAGACTATGTGTGACAAAAGAAGAGAAAAAGATCACAAAATGACACCAGCAGGGCAAAAGCTGGAGTAACACCAGTATTACACTACATCCAGAAATAAGTCAAATGGTATGGCCATGTCACACGACTATCACCTGAAATCTCTCTCTCTCTCTCTCTCTCTCTCTCTCTCTCTCTGAACCTTAAATGTCCAAGGCACATGGGGCTTCCGCAAGGGTTTTCAACAAATGCCTGTCCTTTGCCTTTTTCCCGCTCTTGCCCATGTGAGCCCTCTATTGCTCAACATCCTCTCTGTTGTTCTTCTACATGTCTCTTTTGGTCTATCCTTACTTCTATTCACCTGTGGTGTCCATCTTAGTGATATTTTTGGTAGTGAATTGTCAGTTATTCGGAGCACATGTCCCAGCCATCGCCAGCGTCTTTCCTCAATAATTGCTGTCAGTGGCTTCATCTGCATTTCTGCCAACAAGATGTTATTTCTTATGGTATCTGGCCAAAATATTTTTCTAATTCTTCGTAAACATTTAGTCTGGAAAGCATTCAACTTGTTTTCTATGGTTTTGGTGATATGCCACAGGAAAAAAAAAAACATCCATGCTAAGATTCGTAGAAAACACAGGAAGAAGGTCGCCCACGAATAGGATGGAAGGCGAGTTCTATCAAGAAAAGCGCGCGTGGCGAAGTGATTAGTACACTAGTCCTCGTGGCGAAGGTCTTGGGGAAGGGAGTGTCGAATCCGACCGGAGGCGCCCCAGTCACCCACTTGTAGAAATGGGTACCCGACTTCTGGAGTTGGGGAAGGAAAGACGGCCAGACGTGATGCTGAGTATATCACACTGCAGCGGGCTGACAGGTCAAGGAAAATGTGAGCATTAACACCTTATTCCCTGTGTGTGTGTGTGTCTAAGGCACCTTTTACATATTAAGAAGTTTACATTTGTCAGACAGAGCTACTCGAGGAAGGAGACAAAACAAGTAAAATTTCACTTTACACATGCAGCATTAATTTTATATACTCGCACACTCTAAAACTCTAGAGAGTACCTTTGCTTCACCAGAGTACTATTCGTATTTGTATTCATATACGGTCGCCGAAAATTCGAATATTCATATTCGGCTGAATATGAAAATTGTGAATTCCGTACAGTCCTAATTCTGATGCGTCTTATCTTGCATGTAGGCAATCTGCAATTTCAGAGCCAAATTCTGCCAACATAATGAGCCAAGAAATGATTTTCTACAACCAGGCTGGCTGGAGGGCACCGACAGTAGGTTCCAAGTGCATGGCCTTCGCTTGACAAACTGGCCACTATAAATTCGATTACAGTGAAACAGTGGAAAACAAGTGCGACAGAAAGATAAATAAAAGAGATATAGTAACAGTTACAACAATATTTTAGATGCAGTATGAGACATAGAAATGAGAAGCACTTCAGAAGCGAATTTATGGGACAATGACAAGATGAAGACAAAGAAGAAGGTGTAAGCGTGCAGAGACACATTCAAGAGTTTGCTGGAGGTAGTTCTTCGCACAGTATTAATGAGACTTGATGCAGATGATGATGATGACGATGACGATGATGAAAACCAAGTTGGAGAAATGAAAGTCGCGCGCGACTACCAGTTTTAAAATGAACATCATCTAACTAAAAATCGTTAAATATATTGCGTGTACTAACTGACACTTACATTAAATGATTTCTAAGTAACAAGCAATTTTAATGATGAAACTGTATATAAAGACAAAAGAAAAAAAAAGGTGTGAAACATTCTATAAAGACAAGGGGAAAAACGGGTGGAACATTCTGTAAAGACAAAAAACATGTGAAATATTCTATATAAAGACACAAACATTACGTTAACTATTCTATAAAGACATAAGAAAAAAGCACGTGAAACATTCTATAAGGACACAAAAATCATGTGAAACATTCTATAAATAAAATGGGGGAAAACACGTGAAACATTCCATAAAGACACAAAAACATGTGAAACATTCCATAAAGACACAAAAACATGTGAAACATTCTATAAAGACACAATAAAAAAACATGTGAAACACTCTATAAGAGACACAGGGAAAAAGCATGTGAAACATTCTATAAAAACGCAAAAAAACCACCTCTTCATGAACAAAAAACTTATGACATGTAAATTCAGTGGACATTATTTCAGAAGGCCACTCGACCAGACATGCCACAGACTGAAACCCACATCTATTACAAAGCAATAACATATTAACTATATACATTTTACCTGCAAAGATCATATAGCCATATAGTAGTGTGGTTCCTTTTTATTAAAGTACACTAATCATACACTGATACTTGTATAAAAAATGTAAGCACTCACACACTGATGTCTGCTGACAATAGAGCCATGTTGTTTATTAGTATCTGCACGAACTATTCAGCTACCTTTACACTAATATATGTACAGACTATATAGGAACATGTTGAGAGGAACAGACAGAACTACAAAAATAAGATTTTTAACGCCATGCATCTTTCCCACCCCAACATATGCCTGTGAGACCTGGACACAACAACACAGCTGGGAAACACATAAATGCCTTTGAATGTAAATGCTACAGAATAGGGCTTCAAATACCATGGACACAAAAAGGAACAAATATATACCCATACTACAAGAATTTAATATTGAAGAAGGTTGGCTAGTAAAAGAGGATTAAACAGAGACAACTTAAATTCTCTGGACACATTAAACGTCATGAGAATTTAGAGAAGACCGTCTTGGAATGATACATTAATAGGAAAAAGAAAGAGAGGTAGACCAAGGCGAAGATGGCTGCAGGACATCGTTGATAATCTGCAAATGGATGCATCAGCAGCAGGGCATCTTGCTTACATCCGTGAGGCCTACAGGAGAACGGTTAGGGGGGCAAAGTTCCGCAAGGGGACACGCAAATGACTGACTGACTGACTGATAAAGCCTTATCATGAACTGATACCTGCAAAAAATGTAAGGCCTCGTAAAAGAATAGAACATGCTATGAATTTTTCCCATGGGATGAATAGTGAAAATGTGGAGATTATGAACAAAACATAAAAAGAGAAAACAATCGAGGATCTCTCCATATTCAGCCTTACCCTATACACTGTCCTGTATAATATTTGACTACTCTTCTATTTGTTCTTCCTTAAGCGGGTGGTGAATTCAGGAGCTTTCAGAGCCACTACGGCTCACTGCGGCTCACTGCTGCTCACTGCTGCTCACTGCGGCTCACTGCGGCTCACTGCTGCTCACTGCGGCTCACTGCTGCTCACTGCGGCTCACTGCTGCTCACTGCTGCTCACTGCGGCTCACTGCGGCTCACTGCTGCTCACTGCTGCAGGCAAGACACGTCTCAGTTCCTCTTTCTTCTTGATCTTTTCCTGCCAATTGTTCATTCCAAAAAAAAAAAAAGCGCGTATATCTTCTTCTAGGTTGTCTCGCCATCGTTATCTAGGCCTACCTCTTGGTCTGTCCCCTTCCATCACTTCTGTATAGGCCATCTTTGTCTGCCTGCCATTCTCCATTCTCTTTTACCAATATTTATACGAAATAGCACGACAAAAAGTTTCCAGTCTGAATTCAGCCACTGCCAAACATATACATATACAAATGCATTCACACAAATGAAAACCAGTCAAACTTACCTTATCATTCTAATCTCCCAACTGGAACATTTTTCCAACGAACACAACGTCATCTGTGATCATTCTTTGCCCACCACACAAGTAACATGAGGATTCAATAAAAGTTTGCCACTAAACTGTGCCTATACTGTCTCCTAAGTGGTGTTTATAAAAGTAATTTACACGCTGCAACAGTCGAAAAGGAAAAATAAAAAAAAAGCAAAAGGACAACTATAAATTTTGCCAGTTTTACAACTCTGAAGGCTTCTTAAACTGCCTGAGTGCTTAAGTGCTACATAACTGCCTAGATCCGGTCAGCATTTTCTAGATAAGTCAACACTTCGTTTCACGTTCTTTTCCCGCCCATATTTTGTAACGCATTGTTAAACAAAAAAACTATGAAAATGTACACACATTTGAATCTTAATTTCAGAATGTCTCTTTTCAGCAAGTTATGAGCTTATAAATGGAATAAATTAATATTTCTAAGCATTCTTTTGTCTACTAGCGACCCATAGCTGACATGTCGGGGTCTGAAGTTACCGAACCAAGACCCTGCCCAACCGTCTCCGTTGATAACCCCCCCCCCCTCAAATAACAGTCTTAGCCTGGCTAACGGGACAGGGATCGCCACAGTCTCCCCCTGGTAGTGGAGTCTGCTAAATAAGCACCGCACATCGCCTGTTCTTTAGTTCCGCTCTGAGAAAGAAACAAAATTTCCCACCATAACCCGCTCCAAATCCGACATGATGTTGTGCCTCAACATCTTCACCGCATCGGCCTCAAAAAAACAAAACAACAACAACAGCAGCTCGCAGTTCCAAGAAGAAGCAGAAATGCTAACGCAGAAGATAAATTCCAGAAATTAACAATATATTATATAAAGAGGATATATCATGACGAATTTTCACCAGGTAGTTTCTTTTCCCAAAACTAAATCCACCGATTAAATTTCATGGTATTAAAATGTCGCTCGCAAAAGATCACTTTAGATTTCTAAAAAATGTTTTTGTCGACGTTTCTTTCATAACCAACACGATTATGGTACGGAATTTTATACAACTTCCAATTACGGGCTGTTATTACTTATAAAAGTAATACGTAAATACGCTACATTTATAGTAGCAGTGGGGTAGACGCTAGACCGGGCAAAGAGACATCGTTACGTCCTCGTGAAGACCAACAGAACAGAGAATTTCGACGACCGCCAGTCACACATCTCTGACCTGTATGGAATAGCTGGGAATGAAAGGTGGTGATGTAGCCACGAACATCAAGCGCTTGGACACAATAAAGTCCATAAAATTAACTTATATCTGGCGTCATCAGCTGCTATCGTATAATGAGAAATCGTATAATGAGAAATCCATTACAAAGGAAGTCTAAGCATCCGTAGATTTGTCTAGATGATAGATATCAGCCAACAAAGAAAAGAGTAGTCCCATGCCGAGCCATCAGGGTATGATGTTGGGTGGCCAATTCCTTTCCTCGCTGCCTTCCTTCCCAGATTTTCTCTGGTACCCATTTTACGAGGCTGGGTCGACCTCGGAACTGTATTCGTCGGGGAAAAAATCCCGCTCAGCTGGGGATTTGAACCTCGGCCATTCGTTTGCTAGACGAGTGCTCTAACAACTACGCTAGCCGGTCCCCATGTACTGTCTACATATGTTCAATCTGTACACGCAGGTGTGTGACCTTGTGTTAGGACAGCACTGCGATCGTTAAGATGACTGACACATTCGAACAACATGCCTGCAGTGAACATTCTTTAGGTCGAACAAAGGTTTCTGAGTGGCACGCGTATATCCAAGCTCGGTCGAGTGTCTGCTCAAGATGGCCAGCGGTCAAGGCTAGCAATCACCAGCAAAACGCTAGAAATCTGGAGCAAATTAGTGAACTCATCCATAAGGGCCGTTCGCCGAACAATCCATTACCTTTCACATATGGGTGGCATCAGTTATATGAAGTCTGCCAGGAGATCTAAACGGAACACCTGAAAATGCATTGCGCTGCTGAGAAGTCTGTTCCCCCCCCCCCCTCTTGACTCTCGATCAACAGCAGCATCGTCTTAACATGTGCCTTGAGCTTCGTGAGATGGTCAACGACGTCCCACACACTTTGTACTCGACCTAATCTTGTGTCCTCTTCTTCCTGCCCCCCCCCCCCCAATCAACCTCCACAACCCCCCCCCCTCCAAAATTTAAAAAAAAACTGAAGCTCAATGGGCATCTCTTCGACACGGAATCGCACGCGGTATTGGACGCCCTTCAGTAAAAAGGGCTTCAACAATGCTTCTGATGTGCAGAAAAGCTGCTGGAATCGCCATATTCGTTCCCATCAGGACTATTTTGAAGGGGATAGCGACCAGATTTAAACAACCTATGCCTATACTTTTTCTTCTTGACAGCGGTCCTCCTGGAACGTTCCAATACCACCACGTATATCACACTGGTGCAATATATTTAATTTCACAGGTTTAAGCTGATTTTGTCTACTACTTTTAGAGTCCAGTCTTACATATTGTGCGCTATGACTTTACTTTCCGAAGTTCAGTATATTTCTGTATAAGATACATAGCTTCATAGGGATAACTATTATGTTCCATTGCAAAACTGATCTATGATTTTTTTTTAAAATCGTGTCTTCCTTTCACAAATAAAAAAAAAGTCAATCCGTCGCTGAATTATTTCCCCTTTTACATGCCCTAAAGTCTTCACAACTCATGAGACATCAACGATCATATAAATAATGTAATTTTATCATAAACAACACACGTGTATTTTAAACGTTTTCTTTTTACAATCAAAACAATGCACGGTTTATATCTTAGCCCCCCCCCCCCCAAAAAAAAAGCCTTAGATAAATATTACGGCACAGAAAACAAGTATTCCAAATTTATACAAGCAGCATTTTCAAATGGAAGAAATATATACTTCTATGAATTTTTAACAATTACAATAACGTGTTAAGATACTTTTAAAACTAGCAGTCTAACAGCAACAAAAATAAAGCATTTCATACGTCGCCTTAATGAAATACATGTAAAATAAACACACCCAACCTTATGGAAAATGGAAACACACATTAACTAAACAATGAAGAACATATGTCGATACAGACAATAACATTATGAACAAAGCAAGTCACGCCAGGTTCAAGTCAACACGTGACTTCTCAAAGTGACTAAACCTAAAAATGGAAACACAGAAACAAGTGTAACGGAATAAATGTGGACAGCGTTAAAATATTACACCGTACTTTAGAAGAAAGAAAAAAAAAAGCAACTTGATAACAATTTATAAATCACGGCGTGCACTTATTCTGTGGGTGCCTGAAGATAATTACAGTGTAAAATAAGCAGTTTTGAATGAAATAAGCGTTGTATATTATTAAACAAAAAATATTCGTAAATTTACAATAGGAAGTACTGCTACTTCAATGGACTGACTGTCCGAAAAAAAAATCATTCGTCGTAAAGCGTTATCGTCGGAAAGCTGGGACTACCTGTATTTTGTGCAAAGAAAACTTTCATACAATAAACAAACAAGACGAGCCAAGAAACTCAAAATAACCAAGATTTGGTTTTGGATAAAGATGCAGTTTATACACTGAACTTCATTCTATTCAAGATATGCAGTTAAGATTGTCAAAACTAGGGCCTACTCAGTTCACACACCCAATCTATGTAACTGAGCTACTTCTCTGTCTAAACTAGGGCCTATCCAGTTCACATAACCAATCTATGTAATTAAGATATCTGTCTGTTTAAACTAGGACCTATCCAGTTCACATACTCAATCTATGTAATTGAGCTACTTCTCTGTCTAAACTAGGACCTACCCAGTTCACATAACCAATCTAGGTAACCCAGCCTATGTACTTAAGATATCTGTCTGTTTAAACTAAGGTCTGTGTAGTTCATATACCCAAGCACCTTTCTCATTTTTCAAATTAGTATCATTCTTTCGTTCACTCTCAGCCTCCTGTTTTATTTATTTACTAGCTAATTACTACCCTTTGAATGTAAATGCTACAGAAGAGTTCTACAAATTTGATGGACACAAAAAAGAACAAATATATCCATACTACAAGAACTTAATATTGATGAAGGCTGGCTAGTAAAGAGGATTAAAGGGAGAAAAATTTAAATATTGTGGACACATTAAACGTCATGATAATCTAGAGAAAACCGTCTTGGAAGGGTACATAATGGGAAAAAGAAAGAGAGGAAGATCAAGGCGAAGGTGGCTGCAAGACATCGTTGATGATCTGCAAATGTATGCATCAGCAGCAGGCCATCTTGCTCACAACTGAGAGGCCTACAGGAGTGGTGTTAGAGAGGCAAAGTTCCGCAAGGGACATGCAAATGAATGAATGAATGAATGAGCTGATTACCCGGCGTTGCTCGGGAATTTATTAATTATTCATACTGCGGAGTGGATTTGAGATCATCACGTTTCTCTCACGGACAACCTTATGTTGCTTACTCAAGAAGGGGGGGGGGGTCACCCAAGAAATTATTTATTCTTGCTCCTGAATTAAAAATGTTGTATATAATCAAGTTTTGAGTTAAATTAATATTATAGTGAATTTGTAAAAGACTTTATTCTACAATGTGTAGACTGCCCCTGTGACTTGTTGATCGTGATCAAGAACGCAAGTCTCACTGGAAATTGCAATCTCTTTAAGTTAAAAGAGAGATCAGTCGGAATGAGTCGTATCCGTGGGATAAAAAATGCTTCACTCTCTACCCGTCCTGTTAAGATAGTCGCTTCAACTACATTGCCTAGCATCCTCTTTACACACAGCCTTGTGCCGTTGCACAGTTTTGGGAGGTCGAGGTTCCGTAGTAAAATAATTGGAGATTCCACCCTAATTTTCACCCTCTCTCACCCCTCTCCTCCTCTTCCCCCCCCCCCCCCATGCGGATGGGGGCTGAACTTGGACATAAACGGCATCAGGAGAGTCACTATTCATTTCAGCGACACCGAAAACTATCGATTCGACACTAATATCGGTCGTTTTCGATTATTTTTACATGTCACTCCCACCACAAGACGCCCTAGAGGTGCTAGGGATGTGTTACCCCAACAGTACTTTTCTCCATATTGTAAGTCATAAGTGTACCAAGTTTAGTTGAAACTGCTCCAGGCTTTACAGAGTTATGCTGGAACATACATACACGTATTTACACATACAAGCATATATATATATATATATATATATATATATATATATATATATATAACATTATTGTTTGTATTTTCTTTTATCTGCTTCACCATATGTCTCTGTTCGATCATGCACTCCACATATATATTTTCATTTCTTTCTTTCCATGTTATGCCATCATCTGATCCTCTCTTGTCTTGTCCTCCATGTGCATTTAAAACAATAAGCATATTTTTTTCATCGGATCATCATTATCATCATCATTATTGAATGTCGTGCTAATAAGCGAGGGTTCGTACATCTCCACAGATCTCGATTTGGTTTTTCTCTTTTTTCCTTTCAACTCGGTTGCTTTATTTTCCACCTCTGCAACAGTCCATAATCTTCTCTCTCTCTCTCTCTCTCTCTCTCTCTCTCTCTCTCTCTCTCTCCCACTCTCGTCTCTCGGCCGTCTTTCTCTCTTCCTCTTTATCTTCTTGCTGTTGTGATAATATCAAGTTTTGTTGAGTTTTTGTTCCCGACACAGCTATAAAAAAGGGTACCAGACACATCAATGTCAGGAAAAACTGTTTCCGAAAAGTAGAATATCTGCCTGAAGACGCCACATCACATCCACCAGAGTTGCCAGCTAAACAACTAATTCACGCAAACAACCTAGTCGTTACATGAAAAGAAGAAAAGAAGAAGAAGAAAGTAGGAGTAAGGAGAAGAAGAAGCAGAAGAAAAGGAGAAGAAGAAGAAAAGGAAGAGAAGAAGAAGAAAAGGAAGAGAAGAAGAAAGGAGGAAAAAAGAAGAAGAAGGAGGAGGAGGAGAGGAAGAAGAAGGGGAAGAAGATCATCATCATCATCTCGTTGAACACAGCCTTTCCTCCATCAACTTTTAAATCCACTGATCCATCAGCTTCTATACTCAACTTTTCCTGACCCTTCTCCATCAAGTTGGGCCTGCGTTGAAGTCCAGTCACGTAGTAATCCGTTTACGTACTACACTGTAACATTCTCCGCCACGGTTGTCAAATATTTACCGCTACGCTACAATGTTACACGGTGGCTAAATGTGACGAGGGACCTCTGGCTATCTTAGGGATACCGTAGACCCTATTAAGAAAGACATTAGATGTTTACATAAGAGAACCCGCTAGAAACTATTGATAAGGTTATCTCGGCGAACTACACACGAGAAAACAAATTACGAAAATGTGAATTATAAAGTCAGGTCTACCTGAAAGTGGTCGAAATTTTAGATCAAAATCGCAGATAAGAATAATTTAAACCCGTTTTGCAAAACAAAAAAAAAAAAAGTCTGAATGGAAATTTAAGCAGACAAAAAAAAACCAAAACAAATAAAGCAGAAAACGATGAGTTAAAAATAAAAGGAAAGAAAAATATTCGGTTGTCGATAGATGTAACATTTGGTTCATATTTGGATGGTTTAAAGTAATTACCTGCGGTTTATATTAGATGCGATTTGAAATTTTCAGTGCTTTATGTTACAACGGGTTTTTAAATAATCTTTGGTTTATATTATAAATAATCTGAAATCTTCACTTTTCAATACCTTCGTGGGCAAGAACTGTGGTATTTACGCTTCACACAGGGGCGAAGACGAGCTACTCAAGATGAATGAAATAGTGGTAAGTGGCCCATAGCTGACTTGCTTGCGCCAGGGCTAGCGAACCACAGCCGACCAAGACCCTATTCTACCTCCCAGTGGTTTGTTGGAAACAGCAGTCTGGTCAAGTGAATAGGGACCGTCATGGCGAGAGGAACCTGCAAAAAATGCGTTGCAACCAAAGTTCGGATTTGCTGGGCCAGTAGGCGCATAACCACGTTTTAACCCAATCAGCGCCCTTTTGTAGAAGAAGAAGAAGAAGTGGAAGAAGAAGAGGTGGAAGAAGAAAAAGAAGAAGAAGAAGAAGAAGAGGTGGAAGAAGAAGAAAAGATGCAAGAAGAAGAGGTGGAAGAAGAAGAAAAGGTGCAAGAAGAAGAGGTGGAAGAAGAAGAAGAGGTGCAAGAAGAAGAAGAAGAAGTGTATTACACAGCTTCTATATCTAAAGGACATATCGGTACGCGCATCGGGACTCATTGCTTGAGAAGCTGAGCTGGTCCCCATTAAAAAAAAAAAATTATTGTATACATCACTGTTTCCAAACCTGGGCTACGACCACGGCCATATGTTGATACCTACGGTCATATGTTGATCTGGGCAGCAAGTCTAGATTTTAATACTATTTAAATTTCGTTAACACTGCAATGGCCACAATTTCAAGAAAATTTGAAAACCTTGTTTTTCCATTTAAAAAAAACCTAATAAGAACTAAAAATATTTCGCATTCCACATACTAAATGCACATGTAAGAGCATACGAAACAAGGATTATATTTTTTTAAAAAAACGCTGTTTTCAAAATATAAAAATTTCAAGAGAAAAAGGAAACAAAAGGAAGCCCAAACAAACAAACAAACAAAATCTCAGAGGACTGACCAAGTGACATGGAAAAAAGAAATCATCTGAATTAATCGGAAACACCAAGGACCGCGTAAAATGGAGAAGCAAGATCGCTAACGCTATCCGGCACGGCATATAATAAAAATAATTTCAAAACATCTTCCGCTTCCATCGTGTTTAAAAGGAAATTTGTTCCGCATTAAAGTCCGATTTCGCTTTCATGAAATCTGAAAACAACACGCACAATTAGGTCACTGAAACACATATTTCTTTACTCTAATTTTCATTTTTATGAAATAAAAAACACATGTTTTCAGAAATCACTTATTTGCTCCAGTGACTTGAGCTGAATATCATAAAACAGTGAAGAAACAAGAATGACAGAAAGTAAGATTGACCACCTTGTCCTCTGCCATTCTTATTTCTACCCACTTTCCTCAACCTTTCTATCTTTTTTTTTTTTGTTTTGTTTGTAAAACTGAACTATACACCACCATCTTCTTTCATTACTATTAATATATATTAATATGCGGAGAAAATCTGCCTAAAATGTAAAAATGTGCAAAAAACCCTGCAACATTACGGCTATTGTGGCCCCAAGTATGTGTGTGAATGAATTACTATTATTTGCCGTGCTTGACAGCGCTGGCGATCATGTTTCTTCATCTTGCGCGGTCACTGGTATTTTGCTTTGTCCACGTCGCTTGGTCAGTCCACTGATATATATATATATATTTTTTTTTTTTTTTCTCTTGGCCTTCCTCGCTTCCTTTTTTCCCCCTTGAAATTTTCCAGTTATTTACTAGGTTCTCTACCTTTCGTCTTCTCATAATATGTTCAAGAAATTATGACTGCCTCTTTTTTTTTTCCTTATCATTTTAAATAGTTTTCATTGTTCTGAAATTTCTCTGGGGACCTCTTCGTTTGCTTGTCTATACGTCCAGGGTGTTCAGTACGTCCAGGGTGTTTATTTTGCATCTTTCGCCAAAACCACTTCTTTGTTGTTTCCAGTTTCTTTTCTTTGTCATTTTTGTTTGTTTGTTTCACAACCACGTAGCACTAATGGTTCTATATAGTACTTTAATGCTCTTTACCTCACTTTTATGGATATTTTATTTATTTGTTAGTATCTTCTTTACGCCATAAAAAGCTGTCTTTGCCTCATCTATTGGTGATATTATTTCATTTGTGCATTTGCCATCGGCTGTTACTGTTGTTCCAAGGTAACTGAATTTATTTACGTGTGTCAGTGACCTACTGCCTGAAAGGAAGTTAGGCTCTTGCATGTTTTTTTTATTTTCTATATTACGACTGTTTCTGTCTTGTGGCTGTTTAGCTCTAGGCTTCTCCTACTGCTGTCTTCATTGATCTTATTCACAAGTTTCTGCAGCTACTAGGACAAAGAAGCAAATTTTTATTAACTCTTTTTTCCTACTGACAAACTACTTCAGAACTGAAACATTCACTGATTCTGAGACAGAAATAAAAATTAATGAAATGTAGATGCTATTTTACTGACAACGAATGTTGCTGTTACCTGAAAAACTGTGAAAATTTTTTTAAGCATCCTTCGCCATGGTAAATATAGTGTATTTACATCGAATCAGCGATAAGAACCAGGGTTGCGAGTGGCTTTGTTTAGCTCTTAAACCGCTAAACAAACACATCACATTTTCATGTGCCGAAGGTCATGGAAATACGGGCCTAACACCGTATCCCCAATAATGCCTTAATGGTATAGAAACGGGAATTTTAACCTTTTTTTTTTACTGCTAAACAAAAATCCCCAAACCACACAAACAATTTAATAATAAATACATCTGCTATGCCTGAATCTGGAAATGACGTCATGTCTGTAATTAGCTTCCAATATAATTTTAAAATGTGAATCTTCAAAACCGGAACAAAAACCATACAAATACAGTTAATATATCTATACGTTTTTAACAAAGCCAACTGAGTGGCTCGTGGTAGAAAATTAGAACATTCCAGGAACGAACCAAAGAGAAGCTTATCGAAAAGCTCCACCCCCCCCCCCCCCGAATCTTAAACTTCCTCCTATAAGAACCCGAACCCGCGTTCAAGTGCGCGGCTGGATGGCTGAGCAGTGCTTTGACCAGCCGTGAGCACTGTGCCATCTCTCTGAGAACTGGCAACTTGGCTTCCCCTGAAAATACCCGTATTAACTACCAACCAGGGAGCTTGCACAAAGCGATAACTTTCAAAGCGAAAACGCCTTCCAAATGTTATTTATGAAAGGTGTTTACGGAACGTGTAGACTGTTCCGTGTCCTCAGAAGTTGTTTATATTAACCAGCACCACCCACTGAAACTAATTTTAGTTATTGAGATAAGTATTACTGCCTGCTGAAACCAGCTTTAGTTAATATAGACTTCGTACTTCTAACCACTGAAACATTTCTACTCAGGCAGAGCACCGCCGTTATTACTTACTGGGACCAATATTACTTAAAAAGCACTAAGCACCACACACACTGCACTCAAACTATTTTCAGTTATAAAAATATAATTCTGCTAACAAAAACTTCAGTCCTTCGCTGTATTAAAAATTATTCAGCTGTAAACGAAGCGCAAATCTTATTATCGGACAGGAGCTTTTTAAACAAAAGGTCTGTTACACAAGCGATGCAGAATAAACAAATCTAAATTACACGTGCACACCGTTAGATTCAGCGAGACTTAATTATAAATTTAACAACACTTGCCGGATGTCAAGTTTACTCTTTGACCTCAGGTACTAATGGTACAGACCTGTACCAGATTACAGTAAGATTTGTTTTTGTTTAATTATGTACATAAAAAAAAGAAACTCTGTCTCTCCCTGCGTTATGGCTGTCTTGTTAAATTGTGACAAGTTATGAGAAAGAGACAGGTTGGGACCAACTGTACCTGTCTCCAGTATTCAGGTTAGCTGAGTGTACTCTGCAGCATTACATAATCAACACCCCTTGTGGTCCTCTCGTGGATCTCGTGTGGTCCTTTCGGGGACAGGAGACCACGGGACCTAACGAGGACCACAGGCGTAAATTCAGTAGGATCACAGTGCGGTTTTGGTGGTAGAAGCGAACGAAGAAGAAGAAGACATAATCAACATATTCTGAAAGCATAATAAGAAAATCACCTGCGTTTTCAATGTATGTGTGTGCGATACTCTCCATATTAGAAGTTTAGGTACTGTAAAATTCGCATAATGCGAAAGATGCCAACGCGATAATCGTGGTTAGCCAATGTCACGGCTGTTGTAAACATGACAATGCATCGGTAGTCTCGCGAAATGTTTCAGTTGTTTGTCTGCCACCTGTCAACCTTACGATATCTTTTCTTTTCTGAGCTCATTCCTACATCATGTCACCTTTCTGTCCGTCTCCAAGCCTAGCTAATTATTTAACACTAATCTAATTAAGACACCCCTATACTGCCTTGACTTGGACACCTCAGAGGAAAAGATAGAGTGGGGGGGGGGGGCAGGCCACTGGGGACATGGAGACGCACGATACGAGAAGAACTAAAGGAAGCAAGAAAGACATGGTTTCAGGTATCCTGACTTGCTCAGGACAGGACTGGTGGAGAACTTTTATGCTCCACTGGGAGTACAGAGGACAGATGATGATGATGATGATGAATCTAATTTAATTGATCAAAACTGTCTAGAATATGGTTCTTTCCATCTTACAAGATAACTTTGAAGCAGACAGGTGCTAAATGTTTATGGTAGTTGCTGAGCACCGTTTTGCTTATTTCAATAAGCACAATCTCTCTTCCTCCCCCCTCCCTCTTCCTTCCTCCCTCCCTCCCTCCTCTCTCTCTCTCCTGATTCTACAAACATTTGACTGAACTAGTCAGCCATAGAAACAACACACCATAATCAGCTACAGAGGCAACAGACCATAATCAGCTACAGAGACAACACATCATAATCAGCTACAGAGACAACACACCATAATCAGCTACAGAGACAACACATCATAATCAGCTACAGAGACAACACATCATAATCAGCTACAGAGACAACACACCATAATCAGCTACAGAGGCAACAGACCATAATCAGCTACAGAGACAACACATCATAATCAGCTACAGAGGCAACAGACCATAATCAGCTACAGAGACAACACACCATAATCAGCTACAGAGACAACACATCATAATCAGCTACAGAGGCAACAGACCATAATCAGCTACAGAGACAACACATCATAATCAGCTACAGAGGCAACAGACCATAATCAGCTACAGAGACAACACATCATAATCAGCTACAGAGACAACACACCATAATCAGCTACAGAGACAACACATCATAATCAGCTACAGAGACAACACATCATAATCAGCTACAGAGACAACACATCATAATCAGCTACAGAGACAACACATCATAATCAGCTACAGAGACAACACATCATAATCAGCTACAGAGACAACACATCATAATCATCTACAGAGGCAACACACTGTAATCAGCTACGGAAATAAAATACTTAATCGGTCATAGCAAAACATTATAATCAGCCTCAGAAACAACACAACATAATCCAAAACAGAAAAAAATCACATCATAATCAGTCACAGAAGCAATAAATCATAATCGGACACAGAATGCACACACTGTAATCAGCCACAGAAGCAACACACCGTAATCAGCCACAGAAACAACACACCATAACCAGCCACAGAAACAACACACCATAACCAGCCACAGAAACAACACACCATAACCAGCCACAGAAACAATACACCATAACCAGCCACAGAAACAACACACCATAACCAGCCACAGAAACAACACACTGTAATCAGCCACAGAAACAACACACCATAATCAGCCACAGAAACAACACACCATAATCACCCACAGAAACAACACACCATAATCAGCCACAGAAACAACACACAATAATCAGCCACAGAAACAACACACCATAATCAGCAACATAAACAGCACAAAGCGTTTCCTGTGTAAGGTTCATTTTCTTAGCGCATGCATAGCTCATCTACTTGTTTATGTTGTACATGTGCTTACTCACATATCTAACAAACTACATCTACTTACTCACAAATCTAAAAAACTACATCTACTTACCCATATATCTAACAACTTACATCTATTTACCCACATATCTAACAAACTACATCTACTTACCCATTTATCTAACAAAGTACATCTACTTACTCATTTATCTAACAACTTATATCTACTTACCCACATATCTAACAACCTAGATCTACTCACCCACATATCTAACAACCTACCTATTTCTCCTAATGTAACTCACGCTGGGATTTCTATATATCTTTCCGTCTGTTTATAACTGTCTATGTCCATAATATAGTATTACAATTTCTTTTGACGTACTTTTGCACAACACTTATCATAAATTATTTAATATCAAAATATGGAGAATACTTGAAAACTCCAATTTCCAAATCACAGAAATACAGGATTACTTGAAAAATCCACCTTCCGATTCCAGTAAATATAGGAAATACTTGAAAAGTTAACTTTCTAATTCCAGCAAATATAGGAAAGACCTGCAAAGGTAGCTTTCCAACTCCTACAAATATGGGAGATACTTGAAACGTTAACTTCCTGTAAACATACGGAATACTTGAAAAGTCCACTAACTCCTATAACACTACAACTGAACAAGATGCAAGAGAAAGCTGCTGCACTTACCGAAAGCCTCACCGACTCAAAAACTGCTCTCTGGACGCCAAGGCAAACGGACGGCTACACTTCGTATAAGCACAGCGTCAAGACTCTCCAGAACACGTACAATATATAACGGTCTACGAAGGAAAACGAGTGCCATAAAAATTGTAGAGTGTTGTCTGTTTAAGCTCTACCATCGTTGTCGAAGCGGTCACCCTCGTTTTGTTCATGTGAACACAGAGACTATATTGGGGGGGGGGGGGGGTTGCTGTGATTATGAGAATACAGACGTGCAGCGTTTAAGTCTTTTTTTCTTTGACTGTCAGGGGCGGGGCGGGGCGGGGCGGAGAGATAACAGAGAGAATATAGTATGAAAAAAAAATGTGTTGTCTTTTACAAAGCACAATAAATGAAACTGGGAGGGATTTATTTGGTTTTTTTTTTCTCCTGTCAACCTGACGATTTGGTTATTAGAAACTAGACTGGCTACGGTCAACGGAGAAACTCGCGTGATTAATGCCTCACCATGTTCTCTCTCTGAAGTTCATTATCGTTCGAGTTCAAAGAAACAAAAATAGAACACAAATCAACGAGCCTACCTCTCTCTCTCTCTCTCTCTCTCTCTCTCTCTCTCTCTCTCTCTCTCTCTCTCTCTCTCCATGAATCATAAAAAGTTATTTTAGACTGCTCTTACAGACACCGAATTCAGTTGTTTGTTTGTTTGTCTGAACAGAACCGAAAGTTTTATTTGGTAGATAGTCATTTATATATGTGTGTAGTTACCTTCTGTATTTCAGTGTATGGGTAAGAGCGAAACGTAAATGTTTTATTTTATTGTATGTCTCTCAGCTTCGACGATAATTATGTTTGTTATATGAGCAGCATATTCGTAGAATGAAACAGAGTGAGAAAGTTGTATGATAAAGGGCAGAATGTCAGACGGGCCTGCGTGCCCAGTTCTTAACCCTTTTGAAATAAAAATATCAATCAATCAATTAATTAATCAATCTCTGAAAGCATTTTGCAAGTGACAGTTCTAGTCAATAACTTCGTGCGCATTTCTCCTTCAATTTTCGCTTCACCATGCCCAAGTTTCCCCTGCATTCTGGAACTTTGGAAATAAAACACCTTTAATCCTCGTGGCATTGTCACGGATACGGACAAGGAGTAACACAAACAAACATAGTCAGGTACATAACCGGAATCACCATATCAAGTATATTGATATATACCATTTGAGGTATCATGAGGTAATCAATGGATGAGAGGCCACGTGACCAGGCAGATGGTGGACACAGAAGACGAAATAGCTGGGGGGGGGGGGGGGAGAGAGAGAGAGGATTTAGTGCATAAAAAGTAGTATGGGTGGAAAGAAGAGAAAAGAATACAGAATAAATGTCTTTCGTTTTGAACAAAAGGAATGAAAGGAATCTAAAAAAAACACTGAAATAAACAAGGAGTGAGAAAGCAAAAGAAACATACACTACGGCCAGATATAAGAAAGAATAACAAAAAGAATGTGTTTAAAAAAAAAAAAGAAGGAAGAGCAGGGACAGTAAGAAGAGAATTCAAAAGTACAGATTGGCCCTGGAGGGGGGGGGGGGGTGTGAGAGGATTTTAAGACAAAAATCATTGGAATATTAACAAGAGCTTGGCATTATAGAAACAGGTCCAGAAGATGATAAAAGATCAATAATAATAGTGAAGACGATGCGGCTTTATCGTACTGAGACTATCGCCCCCGTAGCAACTGATGATGATGATGATGATGAAACATAAAAAAAATTTATTTTATGTTTACATAAAATGTAAACAACGCTAGTTTATATGTGAAAATATGTGATATATATATATATATATATATATATATATATATATCCCACCCCAAATCCTTTAAAATAAACTTGTATGCAGCCAAGATAACAAAATTAATCCTGTAAAAAATTCTGTAACGAAAAGCTGTTGAAACAGGAAAAAAAACTTTATTCCCCCCCCCACCCAATTTCATTTACAACATGACCAAACAGCCTTCCATAAGTGAGGAAAGGGAAACTCGACGTCGAGTTTTTACAATTCTTCGTTTCGAGCTACGACGTCTCCGCGAGGCACCACTTGATGCGCTCCCCTCTCCTAAACGTCAACATGGTCCAAAATGAATGTGTTGATCTAAGCCCGTTGACTTAAAGGGCACGTCTGCTTTTCGTTCTCTCCTTTTACCCGTTAACAACCATCTCCTCTCCCCCGTACCTTCCAGCCTATTACGGGGGATACTCTGTGTAAGTGTGTGTGTGTGTGTTTTGTCTATCGTAGCTTCGTTCCCTTGTAAGCACATGTGCTAGGTACCCTTTCTGATGAGCCACGGCGAGGCAGAAAATGGTCGACAACACGAAAGGACAGAGTTGGCAAGTTACAAGAAAACAGCGCCACCATGTATGTGCCTGCAGACTTTTCCTGTTGTCGTCATATAAAGCAATGATGACTTCTATAGGCCGAATGCCTTCCAAATAAACACATCATTTATTTAGTGATGCAGTCTCCATGTAAGTGAGAAGACACCGTCACAAGTACTTACATTCAGATACCTCGGAAGGGCACGCAATGGGAAAAATAAAGAGAGGAAGACCAAGGCGAATACGGCCGCAAGACATCTTTGATAATCTGCAAATGGATGCAGGGCATCTTGCAGACAACCGAGAGGCCTGCAGGAGATCTGTTAGGTGAGTCAAAGTTCAGCAAGGAACATGCAAATGACTGACTAACTGACTGAGGAATAACAAAGGCTGATTTCAAAAGCGCAGATGAAATCAAGCAAAGAATAGGAAATGCGAAAACAGCTCTTTATGACACCATAACTTACAAACAACAGAAGGCTCTTAAAACGAGGAAAGATTACAGCGAGTTATATCTTCTTCTTCTTCTTCAAACTCCCTAGAACTGCGAGCTTGTGTTCTCTGAAGCTTAAGCTATGAACCTGATATGGCACACCATCGTGTCGGCTTCAAGCAGGTTATGGCAGTTATTTTTTTCAGTCCCTGACAGCAGATAAAAAGCAGGGCAGTACTTCTTTAGCAGACTCCACCACCACAGGACTATGACGATCCCTGCCAAATCAGACAGGGTAGGCCTGTTACACGGGAGGGGGGGGGTACCAACGGAGAGGTGGGACAAGGTCTTAGAGTTCGCCAACTCTGACGCCTGGCATGTCAGTTATGAGTCACTGATTACCAAAACGGACAGCGGCGTGCTATATATAGAGCCAGTATTTCTATATGCATGTGAAACATGGATGATTAACAACAAAAATAGAGACATCAGCGATGTGGTTTTGAAAAAAAATTTACAAGAAATACCCCGAAGAGCCAGAAAAACAAAGGAAAAGGTCGTCAGTGTGGATGCAGAAAAAAAGGTCATCAAAATCCCTCGGACAAATCAAAAGATAGAAGTCAGTGAACTTGTTAATCACAGGAATCTTTTTTTTTAAACAGGCAAGAAGCCAAGGGAACAATACTTCAACAGGCTTGCTCTTTCCTTCTTCTTCTTCTTCTTCTTCTTCTTCTCTTCTTCTTCTTGATAGTTCTGCAACCCATCGTCTATATTACGAAGTCTCTGTCTTAGTCTTCACAGGCCAACAGTGACATGATTTAGTTCATAACATACGTGTTGCACATAAATATGAAACATACAGTCCTGAAAATGGCTCGTAAACACCGTGGACATCAGAAAGCTGAGGTACTTCGGCCACATCAAGAGAGCCAACAGCTTGGAGAGGTTGACAGCAGAAGGTAGAGTGCCCGGCAAAAGAGAAAAGGGATTACCTCGCAGCAGATGGACTCAGGACATCACGGAAAGTCTGAATATGTCATTGCCAGACGCTTGTCCAGTTGCTCAAAACCGCACAGCTTTCTCTGACGCAGTGAGAGGGATAAGGCTCTGGAAAAGACATGTCATATGAAGAAGACGAAGGCAGCCATGAAAGATGCAACACTCGTCAGATAAGCCAGGTCAGACATCTCAAAGCGACATAGAAAGTAATCAGACGCGGATCATCAACGAACAAACGCCATGGCGTTTAATATATGAATCCTGATGATGATGATGATGTTAAGAGATGAAGGATGCTGTGTGTTGAGTCACATATTAATGTACTCGATACGAAAAGCAGATACTAGTTCCGCGCGGCTCAACTCCTTACAGCCGCCATTAGAACCAGTAAATGTGACATGTTCTCTGCCACATTCTCCAAGACGAGATATAAAGTTACAAGAACAAAACTACATCTTCGCTCCACGAGACAAAAACACAGACTTTCGCAGGCTGAGTTTTACTTGCGTGTACCCCTTGCTCAAGCACACACCAAATCCCCGCGCTAGTTTTCTACAGCACACTAGCTCAAGGGAAGTCACCCTGATAATCTGTGAAAACAACTCAGGGGACGTTAAATTAAATAGCTTCTGTAGGGTTGTCCACCTTGTCAACCACAACTCTGCTACATACTGACCAAGTGGCACAGGGACAAAAAGGAGAGCACCTGAGCCACCTGGAAATACCAAGGACCGCACGAGATGGAGAAACATGACAGTCAACGCTGTTCAGCAGGACATGTACTGAATCGTTAAATAAACGCGTTCTTCTTCAATCTCTCACACGTTTTCCTTTTCCAGAGGTAAGTGTAACTTCCCTGTCTTTATTCTCCCTGGCCCCACCTCCTTCCCGCCACTTGTCTTTTATTTCATCTTATCTCATCTATACAAGGAGTGTTGACCCCAGTGATTCTTACACTACCCCCCCCCCCCTTACTTTCGTAGGGCATTCGGCATAGCCGATTCCTGTCCATATCGGGATGTTGTCCATTTATCTGTATCACTCCATGTTTTTCATTATAGGATAGCGATTCTTAATATGGCCAATATATTTTAACCGAGTATTTTCACAATCTCTGATTTCGGTGACAGACAAAAGCGACTACCTGGTGCGCTTCGGTAACAGGTGAGAGCATTATAGTCGGTCTTTATACAGCATCGTTTGTAAAGAGAACTTACATTTTTGCAGCTACAAGGAAAAACAACCCCAAATATTTCAATTCCACATCGTTTCTAACAGGGTGATTTCCCCTGGGTACCAGGGATCTTGTGGGGCGTTAAAAAAAAAAACCCAGCTGGAAGTTAAGTTTACGTAAACAAAGAACTCACACGACGGTGCTGTATTCTGAGCACATGAAAACACTCGTGTTTCCAGAAAAACATCTGAAATGTATCAGTAACTCTAAACAAAAGAACTGAAATGTATCAATAACTCTAAACAAAAGAACTGAAATGTATCAATAACTCTAAACAAAAGAACCGAAATGTATCAATAGCTCTAAACAAAAGAATTGAAATGTATCAATAACTCTAAACAAAAGAACTGAAATGTATCAATAACTCTAAACAAAAGAAATGAATTGTATCAATAACTCTAAACAAAAGAACTGAAATGTATCAATAATTCTAAGTGAAATTTTATGGACTCTTTTTTTTTTTCCTCCACAGAAGCCGAAAGTGAAAGGACGTACACCAGTGAGAATATGTCGCCCTCAGATGTACTGACTCTTACTTAAGCTTTTAACTTTTCTGATAAAAGAGAAAGAAGGCTGGAGATAATCTTGCCAAAAGATAGGGGTTTCAGATGGATAACATCTTGCTGAAAAAAAATTTTTTTTTTGGTGGATAATATCTTGTGAGACAACACTTTAGATAGATAATATGACCAGAAAAAAAAATTAGTTGGGTAACATCTCGCGAGAAAATATTCTAGATGAGTAACATCTCGCGAGAAAATATTCTAGATGAGTAATACCTCGCGAGAAAATATTTTAGATGAGTAACATCTCGCGAGAAAATATTTTAGATGAGTAACATCTCACGAGAATATATTTCAGATGAGTAACATCTCACGAGAAAATATTTTAGATGAGTAACATCTCGCGAGAAAATATTTTAGATGAGTAATATCACGCGAGAAAAATATTTTAGATGAATAACATCTCGCAAGATAATATTTTAGATGAGTAACATCTCGTGAGAAAAATATTTTAGATGAGTACCATCTCGCGAGAAAAATAATTTAGATGAGTAATATCACGCGAAAAAAGATTTTTGATGGATAATTTCTCACGAGAAAAGATTGCTAGATCAACATCTGGCAAAAAAACAACAGCAGATGATGGTCGATTAATTTTTTTAGCGTGAAAAACTCTATATGGATCACTGCTAATTTGAAACGCTACTGATGAATAATGCGTACGAGGAATGATTGATAATGGACAGTACCATATTTATTATAAAAGGTGGAAAATGAATAATACCACGCAAAAAAAAGACTCTACGTTTTTTTTTGGGGGGGGGGGGGGTGGAAGTGGTGGGAGTGGGGGACACTACAACAACTAGGTATGGATTAAATCTAGAGTGAAAAAAGAAAAAGACGTTATTTTAAAAACAATATATGCCTGAGAAAGGGTTGAAGGTGAATAATATCTAAAGGAGAAAAGTTCGGAGTTAGTATAGAAACAGTTTAAAGACTGCTTGAATGAGCAGTGTTAAAAATGAGTGCCTCAAGCATAATGTGTATAAGCAACAGATTTACGCCATAAGCAAGAGGAACATTTGGTTCTAAGCAACATAACAAAATTTCATAAACTTGTAGTACCCATATGTAAAGGTAACCCTGTCATGCCCTAGAGGCACACAGGTATACGGTGTTAGTGTCCATATTTTCCTTGACCTGTCAGCACACTAGAGGGTGATATGGTCAGTATCACGCCTGGCTGCCTTTCCTTCCCCATCTCCAGAAGAAGTCGGGTTCCCATTTCTACAGCTCGGTGACTGGGGTGCCTCCGGCCGGATTCGAACCCCTGATCTTCGCCATGAGAGGCCAGTGCACTAACCACTTCGCCACTCAGACACCCATATGTTATAGGTTATTCATGTAATTTACGAAAGTTAACAAGCCGGATATCCAACAAGACTAACAGATTAATTGTTTAGGAAAAAAAAACACCACCTTTTTCAAGTGACCACTTCTACAGCTGCTCCGTTCTCCAGGATGCTTTTCAGGAAGAAAATATACGTACTGCTGACTGTATATACGAATATATATATATATATATATATATATATATATATATATATATATATGTATGTATAGCCCTGTGCTATGTGGTTATGCTGTGGTGGCTAAACACTTCCGAATCCAACAGACTTTTTTTCTTGATATTTGTTCCTGCTTTGAAGCCTCTGCACATGTACCAAACAACGAAGGCCGAGCCCTCTCAAGAGCAATCCCTTCTACATTTTTCTGCCCAGAGGAAACATGCTCTACATCAGTGTTTCCCAACTTTTTTTTATGATGCCTCACCTTAAATCCTCAAAGATTTTGATGAACCCCTCACCCCAAACGTGTAAGTCAACAAAGTTCTGAAAAACTATAATACAAATATATTCTATTATTCTAATGCCACCCCCCCCCCCCAATGAGGCCTACACCCCACGCTGGGAAATACTGCTCTAGATGTTATGTCGTACCAAGGAAGTGCTTTGGTCCATGAATTTCCATGAAAAAGTTTTACTCGTTAACAAGCATCATCTAGTACAGCTCATCCCTGTTTATCAGCTATGGCCTGTGTTCGGTTCAGAGGCTGAATGAATCTCAAGGTATGAAGTACATACAGTTCTAAATTCGCAGCTTCACTTGGTCAGGATGTGACACCGCGCCATTCAGTCTGGCCATCTACGTCTACTGGAGTCGGTAAGGCTTACTAAATAATCTTAAACAGTTTCATTCCCATGATGCACCACGAATGCGAAAGTCTATTGGACACTTAGTGGCCAGATGTACACAAAAAAATCTCACGGGAAAGGACTTGGGGTTACCTCACATTATCATTATTCCGAGAAAAACCACTTCATTTCACTTGGATGCTTTTTTTAAACACATCAAGTTCAGGTTCAGTGGTTTTCTCTTCACGATGACAAAAAACGTGAGGGAAACCATGACTGAGCAAACTCACACACGAGTGTCAGTTGTTGGCCATTCCCCACTGAAAACACGACTAAATACGGAAACATAAGCACACTAATTCTCGTTCGAAATTCTGGTGATTTCTGCTTTCTCAAGAGAGCATGGATCATGTACATCACCATCAAGCATCATCTCTTACCGTTTCCCCAAGGAAGGTTGACAATGAATCTCCATTCTGCTGTTTGTTCTCGTACTGCACTCGGCCACACTGGACCCTGTCCATCTCTTGATGTTGTCGTCGTCCTCTTGTTCTCTTCCCTTTGATCTTGCCCTCAAGAAGGGTCTTCACTACAGTCTTATGCTTCCTGACGTCCCCAAAGTATCTTATTTGTCTTGTTTTTATTATTTTCAACATTGCTCTTTTCACTTCCATCTGGTTCAGCACCTCTTTGCTTTCATACAGCTACAGTATGTGAAGAAAAAAATGAACGACATCTGACAAGTAATTGAGTGTGCAAATCCTTTAATTACTTCGGTGCAATGGTACAAAGAGGCTCGGAATGTAAATTAACAGGTTGATCTGACACAGGACACAGCAGCTGAAGATTAAAATATCCTTTCCAATGATGTACGAGGGGTGATTGATAAGTTCTCGGCATAAAGTACAAATACTTGAAACGCACGGTTGATATTAGGTGCATTTGCAGATCAGGTTAATGTAAAATTAAACACCAAGTTTCAAGAAATTAACTACAACCAGTTTTTTTACAAGCTACTGAAGTGGTAAAGGGTGGCAGAAATTGAGAAAATGGCTAACATTTCTCATCGAACAGTCATTCGTTACCTCTGCATCAAAGGCTTATCATCGAAGGAGATCCACGGAGATCTTTAGGGGAGAGTGCCCCTTCTTACAGCACAGTGAAGAAATGGGCAGCTCAGTTCAAACATGGAAGGGAGAGTCTGAAAGATGATCCCCGTCCAGGAAGACCAAGAACGGCAACCACCGATGAAACCACCGGCAGAATCCATGACATGATAATGGAGGATCGACGACTAACTGAGCGATATATTGCTACTGAGTTGGGCATCTCTCAGGAACGTGTTCATGTCATTGTTCATAATGATCTTCAAATGACAAAGCTCGGACCATACTGAGCATACTGAATGCTATGACGCCGGAGTCTGGTTTTGAACTTTGAACTTTGACGAAATTGTTAATAACGTGGTTCTAAGGACTGTTATAGCCGGAGGTGGGGTAGAGGATACGCTCTCCACTTTAATTAAATGTCTCCAAAGCGTGCGTCTCAAATAGCCTCTGACAGTCCAAGTCCAGCTCCCGGCCTTCTCGTGGCGGGATTGTTTAAACTGACAGGAGAAGGAGCGAAAGGTGAATATCTGGTGCCTGAAAACCATATGTTTCGGGTAGATGAGAGTCTTGTTTGGTAGCTCATCTAGGAGAAGGAAAACTCTGATTAAAAACCCCCTGCTGGCGAGATCCTTCAGCTGCCGTGCGTGGGGTGAAACTCCTCCCGGCCAGTGAGGAAAAATGCGATTAGGGTTGCCGCGCAGCGCCGCCGTGGAAAAGGTGAAGGAAAGGATTAAGTGAAATAACCAGTAATCTCGAGGTCAGGGCTACTCAAATCACGGCACCTCTGCTCTAGAGGCCGGCCACGTCCTAAATACGCCCATACTGGGATAATACGCCTAAACAGTCTTAACCCAAGGGTGAAACTTACTAGTGGCGAGGATTCGTCCTCCTGGACAAATGCTCCGTCCTGGTCACAACTAGGAAGGGAAGCGGCCACGACCACAAAATGCTGAAGTCGGGGACACTGGACCAGTGAAGTCTAGATAAGCAACCACCTCTCACTCGACGGGGATATATGCGTATCCTAATCACGCTGAGGTTTTCCGGTGAAAAAGTCCAACGTAGACTGGACGGGCAACCACCTCTCACCCGACAGGGATATACTGATATCCAAAACACGTCGAGGTTTTCCAGTGAGAAAGTCCAAGTCTAGACTAAACTGGTGCAACGAAAACCACAGTGTCACGCAATCCCACTTCTGAGACCCACCAAGAATACAGGCCCAAGCTCCACGATACTCTGAACCTCTTGTGGTCCTCTATTGGGATCTTTTATGGTCCTCTCCTGTCAATGACCACGGGACTAAATTCAGTAGGATAACGCGGCGGTCTTGGTGGTAGAAGCGAACGAAGAAGAAGAAGAGTTAATGAAGTGAGGTATGAAGGTGGCAATGATGGTCAGATGCCATCAATAATGAAGAGCCAAGGCAGAAAATGAACCAACCCACAGCGAAAGAAATTATTATATGGAAAAGAAGTTGGAGATGGATATGATGTACGCTTCGAAAGTCTATCACAAACATAATCAGCCAAGCTCTCACCTGGAATACCTAGGGAAAGATGAAACAAGGAACATCTAGAAACACCTAGCAAATGAGGCTTTAAGCAGAGATAAAAAAAAGATCGAATATACCTGGAGATGGATAGAAGAAACAGCCCATAACAGAAATATATGGACAGCCCTTGATGATGGCCTATGCACCAGATAGGGATAAAGAAGGCGAGGAAGGAAGAATGGAGGTGCGGGTGAAAATTCTGAATGATATTAGCAGAGGGACTTCAGGAACATGATTTGATCATCTTTATTATATAAAGTTTTGATTAATCTTATTTTATGATCTTCGCTTAACAGCGCAGGATTGTGCCAGCAAGGGAAATAATTTTGTATTTTCTTCCTTGCAGATGAACGCCCCTGGTATTTGTTTATAATAAATTTTGAGAGACTTGTTTTGTAGTGTGAATTCTAGCTCGAATGTAGTTGTGAGAGAGTTCAATGCAAGTCCTCATGGCTGTGACTTGACTTATCTCAGTCACCTGCCTAGAATCACGTTTATTGCTGTCCAATGTTTAATTTGATATGTGATAGTGTACGCAGTGAGAGGAAGACCAAGGCGAAGATGGCTGCAAGATATTATTGATAATCTGCAAATGGATACACCAGCAGCAGGGCATCTTGCTTACAACCGAGAGGCCTACAGCAGAGCTGTTAAGAAGGCAAAGTTCCGCAAGGGACATGCAAATGACTGGCTGACTAATGTACGCTCTCGTTATTTAAATCACATCTTTCCATCGTCGTCTATGGTGTGTCATTAGATGTCAGTATACAATTGGATGGTTGATGGCCTCGTAATTTGTAATCAGTAAACGTGAGAGTGGGGAAATTACCTGAGTATTGTTCTTCGTGATGTGCAGCCAGTGTCAGTACACAGTACAAATATCGTAATATCTGTGAAAGCAGTCTATGAAACATAATGCAGAATGTTCTCATTAACCAATATTAACTTGAATAATATGATAGCAGTCTCTCCCTTGAATGTTCTCATTAACCAATATTAACTTGAATAATATGATAACAGTCTATCTCTTTCTCCCTCCCTCCCTCTCTCTCTCTTTCTGAACCGTAAGTGTCCAAGGCACATGGAGCTTCCGCTTGTCCTTTGCCTTTTTTTCCCGCCCTTGCCCAGGTGAACCCTCAATTGCACAACATCCTCTTTATATGATAACAATACGATAACAGAACAATATCTTCATCAATTTCAAAAAAAAATTATACAGAGGAAGATTCTTCGCTGGGATGTGATAACTTGTAAAACTAGAATCACGCAAAGAAAAAAAAAACAGACGTCAGTTGTTGATTTTGTCCAGCATCGGCTTTGGTGAACAGCTTCTACCCTGGCGATGCTGGATCTGCATTAAGAGCCCTAATAACAGCAAGTTTGTTTCCAAAAAAATGTCCCTGGTTCCCTTCTCAAATGACGTTGCGCATTTACACTCAGCCCCTGTCCGTAAGGGTAGGTCTTTTGGCCATCTCTTTCCAGCCCTCTTGACTTGTCAGACAAAATATATCTGTATCTGTTCTGAACTACCTGGTGCTCTTCTTCCGCCAACAAGTTCGCAGGTAAAATGTGTGGGATTGTGGCTGTCATCAGTTCTTGCTGCATACCCAAACCATAACGACCTTCTGCTGCTTATTATTGTCACTGTACAAGGAAGCTACACGCGCTTCAGAACCCAGGAGCTGGTTACTGGTCTTAGAACGTGATTTTCATAATTTTACGAAGGCAGTGAAGACGGAAACTTTTTGTTTTTCCTCTCACGTTTTGAACATTTTGTCCACGTTTCAAATCCATTATACGATGGTGGCACATCATAAACTTTGTCTTCAATGTCAAATTTCTGTTGTTCCATACTCTTTATATTAGTTTACCAAATGTGGTAGCATTTCTCCTGTTCGCCTATAGATTTCTTCGGGAGTGAAGTCGCTGTCTGTTTTTGCAATCAACGACCCATAGGTGACATGCCGACTTCAGAGCTGGCCGGCCAAGACCCTATCCCACCTCTCCGTTGGTACCACCATTAAACAGGGTCGGCCTGGCTAACTGGACAGGGATCGCCGCAGTCCCCATGGTGGTGGAGTCTGCCAAAGAAGTACTGCATATCCCTCTGCTTTTTAGCTGCACTCCGGGACATTAAAAAATAGCCTCAATAATCCGCTCCCAATAATTAGTGTTTAGGTATACAACTATAATAAGGCTGTTCCTACTTCCCCCCCCCCCCATTTATATATTTTAATCCGCTCGCAAGCAAACAAGACGCTGTGCTTCAACATCTTCGCGGTATCGTCTGCAAAGAACACCAGCTCTCAGTTCCAGCGAGAAAGAAGAAGAAGAAGACAGGGAGCAGTGGGTCTTAACCTGGGGTCCATGGAAAGATTTGGGGGAGGCGGGGAAGAATCAAAGATCCACGACCAGCAAATGGATTAGCTTGATTAAAGAAATAATCTGGAACCTACTGATCGCCTTATTTTTAATGAGGGACTGCAGAGTTGTCTTGGACTTTTAAGGGCTGCAAACATCAGCAAAACAGAAGTTTGTTCACCTGTTTATTGCGTTGGCCCTAAGTCTCGTTACGTTGAACAGACACTTTCACGTCGGAATGAACACGGATCAACGATGGGACTTTTGAATGCGTGGTCTGACAGGTCAGCGGAGTGTATTTTTTAAAAAAAATTAATTTAAAAAAATTGCTAAATAAAAAGTTGATTAAAAACAAACATGAGAGAATTACACCAGCCTATTTTAAATTCAGTTCCATAAAACTGATCATTATTTCAATTAATCTCCACGTAGTACTATAAAAATAAAACTCTCTACTCTTTATAACTAATTTGTATCCAGGTTTTCAACAGCGCAGTCTACTGAACAAGGGAGCTTACTGTTTAATTATTTCAAAGATTTATGTTTGTTAAGTTATTTCCCTTAGTATATAAAAACTGACAGCACTGTGAAAATAACTATTCTCACGCATTTTAATCCTATAATTGATTTGAGAAGGGGGTGGGGGAGGGGTTCTCTCAAATAAACAGAATGGCAAATGTTAATAATGTATATGTGAATTGCCATGATTATGGCTGACTACTTTTAATGCCCCCCCAGAACACATTAAAGATTTTAACTTGCTTTAACCCTTTCTGTATAGACACTCCATTTTGGTACTGTATTTCCAAACCAATAACCCCTACAGTCTGTCGGTGTACCACGTGTTAATAAACTTACAGTCTGTTTCAGTGCCTTGCTTACTAGGCTGAATTCCACTAGACTCTCATTCCCTTTAATTAAGGAAAAAAAAACTCAATACATATCGTGACGGAAATATAAAACCCATCCCTTTCCTTGACGGTCTGGACAAGACAAATAGGTGCACACAGAAAAATGTCAAGTGTCTTGTAATAGGATATGTGTGCACATGTCGATGTACCTTATCAAACTACCGGGGAACGGCGGTTTTCATAGCTGAGAGAAAACGAACTGGGCACGCAGGCCTGTCTAATGGGCACGCAGATAGAGAAAGAGAGAGAAAGAGAGAGAGAGAGAGAGAGAGGTAAAAAAAAGAGAGACAAAAAGAGAGCGAGAAATATATAAAGAGAAAGTGAGTGAGTGAGTGAGTGAGTGAGTGAGTGAGTGAGTGAGTGAGTGAGTGAGTGAGTGAGTGAGTGAGTGAGTGAGTGAGTGAGTGAGTGAGTGAGTGAGTGAGTAAGTGAGTGAGCGAGCGAGTGAGTGAGTGAGCGAGCGAGCGAGTGAGTGAGTGAGTGATACAAACATAAATGTTTTAAAGATTCACAAATTCTCCATACATTTTTTAAACCCATGTTAACTGTGGTCAATCATCTCTTCGAAGTTCTAAAAAACCTTTGATAATTTTATGCGGCCCGATGGGAAAACTGACCACCACACCTGGTACAAAATCCCCCTTCCCCCCCCCCCCCCAAACAAAAAAACCTTTCCGCTGGGATAAACTGATCACCATACCTGAAGAAAAGTTTCTCCCTACTTAGATATGTACAGAAATTATGGATGTTCATCTGCTAACTTCGATCGTTCCTACCTACTTTCAGGTCATGGATCCCCTAATCGTTAAGGATAATTTACCAGGGGCCCATTACACTCCCATGCTTGGTATTACATTTTTTTAAAAACCTTAAATATTTCACGTACTCTACATAGTCTAGTCTTGCTTCATTGACACCTCCCTCCCGCCTCCCCCTTCCTGCCCCCCCCCCCTCCTAAACTTATGAAACAACGATGGTTTCCCCTATTGTTCTAGAAAGCTCAAATAGAGATATTTTTTTTTCCTTTTCTAATTCAGAGCATAAGGAATATATGCGCAGACTTGAGCCAAGAAAAGTGAAGGGACCTTTACAGATAACAACGGTTCTCAACATTTTACGTTGGGCTCTAACTTATTTTTATAGTCGTATATAATGAACCTGCTGAAAGCTGCATACACTGAAAGAAAAAAAAAAAAGACAGAAAGAAAAAAGAAAGACAGAAAGAAAAGAAAGAAAGAAAGAAAGAAAGATATCAACAGTATCCACAGTTCACAAAATGCCCACAAAATATTTCATAATTGTCCAGCCAAGTAATCCTCATCTCCCTCTCTCCGCTTTCAATTCAAACTGGCATATAAAGAGGAAAATAAAACAGCCATAGTTCAGAATATAAACCCAGGATTTTAAAACTTCACCTCAAATCCTGCTGAATTATGCATTTCCTCGTTTCAACAACTTTCACCGGGGCGCTCTTGTCTTAAACTGCAGGAAGCCAACATGAAAACTGTTTACACATTATTATCAATAAGTCAGTTGGGGAAAATAACACAATAATCGCCTCAGATGGGAAAATAACACAAGACTTGAGAAGGGCAATAGCGTCTAAGTGCTACGATTGTCTCTCCTGGATTACCCGAGATCACTGCCTGAATAGAATCTAGTCTCCCTTCACAGATGTCTTTTTTTTAATGCAGAAGACATGCTAAGGACAAATTTAGACACGAAAGAATATTTACATAAAGTATTCACAGATAACTATTATTGCAAATGGAATTATTCATAAAGAGCACAGCGAAAACGGCGATACCGTCCCAGAGAATGACAGCGATCTAGAGACTGTTTTGTTTTGGTTTGTTTTGTTTTAAATGGCATGCGTCAAATATGAATTGAATTACAATTTTAATTTGTATAAAACTGTTCTCCAGTCTAATTAAAACTGATTTATTTTGCTACAAAAAAAAAAAAAAAAAGAAATAAAAACCCAATGTCTTACGCAATGTCTATTATAAATACTGCCGTATACATACGATGTTTTGGGGTAAGCATTGCGTATGTGGAACCGGCGACTGAGATCTGTAGATATAACACTGAATTGTGGGTAAGCCCGGGACTTCTTTCGGTAGCGGAGGTACTTGACCTATAGACCTTACGCGAGTCATAGCCAAAAGAAGACTCCCATGTGTTTTTCCCTCGCCACCACAAAAATAATAAGTACAACAAAGACTTGAAATATACAGGATCGTTGTCAGGGACAGCATGTTTTAGGTCTGAAGGACAGTCAAGTTTCCGATTAGCCAGGAACTTTGACAGACAGCAGGTGATTCACGAGACACAACATCATTCAGATTTCCTCAGACGCTGTCCGACGAGGCAATCAGCGACCCATAGCTGATATGCTAGAGTCAGGGTTAGCGAACCACAGCTGACCAAGACCCTGTCTCATCTTTCCGTTGATACCCCTCCCCAAGTAACAGGCTTAGCCTGGCTAATGGAGCAGGGATCGCCGTAGTCCCCCTGGTGGTGGAGAAAGAAGCACTGCAAACTCCCTGCTTTTTATCTGTACTCCTGGACTGAAAAAAATTGCTACTATAACCCGTTCTCACGCCGATACGATGCTGTGCCTCAACATCTCCACAGCTTCGGCTGCAAAGAACACCAGCTCGCAGTTACAGAGATTGTACAAGTACAAGTCAGACTTCATCAAACACAAACTTGACGGTCCACAAGGCTAAATCACTTCTATAAATCTCGAACATCTTCTGAACACTATCGAACACCTTATAATACTTCTAAAACCTGTAGATAACATCAAAGTACTTCTAAAAACATCTGTAGAATATTGAAACATGGACATTAATCTCCTTCTCACAGACACCCAGAGCAGATAACTACAGGTTAGATTATGGAGAGTATGCCTCACGTTTCCATGGTAGACTGCCTTAAAGAAGAATGTTACAATAGTCTGAACCTAGCGCTACATAATAGGAGCTTCGAAGGATGGACAGAAAATAACGCTTCTTATTAGTCCGGAAATCACATGACCCTAAGCGAGTGAAACAAACGGAAGTCATATCAAGTCCAGTCGCGTATGATTCCTTTCTTTGGTTTGCTCGTAGCCATTTTAACTCGTCGAACTACGGCAGAGAATTTCACATATAACATATTTAGAGATGGTCGTTTGGCAAACGTCACATATATATTCAAACAAAAGAAAATAGTTCCACATTTCTAAAAGACTCTCACAGACAGACACACATACACACATACAGTGTTAGATGCCAACATTTTCTTGACTAGTTACAAAACATGGCGATGTGTTCAGAATTAGGCTGGGCAGCCAGTCCTTCCATGATCGAAAAGGAGGCCGGCACCCATTTCTTCAAATGAGTGACTGGAGCGACTCTAGATGGACTTGATTCATCGACCTCGCCATGAGAGGTGAGCTCGTCAACAACTGTGTCACTCCGACGCCCAATAATTACTATTAAAAGCCCCCCCCCCCTTTTTTTTTGCTTCTGGGTACAACAGGTCTGCCGAAAACTTAGCATTATTAGCGGAGAAGGGAGAAGACTGCACAGAAGGGAGAAGGGAGAAGACTGAATAGGTGGGAGAAGGGAGAAGACTGCATGGAGAAGGGAGAAGACTGCATAGAAGGGAGAAGGCTGCAGAGAAGGGAGATGACTGCAGAGAAGGGAGATGACTGCAGAGAAGGGAGAAGACTGCACAGAAGAAAGAAGACTGTATAGAAGAGAGAAAGCACACATGTGTGCCACAATCTCAAAAAGCTTGGTAACCGCTGCTGTTGACCACGAATACCCAGATAATAAAGAGTTCCCAGTGTTAAAATGAAATCATATTGTTAAAGATGGTGTGAAATACGACAGAGGCAACATTCTGGCAACTTAAACAGCGTTTTATCCACATCTATTTGGTGGCAAGGAGTCACAGAGGTTCATCACAGCAGCATTCCGAATGTTTAGCAAAAGAGATCAGCCCTGGCTAAACCAAGTCTAAAAAAGAAACCGCCTGTGTGGCCATGGGCAATGACAAGTTTGAGAGATAAGAGACAAAGTATATCTGCAGAAGAAATTAGAGCAAAATAACCCGCCAAAAAAAAAAAAAAAATTCTCGCACAAAATAGAGAAAAGTTACTATGTTACTGAAGCAACATCCGGCGGAACATTACTTTGGCCTCGTTAATCTGTTCTTTATCTCCATGCTTACTTCAGGCTCAATAAACTGACGCCAACACACAGATGCTTTTCGAGGATACACAAAGCAAACTTGATGATGATTTTGTGATGCACTGCGATTTTAATGTCGATATGAAGTGCGAGTTTTTTGTTTTTTTTTGTGTGCGATAACGGAGACCGCCATGTCTATCGCCGACATTTTGTGTTCGATGACACTGCACAACAGGATTTGAAATCTGGCTGATAGAAATCTGGCTGATAGAAATCTCACAGATAAAAATCTCACTGACAGAAACCTCACTGACGTCAGTGGTAGAAATTATCAATGAGTTGCTGCTGCGAAGCTTCTGCAACTGTCAGCCACTATTAGCTGGGAGTAATGAAATATATACACAACGATATTTTAACGTCCGTGGTTAATCAAGTATTACAGAAATGCCCCTTCGTTATTTTGAAAGAGCTCAGTACTGACAATGCTGCATAGAAGAGAGAAGACTAGTGGGATTTTATAATTGTTTAAAAGTTGATTTTTTAACGTTTTGGTAACTTTAAAAAAATAAAACCCGGTGATCTGTTTATACTTGACGGGTCGAGGGGACGCCATGTGTTGCGATTTGGGCAACTTGAAAAACGAAAAGCTTAAGAAAACTTGAGAATATTGTCATTTTGGGGACCGAGAATAAAAATGTTAAATGATTGAATTTAATATCCCAAACCTCAGCCCTGCCCTTCCCTAAATAACCACATTTAAGAAATTAAGATTTCTTTACCAGAAGAGCCGGGTAAGCTATTAATATAAACTCCTAGAGACCTTTTTTTTTTTTTGCACTCTTGCAGAGTTGGCAATCCTGTTTACAACGCTTCGGAAGTCTAAAACGGATGCACGGAAGTGTTTTCTGTGCGATTATGTTCACCATAAAAAAAGGGCAAAAACTGAAGGCAAGTTTCAGGGTTAGCTAAAATGTATAATGCTCGGTGACACAATGGTTGTTAATTTAATTACTACTACACCGTTAGCCAAAGTTCACCATTGTGAATCTTATGATTCACAGGCAAAGAGTGTCGCTTCAACAAGTAGACGCTGCGTTTCTACGCACTTGTCACAAATGAATTACTGCTTCAACATATCACTCCGCCTAGCACATGTCCATACCGTCTTACTAGTCTGCAGGATAGTAATTCTGCTCCATTTGTTACGCTAACCCGTGGAAATATCCATTAGCGTCCCGCTGTGCTTCACCAGAATCTGTGGCCCAGGTTTCCTGTTGTTTTAATGTAGCCAGAGGTAATGCAGTTTTTAATCTGTGCCTGAACCACTGTTTCTCATGCAGTGACACAAGCAATACTCTTATAATGTCAAATGATAAGCCCAATCCTCAAAATTCACCGAACTGTACGAAGCGCAGGACGTGTATGGCACATGATACTGCTTGATCCACCCAGGCTATGAGAAATGTATTGGAACATCAAAGGTGATCACAGATTATCCTGTACTATCCACTATTAATTGGTAGATATTCCCTTCGTTCTTTCACTCATAAACACATGGTGATGATTAACAAGTTCATGTGCCATTCTTGAAAATCGCAATCTATAAACACGTTTATTATTTATTCTTCTACTTGTTTCAAAGTTAGTCAGTCATTTGCATGTCCCTTGCGGAACGTTGCCTCCCTAACAACTCTCCTGTAGGCCTCTCGGTTGTAAGCAAGATGCCCTACTGCTGATGCATCCCTTCACAGATTATCAACAATGTCTCGCCTTGGCTTTCCTTTCTTTTTTTTTTCTATTATGTATCCTTTCAAGACAGTTTTCTCTAAATTATCATGACGTTTAATGTGTCAAAAATATTTAAGTTTTCTCTGTTTAATCCTCTTTACTAGCCAACCTTCTTCAATATTAAGTTCTTGTAGTATGTTTCACAGTATGCACACAATAAAACAAAGTTAAATTTTGTATTATGATTTTTCTGATGATCAGGATCGTCACTGAAAAATGAGAGACCAAGCGAAACTATCGCTGATCAACGAGAACAACGCTATATTTCTCATCCTGCTAGCCGCCACAGTTTATTACCTCTTCCAGTCGCTTATCTCTAGACTCAGCACTCACAAACTGCCAACTGCTTTAAAATCCTATCAGCAAATTCCTTTTCGTAGACTAAAAGTAGGCTGTGGTGTATAGTTCGGTTTTACAAAAACAAAGAGTGTGGAAAGTGGGCCGGAATAAGACTGGCTGAAAGAAAGAAAGAAAGAAAGAAAGAAATAAGAAGAGCAAGAAGAAGAAGGAGGAGGAGGAGAGCAGGAGGAGGATACTGACAGCGTGTTAAATATTACTCTTCACGCAATGTATCGGAAAGCAGTCAACATAATCTCCATGGGCATCTAGCGTAACGTAAACATCCTGATGAATACAGACCTTACATGCTTGATGCACAGGAGTACACAAGTTCCTTAATCCCTGATACGCATATTTTGTAGCAGTTATCTTCTGTATACAGAAATGTAAATGACCTGGTATTCTCGGCTTTCAATATTCATAAAAAAGAGCCTAATTTCAGCCTACCTAATTCAGGCGGCGACACTACTTTTACACGAACTCTGAAGGACACAGCAGGTCCTCCTGGTGTGGTCAGGTTCAGTTTCCAAGAGGGAATATTTGAAGAGAATTTTTTTTCCTGTATTAAAAGTATGGTAACGCTTATGGGTTGTTGTTTTGTTGTTGTTGTTGTTGTGTTGTTGTTGTCTGTTCTTTGGTTTTGTTTTACTTTTTGTTTTCGCGACAGATAATAGTTTCATGTTTCTCTGCTCAGTAATTTGAGGGACACTTTTTCTGTCTCTTAAGTTGATACAATTTTCCTGACTGCCCCCTCCCCGTAGGTCACAACCAAGGTACCACCTTTTTCAACAAGCTAAAGATCGGTCCAACCGACATGTGGCACATGTAGCACAGGGTATGATGAGGGGAGAGCATATTCTGGATGAGTGCCCAACATAATGAGGTGCAGAGAAGACAGATGTGGCCAACACATGAGAAGCTTTCTGGGGGATGTACATCATCTCCGGCTAACCACCGATTACCTTAGAAAGTATACTAGTCGTCGTCTAAGAATGGTCTAAGAAGAAAGATAAGACCTGTTTATCTTAAATTCTATTATATGGCAGAAATAATTACATTTTTTAACAAAAATCACCTCATTTTATTACATGATGTAAATCTTTCCGCTGGCATACATATTTCAGTCTTGTATTATTCCACTTTGTTGCTAATCCTCTTTATTTTCCGCGGAGGACTTTTCTTTCACTTTGTTAGTAGACAATTTTTTAACAAAATTCTTGTGGCAGTAATTTCATACTTCGTTCTATTTCATAAGTAGTTGTACTGTTTTAAGGGCATGCATCTTTCCCAATGCAACATATGCCTGTGAGACCTGGACACTTAACAAAACAGCTGAGAAACACATAAATGCCTTTGAATGTAAATGCTACAGAAGAGTTCTTCAAATATCGTGGACACAAAAAAGAACAAATATATCTATACTACAAGAGTTTAATATTGAAGAAGGCTGGCTAGTAAGGAGGATTAAAGAGAGAAAACTTAAATATTTTGGACACATTAAACGTCATGATAATTTAGAGAAGACCGTATTTGAAGGATATATAATGGGAAAAAGAAAGAGGGGAAGACCAAAACGAAGATGGCTGCAAGACATCGTTGACGATCTGCAAATGGATGCAGCAGCAGCAGGCCATCTTGCTCACAACCGAGAGGCCTACAGGAGTGCTGTTTGGGAGGCAAAGTTCCGCAAGGGACATGCAAATGAATGAATGAATGAATGAATGAAAATTGTACTGAATTATGTACATAACACATGTGTATGTGTGAGAGAGAGAGAAGAGAGAGAGAAAGGAGGGGAGAGGGGAGGAAGAGAGAGAGGAAAATTATAGAGGAGGAGAACAAGGAAGAGAGAAACAGTCAGATGAGGCTGGTATAAAGAAGGAGAAGAAGAAGAGAAGGAGGAAGCGGAAGAAGAACAAAAACAAGAAGACTTCAACTGGCTGTATAATCGCACTATGAACTTTCAAGTAACAGAACACAGTATTGTATTGTTAACCTCCAAATAACTGTAAATAAAGCACTTATAGGCGTTTTCTCTCACGTCTAAAAATGCTCTGTTTACGATTTTTCGATGTTAACCATACAATACTATGTTCTGTTACTTTATCGTACTTTGTAAAACCTTGTATCATGAACTTTCAACATTTACGAAACAAATAGTAAGATTACATCAAATAAATGTTTAATATTTCAGTTTAGCCTTTGTGAAGGGGCATCTAAAATCTCCCCCCCCCCACCTCTCTTTCTCTCTCCATCTCTCCCTCTCTCTCTCCCCCCCCCCCTCTCGATACAGTGAATGGGAAGTACATGGTAATACAAATGAGAAAATTACATAAAGGTATAATACAAGCAAGAAGTGCATATGAAGGTATAATACAAGCTAGAAGAGTATATGAAGATATAATACAACTGAGAGGAGTACATGAAGGTACAATACAAGCTAGAAGTGCATATGAAGGTACAATACCACCTAGAAGAGTATATGAAGATACAATACAAGTGACAAGGATTACATGAAAGTATAATACAAGCGAGAAGAGCACATGAAAGTGTAATACAAAATAAAAGAAGATTGCATAAAGGTATAACACAAGCGAGAATATTACATGAAGGTACAACACATGCGAAAAGAGTATATGAAGGTATAATACAAACGAGAAGAATGTGTGATGGTTATGCTCAGTATACAGAAGCAGTTTTATAACTAGCATAATCATATAAAACAGAAGAGTAATATAACCAACACTGTCGGGTGCAGCAGTACAGCTACTGAAGGTTGCACTGAGCGTGCTGCTGACGTGTCAAAACGTGAAAGTAACATGAAGACAGCACTGTAATCACCTCATTTTATTACATGATGTAAATCTTTCCGCTGGCATACATATTTCAGTCTTGTATTATTCCACTTTGTTGCTAATCCTCTTTATTTTCCGCGGAGGACTTTTCTTTCACTTTGTTAGTAGACAATTTTTTAACAAAATTCTTGTGGCAGTAATTTCATACTTCGTTCTATTTCATAAGTAGTTGTACTGTTTTAAGGGCATGCATCTTTCCCAATGCAACATATGCCTGTGAGACCTGGACACTTAACAAAACAGCTGAGAAACACATAAATGCCTTTGAATGTAAATGCTACAGAAGAGTTCTTCAAATATCGTGGACACAAAAAAGAACAAATATATCTATACTACAAGAGTTTAATATTGAAGAAGGCTGGCTAGTAAGGAGGATTAAAGAGAGAAAACTTAAATATTTTGGACACATTAAACGTCATGATAATTTAGAGAAGACCGTATTTGAAGGATATATAATGGGAAAAAGAAAGAGGGGAAGACCAAAACGAAGATGGCTGCAAGACATCGTTGACGATCTGCAAATGGATGCAGCAGCAGCAGGCCATCTTGCTCACAACCGAGAGGCCTACAGGAGTGCTGTTTGGGAGGCAAAGTTCCGCAAGGGACATGCAAATGAATGAATGAATGAATGAATGAAAATTGTACTGAATTATGTACATAACACATGTGTATGTGTGAGAGAGAGAGAAGAGAGAGAGAAAGGAGGGGAGAGGGGAGGAAGAGAGAGAGGAAAATTATAGAGGAGGAGAACAAGGAAGAGAGAAACAGTCAGATGAGGCTGGTATAAAGAAGGAGAAGAAGAAGAGAAGGAGGAAGCGGAAGAAGAACAAAAACAAGAAGACTTCAACTGGCTGTATAATCGCACTATGAACTTTCAAGTAACAGAACACAGTATTGTATTGTTAACCTCCAAATAACTGTAAATAAAGCACTTATAGGCGTTTTCTCTCACGTCTAAAAATGCTCTGTTTACGATTTTTCGATGTTAACCATACAATACTATGTTCTGTTACTTTATCGTACTTTGTAAAACCTTGTATCATGAACTTTCAACATTTACGAAACAAATAGTAAGATTACATCAAATAAATGTTTAATATTTCAGTTTAGCCTTTGTGAAGGGGCATCTAAAATCTCCCCCCCCCCACCTCTCTTTCTCTCTCCATCTCTCTCTCTCTCTCCCCCCCCCCCCTCTCGATACAGTGAATGGGAAGTACATGGTAATACAAATGAGAAAATTACATAAAGGTATAATACAAGCAAGAAGTGCATATGAAGGTATAATACAAGCTAGAAGAGTATATGAAGATATAATACAACTGAGAGGAGTACATGAAGGTACAATACAAGCTAGAAGTGCATATGAAGGTACAATACCACCTAGAAGAGTATATGAAGATACAATACAAGTGACAAGGATTACATGAAAGTATAATACAAGCGAGAAGAGCACATGAAAGTGTAATACAAAATAAAAGAAGATTGCATAAAGGTATAACACAAGCGAGAATATTACATGAAGGTACAACACATGCGAAAAGAGTATATGAAGGTATAATACAAACGAGAAGAATGTGTGATGGTTATGCTCAGTATACAGAAGCAGTTTTATAACTAGCATAATCATATAAAACAGAAGAGTAATATAACCAACACTGTCGGGTGCAGCAGTACAGCTACTGAAGGTTGCACTGAGCGTGCTGCTGACGTGTCAAAACGTGAAAGTAACATGAAGACAGCACTGTAATCATCCAGATAACTTTCAATAATACGAGTATTCCTTAACTCTCTTTACAATTTGTTTTGCTAATTTTGATTTCACGAAAACGTTTTTGCCGCAGAATTGTGTTGTTTTTTGGTAATTTCGTCTTTCTTGTTCTACAATACTCCTGCCTTTGAAGGAGGTGGGGGGAGGGGTGTGGAGGATAAACATTTATCTTAAAGAGAAAGAAAATAAAGAAGAATACGATGGTGGAGAAGAGCAAGAGAATGAAGAAGAAGAAGCAAACGAACATGAGAAGAAGGAGCAGAAGCAAACGAACATGAGAAGAAGAAGAAGAAGCAAACGAACATGAGAAGAAGAAGAGAAGAAGAAGAAGAAGCAAACGACATGAGAAGAAGAAGTAGAAGCAAACGAACATGAGAAGAAGAAGAAGAAGCAAACGAACATGAGAAGAAGAAGAAGAAGAAGACGAAGAAAACGAACATGAGAAGAAGAAGTAGAAGCAAACGAACATAAGAAGAAGAAGACGAAGAAGAAGAAGAAGACGAAGACGAAGAAAACGAACATGAGAAGAGAAGTAGAAGCAAACGAACATGAGAAGAAGAAGAAGACGAAGAAGAAGAAGAAGAAGAAGAAGAAAACGAACATGAGAAGAAGAGAGAAGAAGAAGAGGAGGAACAAGAACAAGAAGCAAACGAACATAAGAAGAAGAAGTAGAAGCAAACGAACATGAGAAGAAGAAGAGAAGGAGGAAGCGGAAGAAGAACAAAAACAAGAAGACTTCAACTGGCTGTATAATCGCACTATGAACTTTCAAGTAACAGAACACAGTATTGTATTGTTAACCTCCAAATAACTGTAAATAAAGCACTTATAGGCGTTTTCTCTCACGTCTAAAAATGCTCTGTTTACGATTTTTCGATGTTAACCATACAATACTATGTTCTGTTACTTTATCGTACTTTGTAAAACCTTGTATCATGAACTTTCAACATTTACGAAACAAATAGTAAGATTACATCAAATAAATGTTTAATATTTCAGTTTAGCCTTTGTGAAGGGGCATCTAAAATCTCCCCCCCCCCACCTCTCTTTCTCTCTCCATCTCTCTCTCTCCCCCCCCCCCCTCTCGATACAGTGAATGGGAAGTACATGGTAATACAAATGAGAAATTACATAAAGGTATAATACAAGCAAGAAGTGCATATGAAGGTATAATACAAGCTAGAAGAGTATATGAAGATATAATACAACTGAGAGGAGTACATGAAGGTACAATACAAGCTAGAAGTGCATATGAAGGTACAATACCACCTAGAAGAGTATATGAAGATACAATACAAGTGACAAGGATTACATGAAAGTATAATACAAGCGAGAAGAGCACATGAAAGTGTAATACAAAATAAAAGAAGATTACATAAAGGTATAACACAAGCGAGAATATTACATGAAGGTACAACACATGCGAAAAGAGTATATGAAGGTATAATACAAACGAGAAGAATGTGTGATGGTTATGCTCAGTATACAGAAGCAGTTTTATAACTAGCATAATCATATAAAACAGAAGACTAATATAACCAACACTGTCGGGTGCAGCAGTACAGCTACTGAAGCTTGCACTGAGCGTGCTGCTGACGTGTCAAAACGTGAAAGCAACATGAAGACAGCACTGTAATCATCCAGATAACTTTCAATAATACGAGTATTCCTTAACTCTCTTTACAATTTGTTTTGCTAATTTTGATTTCACGAAAACGTTTTTGCAGCAAAATTGTGTTGTTTTTGGTAGTTTCGTTTTTCTTGTTCTACAATACTCCTGCCTTTGAAGGAGGTGGGGGGGGGGGGTGGAGGATAGACATTTATCTTAAAGAGAAAGAAAATAAAGAAGAATACGATGGTGGAGAAGAGCAAGAGGATGAAGAAGAAGAAGCAAACGAACATGAGAAGAAGAAGAAGAAGCAAACGAACATGAGAAGAAGAAGAAGAAGAAGCAAACGAACATGAGAAGAAGAAGAAGAAGAAGAAGACGAAGAAAACGAACATGAGAAGAAGAAGTAGAAGCAAACGAACATGAGAAGAAGAAGAAGAAGCAAACGAACATGAGAAGAAGAAGAAGAAGAAGACGAAGAAAACGAACATGAGAAGAAGAAGTAGAAGCAAACGAACATGAGAAGAAGAAGAAGAAGAAGAAGAAGAAGAAGACGAAGACGAAGAAAACGAACATGAGAAGAAGAAGTAGAAGCAAACGAACATGAGAAGAAGAAGAAGACGAAGAAGAAGAAGAAGACGAAGACGAAGAAAACGAACATGAGAAGAAGAAGAAGAAGAAGAAGGAGGAGGAGAACAAGAACAAGAAGCAAACGAACATAAGAAGAAGAAGTAGAAGCAAACGAACATGAGAAGAAGAAGAAGAAGGAGGAGGAGAACAAGAACAAGAAGCAAACGAACATAAGAAGAAGAAGTAGAAGCAAACGAACATGAGAAGGACGAGAAGAAGAAGAAGAAGGAGAGGAGGAGGAGGAGGAGAAGAACAAGAACAAGAAGCAAACGAACATAAGAAGAAGAAGTAGAAGCAAACGAACATGAGAAGAAGAAGGAGGAGGAGGAGAAGAACAAGAACAAGAAGCAAACGAACATAAGAAGAAGAGGTAGAAGCAAACGAACATGAGAAGAAGAAGAAGGAGGAGGAGGAGGAGAACAAGAACAAGAAGCAAACAAACATAAGAAGAAGAAGTAGAAGCAAACGAACATGAGAAGAAGAAGGAGGAGGAGGAGAAGAACAAGAACAAGAAGCAAACGAACATAAGAAGAAGAAGTAGAAGCAAACGAACATAAGAAGAAGAAGAACAAGGAGGAGGAGAAGAACAAGAACAAGAAGCAAACGAACATAAGAAGAAGAAGTAGAAGCAAACGAACATGAGAAGAAGAAGAAGAAGGAGGAGGAGGAGGAGGAACAAGAACAAGAAGCAAACGAACATAAGAAGAAGAACAACAACAAGAACAAAAAAGAAGAAGAAGAAGAAGATGGAAGAAGAAATAAAAAGGAGAAAAAAAAACGAAAATAGAAAGAAGAAAAGAGCATGGCTCAGTAAATTAACACAAATAAACATATATAGGTAGAAGAAGGAAGAATGGCTTACTGAGGTAAAAAAAAAAAAAAAATGAAAGAAACGAAAACAGTGTTCAAGTGATCCATGTCCCACTATTACATCACGTCTATTCCAAGCCTTGACTCACACCTCATATCTTCTGCTCCTTGCGCCGCCTGATAGCCTGGTTATCGATGCAATCTCCCGCCATCGCCATCACAAGATGATTTCCGTTGTCAAAGTTGGCTTGGGATTCTCCCTTAGCAACTTTCGTGTGAACATTTTTTGGTGTGCGGGGGGGGGGGGGGGGAGAGAGAGAGAGAGAGAGAGAGAGAGAGAGAGAGAGAGAGAGAGAGAGAGAGAGAGAAACGGAGAAAGAGCGAGGTAGTCCAAAAAGGGTGGGAGGGAAAGAAGTTTCCTTCTTCTGAAAAATAACATGAACAAACGTTTTGAAATTCTCTGCTGCGTTACTTTTAAAATGTGTTGTGCGACAGCCGCGAGTAAACTATCTCATGCTGTCCCAATGCCGTGAGTAAATTATCTCATATTCTGCGACGGCTGTGAGTAAACTATATCATGTTGTGCAACAGGCAAGAGTAAATTATCTCAATACATAAGCATATATCATAGATAGAACTAGTAATAATTTTTGCCCACGCTGCTAAATTATGTCGTTATCTTCTCTTTCTTCTTCGTTCGCTTCTACCACCAAGACCGCCCCGTCATCCTACTGAATTTACTCCTGTGGTCCTCGATAGGTCCCGTGGTCCCTCGAAAGGATCACACGAGATCGCCGAGAGGACCACAAGATGTTCAAATTATCGTAGGGCTTGAGCCTGTATTCTTAGGTCGCAGAAGCGGGATTGTGTGATACCGTGGTTTTCGTTGCACCAGTTTAATCTAGAGTTTGGACTTTCTCACCGGAAAACCTCGACGTGTTTCGGATATCATTATGTCCCCGCTAGGTGAGAGGTGGCTGCCCCTCCAGGCTAGAGTTTGGACTTTCTCACCGGAAAACCTCGACGTGTTTTGGGATACCTGTGTATCCCAGCCGGATGAGAGGTGGTTGCCCATCCAGTCCAGCGTTGGGCTTTCTCACCGGAAAACCTCAGCGTGATTAGGATACGCATACATCCCCGTCGGGTTAGAGGTGGTTGCCTATCTAGTCTGCACTAGTCCAGTGTCTCCGACTTAGCATTTTGTGGTCGTGGCCGCTACCCTTTCTAGTTGTGACCAGGGCGGAGCTTTTGTCCAGGAGGACGAATCCTCGCCACTAGTAAGTTTCATCCTTGGGTTGAGCCAGTATTATCCCAGTATGGGCGTGTTTAGGACGTGACCGACCTCTAGAGCGGAGGTACCGTGACATGAGTAGCCATCAAGTTTCACTCCTGGTTTAAGCCGGTTTAGGCATATTTCACCAGTATGGGTCTATATCGGACGTGGCCGGTCTCTAGAGCAGAGGTGCCGTGGTATGTGTAGCTCTCGCCGCGAGTCTACTGGACATACCGATTAAGCTTCACTTTATCCTTTCCATCACCTTTTCACATCGGCGCCGCACGGCAACCCTAATTGATTTTCGCATTTTCTTCATTGGTCGGGAGGAGTTTCACTCCATACGCGGCATCCGAAGAATCTCGCCAGCTGTGTTAAAGTCGGTATGAAGTGCGCGTGTTTTTTGTGAGCTTATGGAACTAGTACAAATTTTGTCTACGCTAGGTAATACTAATTATCTCATATTGTCCAACAGCCGTGAGTAAATTAACTCATGTTGTGCAACAGCCGTGAGTAAATTAACTCATGTTGTGCAACAGCACGCAGCAGCAGCAGGCCATCTTGCTCACAACCGAGAGGCCTACAGGAGTGCTGTTTGGGTGGCAAAGTTCCGCAAGGGACATGCAAATGAATGAATGAATGTGCAACAGCAAGAACAAAAAAGAAGAAGAAGAAGATGGAAGAAGAAATAAAAAGGAGAAAAAAAAACGAAAATAGAAAGAAGAAAAGAGCATGGCTCAGTAAATTAACACAAATAAACATATATAGGTAGAAGAAGGAAGAATGGCTTACTGAGGTAAAAAAAAAAAAATGAAAGAAACGAAAACAGTGTTCAAGTGATCCATGTCCCACTATTACATCACGTCTATTCCAAGCCTTGACTCACACCTCATATCTTCTGCTCCTTGCGCCGCCTGATAGCCTGGTTATCGATGCAATCTCCCGCCATCGCCATCACAAGATGATTTCCGTTGTCAAAGTTGGCTTGGGATTCTCCCTTAGCAACTTTCGTGTGAACATTTTTTGGTGTGCGGGGGGGGGGGGGGGGAGAGAGAGAGAGAGAGAGAGAGAGAGAGAGAAACGGAGAAAGAGCGAGGTAGTCCAAAAAGGGTGGGAGGGAAAGAAGTTTCCTTCTTCTGAAAAATAACATGAACAAACGTTTTGAAATTCTCTGCTGCGTTATTTTTACAATGTGTTGTGCGACAGCCGCGAGTAAACTATCCCATGCTGTCCCAATGCCGTGAGTAAATTATCTCATATTCTGCGACGGCTGTGAGTAAACTATATCATGTTGTGCAACAGGCAAGAGTAAATTATCTCAATACATAAGCATATATCATAGATAGAACTAGTAATAATTTTTGCCCACGCTGCTAAATTATGTCGTTATCTTCTCCTTCTTCTTCGTTCGCTTCTACCACCAAGACCGCCCCCTCATCCTACTGAATTTACTCCTGTGGTCCTCGATAGGTCCCGTGGTCCCTTGAAAGGACCACACGAGATCGCCGAGAGGACCACAAGATGTTCAGATTATCGTAGGGCTTGAGCCTGTATTCTTAGGTCGCAGAAGCGGGATTGCGTGACACCGTGGTTTTCGTTGCACCAGTTTAATCTAGAGTTTGGACTTTCTCACCGGAAAACCTCGACGTGTTTCGGATATCATTATGTCCCCGCTAGGTGAGAGGTGGCTGCCCCTCCAGGCTAGAGTTTGGACTTTCTCACCGGAAAACCTTGACGTGTTTTGGGATACCCGTGTATCCCCGCCGGATGAGAGGTGGTTGCCCATCCAGTCCAGCGTTGGACTTTCTCACCGGAAAACCTCAGCGTGATTAGGATACGCATACATCCCCGTCGGGTTAGAGGTGGTTGCCTATCTAGTCTGCACTAGTCCAGTGTCTCCGACTTAGCATTTTGTGGTCGTGGCCGCTACCCTTTCTAGTTGTGACCAGGGCGGAGCTTTTGTCCAGGAGGACGAATCCTCGCCACTAGAGTTTCATCCTTGGGTTGAGCCAGTATTATCCCAGTATGGGCGTGTTTAGGACGTGACCGACCTCTAGAGCGGAGGTACCGTGACATGAGTAGCCATCAAGTTTCACTCCTGGTTTAAGCCGGTTTAGGCATATTTCACCAGTATGGGTCTATATCGGACGTGGCCGGTCTCTAGAGCAGAGGTGCCGTGGTATGTGTAGCTCTCGCCGCGAGTCTACTGGACATACCGATTAAGCTTCACTTTATCCTTTCCATCACCTTTTCACATCGGCGCCGCACGGCAACCCTAACTGATTTTCGCATTTTCTTCATTGGTCGGGAGGAGTTTCACTCCATACGCGGCATCCGAAGAATCTCGCCAGCTGTGTTAAAGTCGGTATGAAGTGCGCGTGTTTTTTGTGAGCTTATGGAACTAGTACAAATTTTGTCTACGCTAGGTAATACTAATTATCTCATATTGTCCAACAGCCGTGAGTAAATTAACTCATGTTGTGCAACAGCTGTGAGTAAATTAACTCATGTTGTGCAACAGCACGCAGCAGCAGCAGGCCATCTTGCTCACAACCGAGAGGCCTACAGGAGTGCTGTTTGGGTGGCAAAGTTCCGCAAGGGACATGCAAATGAATGAATTAATGTGCAACAGCTGTGAGTAATTTATCTTATGTTGTGCACCAGCCGTGAGTAAATTATCTCATGTTGTGCAGCAGCCGTGAGTATATTATTTAATGGTGTGCAACAGCCGTGAGTAAATTAACTCATGTTGTGCAACAGCACGCAGCAGCAGCAGGCCATCTTGCTCACAACCGAGAGGCCTACAGGAGTGCTGTTTGGGTGGCAAAGTTCCGCAAGGGACATGCAAATGAATGAATGAATGTGCAACAGCTGTGAGTAATTTATCTTATGTTGTGCACCAGCCGTGAGTAAATTATCTCATGTTGTGCAGCAGCTGTGAGTATATTATTTAATGGTGTGCAACGGCCGTGAGTAAATTATCTCAACAGATAAGCATATATCACAGATAGAACTAGTACTAATTTTTGCCCACGCTGATAAGTAAGATAGAACTAGCACTAATTTTATTTACGCTAAGTAAGATAGAACTAGTACTACTTTTGTCTAAGCTAAGTAAGACAGAACTAGTAGTAATTTAGCCCACGCTGCAAAGTAAGATAGAACTAGTACTAATTTTGTCTACGCTAAGTAAAATAGAATTAGTACTAATTTTGTCCACGCCAAGTGAGTAGAACTAGTACTACTTTTGTCTAAGCTAAGTAAGACAGAACTAGTAGTAATTTAGCCCACGCTGCAAAGTAAGATAGAACTAGTACTAATTTTGTCTACGCTAAGTAAAATAGAACTAGTACTAATTTTGTCCACGCCAAGTGAGTAGAACTAGTACTAATCCCCCCCCCCCAAGTAAGTCACTCACGAAATGATTTTTTTCCCCTCATAGATCACCATACTAGCTACCACTTTCTACTGCCAAATGAAATTAGTTAAAGGCTTTTATGATTTACGCACAGTGATTCTTCACTTCCACATCTGAAGAGCGCTGCAGTGTGAATGGGTGAAAGCCTCGACCGCGTGGCTTAGTGGAAAAAGTGGCTTCAACAGGATCAGCCGGGCTAAATATGTGACGTTCTTCCTGTAAATCAAATTGTGATCGAGTGCGCTTCTGAGAAAGAACACTTTCCTGTCTGAATCCACACTAATGTATGACATCAGACTTTCGTCGCAGTCACTGACCGGCGATGTTTGTATTAATACACAAAACTAAAGTATCACTTATGGGTCTCCACAGCTGATAATTCTTTCCAAAAAAAAAAAAATCGTTGCTTTTTCTGGTGAAAGCGAAAGGCAAGAAAACAAGGATGCGTGTTGATGGAGGAAAACAGGGGAATCCTGAGATAAACAGATAGACAGATAAGTGTATGTAAGTACGCCAATTAGAGAGACAGGCACAAGGAAAGACCAACAGACAGACATACAGAAGAAAATACTGAGAGTGAATCACATGACAATTAGAAAATGTTAATAAAATTCCCCCCCCCCAAAAAAAAAAACCAGATAGAAATCCCTTAGTAGTATCAACTGTTATCAGATAGAAATCTCTTGGTAGTATCAGCAGTTATCAGTAAAGTCAACAACTTAAGTAAGCAAGCAGCGACAGCATCGCTAAGCAGCAAACTAAGAACACAGTATGTCAACACCATCGCTAAGCAGCAAACTCAGAACAGAGTATGTCAACACCATCGCTAAGCAGCAAACTAAGAACGGAATATGCCAACACCATCGCTAAGCATCAAACTAAGAACGGAGTAAATACCATTGCTAAGCAGCAAACTAAGAACAGAGTATGCCAACACCATCGCTAAGCAGCAAAGTAAGAACAGAGTATGCCAATACCATCGCTAAGCATCAAACTAAGAACGGAGTATGCCAATACCATCGCTAAGCAGCAAAGTAAGAACGGAGTATGCCACTACCATCGCTAAGCAGCAAAGTAAGAACGGAGTATGCCAATACCATCGCTAAGCAGCAAAGTAAGAACAGAGTATGCCAATACCATCGCTAAGCAGCAAAGTAAGAACGGAGTATGCCAATACCATCGCTAAGCAGCAAAGTAAGAACAGAGTATGCAAAAACCATCGCTAAGCAGCAAAGTAAGAACAGAGTATGCCAACACCATCGCCAAGCAGCAAACTGAGAACGGAGTATGTCAAGACACACACTTAGGAAGAAATGCCTTTCCCAGCATCCAGAAGTCTGAACACTTCACATACATCGTGAAATATCCGCGGTGTACGGTGATGTGCCTAGGCTCAAGTCCACGAATGTGTTACAAAGTTCACCACAGGCCTGGTGCTGCGATGGTGGTGTTGTTAGTTCCACTCGCCAGACAGTCAGAAGGTCCCTATTTCAATTCAGAACTGTGGCGGAAATTTTTCGGACCATCTGGCAGCAGTGTTAACCTAAACCTCAAACTGTGTTTTCTCCTAGGACAACACAAGCAGCGAGGACACTTGCTGGCATCCCTATTTTCTCCTAGGACAACACAAGCAGCGAGGACACTTGCTGGCATCCCTATTTTCTCCTAGGAAAACACAAGCAGCGAGGACACTTGCTGGCATCCCTATTTTCTCCTAGGACACCACAAGCAGCGAGGACATTTGCTGGCATCCCTATCTCAAACGCTGCGGTGGTCTAGAAACGTTTAGACACTAACACTTCACACCCCCCCCCCCCATGGCATCCAAATGTCACGAGACATATTTTATTTTTAGATAACAAACTAAAAAAACGCTGACCGTCTAGGGCAAGCACATAAGATAAACTAAAACAACGCTGACCGTCCTGGGCACGCACATAAGATAAACTAAAACAACGCTGACCGTCTAGGGCAAGCACATAAGATAAACTAAAACAACGCTGACCGTCCTGGGCACGCACATAAAGTGGTGGACTCCTGCAAACATTCAGATGTTGATGCTTTCATACGGGGCAATCGCTTAAACTGCTGCAGAACTCTCTCTCTCTCTCTCTCTCTCTGAACCTTAAGTGCCCAGGGCACATGGGGCTTCCGCAAGGGTTTTCCACAAATGCCTGTCCTTCGCCTTTTTTTCTGCTCTTGCCCAGGTGAGCCCTCTATTGCTCAACATCCTTTCTGTTGTTCTTCTCCATGTCTCTTTTGGTCTACCCTTACTTCTGCTCCCCTGTGGTGTCTATCTTAGTGCTATTTTTGGTAGTGAGTTGTCAGTCATTCGGAGCACATGTCCCAACCATTGCCAGCGTCTTTCCTCAATAATTGTTGTCAGTGGTTTCATCTGCATTTCTGCTAATAAGATGTTATTTCTTATAGTGTTTGGCCAAAATATTTGGCCAAACACTAGCTGCAGAACTATCCATCACTTATAGCTCCAATGTTCGATATCGTTCATGACAAGCTGGCATACATAGAAGTGTCACGTGGTTTAACATCCGAAATGAAAGACGCGAGTGTTTTGGGGTGTAAAATGTATCCGCAGAACTTTATAAACAGGAAACAACGAGGGTTTTGTACAATAAAGTAAGAGAACACAGTTTTGTAGGATTAGACCTTGAACAAAATTGTAGACAAAGCACTGTAGTGAGACGTGAGAGAAAGAGAAATCACAAGAGAATTACCTGGGATTCGAACCACAAACTGGTAGGACGAGCAGTCGTCTAGTAAAAAAGAACAGAACTATCCAGAACCGCGAGAGGGGGGGGGGGTAGTGGTGCTAGATAGCGTAGTTCGTTGGTACGCTGTTCTCTCGTGGCTAGACGGCAGCTCGTCCTACCAGAGTCTGTGGTTCGAATTCCAGGTAACTCTCTTGTGATTTTTCTTTCTCTTGTGTCTAAAAGTGCTTTGTCTACAATTTTTTTTACGTCTAATCCTACAAAACTGTGTTCTCTTACTTTACTGCAAAACTTTGAAGAGGAAGATCAAACATCTTTGGATAAGATAGTCACTGTGGACGAATCGAGTGTAATCATTTCACACCAGAGTCCAAAAGATTCAGTCACAAATGTCGTTCATTCCTACTCCCCGCCATCAAGGAAGTTTCACACGCAACCGACGGTTGGCAAGGTCACGCTGACTATTTTCTGATATTCCAGATGAGCTCTGCTCGAAAACTACCCGCAATCAAGAAATACCGTCACTAGTGCTACCTATAATGACCTAAAGCTGGTTATACGGCCCCAAATCGCGAGGACTGCTGCTACTGCATGACAACTCTCCACTCAAACAGCTCAACTAGACAAGGCTGTTTTGGAAAAACTGCATTTCAAAGCACGCTTCTTATACCCTGATAAGCTTGCCTACACTCTAGCAGAGCCATATATGCCTCAGAAGTTGCCAAAGCAAAAGCAAGTTATGTCATTACTACTGTCTCAGTGTCCTCCGCGTGCTTCTGGTCACGACTGGTAAATGTGGAAATGATATGCAATTCAAAAATAAACATGAGAGCAATGCCTAATTATCTAAGATGAAGTTTCAGCAAATCAACTATTGTACTGACAAGATGTATGCTGTCGGAGAAAATGAAAGGAAGGGAAAAGGAATGAAAATATATTTTAATTCGAAATATTTCGTTTCCTCGAATAAGTTATACCATTTGCCGAGAATAACAATGACAATAGCCATGAACTGCATCAATAAGCTCAGAAATCCTTTAACTGGTTAAAAAAAAAAGCAAACACACAGTTATTCCTACTATTACAATTATTACTACCGAAAATCTCGTGATGAATTTTAATCTCATTTTATATCTCTCTGTAAGTTTTAGCCTGGGCAACAGAGCTAAACAATCTTCATTCATTCATTCATTCATTTGCATGTCCCTTGCGGAACTTTGCTTCCCAAACAGCACTCCTGTAGGCCTCTCGGTTGTGAGCAAGTTGGCCTGCTGCTGTTGCATCCATTTCTAGATCGTCACCGATGTCTTGCAGCCATCTTCGTCTTGGTCTTCCTCTTTTTCTTTTTCCCATTATATATCCTTCCAATACGGTCTTCTCTAAATTATCATGACGTTTAATGTGTCCAAAATATTTAAGACAATCTACAATGTAAACAATCTACACACACATATATACACACATATGTAAATACACGCATATAAGCACATATCACAGATCCCCCCACAAACACACACACACACCTCCTTCCCCACAATTCAACTAGCAAAATCAAGATATCAAACTGACCACAGCTTAACTCTTTTGCATGCCATCTGGTTTTCCTTAAACCTGTCACGGCGAAATACGTGCTTATGAGTGGCCTGGAAAAAATGCTACGCAAAGTATTTTAGATGGGAAAACGACAGACAAAGTATTTTAGATGGGAAAACGACAGACAAAGTATTTTAGATGGGAAAACAATAGACAAAGTATTTTAGATGGGAAAACGATAGACAAAGTATTTTAGATGAGAAAACGATAGACAAAGTATTTTAGACCCGAGAGAAATGAAGATAAAGGGAATGAACCGTGAATGGACTCTCAGACCCAGTTGGAACGTGCAAACCGCAGAGGGACAAGGAGAACAACGTAGTGTCAATTCATCTAGGAAATAAAACTGTTCTTCGTAAGCTCTAAATATAAACGCCTAGCGACTCAAGTAGACTCATACATACGTTGTGAACCAGTGACTTGAGATTTCATGTTCAGTTGTTCTCCTACATGTCTCCTTTGATCTGCCCTTACTCCTGTTCAGGGCCATCTTAACGCATGGGCCCACCTGGGCACTGTCTAGGGACCCCAAGTGCACGGGGGAGGGGGGTCCAACCAGCATAAAGTTCTCTCTCCCTCCCTCTCCCTCTCTCTCCCTCTCTCTCACATACATACAGACATACATATTTCTGTACAATTACAGAATTTGGTATTTCGCGGTTTACAGTATTTTTTTCTATTTTAACGTTATTCACAGATGTCTATTTTAGTACGTCATTATTTTTTTTTAATATAACTAGTATTTTTTTAATTACTTTTTTTTTTGTGATACACTAGTGCAGATGGGCCAAATACCATAAGAAATGATACTTTGCTGACCAAAAAAAAAAATGAAGCCACTGGCTTCGATTGTTGAGGAAAGACGCTGGCGATAACTCAGGCACGTAATCCGGACGGCTAGTGACTCATTACCAAAAACAGCAATTGAAATGAACATCTCGGGTGAACATGAGTAGGCTCGGCTTAACAGCATCGGGGGCCCACGGGCAAAGTAATAATAAAATAACAATAAAGTAACAAAATAAGCCGCCTGAGTTCACGCACGTACAGCATCACCGCCATATACATTCAAATACATAGATTTCCATGGGCTGGTTCTTCCCCCGTGCACTTGTGGCCCCCTGGTCAGTGCCCATGTGGGCCCATGCGTTAAGACGGCCCTGGACAGGAGTAAAGGCAGATCAAAAGAGACACGGGGAAGAACAACTGACATGATGCTGAACAATAGAGGGATCACTTGGGCAAGAGCAGGGGGAAAAGGCCAAAGACAGGCGTTTCTGGAAAACCCTTGAGGAAGCCCCAATGTGCCCTGTGCACATGACGGTTCAGAGAGAGAGAGAGAGAGAGAGAGAGAGAGAGAGAGAGAGAAAGAGAATACAGACTGTGCCCCCGATATACGTATACTTTGAATTACGACAGGTTTTAAGGAACAATTCAGCTGCTTAAGTCGGGAAACTGTCAGTGTCTTATCTGCTACACTATTTAGTGTAATGTCGGTCATACTTACCTAGCGTGTTTGTTTCTCTGTAGCCCCTACTTATCTAGTCCTTAATACAGAACACTTTGAAGTTACCAAATCTAATTGTTTGTTCCTACTAACTAACACATATGGCAAATTGCAGTAGTTAATTTCATTTGTATTGTCTGACATGTTTCTAACAGCCGTTACACCGTGGTACATATTCAAATCTCTCAGTAACTCCGTTTCTTACTGGGATACTTTCACTGCATTTTTTTCAGACATTCTCATAACACGAATGCCGAAATGTTACAACAGTCTCTGTATAATGATAACAAGTGATATAGCAATGGGTATAGGGTTAACGTTGAAAAGTAGTCAACATAGCACTATAAACGTCAGAGAAACAGTTTCTCAAGTTTCAAGTGACCGTCCGCTGATTCTGGAGACTAATCATCCATACTCTTGTGCTATATCCCGTGCGCAAGTCTTGTTCTTTCCTATTCGCTAAATGTGTACCAGTGACGATACCAATATATTGGCTAGTAAAGAAGATTTAAGAGAGAAAACTTGAATATTTTGGACATATTAAACGTCACGAGATTTTATAGAAGACAGTCTTAGGAATGTGGGGGGAAAAGACAGGAAGACCAAGGCGAAGATGGCTGCTGCAAGACATCGCTGATGATCTGCGAATAGATGCATCAGCAGCAGGGCATCCAGGGGAAGGGGGTCCAACCAGCATGCACGCAAGCACGCACAACACATATATACATACATACATACATATTTCTGTACAATTACAGAATTTGGTATTTCGCGGTTTACGCTATTTTTTTCTATTTTAACGTTATTCACAGATGTCTATTTTAGTACGTCGTTATTTTTTTTAAATAACTAGTATTTTTTTCATTACGTTTTTTTTTTGTGATACACTGGTGTAGATGTGCCAAATACCATAAGAAACGATACCTTGCTGACAAAAAAATACAGATGAAGCCACTGGCTTTGACTGTTGAGGAAAGACGCTGGCGATAACTCAGGCACGTAATCCGGATGGCTGGTGACTCATTACCAAAAACAGCAACTGAAATGAACATCTCGGGTGAACAAGAGCAGGGGCCGTCTTAGCAGCATCGGGGGCCCCTTGGCAAAGTAATAATAACATAATAATAAAGTAACAAAATAAGCCGCCTGAGTTCACGCACGTACAGCATCACCGCCATACACATTCATATACATAGATTTCCATAGGCTGGTTGGAACACCCTTCCCCCGTGCACTTGTGGCCCCCTGGTCAGTGCCCATGTGGGCCCATGCGTTAAGACGGCCCTGGACAGGAGTAAAGGCAGATCAAAGGAGACACGGGGAAGAACAACTGACATGATGCTGAACAACAGAGGGATCACTTGGGCAAGAGCAGGGGGAAAAGGCCAAAGACAGGCGTTTCTGGAAAACCCTTGAGGAAGCCCCAATGTGCCCTGTGCACATGACGGTTCAGAGAGAGAGAGAGAGAGAGAGTGAGAGAGAGAGAGAATACAGAGTGTGCCCCCGATATACGTATGCTTTGAATTACGACAGGTTTTAAGGAACAATTCAGCTGCTTAAGTCGGGAAACTGTCAGTGGCTTATCTGCTACACTATTTAGTGTAATGTCGGTCATACTTACCTAGCGTGTTTGTTTCTTTGCAGCCCCTACTTATCTAGTCCTTAACACAGAACACTTTGAAGTTACCAAATCTAATTGTTTGTTCCTACTAACTAACACATATGGCAAATTGCAGTAGTTAATTTCATTTGTATTGTCTGACATGTTTCTAACAGCCGTTACACCGTGGTACATATTCAAATCTCTCAGTAACTCCGTTTCTTACTGGGATACTTTCACTGCATTTTTTTTTTCAGACATTCTCATAACACGAATGCCGAAATGTTACAACAGTCTCTGTATAATGATAACAAGTGATATAGCAATGGGTATAGGGTTAACGTTGAAAAGTAGTCAACATAGCACTATAAACGTCAGAGAAACAGTTTCTCAAGTTTCAAGTGACCGTCCGCTGATTTTGGAGACTAATCATCCATACTCTTGTGCTATATCCCGTGCGCAAGTCTTGTTCTTTCCTATTCACTAAATGTGTACCAGTGACGATATCAATATATTGGCTAGTAAAGAAGATTTAAGAGAGAAAACTTGAATATTTTGGACATATTAAACGTCACGAGATTTTATAGAAGACAGTCTTAGGAATGTGGGGGGAAAAGACAGGAAGACCAAGGCGAAGATGGCTGCTGCAAGACATCGCTGATGATCTGCGAATAGATGCATCAGCAGCAGGGCATCCAGGGGAGCTGCTGGGGAGGCACAGTGCCTAAAGGGACATCCAAGTGACTGACTGACTGAGAATATCAATACAACTACGAACAAATGTACTGAAGTATTAAACGTTTTCATTCCCCATTGTGAATAATATTATATATATATAACTTTTCATTGCTGCAATAAACCTTATATTATCTAGTAATAAATGTGTGTTCCTGTTTGGATTTATGACCAAACATAAATAGCATTAGGAATCGAACAAGTATTTACAGCTTCTAACTTCACTCAAGCCCGGTTACTGAACTTTTTTGGAACAGCAAGATTTTATGCGTCGCTGTTCTGGACTTTAACATGGGAAAAAAAAACAAAACAAAACATCATCCACATTTGTCATAAAAGAGGTTCTAAGGACTGTTATAGTTGGATATGGGGTGGGGGATATGCTCTCCACTCCAATAAAATGTCTCCAACGCGTGCGTCTCAAATAGCCTCTGACAGTCAAGTCTAGCTCCTGGCCTTCTCGTGGCAGAACTGTTCAGACTGACAGGAGAAGGGGTGAAGGCGAATATCTGGCGCCCGAAAACCAAACCCTTCGAGGAGATGAGAGCCTCATGTTTGGTAGCTCATCTACCGCTGCTGGCGAGATTCTTCAGCTGCTGTGAGTGGAATGGGGCTCCTCTCGACCAGTGAAGAAAGATGCGAATGGGGTTGTCAACCGGCGCCAATGTGGAAAAGGTGAAAGAAACGATTAAGTGAAGTAATCAGCAGTCTCGAGGTCAGGACTGCGCAAATCACAGCACCTCTGCTCTGGAGTTCGGTCACGTCCTATACCGGACGAATTGCCTGAACCGGCTGGCGAGATTATTCGGATGCCGCGCGTGGAGTGAAACTCCTCCTGGTCAATGAAGAAAATGCGAAAAACCAATTAGGGGTGCCGTGCGGCGCCGATGTGAAAAGGTGATGGAAAGGATAAAGTGAAGCTTAATCGGTATGTCAAGTAGACTCGCGGCGAGAGCTACTCATACCACGGCACCTCTGCTCTAGAGGCCGGCCACGTCCGATATGCACCCATACTGGTGAAATATGCCTAAACTGGCTTATATCAGGGGTGAAACTTGATGGCTACTCATGTCACGGTACCTCCGCTCTAGAGGTCGGTCACGTCCTAAACACTCCATACTGGGATAATATGCCTAAACCGGCTCAACCCAAGGGTGAAACTCACTAGTAGCGAGGATTCGTCCTCCTGGACAAAAGCTCCGCCCTGGTCACAACTAGGAAGGGTAGCGGCCACACCACAAAATGCTGACGTCGGAGACACTGGACCAGTGCAGTCTAGATAGGCAAGCACCTCTCACCCGACGCGGATGTATGCATATCCTAATCATGCTGAGGTTTTCCGGTGAGAAGGTCCAACGCTGGACTGGATGGGCAACCACCTCTCATCCGGCTGGGATACACAGGTATCCCAAAACACGTCGAGGTTTTCCGGTGAGAAAGTCCAAACCCTAGATTAAACTGATGCAACGAAAACCACGCTGTCACGCAATCCCGCTTCTGAGACCCACCAAGAATACAGGCTCAAGCCCTGCGATGCTCTGAACCTCTTGTAGTCCCCTCGGGGATCTCGTGTGGTCATTTTGGGGACCACGGGGGTGACCACGGGACCTATCGAGGACCACAGGAGTAAATTCAGTAGGATCACGGGGCACAGTGTGCACTGCAGCGCATGTTAAAATTCTATCAGAGTTGGAAATCTCATCCAAACAACAACAACAACAACAACAACAAAAACGCCAGATGGGACCTCTTGGTAATTTACCATGGAAATGGGCGCAGGCGCTTGGAATATCACTGCTCTACCTGCGACACCCGTTCCGAGGTAATGCTGGAACTGGGAGCCGAACAGACATTGGAATGTTCTGACTGTAATGATGCCATTTTCCGATAAACGAATGAGCGGTGTATACGGGCTTTATTTAACTGGTAGTTCAAAACCACACCATCACTGGGTGCATTGCCAACAGCTGTGATTAAATATCACACCATCACTGGGTGCATTGCCAACAGCTGTGATTCAATATCACACCATCACTGGGTGCATTGCCAACAGCTGTGATTAAATATCACACCATCACTGGGTGCCATGCCAAAAAGTGTGATTAAATATCACACCATCACTGGGTGCCATGCCAACAGTTGTGATTAAATATCACACCATCACTGGGTGCCATGCCAAAATCTGTGATTAAATATCACACCATCACTGGGTGCCATGCCAACAGTTGTGATTAAATATCACACCATCACTGGGTGCCATGCCAAAAAGTGTGATTAAATATCACACCATCACTGGGTGCCATGCCAAAAAGTGTGATTAAATATCACACCATCACTGGGTGCCATGCCAAAAAGTGTGATTAAATATCACACCATCACTGGGTGCCATGCCAAAAAGTGTGATTAAATATCACACCATCACTGGGTGCCATGCCAACAGCTGTGATTAAATATCACACCATCACTGGGTGCCATGCCAAAATCTGTGATTAAATATCACACCATCACTGGGTGCCATGCCAAAAGGTGTGATTAAATATTACATCATCACCAGGTGCCATGCGAACAGATATCACACTTGTATGCTTCCTGATGCCTGTAGACAGATCTGTGGCTTTTCTATTTCTTCCCATCGATCTACCTCTCTTTTTTTTCTTGTGGTCACCCTTATTATTTTCTTTCTATCCTGAAAGATGTGACAGACATGCAAGCATCTACAAGCCTGATCAAAGTTTCACAAATTAAAAAAAAATCATCCTTTGATAACTTTTTGTTCGTTAACTTTAGCTACTTTCTTCAATAAAATTTAGAAAAGATGCAGGCATGTAAAACGCATGTAAAGATGATCCTATAGTGGGGCAAATCAGAAACTTTCTTCAAACTTCCATGACGTCATTTTTCGTCTCAGAGTTTGATTTTGAGAAAGAAAAAAAAAAAAGGGAATTTTCGGAGCATTATTCTGGTAAGCAGATCTTCTCATTTCTGATTTTACCAATAATGGATCATCAGATTACTTCTGGCTATCATGAGAATCATCATTATCATCATCATCAACGACATCATCATCATCATCATCATCAGGAACCAAGACAGTGGACAGTCATGGTTCTCCGCAGATGTTGATCCTAGATATTTTCCATCAGCTCAGCTGGTGATTATTATTTGTGCTATCGCGCTAGACTTCCGCGATTTTTCTCTCTCTCTCTCTCTCATGATCTTTCCATGCCTCTCTTCCCATTTATCTTTCTTGTTTTATGGCGTTTTCAAGCCGTCCTCTTTTTTTACTACATGCCCACTGAATGATGACTATCACTGTCTTATTAATTTAATTAGATTTATGTCTACGTTTGCTTTTCTTAGACAATTAGACATTCTTGGCTGTTCATGGTATTCTTAACATTCTTCTAATGACCCACATCTCTGTTGCCTCAAGCGATCTCTACATCGCTCTGTTGATTGTCCATGACTCACTTCTCTAGAGTAGGATAGGCTAACTGTAGGATTTTAGAACTCTCTTTCTAATCTTCACTGATAAAGATGCAATGCACACGATGTTGCTCTCTCTCTCTCTCTCACTCTCTCTCTCTCTCTCTCTCTTGAAAGCTATTTTGGCTTGGCATAATCTATTCTTGATTTCAGAGATGCATTCCCCATCTGATGTTGCTGGAGTTCCCTGATATTTAAATGTATCCACTTGTCGCAAGGTTGTTTCTTGTACCTGAACACCGCTTTTAGATGGGTTCTTCTTTCGTGATATATTAACTTGCATAAATAACAACATTCTCTTAATCTAACTCAGTATATCATATCTCATCGCCAATGGTAACTTTCCTAATCCATCTTGGGTGCAAACACGCACTGAGGGATCCACTGAGTCATAACACCTCCACATTTGCAACATGAAAATTTTATGTCCTTATTTAAATCTGACATTTCTCAAAATACGCATCAATGGGCCATTGTCTGACTATAACGCTTCACGCGACAAGCATAAAAGTAGTGAATGTCACTCAACATATGGTGATAAGAGGACGCATGGAATGACGTAACTCCACAGGGCGTCCGAAAAAGAACTCCAGGGTCTGAACACTAAATATTTCCACACCCACTGCTCGCTGTTTGAGCTTAAAAAAAAACCTTTAATTGCCAAGCTTGAGTTTAAAAAAATATTTTCCAGCAAACACAGGGGTGTAATGTGAATAACATTTTTTTCATATGTCGGTTTAGAAGAAAGTACAGATGTGTGTGGCTTCAGATACAAAATTCGTTATTATCGAGGAAAGAATCTCAAAATGCAGTGTAAAAGAGGAACCCAAACAATAAATTTGCATGTAAATAGCATCAGAGATTCTTATACACAGGCAGTTTATGTGATAGGAATCAACATCGTTAGGATTGTTGCTACTTTTTTTTTTGGACACCATGGAGAGGGGGGGGGGAGAACAAGCTGTAACCACCAGTCACATTTTAGGAATGTGCAGCAAAAAAGAAAGACACTAGCAACAGTCACATTTTAGCAATGTACAGCAGAAAAGAAAGACACTAGCAACAGTCACATTTTAGGAATGTACGGCAGAAAAGAAAGACACTAGCAACAGTCACATTTTAGGAATGTACGACAGAAAAGAAAGACACTAGCAACAGTCACATTTTAGGAATGTACGGCCGAAAAAAAATACACTAGAAACAGTCACATTTTAGGAATGTACGGCAGAAAAAAGACACTAGCAACAGTCACATTTTAGGAATGTACGGCAGAAAAGAAAGATACTAGAAACAGTCACATTTTAGGAATGTACAGCAGAAATAAAGACACTAGCAACAGTCACATTTTAGGAATGTTCGGCAGAAAAGAAAGACACTAGCAACAGTCACATTTTAGCAATGTACGGCCGAAAAATAAGACACTAGAAACAGTCACATTTTAGCAATGTACGGCAGAAAAAAAGACACTAGCAACAGTCACATTTTAGGAATGTACGGCAGAAAAGAAAGACACTAGTAACAGTCACATTTTAGCAATGTACGGCAGAAAAAAAGACACTAGCAACAGTCACATTTTAGGAATGTACGGCAGAAAAGAAAGACACTAGTAACAGTCACATTTTAGGAATGTACGGCAGAAAAAAAGACACTAGAAACAGTCACATTTTAGGAATGTACGGCAGAAAAAAACACTAGCAACAGTCACATTTTAGGAATGTACGGCAGAAAAGAAAGACACTAGTAACAGTCACATTTTAGGAATGTACGGCAGAAAAAAAGACACTAGAAACAGTCACATTTTAGGAATGTACGGCAGAAAAAAGACACTAGAAACAGTCACATTTTAGGAATGTACGGCAGAAAAGAAAGACACTAGCAACAGTCACATTTTAGCAATGTACGGCAGAAAAGAAAGACCATCCATCCATCCATCCATCCATCCATCCATCCATCCATCCATCCATCCATCCATCCATCCATCCATCCATCCATCCATCCATCCATCCATCCATCGTTCTAGCTCTTTGTTTCACACACGCACATATTTCTTTCCGTGCTCTCGTCCTAATTCATTTCAAGATGTACACTCAGACATACAGAAGGACAAATGCACATATGATTGAAGAATTGCCGGTACACTCACACATACATAGCGACAAATGCACATATGATTGAAGAACTGCCGGTACACTCAGACATACAGAAGGACAAATGCACATATGACTGAAGAATTGCCGGTACACTCACACATACAGAAGGACAAATGCACATATGGTTGAAGAATTGCCGGTACACTCACACATACATAACGACAAATGCACATATGATTGAAGAATTGCTGGTACACTCACACATACATAACGACAAATGCACATATGATTGAAGCACTGCCGGTACACTCAGACATACAGAACGACAAATGCACACATGAATGAAGCATCGCTGGCAGTTAATATTTCAACACGGTATGTTTCGTTGGCATACAAGATGAAGTGCAGTCCAAATTTCCGTAACATTAAACCAGGGATTTCCACTGTTTTTCTAACCTATTCTTTCGTATTTTTTTTTAAAGTTTATAGTGTCATGAAACGATATGTTAGGAACAAGTCTGGACAAACGGTACAAAGAAATATATCAGATACCATAAAACTGCGGACATTTAACAAAGCAATAACCACGTGCACATCTTGGCAAGTTAAGAAAATAGTTCGGTCACAGTGGTAATAGAATGATTCACTGTCTCACCCCACCCACCCACCCACACACACACACACGTCAGGAATACGCCCAGGGCAAGAATGGTAATAATGGTGCTATACTTAGAAAAAAAAATACCCTTAATATTCCAGCAGGTCAGTGTTATCTAAAGTCTCTCTCTCTCTCTCTCTCTGGTCCATTGGCAATCAGTCGTTGGTCGTCATTGATCTCCTCAGCCATCTATCATTTTCTCCGTTTCTTCATCCTTTTTAAAATAAAGATCATTCCTCCTATAAGATGTGTGTTGGATTGTGATCCATGCCACTCTTTTAGTCCGTCTTTCTTTATCCCTCCAGTTTTCCTGTTGTCACTTGGTGTTCCAGCCTGCCTCTTCTCAAAACATGTCCTACAAATCTGGACTGTCGTGTTCAGAATTTTGCCATAATATCTCTCTCTCTCTCTCTCTCTCTCTCCCAGCCTCACCCAGAACCTCTTAATTTGTTTTCTTGGCCGTCCATGCCATTCTCATCATCCTTCCTAAGAACCACATCTCCGCTGCTTCCAGCAGATTTTTTTAGAACGTAAAACTCACTCCGAATATGATTCAACGCTTCTCCTTCAACAACTTCACGCCATCGGCTACCAAGGACATCCTGCTAGCTGGATCCAGGGATGTGCAGCAGCAACAACAACAACGTCTTAGTACTCATGTCCCTCTAATCTTCCGTCCCTACTCCTCAAAAATAAAAATGGCACAGCCAGTCCGTAAGATTACCGCCACGTTATTATTTTTTCACCTTTCGTGGGAACAGTTTACCAGATAAATGTTTACAGCTATGAAAGCGCGCTGTATGTTTAAATGTTTATACTCTCTTTGCTTGTGTTCCCCAATCTTGTCTTATTTCATGATTGCTTGGTGTATACTTTTTTTTCCTGACCTTGTTGGCTGAGCGGTTAATCGCTCTGTGTACTAATCCGAAGGTAGCGGGTTCAAGTCCCAGTGCCGGGGATTCTTTTCTGACACAGCAAAAATGGCTCCAGAGTCCACTCAGCCTCTAAAAAATGGGTACCAGAGAAATCTGGGAGGGTAAATGGGGCCAGGCGTGACCCTGACATATTACATTTCCATGTCCCCCCGAAGGTCTTGGAAATACGGGGCTAACACCGTATCCTTAATATGCCTTAATGGCATGGAAGAGGGGATTTTTACCTTTACTTTGATGTAAAAAGTAAAAGTAAAGATAGTCCCATAGCATTTCAAATGCCGTAGGGGGTGAAGCGTTAGAGGCCTCATTATGCTGGGTCATCAGCGTGTGAGGTAGGGTGACCAGTTCCTTTCCTCGCTGCCTTTACTTCCCAGATTTTCTCTGGTACCCATTTTACGAGGCTGGGTCGACCTCAGGGCCGTATTGGTCGGAAAAAAAATCTCGCTCAGCTGGGGATTCGAACCCTCGACCATTTGGTTGCTAGACGAGTGCTCTAACCACTACGCTAGCCGGCCCTCTTACTTTGATGTACAATTTACAAAAACGTTTAACTGTGTAAAGCGCACTTACAAGCGAATGTTTACCAGCACTCAGTGCCGTGACAAACTAAACTGTCGCTAAGATCCATGTTTGTTATGTTGTTTTTATTTTCTTGAAACTTTAGTATAAACTAACCATTTTGTTGTTTTTGTTGTTGTTGTTGGTGGTGTTATAAATTCCGAGTTCGATGATGAATTCCTTCCCCTTCCCAGATCTGGGCTAGCGACTCTCAACCTTCGTGCAGTGACATTCTTGATCCACGTGATCTACTATCTAAGATTTGGCGACACATTACATATATCTGTCGTGATATGGGTCATAATGATATATGTAAGTGTGTTACCTGTGATAGCAAATATATTTACTTCTGTATCTAAAATGTGGCCTTTTGTAAAAGGGTCTTACACATGTCAGGGGTCTCCAAACTCTTCAGCTCATAGACCTCCCCCCCCCACCCCCCCATAATGAATTTTTAGATTTTTCATCGGCCTCCAAAACATTAATTATATAAAGGTAATTTTTATAAATATTGCTCTAACAAACAGCACCACCGCGAATAAGTTATCGAACCTCTTCTACCTCCTAGCCATTTACTGACTCAGTGTATAGTCCTACTAACTCCCTTGGAGGTTGAAATAAATCAGTCTGAGAAACACTGAAATACACTGACGTTTGATTTGTGGCAGAACTATGACTACTTCAAGGTAATCGTATGCCTGAACTTGTATCTACTGGTGTATATATATATATATATATATATGTATGTATGTATGTATGTATGTATGTATGTATGTATGTATGTGTGTATGTATGTGTGTGTGTGTGTGAGAGAGAGAGAGAGAGAGAGAGAGAGAGAGACAGACAGGAATCAACATCGGTAGGATTGTTGCTACTTTTTTTTTGGACACCATGGAGAGACGGGGGGGGGGGGGGGGGGGAACAAGCTATAACCACCAGTCACATTTTAGGAATGTACTATATATATATATATATATATATATATATATAGTAGCGAAGTTGTTAGTAATTAGCCTCATGGCTGAAGTCATCCAAACTGTAGAACCGGATATTTAACTCTTTTTTTTTTCGTAAGCTCTGGACTAAAAGGCGACCGGGCGTGAAGCTTGACCTATTGACCTAAAGATCATCTAGTGTATCCACAAATCATGGAAAATACTGGCACTAAAACTGTATCCTCTATGCTCCTTATAGGCATGACAAAGGGTTATATTTTCTTCTTTTTTTTTTTTTTGGTTTTTGTTTTTGTTCAATGTACATAAGACAATATCGATATGTTGAATGTGTGAACTTGTATCTTTAAGTGTGACAAGTTAATGTGGTACTGTGATTTGCTGATGTGTCCATGGCTGGCTTGCCCACATTTATACGATTATGTGATTTGAGATACTAACTGCAAATACTGAAGTGCTATGTATTTAAATAGCACTGTCTAAGTATATGGATATATATTTGCGCTAGCAAGGGATGCCCCTTGTGCCTGTAGGTGTTAAGAATTCCTGCGGGGCAGGGCAAACATGGAAAACACTTCAAGTATTGGCCAAGTTCTATGGGAAAGGATTAGCGGTTTGTTTGCTTGTCATCTTCCTTGCCGTTAATACAATGGTCACTGCTGGAGAAGGTGGAACGTCGGTGACATATTTTGTTGTTGCTTGTTTTGCTCTGGTGACAGTCGAAGTATTACAGAGGCATAGGCTAATCCGAAAGGGTAGGGTTTAGAGAGATATGTGTTTGTGTGTGTGTGTGTATATATATATATATATATATATATATATATATATATATATATATATATATCGCTATACATTTCGCTAAGTTTTTGAAAGAAACAAATAGCCCCCATGATGGTGGAGTTTGCTAAAGAAGCATTGCACACCCCCTCTTTTTAACTGTACTCCGGGAATGACAAAAATAGCCGCCATAACCCGCTCCCACGCCGATACGATGCTGTGCCTCAACACCTCTACAGCATCGGCTGCGAAGAACACCAGCTCGCAGTTACAGGGAGTTCGTACAAGTACAAACCTGGTCATCGGATATATATATATATATCCGATGACCAGGTTTGGGCAGGTCTTGTGAGTGGAAGTTATCTCTTTACTGGACTAACACATAATCGCCCATGAACCCCTTTGAAGTCCAGAAAGACGGCATTCGGTCCGTCCATTAAACTTTCACTCGTGAATCAACTCCCATGCTCTGCTAGATTAAACTTTGATGAGAAATTCTGACAGAAGAAAGTTGGGAGGAAATTATGCTAAGAGTACTCTCCATTTCATGTAGAATTTTGCCTAAATATGCCTCCGAGGGGCCGATTTACATATACATGCAAGATCCACCAACTCTGTCAGTTGTGTTTTGAGTTAAGACGTTCAGTAGGAGAACATACACCACAGTCTTGGGCGAATACCCTGTTGAATGGAGGGCACTGAAGATGATGTACGACACGGGGGGTTTTTAGCTTTGTTCCCACATACTACCTGCTAAATTGGAGCTTCGTCTCAAACACCGCTGCGTCTAACCCAGGTCATGATGGCGACGAATAAGATACAGACATTGATAATGGGTAATGAGTTTATTATTTAAGGAAAGGACAGAAACACAAATTATGAATTTTTCCCACACTCCACTTAGCCGTACCAAGAAAGAACTTTACTAACAACGACATTCAACGGCAGCAGCAACACTCCTCAGTTCGCGTTGACCTTCACTTCAGGTAGAGTTCCTCCACAACAAACAGCAACATTCCTCAGTTCACGTTGACCTTCACTTCAGGTAGATTTCCTCCACAACAAACAGCAACATTCCTCAGTTCACGTTGACCTTCACTTCATGTAGAGTTCCTCCAAACAAACAGCAACATTCCTCAGTTCACGTTGACCTTCACTTCAGGTAGATTTCCTCCAAACAAACAGCAACATTCCTCAGTTCACGCTGACCTTCACTTCAGGTAGATTTCCTCCAAACAAACAGCAACATTCCTCAGTTCACGTTGACCTTCACTTCATGTAGATTTCCTCCAAACAAACAGCAACATTCCTCAGTTCACGTTGACCTTCACTTCAGGTAGATTTCCTCCAAACAAACAGCAACATTCCTCAGTTCACGTTGACCTTCACTTCAGGTAGATTTCCTCCACAACAAACAGCAACATTCCTCAGTTCACGTTGACCTTCACTTCAGGTAGATTTCCTCCAAACAAACAGCAACATTCCTCAGTTCACGTTGACCAGGTAGATTTCCTCCAGACAAGCTCAAACTTTCGCGGATGTATGAAGGAAACCGGCCCTCCCCCATCAACTGTAGAGAGCGGAACAACAACACAACTTCTTCAGATCATCAGAGGAAGTGCCCCCCTCAGACAAGTGACTCGGCGCTATTACACTCTTGACACTCTAAGGGGGGTGGGCCCTTCGGGGTCATGATTCCCAGAGGTCTTGTGAGCTGTTGCTTTTTTTCCCGTTCTGGAACTGAGCCCGTGATCCTCCAGTTGGCACTGCACTTCGAAGTGCATCCTAGCGATTTAGCTAAGGAGGACAGGTATTGGTTGTTACAAACGAAACTATATAAGTTCTCAACGCTTGTTTCGTATGCTCCACAGCCAGCGTGAAGCCTTTTCTGCTGTTTCTGGAAGGCTTTTCAATGCCCTTGCTCTTGCTTGTACCTTTATGCCCAGTTGCTTACATAGGTCATATGCTGATGTTGCTACGAATCTTCTCGCTTCCACTTCTACAGCTATCACTTTTGCCTTGACTCCTGCCCCCGGCCTTAGTTGCTTGACCAGATCGTTGTACTTCTCACATTTGAATAGATGCTGGTCCTCTATTCTTGTTTCGCATGAAACCGTAAGCTCGATCATTATTAGTTTCTGTTTCGTTATGGAGTACATTACAATGTCCGGTTGCATTCCTGCACTCTTGATAGCAGTCGAATATTCTCTTCTTCCTGGTAGGTCTGCCATCACATCCCAGTCGTTTCCACCATCTAGCAGTGATGGTAAGGGAATGTCCCTGATTTCAATATTCGATGTTGTACCAGTGTTGGAAGGGTACATCATCATCATCATCAGGTGCCGTCCCGTCTGGCGTTGGCTATTATGCTTCTCTAGAGTACACGATCCTTCATGCAGGTCATCAGTTCAGTTGGTGATCTTCTCTTACACCATCCCGTCAGACTGTCCAGTATCATTTCTCTTGGTCTTCCTCTTGATCTTCTTCCTTCTATTTTTCCTATTGTTATAATATTTTCAATGCCCCCTCTTCTCATTGCATGTCCTATAAAAGTACATTGTCTCTCTTATCTTTTTGACAAGGTTTTTTTTTGTCTCTCCAGCTCTTCTCATACATTCTTCATTAGTTATTTTTGCTGTCCAGGGGATTCGCAACATTCTTCTAATAAACCACATTTCTGCTGCTTCCAATGATTTTTGTGCAGGCTTGCCTATTGTCCATGATTCACTTCCATATAACAAGATAGGTTCAATATAGCATTTTAGCACTAGTTTTCTAACATTCATTGATAAGGATATATTAGCTAATATGTTTCTCATTCTCTGAAATGCAGTCTTTGCTTGGCCTATTCTGTTCCTAATGTCTGTTCTGCATTTCCCATCTGAAGTTATTACTGCTCCAAGGTATTTGAATTTCCGCGCCTGCTTTAGAATAGTTCCGTTTAATTTAATACTGCATGCTGGTGGATTCTGTTGCTTAGATATAACCATAGTCTGTGTCTTTTTGATGTTCAAAGTAAGGCCTTTCTGTTCACTTTCTTTGGCGACTTTATCCAAGAGATTTTGCAGGTCTTGTTGGTTCTCAGCTATCAGTACTGTGTCGTCAGCATACCGAAGGTTGTTAATATTGTATCCTCCAATTTTTATGGAAGGGTACATAATGGGGAAAAGAAAGAGGGGAAGACCAAGGCGAATATGGCTGCAAGACATCGCTGATAACCTGCAAATGGATGCACCAGCAGCAGGGCATCTTGCTTACAACCGAAAGGACTACAGGAGAGCTGTTAGGAAGGCAAAGTTCCGCAAGGGACATGCAAATGATCCATTGACTGACTGACCGGCGTCTATGAAGTACTTAGGTGAGGCCTCAACTCTTTTGCTGTTGTTTTCTTTATCTTTTGCCGTCTACAATGGCTACTACTTCCTGCAGCACTCTGTTGTGCCACCAGGTGTAGCGTCCTTGGGCTAGTGATACTCTGCATGCTGACAGCACGTGCTCTAATGTTTGCCTTTCGTTGAAGAGAAGGCACTTTGTGTCTTCTGATGCACCCCATTTGTATAGGCTGGAGCCTGTACGCAGAAGGTTATAAGCAGCTCTGAAGATGAAGATGAGTCTCAGGGTGCAAGTTGTGAAGCTACTACTCATCTCGTCTTCGCGAAGCGGTGGCCACAGGTTCATTCCCAGCTATCGTCACTGCTTCGGAAACGTTCTCGGCGGTGCTACGGAGGTCATGCACCACGCTGTGATCCTCGTCCAACAGAAGAAATCAGAGCAACTTATTATGAGTGCTGTGATGATAAACCTTTAACATTTGAATGTATATTTTTCCCGTTTTCTTTCTATTATCTTCTACACACAATTTCACGAAGGCCCCGTCTTAATGGCCATGACTTTATGACTTCTCCAACGCACTGACATTCAGTGCTATAATTTAAAACTAAGCGCCCCTTGCGTGTACTCCCACTAAATCGCTGACACTGGATCCACTAAATAACTGACACTGGATACACTAAATAACTGACACTGGTTCCATTAAATAAATGACACTGGATCCACTAAATCACTGACTGGATTCATTAAATAACTGACACTGGTTCCACTAAATCACTGATAATGGATCCACTAAATCAATGACACTGGATCCACTAAATAACTGACACTGGATCCACTAAATCACTGACACTGGATCCACTAAATCACTGACACTGGATCCACTAAATCGCTGACACTGGACCCACTAAATCGCTGACACTGGATCCACTAAATCGCTGACACTGGACCCACTAAATCGCTGACACTGGATCCACTGTTTCTATGAACAATTTTCCTTTTAATTCAAAATTTTTTTTAAAAAAAACAACAACAGCAAGGACTTCTTTCTTCCAGTTGCTAAAATATGAATATGACACAAAGAAAACTGAAGGACAAATTGGCAAACTCTTTAGTGGGTATATAAAACAAAGACGTTTAACATCGTTCAGATACACCCACATGTTAACTTGCTCTCAAACACCTGCCTTCACGCGTGTTCGGCTCCACTACTTTTATTCTGTGACAAAGACAGTTTCACTGTTTAACTTATTTTCTAAATTACGTTACTCTGTTTATACAAGAAATTCATTTTTTTCGGCTGTCTTTCAAACACGGATGTCCTGTTACCAAAATGGGCCTTCATGTAAAAAAAACAAAAACAATACACAATCAAGAAAACTGACAAAGTAACATATTTTAAGATACTCACTAGGTGTTACAATAGTTAACATATCATTTTTGATGGGTGCTTCGTCTGTTAACGTAACATTTCTTTTCTTATTGTTGTAATTTCAGCGAAAACGCCGTCCGATTTAAGCAATCAGCGACCCGTAGCTGACATGCTAGCGTCAGGATTGGGAAACCATAGATGACCAAGACCCTGTCCTATCTCTCGGATGGAACCACTCCCCCTCCGCCAGTAACAAGACTAGCCTGGCTAACTGGGGCAGGGACCGCCTTAGCCCTCGTGGTGGTGGAGTCTGCTAAAGAAGTACAGCACACCCCCTGGCTCTCTAGCTCCAGTCAGGGATTGAGACGCCGTACCCCGCTCCCAAGCCGAGATGGACACTGTGCCCCAACATCTTCACCGCATCAGCTGCAGCAAACACCAATTCGCCAATTCCAGGGAGAATAAGAATAAGAAGAACAATAATAATAATAATAAGAAGAAGATGAAGAAGTAATCAGCATACCTGACTGTCAGGACATCTATCTTTTATACGTCTTATTAGTTTTCTTATTACTATTATTCCATTGACCAAACTGTACGTCTATAGATATATTTTTGCCCAAACTGCAACCTTCTTCTACACTGGCACTGGTTATTTAGGGAACAAAAAGCTATCAAGTATCAACCCGCTGTAGCATGTACCCGGAGTGCGTTTTTCATAAACTAAGAACGCTGATCTTGGAGCAACTTACTTTCAAATTCACGTGAGGAGATCAAAAGTAATCCCCTCCCCCCCCCCCCTTGCATCAACGTAGCCACAGAAATCAATCAACATATCCACAAACCAGTCAACCGATTACAAACATCAAATTTCTCCGACCGAAACGAGCTGTTACAGGTAGATGGTTTTATGTTAGATCTTTCATAATGTGTTTTCATCTTTCTGAGGTTGTCCGGATCTCTAGCTGATCCTCGAGATAACAATGAATATGGAGGTTCCTTTAACTAGAAAAAAACAAAAAACGGGACATTACTTAATATAAAAGCAGCTGAAAGTATCCATAAAACGCACGCGTCAATAGAGACAGGGAACAAAAGAGTAACGGACGTGGAGATTAAACCCGGATATAACTTTTCTGTAGGTAAAGGAAAGCGGTCAGGAGCATATTATGTTTTAAAATTTAATTCTATCTGATTATGATTTTCAAACTTATGATATTATTCCCCTCACGGCTGTAACTGGAATAAAGAACTTGAACTACTCAGCGCCCTGTTGCAAAATAATACCTTCTTGCCGGTTCTCAAACTGTGAAATAACAAAACGTCAAGAACCAGAAATACTCGTACGTTATCTCTAGAGAATATCCTAACATACGGACTCGAAATTTCTGGATCCGGATATCTGTAACAACCAGGTCAATAACATTTACATAAAGCTAGTTTAAACAAAAAAAAAAAGAGAGTCGTTCATCTTCTGGATGCAGATCAGGCAGAACTTGATAAAAATAATTTCTCGTATTTCTGTAGGTGATATTTCTCGTCAGACTGGTTGATTCTCTCTCTCTCTCTCTCTCTTTTTTTTCCAACGTCATTTAGTCACGAGATTAAGGTAATCTGTTATAGGTCGCCCTGAATTCTCTACCCCCCTCCCCCCCCCCCCCCCAACAAGAGTTCTCCACTGATCGCCAAGGTGACATAACCTTCATCTTCCCGTGAACTATCCAAAAATGCTTCCTGTCTTTTTTCCTTACGCGTGTAATTCGGTGTTCCGTAACTTCTCTGAGAACTTTGCTTTTCTTTTTTATGGTAAATGAATCGTTTTGCTGGGAAAAAAAAACGATCCTGTTACCATACTTTATGTTCTCCCGGTGAATTTTCAAAAATGTGAAACCACTCTACATTTCACATGAGAGATCGAAATGTCTCTCCTCGCAAAGCTGCACGAGACATGTTGAAATAAATCTCATAAAAGCACATGCATACTGAATAGTGCATTTAGAGCAGCCTGTCCAGTTGTATACTGTCATGTCTTTCTGTGACTTGGATATAAACTATATCTGTCCGTTTCCAGTTTTTTTTTTTTTTTTTGGGGGGGGGGGGGCTTTTTTGGCGGCTACAAAATCCGTGTTGATCTCTGACCATTTTTTAAAAAACTTTTAAATATACATGCAGCATGAACATTTACTGAGTAAAGTAAACGGTAAAACTTCCCTTTCCGTGTCACTAAGGCACACTGGGTATGCAGTGTTAGGCCCGGATTTTCCATGACCTTCGGCACATGAACGTGTAATGTGGTCAGTATCACGCCTGGCCGCTTTACCTTCCCAGGATTCTCCGGTGCCCATTTTTAGAGGCTGGATGGACCCCGGGGCCTTTTTGGTGCGTTACCAGAGAAAAAAAAAAAATCCCACTGCCGGGGCGTGAACCCGGTACCAGCAGATTAGTAAACCAAGCGCCTAACCGCTCAGCCAACCTGGCTACCAGTTATTGTGTATTTAGGTTTTATTATCTTTTTAGAAGATTCTTAAGCTATCTTTGTCATGCATTTCATTTGTCTTCTTTTTTTTTTCCCCTGAAATTTTCAAACTGTTGTACGGGGCAGGTCATGTCATAAACATGCTGAGGTAACTGCGGTTAAGCCGGTTATGGTGTGGATTACCTGTCCTGCTCGAATACTTGGAGTGAACACAAGAAATGAAACTACTTCGCAGACTCCACCACCGCTGTGGTGGTCACTCATGAGACCAGCCCCTCGTTAGCCATGCTGAAGGGAGAAAAAGCCTATTACTAGTGTCACCACGGAGAAGTGGGATGGAGTCTTGGCCTCGCTTCAGTTCGCCGTCATCACTTTGTCAGTCCATCTGTTGGTCCCACTTTGTGATCAAATTCGACAAAGCACGTTTACGATCAACATAACATGGTGTGATACTGCTTTGTCACTGCGATACAAACCTTATCTTATATCTTATATCCTTCCCGTGCCGTTAAACGTCACATAGGGCTCGCAAAGTAGTTCGCCAATTTTCCTATCTTCGGCGAGTCTTTCAACGTCATCAAAGGATTTTATGCCTGTTAATTTGGCCTCTCTTAACAATGTCATCTTCAGAGTTTCACGCGGTCTACCTCTTTTTCTTTGGCCTGTTGTGTTCCACTTGATAGCTTGTGATAGCGGCACAAATAGCAGTTGTTATAAATCTGTTATTAACAGCTGGTCACTTTATCTACTTGCTGCAGTCTGTTCTTGAGTTCTCTATCTAATCTCACCTCTTCAGTCAGGCTTGTCAAAGTACCTGTAACTTCCAAGTGAATAACGTCTGGATAGAGATAGTAAAACTGTCCTCACTTTGCCTTTGTAACATAAGCCAGTATGTGCATTTTCTTTTATCTGAATCTGTTATAAGCAGTGTTGTTACAGTATTTAGGAAAAAAAAACATAAAAGAAAGAAACTTTTTTCAGCACGCAAATTATTTCTTTCACCTCTCTCTCTCTCCCTCTCTCTCTCTCTCTCTCTCTCTCTCTCTCATTAGTTTTTACTAATTTAATTTGTATTTTTGTACTAAATCAAGTGTGTGGGAAGAATGAAAGATGGAGTGATGAAGGGCAGAATGTAAGACGGGCCTGCGTGCCCAATTCTTTACCCTTGAAAAATAAAGATTATTCATTCATTCATTCATTCATTCATTCTCTCAATGTTAGTTATGTTTGTTATATGAGCAGCATATTTGTAGAATGTCTGGAATAGAGTGAAAGATGTATGATAAAGAGCAGAATGTCAGACGGGCCTGCGTGCCCAACTCTTAAGCCTTTTGAAATAAAGATCAGTCAATCAATCTCTCTCTCTCTCATACACAAACATTTAGTGGCAATCACATGCCTCTTCAGTGTGATTATAGTGCAGATCTATCTGAAGTGAGCAACCGTCCGTATTTACGGATATATCCCGGGGAAATGTTTTTACTCTGGTCTGGATGTCCAAATATCCCCTGCTGTAAAACATGTATATCACAGTATCCCGTATTCTCATCTTTGATCGCCGAATGTTCAGAAATACCCGGAAGTCTTCTGATTAAAACTTTGGGTTAAAATTTAAATTTAACTTTAAAGTTCCTAAACAAAAATTCTATTACAGGAACTGAATAATTACTCTTAATTCTAACTGTTCTCTAGAATTATATTTAAGTATATAAACTGATGGTTTCTCTGCGACTTTCCGTAACGATATCTTTTTTTCCCATCTGGGAAAAGTTAAGACTATTCGATTCAAATGTAATATCCACCCTCATTTATGCATGTGAAAGCTGGAAAACAACTAAAGAAATAGAAAAGAAATTAGACTCTTTTGAAAACAAATGCATAAGGAAAATACTCGGCATCAAGTGGAACGAATTCAAGAACAATGCAGAGATAAAACATATGACTGAACAACAGCCAGTCTCATGGGTGATCAGGAAAAGGAGATGGACTTATGTTGGTCATTTGATGAGAAGAAATGATCTGAGAATCCCAAAACAAGCTATCAAGTGGAACACGACAGGCCAAAGAAAAAGAGGCAGACCCCGTGAAACTCTGAAGAAGACATTGTTAAGAGAGGCCAAATTAACAGGCATAAAATCCTTTGATGAGGTTGAAAGACTCGCTGAAGATAGGAAAAATTGGCGAACTACTTTGCGAGCCCTATGTGGCGTTTAACGGCACGGGAAGGATATAAGATAAGATATAAGATATAAACTGATGCTCTCCTTCTTGTCTGCATGAATGCCTTCTTGAACCATAACATATCAATAAATCAGTATTTGTGTTCTATCTAAACCGTCTGCCAATTGAGTAAGTGTACGTATCCTTCACCACAAGTATCAATAAATGAGTATATGTATTACTTATATAAGTATATTTATCACATGATAACTACATTTATCCTCTAACTCCAGAAAAGGTTTTGTGTGGGAGTTCGACCGTCCATCCCTTCCCCTTTCGAATAAGTTCCTAACTCCCTCTGACCCTCCGTTAGGCCCGCCCAGAAAAGTTTTACGCCCAATCTCCGCCCCTCATCTAATGTCTTCCTAACCTCTGACCCGCCCTGTCTCTTCACCTGTAACACACTGACGATCAATTTTGTACACTCGGTCAACATGCTCGTTGCCTGCTATCGTCCCAGTCTTCCTTCGCGCACCTGCCTCCCTTTCACTTTCCTACATAAGTAGCTCATTATCATACATTTATAATAACTGCACTGGTTAACCTCCTTTTCTCCATCTTTGGGTAGGAAGTATCTTTGATGATCTCGCTGTATCGTAAAACGCGTCACCTACGTTTTCAGTCACAAGCAAGATCATGATAGTCAAACTGCCTCTAGCACTATTGTTTTCGTTTGTGTGTGTGTGCGTGCCTTTGTAATAAAAGGCTGCTTCAAATGCTTTTTAGAACACTTCTAAACTTCACATACATTTTTAAACACTTCTAAACTTCAAATACTTTTCAAACTCTTCTAAACGTTAAATAGTTTTTAAGCAATTACGAGTAGGTAAAGGGAATCCTGTCATGCCCTAGAGGCACATAGGGATACGGTGTTAGTGCCCATATTTTCCTTGACCTGTCAGCTACACTAGAGGGTGATATGGTCAGTAACACGCCTGGCCGCCTTTCCTTCCCCAAATCCAGAAGAAGTCGGGTACCAATTTCTACAGCTGAGTGACTGGGGTGCCTCCGGGCGAATTCGAACCCTCGACTTTCGCCATGAGAGACCAGTGCACTAACCACTTCGCTACTCAGACGCCCAAGCATTTACGAATTTGGCTGCTCTTCGAAACACCGCTAAACGTCAAATACTGTTTAACCATTACCTTTCATGTAATCGTTTACATCATGGAAAATATTTACAACTAACAATAAAAGATTGTTTTTAATATTGGCGGACAAATATTTATCTTATCACAAATGTTATCAGTCATTAAATGAACTAATAAACTAAATATTACCACACACTGATATTACGTAATTTTCCCTACTCTTTGCTTTCATTATTCTGGTTATTTATGGATCATTACATCTTTATTCTTCTACGTTTGTGAGCACTACTTCCCTCATTCATCTTTTATGTTTCTGGACAGTGCTTCCTATTCTTTCTCTGGTTTGTGAGTACTACTTTCCATTCTTCCTATGTGTTTACAGATAACGCTTCTCATTCTTCCTTTGGATTGTGAACACCATTTTCCATTCTTCCTTTATGCTCGTGAATAGTACCTTCCCATTCCTCATCTGGTTTGTGAATACTACTTTCCATTCTTCCTTTATGTTTGTTAATAGCACGTCCCATTCTTTCTCTGTGTTTGCGAATAGTATTTCTCATTCCTCTGCCACGTTTGTAAGCAGTACTTCCTACTTTTCAACTATGCTTGTGAAGAATACCTTCACGCTCTGCTGCTACGCTTGAGGATATAACTTACTATTCTCCCATAATGTTTGTGAATAAAATCACCATTCTGTAATTTTTTTTCCTTTGCGAATGTTTGTGAATGGTGGACAGTAAATAGCAATGTCAATGTTTCTCATTAAACTACATACTTCCAACCATAAATGTGATGTTGCAAAATTCTCTCTCTTCCCCCCTCCCCTTCTCTTTCCTTCCCTCTCCCCTCCCTCCCTCTCTCTCCCTCCCTCCCTCCTCCTCTCTCCCTTCCTCTGTCTCTTACCTTCTCTATCCCCCTCTTTCTCTTCCTCTCTCTCCCTTCTGAAAGCAGATTACATAAAAACATCACAGGCAATGATATACGAATAGATGGTTTTAATTTGATCAGGCGCGACCCAACTAGGAAGCTAGAGACAGGTTTAGTCGTTTACATTTCTAACACAATTAAATTTTGTAGAAGAGAAGACCTGGAAACATCAGAGGTTGAATGTATTATGCTAGAAATCAAAATATCAAATCTTAGTCCAATTCTAATTAGTTTTATATACCGAAATCCAAATGCTTCAGCCGAGTGGTATGATCACTTTGCGACCATGATGGATGATGCTGTAACTCATAAATTCAAGGACAAAATCATTCTAGGCGACTTCAATATAGATCTTAATCAGCCAAATCCTACATGGAAGAACATTTTAACATCTTACAACTTCTCCCAAATTGTTAACAAACCTACTAGAGTAACTGAATCATCATCAACACTAATAGATCATATTTATGTAGCTGATCCAGGAAACATTACTGAATGTACTGTCCCTCGTGTCGCTGGGTGATCACTACCCGGTCTGCTGTACGTGGTCACATAAGGGGTGTAAAATACCGAAACAGAAACATACCAGCATCAAATACAGAAACTTTAAAAACTTTAACTTGGAATTATTTTTAACTGATCTAAAAGCTTCGCCTCTTACGTACGTTTTCCAGTTAACAAATCCAGATGAGGCTATCGAATACTGGATCAAGATATTTCGAAATATTTTTGACAAGCATGCCACCATCAAAGAAATGAGAGTAAAACACGTAACAAAATTCCCGTGGATAACTCCCGATATATTGCAACTCATGAGGAAACGAGATGAAGCACACAAAAGCAGAAATTTCAGTAGCTATCGTTCACTTAGGAATAAGGTGCAGTATTTAATTAGGCAGGAAAAGAAAAATTACTTCAAAAATTTAGTGAAAGACAAAACTGATAGTAAATCAATCTGGAAAGCAATTAATACTCTTGTAAATAAAAGGAAGCAAACTGACCCACAAACACTTAATGGTGAACATACTTGCACTAACGTCAGTGAACATTTTAGAGAAGAAATTATTATTCTAAAATCTTCATTACCGACCCCTAATTGCGACCTGAGCGTGTTGAAAACTTTCAGCGACAGTAATTGTGTAAAGCTAAAACAAATTAATATTCCTTTCCTCACAGTCAGTGAGGTTTATAACTACATCAGGTCCTTAAAGAACACTAACTCAGCAGGATGTGATGACATTAGTAACAAGATACTACGCTACGCTGCACCAGTTATCACAGACACACTAACATACTTATACAACTTGTGTATTGACAAAAAATATTTCCCTGACGCTTTTAAACTCGCCAAAGTTTTTCCTCTTTTTAAATCTGGACAGACTAGTGACCTCTCCAACTATAGACCCATATCCATTCTGTCATCACTATCAAAACCTCTTGAAAAACATATACAAAAGTTAACTCTGCTCCACATGCAAGAAAACAATCTACTAATAGACAGTCAGTCAGGTTTTAGACCAAATTACTCCTGCCACACAGCATTAACTAAAATGACAGAAAGCTGGCTGTCTAATATAAATGATGACAAATTGTGTGGTGCTGTCTTTGTTGATTTTAAGACAGCCTTCGATATGACTGATCATGAAATTCTTGCAAAAAAGCTGGAAGGCTATAGATTACACCCTGACCTAACAAAATGTATTACATCTTTTCTCTCAGGTAGAAAACAAGTAGTTTGCTTTAGAAACAAAATATCTGGCTCGTCTGTGGTTGATACCGGTATTCCTCAAGGCTCCACTCTTGGTCCTCTTCTCTTTGCTATTTATATTAACGACCTACCACTACATTTAAAGCACTCTTCATGTGATCTTTTCGCTGACGACTGTACTGTTTACAATAGTGACTATGACACCAATAAACTACAGACAACGCTCCAAAATGATATAAACAGTTTGATTAAATGGAGTAATAAAAATGGTATGTTGATAAACACCAACAAAACAAAATCCATGCTCATCACTACAAGACAGAAACTGCAAAATGCAACAAAAACTTCACTACAGCTTTGTGCTGGGGCTAAAGCAATAGAAAATGTTCATGAACATAAAACCCTAGGACTCATCATTGATCAGCATTTAACTTGGAATTCTCACGTACATAACCTAACAAATTTGATTGCACAGAAAGTTTACCAACTAGCCAAAATTAAACACTTTATCGACAAAGACACAAGAAAAATATACTACATATCACACATACAAACACACTTAGATTACTGTTCCACAATCTGGGATGGATGCTCAGTCTCAAACACAAAAAGGCTCCACTCACTTCACAAGCGAGCATTAAATCTTATTTGTGACAAATACCCAGTACAGACTGTTGATCAACACAAACAACTCAAAATTCTACCCCTCAAAAATAGAATCATTTTTAACAAAGTTAAGTTTGTTCACAGAATTCTGTCGCACAATGCTCCGCCTTACTTGTGGTCACTGTTTACCTATAACACTAAACATAGCCAGCGTTTAAAAAACTGTCTTCTTCTTAAACCCAGGATTGATCTGTACAAGAAAAGCCTTGCATACTCTGCAGTACAGCTCGGGAACACCCTCCCCTACAATTTAAAATCCATTGGTAATACTTCATCCTTTAACTCAAACCTGTTTCATTATTTACTTGCTTGTAATTATATGCCTCCATAGAATAACCACCACTCTCTCAACACATGACTCGCCAACCATCAAGTAATAAAATGACATAGTTCGAAAAGTAACTTATTAGATAGTGTTAGAAATTATTTTAATGTTTGTTAAAAAAAACATATGTTAGAATATCTGTATTTACAATGTATTTTTATTTATGTATATGTCTGCATGTGTATGTGTGTGTGAGTGCTATTTTATTAGGTTAATTACTTCTTTTCTTTTACTTTGAATGTAGTAGTTAAATCTTACACTCTTTTGATATGTTTTTCCTAATTTAATTTGTATTTTTGTACTAAATCAAGTGCGTGGGAAGAATGAAAGATGGAGTGATGAAGGGCAGAATGTAAGACGGGCCTGCGTGCCCAATTCTTTAACCTTTAAAAATAAAGATTATTCACTCATTCATTCATTCTCTCCCTCTCTTTCCCTCTCTCTCTCTCTCTCTACCATTCCTTTTTTTTCACTGGATTCAGAAAAGAGTCCGATTTTTTTTTTTTACTTGGCCTGTTTGCCTTGTTCAAAGGTTCGAGATATCTGTGTGTAAAATACAGCAAAGAACGCTTAAAAACCCACCAGCTTTCTGATCCATCAGATTCAGTCACACAGTTACGGCCTGATGCGGCCATTAATCTTAGTCGTCACTTTTGGCAGTTCATGATGTCGACAGGGTCGCGAGATGTGACGTTTCGAACTGGTTTAGGATGGGGGAAAATAAGATGGACAGGAAGACAACCGGTGGTGAGATTTACATTCCGATGACTTCCTAATTTACATGAGGAAAGCACGTCTGGTGCATTTCAGATTCCCGCCTGATGTGAATGATCACACATACACATCTTATCTTATATATCTTATATCCTTCCCGTGCCGTTAAACGTCACATAGGGCTCGCAAAGTAGTTCGCCAATTTTTCCTGTCTTCGGTGAGTCTTTCAACCTCATCAAGGGATTTTATGCCTGTTAATTTGGCCTCTCTTAACAATGTCTTCTTCAGAGTTTCACGCGGTCTGCCTCTTTTTCTTTGGCCTGTCGTGTTCCACTTGATAGCTTGTTTTGGGATTCTCTGATCATTTCTTCTCATCAAATGACCAACATAAGTCCATCTTCTTTTCCTGATCATCCATGAGACTGGTTGTTGTTCAGTCATCTGTCTTATCTCTGCATTGTTCTTGAATTCATTCCACTTGATGCCGAGTATTTTCCTTATGCATTTGTTTTCAAAAGAGTCTAATTTCTTTTCTATTTCTTTAGTTGTTTTCCAGCTTTCACATGCATAAATGAAGGTGGATATTACATTTGAATTGAACAGTATTAACTTGGTTTTTGTGCTTATAACTTTTGAATTCCATATGTTCTCAAGATTCTTGAAGATTGATGCTGCCTTTGTAATTCTGACATGCACGTATATAAACCATAGGGAACCTAAGAGAACACCTAGTAAAGAACACCTAGTAATATTTCCAGGATAAGTTTGAGAATTAAATTTATTTCTCCCCGGGGGATTTCAATGAGTATCCTTGATAAACGATTCATCTATTGGATTTCATACATCGATTCAAATCAAAGCTTATCACCATGAACAGAACACGAAGATAACTTTTTAAAAAATAGTATTCTGAAGATCTGGCCGAGATTGCTTTCTGCCAGAATTATAACTTATTATTTTTTGCAACATGTGCTGCATTACAGTGGCTCATTCATCCAACTCCCAAGCTAACGTCAAAATCCCACTAATAATTCTCTTAATGCTGGTTCAGGGTAGCTGGTAAATGAGAGCGACTGACCAGATTCATCGCTCGTCCCATCAACTACCTCGATGTAATGTTAAGTAATCTCTTCTTAATACTCTGACTATTTAATTCTGTCAATCCGGGTTTATTTTCGCCGTTCCACTTCCACTGTTACATCTCTGCGACGGATGGATGGATGGATGGATGGATGGATGGATGGATGGATGGATGGATGGATGGATCTATCTGCTTATTGGCGGCGGTTATGTATTAGCTTTCTCACACTATATTAAGCTGCATCACCATTTCTGAAGCTCCCTTCGCATGTGGGCGCGTGTGCGTGCGTGCGTTCGTGTGAGTCTTGTGTTTGTTTTAAGTCGCCCAGAGTTTTTTTCTTTCTTTTTTTTTTTTAAACTGCGGTTCTTTGATAAAGAATTCCTTGTGGAACTGACTAGGACTTTCCAGTGTTATTCACAGTTAAAATACTAGAACAGTCCTATTCGAATGCGGCCCGACTTTCTTCTTCACTGTAAACTACTGGAATGCAAAGGGTGGTTCAGGTGTCGGTTTTGTTAATCACATTGTTCCAGCTTGGAGTTATCAGGCCAATCATTCCCAAACTAGACTTGTGAAAAACAGTCATAAGGGGATCCGGGGAATAAGTCTCATTCATTCATTCATTTGCTTGTCCCTTGCGGAATTTTGCCTCCCAAATAGCACTCCTGTAGGCCTCTCGGTTGTGAGCAAGATGGCCTGCTGCTGCATCGTCAACGATTTCTTGCAGCCATCTTCGTTTTGGTCTTCCTCTTTTTCTTTTCCCCAATATGGTCTTCTCTAAATTATCATGACGTTTAATGTGTCCAAAATATAGTTTTCTCTCTTTAATCCTCTTTACTAGCCAGCCTTCTTCAATATTAAGCTCTTGTAGTATAGATATACCCAAACAGGAATAAGTCTAGATTAAAAAAATAATATTAGAAATATGTGAAGATTTCTAATTTATTATCGCTTGGAATGGGGAAAGGGGTGAGGGTGACACAGATAAACATTTACTGGCTTGTGATGACTATGACCTGAAAAAGTTGGGGCACACTGCGTTTAGGAAAGTTTACTGTAAAACGCTGCAATTTATACTCCTTTTTTCGTTTATTTTCCTGTTTGTGTTTTGTTTGTTTTTTCCCCATTGTATTTGAGTGTATGGGCGGTCGCTTTATATATATATATATATATATATGGACGTGTGTGTATATTCGTATGTATATTCTAACATCACTCTGGAACGCCTGGAGTAATTTCAATCAAACTTGGTACACATATGACTTACAATCTGAAAAGAAATCCTGTTTGGGTAATACATCTACAGAATACCCCTATGACCCCTAGGGGTCGGGTGACATGTAAAAATACTCGAAAATGAACGATATTAGTGTCGAATCAATAGTTTTCGGGGTCAGTGAGATGAATAGTGACACTCCCGATACCGTTTAAGTCCAAGTTCAGCCCTCTTTGGCATGGGGGGGGGGACATGTAAAAATAATCGAAAACGACCGATATTAGTGTCGAATCCATAGTATTCGGGGTGGATGAGCTGATTGGTGACAGTCCTGATGACAATTAAGCCCACATTTTGTCGAATAAAAGAACTAGAACTCTGTAGAACCGTCAAGATTCTGTAGAACCTTCCAGAAGGTTGTAGAAAGGAACAGAACATTGTAGAACCTTCTAGAAGATTGTGGAACTGAATAGACCTCTGTAGAACCTTGAGGAAATGAATAGAACTTTGCTCATTGGGATAAATAAATACACAGGCAACGCCGGGTAATCAGATAGATTATTAAACACAACAAAAAACACGGAAGGCCTTGACTATCTCCAACTTACGAAGAGCTGGCGTTTCCACATCGCACTCAGAACTCAGATCAGTCGTGTGAAGTTACATAACTCAGGCTCTCCTGACACAGGAACATTGCTCTGTCACCGCATGAATTATATGTACACGAGAAATGAGAAGGAAGTGTGACGGAAAACACAATTAATGACTTGTCACTTCCGCGAACAAAGTTCATCTATGGACGGCCAGCTCTTTTTTTCTTCTTTTTTTTATGTACAATTTTGTATTAAGTGTTCAGTAACCGGAAATGCACTTAAGAGAGTTTGAGTGATAACTGGGGGTAAAACTGGCTCTAGTAATAAGGTAGTTGAAGGCATACGGTTCGGTTTTACAAGAGTGAGGAAAGTCGCCAGAAACGAAAGTGCAGAAGATGAGTGCATATAAATGAAGAACATATAACAATTCAATATTTCAGTAAATCCCTTTTCCAAGGACCACATACAAAAAATATAACAACACCACAAGAAATAGAAACACGGAAAATAGATTAAAAAAAAAATTATGCACTTAGCTCTTGTGGTATCCTCCTCGCAAGAAAGATGGGCACAAAATGCGCCCAAATAAATATTTGTAAGCTCGAAGTAGAAGCAGGGGACTAAATGTCCGCTTCTGCTTCGAGCTTACCCACATGTAACTATTTTTCGTCTTTTTTCGTGTTTTTTATTTACTGTGTTGTTCTTTTCTATGCGGTCTTTGAAAAAAAAAGGCATTTGCCGAAGTTTGCTGGGGCGACCATCCCCAACCCAGCGCATCACAGGTGGGGGATGAGTGAAAGTCCTCCAAATGTGGAGGATCCCTGTGAAAAAGGAGTTACCCAAATAAGCAGGGGCGAACCAACTGGCGGTAGACTCAGAGAGCGAGGTGGGGTAGTAGGTGGCTCTACTACTCCTATAAAACGCCTCAGGTGCTCAGTGAATGGAATACCAGGCGGGTAAAAGGCGCCTTAAAACCTCTCGCTCCCGAAGGGGAAGACCAAGAGAAATGATACTGGACAGTCTGATGGGATGGTGTGAGAGGAGATCACCAGCTGAGCTGATGGCCTGCATGAAGGATTGTGTACCCTGGAGAAGCATAATAGCCAACGCCAGTCGGCACGGCACATGATGATGATGATGATGATGATGATGATGATGATGATGATGATAGGTGTAAAAACGCGATCAATAACATCAGTCTGAGAAACACAAATTTTGCTGAAAATACACTTTAGAAACGAAAAGTGTATATAGAAGTGGGTGAACGTGCACTAAGAGAAGCAAAGAATGTAATGATTATGAGATCTAACCACAGTTAAGAGTTTTAAAGCTTGCAACGAAACTAAACTTGAGAGTTTTAAAAGAAAAATAAAAGGTACAAACCAAAATTCTTGCAATATAACAGAACTCGGTGATCAATACACTATGTATTATACTGATAAATTAACAGTTACCGATTTTTTTAAAAATGATGAATACGACGGTGACGAGAAGAAGAAGGAGGAGGAGGAGAAGGAGAAGAACAAAAGAAGAAGAGGAGGAGGAAGAAGAGAAGAAGAAGAGGAGGAGGAAAAGAAGAAGAAGAAGATGAGGAGGAGGAAGAAGAAGAAGAAGATGATGATGATGAGGAGGAGGAGGAGGAGAAGAAGAACAGGAAGAAGAAGAAGAGAAGCTGGTGGATGATTAAATACTTACATTGGGCCATCGCCTTTGAAGATGATATCCTCGAGATCTGTTGGAAAGTCTAGTGCTGGATTATCAAATCCCAAATCACGACCTGTAAAACCAATAAAGTGCATTACTCTTTGCACTTGTATGAGCAAACGAAATCTAAGTCACTACCTGTAGAGCCAGGAATTTACTTTACTCAGTTTATTAGGCAGTTTCTAACTCACTACCTGTAAAACCAGCAACAGGCACTACTCAGTTTATCAGCAGTTTCAAAATCATTACCCAAGTCAAGAATTTAATTCAAGAATTTAAATTACTCTGTGCACCTTTCTGAGAAAAGGAAATTCTAAACAACGATATGTAAGAGCAAGAACTTAAATTACTCAATATACTCTTTATGAGCAAACGAAATCTAAATCACCAAGTGTGAATAATAATAATAATAACAATAATAAGAATAATAATAAGAAGAAGAAGAATGGTATATAAGTGGCAAAGTAAGGTGAAGAACTCTGGCAAAGTAAGATGGAGATCTCTGGCAAAGTAAGATGGAGATCTCTGGCAAAGGAAGGTGGAGAGCTCTGGCAAAGTAAGATGGAGAGCTCTGGCAAAGTAAGGTGGAGAACTCTGGCAATGTAAGGTGGCGAATAATAGCAGTTGTCACTCCATGTAACTTCATATGCCAAGGATCCCCAAACCGTGTGCCCTGGCACTTTAGTTTGCCACAACATTTTGTAACTGTGCCGTGAAACTTCATCACCTGAATAAAAAGAAACACTATTACTCCAATCACCATTTAGTTCATTCTTCATTCATTCCTTTGCATGTCCCTTTCGGAACTTTGCCTCTCAAACAGCACTCCTGTAGGCCTCTCGGTTGTGAGCAAGATGGCCTGCTGCTGCTGCGTCCATTTGCAGATCGTCAGCGATGTCTTGCAGCCATCTTCGTTTTGGTCTTCCTCTTTTTCTTTTTCCCAGTTCATTCTATGCTGTCATAATTCCATTTCGCGGTAGTCAACTTCTGTATCTTCTCCTCCCCCTGTATTGTTTGAGCGGTTTGAATTTGGGCACTAGATGGAAGCACGTAACAGACGATATTTCGTTTCGTGACGGATCTTTTTACTTCTCTCGACGTTTGAGTTTTTTTTTTTTGGTAACAAGATGGCAGCATAAAGCCGACGTTATAGAACTGTAGTTACCTTTCTCAGCTTCATGCTTGTGTGAGCAGACAATATCGGCACTAAACAATACAAAATCAAGCTCCAGGTTTCGTTTGTCTAACGCTGAAGCCGATCTATGAGTTCCCTGTTCAAACACTAAACCCAGGTTTCAATAGATTTTTTGCAAAGCTACATCAATCTTAAGTGACGAATCGTTGTAACAATTTTTATTTCCAAAAAAAGTCCATAATATTGTTTTTTCTTTGAACTTTGTTGTAACTTTTGTGGTAAGGCAATAAATTAAGCTTATTTGAAAATGCTAAAAATATATTGCTAACTGCACGAGTCCAGCATTAATAACACAGGTGTGCCCTGACAGAAATTTATGTTACCAAGTGTGCCGGAGTATGGAAAAATTTGGAACGGCTGTTATAGGCAAACGAAATCTAAATCACTATCTGCAAAACAAAGACTTTTACATTACTCACTGTAACTATACGGGCACATGTTATCCTCGGTTATGTAAATCACATATTATAAATGAGTCTTGGATCACTTAACACGATTCTGAATTTTTTACATTTGTCTGAGCTTTATCTTCAAAGGCTGAAGAATGTGGGCCCGCGGGCCATTCTGAAATCCTGCCCTTTACAGCTCCAGTTTCAACTATGTCGCAGACATGTCTCCACCAAACACAACATCTCGTAATTAGAATGTAAAGCCGGAATACATCAGCAAGCGAAACTCATCTCAGAAACAGATCCTATCTGCAAAGACGAATCAATGGAACTGTGAAATCAACGTAAGACAATTAACAGAGTCTATTTATTTTCAAGGATCAATATTTTTCAAATTTGTATATTTCAAAGACTCTAAACCTGACCGAAAAAAATCAATGAGTAGAAGCATGCTTGCAAGAAGAAGCCACAAAACAAATATAACTGCATGTTCTCTTTACCATATATCTAATATTCAAACGAACAGTTCTGACTGAGACCCGCAAGTGAAAAATGAACTGTGAAGCTAACAAGACACATAGATACAAACTATTAGCCATTGAGAACTTGCACAATCATGCCTGTGTTGGAGTCTGACAATGACAGGAAAAAGCTTTTTAAAACTCCCAGAAAACCATCCACTGCAACCAAAACTCTCCAGAAAACCATCCACTGCAACCAATAACAAAACTCTCCAGAAAACCATCCACTGCAACCAATAACAAAACTCTCCAGAAAACCATCCACTGCAACCAATAACAAAACTCTCCAGAAAACTGACCCCTGGAACCAATAACAAAACTCTTCAGAAACCATCCACTGCAACCAATAACAAAACTCTCCAGAAAACCATCCGCTGCAACCACTAACAAAACTCTCCAGAAAACCATCCACTGCAACCAGTAACAAAACTCTCCAGAAAACCGTCCACTGCAACCAATAACAAAACTCTCCGAAAAACTGTGAGCTGCAAGCAATAACAAAACTCTCCGAAAAACCGTAAACTGCAAAGAATAACAAAACTCTCCAAAAAACCGTAAGTTGCAAGCAATAACAAAACCTTCCGGGAAACCGTCCACTGCAACCAATAAGAAAAAAACTCTCCAGAACACCATCCACTGCAACCAATAACAAAACTCTTTTAAAAAATCCAATGCAACCAATAACGACACTATCCAAAAAAAAAAAAAAAAACCGTCAACTGCACCCAATAACAAAGCTCTCCGAAAAATCGCCCACTCCAACCAATAACAAAACTCTCCAGAAAACCGTCCACTGCAACCAATAACAAAACTCCACGTCTGTTAAGAGACAGCTCTTTCTCTGATGTGCTGGAATGAACTCCAAGCCGCATACTAAAAAGTACGAAGAATTGGAGAGAGGAGATAAAGTATAAACTTACATGAATGCTAAAAAAAAGGAAATAAAATGAATAGAGCACTTAGCTGTAACTTGTAAGAAGCTGTGGCTTGTCTGACGATATGTTCAGAAATGCACATGGTAGAGTGTAGAGAATATTTAAATGGAGACTAATGATGTGTAATGGGTGGGTCGTAATTGAGGGTGGTGGGGGGGGGGAGGGGGGAACGACAGTGGAGTAATGTGGGTATCACTTTCTCTCTCTCTCTCTCTCTCTCTCTCTCTCTCTCTCTCTCGGTCCTGTGAGCTTTTATATGATTAAGGCTCACGCCGAAACGTCACAACTGTGTACTCGTTAAGCAATAAAGCTGTTCCTACTTTTTTCCTAGTTTATACATTTTGGTATCACAGCTTTACTGCAGTGGCTCCGTGTATAGTTATATACTTGTACACTAATTATTGTGTGTTGTCTATGAAAGGCCGAAAGAGTGTTCCAAGTTGTTTATGAAGGTCTGAACGAGTTTTTACGTTATCTCTGAAAGAGTATATGTGCTGTCCATGAAAGCCTAACAAGTGTGCTCAGTTGTCTATGACGGCCTGAAAAGTGTGCCCAGCTGTCTACGACGGCCTGAAAAGTGTGCCCAGCTGTCTACGACGGCCTGAAAAGTGTGCTCAGCTGTCTATGAAGGCCTGAAAAGTGTGCTCAGCTGTCTATGAAGGCCTGAACAAGTCTGTTCATGTTTTCTATGAAAAACTGAACGACTATGTTCATGCTACCTATGAAAGTCAGAATGAATATGATGGTTCTCCTCTCACCCCCACCCCCACATGAATATGATGGTTCTCCTCTCACTCCCCACCCCCGGACCTCGCGAACTTGGTCAACCTGGCAGATTTTGACCGAGAAAGGCGTGTGCCAAGTTCACTATCAAGTTCGAAAATCAGATGTGCATAAAACGGAAGTTTCATCCTCACCCTCCCCCATCCATCCCTCTCTCCTTTGTTCTTTCTCCCTCTCTCTATTACCCCTCTCCCTCTCTGTTTCCCTATTTCTTTCCACCTCTCTCTATCGCTCTCTCTCTCTCTCTCTCTCTCTGAACTTTAAACCATACCATATGTATATCTAAATTACTACTGCCCATTATCTTTCATAACCAGTCACGATATCAGCTTATATTAGGCAGGCAAGGTTAAAAAAAATCAGATAACACGTCGGTGATTAATCATCATCCACACACATTAAGAACAAATTCTATGAATCTACCAATCATATCTAGAAAAAGGCGATAGATCGGCCATACACTAAGGAAACCAGAACACCAGCATAACTAAGCAGGCACTGACATGAACCCCCCCCCCCCCTCCCCCAAAGGGAAACAGAAATCAAGGAGGCCCACAACTACTTGGAGAACGGAAATTATGAAAGTGCTCAGATACAAGAGAGAGAGAGAGAGAGAGAGAGAGAGAGAGGCAGAGAACAAATCCAAGAACGGGGATGACTGGAGAAACTTTATCCGCGACCTATGCTCCCAAAGGAGTAACAGGCAATGATGATGATGATGATGATGATGACTGTTTAACGAAAGAAACCTTCAAGCCTTACACACAAAAGATGGCGCTGAAATCTCTTAGTTTCTACTTCCGGTGTGAGAACGGTATAATTAGGCGCAACATGAAGACGGTTGCGTAATGTGCACTGGTCAAGATCACTTGACATAAGAATGAAAGATACTGATAAACAACTGTTAAGGCTATGTCAAGTCACACGACAAGCTTTACGTTAAACCACCAGTTCAAATATCGCATTACTCTGGTGAACTAGTTCCAACTCTTAAGCTGAAAACGTAGTAAGAAACCCTCCATAGACGTTATTTATTCTAAAACGGTAAAATGTCGATCTCATTTTTTATTTTTAACCGCGAACATTCCTCTTCCTTCAATACCAAAAGTCTAACTTCGCAGAATTGTCTTCTGGATACAATTTAAGGTCAGAGTCAATGTCAGAAATGTCCATAGGAATAAACTGAGCGAAAGAGCACCCAGGCCAAAAAAGAGAAAATGCCCTCTATCATCACGGCAGAAAAGAGCAAGGAATCTTTGTTTTTTTTTCTGCTCCGCACAGGCCATACCAGACTTAAGTAAGTACCAGCTGATGACCAGGCTCTAGACTGGCCCGACTGACATGTGCACGTGTGGCACCGGTAAGACGACAGGGAAACATTCTGCAGGAGTGCCCAGCATACGAAGAGCAGAGAACACAGATGTGGCCAACCTCCTATATCAGTTCAAGAAAAGCTCTATGAGGATGTATACAAACTCATAGTGTGGCCAACTTTCTATATCAGTTCGTCTGTCTGTCTGACTGTCTGTCTGCCTGTCTGTTTGCCTGCCTGTCTGTCTGTCTGCTTGTCTGTCTGTCTGTCGTTATAAATTAAAACAAGTTATTGATGATTATTGCTCAACATTCGTGGTCGTTCCTATAGAAGCGTTTGACGAGAAACAGAGGAAGGAATGCATGCCATCTTTGAAAAAAAAATTATTAACTATGGTCCATGTGCAGCCCATCAGCTCGAAGCAACCTAGGGAAATACCAACTATTATTACAGGAAAACTTAGGGAAATACCAACTATTATTACAGGAAAATTTAGGGAAATACCAACTATTATTACAGGAAAGTTTAGGGAAAAGCCAACTATTATTACAAGAAAGTCTAGGGAAATACCAACTATTATTACAGGAAAGTTTAGAGAAATATCAACTCTTATTACAGGAAAGTTGAGGGAAATACCAATTATTATTACAGGAAAGTTGAGGGAAATACCAACTATTATTACAGGAAAGTTTAGAGAAATATCAACTATTATTACAGGAAAGTTGAGGGAAATACCAACTATTATTACAGGAAAGTTGAGGGAAATACCAACTATTATTACAGGAAAGTTTAGAGAAATATCAACTATTATTACAGGAAAGTTGAGGGAAATACCAACTGTTATTACAGGAAAGTTGAGGGAAATATCAACAATTATTACAGGAAAGTTGAGGGAAATACCAACTATTATTACAGGAACATTGAGGGAAATAGCAACTATTATTACTGGAAAGTTGAGGGAAATATCAACAATTATTACAGGAAAGTTGAGGGAAATACCAACTATTATTACAGGAAAGTTGAGGGAAATACCAACTATTATTACTGGAAAGTTTAGAGAAATATCAACTATTATTACAGGAAAGTTGAGGGAAATACCAACTGATATTACTGGAAAGTTTAGGGAAATATCAACAATTATTACAGGAAAGTTGAGGGAAATACCAACTATTATTACAGGAACATTGAGGGAAATAGCAACTATTATTACTGGAAAGTTTAGAGAAATAGCAACTATTATTACAGGAAAGCTTAGGGAAATAGCAACTACTATTACTGGAAAGTTTAGGGAAATAGCAACTATTATTACAGGAAAGTTTAGGGAAATAGCAACTATTATTACAGGAAAGTTTAGGGAAATAGCAACTATTATTGTTAAAGTTTATCTCAGAAAATAGCAAGAAAGTAAGCTGGAGCTGCTGGTGGGACCTGTGTTTTTGGAAGAGCTTTCTAGAGCTTCCTGGTGAAGTCATAAATAATTTGTATCTGAAATCATCAACTGAAATAACATTTGTGTCAGGAAATATTCGTTTATTTGTTGTTATCCAGTGTGCACTGGATATACACACACATATATGTATATATACACACTCATATATGTACATACATATATATATATACACACACACATATATATATATATATATATATATATATATATATATATATATATGTCTGTGAGACCTGGACATTTAACAAAACATCTGAGAAACACATAAATGCCTTTGAATGTAAATGCTACAGAAGAGTTCTTCAAATATCATGGACACAAAAAAAAGAACAAATATATCCATACTACAAGAACTTAATATTGAAGAAGGTTGGCTAGTAAAGAGGATTAAAGAGAGAAAACTTACATATTTTTGACACATTAAACGTTATGATAATTTAGAGAAGACTATCTTGGAAGGATACATAGTAGGAATGAGAGGAAAACCAAGGCAAAGATGGCTGCAAGTCATCGCCGATAATCTGCATTGTATGCATTAGCAGCACGGCATCTTGCTTACAACCGTGAGACCTACAGGGGAGCTGTTAGGGAGGAAAAGTTCCGCAAGGGACATGCAGACTACTGACTGACTGAGGTCACGTGTATATGTTTGCGTCTCAGAAATTTCGATATCATGACCTCGTTCCCTTTCGGGGGATTTTGAAAGGGGGGGGGGTGGGTCACGATTTTTGGCCAGACAAGCAATGACGGTTTGGAGGGAGGAGGGAAGGATAGCCAAGTTGATTAATGCATCGATCTTACTCTCGTGACTAGAGGGCGGCTCGTCCTGCTGAAGTCCGTGGTTCAAGTCCCAGGTATTTCTTTTGTCATCTTTTCTTTCTCTCGTATCTAAACTGCTTTGTCAACGATTTTTACGAATTGATGCAACATACTTACGACTTTTAAAATATTTTTTGAAATACACATAAGAATTGTTCGTGTGTACATGAGATCAAAATAAAAATAAAATTAAAAAAAAATTATTCAGAATTTTATAAAAATTGGAATATACCATTTAAGCAATAGTTTTGGGGAAAGGTGATGGAAACTTTCAACAACAACAACAACAACAACAAATTAAAACCCCAGTATGTATATAAAAAATATATTCTGCTAGCATCTTCACTTTTGCGTGCCGGAGAATTTATATGTAAATGATATACACTGCGCTGGTTTATCTCTACTTTCATGTGTTGATGAAACCTTAGAAAAACTCCAGATCTAAGAACTCAGACTTTCAAACAAAGGCGGAGGATCAAACTGAACAAAATTAACACAAATCACTGTGACACAGCGAAACCAGTTGTGAAACAAACTTCTGTCGGTATAATCTCTCTCTCTCTCTCTCTCTCTCTCTCTCTCTCTCTCACTCTCTGAATCTTAAGTGCCCAGGGCACATGGGTCTTCCGCAAGGGTTTTCCACAAATGCCTGTCCTTTGCCTTTTTATCTAATCTTGCCCAGGTGAGCCTTCTATTGCTCAATATTCTTTCTGTTGTTCTTCTCCATGTCTCTTTTGGTCTACCCTTACTTCTGTTCCCCTGTGGTGTCCATCTTAGTGCTAATTTTTGGTAGTGAGTTGTCAGTCATTCGGAGCACATGTCCCAACCATCGCCAGCGTCTTTCCTCAATAACTGCTGTCAGTGGCTTCATCTGCATTTCTGTCAACAAGATGGTATTTCTTATGGTGTTTGACCGAAATATTTTTCTAACTCTTCGTAAACATTTAGTCTGGAAAGAATTCAACTTGTTTTCTATGGTTCTTGTGATTTTCCAGCAGTCACTTCCATAGAGTAGTACACTTAGAACATTACTCTTAAATATCCTGATTTTCCTATTCATGCTTAGTTTTTTTAGATTTCCATATAGTCTGCAGCATTGCAAAAGCCTGGTTTGCTCTAGTAAGTCTGCTGTTGATGTCCTCTGTGCTGTCTCCATTTTCTGCTACTCTACTGCCAAGGTATACAAATTCATTGACCTCCTCCACTAACTTGCTATCTACTCTGAGTACATTTCTGTTGTTCACATTTTGCTTCATTAACTTTGTCTTTCCTACGCTGATCTTTAGTCCTATGTTGTTTGCATTCTGAGTTAGCTTGTTTATTTTATCTTACATATCTTTGACCAAGGATTAATTAAGAGGAAGTGACATTTATTGAGAGGAAGTGACATTTATTGAGAGAAAGTGACATTTATTGAGAGGAAGTGACATTTATTGAGAGGAAGTGACGAGTTCTAAATAAACCCTCTGTTTAATTACCCAGTTAACTGAAATAGGCAGGGCAGATTGTGGGGGAGGGGGGGGGGCAACTTCAGGGTCTTTCAAAATATGTTGGAAATTATAAGATTAACATGAGATAAGCGTCAAACTTGCAGTACTCCGTTATAATTAAATCTTTAATACATTAATGAAAAGCTGTTGATCTACTGATATTAATTTGAAGAGTATTTGCACATAAGAGGCAAAACTAGCAAGCCAAATAAAACAAAACAACAAAAAATTTGGGGAAATGTTCGTAAATTTCCACCACAACTCCTTTATGAAAATGTCTTGTTTAGTTTTTTTCTAAACTTGACAAAAATATTGATACAACTGTATTAATTAGAAGTTGTGAAACACAGCGATAGAATTAAGAGTACAGAGGGGGGATAAAATATGCTTCGCCTTGCAAAACCTGTTAAAAATCTAAAATCCTGTCCCACAACACCATAATAACATTCTACACAATAATAAGACCAGCCGTCATGTATGGAGTACACCAAAGAAAAATGAACATCAAATGCAGGTCTTTGAGAACAAGATCCTGAGAAAAATCCATAGGCCCATAAAGAATACCTACAGGGAAGAATGAAGAGCCAGAAAGAACACTGAACTTGACAATTTAAATCACAGCGGATTATAAATGTCTTGAAACTGAACAAATTATGCTGGTTGGGCCATGTAGAAAGAATGGAAGAGAACAGACAAACGAAAATGACGTATGTTCAAAAGATGAAGGAAACAAGACCGAGAAGTAGACCAACACAGAGATAGGGAGGCAACATAGAAGAGGATATACAGGAAACTGGTGTCACAAACAGAAAAGAGAAGATTAGGTGCAGGAAGGAATAGAGGCGAACTTTATCTGTGGCAGTGACCCTTAATGGCTCGGGAAAATGAGGAAGAAGAAGAAATACAGAGAAATTTTATCAAACTATACATATATGTTTCACTTTAGAACAACTGAAGAGATATGGATTTAATATTACTGAATATGACAAGATGAGAGATAGGATAGAGACTTTGCTTGAAAGACCTGAAGTGAATCCAAGATACGGGTTTCGTTGAAGACTCCACCACCCTAGACTCTCATGTCGAACTCAACCCTGACAATCAGACTGAAGGAGCAGTCCTGCCTATTACAGACCTCCTCCCAGAACTACGAAAACGTTTTGGCAAGTTTCGACTAGCCGGCCCTCCATTTACCCTACCCATCACCCCTTGCGTAGACATCCTTGCTAGCAACAAAAAAAAGTCCTGAAGCTACTATGTATAAGATGGTCACGGAAAATAACAAACGCTGACGAAACAAAATCCACAGAGAATATAACCGAGACTAAATTACATATAATATTTACAGAATGCCCTTTTGTTTAATTTGCAAGAAGTAAAACATCAGTGAAGCCTAAGCAGCTGTGATCAGAAGCAGTGAGAAATAGAATGCTCTAACTGCATAGAACATCAGTGGCTTGTAACGCTTATTAAGTGACGCACGTGGCGTGGAGCCAGTGTAAGCAAACACTCGGGTCCAGGAAATCCCTATTTTAGGAGTGTCAGGCCCGATGTTAAGGTTAACATGTAGAGAAGCCAGGCTGCTGCAACTACGGCTTCAGCGTTCTCTTATTATTTTCTTATTTGACTTAGAACAGGTCATAAACCCGCATGATGAAGCACGTAGGATACACAAGCAAGCACCCTGCAGATAGCTTGTTTTATAAAACGGTGCTCACAAGACAAAACCGATGCGATCGTCATGCCTCGGTGCGTCAGAAACGGAGCGGAACTTCATCATCACACCTCCAACCCCTCCACAACCTAAAGCGGCTCCTGGACACGATCTTGTGAGTTGGTACAGGAGAGAGAACTAAAATGCGCCTCCGCCCTATAGCAGCGCCCGCTGTTAATTGCCAAAGGATCCAAAATCAGATCATTTCGTTCAGAACATTCTCTGGAACCAAACTGACGCGAGAGTAAAACCAAAGTTAATGGACCAACACTTGATAAGCACTGCACTAAGGAGCAAAGGTCATCGATTACCTTCTTTGTTTTTTTTTTTTTTTTACTAGGAAGTGCATTACAATTCTCGCCTCTTCTAACACCTGCTGCTATGATTGATTGAAGCTTTTGATTGACGTCAACGTGCGCCTGGTACGGAAACTCGAAAAAGATGGTGGTGCAGGTACTAGGTGAACTTCTTCAATTTTTTTTCTAATAGAACATTAATATATTAAAGTTCACACAAAACATATTTAAATTACGATTCTATGAAGCCAGCAAGCCAGCGCTGCCTAGTTTAATGGTTTCATATGGGCTCAGTTGTATCTTATTTAAAAAGTTACATGCGAAGTTCGTGTTATTTGACGCAACAATTCACAGTGACAATATAAATTTTCCGATTCAATGGTTTCACGTGAAGTTAGTGTTATCTGACGCACCAGTTCACAGTGACAACATATTTTCCGATTAAATAGTTTCACGTGAAGTTAGCATTATCTGATCCAACAGTTGCACGTGAAGTTAGTGTTATCTGACTCAACAATTTACTGTGAAGACAGTATAACCTGATTCAACATTTCCCTTGTGAAGACAGAGCTACCTGATTCAAACAGTGTCTTGTGAAATCAGTGCTAACTCACAACTTCCCTACCATATAAATATTTTCTTGCGAAATCCGAGCTGTCTGACTCAACAGTTTCTGACTCGGTATATCCCTTCTTGGAGTCAGTGCTGCCATATTCGGACTGTTTCTTTGATAACGTTAGTTCATTAGTTTCGATGTTTACTTTTTTTTTAATCAACAAAAATGGACGCAACATCCTGGTCACCATTTCTATCACAAAAATACTATCATTATCAGCATCATTACAATCATCATTCGATACTGTACAGATAGGCACGAGTCATCAATCATATAAACGTATCTCAGCGACCCCATATCTGATATGCTAGCGTTAGGGGGTTAGCGAACTATATCTGATCAAGACAATGTTCCAACTCTCCGTTGGTACCCCCCCCCCCCCCGCAACAGGTCTGGCCCTGACCTTCCTAACTCGGAAGGGATCGCCAGAGTCTTCATGGCAGAGGGAGTCTGCTGTTTGACTCCACTTACGGACCTAATAAAAAAGTCGCCTCAATCCGCTCCCAGACCGACACAATGCTAGGCTTCTACACCTTCACGGCATCGGTTGTAAAGAACACTAGCTCGTAGTTCCAGGGAGTGTGCAGGCAGGACAAGACAAGGCAAGGCAAGGCAAGGCAAGACAAGACAAGACAAGACAAGACAAGACAAGGCAAGGCAAGACAAGGCAAGGCAAGACAAGACAAGGCAAGGCACGATACGACACGACAAGACAAGGCAAGGCAAGGCAAAACAAGCAAAGGCAAGGCAAGACAAGGCAAAACAAAGAAAGGCAAGGCAAGACAAGACAAGACAAGACAAGGCAAGGCAAGGCGAGGCAAGGCAAGGCAAGGCAAGACAAAACAAGACAAGACAAGGCAAGGCAAGGCAAAACAAAGAAAGGCAAGGCAAGACAAGACAAGACAAGACAAGGCAAGGCAAGGCAAGGCGAGGCAAGGCAAGACAAGACAAGGCAAGATACGACACGACAAGACAAGGCAAGGCAAGATACGACACGACAAGACAAGGCAAGGCAAGGCAAGACAAGACGAGGCGCAAGGCAAGGCAAGGCAAGAAACGACAAGACAATGCAAGGCAAGGCAAGACAAGACAAGATACGATAAGACAAAGCAAGACAAGACAAGGCAAGGAAAGGAAAGACAAGACAAGGCAAGGAAAGGCAAGGCAAAATAAGACAAGGCGTAGCAAGGCAAGGCAAGGCAAGGCAAGACAAGACAAAACAAGACAAGACAAGGCAAGGCAATGCAAGACAGGGCAAGACAAGGCAAGGCAACACTAACCTGTTCTGGTTTTCTTATGTGCTCCATTAATTCTGAACTTTTCTATCACATGCTTATATCGCTCGCCCTCATAAGACTTACATGGAACAGTTGTGGCAGTAAATATTTTAGTTTATGAAGACTGACTTGAAAATATACAAATTTTTATTAAAAATTAATAGATAAAGGGACTAGTTGCCCCGAATTATATGGGACGGTACTGTATGTTATGGATTTGTCCGGAAAATCATATTACTTTCGTCGGAACACATAAGTGTCCCTTATTGTAAAACACAAGTCCCATATTGTCCCGTATTCTTTTTTTTTTAAATCGCCGTTACGTTTGAAAAATATCCTGAATGTTTTAATTACCTCAGCGGAAATTTTGCTATTTTGAAGAAAATTCGCTATGCAGATAAGTACTTAATGCCTGATTAGCATATTTGTTAAGTTAAGTTATAATTTTTTTGGATAAAAATTTAATATAACGTTAGCTCTCTCTCTCTCTCTCTCTCTCTCTCTCTCTCTCTCTCTCTCTCACTACCACCTGCTTAAATTCCCCCCTATCTGAACTTAGAAAAGATGGTCGCAAAGGGAAATTTGAAACTGAAAAATAAACGCAAGACAGTCAATGGGTTTCATCATAAAGTCTTCAACAGAGAATATATATACTGTATAATTAAAAGAATGGAACTGAATGCTGGAAAATCATAAGAACTATAGCAAACAAGTTAAATTATTTCCAGACTAAATGTTTACGAAGAATTAGAAAAATATTTTGGCCAAACACCATAAGAAATAACATCCTGTTGGGAGAAATGCAGATGAAGCCATTGACAGTAGTTATTGAGAAAATGCGCTGGCGATGGTTGGGACATGTGCTCCAGATGACTGACGACACACTACCAAAAACAGTACTAAGATGGACACCACAGGGCAACAGAAATAAGGGTAGGCCAAAGGAGACATGGAGAAGAACAACAGAAAAGATGTTGAGCAAGAGCGGAAAAAAACCAAAGGACAGGCGTTTGTGGAAAACCTTTCGGAAACCCCCATATGCCACAGACAGACAGACGGACGGACGGACAGACGTACGGACAGACAGACAGACGGACGGACAGACAGACAGGAAATATAGAAACATAATAACAACATGCGGTAACCCCTGCGACTTTCCTTCATCTAACTTATATCGACTATGCTCTTTATTCCAGCATTATGTGAAGTTGTGGAAGCAGTTGTTTGGGCAATGGAATTTAACCCACCACACTACACAAAGATTTTCAAAGGCATTACTGGCCTTGCTCCATAGGCGAATGTTAAATGTTCAAATAAATTATATACTTGTTTGCGTCACGTTTTAAGTCATACAACAGTTCCCTCCCCCTCGCTCCTTCCTTCTTTGGTATCCGCGGCCATTTGGTTCCGAGCATTACCGCGGCTGCTTGAAACTGCAGATAATACCAAACCCTACATAACATACTTTTTCACATACATGTGATAGAGTTTAATTTAAAAATTATACACATAAAGGCATATTAACGCTTTCCTTTGGCTCGACAGATGTGCCAACATCACAACTTTTTTTTTTTACTATGGGGCCTTATTTAAGTTAAATATATTATATAAAGGACTGTACAAAAGTTAAAGTGATACCTGAAGCGTGGTTACTGTTTACACTGCGGATGCTACAGTGTAACTATGTTAGCGGGAGACTCCGAAGAGCAGGTAGGCGGTCGCGCCAGCGATTTATTCATTCAAATTAATGGTTCTGTCATTTTTTTCGATTTTTTAAAAGAAATATTATCAAACCGCGGATAAATGAAACCTATGGTTTCTGGTTGGGATGGGTGTGGGGGGGGGGGGGGAAGAGAGAGAGAGAGAGAGAGGGAGAGAGAGAGAGAGGAAGAGCGAAAGGGAGGGGGGGGTGTTAGTTTACTTTAATTTATTATCTCATTTTTTAATGGGCTATAGTTGATAATAATGGTATAAAATGTCCTGATTCAACTTCCAAACTGTAAACTCAGTGTTTCCCAACCTGGGGCATACGCCCCAACTGGAGGCAATTTGAATTTTTTTTTGGGGGGGGTGGGGGTGGGGGAGGGGGTAATTAGAATATATTTATATTACACTTTTTTCAGAACTTGCTTGACTATTATACTGTGGGTATATGTGTGTGTGGGGGAGGAGGGGGTTGGGTTGAGGGGGACATCAAAAACTATGAGGCGTTGAGGTGGGCGGGGAGGGGGTGATCAAAAAAAGGTTGGGAAACATTGTGTTAACTGAACATGGCGGTTACTACCCCTACCCAACAAAGTCATTAGAATTAGTCTCAAGGTCGTTCACTTGCTCCAAAAGTTAAACATGGACCGTCAGGTTCGTTTGTTTATCCGGGCAGGTTTTTGTGTCAACACCGCGACGCGGAGGACAGTACGACAGCAACGTGATGGCGGATAGTGGGTGGTTGAGGGGGGGGGGGGGGTTAAGCTGCCTGGCAGTCTTGCGCTTGCTTCATTCATTCTGTGCTAGCCTTCATAGCAATGATTCACTGCACAAGAACTCACCATTACACGTTTTGTTATACAATCTCATGATACAGTGAGTACGTTAACTGAACCTGCAATGAAAACACAGAAGAAGAAGAAGAAGAAGAAGGAGACGAAGAAGAAGAAGAAGAAGGGTTTCTCGGAACAAGGAAACAGCCACTAAAGCTGCCAATTTACGCAGAAAACACCTAAATCTAGTAGATTTTGGCACTCAGCAACGGGAAGGAAGCTCAGATCGATTCATTCATTTGCATGTTCCTTGCGGAACTTTGCCTACCTAACAGCACTCCTGCAGACCTCTCGGTTGTGAGGAAGATGGCCTGCTGCTGATGCATCCATTTGCAGATCATCCTCTTTGCTAGCCAGCCTTCTTCAATATTAAGTTCTTGCAGTACGAATGTAATTTTTTTTGTGTCCATGATATTTGAAGAACTCTTCTGTGGCATTTACATTCAAAGGCATTTATGTGTTTCTCAGCTGTGTTATTAGGTGTCCAGGTCTCACATGCATATGTTGCGATGGGAAAGATGAATGCCCTTAAAAATCAGCCAGCACCTGGTAAAGTTTTTGCTGATGTAATACCTGATCTCCACCTTCTTTGCACTAAAATGTAATCTAATTGAGTCTTGGTTTTCCCATCAGGTGCTGTCCATGTGTGAAGTCTTCTTGGATATTGTTTAAAAAGTGTTTTAGCGATCATTAGCTCATTTTCCAAGCAAAACGCCATTAGATTGTCACCTGCCTCATTTCTATGTCCTACGCTAAATTTCCCCCACAGCATATCCTTCGCATTCTGCTCTTTCTGTATCGATCTTTCAGATCGACTAGTGAGGGAAAAATTTGGCTGAGAGTAATATTAATGGTTTCAAGACCCTATCTTGGTTTTATATTTAAGGTTTGGAGACGATAATGAGGAATTAGGCTTTTTCGTATTCTGTGTGAGTTGGCAACACTTGACGAACCACAAAGAAAGATTCGGCTGATTGACGAAGACTAAAAAAAAAACATTAATTCTATAAACTTTCAACAGTGAGAAATGAAACCTTTGAAAAGAAAAACTGATCACGTTTCAGATCAAGATATATTCAAAAGAAGGCCGGACCCAAGGACACATATGACTCATTCTGAGCCCCCCAGAAATTCCACTGCGCGAAAAAAAAAATATTCTAAACAGGCAAGACAGAAATCAGAACTGAAAATAAATCTAATTGCGGCACGACATTACGAAATTCCATCATCAGATTCGCCTAGAGTTTTGAATATCACTTTCCACACAAAATTATTTTGCCTTTGTGCCTTCGCAAGCACGAAACACAACAAGCTCGCTGGTTTATGCAGATTGTGCAACGTGATAGCTGGTTCTGCGTCACCGGCATCTATCTGGCTCGAAGCTGCCAGCACACAACAATAGTTTCTCTAGTATCAATCACTCTATCTTCTGACTGGGCTATATGTGGGAGTAATCTCCTCTTGTTACTCTGTCATTGCCTAGTTACAGATAGATGGGAGTTGGCAAATATCCTCTTTTGGTTATTTCTTCTTCCTTCTTTGTCCTTGTTTTTCATGTTTTTTTTTCTGAACCTTTTGTTCTTTTTCTTCTGTTTCAAAATCTTAGCTTATTATTGTTTCTGGTAAATTTTTTCTTCTTCCATTTGTTCTTGTGGGGGTTTTTCCCCCTTCTGTTTCGGGATCTTAGTTTCTTCTTGTTTCTGGTGCATTCTTTTCTTCCATTCCTTTTTGTTCTTCTGTTTTTGGATCTTAGTTTCTTCTTGTTTCTGGTGCATTCTTTTCTTCCATTCCTTTTTGTTCTTCTGTTTCTAGATCTTAGTTTCTTCTTGTTTCTGGTGCATTATTTTCCTCCATTCATTTTTTGTTAATCTGTTTCTGGATCTTAGTTTCTTCTTGTTTCTGGTGCATTCTTTTCTTTCATTCCTTTTTTTTTTTGAGACAACGAAAACAACAGGCCGTGACCCGGTGGTACTACAAACCGGGCCCACCCGTAACGAGATGCGGACCTTACCCCCGGCAGTCAATGTGCAGGGCGGGCCTCAAACACCTCGTTGGTTCCAAAATAACAAAGTGTACATTCTACAGAGTGCAGAACTACACTTTGATCTTAGCCAAAAGGCCTTTTCTTTCATTCCTTTTTGTTTTTCTGTTTCAGGATGTCAGTTTATTCTTGCTTCAGCTACAATTTTTTTTTCTTCTTCCATTTGTTTCTGTTCTTTTGTTTCTACATCTTAGTTAGTTTGTTTTTTTTTAATGTCCCTGTTTTTGCCTTTTCTTGCCTTCCATCTTATTTCTTACCGTATATGGCATCCCTTTTAGGATTATTTTATCTTATTCTGTTGTTTTTATTTCACTTGTTGGACCAAACCTTGCCATGCACTGTCTTATATCCTGTTATCAAGTGCTCTGCTTGTCTCTCTTAACAATTAACGGTGAACATACTTGCACTAACTTCAGTGAACATTTTAGGGAAGAAATTAGTATTCTAAAATCTTCATTACCGACCCCAAATTGCGACCTGAGCGTGTTGAAAACTTTCAGCGACAGTAAATGTGTAAAGCTAAAACAAATTAATATTCCTTTCCTCACAGTCGGTGAGGTTTATAACTACGTCCGGTCCTTAAAGAACACTAACTCAGCAGGATGTGATGACATTAGTAACAAGATACTACGCTACGCTGCACCAGTTATCACAGACACACTAACATACTTATACAACTTGTGTATTGACAAAAAATATTTCCCTGACGCTTTTAAACTCGCCAAAGTTTTTCCTCTTTTTAAATCTGGACAGACTAGTGACCTCTCAAACTATAGACCCATATCCATTCTGTCATCACTATCTAAACCTCTTGAAAAACATATACAGAAGTTAACTCTGCTCCACATGCAAGAAAACAGTCTACTAATAGACAGTCAGTCAGGTTTTAGACCAAATTACTCCTGCCACACAGCATTAACTAAAATGACAGAAAGCTGGCTGTCTAATATAAATGATGACAAATTGTGTGGTGTTGTCTTTGTTGATTTTAAGAAAGCCTTCGATATGATTGATCATGGAATTCTTGCAAAAAAGCTGGAAGGCTATAGATTACATCCTGACCTAACAAAATGTATTACATCTTTTCTCTCAGGTAGAAAACAAGTAGTTTGCTTTAGAAACAAAATATCTGGCTCGTCTGTGGTTGATACCGGTATTCCTCAAGGCTCCATTCTTGGTCCTCTTCTCTTTGCTATCTATATTAACGACCTACCACTACATTTAAAGCACTCTTCATGTGATCTTTTCGCTGACGACTGTACTGTTTACAATAGTGACTATGACATCAATAACCTACAGACAACGCTCCAAAATGATATAAACAGTTTGATTAAATGGAGTAATAAAAATGGTATGTTGATAAACACCAACAAAACAAAATCCATGCTCATCACTACAAGACAGAAACTGCAAAATGCAACTAAAACTTCACTACAGCTTTGTGCTGGGACTAAGGCAATAGAAAATGTTCATGAACATAAAACCCTAGGACTCATCATTGATCAGCATTTAACTTGGAATTCTCACGTACATAACCTAACAAATTTGATTGCACAGAAAGTTTACCAATTAGCCAAGATTAAACACTTTATCGACAAAAACACAAGAAAAATATACTACATATCACACATACAAACACACTTAGATTACTGTTCCACAATCTGGGATGGATGCTCAGTCTCAAACACAAAAAGGCTCCACTCACTTCACAAGCGAGCATTAAATCTTATTTATGACAAACACCCAGTACAGACTGTAGATAAACATAAACAACTCAAAATTCTACCCCTCAAAAATAGAATCATTTTTAACAAAGTTAAGTTTGTTCACAGAATTCTGTCGCACAATGCTCCGCCTTACTTGTGGTCACTGTTTACGTATAACACTAAACATAGCCAGCGTTTAAAAAACTGTCTTCTTCCTAAACCCAGAATTGATATGTACAAGAAAAGCCTTGCATACTCTGCAGTACAGCTCTGGAACACCCTCCCCTACAATTTAAAATCCATTGGTAATACTTCATCCTTTAACTCAAACCTGTTTCATTATTTACTTGCATGTAATTATATGCCTCCATAAAATAGCCAGCACTCTCTCAACACATGGCTCGTAAACCATCAAGTACTTCAGTGACATAGTTAGGAAAGCAACTTGTTAGATATTGTTAGAAATTATTTTAATGTTTGTTTAAAAAAATATGTTAGAAGATCCGTATTTACAATGTATTTTTATTTATGTATATGTCTGCGTGTGTATGTGTGCGTGAGTGCTATTTTATTAGGTTAATTACTTCTTCTCTTTTACCTTGAATGTAGTAGTTAAATCTTACACTCTTTTGATATGTTTTTACTAATTTAATTTGTATTTTTGTACTAAATCAAGTGTGTGGGAAGAATGAAAGATGGAGTGATGAAGGGCAGAATGTAAGACGGGCCTGCGTGCCCAATTCTTTACCCTTGAAAAATAAAGATTATTCATTCATTCATTCATTCATTCTTATTACTGAGTATTAACTCCCCTTTTATTAAGGATTAACTCTTTTCGTCTCTACCGGCTGATCTTCGCCATTTAATGCTTTTTTTTCCATATAATATTTTTTTTCTAATACCAGATGTTGTCTTAACGTCTGATGTTGTCTGTCTCGCTGGATAGTATTATGGGTAAATATTTTGTAATTAAAAGCTAAATAAATATCCAGACGACCATGTTTGTTTCAAACTTATGAACAACAGCAGAAAATTGGATTAATGTGAGCCTAGATGACAGTGCTGAGTCGGAGAAGTGGAACTGGAAGCAATTTTAAGTAGAGCTGTGGTCGGTAGAAATACACCATTTATGTAAGAGTCGAAGTCATGAAACTGGGAGCAATATGAAAGTGGAGTCGTGGTCGATAGAAATACACCATCTATGTAAGAGTCGGAGTCAAGAATCTGGGAGCAATATGAAAGTGGAGTCGTGGTCGGTAGAAATACACCATTTATGTAAGAGTCGGAGTCATGAAGCTGGGAGCAATATGAAAGTGGAGTCGTGGTCGGTAGAAATACACCATTTATGTAAGAGTCGGAGTCATGAAGTTGGGAGCAATATGAAAGTGGATCGCGGTCGATGGCCATGTACCATTTATGTAAGATTCGTAAGTCGTGGATTTGGAAGCAAGTTTAAGTGGAGCCATGGTGGTCGGTAGAAATGTACCATGGATGTATAAGTCGGAGTAGGAAAGTAAAAAAAAAAAAAAATAGGGGAGTTGGAATCTAATCTCTGGCTTATCGACTCCACGTCTCTGATTTATACAGCCACTATCAGTGGGGCAGAGACACACTTGTCATTACCATATCATACCTCAGAGTAGTTCTTTTGGTAAACAGGATATTGGGATATTATAACTTGGCCACCAGACATCAACTTCTTTTTTTACATGGTGGTGGAGCTTGTGAAGAAATCTGCTTCATGGGAACTATATAAAACAACTTTAGTTCGATTCCTATTGCATATGATCTATATTTATGGTTTTCAAAACCTGAAGCTCACACCTAAAGGAATATACACCAATAAACCTGTGTTCAGGAACAATCGGTAGATAGAGTATACATCAACATACCTGTTTTCAGAAACAATGGGTAGATAGAGCATACACCAACATACCTGTGTTCAGGAACAATGGGTAGATAGCGTATACACCAACATACCTGTGCTCAGGAACAATTGGTAGATAGAGCATACACCAACATACCTGTGTTCAGGAACAATTGGTAGATAGAGTATACACCAACATACCTGTGCTCAGGAACAATTGGTAGATAGAGCATACACCAACATACCTGTGTTCAGGAACAATGAGTAGAAAGAGTATACACCAACAAACCTGTGTTCTGGAACAATAAGTAGATAGAGTATACACCAACAAACATGTGCTCTGGAACAATGAGTAGATAGAGTATACACCAACATACCTGTGTTCAGGAACAATGAGTAGATAGAGTATACACCAACAAACCTGTGTTCTGGAACAATGAGTAGATAGAGTATACACCAACAAACCTGTGTTCTGGAACAATAAGTAGATAGAGTATACATCAACAAACATGTGCTCTGGAACAATGAGTAGATAGAGTATACACCAACAAACCTGTGTTCTGGAACAATAAGTAGATAGAGTATACACCAACAAACATGTGCTCTGGAACAATGAGTAGACAGAGTATATACCAACAAACATGTGCTCTGGAACAATAAGTAGATAGAGTATACACCAACAAACATGTGCTCTGGAACAATGAGTAGATAGAGTATACACCAACATACCTGTGTCCTGGAACAATGAGCAGAAAGAGTATACACCAACAAACCTGTGTTCTGGAACAATAAGTAGATAGAGTATACACCAACAAACCTGTGTTCTGGAACAATAAGTAGATAGAGTATACACCAACAAACATGTGCTCTGGAACAATGAGTAGATAGAGTATACACCAACAAACATGTGCTCTGGAACAATAAGTAGATAGAGTATACACCAACAAACATGTGCTCTGGAACAATGAGTAGATAGAGTATACACCAACAAACATGTGCTCTGGAACAATGAGTAGATAGAGTATACACCAACATACCTGTGTCCTGGAACAATGAGTAGAAAGAGTATACACCAACAAACCTGTGTTCTGGAACAATAAGTAGATAGAGTATACACCAACAAACATGTGCTCTGGAACAATAAGTAGATAGAGTATACACCAACAAACCTGTGTTCTGGAACAATAAGTAGATAGAGTATACACCAACAAACATGTGATCTGGAACAAAGGGCAGATAGAGGGCCCGGATGGCTTCTCCTGTTTTAAGGCCTAGGGAAAGTGGGTGGCGGGCAGTGTAGCACTACCATACAAAATTCCACTTGGAGACCCTGCCAGCGTATATGTATATCTATCACGGGAGATAACTTAAGCCACTTTCTTCATTTGCGTGCACAAACCATCATGTGCTTTCACCAAACGATAAAGCTACTCGGGGGGGGGGGGGGGGGCACCATGTGTTGGTAATTTCAAATGCCCTCTTGACGTGCCCTCACCGAATGATACGGACGCTGAGATTTACTTTCTTTCCTGATAGAGGTCGCCAGTGTTAAGCTGGTGATTGTTATCAGTAAGACCATCCATAGGATTTAATCTGATTTTTTGAAAGTTGATTATCTGTATTCGTGTTGATGAAAACACTATCACCGGTTATCTATTTGTGATGGCAGGTAACACAACGGTGCATACACGCTGAGTCATTGAGTGCACAGGTTCTGATTTTTTCTCAGTTACTGGTAGCTTCTTATTGTGCTTTTACCGCAGTGGTTCCAAAACCCGAGGCTGGGACCCCCCGCCCCAGATTAGGGTTGGGGAAAGGGTTTAAGAAAAGGCTACGAAAAAAAATTATTAAAAGTGTGGGAAAAGGGGGTTGGTGAGAGTTAGGGGGTATAAGTTTTTTTTTTAAAATTACATGATTTTTTAATGGAAACCCTACCCTTTTATGTTTTTAAGCCTAAATATTGAAACAATAATAACCAAACTGGCTACTGTGCCTTGAAATAATCGGCGTTGATTTTTTTTTCATGGGCTATGTGTCATGTACAACTGCTGTCCTAAGGCCATTGAGTTTAATGGCTACCTTTAAGAAATTCCAAAAAACCCGGGAATACACTGAATATTTTGTTTGTATTATCCTATAAATCAGTGGCTCCCAATGAAGAAAAGTCCGTGGACCCCCTGCTGTTTCAAAATACAGGCCACAACCCGCCAAACTTTGTAAAAGTTTTATCCAGGTTCCAGTAACATCAAACATCAGCCTCTACTCTAGCATCCTCTTTGTTCTTCTTGCGTTTGCCAAGCTGTAGGTCGCTGACGTATTAGTTTAGTACCAAGGGTGCAAATCCGTGCACATCTCTTCTACACAGAATTCACAGAAGCAAAGGTTGTTAAACATTTCACGGTGAAAGTTTTTAAAAAAAAAGGACCTTGAGTTTTTGTCACGGACTCGCGAGGACCACTAATTAGGAACCGCTGCATCACTGGTTCCGAACAGAACACTATCGTCTCTGTGGGTGGGTGGGGGGGGGGGGGGGGGGGAGCGGGAGATGAGAAAAAAAAAGGAAAGACACGGGCCGTCATAATCAACTGAACTGTGTGTTTATATGTATGTGTGCGTGTGTGTACACGGAGATATGGTCTACAAGGTCACGGACGGCAAAACAGAAAACAAAAGTTTGAAAACCACTGCTATAAATAATCACACAGAATCGATACACTGGGGTCCAAGATGACAGAGTTGGAGAACTCGTAGCTTTCTCATATCTACAATATATACTTTAGCTCTTTCGGAAACCAGAAAATTACGGGCATGAAAACTACTCACAGAAAAACGAAAGTCCTCACAGTCATAAATGTCAGCAATAAAATTCAGTATACAGAAAAGTTGTCCTCGGAACGTACTGACAGAGGAAAAACTACAAAATCTAGGCACATGATCTTTTATTTAGAATGTCCCAATATTAAATGAAAGCGAAAGGGCAACATAAATGACAACTATAGCACACACAAACAAACAAAAAAAAAACTGATAGCGCTTGGAATGTCTGCAAAATTTTAGCAGTGATTACCAACTAGTCGCGCTGTGAAGGGTTTGTTGATGTGCCGGGGGGGGGGGGGGGGGGAATAAGCTTTTTTACTCGATTTTAAATGCTGAAATATGCACATAAAATCTGTTGGTGTGCTGCAGCAATCTATTTAGAGTCATGGTGTGAAAAGAAGGCTGCTATCTATCTATCTATCTATCTATCTATCTATCTATCTATCTATCTATCTATCTATCTATCTATCTATCTATCTATCTATCTGTGTGTGCGTGTGTATGTGTGTAAACACTTGATGATACAATAATTCTATCCGAAAACAAACAAACAAACAAAATGTCTGGATTCTAAGTTTAGTTAATAAGTTACAACTACGGGATGACTTTCTGATCTTCTATGACCAGAAACGACTGCTGAAAACACTGCTTGTTGTTTCTCGCTGTTATTAACTGTATGTTATGAGCGGATTGCCTCTGCTATAACTTGTTCTCACACACTGCTCAACCAATGACCAGTTACTCTACAGAAAAGACACAGAATATATCCGTGCGGTTTGTGCATGTACTCACGATGGTCGGTGACTGAAACGCGAAAAATAATGAAGACTATAATTATATTTTAAAAAAAGGTAAACAGAAGAATAACTTCAGTAATAACTTCAGATGGGAAATGCAAAACAGAAATTACGAACAGAATAGGCCAAGCAAAGACTGCATTTCAGAGAATGAGAAACATATTAGTTAACACATCCTTATCAATGAATGTTAGAAAACGAGTAATAAAATGCTATATTGAACCTATCTTGTTATATGGAAGTGAATCATGGACAATAGGCAAGTCTGCACAAAAATCATTGGAAGCAGCAGAAATGTGGTTTATTAGAAGAATGTTCCGAATCCCCTGGACAGCAAAAATAACTAATGAAGAATGTATGAGAAGAGCTGGAGAGACAAAAAAACCTTGTCAGAAAGATAAGAGAGAGACAATGTACTTTCATAGGACATGCAATGAGAAGACGGGGCATTGAAAATATTATAACAACAGGAAAAATAGAAGGAAGAAGATCAAGAGGAAGACCAAGAGAAATGATACTGGACAGTCTGACGGGATGGTGTGAGAGGAGATCACCAACTGAACTGATGGCCTGCATGAAGGATCGGGTACTCTGGAGAAGCATAATAGCCAACGCCAGTCGGCACGGCACCTGATGATGATGATGATGAAACAGAAGAAGGTATAGAAATATCAAAATTATATCTTATAATATTTATTCATTCGTGTGACACTGCCCTTCCCAAGACGTTGTCCCTCTCACAGCTTCAATGAATGCAATAATGTCTTGCGCAAGTTGACCGGCTTCTCGCAATGACACAAACTGTCCATGATGTCCTGAGTCCATCTGCGGGGAGGTCGTCCCTTTTCTCTATTGCCGGGCACTAGGGCTTCTACTATCAACCTCTTCCAGGATATTGTGTCTCTTGATGTGGTCGAAGTATCTCAGCTTTCTAAATATCTTATTAAACATAATATTTTTTAAGAACGATTTTGCTGCATGTTTAACACTGAGAAGAATGGAAGATGAACAGTAAATCCCCAACAAGCTAATGGATTTTTCAGTTCTGTTTATATCTATCATATCAAGGCACTAATGGCCGAGGCGGAAAAACTATTAAGTCGAAAATTTCGCAATGAAGTGATTTCTCGTTTTGTCTAGCAAACACAGCTCTTCATATTTATCAAATGCTTACATTTTTTTCTCAGAATATATACAAGATAACCTTTCCGGCGCAATGATTGTATCCATTTAAGACTGATAAACTCCCATATCGCAACGTAAGATTAAAACAGGCTTCAGAAAGACTGACAAGATACCACTGTCGATAGCGATTGGGCGGATGTAGCAAAGGATTGGCACATTATGTACAGTAAAGTAAAAAGTAAAGATAGTCCCATAGCAAATGCCGTAGGGGGTGAAGCGTTAGAGATCTCATTATGCTGGGTCATCAGCGTATGAGGTAGGGTGACCAGTTCCTTTCCTCGCTGCCTTTACTTCCCAGATTTTCTCTGGTACCCATTTTACGAGGCATTATGTACAGACGAATTCTTATTAAGAACAGCTTTTGTTGTGGACTCCACGGAGTAGAAGAACCTGAAAGAGTAGTTTATCGAAGAAATCTCTGATACAGAGTGCCTTACAACACGCACATGGTCCTGTCTTAAGTTTTGGACTTAACCAAACTCGTGGATATTTTTAAAAACACATTCAAAGACAATAAATTGCTGCGTTTGATGCCAAGGAGAACACAACGTCTTGTTGACGTCGCTTTCTTCTTCTTCTTCTTCTTCTTCTTCTTCCTCTTCCCGGAGCTGTAAACTGGTGTGCTTTGCACCCGATGCCACAAAGATGTTGAGACACTGGATCGTATCGGATGGGGGGATGGGTTACGGCAGCTATTTTTTTCCACCCCGGAATGGATCTAAAATTCTGATGACAATCTCTGCCCTATTACTGGGGGGGGGGGGGGGTCGATCAACGAAGAGATGAGAGGCAGGGGATTAGTCGACTATGTTTCACCGAGTCTGAGTCTGGAATATCAGCTCAGAGTAGCCTGACCGCTAAAGTTGATGATACCTGTCTAGATAATGAGAGAGACAACTGAAATCGTCTATAATGCGTTTAACACTGATACGAAAACTAGACGATTTAGATTTATAAGCTGATACTGTACTTCTAGATCGTAGCATGGAAAGCACAGCATAACGGATACATTGAATAAAATTTGCGTTGACTTACGCAACGGAATGAAAAATACGAATCATATTATCTCGTTAGACCACGTGTCCACAAGTGTTAAAAACGGAGATGGAAAATAAAGCAGGATTATGACTGGTAACCAGATCTTTTCAATTACCAGAACGAGTTTGGAGACATTCAGTCTATACGGGATATATGAAGAGTGAGGACAAACTGGTGATTTCTATCTGAAGAAGCCACATAAACTAACATTGATTACGCTCCAGATGAAGTATACAGCTACTGCAATGCTTGACAGATGAACAGAAACAGAGAGAGAGAGTGTGTGTGAAAGAGAGAGAACAAATGAACAAACAAACAAACGAACAAACTTTATTTTCAATTTATTTTCAGAGGGTTAAGAAATGGGCGCGAAGGCCTGTCTAATATTCTGGCCTGCGAGTGAGTGAGTGAGTGAGTGAGTGAAAGGGGGTCGGGAGAGAGGGCCCTGTTCACTTATAATATTTGGTTTGCTTGTTTATTATCCTTCTGAAAAAAATTGGTACCTGGGTCTTCCTGAGAAAGCAAAGCGGCAAGGACAGGTGATTTACCTTTCTACTTCAAACACCGTGGTGACCTACAACACTTCACAACCCATTGGCATGCAAATACCACTGGACATAATTTCTATCTCGACGAACCAGCCAGAATCAATACAGCCCCATCATGCATCACGGACACCACATCCCTATCAGGGGTTTAGCGTTAGTGCCCATAGCTTCCTTGACAGGGATGATGTGGTCAACATCACGCATGGCTGCCTTTCCTTTCCTAGCCCCCACCTCTGGGCGACCGGGATGCTTTCGGACGGACTTGAACCGCCCATGAGATACAAGTGCACTAAACACGGCGCCACTCAGTCGCAGGAAATGTTGAAAACAAATTTAATAGTAGTGCAGCTGTTTCTGTATACTTATGTAAGGTAAAATCTCTGTTTCTATTTCCATGCCATTAAGAAACAGAAATTAAGAACAGAGTAGGCCAAGCAAAGACTGCATTGCACAGAATGAGAAACATATTAGCCAACACATCTTTATCAATGAATGTTAGAAAACGAGTCATAAAACGCTATATTGAACCTATCTTGTTATATGGAAGTGAATCATGATAGGCAAGTCTGCACAAAAGTCATTGGAAGCAGCAGAAATGTGGTTTATTAGAAGAATGTTGCGAATCCCCTGGACAGCAAAAATAACTAATGCAGAATGTTTGAGAAGAGCTGGAGATACAACAACAAAAAATCTTGCCAAAAAAAAAAAGATAAGAGAGAGAGAGAGAAAGAAAGAGAAAGAGAGAGACAATGTACTTTCACAGGGCATGCAATGAGAAGAGAGGGTGCTGAAAATATTATAACAACAGGAAAAATAGAGGGAAGAAGTGCCAAGGAAATTCCAAGAGAAATGATACTGAACAATTTGATGAAATGGTGTGAGAGGAGATCACCGACTGAGCTAACGGCCTGCATGAAGGATCGTGTACTCTGGAGAAGCATAATAGCTAACACCAGTAGGCACGATACATGATGATGATGATGATGCTGATGATGATGATGATGATGATGATTGATGATGAAGGAAGGCATACTGGAGACACGTTGCTAACCCCGTATTTCCAGCAGCATCGGCACATGAAGGTCTGATGTGATCAGTACCACCCCTGGCTGCATCTACCTTCCCAGATTCCCCTGGTACCCATTTTTCAAGAGCCTGGTTTTAGTGTGGTGGTATCAGAGATAAAAAAATCCCCACTGCTGGGACATGAACCCGGTACCATCGGATTAGTAGACCGAGCAGCCTAACCACTCAGTCACCCAGGCCGACTTGTGGATACTTAACCTGAACTTAATCTTTCTTTGTTTCTTTCCTCCTGTTGAGTTCGTTTTCAGCGTCTTCAGTGATCTTAAATTCAGCCTGTCCATACTGCACCTGAACACGTGGTGCAGTCTGTTAGACACAGGTATCCTGCAGTCTGTTAGACACGGGTATCCTGCAGTCTGTTAGACACGGGTATCCTGCAGTCTGTTAGACACGGGTATCCTGCAGTCTGTTAGACACAGGTATCCTAGTCTGTGGCGAATGTCAAGAAATAAATATCTTATGTCCAATGTGCGTGTGTTCTGTACCGCTCCCACAGACCCTTATCTTAAGAAGCTCGTGGGGCAACCATCATCGGTGGAGCTAGCTCACCATATATTTTTTTCTGACTCAACTGCTCTCAGGGATAACGTGGGAAAACTTATAATCTCAGTCTCCCAGTGCTTCCCTCATCCACCCTCACCCTACTTTCTTCTTTCTATTCAAATTGTCCCTCAAATGACGACATAAGAGTGCGAAAATAAAGGTATACTACATTTTACAATACTGTATACTTCTGCTGATATTCTTGACTTTTGTTTTCTCATTTATTCTGTCGTTCGTTCAGCGTTTCCACGATTCTGACTTGTCTAACCTTTGAAGGAGCGCAGTTTGCCCACTGGCAAGGCGGGATCCGCAGTTCTGTCCGGAATTTAGTAGCAACCCCACAACTGCTGCTTCTGATTCAATTTCTTAAGCCTGGATCCGGTGACCTCAAACGGCACGAGGCTGGCACTCATGGGGTACTTGTACCGACGTATTGACTGCATTAATCACAGTCATTTAAAATCCTCAGAACAAGCAACACTGAATCTTGTTATATATATATATATATATAGCAAAATTTCTAAAGGGGCTGGCTTAAGTTATGTTGAGTTCTCGGTGCCTGATAATTAACCGAACTAAATTTCTGCATTTTCAATGACTAGTGCAGGGAAATGTGCCATGAATCCCAACGTTTACGTACAACAGTGCTTGAGGGAAACCAAGGTGCACCCAGGCTCAACCTTCTGGTTTAAATCAAGTTAAGGGAAAATCTCTATCAGAGTCTGTATTCAACACACATTATGATAAACACTGTTCTCAACTTTTCCTTTTCGATCACGCATTTCGGTGTTTCTATTCTTGGCTTCGTGGAAGAAATATGAGAAACTACGAATAATCTATACAAGGATATGGATACACCCACTGGAAATGTTCTAATGTCTACCATAGCTGATGATCTAATTGGTTTTGCAGTCAATGTCATACTAATACTTATAAATCACATGTATCTACTGAATTCTGTTGGGGAGGTGGGGGGTGTCAGCATCATCCGGTGCCGTGCCGACTAGTGCTGGGTGTTATGTTTCTCCACGGTATCCAATCCTTCATACAGGCCATCAATCTAGTTGGTGATCTCATCTCACACCATCTCACCAAACTATCCAGTATTATTTCTCTCGATCTTCCCCCTGGATCTTTCTCCCTCTATTTTTCCTGTTGTTAAAATATTTTGAATGCCCCCCCCCTTTCTCATTGCATGTCCTATTGTTGTTCTCATTTTGATAAGACTTTTTTTGCCTCTCCTGGTCTTCTCATACATTCTTCATTAGTAACCTTTGCTGTCCATAGAACTCGCAACATTCTTCTGATAAGCATTCCTGTTGCTTCCAATGATCTTTGTGCGGGCCAGCTTCTTTGTGTGGCATTTTACACATGACAAACTATTGAGCTGAGACCGTGAAATTCTGTCTCCATCGAGTCTGAAGCTTGATCTATTCCCTCCAAGCTGAGATACAACAGTGAGCCCTCAGCTGCTTAAAATCCAGCGGAAGGATACATTCCTTAAGGCTTATATTACAACACGAGCGAAGGAAGACTGTGATCATATTCTCTTGACCACAGGAAATAGCGCCAGCTCCCATGACCCACATTTTTAGCTAGAGAAAGTGAAGAAACAATAGTCATAATTGTATACCCCGGCACAGAATTTTAGACAGCCTTCAGCAAATCCGGTGAATATTTAAACAGATTTAAAAGAATAAAAAAACGGAGAAACGGAAAAGGATGTTAAAGCTAGAATAACCAAGGCCAGGACAGCATTTATCCAACTGAACAAAATACGGTCATATCATTATCAGCATCATCATCATCAGGTGCCGTGCCGACTGGCGTTGGCTATTATGCTTCTCCAGGGTACACGATCCTTCATGCAGGCCATCAGCTCAGTTGGTGATCTCCTCTCACACCATCCCATCAGACTGTCCAGTATCACTTCTCTAGGTCTTCCTCTTGATCTTCTTCCTTCTATTTTTCCTATTGTTATAATGTTTTCAATGCCCCTCTTCTCATTGCATGTCCTATGAAAGTACATTGTCTCTCTCTCTTATCTTTTTGACAAGGTTTTTTGTCTCTCCAGCTCTTCTCATACATTCTTCACTCGTTATTTTTGCTGTCCAGGGGATTCGGAACATTCTTCTAATAAACCACATTTCTGCTGCTTCCAATGATTTTTGTACAGACTTGCCTATTGTCCATGATTCACTTCCATATAACAACATAGGTTTAGGACTCGTTTTCTAACATTCATTGATAAGGATGTGTTGGATAATATGTTTCTCATTCTCTGAAATGCAGTCTTTGCTTGGCCGATTCTGTTCCTAATTTCTGTTCTGCGTTTCCATCTGAAGTTATTACTGCTCCAATGTATTTGAATTTCTGCACCTGCTTTAGAATAGTTCCGTTTAATTTTATACTGCATGCTGGTGGATTCTGTTTCTTAGATATAACCATAGTCTCTGTCTTTTTGATGTTCAAAGTAAGGCCTTTCTGTTCACTTTCTTTGGCGACTTTATCCAAGAGATTTTGCAGGTCTTGTTGGTTCTCAGCTATCAGTACTGTGTCGTCAGCATACCGAAGGTTGTTAATATTGTATCCTCCAATTTTTATGCCTGGTTCTGCGATGATCGTTCTTAGAATATTCTCGCTGTACAGAGAAAAAAGGTCTGGAGATAGTACACATCCTTGTCGCACCCCTTGTTTTATCGGTTGATATTTTCCAGTTCTATTTTCAATTCGAACTGCTGCTTCTTGCTGCCAGTATAGGTATTTTACTATCATCAGGTCTTTGCCGTCTATACTGGTGTCTTCAAGCATTTTAATAATTTCATTACGTTTCACCTTGTCGAATGCCTTGGTGTAATCAATGAAGCATAAGTAGAGATCTTTCTGTACTTTATTGTCATCTAGGAACATCAAAACAAGAACCAAACTTAGGCTTTTCAATACGAACGTAATGAATGTCCTGCTATATGGTTCGGAGACATGGGTTATAACCAAAACAATATAATAGAGGATACAAACATTCATGAACTGCTGCTTGAAGAGGATTTTAAACATTAAATGGCAGGACAAGATCAGGAACGAGGAAATCTGAAAAAGGGCAGGACAATAACCTATGAACCTACAAATCATGTCTAGGAAATGGAGGTGAACTGGCCACACCCTGAGGAAACCCGACACCAGCATAGCAAAGACAGGCACTGACATGGTATCCTCAAGGAAATAGAAAACGAGGAAGACCTAGACTTACTTGGAGAAGAGAAATTATGACAGTGCTCAGAGACAAGGGATACACATGGAAGGAAGCAGAGAATAATTCCAAGAACAGGGATGACTGGACAGCCTTTAGTGAAAGGCGCCGATGATGATGAAAAGAAAAAGACACGTAGCCAGACCTTTAAAAACAATATGGTAAACAACACCCCTTTCTATTAACTGTGGCGTTCTAGTAAGAAAAAAATTACAAAGTCCAACAGTCAGTTTATTTCTGCATGTAGAATCGGTGATTCGCCGTCTATTCCCCATAGCTTAGGGCCAAGGAGAGTCAGTTCGGGCCCCGGGCTCTAAGTTACTATCGGGCTGCCTATCCAAGCACATAAAACTCCGTAGGAGGGATGTTATAGTTTCCTAAATTCGTCTCTAATTTTAAGAGAGAGAGAAAGAGAGAAGGGGGGGGGGAGAGAGAGAGAGAAGGGAGAGAGAGAGAGGGGGAGAGGGGGAGAGAGAGGACCACCCGGCTCCCTCAACAATCCCAGGGCCGGGCTCCACGAAAAAAAGGGGGGAGGGGGGTCAGCCAGCGAATCGCTCCGGATCTTGGAAGATTTACCCTGTTTTAAGGATTGGCTCCTTAGGGCTCGGGCAGCCTGCGGTGGATAAAAACATATACGGGAAGGGGGAAGAGTCTTGTGCCGGCTTACAAAGTTTCTCTCGGAGGCCCTGCTCCAAGATATTACTTTCCCCGGCCCCCCCCCCTCTCATCGCACCTGGTTGTAGTGTATTATAATGTCACTTTTAATTATTACTGGAAATTGAAATCTGAGTCGTTTCTACTGTTTCAAAATGTTTGTTTTAATTAATATCGTATTTCTGGCGTTAACCTGTAGAAATCTTATCTAGAAGCGACCGTACATTACAAGCTTAGCCACAACGACGGCTAACGCCCCATAAATAAATATATAACCAAGCAAGAATTGAAACAACACATGCGTGTGTTATAAGAAGAAAGTGTGACAAACTGGGGCCCCTACCTAAGTACTTCATAGGCGCTGGAACGACATCGAATACTGAAACCATGGACATTCCCTTACCATCACCGTTAGATGATGGAAACGACTGGGATGTGATGTTCACTAGCGGACCTACCATGAAGAAAAGAATGCTCGACTGCCATCATGAGTGCAGGAATGCGACCGGACATTGTAGTGTACTCCATAGCAAAACAGGAACTAATAATGATCGAGCTTACAGTTCCGTAAGAAACAAGAACAGAGGAGCAGCATTTATTCAAATGTGAGAAGTACAATGATCTTGTCTAGCACCTAAGGCACAGGGCAGGAGTCAAGGCAAAAAGTGATAGCTGTAGAAGTGGGAGCGAGAGGATTCGTAGCAACATCAACAAACGACCTATGTAAGCAACTGGGCATAAAGGTACAAGCAAGAGCAAGGGCATTGAAAAGCCTTTCAGAAACAGCAGAAAAGGCCTCATGCTGGCTGTGGAGCATGTGAAACAAGCATTGAGAACTTAAATAATTTCGTGTGTCACAACCAATTCCGGTCCTCCTTAGCTAAATCGCTAAGATGCATTTAGAAGTGCAGCGCCAATTGGAAGATCACAGGTTCAATTCCAGGATGGAAAAAAAAACTCACAAAATCTCGGGGAGTCATGGCCCAGAGTTTAAAAGGGCCTAAACACCTGTCTGAGAGGGTGTACTTCCTCTGATGATCTGAAGGAGTTGTGTTGTTGTTCCGCTCTCTACGGCAGAGTTTCCTGCATATAACATGAAAAACAGAGGGACACTGAAAATATTGTAACAGGAAAAACAGAGGGACACTGAAAATATTGTAACAGGAAAAACAGAGGAACAGCGAAAATATTGTAACAGGAAAACAGAGGAACAGCGAAAATATTGTAACAGGAAAACAGAGGAACAGCGAAAATATTGTAACAGGAAAAACAGAAGGAAGAAGTGGCAGACAGTGGTTGGGAATCTATCTTATAGACTGTGGTTGGGAATCTATCTTATAGACTGTGGTGGGGAATCTATCTTATAGACTGTGGTGGGGAATCTATAGACTGTGGTGGGGAATCTATCTTATAGACTGTGGTGGGGAATCTATCTTATAGACTGGTGGAGAAGCTATCAGATTGACAGACAGTGGTGGGGAAGCTATCTGATTGATAGACATTGGTGGGGAAGCTATCTGACTGATAGACAGTGGTGGGGAAGCTATCTGATTGATAGACAGTGGTGGGGAAGCTATCTGATTGATAGACAGTGGTGACTGAAACCGTGAAAAATATTGTAACAGGAGAAACAGAAGGACACTGAAAATATTGTCACAGGAAAAACAGAGGGAAGAAGTGTCAGAGGAAGTCCGGAATAAATGATACTGGAGATTCTGACGAGGTTGTGTGAGAAGAGATCACCAAATTAACTGATGGCCTGAGAAAGGATCGGGCACTATGGAGAAATATAATAGTCAACGCCAGTCGGCACGGCACCAGATGATGATGACGTGACAAAGTCTGACAAATCATACATAGAATGAATCCCTTTCTGACGCAAAAAAAAAAGAAAAAAGAAAGTACAAACAACAAGAGCAACAGCAATTTCCATACAAGTAGACGGTAATAGGAAAATATCGCAGACATAATCAACACAAGCGGAACAAGAAATATAATACCATCCAATCAACGACTCAGGCGTACAACGGGCGTGGAGATTGTATGTGAAATATCGGAGAACTAGCCCAAACAATAAAACTATATGTTACAACCCCCTCTCTCTCTCTCTCTCTCTCTCTCTCTCTTCCCCATGCCTTAACTGCCCGTGAAAGGAATGAATGAGGAGAGGGAGGGAGTATGAGACTGAAGTGGCTATTACAAAAGTCTAACAACAGTGTAAGAAACTAGGCCGGTTGGGGGGGGGGGGGGAGAGAGAGAGAGAGAGAGAGAGAGAGAGAGAGAAGAGAGAGGAGTGGCAGAAAAACCAAGGCCGCACTTAATAAAGAAAGGTAGAAACGACAAATGTACTTGCCAGGACAGTTTTCTTTTGCTATTTCACAAACTACTTCTTCGTCTTCTTCTCTTCCTCCTATCTAGACGCGAAAACTAATGTTCTTAGCATCTGACGCAGTTAATGTTCTTGAATTAGACATCGTTTCGTATAGATCAATGGTTCTTTACTTGGTTCCTGGGCCCCAACCACAACCCCCCCCCCCCCTTCCATGGAAGGATTTGTGGGCGTTCAGGGCCAGCAAACGAACTGTTTGATTAAAAACAAACCTTAGCATATATGGTTCTAGTTACTGCTTTATTTTCAACCAGTGGCCCGTCGCTCTTCTTGTGCCGGAAATGGGGGGAGGGGGGTTTTCACAGCTATTCTCATGCCGGAAAAAAGGGGGGGGGGATCCCAAGGCTATTCTCATATCGGATAGGGGGGTCCACGGCTATTTTCATGTCGGATATGGGAGGTCCACATCTATTCTCGTGCCGGAAAAGGGGGGGGGGGTCCACGGCTATTCTCATGCCGGATATGGGAGATCCACATCTATTCTCATGCCGAAAAGGGGGGTCCATATCTATTTTCATGTCGGAAAGGGGGGTCCACGGCTATTCTCATGGCGGAAAGGGGGGGGGGGTCCATATCTATTCTCATGTCGCCAAGGGGGGGGGGGTCCACAGCTATTCTCATGCCGGAAAGGTTGGGGAGGGGGGTGGGTCATGGGCTGAATCCAACAAGGACAGATTTCAGTAGACTCCAACAGCACAAGAGGAGGAGGGATGGTGATGGGGGAGGAAAGAGAGTGACACCAAGCTCTGCCACATTAGTTAAGCAGAAGTAAAAACAGCCTGTCGATAAGTGGACCGCGAAGAGGTGGAACAGGGTCTCTGACCTTGCTGGAGAAACGATATGATTCTAGACAGTGGTAGAAAAACTATGTGCCTTCTAGACAGTGGTGGAGAAACTATGTGCCTTATAGACAGTGGTAGAGAAACTATGTGCTTTCTAGACAGTGGTGGAGAAACTATGTGCCTTCTAGACAGTGGTGGAGAAACTGTGTGTCTTCTATACAGTGATAGAGACACTATATGTCTTCTAGACAGTGGTGGATACACTGTATGTCTTCTAGACAGTGGTGGATACACTATGTGTTTTCCCACCAACGAACCAGATGCAATACACCAGCTACAAAGACAGCAACAAACCATCCTCTTTCGCCTAAGGAGAGGCCACTGCATACTACTAAGCCACCTACACCAACTCAAAACGTCTCGCACAGAAGAGTATCCATGCGGCAGTGAAGTCCATATTCCAGAATATATCCTTCAAGAGTGCCCAAACCATGCGGACCTGAGGCGTGAGACATGGCCAGAGGACACAAGCTTGGGACAAAAGCTTTGGGGCTCCTATCAGGATCTGGAGAGAACTGTGAGCTTTGCCATGTTGATAGAGATCTAGATTTGATGTGGTCAACAACCTCGAACGCAGAAGATGCATGTGTTTTCCAGACAGCAGTAAAGAAACTATGTGTCTTGTAGACAATAGTGGAGAAACTGTGTGACGTCTAGACAGTGGTGGAGAAATTAGACAGTGGTGGAGAAACTATCTGTGCCAAATGAAGGAGCAAATAACTAGTTGGTAGATACTGGTGGAAAAAAAAAACTATTTTGTGGTGGTAGAGACATCATCTAGTCCCCTGATTGTGAAACTAGAAACCTTCTAGGCCGCTTAACTGACCGCGAATTAGACATGGCCGAGCTTCGATCATGAAAGAGACCGACTGCCCAATCAGATCCTTTCTTTAGGTCCCGCTATCTAACCCTGTAAGTGGCATGGCTACCTGTGATTACCACTCACTCTCTTGGTACGTTCCACTTGATTTATCTCAATATTTTTTAGACCTCCTGCCAAGTTTATACTTTTTGTCTTTCTCCTGGACAAGCCATGAAATCTTGTCTTATACTGTGCTTGACCTCGATGCAGAGAAGTAAATTATTATTCACTGATTCATTTGCATGTCCCTTGCGGAACATGCCTCCCTAACAGCACTCATGTAGGCCTCTAGGTTGTGAGCAAGATGGCCTGCTGCTGACGCATCTATTTGCAGATCATCAACGATGTCTTGCAGCCATCTTCGCCTTGTCTTCCTCTCTTTCTTTTTCCCATTATGTACCCTTCCAAAACGTTTTTCCTCTAGATTATCATGACGTTTAATGTGTCCAAAATATTTCAGTTTTCTCTCTTTAATCCTCTTTACTAGCCAGCCTTCTTCAACATTAAGTTTTTGTAGTACGGATATATTTGTTCTTTTTTGTGTCCATGATATTTGAAGAACTCTTCTGTAGCATTTAAAGGCATTTATGTGATTCTGTGTATTTTTAACGACTAGTGCTATTACGCTCACAGCGTGGAATACCTATTAGTGTAGTGGCCATTGCAGTTCATTGCCTGTGAAAATATGAAGTAAAAAAAAAAAAAAAAACCACGGTTCCAACGAGCCAACTATTTTAACCCAAAAATTTAAACATTTAAAAAGGCATATTTTAACGTTAATTCCCTCTCCTTATTAGAAAAACTCAGAAACGTTTACTTTTTTTTTATCCGAAAAAAAGAAAAATTTTAACGCGTTTTTCTAGTTTGTTGTTCCAGCGGAATTCGGCCAACGGGCATGTTAACTTGAACGAAAATGACCGATCTTTGTACGGTAGATGTGTGAAGCGCCACCTGAACGAAGGATCACACACGCGACCGCGGCAATCCATCTTTAGTTTCAATATTTGCAGAAGGTTCAGTTTTCTTCCGTTATCGCCTTCCTCTTTTTGGTTTGTGTTTTTGAAAATCCTCGTTCGTTCCTGCTCTTGTAATATCTTGTAATACTGCTTCGACTGAAACGATCGGTGTCAGAGAGAGAGAGAGAGAGAGAGAGAGAGAGAGAGAGAGAGAGAGAGAGAGAGGTTGACTGATTGATTGACTGACTGAATGATCTTTATTTGAAAAGGGTTAAGAATTGGGCAAGCAAGCACGTTTGACATTCTACCCTTTATCATACATCTTTCACTCTATTCCAGACATTCTATAAATATGCTGTTCATGTAACAAACATAATTAACATTGAAGCTGAGAGACTTAAAATATAACATTTACATTTATCCATTCGCTCAGTACAGAAGTAACTAAATACATACATACATGACTATCTACTAAACAAAAATGTCAGGCCTATTCAGAATAAACAATTAACTGTATTTGGTGTCTGTAAGAGTAGTCTAAAATAACTTTTACGACTTATGATTCATGGAGGCATGTACTCGACATCAGACAGACAGACAGAGACAGACAGACAGGCAGGCAGGCAGGCAGGCAGATATTAGCACCTTTGTCACTATACGTATCTTTGTGATAGTAAAATCATTTGTAGCTTCATAAATAAACCGTTTTTTCATGAAAACTTCTGCTTTTGAGCCTCTCTATGCAATCAGAAACTTAAGCAAATATTTGCTACTTTTTATTATTAGATCCCGCATATATCACAAACTTTAATCCCATTATTAAGAAAGTTCCGTAGCTATTTTTTTAATGTGAAAAATACATCCTGGAACGGCTAAATATGGCAAACTAGAATGAAATTATCTGAACCTAGGATATCAAGAAGAAAAAAAAATAACATGAATGGGGTAAACAGGATACTGTCTGAAAAAGTATTTTATTACCGTCACAAGAAACTCTATCTTCATGGTTAGAGAGACAGAAGACAATGTCAATCAGTCAGTCTTTTGTATGTCCCTTGGGGAACTTTGCCTCCCTAACAGCACTCCTGTAGGCCTCTCGGTTGCAAGCAAGATGCCCTGCTGCTGATGCATCCATTCGCAGATCATCAAGAATGTCCTGCAGCCACCTTCGCCTTGGTCTTCTTCTCTTTCTTTTTCCCATTATATACCCTTCCAAGAAGGTCTTCTCTAAATTCTCATGATGTTTAGTGTGTTCAAAATATAGACAGACGTAAACATACCAAGAAACCCTAATAGCAATATGGAAGGTCAGATAGAAGACAATGTAGAGATGAGAAATACGGGGAATTAAAAAAAAAAGATGGACGCTATCTTATAGACTGTGGTGGGGAATCTATCCTATAGACTGTGGTGGGGAAGCTATCCTATAGACTGTGGTGGGAAAGCTATCTTATAGACTGTGGTGGGAAAGCTATCTTATAGACTGGTGAGGAAGCTATCTTATAGACTGTGGTGTGAAAGCTATCCTATAGACTGTGGTGGGGAAGCTATCCTATAGACTGTGGTGGGGAAGCTATCCTATAGACTGTGGTGGGAAAGCTATCCTATAGACTGTGGTGGGAAAGCTATCCTATAGACTGTGGTGGGGAAGCTATCTTATAGGCAGTGGTGGGGAAGCTATCCTATAGACTGTGGTGGAGAAGCTACCTTACAGGCAGTGGTGGGGAAGCTATCCTATAGACTGTGGTGGAGAAGCTATCTTATAGACAGTGGTGAAGTTAACTCACTGACAGATAGTGAAGCAGATTATATCTGACTGACAGAATGTGATTGAAAAACTATCTGACTAATAGACAGCAGTCTATGAAGATAGAATGTGATTGAAAAACTATCTGACTAATAGACAGCAGTCTATGAAGTTATCCGTTTGATAGACATTTGTGCAGAAGCTGACTGATAGTGACATAGATGCTATCAGACCAACAGAAAGTGATGGAGAAGTTGTCTGACAGACAGGGGTAGAGAACCTGTCTGGCTGATAGACAATGGTAGAGAAGATATCTGACTGATACACAATGGTGGAGAAGATATCTGATTAAAACACACTGATGAAGAAACTATCTAGTCGATAAATAATCAAACCGAAAAATATCTGGCACGAAGATAGTAGAGCAACACCTGTCTGACCGATACTGGTGAATAAGATATCTAACTGCTTGACGGCAGTAAAGAAATTAACTAACAGAGGTGGAGAAACTACGTGCCTTCTAGACAGTGGTAGAGAAACTACGTGCCTTCTAGACAGTGGTAGAGAAACTACGTGCCTTCTAGACAGTGGTAGAGAAACTATGTGCCTTCTAGAAAGTGGTAGAAAAACTATGTGCCTTCTAGACAGTGGTAGAGAAACTAAACTATGTGCCTTCTAGACAGTGGTAGAGAAACTATGTGCCTTCTAGACAGTGGTAGAGAAATGAGGTGCCTTCTAGACAGTGGTAGAGAAACTATGTGCCTTCTAGACAGTGGTAGAGAAACTATGTGCCTTCTAGACAGTGGTAGAGAAATGATGTGCCTTCTAGGCAGTGGCAGAGAAACTATGTGCCTTCTAGACAGTGGTAGAGAAACTATGTGTCTTCTAGACAATGATGGAGAAACGATATGATTCTAGACAGTGGTAGAAAAACTATGTGCCTTCTAGACAGTGGTGGAGAAACTATGTGCCTTATAGACAGTGGTAGAGAAACTATGTGCTTTCTAGACAGTGGTGGAGAAACTATGTGCCTTCTAGACAGTGGTGGAGAAACTGTGTGTCTTCTATACAGTGATAGAGACACTATATGTCTTCTAGACAGTGGTGGATACACTGTATGTCTTCTAGACAGTGGTGGATACACTATGTGTTTTCCCACCAACGAACCAGATGCAATACACCAGCTACAAAGACAGCAACAAACCATCCTCTTTCGCCTAAGGAGAAGCCACTGCATACTACTAAGCCACCTACACCAACTCAAAACGTCTCGCACAGAAGAGTATCCATGCGGCAGTGAAGTCCATATTCCAGAATATATCCTTCAAGAGTGCCCAAACCATGCGGACCTGAGGCGTGAGACATGGCCAGAGGACACAAGCTTGGGACAAAAGCTTTGGGGCTCCTATCAGGATCTGGAGAGAACTGTGAGCTTTGCCATGTTGATAGAGATCTAGATTTGATGTGGTCAACAACCTCGAACGCAGAAGATGCATGTGTTTTCCAGACAGCAGTAAAGAAACTATGTGTCTTGTAGACAATAGTGGAGAAACTGTGTGACGTCTAGACAGTGGTGGAGAAATTAGACAGTGGTGGAGAAACTATCTGTGCCAAATGAAGGAGCAAATAACTAGTTGGTAGATACTGGTGGAAAAAAAAAACTATTTTGTGGTGGTAGAGACATCATCTAGTCCCCTGATTGTGAAACTAGAAACCTTCTAGGCCGCTTAACTGACCGCGAATTAGACATGGCCGAGCTTCGATCATGAAAGAGACCGACTGCCCAATCAGATCCTTTCTTTAGGTCCCGCTATCTAACCCTGTAAGTGGCATGGCTACCTGTGATTACCACTCACTCTCTTGGTACGTTCCACTTGATTTATCTCAATATTTTTTAGACCTCCTGCCAAGTTTATACTTTTTGTCTTTCTCCTGGACAAGCCATGAAATCTTGTCTTATACTGTGCTTGACCTCGATGCAGAGAAGTAAATTATTATTCACTGATTCATTTGCATGTCCCTTGCGGAACATGCCTCCCTAACAGCACTCATGTAGGCCTCTAGGTTGTGAGCAAGATGGCCTGCTGCTGACGCATCTATTTGCAGATCATCAACGATGTCTTGCAGCCATCTTCGCCTTGTCTTCCTCTCTTTCTTTTTCCCATTATGTACCCTTCCAAAACGTTTTTCCTCTAGATTATCATGACGTTTAATGTGTCCAAAATATTTCAGTTTTCTCTCTTTAATCCTCTTTACTAGCCAGCCTTCTTCAACATTAAGTTTTTGTAGTACGGATATATTTGTTCTTTTTTGTGTCCATGATATTTGAAGAACTCTTCTGTAGCATTTAAAGGCATTTATGTGATTCTGTGTATTTTTAACGACTAGTGCTATTACGCTCACAGCGTGGAATACCTATTAGTGTAGTGGCCATTGCAGTTCATTGCCTGTGAAAATATGAAGTAAAAAAAAAAAAAAACCACGGTTCCAACGAGCCAACTATTTTAACCCAAAAATTTAAACATTTAAAAAGGCATATTTTAACGTTAATTCCCTCTCCTTATTAGAAAAACTCAGAAACGTTTACTTTTTTTTTATCCGAAAAAAAGAAAAATTTTAACGCGTTTTTCTAGTTTGTTGTTCCAGCGGAATTCGGCCAACGGGCATGTTAACTTGAACGAAAATGACCGATCTTTGTACGGTAGATGTGTGAAGCGCCACCTGAACGAAGGATCACACACGCGACCGCGGCAATCCATCTTTAGTTTCAATATTTGCAGAAGGTTCAGTTTTCTTCCGTTATCGCCTTCCTCTTTTTGGTTTGTGTTTTTGAAAATCCTCGTTCGTTCCTGCTCTTGTAATATCTTGTAATACGGCTTCGACTGAAACGATCGGTGTCAGAGAGAGAGAGAGAGAGAGAGAGAGAGAGAGAGAGAGAGAGAGGTTGACTGATTGATTGACTGACTGAATGATCTTTATTTGAAAAGGGTTACGAATTGGGCAAGCAAGCACGTTTGACATTCTGCCCTTTATCATACATCTTTCACTCTATTCCAGACATTCTACAAATATGCTGTTCATGTAACAAACATAATTAACACTGAAGCTGAGAGACATAAAATAAAATATAACATTTACATGTATCCATTCACTCAGTACAGAAGTAACTAAATACATACATACATGACTATCTACTAAACAAAAATTTCAGGCCTATTCAGAATAAACAATTAACTGTATTCGGTGTCTGTAAGAGTAGTCTAAAATAACTTTTACGACTTATGATTCACGGAGGCATGTACTCGACATCAAATAGATATTGAGACAGACAGACAGACAGACAGACAGACAGACAGACAGACAGACAGACAGACAGACAGACAGACAGACAGACAGACAGACAGACAGACAGACAGACAGACAGACAGACAGACAGACAGACAGACAGACAGACAGACAGACAGACAGACAGACAGACACAGACAGACAGACAGACAGACAGACAGACAGACGACAGACAGACAGACAGACAGACAGACAGACAGACAGACAGACAGACAGACAGACAGACAGACAGACAGACAGACAGACAGCCCAATCAGATGCTTTCTTAGGTCCCGCTATCTCTATATCTTATATCCTTCCCGTGCCGTTAGACGTCACATAGGGCTCGCAAAGTAGTTCGCCAATTTTTCCTGTCTTCGGCGAGTCTTTCAACCTCATCAAAGGATGTTATGCCTGTTAGCTTGGCCTCTCTTAATAATGTCCTCTTTAGAGTTTCACGCGGTCTGCCCCTTTTTCTTCGGCCTGTTGTGTTCCACTTGATAGCTTGTTTTGGGATTCTCTGATCATTTCTTCTCATCAAGTGACCAACATATGTCCATCTCCTTTTCCTGATCACCCGTGAGACTGGTTGTTGTTCAGTCATCTGTCTTATCTCTGCATTGTTCTTGAATTCATTCCACTTGATGCCGAGTATTTTCCTTAGGCATTTGTTTTCAAAAGAGTCTAATTTCTTTTCTATTTCTTTAGTTGTTTTTCCAGCTTTCGCATGCATAAATGAGGGTGGATATTACATTTGAATTGAATAGTCTTAACTTGGTTTTTGTGCTTATAACTTTTGAATTCCATATGTTCTCAAGATTCTTGAAGATTGATGCTGCTTTTGCAATTCTGATCCTAACTTCCTTTCTAGTGTCACCATCCTTGTCTATGTAGCTGCCAAGGTATGCAAATTGATTGACTTCTTCAATATCTGTCCCTTCTATGTGTATTTTTCCATTTTGATTGATGGGAATTTTCATTATCTTTGTTTTGTCCTTGTTAATTTCAAGTCCTATTTTGCTAGCCAGTGAAGATAGGCTATCTGTTTTTTCTTGCATGGAATTCACATTATTACTGATAAGAGTTATGTCATCAGCAAAATCAAGATCTTCTAGTTGGGTCCCATGTACCCAGTCAATACCTGTGTTACCTGTGCAGCATTTTGTCATTATGAAGTCTATTGTAATCCCAAAAAGTAAAGGAGACAGTATACATCCTTGTTTCACGCCTGTTTCAATCTGGAACCATTCACTCATCCCTTCTTCTGTCTTGACTGCACAACCATATCCATTGTATAAGTCCTTAATGATGTTGACAATTTTAGATGGTATTCCATATAGACATAAAATTCTCCATAATGAATCTCTGTGTATGCTATCAAATGCCTTCTTAAAATCTATGAAATTCAGTATTAATGGTTTTGCTTTTCAATATGTTCTTCAAGTATTATTCTGAGAGTAAAGATCTGGTCGAGACAGCTTCTCCCTTTTCGAAATCCTGCTTGTTCTTCTCTCATTGCAGTATCCACTATATCTTTGAGTCTATTCAAAATGACCTTGCAAAATACTTTTGACACAACTGATATTAAGGTTACTCCTCTCCAGTTGTTACAGTCACTAAGGTTGCCCTTTTTTGGTATTTTAACAATGATTCCTTCTTCCAATTAGAAGGGACCTTTTCTTCTTTCCAAATCTTGTTAAACATTCTCTGTAGTTGTCTCATGTTGTCACTATTGATAGCTTTTAGCATCTCGGCTGTTATTTCATCTTCACCTGCAGCTTTGTTGTTAGCCATTAAATTCACTGCTGTTTCAATTTCATGCAATTTAATTTCATCTAGATTGACATTTAGTTGTGGGGCTGGTAAGTCAGTTTCAAGGTTTAACAATTCTTTTGGGTGTGGTCGATTGAGTATTTCTTGGAAGTGTTCAGCCCATCTTTGCTTTTGGTCTTTATTTGATGTTAATAGTGTTCCAGTTTTGCTAAGGATTGGTCTTTCTTTAGATGTAATAGTACCTGTTAGCCTCTTTTGTATGTTATATAAAGTTTTGCTGTCTCCTGTTTTTGCTGCTTTTTCTGCCTCTTTCGCCATATTGTCTATGTATTCTCTTTTATCCCTTCTAGCTGAACTTTTTACTTTCCTGTCTATGTCTTTGTATTTTGCTTTGATGAATCTCTTTCATGATCTGCTTTTGCATTCAACATGTTTAATTTGGCTGCTCGTCTTTCATGTATATACTTCCATGTTTTATCTGATATCCATGCTTTTCTATTTGGTTTTTCCAATCCAGCGCTTACTTTTGCTGCTGTGATTATGGCTGTGCTGTACGAATTCCATAACTCATCTATACCTATCTCCTCAACTTCACTGGGTGTTTTGGAATGATTGGCAAGTTCCTGATTGAAATTAATGTTAGTATTTTCTTCTTGTAGGCTGTGGATGTTTATCTTTCTGTGTACTGATTTCTTGTGTTGACTTTTCAATTTTAGTTTTATTTTCCCTATGCACAGGTTGTGATCACTGTTGACATCTGCACCCCTATAAGCCCTTACATCCATGAGAGATGTTCTGTATTGCTTTCTAATACAAAAATGGTCTATCTGGTTTCTAGTTCTATCATCTGGAGATATCCACGTTGTTTTATGTATCTCTTTGTGTGGGAATATTGTGCCTCCAATGACCATGCCCTCTGTTAGACATATTTCAATTAATCTTTCTCCATTCTGATTAACCATGTCAATTCCTTCTTTCCCCATCACTTTTTCAACGTCGGTATTATCCTTCCCTACCTTAGCATTGAAGTCCCCCATAGCAATTAGGATGTCGTGTTTAGGGACTTTGTTGATGATTTGTTGTAGTTGGTGATAGAAGTCGTCTTTCACATCATCATCTGCATCATTCGTGGGTGCATAACACTGTATTATTGTCATTCTTCCGTGTCGTAGGTTGTATCGTGCTCTTATTATACGACTGTTCACTGGTTCCCATTCTACAAGGCTCTTTGCAGCTACATTTGACATAATAATGCCCACTCCGTCTCGGAATTTATTGTCATTTCTGCCTGAATGTATAATTAACTTACCGTTTTCCGCCGATCTTTTACCTGCTTCTGGCCATCGCATTTCGCTGATGCCAAGTATGTCTAGATGTATCTCTCCATTTCTTTGATGACCTGGGTAGTTTTGTTGGTGCTGCCATCGTTCTCACATTCCAGAATCCGATCTTTGTCACATGTTTGGGGCCGACGAATGAGCTCTTCGGAGTTGGCATCCCTGATGCTCGGTTGGTTTCTCTGCGAGTTTCCATAACGATATCTTTTTTTCCCATCTGGAGTTGCCTCTAGATAGGTCTCAGGATAAGGTTGTTAGCCTTATGCCCAACTCCCGGTACATGATATGTAACAGATCAAGCGGAATTCCGCTGATTTCTGCATGCCGGCGAGAGCGTTTTAAAAACGACCGCCATCTTGCACGTCACGCCGGAAGTAAGTGGCATGGCTACCTGTGATTACCACTCACTCTCTTGGTACTTTCCACTTGATTTATCTCAATATTTTTTAGACCTCCTGCCAAGTTTATACTTTTTGTCTTTCTCCTGGACAAGCCATGAAATCTTGTCTTATACTGTGCTTGACCTCGATGCAGAGAAGTAAATTATTATTTACTGATTCATTTGCATGTCCCTTGCGGAACATGCCTCCCTAACAGCTCTCATGTAGGCCTCTAGGTTGTGAGCAAGATGGCCTGCTGCTGATGCATCCATTTGCAGATCACCAACGATGTCTTGCAGCCATCTTCGCCTTGTCTTCCTCTCTTTCTTTTTCCCATTATGTACCCTTCCAAGACGTTTTTCCTCTAGATTATCATGACGTTTAATGTGTCCAAAATATTTCAGTTTTCTCTCTTTAATCCTCTTTACTAGCCAGCCTTCTTCAATATTAAGTTTTTGTAGTATGGATATATTTGTTCTTTTTTGTGTCCATGATATTTGAAGAACTCTTCTGTAGCATTTAAAGGCATTTATGTGTTTCTGTGTATTTTTAACGACTAGTGCTATTACGCTCACAGCGTGGAATACCTATGAGTGTAGTGGCCATTGCAGTTCATTGCCTGTGAAAATATGAAGTAAAAAAAAAAAAAAACCACGGTTCCAACGAGCCAACTATTTTAACCCAAAAATTTAAACATTTAAAAAGGCACATTTTAACGTTAATTCCCTCTCCTTATTAGAAAAACTCAGAAACGTTTACTTTTTTTAATCCGAAAAAAAGAAAAATTTTAACGCGTTTTTCTAGTTTGTTGTTCCAGCGGAATTCGGCCAACGGGCATGTTAACTTGAACGAAAATGACCGATCTTTGTACGGTAGATGTGTGAAGCGCCACCTGAACGAAGGATCACACACGCGACCGCGGCAATCCATCTTTAGTTTCAATATTTGCAGAAGGTTCAGTTTTCTTCCGTTATCGCCTTCCTCTTTTTGGTTTGTGTTTTTGAAAATCCTCGTTCGTTCCTGCTCTTGTAATATCTTGTAATACTGCTTCGACTGAAACGATCGGTGTCAGAGAGAGAGAGAGAGAGAGAGAGAGAGAGAGAGAGAGATTGACTGATTGATTGACTGACTGAATGATCTTTATTTGAAAAGGGTTAAGAATTGGGCAAGCAAGCACGTTTGACATTCTACCCTTTATCATACATCTTTCACTCTATTCCAGACATTCTATAAATATGCTGTTCATGTAACAAACATAATTAACATTGAAGCTGAGAGACTTAAAATATAACATTTACATTTATCCATTCGCTCAGTACAGAAGTAACTAAATACATACATACATGACTATCTACTAAACAAAAATGTCAGGCCTATTCAGAATAAACAATTAACATGAATGGGGTAAACAGGATACTGTCTGAAAAAGTCTTTTATTACCGTCACAAGAAACTCTATCTTCATGGTTAGAGAGACAGAAGACAATGTCAATCAGTCAGTCTTTTGTATGTCCCTTGGGGAACTTTGCCTCCCTAACAGCACTCCTGTAGGCCTCTCGGTTGCAAGCAAGATGGCCTGCTGCTGATGCATCCATTCGCAGATCATCAACAATGTCTTGCAGCCACCTTCGCCTTGGTCTTCTTCTCTTTCTTTTTCCCATTATATACCCCTTCCAAGACGGTCTTCTCTAAATTCTCTTGATGTTTAGTGTGTTCAAAATATAGACAGACGTAAACATACCAAGAAACCCTAATAGCAATATGGAAGGTCAGATAGAAGACAATGTAGAGATGAGAAATACGAGGAATTTTTTTTTTAAAAAGATGGACGCTATTTTTAAAAATAGCGTCCATCTTTTTTTTAAATTCCCCGTATTTCTCAATACCGAAAACAATAATTTGATTAATATTCGCATATCTGACTATTGTTACAGAACACGGCTACATAGTATTCTACATTAAAACTGCTAAACATAACGATATTACTTGCATTTCTTCGTGCTAGATAAGAGAAATGACTTGTTCTAGTTAAATTTTTTTTAAAGTAGACGGAACTGTATGGTTCTGTTTTTGCAAAACGACAATCACAAACTTTAATCCAATTATTAAGAAAGCTCCGTGTCAATTTTTTTTTTTAATGTGAACAAACTTTAATTTCTCTTTTCTCGTTTCTCCACAACTGTCTGTAGTTTTTCCACCACTGTCTAGATGACACACAGTTTTTCCACCACTGTCTGGAAGACACATAGTTTCTTTACTGCTGTCTAGAAGACAAAGAGTTTCTTCACAGCTGTATATAAGACACATAGTTTCTTTACAGCTGTCTAGAAGACACATAGTTTCTTTACAGCTGTCTAGAGGGCACATAGTTTCTTTACTGCTGTCTAGAAGACATATAGTTTCTTTACAGCTGTCTAGAAGACATACATCTTCTGCGTTCGATGTTGTCGATCACATCAAATGAAGAACAATCAATAATCCAATATTTCGGCTAAATGCCTTTTTCAAGGACCACACACAAAAGCATTTCTTTGTGCGCACTACTTGTAGCTATAATTGACAAATCACGTAGCCTGTGTAGAACAGAAAGTTGAAATAGGACAGCAATAGTATAAAACAGTTTGAAATCAGGATACAATTTAAAGAAAATGAGTGTGAATGATTTCCTACATTCAATAAACGGACAGCTGTCTAGTCAATAGAAATTCGTTTATATGTGCTTTTTTTGCCGATAATGATCATATAACAATATAATATATAATACCGATCATCTCCAAGCAACACATTATCAATTAACTTTTGTTTACTTTTTACTCTATATAAAAATAAGTACCGGAATAAGCACTTTTTCATATTCACAATAAAGGCGGAACACCTTTGATCGACTAATATTGGCGTATGTAAAATCTTAACTCGTTCAGGTTTCACGCCATCACAAGTGATTATAATATCAAGAAATGCATCTACATCAAGCGCTGCACTGTTTAGATTAGCTTACCCAAACTCCCATGAAAAGATTGGTCGTCCGTAAGGATATCCATTTCTTTGACCGCGCACAAAACACATTCACGAAAGAAACGAAACAAATAAGCAGCTTCATAAATCCATTGTCATGTCGTTTAAAACTTCCACACAGTCGTAGAAATTTTGTGAATGTAGAGTATGTCACCGAGATTCACCTTCTCTTCAGGTCACTCTAGGTTTTGAGTGTGTAAGTGTGTATAATTGTGTTTAGTGTACGCAAAGCTACACGCCTGGCGACTGGATCTTGTGACGTAGAAATCATGTGACAAGGGCCCAACGATATGCGTGTTCCACTTAAAAAAAAAGTTAGCCTCTCGCTAAGGGGGGCGTGGCGTTCATGGAGAGCTTTGCTGTAAACATGACTGTTGACCGAATAACCTTTACGGAGCGTCTCGCATAGACTGAACAATAAATTAAATTATCGGCTGTTTGTTCTAGAAAACAACACGGTACGACAGCTGAAATAGGAGCGGAAACAGCCCAACTACTGTGTCATTGTTAGTGAAGTTAGTCATATCCAGACAAGAAGCATCTGGCATGGCCAAATGAGAGTTACCATGTTGAAATACATCATACGATAGACCATCAGAGAAAGTATACCAGAGAAAGTATCAGAAAAAAAAATTGGATACTTTTAAAAACAACTAGTGAGCATCTCTCTCTCTCTCTCTCTCTCTCTCAAATTCTCCAGCCGTAAAATTTAGCATTGAACTTATACTGTAATTTTCAATGTGGTTTGTAATGTGAATACTCAAAAGTTGTCATTTTGTGGTGTTTAGACTTCCTCCACTCCTCAGTCCATTTTGTTCTGGTTTCTTATTCGTGCTCCCCACCCCCACCCCCACCTTCCCCTTTCATCCCTAAGTAAGTTCTGCAAGCATTTTTTTTTCTCAAAGTTCTCTAAGTATGCACACGACGAAAGTTCTATTTATTTCTCTTCACGCTGACATCCGTGACATTGACCCGTTCATGTTTCTAATCTATTAATATAATTTCCTTAGTTGCACAGTCCGCTTGACTAGAAGAACTAGACAAAGGCAGCTCTTGATGGAAGGTTCAGACATTAATAAAAGATGGAAGGAATATATCAGCGAGCTTTATGCAGATATCAGAAATAAAAGCCCAGACATATACAGTTAGACGGGTATCAGAAGTAGATTATTGGCCATGAGAACAATTAAACATGGTAAAGCTACTGGCTTGGACAATCTCTCTCTCTCTCTCTGAACCTTAAGTGCCCAGGGCACATGGGGCTTCCGCAAGGGTTTTCCACAAATGCCTGTCTTTTTTTCTGCTCTTGCCCAGGTGAGCCCTCTATTGCTCAACATCCTTTCTGTTGTGGCTTGGACAATGTCAGCATAGAAATGTTAGAAGCCCTAAAAGAATTTAGAATAGAGAATATCACAGATTTGTGCAATGATCTATACAGCAGAAATTACCTACCACAAGACCTGAAAACTTCAATATTTATAACACTACAAAAAACAAACAAACAAACAAAAACAAACTCAGTAGAATGCACCGACTTTAGATCCATCAGTTTAATAAGCCATGTGACAAAGATATGTAAAATCATTTTAGAGGAAATCAGAGGCAAAATAAATATGGAAATCGATGATCAACAGTTTGAATTTAGGAGAAATTGTGGAAATGGAGAAGCGATATTCAGCATTAAGATGATAACTGACAAGTACGTGGAAGTTAAAAAGGACGTCTATGCTTGTTTTATAGATTACACAAAGGCATTTGAAAGAGGCAGGCACGAACAGCTGATGGAATGTCTGAAAGAGAATAATGGTGATGGCAAAGACATCAGAACAATAAGCAAGCCATACTGGGAACAGACAGCAGTTGTGCGGTCCAACACAAGCTACACAGCGCCAGTAGATGTAAAGAGAGAGGTAAAACAAAGACGTACTTGTTTAACCTTTATACAGAGAAGGTATTCAAAGAAACTAGTGAGGGGCCAGGATTAAACATTAGTGGAATAGCAATTAATACCCCAAGATATGCAGATGGCGCCCTGCTGATGGCAGAGAACAAAAAAAGACCTATAGAACCTAGTGATGGGAATAAACGATTAAAATCAGAAGTATGGACTAGAAATAAATATCAGAAAGACAAATGTCATGGTAATGAACAGAGAAGAAAGAAAGCCAGCGGTAAATATAAAAATAAATGGAGAATTACTTGAACAGGTGAAAAGCTTCAGGTATTTGGTGCACATGATAACAGAGGATGGAAAATGTGAAACAGAAATTAACAAAATAATAAGTTTGGCCAAAAAAAAAAAAACCACACACACACACCTTCAGCAGAATGAGGAAGATCCTTATATCACAACAAATATCACAGCAACTGAGATTACGTATCATAAAATGCTACAGTTATTCAATATTCCTTTATGGTGCAGAAGAATAGATCTTGAATAAGACAACAGAAAAGAAAATCGAGGCCCTTGGAATGTGGATATACAGAAGAATAGGGCGTATCCCATGGTAAGAAAAGAAAACAAACAATGAAGTGCTAAACCAACTAGAAGTGAAAAGGGAAATATTGCAAATCATAAAAACAAGACAGTTAAGATACTTTGGCCACGTCAAAAGACACAATACTATACTGAAGACCCTTCTAGAAGGCAAGATCGAAAAGAATGAATGAATGAATGAATGAATGAATGATCTTTATTTTAAAAGGGTGAAGAATTGGGAGTGCAGTCCAGTCTTACATTCTGCCTTTTATCACTCCATCTTTCATTCTTCCCCCCGACTACATACATACACACACACACACTCGATTGAATAAAGTGTGCAAATTGCATATATATGAATGCAAGATGAAACTGTATGAAATATAAGTATACAGATTACATTAAAAAATATCTAAAAATGCAAGATGAAACTATTACATTCACAAATATAGGATAATGAACTACATGAGAGGTAATTAAATCTAACAAGATAGCGCAGGAACACATGAACATACAAACACACACAATACATTCCACTCTTGCACATTTACTAAGATAATTTCTACCTAGATCTAACAAGTTACATTTAGAACTACAATATGTTCTTTTTAGAACAGAACTCGGCTGCAGGCGGGATATGTCAAACCGGGAAAAGAACAAGACAGCTACAGCTATAGATAGGTGGACAACATCAAAAGATGGACAGACAAGTTTGGAGGAGTATTCTAAGAAGACAAGAAACAGAGCAGATTGGAGATTAATTGCAGTCAACTTTCCGTGGGAGACGGCACGAAATGATGATGATGATAATAATGATATGAATCACGATTAACCAAAGGGAAATAACCATAAAATAATCTATTGAGTTCAGTTAATGCCCTTTAGTATTTTTCTGACTACACTGTGCATCAAATGAAAACATTTTTGTCTGCTATTCGTTAATTTCCATCCATTTAGAGCTAAATTGGGTGCGCTGATTTCAAATTTGAGGTCAGATTTTGTCTAGGAAGTCAGAAAATTGAGGTTTGGATGTATGGGATTTCTGCAAAATCTTAGTACGCTTCAACCCGTTGTCCTACGTCAAAGAACAAAAAAACGCTCATGTATTCTTAACATCAAAACATAATGAACTGTAATGAAACATATAACATGAGCTATATGGAGGAGAAAGACCAGAATTAACACCAGATACTGAAAACTGTGATGGACCGCCAATACTTGAAGATGAAATCATAGATGCCATCAAACACATGAAGAAAGGAAAAGCGACTGGGCCTGATAATATAACAATAGAAGAAATAGAGGCACTAGAGGAGACAGGAATAAAAATAATAACCAAGTTACTGAATTATATTTACAACAGTGGTTATATTCCCAGTGACCTGATTAAATCCACGTTTATAGCACTACCAAAGAAACCAGGTGCAAAGGAACGTGACAACCACCGGACTATCAGCCTCTCATGTCACATAACGAAGCTACTTCTCAGAATCATTATGAGAAGAACAAGGAAAAAGATAAAAATGGAAATAGCAGATGAACAGTTTGGATTTGTTGAAGGAAAGGGAACACACAATGCCATTTATGCTTTACGAACACTAACAGAAAGAGCTTTAGAAGTACAGAAAGATCTCTACTTATGCTTCATTGATTACACCAAGGCATTTGACAAGGTGAAACATAATGAAATTATTAAAATGCTTGAAGACATCAATACAGATGGCAAGGACCTGAGGATTGTAAAACATCTATACTGGCATCAGGAGGCAGCAGTTCGAGTTGAAAATAGAATTGGAAAATATCAACCTATAAAACAAGGGGTGCAACAAGGATGTGTACTATCTCCAGACCTTTTTTCTCTGTACAGCGAGAATATTCTAAGAACAATCATCACAGAACCAGGCATAAAAATTGGAGGATACAATATTAACAACCTTCGGTATGCTGACGACACAGTACTGATAGCTGAGAACCAACAAGACCTGCAAATCTCTTGGATAAAGTGGCCAAAGAAAGTGAACAGAAAGGCCTTACTTTGAACATCAAAAAGACAGAGACTATGGTTATATCTAAGAAACAGAATCCACCAGCATGCAGTATTAAATTAAATGGAACCATTCTAAAGCAGGTGCAGAAATTCAAATACCTTGGAGCAGTAATAACTTCAGATGGGAAATGCAAAACAGAAATTAGGAACAGAATAGGCCAAGCAAAGACTGCATTTCAGAGAATGAGAAACATATTAGCTAACACATCTTTATCAATGAATGTTAGAAAACGAGTCCTAAAATGCTATATTGAACCTATCTTGTTATATGGAAGTGAATCATGGACAATAGGCAAGTCTGCACAAAAATCACTGGAAGCAGCAGAAATGTGGTTTCTTAGAAAAATGTTGCGAATTCCCTGGACAGCAAAAATAACTAATGAAGAATGTATGAGAAGAGCTGGAGAGACAAAAAACCTTGTCAGAAAGATAAGAGAGAGGCAATGTACTTTCATAGGACATGCAATGAGAAGAGGGGGCATTGAAAATATTATAACAACGGGAAAAATAGAAAGAAGAAGATCAAGAGGAAGACCAAGAGAAATGATACTGGACAGTCTGACGGGATGGTGTGAAAGGAGATCACCAACTGAACTGATGGCCTGCATGAAGGATCGGGTACTCTGGAGAAGCATAATAGCCAACGCCAGTCGGCACGGCACCTGATGATGATGATGAATGAAACAAAGAACTGTTATTACAAAACAATGCTTCATAAATTATGGCTCAAGACAACTGCTCTTACGTTTTGCGATTAGTCCTTGTTGCCCGCTACAGACACCAGCAATAACCACATATCATATTGGGGGTGTGATAGTCTGAATATCTTGATGTCATAATATAAATATCTTGATGCCATATAAATATCTTGATGCCATAATATAAATATCTTGATGCCATAATATAAATAGCTTGATGCCATAATATAAATAGCTTGATGCCATAATATAAATATCTTGATGCCATAATATAAATATCTTGATCCCATATAAATGTCTTGATGCCATAATATAAATATCTTGATGTCATAATATAAATATCTTGATTAAAACATTCTCCATGTTCATCGCTAATATCACTCATATCTGATTTGGAGGTGTGGTGGTGGGGTGGGGGGATCAAGATGAGAATGCAAGAAATGTCATTTAAGTGTCATTCGGCATCCGAGTAGATGGTACGATGTCAGCAGGCTGCAGATGAGCTCTTCATAATTTTGAGCTCCATAGGTGATTAGGAAGTTATGCACTAACATAACAAATATCACTTTTAAATATGCAGAATGTAATAAAGGTCGTGATCCAGCTTGGCCGCCAGCGCCGAGACGGGCCTTAGGGTAAAGCAGAAGTCCGGGTGCATGAACAGATTCAGCAACACTCCAAAGCAGATGACCGTGTGATCTACTCAGCCAGGTCAGTGGCCACGAGCCTAAAAAGTGGATAAGACTATACTGCCTGCCGTAACGGCAAACCAGTTGCGAGTAAATCAGGACCATATGCAGCCTACCACTTTGAGCATGACAATAGAGGTGCAGGCAGCATCAGAAGCAATTTCTTGGTTGGTGATGTAGAACGACTCGCATGCAGTCATTGTAGCAGAATCCCAAAGCATGCTACCGGGAATCAAAAGGCAAGAAGTTAATCCAGCTTCTAGAGGGCTCTCGTTTATCCAGTTTAACGTAGATATACTGTCCGGGTCATGCGGGAACCAAAGCCAATGAGAATGCGGACAAGCTGGCAGGCACAGCATCAATTCAGTGGAACCCTAAGAATGGACTAGGAGGAGATTACATGAGACTGCAAGAGCCTATCCACCTTGGACAGGCTGCGTATGGGGGATGACATCAGGTTGAATGACGACCATCACATCAGGAGGATGATCGAATTTGGGGAGGAGTGGGGAAGTGGACCTTTTTTTCCAAAAGAAGTGATTTAGCGCGTTACCCACAACCAGTGTGTGACTGGCTCCATCAGCAGACGCACAGCTCAGTGGGTGTTGGAACGGAAGGCGGACATGTGGAAATGACCGGAGTAAGGAGATATCAGTCTCTGATTACATTTACAGTTGCCATAACAAATGCATCCCACACAACAAGTTCTAGTTGGTTAAGCTTTGTTCTGAATGTCAGTCAATCAAGTGTCATGCTGCGTTGCGTAGGCGATCATTTCTCTCCACAATTCCCTGTCTTTAGATTTAATTATGAGATCCGCCGGTGACTTTCTTCCTAGCCACACTGACATCCCATCCAGTAACTTCTCTCTCTGTCTTCCTCTGTCTCTATTTCCCTCAGTTTTTCCAGTTGCCACAATGTGTTCCAATTTTCCTCCTCTCAGAAAATGTCCCATTACAACTCTCGCTTGTCTGCCTCTCATCTTTGTTGTAATTTGCCTTTTAATTCCAGCCTCTCTTAAGACTTCTTCGTTGGTTTTCTTAGCTGTCCATGGTACCTTCAACATCCATCTTATGAACCACATTTCCATGGTCTCCATTTCTTGCTGTACTCTCTTATTCATGGACCATGCTTCACATCCATAAAACAAAATTGGCTCGATGTAACATTTAAGTACTCGGAATCTTGTTTCCATTGATATGGATCTGTTGCACAAGATGTTTATCATTTTCTGGAATGCTGACTTGGCCTGAGGTTCTGAATGTAGCATCATGCATTAGTCTGTTGATTTCAGGACGAATAAAAACCCATGATTTTATTGAGCTTCAGTTTTAAATACTCCAGACTTCTTCGCATAATGAAAACCTTCACCATTATGATCCAGTGCTACAACAAATGAGTCCCATTTTGATGTGTAGTGGTGGTAGAAGTACCTTCATAAGATCAGCTGCTGGCTCATGCTGCACATTACGTATACCGGCCAACGGCGTTCTCAGCCTTGACTTTATAATGATTACCGTCGTCACGGCTGTTCCATGGACATAGAAAGCACATATGTTTAGTGCAGCCCATTTGTAGGCCAAGAAAAAGCTGTATCACTCTGAGGTCACCGCAGATATTCCAGTTATGTGCAACATAGTTGCTCACTTAAAAAAATCTCCATTAATTTATGCCTCTTTGAGACCTACAGCCATGTCATTAGGCACAGAAGTTTGTTTTTTTTAACTATTGTGCAACAGTCATAGCTTTTAAGCTAGCTTGATTTGCATGAGTACAATGCACATCTGTGTATTATTTTCAAAAGAGTGTCTTTCAGTAAAATATGCGTGTATTGTTTTGGCCCAGGTAAGCGCGTTTATATGAAAGTGCGTATGTATATATCATAACATTTGGACGTGATAGACAAATTCTTACTTCAGATTTGAAGTTATCATCTTTGATTTCATATATATCACAAGTTGTATCCCTAGTGGCAAAATCTTTGTTGCGCAGTGTTATAGATCCACATTTCCCCCTTCCATTTTGGTACTCTAAGCAGTTCGGTTCTTCTTCACAAAACCAAATTCATGCTTCATCTCTGGTTTATGAAATTAAGCTTTGTTTGTATTATTCAGTGCGGTGATAGAATGTTCAGTGCTAATTGTTCAAGTCCAAACCTAGAAAGGGTAACTTTTTCCCCCTTAAGTTAGATAAAGCCCATGTACTTTTTAGTGAGGATTATGCTTTTATATCATCACCCACCAAATGAAGAATATTCTATGTAATAAATCACTGTTACTGAAGGTGAGGGAAAGAGTACTATAGAACTACATCAAGCCAATTTTATTTTACGAATGCGAGGCGTCGTCAGTCAGTCAATGAAGTACAAGGCCAACTGGAAGCCACTGAAATGTGGTTCCTTAGAAGAATGCTACGAATACCATGGACAGCAAAGAAGTCAAACGAGGAGGTTCTGAGAGAGGCTGGAAAAACGAGACAAACAATAACAAAAGTCAGAAAAAGATCATCCAGATTCTTATGACAAGTTCTATGGCGAGGCAAGCTTGAATACATTGTGACATCAGGAAAGATAGAAGGCAAAAGATATCGAGGGAGATAGAGAGAAAAAGTGCTGGATGGAATAACTAGATGGCACGGACAAAGAACACCAGCACAGCTTATAATCAGCACTCGGAGCAGGGAGTTGTAGAAAAGCTTGATGGCTAACATCAAAAGAAGAAGCAAACTTAGGCTTTTCAATACAAAAGTAAAGAATGTCCTGCTATATGGTTCGAAGACATGGGTTATGACTAAGACAGTACAACAGAGCATACAAACATTCATGAACTACTGCTTGAGGAGGATTTTAAACATTAAATGGCAGGAAAAGATCAGAAAAAACGAGGTCTGGGAAAGGGCAGGACAAGAACCTATGAACCTACAAATCATGTCAAGAAAGTAGAGGTAGATTGGCTACACTCTGAGGAACCCCGACAACAACATAGCAAGACAGGTATTGACATAAATCCCCGAGGAAATAGAAAACGAGGAAGACCTAGACTAGACTTACTTGGAAAAGAGAAATTATGACAGTGCTCAGAGACAAGGGATACACGTGGAAGGAAGCAGAGAATAGTTTCAAGAACAGGGATGACTGGAGAGACGTTATCCTTGGCCTATGCTCTCAAAGGAGTGAAAGGCGATGATGATGATGATAATGATGATGATGATGATGATGATGACGACGATGATGATGACAGTCGACAGACAGACAGAAAGACAGACAGAGACAAACAGACAGACAGACAGACAGACAGATAGATAGATAGATAGATAGATAGATAGATAGATAGATAGATAGATAGATAGATAGATAGATAGATAGATAGATAGATAGATAGATAGATAGATAGATAGATAGATAGATAGATAGATAGATAGATAATCTTTTCATTCTATATTTCGTCTCTTTTAGCGTTATTATCTCTTTCCTTTCAGCTCCTACCTTTGATGTTATTTTATCTCTCTGAAACTGTCGGCAGAATGGTCGATGCTGTGAAAGAAAGTGAATCTCCCAGATATGTTCTGCATTTCCAGATTCATTCCTTCATTTGCATGTCCCTTGCGGAACTTTGCATCTCTAACAGCTCTCCTCTAGGTCTCTCGCTTGTAAGCAAGATGGCCTGCTGCTGATGCATCCATTTCCAGATCATCAACGATGTCTTTGCAACCATCTTCGCCTTGGTCTTCCTCTTTTTCTTTTTCCCATTATGTACCCTTCCAAGACGGCCTTCTGGAGGTCAATGAATTTGTATACCTTGGCAGTATAGTAGTAGAAAATAGAGACAGCACAGAGGACATCAACAGCAGACTTACTAGAGCAAACCAGGCTTTTGCAGTGCTGCAGACTATATGGAAATATAAAAAACTAAGCATTAATATGAAAATCAGGATATTTAAGAGTAATGTTCTAAGTGTACTACTCTGTGGAAGTGAATGCTGGAAAAATCACCAAAACCATAGAAAACAAGCTGAATTCTTTCCAGACTAAATGTTTACGAAGAATTAGAAAAATATTTTGGCCAAACACCATAAGAAATAACATCTTGTTGGCAGAAATGCAGATGAAGCCACTGACAGCAATTATTGAGGAAAGACGTTGGCGATGGTTGGGACATGTGCTCTGAATGACTGACAACTCACTACCAAAAATAGCACTAAGATGGACACCACAGGGGAACAGAAGTAAGGGTAGACCAAAAGAGACATGAAGAAGAACAACAGAAAGAATGTTGAGCAATAGAAGACTCATTTGGGCAAGAGCAGAAAAAAAGGCAAAGGACAGGCATGTGTGGAAAACCCTTGCGGAAGCCCCATGTGCCCTGGGCACTTAAGATTTAGAGAGAGAGAGAGAGAGAGAGAGAGAGAGAGAGAGAGAGAGAGAGAAAGAATGAATGAATCAATAAATAATCTTTATTTTTAAAGGTTAAAGAATTGGGCACGCAGGCACGCCTTACATTCTGCCCTTCATCACTCCATCTTTCATTCGTCCCACACACTTGATTTAGTACAAATATACAAATTAAATTTAAAAAAAAACATATCAAAAGAGTGTAAGAATTAACTAATACATTCAAAGTAAAAGAGAAGAAGTGATTAACCTAATAAAATAGCACTCACGCACACATACACACGCAGACATATACATAAACAAAAATACATTGTAAATACAGATCTTCTAACATATGTTTTTAAACAAACATTAAAATAATTTCTAACAATATCTAACAAGTTGTTTTTCTAAATATGTCATTGTAGTACTTGATGGTTGACGAGCCACGTGTTGAGAGAGTGCTGGTTATTTTAAGGCGGCATATAATTACAAGCAAGTAAATAATGAAACAGGTTTGAGTTAAAGGATGAAGTATTACCAATGGATTTTAAATGGTAGGGGAGGGTGTTCCACAGCTGTACTGCAGAGTATGCAAGGCTGAGTATGCAAGGAGATAGAGAGAGAGAGAGAAAGAGAGAGAAGACGGCCTTCTCTAGATTAACATGACGTGTAATGTGTCCAAAATATATCTTTAATCCTCTTTACTAGCCAGCCTTCTTCAATATTAAGCTCTTGTAGTATAGATATATTTGTTACTTTTTGTGTCCACGATATTTGGAGAACTCTTCTGTAGCATTTACATTCAAAGGCATTTGTGTGTTTCTCAGCTGTTTTGTTACGTGTCCAGGTCTCACAGGCATATGTTGCAATGGAAAAAATGCATGCCCTTAAAAATCTTATTTTTGTGGTTCTGTCTGCTCCTCTCCACAGATTCTTTATTTGTTTTACTTTCTGAAGAGCGATAGATGTCCTCTTTTTAATTTCCCTCATTGTATCTCCATTATTAGTTATTAGTGATCCAAGATATTCAAAACTCTCCACTTCTTCCAGTTTTTCCTCACTGATACATATTTCAGCTGCCTTGTTTGTTTTGTCAGTTGTCATCAATGTAGTTTTCTTTGCATTAAGAAAGAGGTTCTGCTCTTCGCTGTTCTTACGGACTGACATAATTAGTTTTTCCATTCCTTTTTGTGTTGTGAACAGTAACACTATGTCATCAGCATATCTAATCTCTTGTATTTCATAACCTCCAATTGTTATGGCATCGTAATATTCTTTGTCTACATTTTCTCTAACATTCCTCATTATATTTTCAGTATACAAGTTAAATAAGTAGGGTGACAATATGCACCCCTGACGGACCCCTTGTTTTATATCAAACCAAGTTGTTGTTTCACTATTTATTCTTACTGCTGCTTGTTGGTCTAGATACAGAAATGATGTTAACTGTATCAAATGTGTTGGTAATCCCATTTTTCCATTATTTCCCAAAGTTTCTGGTATTGTACACAATCAAATGCCTTTGAGTAGTCTATAAAAGATGAATATATATTCACATTAAACTCTCCGCATTTCTCTATTATTAATCTTATATTGAATATATGATCTCTTGATCCTCTTTCTTGCCTGAAACCAGCTTGAACCATATTGACTTCTTCTATTTTCTTTCGAAGTCTACCCATTATGATTTTTAACAGAATTTTACTGGCATGACTAATCAGGGCAACAGTTCTGTAGTTTGTGCATACTTTCAAGTAAACCTGGTATGAATACAGTTCTTTTCCATTCTTTTGGCCAAATACCTGAATGCCATATCTTTTTACATAGTGCATGACAGATTGTTGCACATTCTTTTCCTCCTGCTTTAATAAAATCAGCTGTTATCTCATAACATCCTGGTGATTTACCATCTTTCAGATTCTTTATTGCCCATAAAACTTCTTCTATTGTTGGTTCGGGTTCTTTTTCCTCCAATAATAATTCACATTGTTGATTTCTGCTTCCACAGTCGGTTGTTTCATACATTCCTCTGCAATATTCCTATTATCTTTCTAGAATTTCCTCTGTCTCTGTCAAGGTATTCCCCATCTCATCACAAATTACATTTAGCTTAGGTGTGACATTTCTCGTCAATGTCTTCATTTCTTTAAACATTTCACTATCTCTTCCACACTTCTGATGTTCTTCTATTCTTTCACAACAATCTTGTATGTATTGTTTTTTTTTTGTCTTTTCTTATGTTTCTTCGTACTTCTTTTGTTAACGTTTTATATTTATCTTTGTTGTTGTTTGTCACTTTCCATTGCGTCTTCATTTCTCTACGTTGTTTTATCAGTTCTAATGTACCTGCTGTAATCCATCCATTCTTTTGTGTTTTCTTTACTGGAAAAATGTCTTTAGCTGTTGTTATTAAGATATCTTTGGCCTGCGTAGCCAATTCATCTGGTGTCATCTCCTCCTGTACAGCCATCAGGATTTCGGAACGGTTCTTCACTTCTATACCGTATTGTTCTGGTATATTTGAAAGATCAAAACGGAGTGGTCTTGATCCCGTAACTGTCTTTTTTATCTTTATCTTCATGTCTGCTATTAATAACTCGTGGTCCGTGTCACAATCAGCACCTGGTAAAGTTTTTGCTGATGTTATACTTCACCTCCAACTTCTTTGCACTAAAATGTAGATGTAACACTTGTCCGTTTGTTGTCGAAGCCAGCTAGATCTCTTTCCCTAAATCCACGTTATCAGTACAGGAGGGTTTCACCTGTACTTCACGTAATGTCATTTATGTTATCATGTGCAAACGTTGCGGTTTGAAGTACATAGGGGAAACTGGCTTACGGTTAGGAGATCGATTTCGCCAGCATCTCAATGATATTTCTAAGAGGGCCTGGACACCTGTGGCTAAACATTTTTGCCTTGGTAACCACAGGGGCAAACAGGACATTTCGGTTAGTGCGATCCGCTCTTGTTCCGCAGATGTACGATCTCGGAGGGTCCTAGAACAGCGCCTTATTTTCCAGACTGGCTGTCTCCACCCAGTTGGAATTAACAATGTCTTCAGCTTTCTGTAACTTCTTTATTTTTCCACTGGCCTTTTTTATACTCTACTTTCTTTCTCTATGCTACCCCTTCCTACTACCATCCTATTTCCTTCTCTGCCAACATATTGGTCTTGTCCTATTCACCAGTTCCACATTTCCTCCCTGTAGGTGTTTAAGTTCTTCATTCATTATCTCTCCGTGTCCCCTTTTCTCTCCCCTTCCCCCCCCCACCCCCCCCCCCCGACACCTCTAGCGGCTATCATGTTTCTATTGCCTTCCCCCCACTTGTTCTCCTCCTCTCTCTCCGCTTCTTCGCTATGATTGGTTATATCGGGAATCTTTTGTCTGTAGGCAGCGTAGTTTTTTTTCCTTCTCCTCCTTCTTCCACACACATTTCTGCTTCACTGGGAGCAAGACTCTTCAGATAAGTTATATATGTTTATTTCGTTTTGTATGTATCCTCGAATAAGGCTCACGCCGAAATATCGGATGTTGTATGTTTTTCATTTATACATTCTCATACTTTATATTCGTTTTTTCTCACCTTGCTCACTTCCTCCCTCACTTTGTAAAACTGCATCATACACCTCTATCTACCTTATTTGCACTAAAATGTAATCTACTTGATTCCTGGTTTTCCCATCAGGTGATGTCCATGTGTAAAGTCTTCTTGGATGTTGTTTAAAAAGTGTGTTAGCAATCACTAGCTCATTTTCCATAAAACGCCATTAGATTGTCACCTGCCTCATTTCTATGTCCTGTGCTAAATTTCTCTACAACATGTCCTTCATCTTCTGCTCTTTCTGTACCAATCTTTGCATTAAAATCACCCATTATTAATACAATATCATGTTTCCGTATCTTGTCTATCGTCGTTTGCAGTGTGTTATAAAAGTCTTCTACTTCCTCTTCTTCTGCTGCTGATGTAGGTGCATATATCTGGATGATTGTTACATTTCTAGGAATGCCCTTAAGTCTGATTGTGAGGATTCCATCACTTACTGGATTGTAGCCTAGTAATGCTTTTGATGTTGATTTGTCCAAATAAAAAGCCACTCCATTCTTTCCTCCGACTTCTCCAATAGAGTATATAAAGATATTATCATTCTCGCTCTTGAAGTGTCCTGATCCTTACCATCGATGTTCGTAGATTCCCAGAATGTGTATCCCCGTTCTTTTCATCTCGTCACTTATTATTTGATACTTTCCCTCATACATACTTCTCACATTCCATGTTCCTATTCTTATTTTTCTTTTTAGTCCGATGCAGAGGTTTTCCTTAGTAACACCGTCAGGATTTTGTCCGTCATCACAATTACTAGTACTGACCTCTGTCTCACACTCTTCCCCAGTGTTAAAATTAGATCTATCTGGCCTGGGGGGCTCACCACCAGATCTTTTTCCTATTTGACTTTCCATGATTGCTGTTTGGGTTTCTTTGTATATTTCCAGAAGATAGTTTACCATTGCTTTCCTTCCGGGCAGTGACTGTACTAGTCAGTGATCGTAACCATTGTCCCTACATTGAGATCATCTGCCTACCATCATAGAATTGGTGACCGTAACCAACATTATCTGTCGGCTGCTCTCCCATTCCATCCACCACCTGCTTCACGTCACCCTGATCGGGGGGCTATATGGGTACTCCACCTTGCCCAAGGGTGTCCCGTAGACTGATGGAGGTAAGGAGGCGTCTTACTTCTCCTTTGATAGGGGATACCCCTACCTCGCTAACCGGCATTTCCAGATATATAGTTTTGTATATTTTCTTTAATAAATAGTATTGCATACGATTTTCTTGTTTTCCTAATTGATTTGTAGCAATATTTCCCCCAAGCTCAGTTTCGTTTTTCCCCCACAGGCGCGTTATGTTCCGCGAGCATTCTATGACTTCATTTACATACATTTGTATTCAGATGTTTTTTTCCCCGGTAAATAGGAGTTTCAGACTCTGTCCGATTTGATAGTCAGCTACTCATAACTGATATACTAGCGTCAGGGTTGGCGAACCATAGCTGATCAAGACACTGTCCCACCTTTCCGTTGGTACCCTCAGTAATCAGTAATAGGCCTAGTCTGGCTAGCGGGACAAAGATCGCCATAGTCCTCGTGGTGGTGGACTCTGCTAAAGAAGTACTCCACACTCTCTGCTTTTTAACTTCCACTCAGGAACTTAATTTGAAGCTACCATAACCTGCTCCATATCCGACACGATACTTAGCCTCGATACCTTCACTGCATCGGCTGCAAAGAACACCATATTCACAGCTCTAGGGGTGAGAAGAAGAAGAAGGCGAAGAAGAAGAAGAAGAAGAAGAAGGCGAAGAAGAAGAAGAATATCTTTAGTTGATCGATTTTTTGCGACAAGTTTATATGCTTTTTCTTCTCTTTATTTCAAAAGTACTGTCATCATCATCATCATCAGGTGCCGTGCCGACTGGCGTTGGCTATTATGCTTCTCCAGAGTACCCGATCCTTCATGCAGGCCATCAGTTCAGTTGGTGATCTCCTGTCACACCATCCCGTCAGACTGTCCAGTATCATTTCTCTCGGTCTTCCTCTTGATCTTCTTCTTTCTATTTTTCCTGTTGTTATAATATTTTCAATGCCCCTCTTCTCATTGCATGTCCTATGAAAGTACATTGTCTCTCTTTTATCTTTTTGACAAGGTTTTTTGTCTCTCCAGCTCTTCTCATACATTCTTCATTAGTTATTTTTGCCGTCCAGGGGATTCGCAACATTCTTCTAATAAACCACATTTCTGCTGCTTCCAATGATTTTTGCGCAGACTTGCCTATTGTCCATGATTCACTTCCATATAACAAGACAGGTTCAATATAGCATTTTAGGACTCGTTTTCTAACATTCATTGATAAAGATGTGTTAGCTAATATGTTTCTCATTCTCTGAAATGCAGTCTTTGCTTGGCCTATTCTGTTCCTACCTTCTGTTCTGCATTTCCCATCTGAAGTTATTACTGCTCCAAGGTATTTGAATTTCTGCACCTGCTTTAGAATAGTTCTGTTTAATTTTATACTGCGTGCTGGTGGATTCTGTTTCTTAGATATAACCATAGTCTGTGTCTTTTTTATGTTCAAAGTAAGACCTTTCTGTTCACTTTCTTTGGCGACTTTATCCAAGATATTTTGCAGGTCTTGTTGGTTCTCAGCTATCAGTACTGTGTCGTCAGCATACTGAAGGTTGTTAATATTGTATCCTCCAATTTTTATGCCTGGTTCTGTTATGATTGTTCTTAGAATATTCTCACTGTACAGAGAAAAAAGGTCTGGAGATAGTACACATCCTTGTCGCGCCCCTTGTTTTATCGGTTGATATTTTCCAATTCTATTTTTAACTCGAATTGCTGCTTCTTGCTGCCAGTATAGATATGTTACAATCCTCAGGTCTTTGCCGTCTATACTGATGTCTTCAAACATTTTAATAATTTCATTATGTTTCACCTTGTCAAATGCCTTGGTGTAATCAATGAAGCATAAGTAGAGATCTTTCTGTACTTCTAAAGCTCTTTCTGTTAGTGTTCATAAAGCATAAATGGCATTATGTGTTCCCTTTCCTTCAACAAATCCAAACTGTTCATCTGCTATTTCCATTTTTATCTTTTTCCTTGTTCTTCTCATAATTATTCTCAGAAGTAGCTTCGTTATGTGACATGAGAGGCTGATAGTCCGGTGGTCATCACATTCCTTTGCACCTAGTTTCTTTGGTAGTGCTATAAACGTGGATTTAATCAGGTCACTGAGAATATAACCACTGTTATAAATGTCATTCAGTAACTTGGTTATTATTTTTATTCCTGTCTCCTCTAGCACCTCTATTTCTTCTATTGTTATATTATCAGGCCCAGTCGCTTTTCCTTTCTTCGTGTGTTTGATGGCATCTATGATTTCATCTTCAAGTATTGGTGGTCCATCACAGTTTTCAGTATCTGGTATTATTTCTGGTCTTTCTCCTCCATATAGCTCACCAATGTAGTCTGTCCACCTGTCCACAATGTCTTCTTTTCCCATTAACATTTTAGCTTCTTTTGATTTCAGGAATCTTGTGGTATATTTTGTTTTCCTGCCTGTGAGTTCACTAATTCGTTTGTGCATGTTTTTGCTGTCTTTATTATGAGAGTCCTCTATCTGTCTGCACTGTTCATTTAACCACACTTCTTTTTCTTCTTTGCATTTGCGTCTTATTTCTTTATTTATCTTGCTATATTTTTCCTCGTTATTTTTACTCCTCCTCCTCTTGTCCATCAGTCCTAAGATGTCGTCTGTCATCCATATTTTTTTAGAGGCTTTTTTTGTGTTATTATCTCCTTAATAGTTTGGTGGATCGAATCTCTTAACATTGCCCATTGTTCATCTATACTATTTATCTTTGCTATTGCATTGTATCTATTTGTTATAATAACTTTGTATTGTTCTCGCAGTTCTTTCTCATTTTTAATGAGTTCAGTATTCAGTTTGATGTTTCTCACTTTTCTTCCTGCTTTCTTTAGCTTTATTCTAATTTTTCCACAGAGTAGATCATGGTCGCTATTGCATAGTTTTTGTTGTCAGTAATGCATTCCGGAATCGTTTGTTGATTAATACGTAGTCTATCTGGTTAAAAGTCTTTTTGTCTGGGCTGCACCACGTTGCCAGTCTTCGAGGATGTTGTTTAAACCAGGTGTTTCCTACAACCATGCTATGTATTCTTGCCTATTCAATTAATTTACAACCTCTGTCATTCCTCTCCCCCAGTCCATAGTCACCAACGATGTCTCAAGTTCTTACTTTATCAACTTTGGCATTAAAATCTCCCATGACTATGGTAACGTTATGTGACTTTGTGTGCTTTAGGGCTGTCTCTATGTAATTATAAAATAGCTGTACATCTTCTTCAGAACTTTCAGATGTTGGAGCATACACTTGTATAATATTTATGTTTATTGGTTGTCCTTTCAGTTGGGCTAGCAGGACTCGGTCCGAGATGTTCAAATATCCTACAATTGTCCTTGCAGTTTGTTCGTCAAATTTACCCAGCAGTATATAAACTCACGCTCCCTTCCAGAGATTTATTTTATTCAAGAGAACCACTGCTTCCGCTGTCTTTTTGTTCCAATGTTTGGTTTTTTTTATACATGCAATCGTTATGTAATCCCCCCCCCCCTTTTTTTTCCCCACAAATGACGCGTCTAGCGCACTAAAAACCGTCGAAAATTCCAGAAAATGTGTCAGTGTCATTCAGTCTTTCTTTACACAGGAAAGCCCTAAATCTAAATTTGATTTCATTTTGCATGTTTATTAATCGTTTTTCTAGTTTTGTTTGAATGTAGTTGTGCATGCATACGAAGTACTACACGGAATTAATTTTATTCCGTTTTTCACATTGTGACATCAGTTTCTAGTTGCTTTTTTTAAGTTCAAGATGGCCGAGAGTATCAGTTTACATTGTTAGATTAACGTACGAGTTTTGAAATGTCTGGTAAGAACATGAAGCTTCTCTGTTACATGTTTTTATGTTTCTTTCCATCATTCGTTAGCTATCATCGGTGTGCATTGTTTATTTTAATAGTGTATTGGCAGTTCTCGTTAAGTTAAAGGAACAGATTTTCTGTTTACTCGGCATTTTGTGTTCTTGCTGCATAAAGCAGTTGTTAGCTGAAAGAAAGATACAGGTATATTGATTGTTACAGTCGTTGAACTAATCAGTTGTGCATCAGATGCTATATTGACATCTGACATGTACATGCATACATTTATTCAGTGCTCTAGGCATATATCCGAGGATGTAACACCAGAGGGTTGATAAGCATCGGGCTGAAAGATGAGGCACTGTTTCAGAGCTTTACGAACACGCTTATCAAAAAAAAAAAAAAAGCAAGAGCGGGTGGGGATTATGTGAGACGGGCCTGTACACCAGGGCTGTTGGGGATCTTTAATGATGTAACTGACACATTTGTCAGCGAAAATACAAGAAAAAAAAGTATTTTATAATCATCACAAAACTGAATAAAATGGTTATATATATATATATATATATATGATGTTGAGCAATAGAAGGCTCACCTGGGCAAGAGCAGAAAAAAAGGCAAAGGACAGGCATTTGTGGATAACCTTTGTGGAAGCCCCATGTGCCCTGGGCACTTAAGGTTCATATATATATATATATATATATATTCCAGAAAATGATAAATATCTTGTGCAACAGATCCATATCAATGAAAACAAGATTCCGAGTACTTAAATGTCACATTGAGACAATTTTTTTTTATGGATGTGAAGCATAGTCCATGAATAAGAGAGTACAGCAAGAAATGGAGGCCATGGAAATGTGGTTCATAAGAATGATGTTGAAGGTACTATGGGCAGCCAAGAAAACCAACGAAGAAGTCTTAAGAGAGGCTGGAGTTAAAAGGCAAATTGCAACAAAGATGAGAGGCAGACAACCGAGAGTTGTAGTGGGACATCTTCTGAGAAGAGGAAAATTGGAACACATTGTGGCAACTGGAAAAATTGAGGGAAATAGAGACAGAGGAAGACAGAGAGAGAAGTTACTGGATGGGCTGTCAGTGTGGCTAGGAGGAAAGTCACCATCAGATCTCATAATCAAATAATCAAGTCTAAAGACAGGGAATTGTGGAGAGATTTAATGCTGCTGTCATTTCCTCTCTCCATCTCCTGCATGGGTGACCACTTCCTCTGCTACCTACAAATCTTAATGTGAATATTGTCTGTGATGTACTGTCTGGTGGTGACTGTGTAACATGGTCAAACCATTTGACTTGCTGTTTCTGGATATAGTGTAATAATGGTGTTACTCCAACCTTTTGCCCTGGTGTCATTTCTTATTTGATCTCTTCTTGTCACATTTAGTGTTAAACAACTCATTTCCATCATGATGATTTTTCTTTTGTTCTTGGCTGTTAGTGTTCATGTTTGACATTGATAGCATAGAGTTGGGAGGAAAATTGTGTTGTATAGTGCCCTTTATGTTTCAGTTATGGTGTATTTGTTTTTCTGTAAAGGAGTCATTTGTCCAGTGACCTGATTTGCTTTATTGCATCTGTTCTCTCAGCATCAGTTTTCCCTGAGACATTATGCTACCTGGGTATTTGAAATGTTTCAAGGGCTGGTCGTCTAGGAAGATCTTTATTTGGATTTCTTCTCTTGCTATGGTCATGATTTCTGTTTTTTCAGCACTGATCTTCATGTTGTGGCTTTGACATGCCTTACTAAATTATCCATGTTCTGCTGTAGGTCTTTTTCTGATGTGGCTATAAATGCTTGATCATCACCAAAAAAAGGAGTTCGTTTATGGTCTTATGTATTTACTTTCAGTGTCTGAATGGGAGTCCAGTAGCAACCAACCCCAGGACCCAGTTTAGTTCACTATGGTTCACAGGCTATTCTACCATAGAGACCAGCTGGGTTAGGGTTATATGGAGAACACCTTTGGTGTTCAAGTCATCTCCTCTACATATCCTCCAGCATGCAGCAACTGCTGACATGATTACTGTCTTGTTATGCCATAAAATTACATCCAAGGACAGCTGACGCAGCTCAGAAACTTTAGTCCCATTGGGGTGTTCAGCTTGATCAGTTCTCCCGTGCCTAGCCTGCAGCCCTGGTGCCTCAACTTAATCCATCGCATTAGAGGAAGAAAATAATTCAGTGTTCATCTTTTACAGCATGATCAGTGACATGCTTGCTTTCCTCAGGGCAGAAGTCCTGCCCAAGATATTGTGTAGGATGTAGTTTAATGATAATCACAATACCCGGAAATACCGAAAGGTATTAGTTAAGAACTAGATAACAGTTTGTTCGTTATAAATTTAATACAGTTGTCTTTTAAAGTTGCAGATTTGGTGGTTCCCAAAATTTGTGGTGCTTCTTTTATAGCGGTGTTGGGAAATTCCAAAAAGATGGTGAGGGAAAGGGAACAACTAGTGACATGAAAATAAACTTTTTGGATAGAACAAAAATGAAGGCTACTGAAGTTTGGTCCTTTAGAAGGATACTTTGCATGGCATGGACAGCCAGAAAGACAAAAGAAGTATTACGGCAGTCAATGAAAAAAGACAACAAAAGCTTCCCAGACTCATAAGCAGTGTGAAGGTCTCAGAAAATTGGACATCACTGGAAAGATAAATGGCAAAAGACAGAGAAGTTGGAGAAGACAGAAATACCTGGATGACCTGATTGCATGGTGTTTGGCAGGAAAACAAAAACTGACTTGATATGGGACATAGAAGATCAAGTGAGATGGAGAGATGACCTCCTAAACCTGTTGGCATGGCACTGTCTAATCTGATCTGCTAGGGATGTAACATGCGAGGCAAAGGGGGCAGCATAAAAGCTTGAGAACCACTTATCTTACACACTGAGGAAGGAGAAGAATACACTTACCTGTGTTTTGTTGTTTAAAACTTTGCACATTTTTAAAGTGAAGTATATTTTATTTTATTATTATTTGTATTATTTTTTACTTTTGCAGATTACAAAGAAGAACTAAAAAAGGTGGAAGATGAACTTGCACTTGTTGAGATACAACTTCAGGATTTGCTGGAGCAACAGACTGCCCTGCTTGAGAAGAGAGCCAGACTGAATGCAGTTATAAGCCAACAAGAGGCCTGTAGGAAGCAGGAGGATGATAAGACATGGGAGGGAACAGGTCTGGTTTCCCTGACAGTTTAAAACCATTCGATAAGAAAATAATTTCTCTTTTAACTTGCTGGACCTGGATGTCGGAGTAGGAACTTCCCTGTCTGTCTCATACTGATGAGAAAGAAGAGAAGACCTGGAGTTTGGAGGGCACTCTGATATCAAAAGATGACACCCTGTTATGAACTCCAGTGGCTGGTCAGCGATAAAACTGATTCTGGTTAGAATATTTGTGTTCCATTCCAGTTGCCATGGGCTGAGCAAATGGTTCAGTCAGTGCTTGGTGTTGGAAGACCATTGGACTGAGTGGTAGCTCCTAGGCCTTCTGTAACAAGTGAAGCAACATGGTGGTGGGTCATTATGTCCCAGGGTTTGTAGAGACTTTGAGCTAGAGCAATCCTGGCCATGAACAGAGAAGCCAGTCTTTTCTGTTGCTCTGTCACAATAACAACAGTTTTTCTCACAAATGCCTGCTTATTGTATTGATATAAATCCTGTGTGATTTAGGCTATATGTTGTCTGGACAGTGGAACTGAGATGAAAATTTGTATGCCAAGAATAAAGCCTTATAACACAATGAAGAATGTTATGAATTCCCTGGACAGCAAATATAACTAATGGAGAATGTATGAGAAGAGCTGGATATACCAAAAAAAATCTTGTCAAAAGAATAAGAGAGAGACAATGCACTTTCACAGGACATGCATTGAGAAGAGGAAGCATTGAAAATATTGTAACAACAGGAAAAATAGAGGGAAGAAGAACCAGGGGAAGATCAAGAAAAATGATAATGGACATTCTGAGAACAAGATGGTGTGAGAGGAGATCACCAACTGAGTGAGAAGTATGGCTGCCAACACTTGCTGACAGCTGTTAATAATGACAAAGTTACTGCAAAAATTTCTTACACTCAGAGTCTGAAGAATTAATGAATGATTTTAAAAGCATGTATGTAATATTTATTAACTCTTCCCGTGCGGGAGGAAAAAACACGGACGTGTCGTTGCACGGGAGTAAAAAGCGGGTCTTGACTGTAAGGGGGTCTAGTTGTAAAATGGAATGGAAAATAGTGTTTCCGTGTACTTCCGTATATGTAATATGTGTCAAAGTGTAGCTAAATGAATGAAAATTTCATAAATGCAGAGTTTTTTAGGAAAAAAGAAGTAATGTGATGTTTTTAGACACTGATTGTGGCCAGCTCACCATCGGCTAGGTCTAGATTCGCGCTTCTTACCCCTGTTTACCATCTAAGATGTGTAGATCTACTTATCGATCTCGTATTGTGACTCCGTATGGCATTTTCGCTTACTGAATGTCTGAAATAACCTCCCAACTACTCCTAACTACTTCTCCAGTCGTCTAAATATGTCTAAATCTACTTAGAAAACATTCAAGAGCAGCGGGTTGGCCATAGGCTATGTCCATACCCCTATCTACATTGTCAAAAATTGAAAAATTTCCATGCTTTGCGTCCTTGTTCTCGCTCGGCATCGCTTGTAACTAGGCACGCATTCTCCATTTTGAAAGTGTCACCGGAATCGCAGATGAAATCTGTACAATATAAATGTTACACCGCTTGTTTTAATGGAACAATGATTGTCGAATTTTCGACCATACGGTAGCTTGGGACCACCGGAAGTGTCGAAAATTCGACCATACGCACGGAAAGAGTTAAAACACATTTTTGTGTGCCACCAATGTTAAGATTCACTTTCAGAATTATTACTCTTCCTTCAGACTTTGCTTGGACCCAAGAGCTGGAACAGATTTTGAAAGGCGTTTTCAAACTAAAAAGTTTGCGACCTATGCAGAGACAAACAATGAATGCTACCCTGTCAAAGAAGGATTGTTTACTTATCATGCCAACAGGTGGTGGAAAGAGTCTGTGCTTCCAGCTGCCTGCATTAGTAGACAAAGGTTTGTAGAATGAGAGCAAGAATAAGGAAAGACTTCTCAGTTTTGTTTTTAAAACAAACATTAAATATCATGAAGATTGCAGAGGCTATGTAATGAAAAGTTGATACTTTTGGTAGGCCATGGCATTCATTATGAGCCTTGACACTCAGCTATTAGATATAATATAGAGGTATAATAGAACAGTAGGGTAAAATGAAACTACAGTCACTGCAGCTTTCATCTACATCCATGCTTCTCTCAGCCACTGCATTCCAAGTCTGCATCTCCACTGTTATGATAAAGTCTTGAGAGCGGCAGGAACGCAGCCACACTGTGAGCCGAGAATGTTGCATGATCGTTTTTCGTAGTTGCACGTGTGTCCTGATTTTCCCAGACTGCATAGTTGTAGGCTGACACACTCAACCTTCGGCTGTCTGGGTGACAGTCGTGTTATTGATAATGGCAGCACTTACACCCCCCCCCCTTGTCTAAGCACAGAAATCACATAGATCATGCACAGAATTGTTATGAAATGGTGTAATCTGCTTCTGTTTTCACACTGGAGCCCCATCCCTCGATAAATGCACTCACAGTCTGCCATCTTCAGCCTGAAGTCATCATAAAGTCTTATTTCACATCATATTTAGTTACAAGATTAACTGAATGTTTTATGGGCTGTGTTTCAGGAGGGTTTTATTAAGACAACAAAAAAATGTTGGTTTCTTAATTTCTTTGTCAAATTTGATTAGACAGAAAATTCATGGGAAAAGAAATTTGTTTATGATTAAAATGCAGGAAGAAATAGTTTATTTAGATTTATTAGTCGAGTTCCCAATTTATCTTTCATAAATTTCATATTTTTTACTCCTGAATTTCATGCTGTACAAAACATTTTTATGAGGAACTTTTGTGGAAAGGAACTGGAGGGAAGTTCTTCTATAATTGAAAAAAAACGACCTGGGTTAGAAATATGTTTATTTTATGTAGATTTTTCCTAAATGTGGCTATGAGCATTGATTCGTGTTAGGTGTGCAAGATCTACCAACACTGCCAGGGTTGTTTTGGTGTGAAAGAGCTACAGTCAGAATGTAAGGAAAATGAAAAAAAAAAAAAAAATTACAACTAAATTCAAGAGGCTAATGTGACTGCAGATGAATTGATTTCATACTAACTTGAAATTGTTAAAAAGTCTTGTCTTGTCCTTCATATGCCTTTGAGGGGACAAATAGACATCTTGTTAGGGCTTGACGATTTCCTTCATATAACGAGATATTTAATGCTTCTATAATTTCTTCTCTCCATCTCCTGCGTGGGCAGCCTCTTCCTCTGTTACCTACAAATCTTAGTGTGAATGTTTTCTGTGATATACTGTCTGGTGGTAATGGTCAAACCTTTGACTCGCTGTTTCTGGATGTAGTGTAATACTATTTTATTTTTAAAAAGTAAATGATTTTTAAAATATCTATGCATTGTCATTGTCTTTATTTTAAATAGTTGTCAACATTTGTAGCTTGAAATTGGTGAAAAATAGCCAACCGGCACTCCCAGTTTTTCAAACCATGTTGATCTAGTTTTCTTCTTATTATTATTTTGTTTATATTCACTTACACATCCTTCCGGGTAAATTTATTACTTGTTAATGTACCATGAAATACCGTTACAGGACTAACACTTGTTGTGTCCCCTTTGGTGTCCCTAATGGAAGATCAGCAGATGGCCCTAGAGCAGCTGGGCATACCATCTGCAATGTTAAATGCAGCCACAAGTAAGGAGGCTCTAAAAAATGTTCAGGTTTGGGCATTTTCTAACTCGGATTCTAAAGTACAATCATACTGCATAATAAGGACCAAAAATGATCAAATTAAACAGAATATCATAAGCACATTGAGCTTAGAATGAATGATTTAGTTATTTTCTGCTGGCGTGTACATTGATTTGAAAACAAATGTCAAAGGAAAATATTCTGTATACAATGGAAGAAATTCAAGGCCAGTGCTGAGATAAGGAAGATGAGCACACAACAACCAGTCTCATCAGTGATCACAAAAAAAAAAAATGGAGATGGACATATGTTGGACATGTAATGAGAAGAAACAATCAGAAAATCCCAAAACAAGCTATCAAATGGGACACAACAGGACAAAGAAAAAGAGGTCAGCCATGTGAAACTCTGAAGAAAACATTGTTGATAGAGTGGGCATAAGGTCTCTGATGTTGTTGAAAAAACTTGTGTAAAACAGAAAAAACATGGCGAACTACAATGTGACCCCTATGTGATGTTCAACAACACAAGAAGGATGTAAGATACATTGATGCTTGCTGGTTAAGAACATAAGGGGGTCACAGACCCCTGTGAGTCATGACCCAGGGGGCCCCAGCCCCTTAAAGTGTCAGGAGTTTAATAGGGCCAAAACATATGTCAGGGGGGTACTTCTGATGATCTAAGGAGTTGCATTGTTGTTCCACTCCCTACAGTAGAGTTTCCTTCATATATTAATTATCGACAGTTATATTTTATGAGTGAAAACCTTAATTTAAAAATGCTCATTCTCACGTATAACACACTTTGTCTAAGTCCACAGCAGACACCAACAACATAGTGATGGCTTATTTATGAGACAAGATGCTGGCAGCTGGGTTTCTGGTCGTGGTTACCTTGCAGAGTGATAAGTTAATTAAAACTATTTAAGAAGGGGGGCAGAAAACTGAATGTAGAAAGTGCTGTGCAGAAAGCTAGCAATAAAAAGTGTATAACTATCCTGCCTACAAAATGAATACAGCAATTGCCTGTGTAGTCAAGGATACTTAAAATAATCAAAGTTAAAGATGTAGGTGTGCAAAAATGAAAAAGAAAGAGAGAGGATTCTAATGTCAAAGGCAAAAAAAAAAAATATTGAAATGATTTGAGAGGAATACTAATAGTTATGTTAAGACAAGAAGATTTGGTCGGAAATGTTTTATATTTTATGGATCACATTAAGCTGGAAAGCAGAGATGGTGATGCTCTAGTTCATAAAGGCTATATTTTGTCTATTTTTCCCGTGCTTGAGTTTGACCTGGCATAGTGTACTGGATTCCCAGTAATCAGTCGTCCACATTTGTATGTGCCTTCGAGTCTGTTATGATCATGGCCACAAGAAGTTTCTTATACAAATTTTTTCCTGTAGGATGACATGGTAAAACCTGATGGAAAGCTTAGGCTGTTGTATGTGACACCAGAAAAGTTGGCTAAGAGCAAGCGTTTCATGAATCGTCTTGAGAAGTGCTATGAAATAGGCCATCTGGCCCGTATTGTTATCGATGAGGTGCATTGCTGCTCGCAGTGGGGGCATGACTTTCGACCAGGTGAGTTTCCCATGTAGCTATGTACTGAAGATCATGGAAAATATGGGCCTAACATTGTATCCCCAATATATGATTCATGGGACAATGCATGATCCAGAGACAAAGACAATCTTGCAAAATGACATGGCACACATGCGGAAATGCCTGCTGCCTATCAGTGATGTAAGAAAAAAATAGCAAGTTGTATTTTTTGTATAACTGTAACCGTGAGATTTCTCATGTGAACTAGATGTTAAATTTCTCTTTTTTTTTTTTTTTTGCATTAGAACAGTAGTATCTTTGTCTTATGACTGTATATTAAAACAGCATGTTATGATTTCCTTGCTATCATATATTTAAAAAAAAAACCAGGCTTGTCATCTAACCTAGTGTTAAAACTGCAGATTAGGTTCTTCATGTGACTATGCATTAAAACAGGCATGTTCTCATATAATGCAAGTCTGAAAATAGTTTTAAGATTCATGTAACAATAGGTTAAAACACTTTTAGGTTTTCACGTGAATGTAATATAAGTTTATCATGTGACAGTGATACAGGTTTCTCATTTGACAGTGATACAGGTTTCTCATGTACTACACATGACATGGGCTTCCTTGTTGTAAAAATTAGTTAAATTAGTTTTTTTTCTGAATGCAGAGATCTTTGCTTTGCTGCCTGTTGCCGTCATGATGATGGTGATAATAGATCATAATGATATCTGCCCATTATGGTTTTCCTCAGTCCCTGGGGCATACACAAGAAGATAGGAAAATGCCCTCCCTAGACCTGCAGTGCTAGACCTCTCACCGTAAATAGAACCACATCACAACAAACCGGTATTCAGGTTACGAACTGGATACTGCAGATATAGGATAAAGGCTTTGCCAGCAATCCAGTGCATGTATCAAAACGGGTCCCAGACTTCTGAACACATGTTATAGACCTACACCTATACAGAGACTTCAAGCCCAGGTATAGCCCCAAGAGAGAAACATTGAGGGGAAACTCTGGGGGTTCCTATGAAGAACTAATGCTGACAGCAGGATTCCTGGAGGCAACCCAACTCCCTGTTAAAAAGCTGAGCATATGAAACTGAACACTGAAAAAGAAGAACTAATACATCTATACTTCATTTGTCAAACTGCTGTAGCATAGTTGGCTTTTTTTAGATCATTGAAAGAAGAGGTAAAGTCATAGTTTATTATTCCTAGCTTCAGAACAAATGACAGTTTAGATAAACTTGATAGATAGAAGATTTTACTGCATGAACACTTTTATCAGACTGATTCATTTAACACTGACAAACTTGTTGACATCTGGTGTGACCCACAGATTACAAGTTCCTGGGAATCATGAAACGCCAGTTCCCTAATGCACCCATTCTGGGACTCACAGCCACAGCAACGGTCAAAGTTCTGGAGGACGTGAAGAAGATTCTGAACATTTCAAAGGCTCTCTTATTTAAAGCTTCTTTCAACAGACCTAACCTGTATTACGAGGTAATGTTGGCTAATTATAGCCAGAAATTTGTTGAATATATATGTTAAAATATACAGTTTAATGTTGGGTTAATTGGAGCTAACATTTTGTTGATATTGTATTTTAAAACAAACAATAACTTGTGATTTAAAAGAAAAGAAAAGCTCAGTCTTTAGAGCTGAATATAATATTTATTTGGAACTTTCTCAGAGTGGTGGCCTGGTTAGCTGAGTGGTTAGTTGCCTGGCTTACTTACTAATCTGGTGGTACTGGGTTCAGTCCCAGCAGTGGGATTTTTTCTGGTAAAAAATCTAGACCAAGTAAAAAAAAGGCCCCGGGTTCACCCAGCCTCTTAAAATTGTACCAGGAAAATATGGAAAGGTAAAGTGGACAGGCATGATACTGACCACATCGCACTTTCATGTGCCGAAGGTCAAGGAAAATACTGGCCTAACATCATATCCCCCAATATGCCTTAATGGCACGGAAATGGGAATTTTACATACCTTACCTTTCTCATTGTACATTAATATTACAATACAAGTATTTTGATTCATTACAGCCAGGATATAAAACACTTCTGTTAATTGACAGAGGTTTCATTTTACATTCATCAACAGCAAACTCATTTATAAAAGAGATTAGTTTAAACTGAATATTGGGGTTCTCCCCCCCCCCATACACTTGACTGTAGTGTATTTTTATTACAAATTCTCATGAAGGTACGAGAGAAGCCCAGCACACAGAAAGAGGTTATGGATGAGATTTACCATCTTATATCCCGTCGGTATTCAGGTCAGTCAGGTAGGTTTAGAGTTTATAGGAAATCATAAATGTACAGTTTGGTGGGTTGGGTCAGCATCTGGGAATTACTGATTTTGATTACCATTCTTAGAAAGAACACAACACCTGCTCAAGCATGCAGATGGAAATTGAATTGGCCAATGACCTAGGAAGTACAGCAAACTACAGTCATCACAAAGTCTCAAAGTCTGTTAAGAAAGATAGACCGCTGTACCATCAGAAGAGAGTAGCTGGACATAATACCCAAAACACAAATGCAGAACATCAAATCAATACACTACCTGGGGCACTCCTGTGTTGTTGGCAGTGAAAAAGTTGACCATCTTGCAGCAATGGCTAACCTACTAGGAAACAACATCAGTTTGGGCAGACAAGACATATCAGTCTTTCAGTCAGCAAATCAAAGAATCTATGCAAAAAAAAAAAAAAACATCATCAAAAGTACACACCAAGCCTGCCTCTGTGAATTACGTGTCCTCCAAGGGGGTGGAAGCAAATCCCAGTTGTGTGCTAGAGCACAAGCTGCTTGCAACCATCACGGTATTGGTTTTATATCACATCCTGATGTTGCATGCAGAACACTTTTTATGGGCTTATGACCATGTCCAGAGTGTAAGGAAGCAGCTCCCTCAGACCAGCAGCAGAGCTTGGTCATATCCAGTGTATGGAAAGATGCTGATAATTTCTTTCTAATGTTTTAATTGAAACAATACATTAACATTTGAGATTAGAATGATACTTGTTACATCATGGATAAAAGCTACACATCATATATGTGAAACAGAGATGATAGATATATCTTGGATACAGAATATAAGAAGTAAATATGATTGTTGTTGAGTTTTAAACAAAGCTTGTCACATTCATGTTCTTACATGGCACAAAAAACTGATTAAAATCACTAACATGAAAGTAGTGAGAAAAATTCGGTTTAGGGTCACTAAAGTGAATTTTTTTCTTGTAAGATTGACAGAAGAGATGTGTATGTCAGAACAAAATAGTGAATACTGGCGAGCACTGGATGTTAAAGAGACTAAAATGATTTCAGCAGTTTTAAATTCCATTTGAATATCTCCACGTGGTTATTGGGGGCGTCTGAGTAGCGAAGTGGTTAGTGCACTGGTCTCTCGTGGCAAAAGTCGGGGGTTTGAATCTGGCCAGAGGCACCCCAGTCACCCAGCTGCAGAAATGGGTACCTGACTTCTTCTGGAGTTGGGGAAGGAAAGGTGGCCAGGCATGATACTGACCATATCACCCTCTAGTGTGCTGACAGGTCAAGGAAAATATGGGCACTAACACCATATCCCTATGTGCCTTTAAGGCATGACAGGATTACCTTTACCTTTACCTATGTGGTTATTGGCATAAAGAAAAATCAAGAAAGACAATGATTGAGTTTCAGATGTGAATGATATATGACCCGTGGGTATATAGATAAATCATATTTGCTACATAATAAACATTTATAATAAGCATTTAACAGGAATGTTTATTAGGTGCACATGATTATGTCTTAGAATCTTTTTCATTTTATAGAATTTTGTATTTATTTCCTACCTGTGCCACATTTCGGTGTCTTATTCTTGGTTTTCTTTAGCCTAGCTTCATTTGCCTTTCTAACTGCACAGACTTATTGAGGATAAAGTCTAACACGAGAAATTTTTCCCCCTATTTTTTATTACACAAGGTATTATATATTGCTTCTCACGCAAAGATTCTGAAGAAGTAACGATTGACTTGCAGGCTCGAGGGGTTAAAGCTGGCTGCTATCATGCTGACGTCGATGCAAAATCACGCAGCATGGTCCATCGAAAATGGCTGTCTGGAGAAATTAAAGTAAGAATATCGTTTGGAGGTGTATTTATTATGTGTATGTATCCACGGTGTAAGCTGCTAATGAGAGGCAAAGGGACCTTTGTACAAGTATTCCCAGTAATTTTGCAGTTCTTATCACTAATAACGTATAACTAAGTAGTCCTCTATAAAGAATTTAATTTTATTGCCTTTAATTGGTCCCTTTTTGCATTTATGTAGTAATATTTTATCTGCATTTTAGAATAGATTATTGTTCTCCTTCAGTCTCCCTGAGACTGCCAGCTGGTGTTCTTTGTAGCCGATGCCGTGAAGATGTTAAGACACAGCATTGTGTTGGATTGGGAGCGGGTCATGGCGGCTAGTTTTCCAGTCCCCTAGTGCAGCCAAAAAGCAGGGGATGTACAGTACTCCTTTGCCAGACTCCACCACCATGGGAAATGTGGTGATCACTGCCCCGTTATCCAAGCTAGGCCAGTTTCTGGGGGGTACCAGTGGAGAGGTGGGACAGGGTCTTGGTCAGCTATGGTTCACCATCCCTGACAAATGGGTCACCAGATGCCAAAATGGACAGCATCTTCACCCCTATCAGATGATTGTTAATGTAGTCTAATAATGTGCTTGTGGTTACTGCTCAGAGCTGTAATCAGTACGTGGCATTTAAACAAAGAACTTCTCTATAACTTACCTTTATTCGGCGCTGATGTTCAGATAAATTTAAATAGTTTCTGGCTAGATTCTTCCATTATTTCAAGTTAGAACTGAGAGCAGTTGTAAAACATCTTGTATTTCAAGAGCAGTAGTTTGTGGAAATCTGGTGAACAGAGTGAATCATGATACAGTAGGTTTAGAAACATTTTGCAAAGGTTTCTTAAACCTCCAGAAATAATAATTTCTAGTTTTGATTGCTGAATTCCTTTTCAGAATTTCCTTCTTGATGTCTCTTTCTCTGTAGGTTGTTGTGGCAACTGTGGCCTTTGGAATGGGCATTGATAAACCAGATGTCAGATTTGTGATACATCACAGTATTAGCAAGTCTATGGAAAATTTGTATCAGGAGAGTGGTCGTGCAGGTTTGTACTGCCGTGAATGTGAGACTGTATGATTCATGGGACAATGTTGGTGCATCTCCAGAGACGGAGGATATCTCGCAGAATGACAAGGAGTGTAACACATATTAAAATGCCTACAGAGCAGTTGGTGATGGAAGGGAAAGTAGCATATCGTGCAAAGTTTAGTCCTGCGAAGGGAAGGACCTTGCCAGAATCTAGGGCAGGTGAATGACAAAAAAAAGTTATACATAGTCACAGAAGTTTATGAAGTATAATTCAGTATTTATTGATTTTGAAAGCAGATATTTATTTTTAAAATCACTGCATTTAACACAACAAAACTAAATATGGTTGGTTATTTCTGATGTTTTCTTTCAGCAGAATGAAAAGGGAAAATTACACTGAGCTGGAACATAATAATGGAAATTCATCGGATTAATATGTGGACTTCTTGTAGAAATATTTACTGTCAGACTTCTTGTAGAAATATTTACTAAGTCAAACACTCATAAGGATTCCATGGCATGTGATTTATTTATTTAAAACACAACATGAGAACGAGTTAATCTGTTAAGCCGGTCATCTGTGAGGAGCCTAACGTGGCTTTACTGTCCAGGGCATGTTGGAGTACATGGCAGTGAATTAAATGACAGGGTGAGAACTGACAAGGGTGACATTGCCAAAGCTGTATTGGAAAGACTGCGGGAAAATGAAGAGCAGGAATGGAAGAACGACGTAAATGTGAAGGGACTGCTGAAGCTGGGAGAAATTAAGGTTGCTGGCAGGAAGTCTGAACTGTGTGGCAGAAAACGCATCGTAAAGAACCAGCACTTGATGGGAACTGTTACCAAGCATACTCTTGGATGGCTGCTGCATCATGTGGCGGGGCATATATATGAGGCTGTCCTGAATGTGAGATGCCGGCGTCTGTTTTTGAACCTTTGAACAGCATTCATATCAACATGGTAAACTGTTTTGTATATACATATATCATGGAGTATCAGTTTATACACAATATGACTATGAGTGTGAAAGGAGTAAAAAAAAAATTCTTTTGGATTCATCAGCGTTGATTCTAGTCATGTAAAACTGTTTCAAATAAAAGAAACAGCTTTATTAATTAAAGAGCACAGTTTTAACATTTTGGTTTACACTTTAATCATACAAAAACATAAAGGACAAAGAATAGGGAAAGAAGATAAAATATAAATTCACATGAATAATATACAACAAATAAGAATGGAAAGAAATAGTAGGGAAAAAAAAAGGGAGCACTTAGCTGTGACTTGCAAGAAGCTGTAGCTGGGAGTTTCTAATCTAATCGTGACCTGGGGCACTAGAGGTGGTGACGTTTCATTATCCAGTCTAGTCTTAGGCTTTCTGTTTCCTGTCTTGTCATTCTTGCTTTATATATTGTAAAATCAGCCTGCAAGCAAAGTTCACAGGTAGAATATATACTTAACTCTTTTAATATATTCCTGTCTTGTCATTCTTGCTTTATATATTGTAAAATGAGCCTGCAAGCAAAACTCACAGGTGGAATATATGCTTAACTCTTTTAATACATCATTTCAAGAGCAACCTCATGAGTGTGGGGTAAAAGAAAAGTCGCCTTAAAACTTACCTTGGTGAGAGGTGTCATAGAAACACAGGTTCCATTTTCTGGTGAGGTGTGGCAGGTAAACATGAGTAAACAAACCTGATTATATCCTGATGCGTTACAGTTACTGCGACAATATCCATTCTAACAAGGATGATTGTTTGAATGAGCAGGTCGTGACGACAAGAGGTCAGACTGCCTGGTCTTCTACCGCCTGGCTGACGTGGCACGACAGAGTTCCATGGTCTTCACAGAGACAACAGGTCTTCAGAATTTGCACGGCATAGTCAAATACTGCATAGACATGAGAAGGTACTCTTGTTCTTTATCATGTCAGTTTATGAGAAGAGGTACACGTTTTTGTTGCTTTAGTTTTGTAGGTTGCAGCAGTATGCTTAGAATCAAACAAACTAGCAAGAAGTTTGCTGTAAAATGTTTTGAATTAAAAATTCTTATATAGACAGACCATGCATAAATTCAAAGGCAGCTTTTTATGACATGAAGAAGATACTAACAAATAAAAAAATTGTTCCTAAAAGTGAGGAAAAGAGGATTACAGTGCTATATAGAGCCAATATTGCTATATGGCTGTGAAACTTGGATAGTTAATAAAAAGATGACAAAGAAACTGGAAACAACAGAGTGGTTTTAGGGAAGGATGTAACAAATCTCCTGGAAAGACAGAAAAAACAAAGGAAGAGGTCCTCAATGAAGTTTAAGAACAACAAAAGCTAGTTAAAGTGATAAGAAAAAGACTGAGAATTTCTTGGACGTGTCATGAGAAGAGAAAAGTTGGAGAACTTGTAATAGCTGGAAAATTCAAGGGAAAAAGAAAGAGAGGAAGACCAAGAGAAAATATCTCAGTGGACTGACCAAGTGGCATAGAAAAAGAAAAAACAAATGAAACACCAAGGACCATGCAAGATCATCAGTGCTGCCCGGCATGGCACATAATAATGCGTAAGTTAAAAATAGACTGGCTTTTCACAAGTTACAAATTATAGCTTACATATTGTCATAAAAATACTTGAAGAAAGTACAAATAACAGCAAAAGAGTCGAGGTCTCAACTAAATACATCATAGGCGCTGGTATGACATCAAATATTGAAATTAGGGACATTCCCTTACCATCACTGCTAGATGGTGTAAATTACTGAGATGTGATAGTGGATCTACCAGGAAGAAGAGAATACCTGACTGCCATCAAGAGCGCTTGAATGCGACCGGACATTGTAGTGTACTCACTCCATAGAAAACCAGGAAATAATAGTAATCGAGCGTACGGTTCCGTACGAAACAAGGAATAGAGGAGCAGCGTCTATTCAAATGTGAGAAGTACAATGGTCTGGTTAAGCAACTGAGGCAGGGGGCAGGAATCAGGGCAAAAGTGATAGCTGTAGAAGTGGGAGCGAGAGGATTCGTAGCAACATCAGCATACGACCTATGTAAGCAACTGGGCATAAAGGGACAAGCAAGAGCAAGGGCATTTAAAAGTCTTTCAGAAACAGCAGAAAAAGCCTCATGCTGGCTGTGGAGTATGCGAAACAAGCATTGAGAACGTAAATAATTTTGTGTGTCACAACCAGTCCTCCTTAGCTAAATTGCTAAAGACACACTTCAAAAGTGCAGTACCAACTGGAAAATCATGGGTTCAATCCTGGGACAAAAAAAAACCAACAACTCATGAGACCCCTGGGAGTCATGACCCAGCTTAGACTGTCAGGAGTTTAATAGGGCCCGAACACTTATCAGAAAAGGGGGGGGGGGGGGGGTACTTCCTCTGATAATCTGAAGGAGTTGTGTTGTTGTTCTGCTCTCTACAGTAGAGAATTTCCTGCATACATTTACTATTGTCACAAAATTTCTCACCTTATAAATCCAGCTATAAAATTTTACCACAGCATGTAAATAAATCACAGCAGAAAAGGGCAGAAGCAGGTATTGTCTAGTGCTTAGTAGCAGTCTTTTCACCTCGAAGGTCAAGGGTTCAAAATCCACTACCAGTGCTAGTCAGTTGACCCAGTGTGACAATTTTAAAAATAGACATATAGGAGGGGTGCCCACATGCTTCTGTTCTTACAAATAGAAGAAACTGACAAAAACTTTTATAACAGAAACATAGAAACTAAAATTGAGTCTAATGATCACTTATGATATGCTATTTTCATAATAGATTTTGCTGGGTAAAATCAGAGTGAGTAAATTACTGCTGAGCTGCTTGATGAAGGAAGAATAAAGTATATATTGTCACTTTGTAAAAAATTTTGCTTTGCATTCTTCACTTTCATAACCCCTTGTGTGTGATATAATAATGCTTTGGTACAGAAGATCCAGTCAGTCATTTGCATGTCCCTAGTGGAATTTTGCCTTCCTAACTGCTCTCCTGTAAGCCTCTCGGTTTTAAGCAAGATGCCCTGCTGCTGATGCCATTTGCAGATCGCCAACAATGTCTGCTGATTCAATAACTGGAATTAACAGTCACTCTTCTAACACTTTGACTGACAGACTTGAGACTTGACTTGAAGCTATTTACAAGGATTTAAGACTTGAAAACAGTGACTTGAGACATTGATTGATACCTACCATGAAGGACTTGAATACAGTTCTGGCAGACATGGAAACCACTCAGTCATTTACAGTTTTGGTTAAGAAATAAATAGTCATATTCCAGTTTTGCAGAAATCTTGGTGCCCTAGAAAACTCATTATTATTTGTACATTTCAGCTGTCGGCGGTCAATCATAGCACAACATTTTGGTGAAGTGTGGGATAGTTCTGACTGTAACAACATGTGTGATCACTGCGACGTGGCCAGACAAAAAGGTATTAGAATTAACACAGTATATAAGTAATGTATTTAATTATTCCTAAGAGTTTTGAATAATTCATTGTCTTTAAATATTTGTGATGTAAAATGAGTGCATCATATGATTGGAGTAATTGTTTCTTATATGTAAGAAAGCTGATGTGTAGTTCTGTCAAGAAAATAGCCATAAGCTTTGATTTCCATATTATTGTGAGGTATCATATTGTATCATACATCTTTATGTTTTGTTTACCTTCATTTTCAGATATTTTTTTGCTCTTATCCAACTTATGCCTTCAAAAGATTTTCTTTATTGTTTTCATGAATCTTTGGTGTTGTGAAACCTCTCTGGGAACATTTTGTTTTTCTGGCTGCCAGCGGTATATGTTGCATCTTTCTCCAAAACCCACATGTGTTCCATTATCTGTTCATTTGTTTGTTTAATGTTCAAGTCTGTCAAACATAGTCTTATTTGCTGTGTTCAACATTGTAATGTCTTTCATGGTGCCTTTCCTTGTGCAGTGAGAAAATGGCAGGTGGCATACACAGTAGCATGTAAATATCAGCTCCAGTAAATTGTTAAATGTAATGCAAGACTGTGTGTAACAGGAGAAAAAAGGATATTCATAAAGAAAAGCCATTTTCATAACCGCTGTATGTCTAACTAATAATGGAGATACAGTGAGGGAAATTAAAAGGAGGACATCTATCGCTCTTCAGAAAGTAAAACAAATAAAGAATCTGTGGAGAGGAGCAGACAGAACCACAAAAATAAGATTTTTAAGGGCATGCATCTTTCCCATAGCAACATATGCCTGTGAGACCTGGACACTTAACAAAACAGCTGAGAAACACATAAATGCCTTTGAATGTAAATGCTACAGAAGAGTTCTCCAAATATCGTGGACACAAAAAAGAACAAATATATCTGTACTACAAGAGCTTAATATTGAAGAAGGCTGGCTAGTGAAGAGGATTAAAGAGAGAAAACTGAAATATTTTGGACACATTAAACGTCATGATAATTTAGAGAAGACCGTATTGGAAGGATACATAATGGGAAAAAGAAAAAGAGGAAGACCAAGACGAAGATGGCTGCAAGACATCGTTGACGATCTGGAAATGGATGCAACAGCAGCAGGCCATCTTGCTCACAACCGAGAAGCCTACAGGAGTGCTGTTTGGGAGGCAAAGTTCCACAAGGGACGTGCAAATGAATGAATGAATGTATGTCTAAGATCATGGCAGACAAATGCATGGCCTGGAGTTTTCAGTGAAACGAACCAAAACTTTGAAAGTGCTGATTTATTCTAAAGCAGTCCATGTTGGTCAGTAAATGTGCAGCATAGTGTGGGGGGGGGGAAAAAATAACCCTGTCATATCATAGGGATGCTTAGATATTAGATGCCTTATTTTTTTCTTGACTTGTCAGCATCATGCACAGAGTGATGAAAGTGAGCAGAAGCAAGAGTGTCAGAAAGAAAGATGAGTACATATGAATAAAGGACACAGAATTCAATATTTCAGCAAAAACCTTTTTCAGGGATCACATACAAAAACGGCCTCATTAGCTGGGTGGTTAGGTGCTCGGTTTTCTAATCCGGTGGTACCCGGTTCAGTCCCAGCAGTGAGATTTTTTTCTGGTACACACCAAGAGGCCCCGGGGTTAACCCAGCCTCTAAAAATGGGTACCAGAGAAATTTGGGAAGGTAAAGCGGCCAGGCATGATACTGACCACACCACACCTTCATGTGCCCAGATTTCTCCGATACCCAATATTAGAGGCTGGGTATTTGAAGTTAGGATTATTATTGTAAATTAGTTTAAACTGCTGTGGTTTCTTCACATTTTTAGACATTTTATTACTAATTTGTCATATGGGTTAACTACATCAGCTTACTCAGTTTCAAAATAAAATATAAATGGATCTGTGACATTATTTGTGCTTTTTTTACTTTTTTTAACGAGTGCAATAGATGCTAGTTCTTAAAACCTACAGGTATCAGAGATGTTGATAGAAGTTTTTTTGTTTTTTTTTTAAATCTGAGGCCCCAAAGAAGAGAAGGATGTCACCAAATACTGTGTGGATGTGCTGTCAATACTGAGTGCAGCATCTGATTCAGACCAGCGAGTAACTGCAGCAAAACTGTTGGATGCTTGGTATGGACGTGGCGCCACCAGTCTAAAGGTTAGCTAGAGATCGTGAGGACCTATACTGTTTTATTCGAATTTTTTTTTTCTTTTCTGAAATTGCCTGTTTTAAATACTATGCAATATTTAATTCAGATCATCATGAGACCTTTATATTTCCATTGGAGCATAAGGCATCAGCAAAGATTCTCCAGCCATTCCTGTCTTGAGCAAGTGCAAGTCGGGATACCACAAACCATGTCTTTCCCCACTTCCTTTGGTTGTTCCAGTATTGTTGATCTCCATGTCCCTAATGGCCTGCCCCTCTTTCTTTTCCCTTGAGGTGTCCAAGTCAATACAGTGTATGGGAGTCAAACAGCACTAACATTTTATTAATTAAGTTTCAAATATGCTTGGCACATTTCTTTTAAATCGTGGTTAAACTTGAAAATACAAGACAAGTTTTATACAACATATAATAGCAGCTGGTTTCTTTTTTTTTTCTCTAATGTTATACACATTTCTGTTCATCATGTTAGCATCAGTTGTCCAAATGTAAAGTTTTTGGTACATATCACAAGTGGTGATCTGATGTGGGCATTTATTGTCAGGTTTTTTTATTTGAGAAAACTGCAAAAACGTTGAAAATCTGATTTAAAATCTGTAAAAATAATATCATTAAATTCATATTCACAACGTTTGGAGTTTGTTCTGAATCTGGAAGGTGACAGTAGATATAGAAGAGGGATGAGGAAGATTGTTTTTATTAAATTCAGTCATGAAAAAAAGTCAAATCTGTAGCTCAAGCCATTTAATTGTATGAAGAAGGTCATCAATTGTCCCCATAATGTACGTACAAAATTATTGTGTATCGAATTTTTTTTTTTTTTTAGGTTGAGGCTGTTGTTATCAGAAATCTGAATTGATTTTCTAGCAGTACCTCTTAGTATTATCTCTCTCTCTCACTGTGTACGTGTGAGAGGGAGGACGGGAGAAAAAAAAGGTGGCATCTGCATATTATTCTGCATGAAGTTATATCTTACATGAGGGATGAAACACACAACGAAGTTTTAAATTTTATTTTATGCCCCATATTAGAATAGTTTCTATGTATCCATAATTTACTGTAACGTTTATTCTGAATGGTGAAAACTTTTACAATGTACCAATGTGATTGTTCTACAGGTGAAGTCTGTATCGGCTCCTGGCTTTGGAAAAAGCACAGGTGAGAGAATATTGGCTCACATGTTGATCTGTGGTTATTTGCAAGAAGATTTCCATTTTACTGCTTATAGCACTGTGTGCTACATTATACCAGGTGAGTTTTGCCAGAGTAATTCTTAAGTTGTTTTTTTTTAATTAATGTGCAATTAGATTATGTTTTAAAGGAAACGAAGATATTGGAAATTTGAGAAGTAACATAAGAAAGTTATTCAACGTGTTTTGGCTGTGAAGATGAAGGTATACTGAAGGGATATGATGTTAGTGCCCATATTTTCCAGGACATCTTAGTGCTGCACTAGAGAGTGGTGTGCTTAGTGTCATGCCAAGCTGTCTTTCCTTCCTCAGCTCTAGGAGGAGCCAAGTACTCGTTTCTGTGGATAGGTAGACAGAGACACCTCTGACTGCAGTGAAACCACTGACCACTTTGCTACTCGGGTGTCCAGGTTTTGGTTGTGGTCAAGTTTTAAGTTTCAGAAGCAGCAGATTGCCTGAATCACTCAGCAGTTTTGTCATGGAAAGGTAGATGTCTTTATAAAACTAATTACACTGTACTCTTTTTGTGATCCTGCTGCATATCTTTTTTGAACATTTGCATGTGTTTAATGTTAAACAGTCTGACAACTGATAGACATTTCAGCAAGATTCTCTTGGCTTTGAAAGAAAACCATTCTTTATAGAGTAAACATTATTAGTCACAGCATTGGCAGTGATGTTAAAGATATGCTAAGCACTGGCAGAGGCAGCACAGTGACTTCCAATGTCATGATCATCATTTCATGCTGTCTCCCCACTGAAGGTTTGCTGCAGTGAGTCCACAGTCTGTTCTGCCTCTCGTCTTTGTAGTGCACTTGGCCAGGCTGGTTCCTGTCCATCACTTGATGTCATCCTCTTCCCTTCGATTTTTCTCTCATGTAATCTTCAGTATAGTATTGTGCCTCTTGATGTGTCCAAAGTGTCTTAGTTGTCTTGTTCTTATGATTTTCAATCTCTCTTTTTCAATTCCAGTTGATCTAGCACTTCGTTTTCTTTTCTGTCCACTTGATACGCCCCACTCTTCTGTATATCCATATTCAAGGGCCTCTGGTTTCATTTCTGTTGACTTTTGGCACTGTAGTGCCAGTTAAAACTACTTAAAAGCTTGTATCCGAAAGAGAGAAGTGAAATAAAAGGTTGGGCGTAAACAGTGAACTTAATCCAGTATATCTACATTATGTCTGATTTTGTCACAAGACTGATCATTACATATACTTAGTTCTGCCGTTGGCCAAACCAACTCAGGTTATTTTATAGAGGTTTCTTCCATGTGGTAATAAAGATCTAACTATGGAATGTAGTAGGTTATGTGCTGCCACTTCTGTCCAGTGGGCTTCATTCAAAGACACATAGACTATGGAACTGTAACCAGAGAATGCTCTACACAAGCAGTAGGGTTCCAAGTTTAGCAAGACTTTCTTAATAGAGAGCAAGACCTGTTACGAGAAAACTGGCCTCCTAGAGCTGACGTGTCTGTTATATTAAACACTCGCATCCACGCATTAACAAGGTCCAGTGGCTTTGTAAATACGTCCCAGATTGACCAAGAAAATGAAACCTGAACAAATGGGATACCAAATTTACGTTTTAGATCAAATGATGTGATGTCTGGCATTGTGTCTTTTATGTACTGATGAAGTCACATTGACATGAAGATTAGCTTCAGTTTTCTGCGCTTGTTGTCCTAGAGATTGTCCAGTCAGTGTGAATTTTAAATGAGAGATTGTCCAGTCAGTGTGAATTTTAAATGAGAGATTGTCCAGTCAGTGTGAATTTTAAATGAGAGATTGTCCAGTCAGTGTGAAGTCTAAATGAGAGATTGTCCAGTCAGTGTGAAGTCTAAATGAGAGATTGTCCAGTCAGTGTGAAGTCTAAATGAGAGAATCATGATATTCTTAATCATGATTGTGTGTAGGTGTGGTTGATACCGAGTTTCCAAAGCAGTCTGTGCACTAAGATTAGCATAATGTGGATTGAGCAGACATTACCAGTGCTGTAAGAGAAGCTGGTCAGACAGACCTCACTGACAACTGTGAATCAGCATCAATGTCAAGATGAGCTGGGGGTGTGACAAAAATGACTGAATAGCCAAGAGCTCCAGACTGATGGATGGTCAGTCAGTAAAGAGTGGGTAAAATCAGTTACTGTATTCTGGAGATGTTTCAAGAGGAGATCAGAGCACTTGGGTGATGCTTCTTCCAGTGTTGTTCATTTTGTGTCTGAGAACAATTATAAATAAAATGTTTGACTTTCTGATGAGCTTTCATTACATCCAAGAAAAAGTAACCAGTCTCTGTGATGGAATGATGATGCCAGATTGATCACATTTGGCAAATTCAGATTTGTCAAAATGGTTTTTTTTGTTGGGCACCTGAATGGCATAGTGAGTTTGGCATAGTGAGTATGCTCATTCTACATAGGAGGAGTTGCTTGTTCAAGTCTGGCCAGAGCCCCTTCAGTCATCCAGATGTAGAAATGAGTAACAGGCTCCTGGGGCTAGGGAGAGAGGAGCCATGTATGATGCCTTGTTATCAGATCCAGAAAGATGTGGGCACTAATACCATGTCCCTAAATGCTTCTTTGGCATGACAGGACTGTGTATTTTTTTTTTTTTAAGATGAAGTAAGCAGTTAAACATCTATTGTTTTAACATAGTTTATTTTCATTGTCATGTAGGGTTCATATACATTATCTTACTTCTTCTTACATCCTCCCCGTGCCATTAAACGTCACATAGGGCTCGCATGGTAGTTTGCCAGATGTATATTATATATTATACAGTAAGTAACTGCACTAACCTAGTATTGATTCCGGTATTGTAGTGATATCTTAATGTCTGCTTAACAGCTGAATACATAAAGACAGACTGAATTCTTTACAACAGCAGGCTTCAACACACTAATGTACACAGGTAGATGTGGCTAGATACCGCAGTCATTAAGATATCACTGTGATACCAGAATCGATACTGGGTTAGTGCATTTATTTTCCTAACACACTGTACATTATCAGTGTCAGTTTATTTCATTGTCATGTAGGCTTTATATTATGTTATTGGTGTCAGTTTATTTCATTGTCATGTAGGCTTTATATTACATTATAAGTGTTCGTTTATTTCATTGCCATGTAAAGGTAAAGGTAATCCTGTCATGCCTTAGAGGCACATAGGGATATGGTGTTAGTGCCCACATTTTCCTTGACCTGTCAGCACACTAGAGGGTGATGTGGTCAGTATCACGCCTGGCCACCTTTCCTTCCCCAACTCCAGAAGAAGTCAGGTACCCATTTCTACAGCTGGGTGAATGGGGTGCCTCTGGCCAGATTCGAACCCCCGACCTTTGCCATGAGAGACCAGTGCACTAACCACTTCGCTACTCAGACACCCATTGTCACGTAGGCTTCATGTACATTATCAGTGTCACATTACCAGCAACTAAAGTCTATTTTTTTTGTTATGAGAATTCTGATGTAACCAGCCTCAATATATTTATAGCCTTCTGTTTCTTTTTTGCTACATTTACAGCACTGTAACTTTTTTTAGGAAAGATATCATTTCAGAATTAGCCATTTTGCAGCAGGTGTTAGTAAACAAGTGGAATATTTTCCTTGTGTGTCTGTCATTTGTTCTTGAATGTCTAGGAACCTGTTTAAAGGAGTGTCCAGAAATGACTGGACACCTTCCCAGGTAACTGATTCACTATCTGAACCATATTTATTTCTGTAGGACAAAACATGTCACTTTCATCTGTTTCTGATGCTGTACATGGAAATGTATAAATGCTGGAAATAATTGCTTGCGTGGATTAATTCTTTGACTAAATTATTAATTTTTCTGGAACTTCATACTTCAAGCTTCTTACATCCTTCCCGTGCCACTAAACATCACATAGGGCTCCCATGGTAGCTTGCCAAGATTTCCTGTTTTTAGCAAGCTTTTCAACCTGATCAAGGGATGTTATTCCCACTAAACTGGCCTCTGTTAACAGTGTCCTCTATAGAGTTTCACGTGGTCGACCTCTTTTTCTTCAGCCTTGTGTGTTCCACTTGATAGCTTGTTTTGGGATTCTCTGGTTGTTTCTTTTCATCATGTGATCGACATATGTCCATCTTCTTTTTCTGATCACCTATGAGACAGGTTGTTGTTTGCTCATCTATCTTATCTCTGCATTGTTCTTGAATTCATTCCACTTTATACTGAGTATTTTCTTGAGACATTTGTTTTCAAAAGAGTCTAATTTCTTATCTGTTTCTTTAGTTGTTTTTCAGCTTTCATATGCATAAATGAGGGTTGATATTACATTTGAATTGAATAATCTCAACTTGGTTTTTGTGTTTATAACTTTTGAATGCCATATGTTCTCAAGATTCTTTTAAAATCAGTGCTGCTTTTGCAATTCAAACTCTGACTTTCTTTCTGGTGTCACCATCCTGGTCTATGTAGCTGCTGAGATATGCAGATTGGTTTACTTCTTCAACAGCTGTTCCTTGTATGTATATTTTTCCTTCATGGTTAATGAGAAGTTTCATTATTTTTGTTTTGTCTTTGTTAATTTAAAGTACTATTTTACTAGCCATTGAAGACAGGGTATCTGTTTTTTCTTGCATTGATTTCATATCGTCACTGATAAGAGTTATGTCATCTGCAAAATCAAGATCTTCCAGTTGGATCTCATGTACCCAGTCGGTGCCCATTTTACCTGTGCAGCATTTTTTTCATTATGAAGTCTATGGCAATTCCAAAAAGCAAGGGAGATAATATACATCCTTGTTTCACGTCTGTTTCAATCTGGAACCATTCACTCATTCCTTCTTCTGTCTTGACTGCACAAACATATCCATTGTAGAGGTCCATAATGATGTTGACAATCTTAGATGATATTCCATATATTCTTAAAATTCTCCACAATGCAGTCTCTGTGTATGCTATCAAATGGCTTTTTAAACTCTATGAAGTTCCAGTATTAATGGCTTCTGCTTTTCAATATGTTCTTCAAGTATTATTCTTAGAGTAAAGATCTGGTCAAGACAGCAACTCCATTTTCGAAGTCCTGCTTGTTCTTCTCTAATTTCACCATCCACTATATCATTAATTCTATTCAGAATAAGTTTGCAAAATACTTTTGACACAACTGATAGTAAGGTTACTCCTCTCCAGTTCTTGCAATCGCTAAAGTTGCCCTTTTTTTTTCTGGTATTGTAACAGTGATTCCTTTTTTCCATTCAGAAGGGACCTTTTCTTTTTTTCCAAACTTTATTAAACATTTTCTTTAGTTGGCTCATGTTGTCACTGTTAATAGCTTTAACATTTCAGGTGTTATTTCATCATCACCTCCAGCTTTGTTGTTAGTCATAACTAATGTAATGTTGTTGTACAACATTATAATAACAAGATTCAACACCAGCAAATATATAAATGTTTTATATTTTAAGCATTACAAATGTGCATATATATGGTTTTAAGGTAATAAAAATATCAACCAATCTAAAACCACTGTAGAAGTATTACATTTTTTTTATGGACATACACAGTTCATAACAGATTTGTGGTTATATGATAAGATATCAAGAGTTCTGCTTCATCTCTCTTTGTAACACTATTGAACTATTATTTATTAGCATTTTTTTTTTTTTTCAAGGTCCTAAAGCAAAGTTGCTGCAAAATAATGCAGCAAGAATCATCATGGACTTTGAAATTAAAAGCCAGGTCAAAGCATGCAGACCTTCTCCAGCTGATTCAAAGGATGTCTCATCCCGGGGTCCAGTATCTGCAGTCTCAACATCATCATCAGGGGCGAATAATAAAAAACTATCTTCTTCATCCAAGGCAGAAACAACAAAGCCTAAACTAGTCATTGTGAACAAAGAGAAGTCTTACTTTCATGGCTCAACTTTTCTGTCTACACCAGAGCCAGACACAAAAACAAAGACTCTCAACAGCTTAGTTTCCAGAAAGAAAACTGATGATACAACCACAGCAGACAAAAAAGCTGCTGAGAAAGCAGACAAAATCTCCTTGTTTCGAGACAGTGACTTAAACTTTGATGATCTAGATGAAGGGATTTTCATGCAAAGACCACAGAAAGTTAAGAAGACAAATGCTGAATCCAGCAGTGATAAGACAACAAAGAAAACTGAAAAACTCTCGGAACAGAGAAGGAAGAAAAAATTATCAGAAGCTGGTGATTCAGATAGAGAAGACAGAAGCCACAAGAGGAAAAGGTTGCAGGAAAATTCTGGTGACGTACAGAGTTCCTGTCAACTTGAAAACCACTCAAAGAAATCTAATTCCATAGTGATAAGTGATGAAGACAGTGTTGAAGCCACATGATAGTACTGTTATTATTTTTGTTTATTCTATGAAAATATGTTTTCAATATGGCTTCTTTATCTTGCTCACAACTGAGATGCCTACAGGAGTGCTGTTAGTAAGGTAAAGTTCCACAAGGGACATACAAATGAATGAATGTGGCTTCTTTAGAATTGTGACTTTCTAAAGTTGCAGGATAAGTGAAGAGGACATAACTCGGGAATAATGAACAGAATAAGATACAGTCCAACTATCCCTTCTCCCTTGGAAGTAAGAATGATTTTCCCTTGTGGCCAAAACTTGCAGAGTATAAAAAGTCTCCTGTATAATACCTGCTATGCAGAAACATAGTAGTCAAAGCCAGTCAGCACAGCACCTGAAGATGTAATACATGACATCATGTGAATACTACATTCTGTATTTTGTGATGCTGGTGTCACAAGAAATTTTGTTTAAATGATCTACAACAAATAATTTCAAACAACTGTGTTTGACTAGATAATCATGTGGCGTTGCTCTGAATTATGGGTGTTGGCTTTGATAAGAAAATACAGTAAAATTATAGGCATTGAGAGTTCCTTGTTGGTGAATTCTGTTTGGCTCCCTCTTCTTCCCTTCTCACACACATACATCCCCTCTGTGAAGTTTTTTTTTTATTTGGTACATTGAACATCATATTCTGTTTTTATTTATTCATTGGCAGCTGAGTATCTTCAGTGCATATCACCATGTAGATCAGATATTCTGGGTGTTGTTCCCCTTAGCACTGTCAAAGACCCATTTCTAATACTGGGTGGACTGTAGGGCACTGGTAGCGAGTCATGCAGCCACAGATTTTTTTTTTTCTTTTAAACTATAGTGGTACCTCGAGTCACAAACGCCTCTAGGCACGAACAAATCGGCCCACGAACACAATTTCCTAACAAATTTTGACTCGACCCACGAACAATGCCTCAGTGCGTGAACAAACAAACATGGCTTTGGCACCGTGTTTTCGGCTTGCAAACAGCATCAGTTGTACTCAGGTTTGTGCGCTATGAACATTATTTGTCGTTGTGTTGTTCTTGATACAATTTTTTTTTTGTTGGTCCTTCTGCATTAAATTTACTCTCATTATGGTTCCCATGAATTGGCTACACAGGCCAGAGATATTTTAATAACAGCTAAAGACATGGTTCCAGTAAAGAAAACACAAAAGAATGGATGGATTACAGCAGGCACACTAGAACTGATAAAACAACGTAGAGAGATACAATGGAAAGTGACAAACAACAATGAAGAGGAATATAAATCTTTAACAAAAGAAGTACGAAGAAACATAAGAAAAGACAAAAAAACAATACATACAAGATTGTTGTGAAAGAATAGAAGGACATCAGAAATGTGGAAGAGATAATGAGATGTTTAAAGAAATGAAGACATTGACGAGAAATGTCACACCTAAGCTAAATGTAATTTGTGACAAGATGGGGAATACCTTGACAGAGACAGAGGAAATTCTAGAAAGATGGAAGGAATATTGCAGAGGAATGTATGAAACAACAAACTGTGAAAGCAGAAATCAACAGTGTGAATTATTATTGGGGGAGAAAGAACCTGAACCGACAATAGAAGTAGTTTTATGGGCAATAAAGGATCTGAAAAATGGTAAATCACCAGGATGTGATGAGATAACAGTTGAATTAATTAAAATAGGAGGAAAGGAATGTGCAACAATCTGTCATGCACTATGTAAAATGATATGGCATTCAGGTATTTGGCCAAAAGAATGGAAAAGAACTGTATTCATACCACTGCCAAAAAAAAAAAAAGGTAACCTGAAATTATGCACAAACTACAGAACTGTTGCCTTGATTAGTCATGCCAGTAAAATTCTGTTAAAAATAATAATGGGTAGACTTCGTAAGAAAATAGAAGAAGAAGTCAATATGGTCCAAGCTGGTTTCAGGCAAGGAAGAGGATCAAGAGATCATATATTCAATATAAGATTAATAATAGAGAAATGCAGAGATTTCCAACACATTCGATACAATTAACATCACTGCTGTATCTAGACCAACAAGCAGCAGTAAGAATAAATGGTGAAACAACAACTTGGTTTGACATAAAACAAGGGGTCCGTCAGGGGTGCATATTGTTGCCTTACTTATTTAACTTGTATACTGAAAATATAATGAGGAATGTTAGAGAATATTACAATGCCATAACAATTGGAGATTATGAATACCAGAGATTAGATATGCTGATGACACAGTATTACTGTCCACAACAAAAAAAGAAATGGAAAAACTAATTATGTCAGTCCGTAAGAACAGCGAAGAGCAAGGCCTCTGTCTTAATGCCAGGAGGGCTAGGTTGATGACAGCTGACAGAACAAACAAGGCAGCTGATATATGTGTTGATGGGGAAAGGCTGGGGGAAGTGCAGAGTTTTGAATATCTTGGATCACTGCTGGCTGATGGTGGAGATACAGTGAGGGAAATTGGGAGGAGGATGTCTGTTGCTCTTCATAAAGTAAAACAACTGGGGAATCTGTGGAGAGGAACAGACAGAACTAATGGGATTTTTGGGGGCATGCATCTTTCCCATTGCAACATATGCCTGTGGGACCTGGACACTTGACAGGGCAGCTGAGAAACACATGGATGCCTTTGGGTGTAAACACTACAGATGAGTTCTTCAAATACCATGAACGGGAACGGGTATATCCATGCTACAAGAACTTAATATTGAAGAAGGCTGGCTGGTGGAGAGGACTGGAGAGAGAAGACTTAAATATTTTGGACACATTGGGCGTCATGATAGTCTAGGGAAAACTGTCTTGGAAGGGTACATGATGGGAAGGGGAGGGAGAGAAAGACCAGGGCGAAGATGGCTGTGGGACATCGTTGGTGGTCTGCGGATGGATGCATCAGCAGCAGGCCATCTTGCTCACAACTAAGAGGCCTACAGGAGTGGTGTTAGGGAGGCAAAGTTGCGCAAGGGACATGCAAATGAATGAATGAATATGGTTCCCAAGAAAGTGAAAAGTTTTAGTGACAGTGGTGTAAAGAAGCCAAAGTGTATTACAGTAGAAACGAAGAAGGAAATAAATACTAAACATGAAAATGGCGTTCGTGTTTCTGATCTTGCTAAGCAGTACAACATGGCTAAATCTATGATCTGTATGATCTTAAAGAACAAAGATGCGCTGAAGATGGCTGATGTGGCTAAAGGAGTGACTATGTTAACAAAGCAAAGGTCTCAAGTGTTAGAAAAAAAGTAGAAAAATCATTGTTAGTTTGGATTAATGAAAACCAGCTTGCTGGAGACAAATGTCTTTGGATCGTTATCTTTCGAAAACACCAGCCACCGAACCACTTCCCAGGATGCAAACAAGAGAAAAACACCAGAAATACCTACACAGGTGCCCGACATTATTATGGAATGGAACTCTTCTTCAAAGGAGTAGTCTTTCTCTTCCTCCTCTACCATCTACCTGTGCCAGCAACTACCAACCACAAAGGTAAAATTATACTGCATATTTTATATCATATATTTTTGCCACACATAAATCCATAAAAAAAGTAAAAAAGCAATATGTTTCTGAGGCGGGCGAATGGATTCATTGGATTTGCATTAATTTCAGTAGGAAAAATTGTTTCGGTTTGTGAACAATTCGGTTCGCAGAGTCAAAGAATGAATTAATTTCATGACCTGAGGTACCACTGTATTTTTACTGAACTTCTGCAGAATATTATTGCTAAAATTTCTATAAATTTCATTCAAATTACTTAAACAGCAGGAAAATTACTGAAACCTCCTGACAGTAAATTAGGAGCTTGTAGAAAAGTTATGTTTCTGTGTACATACCATCAACATCTGCAGTGTGAAAAACATTATATCCACCAAATGTATAAGTAGGGTGGGGCAGGTGCCCTAGGCACCAGGTCTGAAAGAGAGGGCATTTTTATGTTTACGCAGGAAAAGCAACCTTCTTTATGTAATTTGACCTCTTTTTTTTTTCCAGTTTACATCTTTCCAAGAGATAAAGGTAGAATCCCCATTTCCATGCCATTAAGGCGTACCGGGAAAATGGTGTTAGGGCCTCTGTAGGTGACAAGTAATCTCTCACATCATGTTTGTGAATCAGATTTAAAGATGTCTGTCAGTTTAAAACGCCAAAATCAGAAAGCTGAGATACTTTCGCCGCATCAAAAGATACAGTGGTTTGGAGAGGTTGATAGTACCCAGCAAAAGAGAAAAGGGGTGACCTCACCGCAAGTCTCAATATGTCATTGCCAGATGCAGATAAACTTGCGCAAGACCACATTGCACTCAGGGAGGCAGTGAGAGGGACAGCATTCTGGAAAGGCCACGTCACGTGAATGAATGTCAGTTTAAAACAGCGATTCCCGAAATTTTTTTTCCAGCCCCCTTGCTTCCAAAACCCACCCCTGGTAACACGCACGCGCATCCCAAAAAAATTTTTTCTGTGTTCAGTTGGTCCTAACGTGTCCCATGCCCCCTTCCTCTCTCCCTTTATCCCTCACAACCCCTGGATCTTCCCAACACTGAGGGAAGGGGAACAGTACCATCTACTTTGGGAACCACTGATGTAAAACATCCATGATTAAATCTATAAGTAGAAAATCAGCAGGTGGAGACTAATATTACAGCCGTTTCAGAAATTACTAAACACATTATGACTTTCTTCTTTATAATTTCTTTCAAATTCTTAACTTTTAAACATTTCTTATGAAACTGTCACATACCAGATGTTGTCTGCCATACTTATTCCAGCCCATATTCAATGCTGAATCTGCAAAAAGGACAGAAGACTGATGCAAAAACGTTACGTTTTCTTTTTTCAGTCTGAGATGCTCGGGTGGCCTTTTCAATCACTTTTACTTGACGAGAAAGCTCTTCATGCTTCTTTGCTTCCAAAAGAGACTGCGCCATGATGTCTTGTGTTCAGAAAGAAGGAGACAGTTACCAAAAAAAAAAAAAAAATCACTTTTGATAATTTTTTAACAAAATTTCAAAGTTAGAAGTGGGGGATTCACATCTCAACTGATAGCAAAAGTAGCTGATGTTAGTTCTCCCCCCCCTAGTTATTCTCCTCTCTAGTCTTCAAGTTCAGCACTCCTAACAGCTTGTATGTATCTTTCAATGGATAACTTGAGTTACAGACTTGAATCTCTTGACTCAGGCAGGAGTCACTTTCAAGATTCAACTTGTACTCAACTCCAGTGAGGAAGAGTAATAAATTAAGACTTATCATTACTAGCACACTGGCTCTACAGCTTTGTCACAACAAATTATCTAAAATATCTTAGATATCTAAAAAAAAATACTACTATCATGCCACAGAGACATTTAAGATGTAGTGTTAGTGTCTTATCGTTCTTGGCCTGACAGCACACTAGAGGGCAACATGGTCAGCACATACCTGGCCACCTTTCTTCCCCCAGATGCAGGGGTCAAGTACCCATCTCTCAGCAAAATGACTGAGGTGCCTCTGGTCGGACTTGAACCACAAACCTCAGTGTGAGAGATGAGAGCATTCACTACTACATCACTCGGGCATCCAAGATTTCCAAGACGACACATTTCAATGATTTCTGTTTGCATATTAGGTTCTTTGATTACAGTTCCTGACAGAATTCTGCATTTAAAAAATATTTAAAATTTAGTAACTTTTATAACTCGAGTCAGTTGACTTGTACCCGAGTTGAACTTTCACCACTTTACCCAAACTCAGGAAATGAAGAGCAGTATGAAGAAACAAAGAACAGTCTGAAGGTTATCTATAGAGACAAATGGATAAAATAATGCCCCAAAGTAAAAACGGACAACAAATACTCTCAAGAAACAACAAAGTGACAGTATTTCGACTGAGAACATGACATTGCAGGCTGAGATGCCATCTGTACCAGAAGCTGAAAATTGTCCAACCATCCCTATTTCCCTATGACAAAGAGCAACAGACACATCATATCCTCCAGATCTGCCATCTACACAGTCCACTCGAAGGACCTGGCCAGGTCCAGCCCCCCTATACAAGAAACTCTGTAGTGATGCAGAAAACAATATTCAAATTGCCACATTTGTAAGAGAGATTGGTATCGATATCTGAGCAAGTGACAAAGAAGACCTGTGACCCTTGACCTAAACACAGTGATCTGCAGCTTGGCTTGAGACTTTCTGTGAAAGGCTTGAATTTACATGTTCACTGCATATAACTGAGAAAAAAAAAAAAAAGGTGATGGGTTCCGTAATTTGTTTTTTTCTGTTTTATTAGAAACAACTGGCTTTTTCCTGCTAATTTTGTTACTCTGTGTAAATTTTCAATTTATCAGTTGTTGGCAGTTAATCTGTTCTGTGTGAATATTCATATTCATAGTTGTTAACTATTAGCGTGGTATAAATTTTCATATCCATTAGTTGGTGAACAATTCTGTGTAAAATTTCACATTCATTAGTCAGTGGTGAACATCTGAGTTAATTTTCATATTCATAAGTTGTTGGTGGTAAGTCTTCTCCATTTTTGTCCAGTCTTTGGTGTTTCCAGTTAGTTTTATCGAAATTCTTTTCTAATGCCAAGACATTTTTCCCTCAGCTTCATCTTCTTTTTAGTCGGATGGGCTCCAAAAATTCACGCAGTATTAATCTATTTTGTCAAATGGAAAAGGCAGCAGAACTAAATGTGACAGAAATTTACAGAAACAAAGGCTCACTTTTTTTTTTTGTGTGCAAAAGATCTAACAGCACTTGAAGTACACATGCTGCATGGATATAGGCAAACAGGCAAATCATTCAAAGGATGTGACTGCAATTTTAATTTAGAAAATATCAAAATCAGGAGAAACTATGTAACACTACTGGATGACACGGAATTGTGATCCTCTTATTTTACCATTTTATGTACAATTATCAAGTAACACTTGAAAAAAGTAAAAGAAATTACAAGTTTTTAGAAGTGGAATAAGCATCTCATGGGCCTCATTACACCTGCCCCGAGTACCTTCCCATTTCCAGGTTCCTTCACTGCAATGTTTTGCCTTTCACACTGTAATGACTTCATTTTTGCAATCTTCCAAGATTTAGATATTCCTGTCTAATGGAGGCATTTGTCAGGGGCTTGTAAAGTAATATTATTACTCTTGAAACATTGTCATCAAATGACAAAAACTTGTATACAAAGACTCACTGTATCATCTAGCATATACAATGGAACTGATAGTGATGACAACTGTAATGGCTCTCCTCATATACTGTGGCATATCCGAGAAGATTATGTGATACCATCTCACTAATTCATGCCTCATTTTCCAGGCTGTTGTGATGCTGCCCTTTCCAAGAAGATTTGTGAAGAAAAGAGATTTGGTCTTGGCTGGCTACCAGCCCTGGCATCATAGGGCCACTTGCATGAATCTCTTCTTTTCTGTTTCATAAACATGGTGAACACCATGTCTAAGTCTCTTTTTGTGTGGAAGTTAAGCTAATTTTTTTTTCACCGAGGGAAATTAAAAGGAGGACATCTATCGCTCTTCAAAAAAGTAAAACAACTAAAGATGCTGTGGAGAGGAACAGACAGAACTACAAAAATTAGATTTTTAAGGGTATGCATCTCTCCCATTGCAACATGCCTGTGAGACCTGGACACTTAATAAAATAGTTGAGAAACACATAAATGCCTTTGAATGTAAATGCTACAGAAGAATTCTTCAGATATCATGGACACAAAAAAGAACAAATATATCCATACTACAAAAACTTAATATTGAAGAAGGCTGGCTAGTAAAGAGGATTAAAGAGAGAAAACTTAAATATTTTGGACGCATTAAACATAATGATAATCTAGAGAACCCCCGTATGGTACCTGGGATCTGCAAAGAATAGGACCACTACACTACCACACATGATCGTAAAAGGTGACTAAGAAAGGTTCGGCATAGGGCCAGCAACCCTATCTGGTAAAAAAACTATCAGACTGCTACAGAAACAGAAGCAAGGGAAAAAACAAATGCAGGTGGAAGGAGAAATGCTTATCAGGAAACAGGCCATGAAGGTTGTAGATGAAAGCCAGCAACTGGAAGTCCACAGCCCGACTGCAGACCTCCTAGAACCTAAACATAAGATGCAAATAGGCAGCTGGAATGTAAGAACACTTAACCAGACTGGAAAACTAGCACAAACCATCAAGGAAATGCACAGACAAAAACTAGACTTACTAGGAATACAAGAAGCAAGATGGATAGGATAAGGCAGAAGGAAATTAACAACACAGCACACAGAAGATACAATAATATGGTCAGGTAAAGAAGATCATCATGAAGGAGGAGTAGCATTGATTATAACAAAAGAAGCATCACGAGCATTGCTGAAATGGACCCCTATAAATGAGAGATTATTATATGCACGCTTCAACTCGAGATTCACAAAGCTGTCTATTATAGTTTGTTATGTACCAACAGAAGCAGATGAAGAGGAATTAAAAGATTTTTACAACAGCCTCCAAGCCACAGTAGAAACAATACCCAAGCATGATATGCTACTCATCTTGGGCGACTTCAATGCAAAAGTAGGTGAGGGAAATGAAGACAGAAGAAGAATCATGGGAAGAGAAGGAATCGGAGAAATAAATGAAAATGGAGAAAGACTGCAGTTTCTGTGAAGAAAACATGATGACCATCAGAAGGACAATTTTCCAACATAAAAACATCCATAAAGTGACTTGGAGGTCCCCAGATAAAACCACAGAAAACCAAATCAATCACATACTAATAAACAACAAGTGGAAACAGTCACTACAAGATGTGCGAGCAAGGAAAGGAGCAGATATAGGAAGTGATCAGAACCTTCTGGTAACAAAAATAAAACTAAAATTAAGGAAAGCCAAAATCGGAAAACATAGAAAGATACGTTTTGATACAAGAAAACTGAAAGACCAGCAAACAAGGAATGAATTCTCAATAGTTCTTAAGAACCGCTTCAGTGTCCTACAAGACGAAGCAGAAATGTTCATTCTAGAGTTCAATAAAACACTACAGGAAACAGCAAAAGAGGTGCTGGGATATTGGAAACTGAAAAAAGAGGAATGGATAAGCAAGAACACATGGGAAAAGATAGAGCAAAGAAAGGAAATCAAGAAAAAATTACTGAACACCAAATCACAAAGGCTAAAAGAACAAGTTTTAAGTAATTATGCACAAAAAGACAAAGAAGTGAAGGAATCATGCCATCAAGATAAACATCAATACTATGACAACTTAGCAGAAGCAGCAGAGAAAGCAGTATATACAAATGACATGAAAACCATATATAAAATCACAAAGCAGATGACAGGTAACTTCAACACAAGATGTGAGAGTGTAATAAGGACACATAAGGGACAACTGGTCAGTGGAGAAAAAAAAAATTGAAAGATGGAGGGAACACTTTAACACCCTACTAAACAGAACACAAGCAGCACAAACAAAGACATACCTGAAGCAAAAATGGAACTAAACATCAATACAGGACCAATAACAATAAGTGAAGTAAAGGAGGCAATAAAGAAGCTAAAATCAGACAGGGCACCAGGTGAAGATGAAGTGACTGCTGAGAAGTTAAAAGCAGAAGAAATAGAAACACCAAAACAACTCTGCCAGATACTACAAAAAATTTGGGATCTAGAAAAAGCTCCAGAGGAGTGGAAAACTGGCCTTATAGTAAAACTACCAAAGAAGGGTGACCTCAGAGATTGCGGGAACTGGAGAGGCATTACCCTACTGCCACTCACCAATAAAGTATTTTGCAGAACAATCATCAACAGAATTGTACCAGCACTGGAGGGAAAACTTTGGAAAGAGCAGGCAGGAATTAGGAAAGGAAGATCATGCATAAACCACATATTTGTACTTACACAAATATTAGAACAGCAAATGAGTGGCATAGCACAACATATGCACTGTTTATGGATTCTGAGAAAGCCTTTGACAGTGTCAACAGAGATGCACTGTGGAAAATCTTTAAGATGGCATGGCCTCCCCCATAAGATAGTGAATGTAATCAAAGCCCTATATGAGGGTTTTCAGTGCAAAGTTATCTGTGGAGAACATACCTCCAGCAGCTTTAGGGTACAAACAAGAGTGAAACAGGGATGTGTACTATCACCAACATTATTTATCTTGGCAGTAGACTGGTTAATGAAGGAGGCAACATCAGACAAATGCAGAGGATTACAATGGATCCTTGACACAGTGCTGGAGGACCTTGACTTTGTGGACGACATTTGTCTATTATCAAGCAGTCACAAAGATATGCAAGATAAAATAAACAAGCTAACTCAGAATGCAAACAACATAGGGCTAAAGATCAATGTAGGAAAGACAAAGTTAATGAAGCAAAATGTGAACAACAGAAATGTACTCAGAGTAGATAGCAAGTTAGTGGAGAAAGTCAACGAATTTGTATACCTTGGCAGTAGAGTAGTAGAAAATGGAGACAGCACAGAGGACATCAACAGCAGACTTACTAGAGCAAACCAGGCTTTTGCAGTGCTGCAGACTATATGGAAATCTAAAAAACTAAGCATGAATACGAAAATCAGGATATTTAAGAGTAATGTTCTAAGTGTACTACTCTATGGAAGTGAATGCTGGAAAATCACCAAAACCATAGAAAACAAGTTGAATTCTTTCCAGACTAAATTTTTACAAAGAATTAGAAAAATATTTTGGCCAAACACCATAAGAAATAATATCTTGTTGACAGAAATGCAGATGAAGCCAATGACAGCAATTATTGAGGAAAGACGCTGGCGATGGTTGGGACGTGTTCCAAATGACTGACAACTCACTACCAAAAATAGCACTAAGATGGACACCACAGGGGAACAGAAGTAAGGGTAGACCAAAAGAGACATGGAGAAGAACAACAGAAAAGATGTTGAGCAATAGAGGGCTCGCCTGGACAAGAGCAGAAAAAAAGGCAAAGGGCAGGCATTTGTGGAATACCCTTGCGGAAGCCCCATGTGCCCTGGGCACTTAAGGTTCAGAGAGAGAGAGAATCTAGAGAAGACCATCTTGGAAGGGTAAATAATGGGAAAAAGAAAGAGAGGAAGACCATGGTGAAGATGGCTGCATGACATCGTTGATAATCTGCAAATGGATATGCATCAGCAGCAGGGCATCTTGCTCACAACCGAGAGGCCTACAGTAGAGCTATTAGGGAGGCAAAGTTCCACATGCTGACTGACTGACACCAATTTCATAAGCAGAATCATAGTTACTTTATTTCTGATAAGAACTGCAGCTGACAAGAACTGTACACTGGTTAATTTGAGATATGATGACTTTTAGTGATCATCATCATTTTAACTTTGCACATCTTTTTGCAATCATCCAGTGATTAACTTTGCACATCTTTTTGCAATCATCCAGTGAAGAGAATGTTTACTTATCCAACACCAGCAGTGATTCTCTGAATTTCTCCACATTTATTATCTCTATTTTTCTAGTGGTACAGTGGGGTAGGGGTATCCCATATCAAAGGAAAAGTAAGATGCCTCCTTACCTCCATCAGTCTATGGGACACCCTTGGGCAAGGTGGAATACCCATATAGCCCCCCGATCAGGGTGATATGAAGCCATGGGAGCAGGTGGTGGATGGAATGGGAGCGCAGCCAACAGATAATGTTGGTTACAGTCACCATTCTATGATGGTAGGCAGATGATCTCAATGTAGGGACAATGGCTACGATCACTGACTAGTACAGTCACTGCCCGGAAGGAAACCAATGGTAAACTACCTTCTGGAAATATACCAAGAAACCCAAACAGCAACATGGAAGGTCGGATAGGATAAAGATCTGGTAGTGAGTTCCCCCAGGCCAGATAGATCTAATTTTAACACTGGGGAAGAGTGTGAGACAGAGGTCAGTTCTAGTAATTGTGATGATGGACAAAATCCTGACTGTGTTACTAAGGAAAACCCCTGCATCAAACTAAAAAGAAACATAAGAGTAGAAACATGGAATGTAAGAAGTATGTATGTGGGAAAGTATCAAATAATAAGCGACGAGATGAAAAGAACGGGGATACACATTTTGTGAATCTGCAAACATTGATGGAAAGATTGTATTAATAATGGGGGATTTTAATGGAAAGATTGGTACAGAAAGAGCAGAAGATGATGGATATGGATATGTTGTGGGGAAATTTAGCATCATCATCATCATCAGGTGCCGTGCCGACTGGCGTTGGCTATTATGCTTCTCCAGAGTACCCGATCCTTCATGCAGGCCATCAGTTCAGTTGGTGATCTCCTCTCACACCATCCCGTCAGACTGTCCAGTATCATTTCTCTTGGTCTTCCTCTTGATCTTCTTCCTTCTATTTTTCCTGTTGTTATAATATTTTCAATGCCCCCTCTTCTCATTGCATGTCCTATGAAAGTACATTGTCTCTCTCTTATCTTTCTGACAAGGTTTTTTGTCTCTCCAGCTCTTCTCATACACTCTTCATTAGTTATTTTTGCTGTCCAGGGGATTCGCAACATTCTTCTAATAAACCACATTTCTGCTGCTTCCAATGATTTTTGTGCAGACTTGCCTATTGTCCATGATTCACTTCCATATAACAAGATAGGTTCAATATAGCATTTTAGGACTCGTTTTCTAACATTCATTGATAAGGATGTGTTAACTAATATGTTTCTCATTCTCTGAAATGCATTCTTTGCTTGGCCTATTCTGTTCCTAATTTCTGTTTTGCATTTCCCATCTGAAGTTATTACTGCTCCAAGGTATTTGAATTTCTGCACCTGCTTTAGAATGGTTCCGTTTAATTGAATACTGCATGCTGGTGGATTCTGTTTCTTAGATATAACCATAGTCTCTGTCTTTTTGATGTTCAAAGTAAGGCCTTTCTGTTCACTTTCTTTGGCGACTTTATCCAAGAGATTTTGCAGGTCTTGTTGGTTCTCCGCTATCAGTACTGTGTCGTCAGCATACCGAAGGTTGTTACTATTGTATCCTCCAATTTTTATGCCTGGTTCTGTGATGATTGTTCTTAGAATATTCTCGCTGTACAGAGAAAAAAGGTCTGGAGATAGTACACATCCTTGTCGCAACCCTTGTTTTATAGGTTGGTATTTTCCAATTCCATTTTCAACTCGAACTGCTGCTTCTTGCTGCCAGTATAGATGTTTTACAATCCTCAAGTCTTTGCCGTCTATATTGATGTCTTCAAGCATTTTAATAATTTCACTATGTTTCACCTTGTCAAATGCCTTGGTGTAATCAATGAAGCATAAGTAGAGATCTTTCTGTACTTCTAAAGCTCTTTCTGTTAGTGTTCGTAAAGCATAAATGGCATTGTGTGTTCCCTTTCCTTCAACAAATCCAAACTGTTCATCTGCTATTTCCATTTTTATCTTTTTCCTTGTTCTTCTCATAATTATTCTCAAAAGTAGCATAGGACACAGAAATGAGGTAGGTGACAATCTAATGGCATTTTGCATGGAAAATGAGCTAATGATCTCTAACACACTTTTTAAACATCCAAGAAGACTTTACACATGGACATCACCTGGTGGTAAAACCAGGAATCAAACAGATTACATTTTAGTGCAAAGAAGGTGGAGGTCAAGTATAACATCAACAAAAACTTTGCTGATTGTGAAACAGACCATGAGTTATTAATAGCAGACATGAAGATGAAGATAAAAAAGACAGTTATGGGATCAAGACCACTCCGCTTTGATCTTACAAAAATACCAGAACAATACAGTATAGAAGTGAAGAACCATTTCAAAATCCTGATGGCTGTACAGGAGGAGATGACACCAGATGAACTGGCTACCCAGGCCAAAAATATCTTAATAACAACAGCTAAAGACATGGTTCCAGTAAAGAAAACACAAAAGAATAGATGGATTACAGCAGGCACACTAGAACTGATAAAACAATGCAGAGAAATGAAGACGCAATACAAAGTGACAAACAACAACAAAGAGGAATATAAATCTTTAACAAAAGAAGTACGAAGAAACATAAGAAAAGACAAAAAAAAACAATACATACAAGACTGTTGTGAAAGAATAGAAGGACATCAGAAGTGTGGAAGAGATAGTGAAATGTTTAAAAAAATGAAGACATTGACGAGAAATGTCACACCTAAGCTAAATGTCTCACACCTCAGACCTGTATGGCTTGGACACTCTTGAAGGATATTATAGTGATACAAATGTTATTTTTACTTTTTTAGTGATACAAATTTTTTATATTTTTCTAGTGTTACATGTTTGTTTCTATTTTTCTTATGATACAGATGTTTGTTTCAGTTTTTCTAGTGATACAGATGTTTGTCTATTTTTTTAGTGGTACAGATGTTTGTTTCTATTTTTCTAGTGGTACAAATGTTTCTTCCTATCTTCACATGATCAAAGGATCAAGAATAAAAAGAGGCAAAGCCCAGATGGCTGAAGCAGAAGACCCAGTAAGCACAGTCACTGATCCACAACACGTCTCAACCAAACCTGAATGGATTACTTGCAGCGAGGCCCATCAAAATCTCACTGAAGTACACCTTATAAGAAAATGTTGAAAAATGGGCAGAGCGGAGAAAGCAAGATGAAATAAATGAACTCATTATGTCCTGATGACATATTCATTTATACAGACAGATCAGTGAGTAGGGGAACTAGAAGTGGTTGGGGGTTTTGCAGCATACCAAGGAGGTAAAGCGCTCAAACTCACGGCTGGGTCTTGTACAAACACCTGTTCAGGTATGCGCATGGAAAAAGAGGCCATCACACAAGCATTAAAATAGGTAGTGACACAGAAAACACACTACATCATCATCATTACCAACTCTCAAAATCTATTAAGGAAAGTGGAACAAAAAGCCATTAGAAGTGAATGGCAAGAAATAATTAATAAATCCCACATCAAAAACATCACATGGATATACCATCCAGGCCATGTCAGAGTTGATGGAAATAACAAAGAGACCAGCTAGCAGCAAGTGCCAAACCAGAGGCCCTCATCAAAATGGACAAATTCATCAAGCAACACGTCAATGAACAAATGCAAAGCAACTTCCTCCAAAGTACCTATCACATATGACACAATGCATTACATGTAGCCAAGGGCAGTGGTTGCAAATCCCACCTAATTGTTAGATCACAGGCAACACATAATCAACACAACACTGGAGTCATCTCCTTAAAAACACTGAAGGAAATCTTGATGTCATATGCCAAACACGTACAGGCACACCCCAAGTGAAATGAAGCTGCTCCCCATAACCAGCAACAGAGTTAGGCCCCTTTTTTTTACAGTTATGGGTATGTGTTCCTATTTTTCTAATGATCATCATCATCAGGTGCCGTTCCGACTGGTGTTGGCTATTATGCTTCTCCAGAGTACCCGATCCTTCATGCAGGCCATCAGTTCAGTTGGTGATCTCCTCTCACACCATCCCGTCAGACTGTCCGGTATCATTTCTCTTGGTCTTCCTCTTGATCTTCTTCCTTCTATTTTTCCTGTTGTTATAATATTTTCAATGCCCCCTCTTCTCATTGCATGTCCTATGAAAGTACATTGTCTCTCTCTTATCTTTCTGACAAGGTTTTTTGTCTCTCCGGCTCTTCTCATACATTCTTCATTAGTTATTTTTGCTGTCCAGGGGGTTCGCAACATTCTTCTAATAAACCACATTTCTGCTGCTTCCAATGATATTTCTAATGATGCAGATGTTTATTTTCAGTTTTATAATAATACCGCTGATTTCTGTTTTTCTAGTGGTACAGGCATGTGTTTCTACTTTTCCAGTAGTACAGATGTTTGTTCCTATTTTCAATGGTATAGATATGTGTTTCTCACTTCTACTGTTGAGATATGCAATTTATTCTTACAGTTATTCGACAACAGCTTCTTTCTAACACAGTTGAACAGAAAACACATCCATTTAAATTTTTACCTGCAAAACTTGATCCATGTTTACGCGGCTGTGAAAGAGAGGGGGATATATAATTAACATTTAAATTTATAATGATTTTTACTTCACAGCAAAATCTAAAGACCGGACAAAAGGAAATTCTGCTTCTTTATTAACCTGGGTTTCTTTAAAAGCAATAAAAAAAAAAATTAATACCACAATGAACTATTAATCTCACATCTAGGTCATTAATCTAGGTCTAACAGCTTGCAGTACAGGCTGTTTTTGGGGGTTTTTTTTTTACACAAGTTGCATGTAATACTTAATTACTTACACACACTGGGTTGTGCTAAATTTCAGGGAGATGAGGACTGATCAACTGATCTCAGAGATAGGATCGCTACAATCAGGATATTCCCAGAGGCTGAGGCCAATGCGAGATTTCTGAAACTGGTGGCATCCAAGTCAAATGACCTTTAAAGATGTGTTTAATGTTCACAGAACAAGGTGCAATAAATAGAAGGGTAAACATCAGGGGGCTGGTAAACGTCATGAACGGTCGAAGCTGGAGGCAAAGACGGTTTGAACAAAATGAATTCTTGATTTTACATGTGACGCTGAGGCAGCATATTTTTTTCTCTCTATGGTGCTGTTAGCTAGGAGTGAGAGCTGTGAAAATTGTACTCTGTTTCACTCAGTTGTGTAAAGCAGGGTTTTTCAGACACTCCTCATTAGTCAGGGCCAGATTTTGATGCCCCATATATATGTAATTCAAAATATAAACAATAATAAACCATAAAATAAAATATTATTTATCAAAATTAAACAAAACTTACAGTAAGATGGAAAATGTATTCTTCCACTTTATTTATATTTAAAAAGTTTGGCATGGCTGAATCTTGTTTTTACATTTTTTGTTGCAATGACTTTATGGTGCACATATGAATGAAACTGCTGATGCTCGGCTGAGAAATTACTGTTGAAGTCCTCTGGGTAAGCATCAATCAGCTTTTGACAGCACTGAGAATACCTCTCAATGTTAGTACATAATGAAGTGACATTATGTGGTACATCACTTAGAAAAGAAAATCTCTCTGCTATTTCTTTGTATATCTCTCCTCTTCTTTTCATCTCAGTTTCAAGTTTGTCAACAATTGTGTAAAATTTGGTGATATGAAATTTATCTCTGGCATCTCCATCATTGGGTACCTTCTTTCTGATATGTTTGTGAGTTGTAGGTGCCTTGTAATCAACATCTGGTAGAATTTCCTTTGTTCATTCTTTCCTTCATTTGCATGTCCCTTTAACTTTGCCTCCCTAACAGCACTCCTGTAGGCTTCTCTCAATATTATTTGCTTCTCTTCTAGAGTTCTCTCGTTTGTGACAGGTCTTTGGCTATATACTCTAATGCTTCTGAAATTTTAAGGAAAGATTTCAAAACTGCTGCTGTAGCCATAGAGCAGAGTGTCTCAGTCACACCTCAGTGGTGGCATACAGTAGGGTGTCTCAGTCACACCTCAGTGGTGGCATACAGTAGGGTGTCTCAGTCATACCTCAGTGGTGGCATACAGTAGGGTGTCTCAGTCATACCTCAGTGGTGGCATACAGTAGGGTGTCTCAGTCACACCTCAGTGGTGGCATACAGTAGGGTGTCTCAGTCACACCTCAGTGGTGGCATACAGTAGGGTGTCTCAGTCACACCTCAGTGGTGGCATACAGTAGGGTGTCTCAGTCACACCTCAGTGGTGGCATACAGTAGGGTGTCTCAGTCACACCTCAGTGGTGGCATACAGTAGGGTGTCTCAGTCACACCTCAGTGGTGGCATACAGTAGGGTGTCTCAGTCACACCTCAGTGGTGGCATACAGTAGGGTGTCTCAGTCATACCGGTGTGGTCATGCAGAGCTGGTTTTTTTCACTCATCCCTGTATTATTTCTTGATATTCACCAACATCATCAGTCACTCTTCCTGCTGCTGTTTAATTCTAGAACACAGTCCTTATTATTCTCATATCCTTACGGCCAAAATATAGCCTTTTGGCCACTGGTATAGTCTTCCTTAGTCTCAAGTTGTTAAGTGAAACACAAGTCCTAGATCAATCTATTATAATATATTAATCATTATTAATCTAAGTATAAAATTAGTAAATGTGATACTGGAAAGCAATATGTTCTTCTGCACTTTCAATATTTTACACTGTAAGCCATAAAAGTATTTCTGTGATGATACTTGTTAAGGTAACTATACAATGTTGATCACAAACTAATGTTTTAGTATTCAGAGGTAATGAAGTGGGAACAGTCAACAGATCTGAACCTACACATCTGAGAGACCAGAATTCTTTTTTCTGTACCAACACGCAGTATAAAATTAAATGGAACTATTCTAAAGCAGGTGCAGAAATTCAAATACCTTGGAGCAGTAATAACTTCAGATGGGAAATGTAGAACAGAAATTAGGAACAGAATAGGCCAAGCAAAGACTGCATTTCAAAGAATGAGAAACATATTAACCAACACATCCTTATCAATGAATGTTAGAAAACGAGTCATAAAATGCTATATTGAACCTATCTTGTTATATAAGCATATGGCACCCGATGATGATGAATATCATATAAACCCATTGTCATATCTCCTTTTGTTGCTATCTGGTTCTGTGTGCAAGAAACTCTGTACTAAAAAGAGTGAGACAACTACACAGCTCTCTAGATCATCAATCACCAAAAAGGGGGTGGGGGGGGATTTTGATACCCTGTCTGTTGGTCAGGTTGAAGTAATCCTGCTCTGTTGGTTGGGTTGAAATAATTCCACTCTGCTGGTCAGTTTGAAATATTCCACTCTGTTGATCAGGTTGAAGTAATTCCACTCTATTGGTCACATTGAAGTACTTCCACTCTGTTGGTCATTCAGTCATTTGCATGTCCCTTGCAGAACTTTGCCTCCCTAACAGCACTCTTATATAACAAGCCATCTACCTCCAACTACATTCATCTGCTCCGCCCATTCTTTTCTCAACCTGAGAACCATTGCATCCCTCTCTCCTTTTTCTCCCCTCTCTCTCTCATTTCTCCACTCTCTCTCTCTACTACCAACCAGTCAGACTGGCTTCATACTTCACAAGTCTTTGTTTAAACATTCACAATACTTCACCATACACTCTCTGATGCACTTCTTGCAAATCGCAGCTAAGTGCCTGTCATTTTTTCCCATTCATATTTATTATATAGCAATAATGTTATATAAATAATGTTTTAATGCTTTTTCCATTACTCTGTCCCATATGTTTTTGTATGATTGAAGCATAAACTAAATTACACTTTACAGCTGTGTTCTCATTAATTAATGAAGCTGTTCCTACTTTTGTTTTAAATAGTCTCAACATTCTCTTCATCTTGTACTCACACATAAATGTACTTTCACACTGCACTTGTATTTACCATGATTATTTATGTCTTCTTCTTCTCCTTCAGCTTTTCAGCTTTCCAAGCCGTTTTAAGGCTCATTGCTGCAGGTAATGTTCCTCTCCATTCTTCTCTCTCCAGTTGGTGAAACCAATTTCTTTTATATCCTCTTCTATGTTGTCTTCCATCTCTGTCTTGGTCTGACCCTTGGTCTTGCTTCCTCATCTCTTGTGCATACATCATTTTCTTTTGTCTGTTCTCTTCCATTCTTTCTACATGCCCCAGTCAGTGTAGTCTGTTCAGTTTCAAGACATTTATAATTTGTTGGGATTTAAATAATCTGTTCAGTTCAGTGTTCTTTCTAGCTCTCCATTCTCCATTGTTAGTATCCTTTATCAGCCCAAAGACTCTTCTTAAGATCTTGTTCTCAATGATCTACAACTGTTCATCTTTTTTTTTGTTGTACTCCACGTTTCTGATCCATACATGATGGCTGGTCTTATTATAGTTTTGTAGATTGTTATTTTGGTGTTTTGGGACAGGATTTTGGATTTTAACAGGTGTTGTAATTCAAAGTATATTTTATTCCCTATCTGTACTCTGCTTTTAATTTCCTCGCTTACTGTGTTGCTTCTGTTGAAGGTTGTGCCTAGATATTTGTATTTTTCTGCTTTCCTAATAATCATCTCTCCAACATTTATATCATCTGGATCATTCTGCCTTTGGTCTCTTGATATCTTCATATACTCTTGTCTTATCTTGGTTAATGATCAAGCCCACTTTTATGCCACATCTCTCAGATGAATGCAGGTACTGATGACTTCTTGCTTAATTTCCCCCACCAGGTTGATGTCATCAGCATATCCTAGTATTTTAGCTTGTTCTTCTGTACCGCTTTCTGCTTTCTTCTTTCACTTTTCTGATTACCTTTTCTAGTACTAGGTTAACAGAATGGAGATCATGTATCACCTCGTTTTAAACCAGCTCTTATAGAGAAGGGTTCTGACTTTCTTCCTTTATATTTACTATATTTTGTGCATCCTCCATACATATTCTGGTCAGATTGATTAATTTATTAGTTTTCTCAAATTCTTTCATAATTTTTCATAAGCTACTCCTATCTATGCTGTCATAGGCTTTCTTGAAGTCAATGAAGATATTATGTACTTCTTTTCCATATTCCCAATACTTTTCTGCTCTTTGACGGAGATAAAATATTTGGTCTGTGGTTTATCTGTTCTTCCTAAAATCTGCTTGACAGTATCCCAGTATGTTCTCGCTGTAACGGCTTTAATCTATTTAAAAGTATAATAGATAGTATTTTGTAGCTTGTCTGTAGTAAGGATATTCCTTTGTAGTTTTCACACTTGAATATTTGGATCAGTAATGATTCTCTCCATCCATTATGGAGCTTTTCTTCTCTACATATTTGTTATATTAGTGCACATAACTGTTCATGTATATTTAGACCTCCTTTTTTAATAAATTCTGCAGCAATTCCATCTGAACCAGTTGTTTTGTTGTTTCACAGAAACATGATACCATAGATGACTTCTTCTAAGTCTGGTTCCTCTATTTCAGGTTCACAAGTCTGTATTTCTTCATGTGGTAATGTGATTATAGGCTCTTCACAGTTTAGTAGTTTTTAAAATTATTCTTTCCATCTGATACAGATTTTCTCTTCATTATGTATCATGTTTCCATTACTATCCTTCAAAATCTGCAGAGGTTGATTATCTATATCTAGTTGTATGTATGAAACTGGGAAAAAGTTCTTTGATGATTACAGGTAATGGCTGTGTAAGCCAGAGGGTGTCTAAGTTGTCACAGAGAGACACAATCTTAGAATCTTAATATAGAATTCATAGACTGACCAAAACCTGGTAAAAAAAAAAAATGGCTGAGTGAGAAAAAAATAGGAACTGACATGGCCAAATTAAAGGAATATTTTCTCTGTAGACTTTGTTTTTGTTAAAAATGAAGGTGACAAGGGCAATTTTAACCTACACATCTCTTCTTCATCTTTCATTCAGACATTGACACCAATCTCCCTCATAAATGTGACAGTTCATCTCAGGTTTTCAACATCACCATAGAGCCTCTCTGATCTGGCCAGGTCCTTTGCCTGAGGGAGTTGTGTAGCTGGGCTGGTAACTCTGGAGGATGTGATGTAGCATCTGTTGTTCTTTGCTGCAGACATATGGGTCTGCTATGCCAATTTTCAGCTTCTGGTATAGATGGTGTCTCAACCTGCAATGCCCTGTTCTCAGTCAGAAGATTATCACTTGGTTATTTCTTGAGAGTTTGCAGTATTTCATCATCTGTTTTTGCTGTGGAGTGTTGTTTTGTCCATTTGTTTTTCTTCTTCTTCTTCGTTCGCATTGTCTGTCTATACCTGCAGTCCTGTCTCTTGGATAAATTTCACTGTTTTTTGCAATTCATGTATGGAACCGTAGAGTTTATCTTCTTTAGTGGTTTCACTGGGCCAGTAATTATTTCTCAGTGTTTCATAGCTGGTGCAGTTCTGGAGGATATGTTCCACAGTTTGGGGCACCTGGGCACATGTACATAGATTAGTAGTACCAACCTTAAACTTTGTATACATATGACTTCGGAGTCGGGTGTGTCCTGTTCGGAGACGGTGACTTGTTCCTTTCTGTTTAGCATGTGATAGTCATCATGTGGTGGTGTTTGTGGCTTCACTCTGCCAGCTCTCAACTTCCTCTCCTCTCTTGTCTATGTGGTCATAGCCCCAGCTCTGGGAATGGCTGTTAAAATCACCACAGACCATCAGTCTCTCTTTGTGTCGGATTGTTTCTAAAGCAAGTGGGCGGTCATTAGGACAGTAATAGTTAAGGAAGTGGAAATCTGTATTACTACTTTTTAGATGGATCATCTGATATTCGGCTCCTTCCATGAACACTCCCACCTGACATGCGCTGATGTTATTCTTAACAAGTGTGAGTACTCCTCCTTTTCTTCTGTCCTGTCGGTCTGGTCTAAAACACTGGTAGCCTCTGATTTTAAAGGCGGCATCTTTGGTTAGGTGTGTCTCCTGTATGCAGCATATACTTCCTTGCTGTGCAAAAAGTATGTTCTCTAGTTCCACCTTTTTGCTATAGCCATCTCTAACACTGCTAACACCCTCAGCATTCCACTGCATTATTTTAAGTTCTTGCTTTTTGGCTGTTTTCTTCCGTTGTATTTTTTGGCCAGTAGCTCTACTCTCATGTCTCCTGACTCCACAAGACGAACTGAGAGGACCTCCAGTAGCATTGGGTGGACCTTTCGAGGCAGGGGGCCCGGCACTGCACCTGCCTGGTTAGTCTTCACAGGGTGAGCACCATGTCTGAATACTGCAGATAGAGACATTCATTAGCGATAATGCGTGTTACCCTGATTTTTGCGATGCGCCTTTTGGCTGGGTAACTCTGACTTCAGCACCTTTCCTTGCTAGGGCAGACTGTGGTCTTGCTCGGACTGCCATGAAGACAGTGTGGCTGGCCTGGCCAAAACTTTGTTTTCCAGCCTCTGGTGGCTGTATGTAAGTCCCTTCTCCATGTCAGATGGTTTGAAGACAGTTCCACAAAGACACTCTGACTTTGAGATGAGGAATCTGATGAGTGCTTCAACGATATCCATTCCCCGCCACCCATAGTCTGCTGGCTCTGTTTTGTTTACATCATTCTGAGAGCCATTGTTGTAAAGACCTATAGGCTTGTCATGTCCTGGATTCATTGGTTTCACACCAGGCTTCCCTCATCCCCGCCAGAGATCCGTCCACCAACCTGACATTACATTTTACAAAAATAACAATTACAATTAGTGTTGATTGCTACAAGTTTCTGGGCTACAGAAGTAGGTCAGAGTTTTTAAGCAAACAGATCTATGTTCCCTGTCTCACAAACACTATGTTAAGATAAGTGTGCTCTTAACACAGTTGTTCCCAGGGGGACATTTGTTTTTAAATATGGCTTTTAGTTTTTTTTGTTTGTTTGTTTGTTCATATGTTGTTTCTATCGATCTGTTGTATTCTTCCTCTCTCTTTTGCCAGTATGTCTGCCTCTTCATTTCCTTGGATGTTACTGTGGACAGATATCCACTGTATGACTGCTTTATTGAATACTGCGCTTACCTTCACATTTGAGAAGGATTGGACAACGAGAAGATCATAACCTGTATATGAGCAATGAACACCAGATTTGATATGCTTGTAATACAATCATCTAAACCACACACAAAACACTGAATATACTACCTCTGGGACTAGCCTGTTTTTATCTCCTTGAAAATGCAATGATTCTGCCACAGAAAGAAATATAATGTTATTATACACTAAGGCACAATTTTACAAACAGTACATTCTGTCTACAAATATACATAAGAAAATCACAAAACCTCTTGTTTTACTTCAGAATATCAGCTTCTGAATGTGAAATAATTCTGTGTAATGTAAGATGCACTGAACAGCCCTGATCTATTTTGAAACATCTCAGAATGTTTTAAAACCATGAGTAACACACAATAATTAGTGTATAAGTATATAACTACGAGGGGCATTCAGAAAGTAATGCACCACATCGTTTTTCTCAGGAGCTGTTTATTCAAAAAACATGAAATTTATAAACAATATACATGGATATGTCATGTAAAAATCGGTATTATTCAACATAATCCCCATCAACATCTATGACTTTACGCCAGTGCGAAACAAGTGCATGTATTCCTAGCCCATACTAGATTTTCTCTTGATTATGTAGCCACTGCCTTTGAATGTAAATGCTACAGAAGAGTTCTTCAAATATCATGGACACAAAAAAAGAACAAATGTATCTATACCACAAGAACTTAATATTGAAGAAGGCTGGCTAGTAAAGAGGATTAAAGAGAGAAAACTTAAATATTTTGGACACATTAAACATCATGATGATATAGAGAAGACCGTCCTGGAAGGGTACATAATGGGAAAAAAAGAAAGAAAGGATGACCAATGCGAAGATGGCTGCAAGACATCGTTAATATCTGCAAATGGATGCATCAGCAGCAGGCCATCTTGCCCACAACCGAGAGGCCTACAGGAGTGCTGTTAGGGAGGCAAAGTTCCGCAAGGGACATACAAATGAATGAATGAATATGTAGCCATTTATTCGCTGCATGAATCACTCCTTTGTCATCTTCAAATCTTACCTCTCAGATTGCATCTTTAAGCTGACCAAACAGATGGAAATCAGAGGGTGCCAAATCGGGACTATAGGATGGATGGGATAGTACAGTCCAACCCAATTTGGTGACTGCTTCCCATGTTGCCAGACTTGTGTGAAGGCACTCACTGTTGTGAAGGAGAAGCAGGTCTGCTGGAGTCTTGTGTGGCCGAACTCTGCGAAAATGTTGATTGAGTTTTTTCAATGTCTTAATGTAAGCTTGTGAACTAATTGTCTCTCCTCTTGCAAAACATCCACAAGAATCACACCTTCAATGTCCCAAAAGACAGTGATCATGACCTTTCCAGCTGAAGGAGTTGTCTTGAATTTCTTTTTTCATTGTGAATGTGGATAATGCCACTCCATTGACTGTCTTTTTGTCTCAGGTTCAAAATGATGTGCCCAGGTTTCATCACCTGTTACAATCTTAGACAAAAAGTTCTCTCCATCAGCATTGATATGCTCCAACAATTCAGAAGAAATTGCTTTCCTTTGCAATCAATGGTCATTTGTGAGACTTCGAGGAGCATACCTTGCGCAAAACTCAGAAAATCCATGAGCTTTTATAACTTCATTTGCACTATTATTGCTGACTGACAGCTTTAAGGCCAATTGTTGAGTAGTGATACGCCTATCAGTAAGAATAATGCCCTCAGGTCATTTCAACATTTCTACATTTGTGGCTGTGGCAGGACGTCCACATCATGGCCGATCATGCAACTCCTTATCTCCACTTACTGATTCTTTGATTCTCTGAACCTAGCAACTGATTGTACACTGTCGACTGCAAAACTTCCATATACATCATGTAAATGCTTGTGAATGTTCACAACAGTTTCCTTCTCTGCAACGAGAAATTCTATCACAATTCGCTGCTTATACCGCAAGTTGCTAATACACTCCATTTCAACGGTTAGGGCAGCCATATTCTTTGGCCGACTGAGGTGCAGTTTGGTTCACATAATCAGCGTACGCCATATTTAAAGTGTGCAAAATTTCATGCTTCTATCTTCATTATTAGCTAAAAAAAAAAAAAACAATGTGGTGCATTACTTTCTGAACACCCCTCGCATACACAAAAAACTGCAGTAAAGCCGTGAAATGTCACAACTTTGTAGTCGTTAAGTAATAAAGCTGCTCCTATTTTTTTCCTAGTTTATGTATAAAAGCATGAGGTATGATTCACCAAAAGTAATCACAAGATTTGCAATATGCAGCTGGGTAGGCCACGATAATGAAATTCTTACGTTTTTCTTTTTTTTTTGGTTTTTTTTTTCCACAAACAACAACACCCTGTCAGACGCTTGCACCTGACATCACTAATGAGGAGATTCAGACTCAGCATGACACCAGGGCCTGTGGAAATATCTAAGCATTTGACAGGATCTGAACACATGGCACTTTTCACCAAAGGCAGACACTCAACTTCTGAGCTACCACAAAACATTTTTTTGTGTTTGTGATGACTGTGTCTCAGCATGAAACAAGACTATAATCTTATTGTTATTGGACTATATGGAGAATATTTATCACACTTTCATATTCAAAGAACCAGTATGCACATGTGCATACTTATATAATATACTTTTATAATCACACCAGTGTCCATGCCCCTCTAAGTTCTACTGTTGACATATGTAATATATTTCTATGTTAGTAAATGGCCTAAATCAGCAAGTTACTTATTAGGGTCAATATCACTTAATAAAATTTATCATTCTTCAAACTTTTTCAGGTGTAAATCTATTTACGTTAAAAAAAAAAAAAATTAGCTTTCAGTCTAATGACTCAGGCATTATTCATATTGCTTGTCTTGGACAAATACGGATACTGACTAAAAGTTTGTTCCCTGCTCCCTGTTAGCTAATTTTCAGTTTGGACATTTGGGAGCATACTAAGCTAGAGGGCTGAGTTGTCAGAAGAGAGACCATCTCACTTCTTAATAGTGCTCCAAGAAACTGGTTGTTATACTCCTTCACCCTGATCAACTGTATAGGGCTCTGTATGGTATCCACTGCATATGCAAAGAAGCCTGCTTTCTAGGTCCACTTAATTTACATCTTACATCCTTCCATGCTGCTAAATGTCACATAGGGCCCACATGGTAGTTTGCCAAGATTTTCTGTCTTTGGCGAGTTTTTCAAATTCATCAAGGGATGTTATGCCCACTGAACTGGCCTCTCTTAACAATGTCTTCTTTAGAATTTGATGTGGTCGACCTCTTTTTATTCAGCCTTTTTCTTTTTCTTCATAACTCAGTCAGTCAGTCATTTGCATGTCCCTTGCAGAACTTTGCCTCCCTAACAACACTCCTGTAGGCCTCTTAGTTGTAACCAAGATGCCCTGCTGATGATGCACCCATTTGCAGAGCAATGTCTTGCAACCATCTTTGCCTTGGTCTTCCTCTCTTTCTTTTTCCCATTATGTACCCTTCCAAGACGGTCTTCTCTAGATTATGGGAGACCTGCCAAGAATACATGCTCAAGCTCTGCGATACTCTGAACCTCTTGTGGTCCTCTTGGGGATCTCGTGTGGTCTTTCAACATGGGACCTATCAAGGACCACAGGAGTAAATTCAGTAGGATCACGTGGCAGTCTTGGTGGTAGAAGTGAATGAAGAAGAAGAAGAGATCATGGCATTTAATGTGTCCATAATATTTAAGTTTTCTTTGTTTAATTCTCTTTACTAGCCAACCTTCTTCAATATTAAGTTCTTGTAGTATGGATATATTTGTCCTTTTTGTGTCCATGATATTTGAAGAATTCTTCTGTAGCATTTATATTCAAAGGCATTTATGTGTTTCTCAGCTGTTTTGTTAAGTGTCTAGGTCTCACAGGCATATGTAGCGATTGAAAAGTCTTCATAACTATAATGGCATTATTATGAATGGTATTATGGTTAATATGCTGGTCTCTCATTGAGAGCTTTGAATCCCTCCAGATGCAGCTAAGTCACATAACTGCAGAGGTGAATACCTGACTTCTTCCAGAGCTGGGGAAGAAAAAGTACTCAAGTATTCTGGATCCAATCCAACAGCTACAAAGGATGCAACAAACAGTCCTGTTCTGACTGAGAAATGACCACTGAGCCATCTCTACAATTTAAGATCTCATATACAGATGAATGCCCATGTAGGAGCAGAGTACAGATTCCAGAACCTGTACTCCAAGAGTATCCAACTTTTACAGACTTACACAACCAGACATGGCTACAGGGCCCAGACCTAAGTCAGAAGCTGTGGGGATGCCAGGAGGACCTGGAGAAGACTGTGTACTTCATCCTGGTAAGCAGACTTCTGATTTAGCATGATGAAGAACTTGAACACCAAAGAAGAGGTAGCAGAGGAAGCCAAGTATGATGCTCAATACATCACCATCTAGTGGCTGAAAGGCTAAAGAAAATATAGGCACCATATTATGAGCTGTCTCAGTAGCATGGCAGAGCTATGCTACAGACTCCAAGCAACCCTGTATGATCATTGTTCATGTAAGATAATTTTCATTCATCTTTGTTGGGAAGAACATAAATTCCAAATTTCCAGGGAGATCAGGAAAAAGAAAATAAAGACTTCAATTACAAAAGAAATAAATTTTGTGCTCATCACGGCCAAAGCTCAACCCCTAGTAAACTATGTAGACTGTAATAAAATGGTCAGTACTAGTCAAGTATTTGGTTACATGTTAAAGATACTGTGGCACTATTCTAGACCTTGGTGAAGGGTTCAGCTTTTTTTGTTGTGTAAGATGGACATATGTCAATCTTGTGATGAGAAGAAACAATCAGAGGATCCAATAACAAGCTATCAAGTGGAACACTACAGTCTGAAGAAAAAGAGGTTAACATCTCTAAAGAGAACATTGTTAAGAGAGGCCAGTTCAGTGCGCATAACATCATTTGATGAGACTGAAAAACTCGCTGAAGACAGGAAATCTTGGCGAACTACCACGTGACGTTTAGCGGCATGGGAAGGATGTAAGATGTAAGAAGAGTCCTTCATTCTTTATTTTCTTCCATTTTCTTCCAAAAGGCACTGATTATCAATCAATTAACATCAGTCTTTATTGGGGGAAAAAAAAATGCGCTGTCAACCTAACCACTAACATAACTTACTTCTTCTGGCAGTCCGCTTTGGTTGTTTGGGCTGAACGTTAGAAAGTGTTGGGCTGGCTTCAACTAATCCACCGGGGCGAGTTAACTTTGTTGCCTTGTTCACCTGGTAATTCTCATTTACATCTAGTCTCCTAGACAATTTTCTTACACCAAATGATGCTGAAGTATTGATGTTTGCAAAGAGCTGTCTCATACGCCGAAGAAAGCCTCCACTCTTTGGAGCTACTAGCATTTTGTTTTCCTCCTCATTAACGTTTCTCGAAACATAGTCTGCTCCAAGAAAATCATCTGTAGTTGAGTGATTGGTGCCATCTTCATCAATGGAAAATGCAGCAGTCTGATCTACAGTGCTGCTATCAAGTGATGATAAAGCAACTCTGCTACTGTAGTAAGATGATTTTAGATGAGTTTCACTTCTGCTACCATCAACAGTTTCAAATTTATTAATTAATTCATCTGTACGTACTGCAGTGTTGTATTGTTTATCATTATCATTTGGCCTTTTGTGGACACTGTTCTCATAATCAAAGATTCCACACGTATCACATATGTCAGTTTCAGACTTCATGTTATAATACAAATATTTTGTCCAGTTGATGCCATCTTTGTCTGCTTTTGGCTTATGCTGAACCATACTTAAATGTTTGGAAATGCAATGCTCAGAAGGTGCTGTCTGAATTTCTCCTGAAATGCCTGTTGGATCTTCCTCATACAGTTTCCCTGTGTCTATTCTTAAACTGCGTCTTGCATGATTGTGAGATGAAATTTTTGGAATGTTGAGTGCCAGTCCATCAGTTGTCCAGGTCTTTTGCTGAATCAGCTGTTCACCAGTTGTGTTTCCAAACAAATGCGAACATGACTCACTATAGTCTGTCAGTCTGACCATGTGCTTTTCACGTTTCCTCATCCTGTAACGGTTTAAATTTCTCACATCACTGTTCTCGTTTAGCAGGTAATCTATTCTGAACTTGCTGTGGATGTGTCTTCGCTTTCTGTTAATATGATGTTTATTGGAAACTCTTTCCTGCATGTTATGAGAGTTCTTCATTCTTTCCAGCTCAAACAAACTGCTCCATGAATGCTGGTGGTCTCCACAGCCCATCACTGTGATTTCACATGGTGGCACTATATGGAATTCCTCTGAAATATTGCTCTCAGATTTCTTTTTTAGGTGGATACCACTGCTACATTCATCTCCCTGTGCACCATGTTCATGGTTCTGAGCTGAAGTTGTGTCTCTGTGCCTGTCATAATAACCAAAATTATGGACAGAATGTCGTAAGTGCCTTCGTGACCTATGCATCTCCATATGTCGATGTATGTGTGTTCTTTCTTGTGCTACTGGAACATGATGTGTGACAACTTCATGTATACTGGTAGTATCTTCACTATTTGCATCAGTATCTTCACTACTACATGCTTCTTCCTCTGTGGTATCTTCTACTGATGCATGAGACATATTTGAATTTTTTACCGAGATGGCATTTTTGCTCTTATCCTTTTTTTTACCCTTGTCTCCTTTTCCTTTCTCCTTTTTATCTTTCCCTTTTTTACCTTTCTTATCTTTCCCTTTTTTATCTTTCTCCTTTTTGTCTTTCCCTTTTTTATCTTTCTTCTTTTTATCTTTCTTATCTTTTTTGCTTTTTTTTGCATCTTTTTCACCTTTCTTGCCTTTATGTTTGTCACCTTTGCCTTTTTTACTCTTGTCTTTTTTGTGTTTGTGTTTCGAAGACTTTGATTTCTTCCTAGATGCACCATGCTTTACTTTCCCTGCTTTTGCTTCTTCAGCTGAGCTTTTGTGTTCCCTCCACATCTGCATATAATATTCTGCAAAGATGAAAACATACAATATTTACATAATTATTCCAGGCATAATAAATCTGTGCCGATCATTTCCTTACTACAGCATGCTTTTATTTACTCCTCATGAAAAAAAAAAAAAAAGAGAGAGAGAAGCTGTCCTATACTAATGGAATGGTTATCAAGGCTGTGAGCTGTAATCTGACACCGGCATCCCCGCACTCCAGGCAGTCTCATTTATGCTCTGCCTCCCGTACCAATACACTAAAGCATGCACCTGCTGATAGAGGCAGTAACACACTTGTTGTAGGTCATGCGCACTAAACCATTCTGTTCAGAAAAACATCCACTTCCCCTCTCCTCCCCTAATTAGGTCATTCTCCTGATGTGATTTTTGTCATTCAACCCAGTGTCATCCTCCATACACAGCCTATCCAAGGTGGCTCTTGCAATCTCCTCCTGTCCATTTTTAGGGTGCCCTGAACTGATGCCGTGCCTGCCAGCTTGTCTGCTCTCTCACTGCCTTTGACTCCCACATGACCCAAGCAGTAGATTCACATCAAACTGCGAACTGCAACTTGTCAAAACCCTACCCTGCCTCTCTATGACGTAACAGAATAACTGGGTATAGCTCACCATAGTCCCCGTGAAGTGAAGTTGAGATGCTTGTTTCAAGCCACTGTAAATTCATCCCTCATCTGATTTATCTTCATTTCAACATATAATGAAAGCCACACTAGAAAGAAAAAAAAGAGGAGTCATGATGATGCTGACTGGTGGACAACATAAAAAAAAAATAACGACTGGATTCAGCTTGATCAAGTGGACTGTGAAAATCAAGGTCAGACTGAGCTGCAGGACCACTGCAGCCTACCTTCCCAGGGTACAGGGCCACATGATAATGACGATTTCAACGTCTTCACAGTGTTAGTTGTAATATAAGAATAGTTCACAGCTCTAGGTAGATTAGAAGAAAATAACATAGAGAACAACATACATGCACGATTCAAATCAAAATAAGCATAATGAGACAGTAATTTATATTATTTTTATTATGTGTTGCGTTGGATACTGTTGGCAATCATACTTCATTTTGCATGATCCCTTGTGTTTCACCAAAACCAAATCTCTGTTGTTTCCAATTTCTTTGTCATCTTTTCTGTTAACTGTCCAAGTTTCACAACCAAACACCAATACTGATTCTATATGGCAACGTAGTACTCTTTTCCTCACTTTTAGAGGCATCTTATTTGAGAGTATCTTCTTCATGTCATAAAAAAGCTGATACTAACTAAATGATATAACAGTTTATGGCATATACATTTAAATATAGTGAAATATATTTCTAAAAAACTGTAACTGCTATTATCACGAGATATCAATGCTTATCAATCATAGAAAACTTTTTTTTTTAAAATTTTACAGGCTTGTTTCAATGTTGACCATTTTTATGTCTAATTCTATTTCATATCCATTCTTTTTTTTTCCCATTTAAAAAAAAAATAATATAAGAATGATTAGAAACTAAACAAAATAAGCTTGAATAAATAAGCATATACAGGGAAGTGATTACTATTGCAATAAGTTGGTTGTAATAATATACAGAGAATATGAGCATAAATAGCACTTACAAAAAGATGGTAAATAATTTTAGAAAAATGGGATGATTCTTCACTTTCAACAGTATGGAAAAAAAAAATCACAGAACAATTGAAAAATATAATAAATATGAAATGTATTTCTGTTAGTTTTAGAATCTTAGTCTTTTCACTATAAAGTTCATGATAAAAATAAAGAAGCTCAGTCTTTTCAATATAAAGTTCATAATAAAAATAAAGAATCTTAGTCTTTTCACTATAAAGTTCATAATAAAAATAAAGAAGCTTAGTCTTTTTCACTATAAAGTTCATGATAAAAATAAAGAAGCTCAGTCTTTTCACTAAAAAGTTCATGATAAAAATAAAGAAGCTTATGTCCTCTCTTTGAAATGGAACAATCAGCCACACCCACTGAAATATTAAGAAGTAAAAGCCTGCATATAACATCAGTTAAGTGCAAAAATATATGCTTAAGAATGAATCTAATCTGTTATCTACCATACTTTGCTTTAGATCCTTTTCCCATCCATTATCCATGTTTTTTTTTCTTTTTCCCCAAGTTACTCTAGTCTCTTGCTGACCACATTTCACACTTGGCTATTTTTCTCACTCCTCATATGTCAACTTCTTTCTGTGAACACAAACTGCGAAGACTTTCCTCATACAGTAGATCACAGATTAAGTTTTTTTTTTATGTACTTTTCTGTTTATCTTCTCTGTTGCCCTTGATAAAGGTATACTTGCTAAATTATTAGGTTGCTGTTGTTTTTCATAACCTTTTCACTGTTCGCATTTTTTATTACTGATTTTTCTCATTCCTTTCCTCCTCCAGTCTTGTTTGTAAAACTGTACCATTCGCCCTTGTCTGACTCTACTCCAACAGTCGCAGAAACATATGCAGAATTTTGTTTCATGTAAGAACCAACCGATGCAGAATTATGATTCTTGTGTCAGCTATACTGACTTCATATGTGTACGAGTGGAGTACAAGCTCCATGACATATACATAAGAAGTGTCAGAAAGATCTGATGAAGAAATTACGAGTGTTGTCACACCCTGAAGAAACTACAAACTTTACCCTGATATCTAGGGGCTCTAAGTTTAGACTTGCGTGACCTTATGTGTGACTGCTGAAAAAAATAATGTACATTTGTATACACAAGGTCCGACAATTAAGTAATGAGACTAATTACATAAAAAAAATCAAATAAACAACAGTTGAAAATATAACCTGTATTTTATTCAAAGTAAGCCCCTTGTGCATTGATACAGCGAGTGGCACAATCTAACAAACACTGGAACAACCTCTGCAATTCTTCAGTTGGTATGGCCCTTAAACTCGATGTTATGTCTCTTTAGACGTCATCAGTTTCATCAAAGAAGCATCCTTTCAATGGTAACTTTAATTTTAGGAATAGAAAATAATCACAGGTAGACAAACCTGGGGAATAGGGTGGATGGTTGATAACACACACTTGTTTTTGGGCCAAAAATTCCTGTACAACTACTGCCTGATGAGCCAGTGCATTATCATGAACAATTAAAAAACTGCCAGGTGTTGAATACTCGGGTCTGACTCGGAGAATCCTTTTCAATAGGCATTTCAAAATACTTAAATAAACTTTGGCAGTGAAAGGTTGTCCCTCTGGAATAAATTCTTCGTGAATATCTCCTTTGCTATCGTAGAAGGACACCAACATTGTCTTCACTTTTGACTTTTGAAGATAACTTTTTTTGCCTTTTGGTGATGATGATGACTTCCACTGAGCACTTTGGCATTTAGTGGTGCGATCATAGCGGAAAATTCATGTTTCATCCTCTGTAACAATCAAATTTAAGAAATGTTTATTTCTGCGACACATTTTCATGATGTCTTTAGCATACTTAACACACTGATGTTTTTGGTCAAGAAACCAGCAAGCAACTATTTTCTTGCCCAAATCTTGCACTAAAATTGTATTAATGTTTAACACCAAATTCATCTGCTATCATTCTCACAATCAAACAATGATCTTCTTGTATCCGTTCTCTGACTTTTGCAATGAGCTCCTCATTATGAACAGAAATTGGGCGCCCATGTCTAGTTGCATTTGTAATCGTTTCCACACTGCTTTTGAATCATGAATACCACCTGAATATCTGTGCACAAGATATGCAATTATCCCCATAAACTTGTCGCATCAATTCAACTGTCTCAATGGCACTTTTTCCAAGTTTTAAACAGAATTTAATGTTAGCTTTCTGCTCCATTCTAATTATGTAACAGTGCACCTCTGACTAGGTCAACAAAATGGCGGCTTGTTTGTCATCTACTTATCGTGTGGTGATGAAAAGTTGCCAGATCATAGATGAAGGTTGCCTCTTTTGATTCCATGCTTTGCTTCATAGATGGTATTTTTGTCTTGGCCATAATAAAATCAGTCTCATTACTTAATTGTCTGACCTTGTATATGTTTGTTATAAAGTTACCACAGGACATGCCCCTGCTAATTTCTGTCTGCATCTATATATAAGTGGTGGGGTTTGGCTCACCCCGGTCTTGGAAGGACACTCTTAACAGCTCTGTTCCTGACAGATTGCTGGTGATTTGTGCACTAATCCATTCACCAGTGAGATACTGTATCTCCCTGTGCAGAAATGATACTGAGTGAGAAATATAAAGGAAATGACAGTGACAACATATTGTGCTGCTGTAGAAAAAAATAACAGAGTTACTGTTACTAGTGTTAATGTGCATGTTAGGTCACTATAATACTGTGTTTATTGATCAGTGAAAATATTCAAGTATGACACATCATGTGTTATCACCAGAACAAATTGGTGGTAATGAATCTCTCCTTAGTCTTGATGTTGCACTCAGCCAGGCTGTGTCCTGTCCATTCTCGTATGTTATCTTCCCATCTACATCTCTGGCTACCTTTCGCTCTTTTTTCTTCCATCTTTCCTTCTAGTCTGGCATTCAGCATGCTGTTATGTCTTTTAATATGGCCAAAGTATTTTGTCTTCTTGGTCATTATTTCTTTGAGAAGTTCACATTACACTTGGAGCTGTTCTAAAACTGTGCGTTTGTTCTTTTCCTTCTCTATGTTACATGCCCTAATTTTCTGTAGATCCACATTTCTGCTGCATTAATCCTTCTCTCCAATCTTTTGCTGAGAGTCCAGTTTTCTGCTCCATACAGTTATATATGACTACTGCTGCATCAAAATAGTGTAAATTATACTTTCAATTATATTGCACATGTAAAAACATCCTTAAGAGTGAGTAACATGTTTTTGTTCTGAAAGTCTTACTAGATGAATCAGTTTTTCTTGACAATTTAACTAATATCCTGTTCACTGATTTATTTATTTTTTTAAACTAAGTCCTTCACAGCATTGTAAAGTAATAGGATACAATGTTGTATGGTTAGATCTCGAATGCACGATGCTATGTTCTGCTACTTTACTGTGCAAAAGCCTCATTGATTTGTGTCTGTAAAAATTTACATCATAAATGTACCACTGTTGACAATGCTATAGTTTTAAATGTGCCCCAAATGAACATCTCTGGATTCCTTTTTTCTAATTTATTTTCAGGGCAACACCCCCATATTTTAACATTTATTTTCATGCCAGCATTCTCAAACATACTACTAATACTTCTGTACCAGGAACCGCTCATCGCACCTATCAAATATACCCTAGCCATCCTCACTGTCACCTCTGCACAGATCAAAAAAGCTCAAAAAGGTGCAAAATGAACCCATGCACATTATCTTGGGGTGTACAAGAGACACTTCCTGAGTAGTGATGGGATACCTCCTTGATCTCCCCACCATGAATCAGAGGATCAAGATGTAAAGGGCACGTGCATACCTCAAGATAAGTGCAGGCTAGAAGAAACCATTACACCAAGAGGTCCTCAAAGAAAATGATTACAGGCTAAAGAGGGGCAAATCATGGATGGGTTGTGCAGAAGATGTTATCAAGCAGGTCTGTGAACTTAACAACATGAAGTGAGGAATGGCTACCAGTGCCTCCAGCGCTCAGAGGCATCTTCTGTTGCACTGTCAGGTTTGACATGAGGAGCAGGGTGCAGACTTGCTGTGAATGCAGCTGCCAATGCCCTCATCAGTGAAAGCTCCAATGAGGCAGATGTTATTTATATAGGTGGATCCGTTTTATGACATCAAAGGAGTCTATGGGCACTCTCAGCGTGTTCAGAACAATACAGGAAGTCAGTGGTGTCTTTGCTATGACCACAAGCAGCATGGCGAAGGAGGTGATGGTGGTGACTAAGGCATTCAAGTGGCTGGAGTCACAGGACTATGCCTGTGTCTACATACTAAGTGATTCAGTGAGTATGGCCAGAAGGTTGAGGCAGGTTCTGAATGCAAGCAGTTGCTTGAATCATTGGAGAAATCAATGATTCACAGAATCACCTTCATCTATGTCCATGAGCATACACGGGCATCCAGGGAAATAAGAGAGTTTATAGGTTGGCTGGCTCTGCCATCATCACAGATGGGCAACTGCTGGATCAAGATGATAATGTTAAAATGCTCAGAGATAGGCAGAGTGGAGGACTTTGAGAGCAGCAAATTCATATCACACCTTTGACTGAGAAAGCTGGGAGTACAGAATAGCACAGTCAGAAATGAAAGGCATACTGGATGCATAAGGGGGCTTATCAAACAACATAAGATGAGCACTATCAGCTGATGCTGGATATTTGGGGGTGGGGGGGGGAATCTGAGATCTCAGTATCTTCTTCTTCTGTGTTTGAAGTTGTTGGTCACATCAAATCCTGTTCCCTGTCGACATGGCAAAGCTCAGTTCTCTCCAGATCCTGATAAGAGTCCCAAAGCTTTTTGCCCCAAGCTTGTGTCCTCTGGCCATGTCTCACACCTCAGGTCCGAATTGTTTGGGCACTCTTGGAGGATATGTTCTGGAGTCATATGGGCACTCATCTATGTGAGATATTTTGAGTTGATGTAAGTGGCTCAGTAGTCTGCAGTGGCTTATCCTTAGTTGAAAGAGGATGGTTTGCTGATGTCTTTATAGTTGGTGTATTACATCTGGTTCACTGTTGCATTTCAGTTGTTTTTTTCCATTCAGATCTGCACTGGTTACAGATAAGCTTTCACCTCTTGGTAGTTTACTGGATGATTTTTTGATCTGATTGCTGCCAGCTTTGGACAAGTGTCAGATATTTCACTGCCACTTGTATTAAACTGAGTGTGTGAGAAGAATGAAAGATGGAGTGATGAAGGGCAGAATGTAAGACGGGCCTGTGTGCCCAATTCTTTACCTTTTAAAAATAAAGATCATTCATTCATTCACCTATTCCACAATGGGATGGTACCAGTTGTAAGGCCATAGCTGTTGACAGTGTAAGGTGCTTCAGTTCTGTTGTGATTTCCTGTATGTTTGCTGTGAGTGTTGTTTGTTGTTTTTAGAGATTCTAGAAGTGCCCTGTAGTCTGTGAAGAAGGTTATTTTGGGTGGTGAGTATCTATGGACATGACTAGGGTGCTATGATGATGACCCCAGATAAAATACCATAAGCCATCCTCAAACATCTCTCCTAAACATATTTTCTACCAAGTGATTTTAAGGGAAATTTTTTTTCTTTATTTTTGTGATAGCATCTCTAAACTTAATTTTCATATGATTACATGTGCATCATCAAACTCTTAACAGATGTTCATAAGATTATGTATAAACTCATTACTCTACTCGATTTTCATAACAACATCTCCAAAGTGATCACTCTTGTATATTTCCATAAGAACATCTTCAAACTCTTTACTATATTTCCATGAGAACATCTCCAGACACTTTACTCTTCTAGATTTTCATAATAACATCTCCAAACCCAGTACTCTTCTAGATTTTCATGAGAACACCTCCAAACTCATTGCTCAACTAGATTTTCATAAGAAATCTCATCTCCAAACTCCTCTCCATAGCACATAACCCAGTTAAAATCTCATAATTTCTTTCCTCACCAAGTTCTTTATTTCTATTTAATTAAAACTTTAAGAACAATCAGTTAGAAAAAAAGAAGGTGCTTGGACAAAACTAACCTGTATCTGACACAGAGACAGCACATCCACAGACCATTGGCTTGCTTGTGACGACATTGTTTGCAAACATTAAATTTACATCGCTGACATCTCATTCCTCGATCTGCTATTGGCACAACTTTTCGCCAAAGGCCAAATTGTTTTCGGCACCGAACACATTTTCTCCTGAGATCTGTGGGTTTCTTTTCTCCTACCTTCACTGATCCAAGTCCTCGAAGTGTGTTTATTTCTCTACGAAGCATGCTGTATGTGACAGAGTATGTTTCAGATGGGTGTACTAAATGCCTATTACTATAACAATGTTTTGTGTAAGTAATATTGCTAGAAAGCTGTTTCACTGCCCCACTCCTAAAACCATAAAACCCTTAATAATGAGTATTTTCCCTTTTTCATCATCATCCTGCACCATTTCCAAAAGGAAGGCTGGTTGCCATGGATCTCCAATTTCTCTGTCACTTGCACTCACAGTTCACCTGATTTGTGCCTGTCTCTTGATGTTGACCTCTTTTCCCTCATGTATAACTTTCAATTTTGGTATGGTAAATTATTTAGATTCTTTTGTTCCTATTGTCTTTCAATATGTCTCATCTCATTTTCAGTTGATATAATATTTCTTGCTTTCTTATCTTTCTACAAAACACACACAAGGCCTGTTTGGCAGGTCCAGAAAGATTGATGTACTCACTCTTATATACTCAGTCATGATTAGAAAAAAGAAACAACTGATGTAGGCAAAACTTCCCATTCTGAGAAATGCAACATTTTTTAATCTCTTATAAGTCTTGTTTTTTACTTAAAATCTACTATTTAAATCAAAACTTTCCTTATATATTTTCACAGTTGTGGCTGTTGTTGTTTAACATACAGAAATAAACGCGCGGCAAATACTACTGTCTTTCATTTCAGCTTTCAAGGCCTACAAGGCTCACTACTGCAGATATAATCTGTCTCCATTAATGTCTGCTCCTGGCTTTCTCTCCCTAGTTGTTTACTCCAAGTTCTCTTAGGTCTTCTTCAGCATTAACTCTTCATCTTTGCCTTGGTCAGCTCCTTTCCTTCTCTTGCACATATATTTGAGTTTAGTCTGACAACTTTCTTCCACTCTTTCTAAAATGACACACGATAATAAACTATTAGATTTCATACTTGATCTTATTAGTATCTCTTCATATAACCTATTAGGTGAAAGAAAGGAGTAAGTGAAGTAGTCTCAAGGTCAGGATTGCTCAAATCACGGCACATCTGCTCTGGAGGTCAGCCATGTCCCATGTACACTCATACCAGGCAAATTGCCTGAACCGGCTTAACCCAGGGGTTAAGACACTGCTGGCAAGACTCTTCGAACGCTGCACGTGGAGTGAAACTCCTCCTGGCCAATGAAGAAAATGTGAAAAAGAAATCAGGGTTGCCGTGTGACGCCAATGTGAAAAGGTGATGGAAAGGATAAAGTGAAGCTTAATCAGTAGTCTTGTGGAGAGAGCTACTCATACCACGGCATCTCTGCTCTAGAGGCCGGCCACATCCGTTCTACACCCATACTGGTAAAATATGCCTAAACTGGCTTAAACCAGGGGTAAAACTTGATGACTACTCAAGTCACGGTACTTCCACTCTAGAGGTCGGTTGCGTCCTAAACACACCCATACTGGGATAATATGCCTAAACCGGCTCAACCCAGGGGTGAAACTTACTAGTGGCGAGGATTCGTCCTCCTGGGCAAAAGCTCCATCCTGGTCACAACTAGGAAGGGTAGCGGACACGACCACAAAACGCCGAAGTCGGAGACACTGGACCACTGCAGTCTAGATAGGCAACCACCTCTCACTCGGCTGCGATGTATGTGTATCTTAATCATGCTGAGGTTTTCTGGTGGGAAAGTCCAATGTTAGACTGGATGGGCAACCACTTCTCACCTGGCGGGGATACACAGGTGTCCCAAAACATGTCAAGGTTTTCCAGTGAGAAAGTCCAACTCTAGGCTAGATGGGCAACCACCTCTCACCTAGCGGAGATATACTGATATCCAAAATACATCGAGGTTTTCCAGTGAGAAAGTCTAACTCTAGATTAAACTGGTGCAATGAAATCCACAGTGTCACGCAATCCCACTTCTGAGACCCACCAAGAATATAGGCTCATGCCCTGCGATACTCTGAACCTCCTGTGATCCTCTCAGGGATCTCGTGTGGTCCTTTTGGGGACAACTCAGGGACCACAGGACCTATTGAGGACCATGGGAGAAAATTCAGTAGGATCACGGGGCGGTCTTTGTGGTAGAAGCGAACGAAGAAGAAGATATAAACTATTAGATTTCATACTTGATCTTATTAGTATTTCTTCATATAAACTATTAGATTTCATACGTGATCTTATTAGTATTTCTTCACATAAACTGTTAAATTTCATACTTGATCTTATCAGTATTTCTTCACATAAACTATTAGATTTCATACTTGATCTTATTAGTATTTCTTCATATAAACTATTAGATTTCCTACTTGATCTTATTAGTATTTCTTCATATAAACTATTAGATTTCCTACTTGATCTTATTAGTATTTCTTCATATAAACTATTAGATTTCCTACTTGATCTTATTAGTATTTCTTCATATAAACTATTAGATTTCCTACTTGATCTTATTAGTATTTCTTCATATAAACAGTTAAATTTCATACTTGATCTTATCAGTATTTCTTCACATAAACTATTAGATTTCCTACTTGATCTTATTAGTATTTCTTCATATAAACTATTAGTATTTCTTCATATAAACTATTAGATTTCCTACTTGATCTTATTAGTATTTCTTCATATAAACTATTAGATTTCCTACTTGATCTTATTAGTATTTCTTCATATAAACTATTAGATTTCATACTTGATCTTTTTAGTATTTCTTCATATAAAGTATGAACTTGTCTACTGGTTCTGACTCTCAAAACTCCATTGTTATATACACTGATGGGATAAAAAAATTATTACTAAGCATCTGTTCTCAAAACACTGCAGATAATTTTCATCTTGCTAAGTGGTTAGGCACTCGGTCTACTATCCCAGAGATACCAGGTTCAAGTCCTGGCAGCTGGAATTTTTTCTAGTACATCAAAAAGGCCCTGAGGTCCACCTAGCCCCTAAAAATAGGTACCAGAGAAACCTGGGTAGGTAAATGCAGCCAGGCATGATTCTAACCACATCATACTTTCATGTGCTGATGGTCTTGGAAATATGGGCCTAACATTACATCCTCAATATGGGAGATTTTACCTTTTTTTTTAACCTTTACTGTACTCCTACAGGAGCTCTAGTTTAATAGTGCTTTTATGTATGTTATCTTGGCCTCCTGAGACATTATTCCGTGTTTTAATAAGTGATGCAAAATAACAGACTGTATTTTCTATCTGTCTTCTGGCTATAATTTCTGGACTTACTTTGTTTCAGCTGTTGAAAATTGTTCCTAGATATTCATAACTCTCATTTCTACTCATTTTCATATTGTCTATTTCTGGCTATTGAGGTTTACATCCTTGCTGTTTCTTGCTATGGTCATATACTGTCTTGACTTGACTGACTGACTGACTGACAGGCCTGCTTTCTGTGATCTTCCTTTGTTTGTAGAAAAAACATCTGAGATGTCTTGTGATGCCCTGCCAACTAGATCAATGTCATTCACATACTCTGGTGTATTTGTGTGTTCACTGAGTGTGCTTTCTTCTTTTATTATTATTACCTTTTCCAGGATAAAGTAAAAGAGTATTTGAAACAGAGCATCTCCTTATTTTAGACCTATTATAATAAAATGGGCAGATTAGATTTTCTCCATTTTTTAATGACAAGTGGAACACAACAGGCCAAAGAAAAAGAGGCAGACCAGGTGAAACTCTAAAGAGGACATTGTTAAGAGAGGACAAATTAATAGGCATAAAATCCCTTGATGAGGTTGAAAGGCTCGCCGAAGACAGGAAAAATTGGCAAACTACCTTGCGAGCCCTATGTGACGTTTAACGGTACGGGAAGGATATAAGATATAAAGTCAGCACACTAGAAGGTGATGTGGTCAGCATTACACCTGGCCACCTTTCCTTCTCCAACTCCAGAAGAAGTTGGGTACCCATTTCTACAGCTGGGTGACTGAAGTGTCCTCATCCAGATTTGAACCCCCAACCTTCCCCATGAGAGGCTGGTGATGCTTTCTTAAAGTCAACTGTAATATTCTGCAGTTCTTGTCCATATCCCAGCTTTTCTCAGTTTGTTTTTTTTTTCCACAATTGGATAATCCTGTCTATTGTTAATCTATTGTTTCTGGCAAAGGTGTGTCTACTGGGAATGTAAATTACCAGCACAAAACTTCAGAGGAAAGGAATACACAAGCTAACTTGAGAGTCTTGTGATAAGAAAACTTACTATAAAATAAACCACATAATCATTAATCCACATAATCATGATAATCTAAAAAAGACCGTCTTGGAAGGGTACATAATGGGATAAAGAAAGAGAGGAAGACCAAAGTGAAGATGGCTACAGGACACCGTTGATGATCTGCAAATGGATGCATCAGCAGCAGGCCATCTTGCTCACAACCGAGAGGCCTACAGGAATGCTGTTAGGGAGCCAAAGTTCCGCAAGGGATATGCAAATGAATGAATGAATCATTAAAATAGTGATGTCCCAAGTGTACAATATGTCAGAAGTTATAAAGAAGCTGAATGCAATACTGACCATTAACAAACAGAAGGAAAGTTAAAAGCTACAGCCCAAGCTATCCTACACAGCAAAACAGAAATCAGACCAAAGGAGTAACAAGAAACTCTAGAAACAACAGATGCTGACAAATTTAAGGGAAGAAATTTAATAGAAATATAACAGACCAAGAACAGAGGCACCAGAAACGCAGAGAAAAAAAAAAAGGAAGCATATCAGAAGCATTAGTAAAATAATATCAGAAGACTTCCTAAAACCAGAACAAACAGAAAAAGATATGGTTTAATGAAACATCAGAAGACTTCCTAAAACCAGAACAAACAGAAAAAGATATGGTTTAATGAAACATGCTGAGCAACATCACTAATTACAATCAGCAATATGGATTTGATTGAGTGATACAGACTATAGGTAATGCTACATGCTTTGTTTTATTAAAAACCCAGTTTAGATTGTAAATATTTAGTGCACATGACCTGTGACCTTTTTCAAAATGCCCAAACAGTGCTTTGTTACGAGGGAGAAAATTGAAGTTTTGTGTGAGAAATTTCAATTTTTGGTGATGTAGATAAGGATATGGACATACCATGTGACTAGACCACTGTTCTTGAGTGTATCCCAAGATGATCTAGTCATATTAGACGACTGGAGAAGTAGTTAGATTATTTCAGACATTATTTTAGGGAGAAAGGCACATACAGTCACAAGACAAGATCGACAAGTAGTTCTAGGCATCTCAGATGGTACATACTGTACCCTAGACCCAGCCAATGGTAAGTAGGACACAATTGTTGTCTAAAAACATCACATTACTTCTTTTTCCTAAAAAAAAAACTCTGCATTTATGAAATCTTCATACATTTTTAGTTATTTTGAAACATAATAAGTACACATAACATGGAAATACTGTATTTCATTCACTTTTCCAACTATACCCCCGATACATATCAAGACCTGCGCTTTTACTCCAGCACCAAATGGAACGTCTGCATTTCTTCCTGTGGCATGGAAATAGTTAAAAATCACATAACGAATGAGATAAAAAAGTTTTACAAGAACTCAAAAACTGCAATGAGAGAACACTTGCTGGTCTTTATATGAGATGAGGGAGAAAATGATCTATACTAAAGTGAAAACATGTGAAATGTGGAAGGTGTACTTTAAGAAGCTGCTAAACTGAACCTGAAGTGAATGAGCTGTATGTCCATCTTAGACAGTAAACAACTCAAAACATAATCTGGCAACATATGCTTCATCTCACACAGACAGTAAAGGCTGAAAAATGAGCAATAGTTGCCTATCTAGCTTCTAATTTAAAATCAGAAGGAAGCATATTCAGATAAAACAACAGGAAAAAATTCAAGTTGGCATTAGCAGGAGAAGACAGCAAGAACACAGTGGATACTTTGATGGTCAGCTCAGAAAAAAATCAACAACTGAACAAAGTGTTGGATGATCACAAACTATTTGCCTACTTGAAAGCAAGAAAAAAATGCTCCTCTAAGAGACTTTTTAAAAAAGTGTGCCTTGCAAGAAATTCTCTAAATAACTCATATTAATTGCTTTTTTAAATTTTACACATCCACACAAACTATATATTTGCAGAACCTCACCTCACTTTCTTGTCCACTAGTTTTGTCACCTCTTCATCCTTGCTCATAACTTTATTCAGTATGGCCATCTCATCATTGGTTAACGACAACAGATTGATTGAGTAATTGTGAATTGGAGGTATGATTGCTTGTCTAGTTAGTTTATTATCAAATTCACCTTTTTTTGGTCCAGATTCACTTTTTTTTTGTTTGTGAGAGTGAGAATGGCTATGTTTTTTTTTACTCCCAGGCTTTTCCTTTTTTTTTTTATCCTCATGTTTCTCCTTCATCGATGTACTCTTCTCTCCTGGCAGCTGACTCTTTTCTGCTGACTGCTGCTCCTTTTCTGCTGCACTGTCTGTGAAAAGAATAAAAAAAAATTACAAGCATTAGGCATGATGCATTAAGGATGCATTGATTACTTTTGCTGTGGCACGCTTGGGCATAACACAATCACTACTGAAAGGGTTTAAGAAGAAGCAGCTAGTAGGATCTTTGCAAAAATGATGAAAAACTTTGTAAATTTATCATACATTATTTGCACAGTTAAGAATTAGAAAAATATTTTGGCCAAACACCATAAGAAATAACATCTTATTAGCAGAAATGCAGATGAAACCACTGACAACAATTATTGAGGAAAGACGATGGTGATGGTTGGGACATGTGCTCCGAATGACTGACAACTCACTACCAAAAATAGCACTAAGATGGACACCACAGGGGAGCAGAAGTAAGGGTAGACCAAAAGTGACATGGAGAAGAACAACAGAAAGGATGTTGAGCAATAAAGGGCTCACCTGGGCAAGAGCAGAAAAAAAAGGCGAAGGACAGGCATTTGTGGAAAACCCTTGCGGAAGCCCCATGTGCCCTGGGCACTTAAGGTTCAGAGAGAGAGAGAGATTTGCACAGTTATCAAAAGAAAAGGATCATTTATCCATTCCTGTGTAACAAAGTATGCCCACTGACCATTTTCTAGTTGGACTGCTACTGGATGCTATTGTGAATAAATGAGGACTGGATTTTCCATACTATCATTGACGAACCTGTCTATATTCTGCTCCAACCAATTCTAAATGATTCTTTCAACACTGTTCTAGATATGCTTTTAACTGATCATCATTTTTCTGTATCAACCTCATAATGTTTCAGATTAATTTGGGTTCATGGATTTTTGCAAATGTTCAGAGCAGTGATATGTATAACAAAATCAATTTATATATCAATATTGCCAGGTGACAGCATTATGTACAAAAGAATGTATCAGAAACATCTTAAAAACATCTGTAGTTCTCACAGTTCTACATCTGTGTTATGTTCATATTCATCATCATCTCATGTTGTCTCCACACAGAAGGTTGGCTGCTCTGTTTCTAGCCTTCATAATGCATTTGGCCAAGCTGGTTCCTGTCCATCTCTTGATGTTGTCCATCCATCTATGTTGTCATTCTCTTCCCTTCGATCTTGCACTCAAGTAAGTGTCTTCATTATAGTATTATACTTCTTGACATGTCCAAAGTATCTTGGTTGTCTTGTCTTGTTTTTATGATTTTCAATATTTCTCTTTTCAGTTTCAGCTGATTTAGCACTTTTCTGTTTTCTTCTCTGCCAATGAGATATGCCCCAATTTTCTATGTATCCACATTCTTTTGTCCAGGCTTCTTCACCAAATGTATGTGTAGCATTTTACAATATGTAACTCAGTTACTGAGATATTTGTTTTGACATAAGGATCTCCTTCATTTTGCTATGAGTGTTTCTGCCATTCCTATTCTTCTGTTAATTTCCATTACACATTTTCCATCCTCTGTTATCATGTGTCCCAAATACCTAAAACTTTTCACCTGTTCAAGTAGTTCTCCATTTATTTTTATATTTACAGTTGGTTTCATTTCATTTCTGGTTCAGTCCCAAGAGCAGGATTTTTCTGGTACAAAACAAAAAGGCCCAGGTTCGACCCAGCCTCTTAAAATGGGAACCAGAGAAATCTGGGAAGGTAAAGCGGCCAGGCGTGATACTGACCACATCACACTTTCATATGCCTGAGGTCATGGAAAATACAGGCCTAACACATTCATATCACTGCCAAAAAAGGGTAACCTGAAATTATGCGCAAACTACAGAACTGTTGCCCTGATTAGTCATGCCAGTAAAATTCTGTTAAAAATCATAATGATTGAAAAACTCGCCAAAGACAGGAAATCTTGGTGAACTACCATGTGGGCCCTATGTGACGTTTAGTGGCACAGGAAAAATGTAAGATGTATAAATAATGAAGTTTTCAGATTTATGTAGCCCCTGTTGTATACATCATTACACAAATCTGTGATCTTCTCTATTCCAAATTACATTTCTATGCTGATGTCATCCAAGCTGGTAGCTTTCCATTGCTCTCTACTTCTGATTTTAGAACTGTTGGGCCTGACTCAATGTTTGCACTTTTATTTCTATCATCTGCACAAAGCTCACCAATGTGTTCCTTCCACTGTTTGTTTATGTCTGCACATTCCATCAATAGTTGTCCTTGCTTGCTTTTAATACAGTCTCCCTAATTTACTTTTGCCTGTGAGCTGTAATTTCTTCATGCATCTCTCTTGTCTTCTGATGTTTCTCCAACTCTTCTATTTCTCACTGCTGTTACCTAGCCATCTTTCTTTTCCTTGTGACACATTCTGCATATTTCTTTGTCTCTATTATTATACTTGTGAACTTTTTTTGCACATTTTCTTTCTTCAGTTTTTATTAGCATTTCATCAGTTCTTCACTTTTGCTTAGTATTCTGAACTTTCTCTTTCTTCATGCTTGTTTTTAAACATTCCCATTTGTTATCTACTTTCTCCCTCTGATGTTCTCATCTATATTGCTCTATGCTCCCTTCTAGCAGGCGTTCATACCTGTTCTACATCTCAGCTAGATATTTATGTTTTAAGTCTGTGTCTTAGGGCTGTAATGTTTGCTTTCGGTGCTTTGTACTTCTTGTTTTTGACTATTATTCCTAAGTCTGACTTTCATTTTCATCACTACTGGGCTGTGATTTTAATTTTTATGTCAGCCCCAGGGTAGGTTTTTGTTGACTTAAGATTGTTACTAAATATGGCTTTGATCATTATAAAATCAATCTAATTTCTTCTTAAATCTCTAGGACTTTTTCATGTATATAATTTCCTTCTCTTGTTTGTGGAATGTTTTGCAGACGATTATTTGGTTTTCATTGCAAAACTGTATCGGTCTGTCCCCACATTCATTTCTTTTCTTATGATCATTTTGTAACCTTCTCATGTTTTTGCATTGATATCCCCCATTACTATCTGAATGTCTGTCAGTTTTATGTGTTCTAAAACCTCTTGTAATTCTTTGTAGTATGCCTTCAGGTCTTCTCACTATGTTGGTGCATATGTTTGCAAAATAGTGATGCTGAAGGGTTTTGCATCATTCTGTCATTGTGGGTCCAATATCCACATATACATTTTTTCAGTGATCTTTGTATCTGATCTCCTGATCTCTCCAAATGAACATCTTCCTTCTCTTCCCTGAGATACCTTGCATCATTCTATCTGGTTTCTCTCTCTCTCTCTCTGAACATTTAGGTGCCCAAAGAACATGGGGTTTCCGCATAAGTTTTCCACAAAGACCTGTTTTTCCCTTTTTTTTCCACTCTTGCCCAGGTGAGCTCTCTATCGCTCTGGTTTCAGCTACTCTTAATATGTCTAGGCCAGCTTCCAACCTTAGATCTGCCATACATATAATACTTCTGTTACTGAATGTTTGTAGCAGAGTTTAAGCAAATAATGAAGCACAGAGAGGAATTCTTCATCTTTTGAAAATAAATTTCATTCATGTATACAGACTGGCTCCTGAAGTTATGTTATTAGCTTCGAAGTCAAAATCTTCACCTAAATTCTATAATTATGAGAATATGTTAAAAAGCTTGCATTCTTGGTAAGAGTGTATCTGTCTAGTTTATGCTGGTTCTAGGCAGATGTATGGGGACCTTTCCACCACTCTGAAAGAAGGAACCCAAAACTTCTTGCAGTTCCTGCTTAATACAGGTTAAAACAGGAGCCTGATAAGACCTGCTGTTCAAATAATGAGAAATATTTGACTCTTATCACTGCTGGGGATTTCTCTCAATGGTGTTCTTTGAAGAATGCAAGTGGCATAAGGACAGAGATACATTCAAGTCCTTTAATTAAGTCTCAAGTCATATCTCAAATCACTACCTTCAAGTCTCAAGCCAAGTATCAAATCCTTGAAAGCAGCCTCAAATCAAGCCTCAAACTATCTCAAAGTTATAAATCATGCTGATGATGTAACCACATGTTGTGGCAATGAATTTGCAAATTATTTTATAAACTGGTACATATGCAAACTTAAATCATAACTTTACAATAAAGAAGATCATCTACAAAATATCCAATATTTGCATCTGCATCTCTTGTAGAGTTACATAGCTAATACTGCCCACTTAGCAATAACACTAACTTCTTCTTTAAAATAAAATACTACTTTCAGTGATAACATGCCATCTCTCTGACAACAAAGGCTACAAACAGTTCTTCATTCATATGCACCACGAAATGATTTATAACACTAGAAATACCTAATTATAGCTTTGAGTTAAGATGGCAATCTTCTAGAAACTATAAGTGGTCATGGTTAACATGCTGTAGCAAGTAATAAACAATACAGGAACCGTGACAATGTAATTAACTTCAAAGATGAACTCCTGACTGAACGTGGAAAATGTGTTCTCAAACTAATCAGCTCACACATGACAAACAATAAAAATCAAAAGATTCACAAATCATCTATATACAACTAATTCCAGTATGTAAAAAAAAAGAAAAAAGATCCTATTACTGGCAACTTCCAGAGAGTGGACCTCACACTAAGTTAATTGTTCAATATGGTAATACCTGATAGAAGCATGTGGACACCCCTAATATATTTTGAAAGCTTTTGCACAAATCCAGACCTGAATTATCTTCATTCAACCTCACATCTTTGTCTATAAGACATTAGTATGCAGTGAAGTTTTACTGGCTAGGAATATAGGTTTTTCTTTTATGCCACACATGATTTGCATTACCTGCTGTACATGAGTTAATGATGGTCTACAGATCACTATTCTGTCTAGAGCAAGCAAATGTTTACAAGTCTGGTCATGCACTAGCTAAAACTGAGACTGTACACTGATAATTAGATATAACTGACAGCACACATTATGGAACTGATTTTTTTTGTACACAAATATTTGTTTTATCTTAATACACTAACAGTCATATGCCTTATATTTCTTGATTTACATTCTGCTATCTCTATTTCCTAAACTAGAATTTCAATCCTTCTACCCAAGATATTAAGTTTGAGCACAATGCTGCTATCAGAACCAGGGGAATGTGAAAAACTATAGTTATCAGAGAACTTAAACCCACAATCTTTCAACAGACAGTCATCTTAAGCACAGAGTGCCTTAACTTACAAGAACATAAACAGTCTTACTGAATGTGTCTTTAAAAAACTTCTATTTTAATTCCTTCACTTGTCATGAACTCAGGTGAAGCTTCTTGCTTGTGGGACTAACTTTTGTGTAAAATTCTATTTTCCTTCATTTACTGACTGCCATATATGCTGCACAGTCCAATATGCCTCACTGTATAAAGGCTCTTTTTCACAGCCCTAGTGTCACGCATCAGTTTTTACAACCGGGTAAAATAGAGGCTGTCAGCAGCAGGTCATGAGCCCACAATATTCCAAGTGGGACATTATTAGCTGTTGAAGAGTGCATGTGATGAAGTATCACGAATACTGAAATAAAGATACTGCTTTATTACATGCATTTCAGATGCAGTTTCTGCAGGTCACAGCTAAGTACCCCCCCCCAACCCCTTCATTTCTATATTTTTCAATAAATCTGCTCCTATTGTTTTAAATAATGTGTATCCACCCTCATTTATGCATGCGAAAGTTGGAAATCAACTAAAGAAATAGACAAGAAATTAGACTATTTTAAAAACAAATGTCTCAGGAAAATACTTGATATAAAGTGGAACAAATTTAAGAACAACACAGAGATAAGACAAATGAGCAAACAACAACCTCTCTCTCATGGGTGATCAGAAAAAGAAGATGGACATATGTAGGCCATGTGATGGGAAGAAACAATAAAAACAAGCTATCAAGTGGAGCACAACAGGCCGAAGAAAAAGAGGCCGACCATGTGAAACTCTAAAGAGAATATTAAGGGAAGCCAGGTGAGTGGGCATAACATTCTTGATGAAATAGAAAAACTAGCAGAAAACAGGAAAACTTGGCAAACAACTATGTGAGCCCTATGTGACATTTAACGGCGTGAGTAGGATCATTCTACTGTTTTAAATAGTCTTTAACATTTTATTATCACAGCATTACTGCAGTAGCTTTGTGTGTATTTATATATTTAGTTTTAAATATACTTATATCCAAAAACTATTTCTGGCTCTCTCAAAGAATGAAGAAGCTAATGGAATGATATAAGAAATGCACTAACCTGCAAGGGACTATGTGGAGAAGTGATAAAATGGTTATGGTCATTTACTCACAGTGAACAATACTGAAAGATATGTTGCTTTTACTTTTTAGATTCTTCCTCATATATAACTGTATAAAGTAAAAGAAAAATATTACCATCAAGACTTCTCATATTGTGTCCATGACTTAGAAAGCTATGTACAGGGTGTTCTCTATGTTTACTTTCCACATATATCAGTGCTGCTTACTGGAAAATGAAATGGTATATCAAAATGAGTTACAAAATTTCTCAGCTTCAACTCAGATAAATATAAACCTTTCTCTCTTGGAAGCAAAGAGATCAGATTTTATTTAAAACTAAATAAGGCTTATCACCTGGATTCTGTCTGTCTTCCTTACCTTTTTCAGCACCTGAGTCTGGGGCCGATGCTGGATCTTCTGCAGCTTCTTTCCGTGGTTTATCTGCTTCACGCTCTATGAAACATAAAAATATAACTTAAAAAAAAATTATTTATAAACTCTACAGACATATAACTGCTCAGTTTACTAATCAGGTGGTATTGGGTTCAGTCCCAGCAGTGGGATCTTTTCTGGTACGTACCAAAGAGGCCCCGTGGTTCACTCAGCCTCTAAAAATGGGTGCCAGAGAAATCTGGGAAGGTAAAGCAGCCAGGAGTGATACTGACCACATCACACTTTCATGTGGCGAAGGTCATGGAAAATACAGGCCTAACACGTATTCCCCAATATGCCTTAATGGCATGGAAATGGGAACTTTACTTTTACCTTTATAGACATATAACATCATCTGCATATGTGTGTATTCATCTGTCTTTTTCCTCCTTGTTACTTCTGTCTATTTTTCTGTCTGTCTAATGTTCCTGCAGTATGTCTGTATCATTAAAGTGTCAATCTATCTTTCCTATATTCATTGATCTTTCTCCTTTTCTGTCCTTCTATGTATTCATCAGTCTGTGTGCTTACATGCATTCAACCATATGCCAATCTTTCCTTCTTTCTCCCATTCATCCATCTTTACTGAACCCATTTCTCTGTGTGCATGCAAATGTCATTTCTCTTTCTTTAGTTGTTTTCCAGCTTTCGCATTCATAAATGAGGGTGGATATTACATTTGAATTGAATATTCTTAACTTGATTTTTGTGCTTATAACTTTTGAATTCCATATGTTCTCAAGATTCTTGAAGATCAATGCTGCTTTTGTAATTCTGATTCTAACATCCTTTATGGTGTCACCATCCTGGTCTATGTAGCTGCCAAGGTATATTCTTCAATATCTGTCCCTTCTATGTGTATTTTTCCATTTTAAGTAAGGGGAATTTTCATTATTTTTGTTTTGTCCTTGTTAATTTCAAGTCCTATTTTGCTAGCCAGTGAAGACAGGCTATCTGTTTTTTCTTGCATGGAATTCACATTGTTACTGATAAGAGTTATGTCATCAGCAAAATCAAGATCTTCTAGTTGGGTCCCATGTACCCAGTCAATACCTATGTTACCTGTGCAGCATTTTTTCATTATGAAGTCTATTGTAATTCAAAAAAGTAAAGGAGACAGTATACATCCTTGTTTCACGCCTGTTTCAATCTGGAACCATTCACTCATCCCTTCTTCTGTCTTGACTGCACAAACATATCCATTGTAGAAGTCCTTAATGATGTTGACAATTTTAGGTGGTATTCCATATAGACTTAAAATTCTCCATAATGAATCTCTAAAGAAATAGACAAGAAATTAGACTCTTTTGAAAACAAATGCCTAAGGAAAATACTCGGCATCAAGTGGAACAAATTCAAGAACAATGCAGAGATAAGACAGATGACTGAACAAGAACCAGTCTCATGGGTGATCAGGAAAAGGAGATGGACATATGTTGGTCACTTGATGAGAAGAAATGATCAGAGAATCCCAAAACAAGCTATCAAGTGGAACACAACAGGCCAAAGAAAAAGAGGCAGACCGCGTGAGACTCTGAAGAGGACATTGTTAAGAGAGGCCAAATTAACAGGCATAAAATCCCTTGATGAGGTTGAAAGACTCACCAAAGACAGGAAAAATTAGCGAACTACTTTGCGAGCCCTACGTGATGTTTAACAGCATGGGAAGGATATAAGATATAAATGTCATATATTTATCAGTTTATTTTCCTGTCTGTCCATCAATCTGTATAAACATATATACCATATTTCCTTGATGTTGGGTTTGAAACAGTTGCCTGCCTCAGTTAAACACCAGGGAGATTCAGAGTCATGTTTTTAATAAATGCATGCCCCAAATAAATGCTCGGTCTGAAATAAATGCCAGGTCAGTACACTGTCTCTGCCTTTCTATGGAAAGATGTACAGTGAAGGCCAATACCAATGCTGGAGAACCGTAATTGGCATTTTGCAAATAAACACCTGCCTTGAATAGACACCAGCCTCTAATAAATGTCAAATCATGATGACAATTTTGTGAATAACAGGTAGAGGCATTTATTCATAGAAATACGGAGGGCATATATATATATATATATATATATATATATGCACTGAGTCACCAACTATGCATTACCTTTCTAAACTCTTTGTCCATACTGCAATTCTTCCCACCTTGTGCCTCCCTGAGGACTCCAAACATATGGTGATAATCACAAGGGCAAGGTTGATCAGTGAAAATGCAGAATGTAGAAGACATTCAGTCATTTCACACACATATCTGTAATCTGCTGAACTGTCTCATGTGCTATTTGAGACCTCATATCAAGCTGTAACAGCACACCAGAACTGAACAAACTGTGACATTCTGGGGTGATTGTAAGTTTCAAGTGGTTACCCAGCAGATCACAGTATGCTTTATTGCTGAAAGTGGTTTCTCTTGGGATGTAATTTTCCAGGATTGGGCATTTACACTCCCAGAAGAGCATGAGCATCAATTTTTCTGGCTGTCAGATTTGTACAGAACTTCTCCGGTTTTGGCAAGGAAGAATGTTGTCACTCCTTGCTGGTTCACTTTGTCTCTGGCTGGATGTAATGTACTCAGCATTTGTCTCCAGTGACAATACATCATATCAAGCCATCTCCTTTCACTTCAGAATGCCATGAAAGAGTTTCATAAGGATTCTCATGATGTTCCTTCAGAGTGGGGGTGGATTATTTTGGTACTACCTGGTAGAGACTTTTTGATACTGCACCACTTATGAATTATGTGGTGTGCTGAGCTATGACTAATCTTCAATTCTCCAGCCATTTTATCAATTTTTTTCTCAAATCATTCATTCCACTTCAACATTAGCATCAGACCTATAAGCAATGTGAGGCCAGCCAGGGCAAGCTGCATGCACCAGATTTGACACCCTACTTTTAAACTTTCTGTGCCATTTAATACACCCGTTGAAAAGACACACACATGTCACCATACCGCTTTTATATTCTGAGATGAGTATCTGCAGATTTCTCATCTTCACTACTCAAGAAACAAATAACCACAGGCTGTTCTTCTCTTATTATGACAAACAACAGATTGAGATGGCTCAGACACTTGAAGGACGAGAATAGACAGACAAAAAAGGCTTATACAAAAGTGACAAATAGAGGCAAACCAAGAGGCAGACCAAGACAATGATGGCATGACAACCTAGAAGATGACCTAAGAGCCCTTAGCGTGGGCATTTGACAGGAGAAGATTAAGAATAGAGAAATATGAAGACAAGTCTTGTCTGCAGCAATGAGTCGCAATGGCTCGGAAAGCTGAATGAATGAATGTTCTTCTCTTATGCATGACTCAAAGAGAGCAGCCATCTTTGATCTGGTCTGATGTCATATTTTCCAAAATGACCAACATGCCTCTGCACACATGCATCTAGAAAGGAATAGCATAATATATCTGTACTACAAATTCCTGCTACCTGATTTAGATTTTTAGGGCAAAATTAAGGTTACTTATTGATTTGTCCTCACATATAACGATGAATCAAATGGAAGTTTAAAAAAGCAAATAATTTTTTTTTAATGCAAAAAGACAGAAATCCCTTAGCAGAGCCATCTATTAGCATAGAAGTCAATGATGTCAGTAAACAGAAAGTGCAACTGTTGCTAAGCAACAAGCTGAGAATAACATATATCAAAATGGCGACTACACAGCAGACATACTCCAAGGAAGAATTGCATTCTGCCATCCAGTTCTCATCTGCCAAAAGTCTAAACCCCTTGGATGTACCCTGTGAAATATCTGTAGTGTAAAACGATGACTGTATTTGCAAGGCTCAAGTCTATAACTGCATTACGAAGTTCAAGACAGGCATAACAAGCTTATGTGACGCTGTACCATCCTGGACAAATACATGAGGGATGCAGTTTACTAGAGGCTGAGAAGTCAGGATGTAGAGTTTTTTCTTACTGGAATTTAGGTACTGGTTCACAGGTGATGCAAATGCACTGGAAAGCTTCTTATATCCTTCCCATGCTGCTAAATGTTACATAAGGCCCGCATGGTAGTTCGCAAAGACTTCCTGTCTTCTGTGAGTTTTTCAATCTCATCAAGGGATGTTATGCCCACTGAACTGGCGTCTCTTAACAATGTCCTCTTTAGAGTTTCATGTGGTCGGCCTCTTTTTTCTTCAGCCTGCTGTGTTCCACTTGATAGCTTGTTTGGGGATTCTCTGATTGTTTCATTTCATCATATTACCGACATATGTCCATCTTCTTTTTCTGATCACCCATGAGACAGTTTGTTGTTTACTCATCTGTTTTATCTCTGCATTGTTCTTGAATTCGTTCCACTTTATACTGAGTATTTTCCTTAGCCATTTGTTTTCTAAAGAGTCTAACTGCAAAGCTAGGGGACTATAAAAACAGGGGTTTTATTTTTCCTACATGAAATAAAAGTTTTGTGCAAATCGTTATTTTCTAACTTTCAATCACACTCTTATTCCCTAAGTGTTCTTAAAATTTCTTACCTTTATTTTCTTTTTCCTTTGCTGCTAGCGCTGTGTCTGTCTTAGTTGACTTCACAGAAAAATAAATTAAATAATTTGGACTTCAAATGGTGTATAGCTTTCATAAAAATATCAACCTTATCCTATTGAAAGATTTTTTAACAATGGTTAATAAAGTGCCCATAATAATCATATGGACAATCTAGCTGTCTATCTGTCTGTCTAAATTCTTGTTTGTTTATTCAGATGTACATGCTTTTCTGTTTGCTTAGATTTTTACACTGGGTTTGTTCAAATACTGTAACATGCAAACTATGACTTCTTTCTATTATGTTCATTTGATACACATATGAAAGTGCCATAATGAAAAATCCTTCTGTCTTCTGTCACTGATTGACACAGCAATCATTAATATGCCTTCTAGTGTCATAAAGTGAAAGAACACATTCTCTCCACTTCTCATCACTAAAGTGCTTTGTCTACAATTTTTTCGAGGTTTAATCCTACAATATTTGTTATCTTACTTTACCGTACCAAAACCTCGTAGTTTCCTATTTATAAAAAATTGTTCCACTTCTCATGGTCCACTGGCAGCCTCTGTATGATGCCAAGAAGTGCTGCAAGCAGCATAAATTGATTTTAATTTGGCTGACCTCTCTTCCACTTTCCTTCAGGTCTTTTACTTACAGCTGTTCTAGCAATAAGCAGTAATTCTAGTCCTTTCAGGATATTTGAACAGTCCATTTTCAGTGTTATATGAATTATAGTGAAGAATGTAAAAGACTGATAGATTTTATTAGTGGGCATGAATATTTCTTTTAACATACAAATATTTTACTGAACAGTGATCCAGAAAGACTTTGTTAAATGAGCACATAATGCTAAGAAATTTGTTTTACCTGAAACATTCTACGGTACGGTCATACATATGTCTAATATACTTATTCTTTCACACACACACAAAGTAATTGTTTCTTTTCTCTCTCTCTCTCTCTCATACACACACACAGAGACAGAGAGAGAGAGAGAGAGAGAGTAACCAGTTCACACTGTATGGTGTTTGATGGCTGTATATGTTGACATATATTCAAATACTTTAAATTTTATGAGTTGTCTGAGCAATGAAATGTTTGGTTCTCACAGTGGCAGTCAGTGATTTGATTCTGGTCACAGGTAACCCCAGTCAATCCAACCATGAAAATAAATACCTGACTTGTTCTGGAAATTGTGAAGGAACAGTGACCAAGTTTGATACAGACCACATTAAGTTTTGATGTGCGTCTCCTCACATGAATGAAAATATGGGCACTAACACTACATTCCTCTACATACTGTATATCAGCTGGGCTACTTAAATGGTTTATGGAGAACTGTCTGTTAAACCATCTTTAAATAGCAGCCTCTAGATGATGAGATAATCAAACATTTAATTGTATAAATAAAATAGATTAGAAATCTGAGGATTTATGTAAGTAAAATATGTTTTTATGCTGTCTTGAACTCATATCATCAAAAGATGACCTTATTAGCATGGGTGGTTTTATTGTGGAAAGTATTCTTGTTTTGTTTTGATAGAATTAAAGTTTGTTAATTACAGTCACTATAAAAGTTTACGTGGTGATGTGGAAAACATATGACTGTCAGTCCATATTATAATACGTTGATTACAATATGTTATCATTTGTATGTTGTAATCTTTGTAATTAGATGTGTATAGAGTAAATCGCCTTCTTCATTTGCTTCTACTACCACGATTGCCCCATGATCATGCTGAATTTACTCCTGTGGTCCTCGATGGGTCCTGTGGTCCTCCTGTGGTCCTCGATGGATCCTGTGGTCCTCCTGTGGTCCCTGAGAGACCCACAAGAGATCCCCGAGAGGACTACAAGAGGTTCAGAGTATCACGGGGCTTGGGCCTGTATTCTTGGTGGGTCGCAGAAGCAAGATTGCGTATTCGTTGCACCAGCTTAATCTAGAGTTGGACTTTCTCACTGGAAAACCTCAACGTATTTTGGATATTAGTATGCCTCCGCCGGGTGAAAGGTCGTCACCCATCCAGTCGTGTTGGACTTTCTCACCAGAAAACCTCAGCTTCATTAGGATATGCATACATCCCTGTCGGGTGAGAGATATTTGCCTATCTAGACTGCACTGGTCCAGTGTCTCCGACTTAGCATTTTGTGGTCGTGGCTGCTACCCTTCCTAGTTGTGACCAGGACGGAGCTTCTGTCTATGAGGATGAATCCTTGCCATTAGTAAGTTTCACCCCTGGGTTAAGCTGGTGTAGGCATAATATCCCAGTATGGGTGTGTTTAGGATGTGACCGACCTCTAGAGCGGAGGTACCATAACATGAGTGGTCATCAAGTTTCACCCCTGGGTTAAGCCAGTTTAGGCATATTTCACTTGTATGGGTGTATATCGGACGTGGCCTGCCTCTAGAGCAGAGGTGCCGTGGTAAGAACAGCTCTCACCGCGAGACTACTGGACGTACCGATTAAGCTTCACTTTATCCTTTCCATCACCTTTTCACATTGGCACCACACGGCAACCCTAATCACTTTTTCGCATTTTCTTCATTGGTCAGGGGGAGTTTCACCCCATGCACGGCAGCTGAAGAATCTCACCAGCAGTGGGAATAAATCTAAAAACTAATACATCCAAAACTAATATTCATACTTATATGAGGTTCATATCAATCTGTAAATCACATGTCTGAGCAGTTACCCTTCATTTTCTGTAGAAGTGTGGTTCAGCAATTATGAATAGTTGGCCATTGCACCCTTTTGTAATCAGTTAATGTGGTATATATTTTGGTGAAAATGCTGGTCAATCTCCCTGTGACTGAGCTAAATGCTCTTGATAGCTGATTCTATAGCGAAGAATTTGATTGTCTTTTGTGCAGTGATCGCTTTAACCAGCAATTAATGGTAAATTACTGATTAAAAAGGAAAATATGGGCACTAACACCATGTCCCTGTGTGCCTATAAGGCATGACAGGATTACCTTTACCTTTTTGGGTTTTTTTAACCAATTAAAAGAGAGAAATATCAAAACTTTTGGAGGTTGTCGGTTACTGTAATAGGTTTATATTATCGAAAACCTAGTAAAAAGCAGTCAGAAAAATTGGCTGGAGGATAATCAGGCCAGAAGGTTGATGATGCTCAGTCTGCATGGTGGAGAATCAACTACTTTTGACCTTGATTCAGTATGTGACCAGTTTGCAATGATTAAACCTCACCACTAATAAAATAAGAAAAAAGAAAGCTCACATGAACATTGACTTTCTGCTGATATTTGTAGAATATGTTTAATTTTACATTTTAAAAATTTTAAAGTACCAAATTTCCTATTGAGAAAACTGGTATTTACTTCATGCATGGTAAAAAACAGGTGTAACTGCACCAGTTTAAAAAAATCCTAGTGCAATCATTGCCTTTTTGGTTATTTAGTTTTGGACGCATTAGTTTTTAGGTTTATTCCCTACACATCTAATTACAAGGATCACAACACACAGAATGATAACATATTGTAATCAACGTATTATAATATGGACTGGCAGTCATATGTTTTCCACATCACCATGTAACCTTTTATAGTGACTGTAGTTAACTAAACTTTAATTTTATCAAAACAAAACAAGAATACTTTCCACAATAAAACCACCCATGCTAATAAAATGTGAAGCCTATGAAACACGAGCTACATGAGAAGAAAGGAATAGTTTTTCATCCACTTTCCCTATAACACACTTCTTTTTCTACTTCTGTTTTTGTCCTCAAAAGGGCATTTGTTGCACTGTATGTTTCACATCTATTTTGCAGATATTTACATCTTTGGCTAAACACATCTGACTTCAGCTTGGCATCTTCTTCTTCTTCTTCTTCTTCTTCATTCACACTGTCTGTCTATTATCTGCAGTCCTGTCTCTTGGATAAATTTCACTGTTTTTTTGTAACTCATGTATGGAACCGTAGAGCTTATCTTCTTTAGTGGTTTCACTGGGCCAGTAATTATTTCTCAGTGTCTCATAGTTGATGCAGTTCTGGTGGATATGTTCCACAGTTTGGGGCACCTGGGCACATGTACATAGATTAGTAGTACCAACCTTAAACTTTGTATACATATGACTTCGGAGTCGGCTGTGTCCTGTTCGGAGACGGAAGATGGTGACTTGTTCCTTTCTGTTTACCATGTGATAGTCATCATGTGGTGGTGTTTGTGGCTTCCTGTAGGTTTTTATCATGCTTTTCTTTTGATTATAGGTGATTGGTATGTCTGGTTGCTCCATTTCAGTGCCCTCTTTGGCCAGATGGTCAGCTTTCTCATTGACTGGTATCCCACAGTGGGAGGGAATCCATTGCAAAGTGACTCCATGTTGTAAGCCAATTTTTGACAAGGCATCTTTAAGGTCTGGTAATTTGTTGCACTGAAGAGCTTCTAGTACTGATCTTGCATCTGTGAGAATTACTACAGGACATGTATCAATTCTGGAGTCTGATAGTTTTTAAACTGCAGCAATAATTCCCCTAACTTCTGCATCAAAGTTGTTGCAGTATTTACCAGTGGGTATGGAAATCTTGTCAATGGTGTTGTTTGGATATTCAATATATGCTCCTCCCCCTCCATTCTTTATGGCATTATGTGCAGATCCATCTGTATACACACGTATCCAGGTGTCACATGGATATTTGTCATCTAGAACACTAAGTGTGGCTGTTGATCTTACAAGACTGCTCTGCATCTCACCATTCTGCACACCTTTCACTTCAGTCTGAATAGTTATTTGTGTATAATCTGCTTCTTTCCATGGTGTATGCTCTGGTACAGATGATAATGGAGCGACTACAGTTGGAAGGTCAGGTATCAGCTTATGCATACGCTTGGCCTGATGAATGAAGCTGCTTCTTTTAAGCCATCCTAATGCCAAGTTATTGAATCTCTCCTTCAGGGGATGGCTTACAGAGCTAAGGAATTTTTCTCCCATGGTCATGACCTTTGTGTCTCTACGTTCCTTTAGCGGTTGAACACCAACTATTTTCTGGATTTCTACAGCTTGGCATATTTTTAAGACCATGTTTATTTTTCCAGTGCAATCCCTATTCACTTGGCCAAACTATTGTCTGTTACTAGGGATACCATGTGGAGACAGAATAGGCTAAACCTGATGCAAGCAATTAGCTTTGGGTTGCTAACCACTATCTTATTCAGCCTGACTACTACCTCTTCAGTCCCGCCATAAAACATTTGACTGCTAAGATCAATTACATACTTGCAATGTATGGTCCCTCTATCAGCTACCCTTTTTCATCACTGTCATTGACTGAGTAATGAGTAAAACAACAAGTCACTCAAAGAGGAATTAGATGGATAATATTCACCATGGTATTAGATCTGGATTATACAGATGATAAAGCACTCTTAGCACATACTCACCATCATATACTGGAGAAAACGAACACTCTAGATGCAATCAGCACACAAGTGGGGGTCGAACATCAATATAAATGAGTCAGAAATAGTGAAAGTAAACACAGAAAATCAAACAGCAATTAAAATTAATGACCAAAACTTAACAGAGATGGATACCTTACGTCTTGGCAGCATACTGGCACCTGATGGAGGAACAAATAAAACATTAGAATAAATAAAGTGAGAATGGTTTTCATTAGTAACAGAAACATCTGAAAGTCCTCCCAGAACAGTACGGTAAAGTAAATGGTATGGTAAAATCCCCATTTCCATGCCATTAAGACATACTGGGGATACAGTGTTAGGCTTGTATTCCCAAGACCATCAGCACATGGAAATATGATTTGGTCAGTACCAAAGATGTGTGTTATCCATACTCCTCTATGGAACAAAATGTTGGAGAACAACTGAAAAGGAAATGGACAAGTTATCTTCATTCCATACAGCCTGCCTCAAAAATATTTTTAATATTTACTGGCCACAGACAATAAATAACAGAGACCTACTTTCCCAGTGTGAACTAAAAAGATATGCATGTTACAACATAAAAATGCACTCGAAATGGTTTGGTCATTTGCTCCGAAGAGACCCTAAAAACATCACTAAAACAGCCATTCAGTGGACACCTGAGGCGAAAAATGAAAAAGAAGCCAACCAAAGGCTACCTGACAGAGAACTGTAGAAGAAAAATGAGCAGCATGCAATACAATACAAAGGCTGGCCACAGACCGTGAGAGGTGGAATGAATTTACTGCTACCCTCCAATATGCCATAGGCCATACCTGATGGTGACTGCTTATCTTTTATGGACGGATGGATGGATATTCCATTCACAAAACAAACAGTGAGCAACTAAAACTGCACTTTTAAAATATATACAAAATGGACATTGTGCACTACATGATGGAAATACATTGAACACAACAGCAATACGAGTGCATTATTTAAGATTATTTTTCAAATGAATGCTATCTAATAATAATAATGATGATGATGAGGTTGTTGTCCTATCATTTAAGAAAATCATATTCACACTGCGTTTTCTTAAATAATATCTTTTTTTCATGGCTGTGAATGTGAATTTGGTCCATATTAATTGAAAATATGTTTATTCCTTAATGTCCTGACAGCCCATACTGTAATTTGCCTTGCATTTGAGAATGATACTCTCCGTTTTCGGAAGCAGTTTCCCCAGCACACGTGTAATGTACCTATTTTTATAACTGTCGACAGGCACGCAAGGCCAACGGATCTACACCTTATTGCTTTCGTATAAGAATCAGTTCCTACAATGTTCCACTCCTCAATAAAAATGACAGTTCTGTAAAATACTCTGTACATTTTGTTAAATGTTTGCGGGCATTTACTCACGTTTCTTATTTGGTTCAGCAACAACGACCTTCAGAATTTATTTATACAGTTATGTGTCCTTTCTGTTTCAGCAGATTGCATATAGTTTTAATACTGACCATGGATCACGATTAACTTTATACATGCGACGATTTTCTTCACGCAATTAGTTCTCATGTGCCTTTGGCGTTAGTGGTCACACTGTTTGACATAACTGCTTCTTGATGGTTAATGTTGGTCTCACCGGAAGTGTCGATATTCCGTGGGTTTTTCAAGCATTCTGCAACAAGAGTACATACTTATATTCTTGTGTTAATTCGTTTAACGCAGTGCTTCCCAAAATGGGCAATAACGCCCCCCTAGTGGGCGTTGGAAAGGATTGGGGGAGGGGGAACAGTGAAAGAAAAGGGGGCAGTAGGGGACAATGAGGGAAAATGAAGCAGCGGACGAGAGCCGTTACACTTTCCTTCTTAGCACTTTTCAACCTGATATTGAGAAACTCATGTCCCTATCTGAACCTCATCCATAAAATTAAAATTTCAGAAAATAATGCAGTATGTGAGTTATAAATGTCAGTCAGTCATTTGCATGTCCCTTGCGGAACTTTGCCTCCCTAACAGCTCTCCTACAGGCCTCTCTGATGTAAGCAAGATGCCCTGCTGCTGATGCATCCATTCGCGGGTCATCAACGATGTTATAAATGTACTCCTTGGTGTTAAATAAAATAGTTTGCTAGCTTAATTTTTTTTAGTTGTGTAATGAGTATCTAGTTTAATAAGTCGTTGTACAAATAATATAAGCTGGGGGGGGGGGGGTAGAAAAGAGAGCGGCAGCCCGAACAAGCTTGGAAAATACTAGTTTAACGTTACGAATAGTTATATTGGTAGAGATCGCTCCTTACTAAATTGTATTCTTCTTTTAAATACTGTTGTATTCATCATCAGTTGTGAATAGAATGAATGCTGGAAAATGACACAGACCGCTCCATGTTCAAATTAACACCTTCCAAGCAAAGTGTCTAATTGTGATTGTAACAATGGGCTGGCTAATACCTCAAATAATGTCTCCACTGTCAAAAATGACTGGAAGAGGAAAATGGCAATGAATTGGCCACACTATGAGAATGACAGATGAATCCTTGCCACAAACAGCCTTGATGTGTAGTAAAAGAACCATGGGCCACCCAAAGATGCATGGAGATTACAGCAAAGAAAACGCTGGTAAGCAAAGGACTGGCATGAGAGGCAGCCAAGAAGATAATAATAGGACCGACAGAAGAGAAAGTCTCTTGTTCCCAGCGACCCTATAAATTGGGCACATAAGAAAAAAAGAAAGAAAGAAAGAAAGAGATAGATATATATATATATTATTCATGGTAAGATGGTTGATCATCTTACAGGATATTTCAGGAGAAGCAGGGACTCTGTTCTCATTCTCTTGCAGTTTTCATTTCTTCCATGTCTAAAATGATGTGTCTACACGTGTTAAAGGCCAGTTCTGCATACTTTGCTCTCCCACTGTTAAATGATGGTGAGTGCAGAAGACGAAGATAGCTTGCTATCTGCTTTTTTTTTTTTTAGTCTGGGTCTTCTGTTTTAAGTTATATTCATTTCACGTTGACTTTTCTCAGCCATTCTTCATTTGTGAACTATCTAAAAAACTTTCTCCATTACCTCCAGTGATCTTGAAAATTAGTCTATTTATTATTCATGATTTACCCCCAGTGACCAAGACAGACTCGGTGTAGCAGATAGTACTCGCCTTTCATATCCACTAATAATAAATATATTACTGAACATTTCTAACACGGGATGCTTAATGGCTATTTTCCTCGTAGATAGTTGTTTTATGTTATAGATCTTACTGAGTAACGTTTATTATAGAAGTTTCTCTCGTCTGATTTTACTAGTTCTTGACTGACATAATCAGCTATAGGAACAAACAAAAAAAAAACGTATTGCGAGGCCTGTAACTTTGCACTTTTGTCTTGCCAAAATTAATGGCTTGCATCCTCCCCACTCTTGTGATGTGGCGTTCCAAGATTTTCATTCAAATATTTTACTACATTTGATGCAGCGATCACACCAGTATATTTATTTAAAAGAAAGAGAAAACACATCACCTAGTAATAGACGAAATAATGCTGAGAACTTCCAGTGAATATCATTTCTACGTTTCTTTTCACACAAGATTCAATGGCGGTATTGTCGCAATTTTTTTTTTTTAAACATTGAAAGAAACCAACCTTTTTTCCGAAGACTATTAAGCGGAGTAAAACGTCTACAAATATATTAAATAACATTAGACCAAAGGATAGCTAAAAATGCCATTATCATCATGTCATAATCATCATCATGTATAAGCAATCGAAATCTCAGCAGTTAAAATACCGCAGTGACAACTTTCGAAGGATTATATGTTTCACTCTATGTATATTTGTATGTACGCATGTGTGTTGAGTGTATGAATGTATGCACATTTTTTTTATTTATATTTGTGTGTACGGACGTATAGGAAGATATAGTGGAACAGGTATACTACCTTGATAGTACAGAATCTGGTGAGCAGCAAATGAACGGGAAGCGTCGCAGTGTTTTGTTACCATCATTATACTTGGATAGTCCTTTTATATTACATAAGCCTCTTGCTGTGACCTTGTCATCATTGCTGAAAAAAATCCATGACTTTTCTCAGCCATTCTTCATTTCTTAACTGTCAAAATAACTCTCTTTTTTATCTCCAGTGATCTTGTAAACTAGTCTATTTATTATTCATGATTTACCTTCAGTGACCAAGACAGATTCGATGTAGCAGATAGTGCTAGCCTTTCATATTCACTAATAATAAATATTTTATCATTATGCTGGATAGTCCTTTTATATTACAGAAAGCTCTGACCTTGTCATCGTTGCTGAAAACTCCTTAGAAAGGGATGCTGTGATTTACATCAGAATTTCTCAGTCCTTTCCTGCTCTTGATCCCGTCACCTCAAGAATGTCCGCATTTCGAGGACCGTTCAGAAACTCAGACCTACCCTGTAGATCAATGTGCATGGGCGTTCACGTTATTCTCTGGTGACAGAGTTGTATAGAAACCAAATGTGCTTATAGCATTACCACAGAAAGCGTTACATAGGAAATAATGGCTGTTATAATACACCCCAATTAGGCTGCCAACGCAAAACTACGCATGCATCTGTCCAGAAAATGTAGACCAGATTCAAAACGTATGGAAAGATTTTGGTTAAGGCAGCAACATTCAGTTATTTGAAAAGAGGTAGAAGAATAAGTACTGAAAAATAATGAAACTATGATTAGCTACCGAGCTGACTGATAGCGAAGCACAGCTAATTAAGACATCATTCTGCTTCATCGTAGTGCCCCTGGCAACAGATTTATAATACAACCGAGTGAACAGGGACGGAAATGGAAGGGCTAAGTCGATCCTATAAATACGTAAATGTTGAAATCAGGTGTGTCGGGCCGAAAGGCGCAGATAACATAGCCTAGTTGCAAACTGTGACACAACGCAACCAGCACTCTTTTGAGGGTGACTACAGAAACAAGCAGATAAAATATATGTGAAATCGTTATATTTTTTTCCCATGGCAAACTTTAGTGGAGAGGAAAGACTAGATTTGTTGAATGGATTAACAAGATCTATAGTAGTAAGGTAAAGATGGTCCTGTCATGTCAAAGTGGCACATAGTATAAGGTGTTAGTGCCCTTATTTTCACTGATCTGTCGACACACTTAGAGGGCGATGTGGCCAACATAAGGCCCGGTCGTCTTTATCTCCCTAGCCAACCATCTCTACAGCTCTATGACTGAGGCCCCTCCAGCCAGATTCCAACCACCTACCTGGCTATGGCAGACCTGAAAAATCACTTTACTATCCAGGCAAATGGGAAAAAAATGGATAGTCCTCAAGCAGTCTGCAGGACATATGATATAAATAACATTGTGATAGACTATCTGTGATTAGAATGGGAAAGCAGAGTATATAATATGGTGATATCAGACGTGAAAATGGTGAAGAAAAAAAAACACGAAGAAAACTGCAAAAATATATAAGGCTGCTGTAATCAGTGCTCTACACTGACGTAAACACTAATGAAGATAGTGGAGCTCTCGTGGACCTGTCAAGAGCGTGATATGTGTTAATTATGTAATGCAGCTCGATATAAGTATCTCTCTCTCTCTGAACCTTAAGTGCCCAGGGCACATGGGGCTTCCGCAAGGGTTTTCCACAAATGCCTGTCTTTCGCCTTTTTTTCTGCTCTTGCCCAGGTGAGCCCTCTATTGCTCAACATCCTTTCTGTTGTTCTTCTCCATGTCTCTTTTGGTCTACCCTTACTTCTGCTCCCCTGTGGTGTCCATCTTAGTGCTATTTTTGGTAGTGAGTTGTCAGTCATTCGGAGCACATGTCCCAACCATCGCCAGCGTCTTTCCTCAATAATTGTTGTCAGTGGTTTCATCTGCATTTCTGCCAATAAAATGTTATTTCTTATGGTGTTTGGCCAAAATATTTTTTTAATTCTACGTAAACATTTAGTCTGGAAAGAATTCAACTTGTTTTCTATGGTTTTGGTGATTTTCCAGCATTCACTTCCATAGAGTAGTACACTTAGAACATTACTCTTAAATATCCTGATTTTCATATTTATGCTTAGTTTATTTGATTTCCATATATTCTGTAGCATTGCAAAAGCCTGGTTTGCTCTAGTAAGTCTGCTGTTGATGTCCTCTGTGCTGTCACAATTTTCTACTACTCTGCTGCCAAGGTATACAAATTCGTTGACCTCCTCCACTAACTTGTTATCTACTCTGAGTACATTTCTGTTGTTCACATTTTGCTTCATTAACTTTGTCTTTCCTACATTGATCTTTAGTCCTATGTTGTTTGCATTCTGGGTTAACTTGTTTATTTTATCTTGCATATCTTTGTGACTGCTTGATAATAGACAAATGTCGTCCGCAAAGTCAAGGTCCTCCAGCACTGTGTCAAGGGTCCATTGTAATCCTCTGCGTTTGTCTGATGTTGCCTCCTTCATTAACCAGTCTACTGCCAAGATAAATAATGTTGGTGATAGTACACATCCCTGTTTCACTCCTGTTTGTATATAAGTATAGTATAATCTAAATTAAAATGTGTCTGTCTGTCTTTCTTTCTTTAAGAAAGTCCACCTTTACTGCCTGAACAAGTTGTAAAAGCAGTTGATGAACAGTGTATCCCAGCATGCATCACCATGATCATGGCCATTCTTTATCTCTAAGAACATTTTTCCGAAAATAAATGTGTCATACATATATTCAGATTATGAAGTAAAAATGAATGCGCTACAGTGGTTCTCAACATCTCATGTATCAGTCCTCCCTTTTCTACTCATGATGTCCTGAATCCTCCTCTAAATATTAAATCATCATCCGGAGAGGGGAAGGGATTTTTACCATTATATATACTTATACAGGGTGTCTGAGTGGCGAAGTGGTTAGTGCACTGGTCTCTCATGGCGAAGGTCAGGGGTTCGAATCCGGCTGGAGGCACCCCAGTCACCCAGCTATAGAAATGGGTACTCGACTTCTTCTGGAGTTGGGGAAGGAAAGGCGGCCAGGCGTGATACTGACCTTATCACCCTCTAGTGTGCTGACAGGTCAAGGAAAATATAGGCACTAACACCATATCCCTATGTGCCTCTAAGGCATGATAGGATTACCTTTGCCTACCCTATATACTTATACGATGGTAAAATTACTCCTCGTAGACTCAGGTCTGGGTCTAGGAATTTTGCTCCCCGCCCCCGCCTCACACCTACTTCTCAAATTTAAATTGATTGCTTTAAATTGCTTTAAAACAGATTGTGTTAAGTAAGCTTCATCATATCCGACCCAGTGAGAAAGCCCAGCTCTAGGCTGGATGGGCCACCTCTCACCCAGCGGGGATATACTGACATCCAAAACACGTCGAGGTTTTCCGATGAGAAAATCCAACTCCAGACTAAACCGGTGCAACGAAAACCACGGTGTCTCGCAATCCCGCTTCTGAGACCTAAGAAGAATACAGGCTCAAGCCCTGCGATGCTCTGAACCTCCTGTGGTCCTCTCGGGGATCTCGTGTGGTCCTTTCGGGGACCACACGGGAACCACGGAACCTACCGAGGACCACAGGAGTAAATTCAGTAGTATCATGGGGCGGTCTTGGTGGTAGAAGCGAACGAAGAAGAAAAAGATCATGTCCGACCGTTAATTTTAAATACTATTTAACAACACTTTATACATTAATTTCTAAAATCATAAAATAAAAATTTACATTTATTAACATATTGTCGTCTTAGCCGTCATCACCATCATCATAAAGATGATGTATAAAATTGCTAGTTGTTGTAAACACTGACGAAAAATATTTGAAAGATTACTGCAACTCATTGAAGTGAAATTTGCTTTTGCAGTTTTATCTAGACATTCCGAATTTAAAGAGTCTGTATTTGGTAAAAATTCCATATGTCTTACAGTGGTAAAAGCGAGAGTATGCGTTACCAGTGAAAGATAAAGAAGTTTACCTTGGAGGTTAACATACGCGTTATGATGAGTAAAACTTGCTGGATTTTAAAAGTATTGCCGCCCGTTGCATTTGTATAAACTAGGAAAAAAAGCAGGAACAGTGTTATTACCTAACGAGCATACAGTTGTGGCGTTTTGGTGTGAACCTTAATCATACAAAAAACACGCAGGACGAAGAAACAGAGAGAGAAGATAAAATATAATTTCACATGAATGCTATGTAAAAAAAAAAAATAGGAATGGGAAAAATAGAATAAAATAAAAATCAATTGAGCACTTAGCTGTGGCTTGTAAGAAGCTGTGGCATATAAGAGGATGTGTTCAGAAATGCACATGGTGGAGTATAGAGAATATTTAGATGGAGACTTATGATGTATGATAGTGGGGGGGGGGGCGTGTAAAGGGGAGAGAGCGATACAATGATCATCCAGTCAATCAATCAAGTGCCGTGCCGTGTGGCGTAGGCGATCATTTCTGCCCACAATTCCCTGTCTTTAGATTTGATTATGAGATCTACCGGTGACTTTCTTCATAGCCACACTGACAGCCCATCCAGTAAATTCTCTCTCTGTCTTCCTCTGTCTCTTCTTCCCTCAATTTTTCCAGTTGCCACAGTGTGTTCCAATTTTCTTCTTTTCAGAAAATGTCATACAAATCTCGCTTGTCTGCCTCTGATCTTTGCTGTAATTTGCCTTTTAACTTCAGCCTCTCTCAACGACTTCTTCGTTGGTATGTCCGTGATACCTTCAACATTCTCGATCATCCAGCAGGGAGAAAGTACATTTTTTTAATCACAGCTTTACTGTAGTGGCTTCGTGTATAGTTATATCTTACATCTTACATCCTTCCCGTGCCGTTAAACGACACATAGGGCTCGCATAGTTGTTTGCCAAGATTTCCTGTTTTAGGCGAGTCTTTCAACTTCATCAATGGATGTTATGCCCACTCAACTGGCTTCTTTTAACAATGTCCTCTTTAGAATTTCGCGTGGTCGACCTCTTTTTCTTCGGCCTGTTATGCTCCACTTGATAGCTTGTTTTAGTATTCTCTGATTGTTTCTTCTCATCACATGGCCTACATATGTCCACCTTCTTTTTTTTGATCACCCATGATACAGGTTGTTGTTTGCTCGTCTATCTTATCTCCTCTGTGTTGTTCTTGAATTCGTTCCACTTTATACCAAGTATTTTCCTGAGGCATTTTTTAAAACTCTAGCTTCTTATCTATTTCTTTAGTTGATTTCCAGCTTTCGCATTCATAAATGAGGCGGATATCATATTTGAATTGAATAATCTTAACTTGGTTTTTGTGATTATAACTTTTGAATTCCATATGTTCTCAAGATTTTTGAAGGACAATGCTGCTTTTGCAATTCTAAGTCTTTCTTCCTGGTGTCACCATCCTGGTCTATATAGCTGCCAAGGTTATTCAAATTGGTTTACTTCATCAACAACTGTTCCTTCTACTTATATTTTTTCCTTCTTGATTAAGAGAAGTTTCATTATTTTTGTTTTGTCATTGTTAATTTCAGGACATATTTTGCTAGCCAAGGAAGACAGGGAATCTGTTTTTTCCTGCATCGATTTCACATTGTCACTGATAAAAGTTATGTCATCTGCAAAATCAAGATCTTCTATTTGGGTCCCATGTCCCCAATCAATGCCGGTTGTACCTGTACAGCATCATTTCATTATAAAGTCTACTGCAATTCCAAAAAGCAATGGAGATAAGATACATCCCTGTTTCACGTCTGTTTCAATCTGAAACCATTCGCTCATTCCTTCTTCTTTCTTTACTGCACAAACATATCCGTTGCAGAGATATATAGATATGTATAGTTATATACGTAGTTTAATATACTTTTATACTAATTATTTGTGACCGTTGCATTTATTTTTTTCATCGTTTAAATTTTTTATAACATAGAAATGAAAGTGGTTACTGGGAAAGGTACTATTGTTGGTTTTTTGTTCATAAAGATTCTGTGCCCAAATTGTTACTACTGGCACAATTTTGACATAAAGTACCGAAATCACAGGGGTTTATTTTCTTGTTAAAAGAACCATTGCGTAGTTTGTTTTTTTTTTTTTTTGGTTTTTCGTGAATTTTCTACTTTGTTCATATTAATTAGTAATGGCAATATTTTGACGTAAAGGTTTGAGAATAGAGTTTATGGATGGTAAGTTTTCTGTTGGTACTGAAAGAGTAAAAAATACTTGAAAAAAATCTTGGTCTCATAATGTGAGCCTTAATTTTTATCCTTTCTGTTTGTTTGTTGCTGTTGTTTTTAATTACTTGTATCTTATTTCCTGTAATAAATTATATTGGTCAGAAATATACCAGTGTTTAAAAAATTAGATTAACATACAAACCTAAAGTAACAAAGACAAATGTAAATAGAAAAGACTTTTGGCATATTCTCATAAATACAAACTGAATAGAGTTCATAACAATATAAGAGTAATCGCTTCTTTTTTTTTGTTTTTTTTTGTTACAGTTTTTAAGCCCGTTGAAGAGTGCTAATATATATTGCATCAAATTTTTTTTTCAGAATAGTTTGCATTTCCTTGTGTTTATTCGTAATTCATATGTATAAGAACTTTCGGTATAGACCACTAACTTTGAAGTAAATTGTGTGATTCTGAAAATGTTTTTGCTATTTAAATATTTGTATATATTCAATTTAATTCAACCACGAACACATTACACAAGCAAATAGTGGTATATATAATCAAGTCGATATACAAAGTATACGTCAATCCTGACTCATAACCTGTAATCGTGCTAAGACTAACGGTGAATTAAGGCCTTATTCTATTAGATCCTGGATGATATGGAAAGCTTTATGTCACGCAAGGTACCTCCTACAAAACAACGCCTTGTTCGAGGATAAGGTAGGTGATGGCGAATATACAAACATCACCATGTGACTGGGGTGGCTTCTAATGTCTAGGCACTAGCTCACAGTCCGTCCTTCTGTTACCGCATTCAGCTTTGGGCGGGAAGGGTATCATAACTGAGAGAGCTTTACCATCCACCTTTTTTAAAAAAGAATTTCACAGAATAAAATTAAAACTGAAAAGAAAATCTCACATTAATACAATGAAATCTCAGTTTCGAAATCTGCCGAGAAAACAGTAGTGGAATTAAATGAAAGCGTTTGCGCACAGGCTTTATAATCTAGTAAAGCGAGGGGTTCAGGAATATAAGTCACTGGCGAGAAAAGAGTATAACTTAGTAGAGAGAGAATATGATTGGGGAGAAAGGGATTGCTTAAAGTACAGACGAATTTAGAGGTAAACCGTGTGGTTCCAGCGTCTCATATTCATGAACGTAACGGTTCTCGATCGCCTGGCAGCTTCTGTCATCGGAGTAAGATTGTTTAATAATTATCAGTTATAACTGATACTAGAAACTCAAGACTTGCCTCCGAGGATGGGTTCGATTCTCGGCTCGATTACCAAAGTATCACCCTCTCTCCTTTTCACTTTCCTCACTCCCTTTTTAACTACCAACTTATCACAATTCACGAGTCTTCATTATAATCCATTCACAATAACCCATCACGTGCACTCTCAGGGACAGCTTCTTGCAAGTCTCAGCTAAGTGTTTTTCCCATTTTCTTTTTATTAGTTTTTTCATGCAAAATAATTTGTGCGAAATTATATATATATATATATATATATATAATTTCTATATTTCTTTGTCCTGCATGTTTTTGTATGATTAAGTCTTAAACCAGAACGTTACATAGTTACATAGGATGATAGTAACTAATAAAGCTGTTCTTATTTTTGTTTAATTAGTTTTAATTAACATTTTATTATCACAGCTTTATTGCAGCAGCTTTGTGTATACTGATATATTTGGTCTTATATAGACATATACCTAAAACTACTCTTGTCTAGTAACAAAATAAGTTGTTTTTTTCACCATTGCTGATCCTTCAAGAGAGCCACACAGTAATCATCTTTCAGTTTTGATACAGTGACTGTGTTCCGACATATGTTACAGCGCCGGCTGCTAAGAACATCACCCTCGAAGTCCCAGAGAAATAAAAACCACCCAAATTTACTCTAAAGCTACTGTTTTGCTGTTTTAAAATTTTGCTATAATTTGAACATCTATCCAAGTACCTACTGTACACTATTCGTAGCTCACGAAATGAGAAATTTCTTGCATTGTATGCAATAACGAATGAAAGCAACAAGCGCAACATTCATACTGCACCAGGAAGATACGCATACACACATAGGCCGCGCCGGCAGCGTGATTTTCACCTTACATGTGTCACCGTACCTGGCACACATTTCTCAGTCGAACTCAAGATGGTCGACAGACTGGGTAAGTACAACGCCACCTTATCAAAGATGCCTAGTGTTACTGTAGTGATTGGGGATATATATTTTATTTTGAAGGTTTTCAGGAAGAGCGTATTATTGTTTATATCTGATTGTGATTGGTTGTAATAAGTGACAAATAAAAGAAATACCAAATTTGAATGTAGGAACAACAGGACTATACTTATTTACTATTTGTTACTGCTTATGTGTGTTAAGTATATGAGTCATAGCCTGTTAGTGTAGTTTGGGATAGGTACATTTGATTACAATAATAATGAAGACAGGTGCTATAGAAATCCATTGTATTTAAAATCATTGTCAGTTTTGCTCTTCTCGCGAAACGTTCTGGCTGATGATCGCAGTAAAACATCAATACATAAGTAGTTTAAAGTAAACAAAAAATTGTCAAGAGATATGAAGCAAATGGTTAGATGGAAAGAAGTAGATTATTAGTTGAAATATATATATATATATATTATATATATATAATATGTGTGTGTGTGTGTGTGTGTGTGTGAAAGGATAGAAAAGTGAGCAATAATGAGAAAACGGCACAAAGTAAGATGAGCAAATATAAATGAAGAGCATCCATCAATCCAATATTTCAGCAAAAGCCTTTTTCAGGGATCACATACAAAATCAACACAACAGATAATAGCACAAAAGATAGATGCAAAATCAAACACTTAGCTCATTTTGTATCCTTGTGAGAAAGAGGGGCACAAAATGCTCATATATAACATTCCTTGTTTTCATTAGTGGAGTGACATTTGTTCTTCTGGAATGTCATATCTACATTGCCCTAAAACATCAGCTTACATATTATTTTAAAGATATTCATGGTTGTTTCATGGCGTTGGAGTTGGAACAGTTGTGGCTGAAGTCACAATCGGTAGAAGTGTACTATTTATGGAGTTAGAATCAAAGATTTGGTGCACTGACTCTCCACAGCCCTGTGATGTGTCTTTGTTAATGGATATTAAAGATGTAATAAGGGAAATGATGGTTACATAAAACTGATTCTAGTAATGAAAGCAGTGGAGGTGTATGGTTCAGTTTTACAGAAGGATAGAAAGAGTGAGAAAAGTGAGCAGAGACAAGAGTGGTAGAAAGCAAAGATGACCACATACAAATTAAGAACATACAGTAATCCAATATTTAGGCAAAAGGTTTTTCATGGATCATGTACAGAAACATAAATGATCACATCAGGACTGTTTGAAACTGATACAAGTGTACTTGTCTTTCACCTTGCATGAATAACTTTTTCTGAAATACTGGCTTTCTCCAAACTTCATACATTTTTCAGAATGTAAAATTACAAACATCAGAGGAAAGTACATGTTCATGTGAAATGTTTTTTTCCTTATTTTATTTGTGGTGAGATATTTACAAAATGATCACATGCTGAACCACAGTCAAAACTGGCTGATTCATAAATGGTACACTTCTGCTGACTGTGACTCTGACCAAAACTGCTCCAGCTCCAGCTTCGTAGCCATGAAACAACCAGTCTTGGATATGTACATAATGGGAAGAAGAAAGAGAGGAAGACCAAGGCAAAGATGGGTGCAAGACAACATTGATAATCTGTGAATGGATACCTCAGCAGCAGGGCATCCTGCTTATAACCGAAAGGCCTACAGAAGTTAGGGAGGCAAAATTCTGCAGGGAACATGCAAATGACTGACTGACTGACTTATCTGTTGTATTGTTTCTGTACATCATCCTTGAAAGAAGCTTTTGCCTAAATATTGGATTGTTATATGTTGTTCATTTGTATGTGCTCATCTTGCTTTCTACCATTCTTGTTTCTGCCAACTTTCCTCACTCTTTCTATATTTTTGTGTGTGTAAAACTAAAGATTTTAATGGATGTTTGTTGCTCTTAACTGCACATTTCGTAACATATTTTTTTACCCTCAACGCAAGTAACTATTTCACTAGTGGAGGATTACTCCTGAAATCAGTATCTCCTGCACAAATAGTTTTGCTTTCCAGACTTTGAACTTTAAATTGGTTTGGACCGTCTTTGATATATTGACAAGCAGTATTTTAAATAGATCCAGTTTTGTCATTACAGCACCTGCATGTGACTATATTAGTTTGCCTGTTTTGTTTTATTATTTATTGGAGTTGTTATTTTCATTAGTGACAGTGTTTTGATAACATATCTAAATAACTCTTCTACATAACTGAAGAAATACAAAAATTATCAGAGTTCTTCACTGTGGGATTAGCTCTCACATGCAACCGTAAGGAGATTTCCCAACACCACCTAAACACTTTAGAATTTACGTTTTCCAGCTCTCACTTTTCAGACTGTCATTCTTAAATTGGATTACTGATAGTAACTGCTGATACAACTAGAATAAGCCAGCAGTTATGTTAACCAGCAACTACTGGTAAATACCTAATTTAAAAAAAAAAACAAAAGAGAAAACCGAAAATTGTTGAGGTCATTGGTTACCGTAACCTGTTCATATTATCAAAAACCTGTTAAAAAGCAGCCAGTGAAATCAGGTGGGGGAGGGGGGTAATTGGGCCAGTAGGTTGATTTTCATGGAGGAGAATCAGCCAGTTTTGACTGTGGTTCAGCATGTGATCATTTTGTAAATATTAAATCTCACCACAAATAAAATAAGGAAAAAAACATTTCACATGAACATGTACTTTCCTCTGATGTTTGTAATTTTACATTTTGAAAAATGTATAAAGTTTTGAGAAAGCCAGTATTTCAGAAAAAGTTCTTCATGCAAGGTGAAAGACAAGTACACTTGTATCAGTTTCATATAGTCCTGATGTGATCACTGGTAAGCAGGCCCCTATGCTGTAAACTGATGGCAAAGATGCAATATCTGAGCTGAGCAAGGTAGCGATCAGCCACCCATAGCCGACTGCTTGCATTAGGCTTGGTGAACCACCTTAGCCAGCATGAGTCTTTTCTGTCTCCCAGTGGTGCTGCTGGAAACAGACAGGTGGTAGTCTGGCCAACTGAGTAGGGATCATGGTTGGAAGACCTAAAAATGTGTCGAGCCAAGGTTGGATTTGTTGGGTCTCTAGGCAATACAGCACAACCAATGCATTTTTTAGGGCAAATGAAGAAGAAGAAGAAGCCTTTAAGCTACTTTAAGCTTTTTTTTTCCCATAGGTATTATAATAATTTACTTTATGCCTTAGACAGCATTGACATAGATGAATGTCAGGTGTTTTTAAATTTTTTCTACTGAAATAAAATGTAGCAGGAATTCAGTATGCTAACTCAGTAGAATTTCACAGTAATGATGGGAGAGTCCACAGCAAAGACAGGTTTTGGTAGTATAATCATTATGTAGTGTGTCCATTTTCACTATTTGAAAATAATTTCTTTTTCCGTTAGTGCCAAGCAGTTCTTAGTTTGTATGGTGATCTTGCTGTGCCAAGTCAATCTCTGCATTTGTTTGCATGTTAGTGCAGTTTCATTCAAGCGTGGTCACACTTTGAACATTTGCAACATCTGTTGCTTTTCTTATGTTTTATAGGATCTCTCTCTGAACCTTAAGTGCCCAGGGCACATGGGGCTTCCGCAAGGGTTTTCCACAAATGCCTGTCCTTCGCATTTTTTTCTGCTCTTGCCCAGGTGAGCCCTCTATTGCTCAACATCCTTTCTGTTGTTCTTCTCCATGTCTCTTTTGGTCTACCCTTACTTCTGCTCCCCTGTGGTGTCCATGTTTTATAGGATATTCCCTTTTTTTTTTGATATTTGTCAAGACGAGACTCGGAACCCACTACTTTTTTTTTTCTGGTGCCTTGATAAACATATCAATGATATTCTGATGTATCATTTCAGTACAATCTTCTTCTGTCTGCATGGAACTGCCAGGTAGTGTTCTCTTCAGCCGATGCCCTGAAGATGTTGAGGCACAGCATCGTGTTGGATTGGGAGCGGGTTATGATGGCTATAATTTCAGTCCCTGGGAGGAGATGAAAAGCAGGGCTGTGTGCTGTACTTCTTTAGCAGGCTTCACCTCCATAAAGGTTACAGCGATCACTGCCTCGTTAGTCAAGTTAGGCCTGTTAATGAGGTACTAATGGTGAAGTTGGACAGGTTCTTGGTTGGCTATAGTTCATCAACCCTGACGTTAGCATGTTAGTTATCTATGGGTCGCTGATTGCTAAATCGGACAGTGTCTTCACACCCCCCCCCCCCCCCCACACCTTTTTTTTCCCCCAAAGAAAAAAAAAAAGAGAAACAAAAATGTTTATAAAATATTATAGTCAAGACCTGTTATAATTCTAGAATGTTTTCTAGGTAAGGATAAATGCGTTGCCCAATGTAGCAGAGCTTTGACGAAAAGCTGTTAGAATAACGTTTTGAGAATATGCTTCCTATGTTACAAGATTGTTGCTGTTTTATTAGTCACGAGAGCTATAAGCTCGCAGTTACGAGGAGACAGCGGCAGTTATACTCATTGTCCTTTGAGGTTTAACTGTGTCACTGTTGTCAGAAGATGTACACAACCAGCGCAGGTGCCATGTTACTTGATGTGCTATGCAGGACTAATGTGCATAAATTTTTTTTGAAGTTCTGTAGTGCTTACCGCAAAGATCTGCTCAGCCTCGCCGGCTGCCTTATTGTCTTTAATGGTATCAGTGGGCCTGTATGAGCCAAAAGAGTTGGTATGTTTTCTTTATTTTTTTTGTGTTACCCTTACTATTTATATGAGGGACAATAAGAAAAGGAAAAAAAAATAGATTGATTGTGCAATCTGAATAATTGTGTTCTTTGCAGATGTTATCTACTTCTGGGTATGATTATGCAGTGCTTGACAAACGCACGTACATCACGCCGATATGACTAATCTACTTGATCTCTTTTAACATCTGCCTGATCTGTTTATTGAGAATGGCGTTGATATAAACTGATAAACTTATTCTCAGTGTCAGCATGTTATCTTGTGCAGTGACGAAGTTAGTGAAAACTTCGCGTTTTGTGCATGCGTCGTGTATGAAGTGGTAAGACTTTGTTTGACTGTTCCGTGGAAGAAATAAAATTACAATTCGTAGAAGTTTGATTCATTTATTTAAAGGTAAAACAGATAAAGGTAACCTTGGCATGCCTTATATGCACATTGGGATATGGTGTTAGCGCCCATAATTTCCTTGACCAGTCGGCACACTAGAGAGTGATGTGGCCAGAATCACGCCTGGCAGCCTTCCCTCCAGAAGAGGTCGGGTACCCATTTCTACATCTGGGGCGCCTTCAGCCGGATTCGAACCCCGGACCTTGTGCCATGAGAAACTAGTGCACTAACCACTTCGCCTTTTATTATCAGGTGTTCTGAATGACCGGGTTCATTTTTCGCAGTACATTTTTCTGATTTCCCAACCCCCACCCCCTAATTCATAACTGCCTGTTCCTTTACCTTTCTGCTCTTCTGGATGTCTTAAATCAGTCCACTGTGTGTCTGTCTGTGCGCGCACGCATAATTGCCGTATCTGTTCACCTTTGTCGTTTTTTTCATTTCCGTCGAGAACGATAGGATTTTCTTGTCATGGGCTGCCAGAGTTAGCTCCCCCGGTCACCGTATTATACCGTTATTTTCAAGTTTACTGGTCATCTTCAAGAGAGTCCAGAAGTTCGCGTCACATCTGCGCAAGCATCTTCTACTTAGACATGTTCTATGCCAATCATGTATCGGATTCGGATCCAGCTTTTTTTCACGAAGGTATCAGATACAGGTTTAGACGGAGTGAGTGAGTAAGTGACTGACTGACGCAAGTGCACAGCCACCATCATCATCATCATCATCACACTCAGCATGATCATTGTTCTATGTCGTTGAAAACTGTAGTCTGCCTGAACAGTATAAAGAATTGGCCATGCTTGATGGGTAGGGTTGCCAGACATTTGTGGGTTTTTAAAGAAAAAATTCACTTCGATACACCTATTGTCCCGTTTTGTTGTTGTTTCTCCTTTCAAATGAACAAGTTTTGCATTCTTATTATTCTCTCGCCCTACGATTTCAGGTTGGCAGAACTCCTATATACATTTTAAAACAACAGTACAGTGGAAACTTGATTTGTTATTCCTATCTCCGATCTGGAATTGGTGGAATTCGTGAGTTTCTTGTCATTTCGTTTTTCATTCTTTTGTCTTCGTGAGACGTTTTCTACTGGCGACGTCATGTCTCTTTCGCATCAAAAGAAAAGGAGGATCTGTGTGGAAAAAAGTTAAAGTGTGACATCTTTCCTGCCCACTGTCTTATAGTTTACTTGTTTTTTGGAGATTACAGTCGGTGCAAATTTTTCACCTTTGGTGAGAAAAATATCTGTTTTACCATTATCCGCATCATAGCCCAGAAAATGGATGTGTCGTCTCATTGATATTTATGACCAGTAAATGAAAGAAGTGTTTTTTTTAAAACTGTTATCGAGAAACCCGTGTTCTTTATGTATATATAATGTGAATGTCTAAGAGAAAGCGTTCCTTTCAGGAAAAAATATTCACAGGAATGGTCATTTATAAAACAAAGGAGAAATGGCCATGAAGCAGAATGTAAAATGTGTAAATGTTACATTGCAGGTGTGCATGGTGGAAGAGAGGATATGACAGATCATGTAGCAAACAAACAACATAAATCAAACATGCATTCTGAATATACCAGTTATGAAGAAATTGGTAAACAGTTTTTTTTTTTTTAAGCTTGAGTCGATACAAATGCACCAATTATCGACGAGTAAGAGTCGAAGATTTGATGTTCTGACTTCACATTCTTTCCTTTATAGGGAGAATGTATTAATATACTGCCATGACATGTATTATGGATATTTAAAGAAGTTTTATTGGTGAAAGTAGTATGACTTAACAGATAATAAACTGCTTTCAGCATTCATGACTAATAAGAAAGGTGTGTCTGTGTATGTACAGCGGCGGAAAGAATGTGAAGCAATAGAACCGTGTTGTAATGTTATACATCGTAAAAACAAACAGCTTTTTAGAGGTGAGAGAAAGAAAAATGATAAGAGAATTACCTGGTACTTCAACCACTGACTCGTGTAAGATGAGCAGCTGTCTAGTCACGAGAGAGCAGCGCACTGGCTCTCTGGCACCCAGAGCGCGGCTCCATTGCTTTACTGTGCAAAGCCTCGATGTTTCCTATTGTAACAACAAACAAACAAAGTTGTATCGGAAAGAATGTGAAGTATTTGGCAACATAAAACTATAGGAAACATTGATTTCCACAGTACCGATTATTACGCCCGGTGCAGTGTACTACATTCATTTGTAATTCAACAACCATTTGTAACACTAGTAGGTAGCCTCTGACTGTTAATGCTGCTGGACGATGTGTGATTATACTTCTTCACATCGTAGTTCTCTCTTGTCTAATCAGACGAATTGTTCTGACATCTGCGACATTTCGGTTATTTTCCTGTATTTCACACTTCCGCGACATTTATTTTGTCTGTATTTCACACTTCCGCGACATTTGTTTTGTTTGTCTGTATTGCACACTTCTTCGACATTTGCCTTGTCTCTCTGTGTTTCACACTTCCACAACATTTGCTTTGTTTGTATATGTTTAACACTTCCGCGACATTTGCTTTGTGTGTCTGTGTTTCACACTTCCACGACATTTGCTTTGTTTGTCTGTGTTTCACACTTCAGCAGCATTTGCTTTGTTTGTCTGGGTTTCACACTTCTGCAACATTTGCTTCGTTTGTCTGGGTTTCACACTTCTGCGACATTTGCTTTGTTTGTCTGTTTCACATTTCTGCGACATTTGCTGTGTTTGTGTGTTTCACACTCGCACATTTTGTGTATGTGTTTGTATGTTTCACATTTCCTCTACATTTGGTCTGCTTGTGTTTCACATTCTTGTGAATTTTAGCTGCTCAGTATGTGTGGTTTTCACAACGACATTTGCGCTGTATGTGTGTTTCTAACATTTGCTATATTTGGCCTCTATGTGTGTGTTTGTGTGTTGTTTAATTCGCACTCACGCAATATCTGTCCTGTGTCTGTGTGGAAATACAACCTCCTCTTCTTTATGTGGTTAATAATTTTCAAGTGTATATAATCATGACAACAACAGATTGTGTAACGATACAAGCTCACAAAATGCGCTCAAAGAGCAGACTGGAACACGGAAGGACAGCGTGCCGCCATGGTATTTGGGTAAAGGTTTAAAGAGCAATAATGGGAGCGCGTGAGATTTTGAGGCCTGTGGCTTCTGCATGTCTGTTTTCAGATGCAGGCGACATTTTGTCTGCCTGGTAAAGTCGAGCGTTTAATTCGTTTATGACATAGATGTAAAACTTGGTTATTTGTTGCAGTGTTTAACCGTAAATGCGAGCAAAATCTGGCCCTGAATGTGCGTGGTATTGCCAAGACTCGGAAGGCGGAATTTACCGACTGAGTCCGGAAGTCTTTTGATTTCAGATCAAACCTTGACAACTACAGATAATGTTTTTAAATTACTTGGTGTTACCTAATGTGGGTAGTTGGGATCTAAACGTTTCATTGGCGATTCTCTGACCAGGCGTACTAGAACTCGAATAGTAATAGGTATCCGATTTCGGCGTGGGTCAGTTTTACATTGGTGGGTTAAGAGTGAACATCATTAAAACTTGCGAAATTGAGCAGGAGCTAACCTCTCTCTCAGATCAGTCAAGTTATTATTTTCTCTCAGTTTACAGCGCGTGCGTCATTGTTAAGTTTTGTATGTCGAATTTAGTGCAAGAAAGCAAACGGCTTTAAGAATATATACCTGGACATGTTGCTGAATAACATACTCGGGCGCTTGTCAGGTCGAGCTTGAATAAACTTAATGATTTATATGATGTCTCACAAATCTCTTCTACAGCCTACGGCTGTGAGAAAGAGCGAGTGTGGATATATGTGTGTACATATACAACTCCGATGTTAAGATAAGAGCAAAGAACAATAAATTACATTATTTTGCAAACTTACAAATTTTAATTAGGAAAAATAATAGTAGTAGCCCAGCTAGGAATGTCCTAATATGGTTGAACACCCCCTACCCCACCCGCACTCTGTTTGAACTTAGATGATCATGTGAACTTTAGTCCCATGCATATATAAGGCTTCGCATGAATGTCAGTGAATACAAATAATAAGTAAAAGAGAAGAGGATCGAATTTGACTGACAGTGATCTCCAGGTGTTTTGCGACGATCAAGCTTCCTATCATAGCTCTTGAACGTCTTTACTCCAGTGCACCGAACACTTCACAACAGCGCGACCCTAAACCAGCAACTGTACGTGGCCAACAACCATGATAAATATCGAAATAAAAAAATATTGACATTTTAAAGTCTTGATAGGGCCAGCTGATTTTGCGTCATATAATGGAATATTTAAGTCTTCTCTTGTTTTCTCCTCCACCTCTTGTGTAAGCAAACTTCTCCCCCCCCCCCCTTACAATTATTAGCGTGAAAATTAACACAAATTGTAATACATATTCTCACGACCCTACCTCAGATCCTCCGCGACCTCATTTTGGGTCGCGACCTGAAGCTGGGAATAACTACTTTACAAGGTCACAGAAGCTGGCTATCATGACACGCTGCAATGCTTGCCATATGCATGTCATATTTGTGTGTTATCTCAGTATATATATATCTGGCTACACATCTAAACCCTGGCCTGGGGCTCATCTTTTGTATGAAGCAGAGTCGGCGCCGTCTGTAGTTTTATAGATCTCAAGCAGCTAAAGCTTTTCCCATCAGTTGAAAATGCAAATAGAACTCTTCGCCATCGTCTTAGCCAGAGGCGTATTGTGAACTACATGCACATGTTGAGCTCTAGTTTGTGTGTGGCAGGGGCTGACAATCATATACAGTAGTCACCATCTGGTTTGTCACTTGGACGTTTAGTATGCGTATAGAGTTGGGTGGAAGAAAAACCGATTAGAGTCATACGCAGAATTCATACTTGCAGCCGAGGTTCCATGGGGCAGCTTAATGTGTTGTAATCCATTCTGTGATTAGTTTGCGGGCGTTTGTTGTTCTACGTGCACTACTAATTTACCACGAGAGGGAGAGAGAGAGAGAGAGAGAGAGAGAGAGAGAGAGATAGCAGCTGTCACATTACATTGTCATTTAAGTGCATACAAAATGTATGTATGTGAGTGTATGGATATGTATGTGCATTTTTGTATCATTGAAAGGGGGATAAGACGCTGTCCGATGAAGCAGTCAGTTACCCATAGCTGACGTGCCAGCGTCAGGGTTAGCGAACCATAGCTGACCAAGACCCTTTCCCACCTCTCCGTGGTACTCCCAGTAACGGGCCTAATCTGGCTAACGGGACAGGGATCGCCATAGTCCCCATGGTGGTGGAGTCTGCTAAAGAAGCATTGCACAACTCCTGCCTTTTAATAATTGTACTCCGGGACTGAAAAAGTGGCCCCATAACCCGCTCCCACGCCGATACGATGCTGTGCCTCAACACCTCTACAGCATCGGCTGCAAAGAACAACAGCTCGCATTTACAGGGAGTTCGTACAAGTACAAGTAACAATGAAAAGTTTATCTATCAACTGTTTCATTCCTGAGTTAATTCCCATGCTCTGTCAGAAGAAAATGAGAAACTTTAAAAAGAAACTAGAAGGAAATTACCGTATAATTTAAATTTGAAATTTGCTACCTCTTTATGTTATTTACTTTCCCTAGCATTGATTTGCATAGGTGTGCATGATCTACCAACACTGCCAGTGTTGTGTTGGAGTGAAAGAGTCCCGTTGCTGTTCCGATCTCCTTCTTAACATATTCCTTCGTGTATAGCAGGTAACAATACGAGATCTTTGTTCGTTTACAATTTTTCTTCCGCCCCTAATATGACATTCATGTCTGACCTTGCCACATTTTAGTCCCAGTTCTTTCATCCTAAACAGACGCGTCGCTGTGTGCAGCAAAATCTTGTATTCTTCCAGCCTGCTCATAGGTATACGTTATCTTCGTGAGTCTTCGCTCATCCCATGCTTTTATCTTAGTATTTCATGTCATACAGGCATGGCTAAATGTTCCTGTGCCGTGAAATACTGCATCTTTCTGAAATATATATATTGTGTGTGTTTTTTTTATGTGTAGAACCCAGTTACATCTTAATAATTATGACCCCCTCTTGTCTGTCTCCCGTTGTGTCATGCTTATCTATAACAAGTTGTCAGGTATAATCGTTTGGACAAGTTTAACTGTATTAATTCGCAGTTTTTGTTTCAGAAACTCGTAGCTGTGGGCGTTTATAGAATGTTTTGACACTTTAAGACTATGCAGAAGCCACAAGGGATGCATTTGGCTTAACAGGTCATCATCATCATCATCATCATCATGTGCCATGCCGGGCGGCGTGGGCCGTCCATACTCCTCCACAAATCACGGTTCTTGACATTTATGAGTAACTCTGTTGCTGATTTCTTTCCATGCAGCAGTGCCAGACCTTCTAGCGTCTGCTCCCACGGTCGACCTCGTCCACGAACACCTTTTATCACAACGGTTTTCCCGTCGCCATTAACGGGAACGCCAGTTCTGAGTAACTAATCTGCATATACGGGTGCCACTCACCGTCTACTCCGACTGACTCACGGTGTTTGTATGAGTCCCCCCTCACGTGCAAGACAGTTCATACACGGACTCACGTGGTATAGCCATGTTTTACGCGCCAGCTAATACATACATGACATTCACTTAACCAGATTTCAGTGCCAAGTCACATTCACAGTTATTTTAATAAATTACTCAGATATCTTGGCATTTTCATTTCATTGCAGAAAATGCAACCTTTTCTTTTTCTTTTTTTTGTTGTTTCAATCTAATTACTGTATATTTGCACGTGTGTGTTGTAGAGAATGTGTTATATGCCCACGTACACATAACACATATATAAAATTACAAAACAATATTAGGATCAAATACAGGTACTGAAAGATTTCTGTCAGTTATTATTATTATTTTTTTTGGTAAAGTTTTCTCACATTTTGTGATTTCCATTCTCTCTCTCTCTCTCTCTCTCTCTACACACACACATAAGAAAAAGACAGTTAGCATTACCTCTGTCTGCTACCAAAAGAAAAATAAGCTGTCACTTCTGCCTTCCCTTTTCTCAACCCCCCCCCCCCCCCCCCCCAATGAGAGCACTATTCCGCCCAAATACCCTCCTCCCATCTCCCCAAAGAATAAAAAAAGTTTCAGTATTATAACGTTCACTCCACATCCACCCCACACCCACATACACGTATGCTGGCCACAAGTCATGTACAGACATGTCTGATATTTTTAAAAAATGCCCTCTAGAACACACAGGCATTCGCAAATGATTTATACAAGGAAATTACCCTTTATTTGGGATGGACGTTCCAGCGCTTTGTTTGCTACAGCATGCTTTGCCATTCCGTAATGTAAATCTCACGGTTGTTAGTTTTTAAAACTTTGAAAAGTCGACGGAACAATTCTACAGTGAAAATCCAGATCATTTAAACAAGGAAAATTAGTCGTCCACAATATTTGTGTCATTATATGTTGATTCACAATGGAATTCAAAAGTTATAAGCACAAAAACCAAGTTAAGACTATTCAATTCAAATGTAATATCCACCCTCATTTATGCATGCGAAAGCTGGAAATCAGCTAAAGAAATAGACAAGAAATTAGACTCTTTTGAAAACAAATGCCTAAGGAAAATACTCGGCATCACGTGGAATTAATTCAAGAACGATGCTGAGATAAGGCAGATGACTGAACAACAACCATTCTCATGGGTGATCAAGAGAAGGAGATGGACATATGCTGATCAGTTGATGAGAAGAAATGATCAGAGAATCCCAAAACAAGCTATCAAGTGGAACACAACAGGCCAAAGAAAAAGAGGCAGACCAGATGAAACTCTGAAGAGGACATTGTTAAGAGAGCCCAAATTAACGGGCATAAAATCCCTTGATGAGGTTGAAAAACCCACCGAAGACAAGAAAAATTGGCGAACTACTTTACGAGCCCTATGTGACGTTTAACGGCACGGGAAGGACATAAGATATATGTTGATTATGTCCCCTTTCTCAGTGTAACGAGCTTACCTGAACTTTTACAGAGATAAGATATTTGTGTCGATGTAAATTTCGCAGAGTGGACCATATTAGAGAAAAACCATACACGTACATTAAACTGTACGAACTTAATGGAAAGCAGAATGATAATAATTTATTAGAGGTCAATAAGGTAAATGCGTATGTGCTTTTTAAATTCATTTTTAATGGACTAGATACCGACATTCATAACTTAAAATATTTGAAATAAACGTTATACTGGGTTTCATTATAATTTTATGGAAAGATGACTGCTTTGTGCTCACAACTGACTTTACGAGAACAAAATAGTACGAGGGGTGATTGATAAGTTCTCGGCATATGTTAAAACGGATTATTTGTGGACACCTTTTTTGGGTTATTTCTATGTATATAGTCCCATTGCAAGTTTACGCACTTAGTACAGCGATCCTGGAGCATACGGATCCTTTCTTTGTAAAAGTCAGCATCTTGTGCCAGTAGAAAGTGGTCTACAGCATGAATGACGTCATCATCTGAAGCAAATTTGCGACCACTGAGCTCCTTTTTGAGTTTGGTAAATAGGTAATAGTCGAAGGGGCCAAATCTGGGGAATAAGGAATAATGTTCAAGAAGCTGGAAGCTGCATTCATAAATGGCAGCCATTGCCACGGCCAGCTTGTGAACTGGACCATTGTCTTGCTGAAAGATGACTCCTCTCGTCAGTTTTCCTCGACGCCTTTCCTTCAATGTGATCCGCAGTTGCCTCACAAGATTAATAGGCTCTGGTGACCGTTCTGCCCTTTTGAAGATAGTCTACCAATAGCACACCTTCAGAATTCTAAAAGATGGAAGCCATCACTTTACCTGCAGACAGAACCACCCTTGCTTTCTTTGGAGATGGGGATCTATGATGTTTCCACTGCTTTGACTGTTCTTTGGTTTCTGGTTGAAAATGATGAACCCAAGTCTCATCCATAGTCACTAATTGCTGAAGAAACTTTTCAGGATGTACAGAAAAATGGCCAAGATTGTCTCTTAACATGTTGAGACGCTGTCGTTTGTGATCAGCTCCAAGAAGTTTCGGTACCCATCGAGCAGAGATCTTTGTCATTTGAAGATCATTGTGAATAATGGCATGAACACGTTCCTGGGAGATTCCCAACTCATTAGCAATGTACCGCTGAGTTAGTCGTCGATCCTCCATTATCATGTCATGGATTCTGCCGGTGGTTTCGTCGGTGGTTATCATTCTTGGTCTTCCTGGACGGGGATCATCTTCCAGACGCTCCCTTCCATGTTTGAATTCAGCTGTCAGTTTCTTCACTGTGCCGTAAGAAGGGCACTCTCCCCTAGAGTCTTCACCATATCCTCATGGATCTCTTTCGATGATAAGCCCTTGATGCAGAGGTAGCGAATGACTGCTGGATGAGAAATTTTATCCATTTTCTTAATTTCTGCCACCCCTTACCACTTTAGTAGCTTATTTAAAAAAAATTGGTTGCAGTTAATTTCTTGAAACTTGGTGTTTAATCTTACATTAACCTGATCTACAAATGCACCTAATATCAACTGCGTGTTTCAAGTATTTGTACCTTATGGGAGAACTTATCAGTCACCCCTCGTAGCATTGATTCAGTGCAGATTCGAGATTGTTTTCGTTTCCTTCCTACATAGAATTGCGCTATAAATCAATAGTACATTTTCTTGAGTTTGTATGTCTCCATTCACCCATGTTCACTTTCAACACTAGCCGAGTCTTATCTTCAGACATTAGGCGGTGTTCTACTAACATTAACAAGAAAATTAACAATGGTCATTTTCAGTTGCGACAGTGCAATTTTTTCTCAGACACAAAGTAAGGACTCCCTACACCTTTGTAACCTGCTGTAATGACAACAGAGTTTCACTTAGTGAGCTCAGCTTACATGTCAGTTAAAACGACCGAATCGAATGTTTAACGTCATGGTGGCGCTGTTTCTTCCTGCTGCGTCATAAGATATATAAACCTGTTAGGTTTTTACATCTCCTGTCCGATTGCACACACATGGAGAGCAAGTAGCTGAATAAATAGACATGCAGGCAGACAGGAGACATTGACACGAACGAACTTTTTATTTTCAAATGGCGGAGAATTGGCCACGCAGGCCCACCTTTCATTCTTCTGTTCATCTCTGAAATTTAATTCTAACGCAGCATCATACTAGTTCAACACATCCATAATGGATTTACTGTTTATGAATTCCTGCTTATATATAATTTAATTTATTGTTCACTATTCATACTCCGGCATTATCAATATATCCACTTGCTGTGTTCATTCTTTTCATCAAATTCATTCGCCTCGGGATATCAGAGACACCTGTTCAAATTCACATGACATCATCAAGGACATTAAATACTCCGCTCCCAAGGTGTGGACTGACACGGCTACCGACCACAAGTCCCAGTCGCGGTCCAGTCAAAACTCCTTGCCAACCCACTTGAGGTAATACTAGGTAAATTACACTGCACTAGCTGTAGAGTTGAAATGAGAAGACTCCCGACTTCTGATGCTGTATTCGAAAATTCCACCTCGCCTGTCCTGGCAATGTTTTACTAGTATTAAATACTATACTGTCCAAAAAAAAAAACAAACCCCATAACTACTGATGACCCTAATTTAGCCATAACTTTGATATTCTATAGCTTTTTAAATTGAATGAATAACATTTTCAAATTGCACACTATAATACCAAAGGGTTTAAACACTCACTTGACAGTTTCTTGCATCTGTGTGACGAGAATTTGTTAGTCCCAGGGGTTCTCAAGTTAGTATGGCGTGTGGCCTCCGCTTGCGTCGATCAGCGACTGGCATCTCCTGGGCAGTAGATGCTATCAGATGTCTGATGCGCGCGATCAATAGCATTGTTTCGTAAATTTTTCGATAGACACACCATAATTGTCTGCTTGAAAATTAACTGAATTTGTTTGTGTAACCTCATCCTTTTATAGGGTTTCATTTGCGTTGGAAGTGAGTTGTGCTTACCACAAAAATCACGACTTTTCATAAACGCAACGTGAGTTATGGTAAAAATCCGTGATTAGCAATGGCAGCTACTGCGTTCTGACTATACACGAGAATAGCAAAATTCACGCTAAATTATGGACCTGATATCTTGGTGACAATTTTTGGTTTGGTTTGAGATACCAGGGAAAACATTTTTGTCATAACATATAAAAAATGAAGCATATATAAGCTATGCGTTTCTTTTTTTTGGACAGTATATTTTCTCTCAACAACGGTCAGTGTTTCATCTCCGCGATTCCTGTCTCCTCCTTTCCTCATTGTGAGCACCGTAGACACATAACGTTTTGTTTCATGTACGTATTTATGGAAAAAAAAAACAAGCTTAACTGATCTCAGTACCCAGAATATCAGTGGACATCACTAAGAGATTAAGGAATTTGTGTAACAGCATATTTTACGGGTGCAAACCCCATTATGGTTTTTGATGAAGACGCCCATGATTCAGTGTTTGTTTTTGTTGTCTGAGTAGCATTTCTGAATGACCGGCTTTGACCCGAGAAACGGACAGCACGTGATTTGGTCGGCTTAAGCTTGGTATGCGGTGACGTGTGTTAAGTAAAGGAGAGTAGCGAAATGAACGCTTGGCCGGTGCGGATGTGCTTGCTGCGGTATGATGGAGCCTTTGACTGAACCAGGAACTTTGAGAGCTGTCGACATATTTCGTGTGAAGTCTCGTTCAACTTGTTTGTCTGTGTCAGCTATATGACCCGACAGTTTGATGGCTGAGCTGAAGACTTGTGTAATAAGACATTGCTCAGTGTATTTATCATCCACTCAGTATCCTTCATCATCAAGTTCCACCCAGTAAACTTCATCTTGTCATATTGTCAGCACTGGGCTTGCTTGCTTTGTGATGTCTCGGCAGAAGAAAAAAATCCTGGGAACCATCTGAATAATGAATATTAATTCAGAGTTAGTCGTCTGTGCTGCACTAAATTCTGTTATATAGACTGTACAGCAATAGTACGGTCACATATGCAGGATTGTTCCTGGGGAAAACTAATCAGGAAGTTTTTGCGTATTATAAACAGTGGTTCTCAATCTCTTAATAGGTGGGCTGCGATGGCGTTATCAGTTTACTATTGCGTGACACCTTTTGAGTTAAAACATTTATGAGTTTATAGTACTGTGATGATGGAGATATGTTGATGGTCTGCAACTTTCATGTACTTGGAAAAGTGGCCCTTAAGTTGGCCACTTAAAGGTTGGGAGCCATTGCTTAGAAGAGTTGTGAAATATTTTGTGGTCGTTTCAGGGATTTGAAATAGAATCTGGAAATGAGGAAATCGTAATCTTCATATCATAGTGGTGGGTAGAATATACCTGAGGTTAGAGGTTGGTTTGGTGGGGGGGGGGGGGGGAACGGCAGGTTTTGGGCGCAGGTGTAGGTCGAACGATCATCCGCGGTTTCTTTGTTCCCTAATCATTTCCTCTAGGTTAACACGAACAAGATGTTTCTAGACTAGAGCCGAGTTACTGCACGTTATGGCTAGCGACGACTTAATGGCTCGAATACATTGGATCAAATCAGTGGCTGAAGACCATAACATTACTCCTAATGCTGCCTGGGCATAGAAGATTGCTAAAACAAAGCGTCTAAAAAAGGCGGGGTGGGGGAGGGGAGCAGTAAAACGTTAAAACAGCCAGATTTTGACAGAAGCCAAACTGGCTGTAGGTAAGACACACTGTGAGTCCACGGGACCTAGTGAAATACTTGTATGTGTTATTTTTATTATGTTTTAACAGTGGGGCTCCCTTATGTCGCCTTCAGAGTTCACCAGGTCTGAATCCGGAACTGACCACAGCGCATGTGCTTGATTGAAAGACAGAAATAATTATTCTCGGTTGGGGAGGGGGAATCAGTCCCGCTGGCTGGGGTGGGGAGGGGGGAATCAGTCCCGCTGGCTGGGGTGGGGAGGGGGAATCAGTCCCGCTGGCTGGGGGGAATCAGTACCGCTGGCTGGGGTGGGGAGGGGGAATCAGTCCCGCTGGCTGGGGTGGGGAGGGGGAATCAGTCCCGCTGGCTGGGGTGGGGAGGGGGAATCAGTCCCGCTGGCTGGGGTGGGGAGGGGGAATCAGTCCCGCTGGCTGGGGTGGGGAGGGGGAATCAGTCCCGCTGGCTGGGGTGGGGAGGGGGAATCAGTCCCGCTGGCTGGGGTGGGGAGGGGGAATCAGTCCGCTGGCTGGGGTGGGGAGGGGGAATCAGTCCCGCTGGCTGGGGGGAATCAGTCCGCTGGCTGGGGTGGGGGGGGGGGGTCAGTCCTGCTGAGTGGTTTGCTTTTCAGAAACCACTTTCCTTGATTTTCATTTATTACTTCGTCTCAGTCAGAGCACCGCTACTCGCAGAAGTACATGCTTGAGTACATCATTTTGAACAAAAAATTATAATGTTTACTTAATTTACAATTGTTTTACTGTGTACAGTTTTAAAGAAGAAACTTCTCGGATTGTTAAAAGTACTTTTCCTCTCTAACAGCACTCCTGAAGGCGTCCAATCAGATGTTACGACTTATATTTGTATCTTTTGATCTGTCTTAATATCTTCCCCTGCGCTATAATTCTGCATTAGTGGTATTTTCTTTTTCTTGGATATCACCACTACTTCTGTTATGTTGGTGTTTAACCCCTTTTTGTACTTTCTTTGTAACTTTGTCTAGGAGTTTTTGTAGGGTTCTCCTACTCTCTGCTATGTGCTGTCTGCTTGAAAGTGCGATATAAGCTTGTTTAGATTGCACAGATTTTAATTAACACTTAAGACTGAGTTACTTTCTTGTTTTAAATTTTTTTTTCAGTGTTTACTAAAACAAAATAAATAGTTATTCTCATACTCTTTGAATATACGAGGAGCATCCCAGTGTATGAAACGTCCATAAAAGTGATGTCAGACCAATGGGAATTTTCCATATTCTTCATCTGTAAACGCCATACCGTATGGCAACACCGTGCAGCGCCATGTAGGCGGCACCGTCAGTTAAAGATGGAAGGTCTATGGAGCATGGTCCAAATGAGAAGTTCGTTCTCTGATACGATTTCTGAACGCGAAGCAAGCGTCATCTGTGGAAATTCATGGCCATATAGTGGAAGTCTATGGAGATAGTGTGGTAAGTCAACAGCGCGTGACAAAATGGTGTGCAGAATTTCGAACCAAGCAACTGACAACTAGTGAAGTAGCGCGGAGTGGCAGAGCCACTTATCACAGTCAGACCCACTCGATACAGACAACTGACAGGAGCACCGTGACACAGGCAGAAGGTCTGAACTAGGATTGTGCGCGTTTCAAAAGCTTTGTTCTCCAACCAGCTTACTCCTTTACTGTTTTCCTTCGTTCTCTCCGTCTTTCGTTTGTTCTCTTCTCATTCGTTCTTACATTTAGCTTAGGCAACTGCTCCGTTTGTAATAATATTTGACGAACAAACGGCAAGAACAATTGTAGGATATTCCTGCTAGCCCAACTGAAAGGACGACCAATAAACATAAATATTATACAAGTAAGAACAAATGTATCCATACTACAAGAACTTAACATTGAAGAAGGATGGCTAATAAAGAGTATTAAACAGAGAAAACTTTAAATATTCTGGACACTTTAAACGTCATGATAATCTAGAGAAAACCGTCTTGGAAGGGTACATAATGGGAAAAAGAAAGAGAAGAAGACCAAGGCGAAGATGGCTGCAAGACATCGTTGATGATCTGCAAATGGATGCATCAGCAGCAGGCCATCTTGCTCACAACCGAGAGGCAATAGGAGTGCTTTTAGGGAGGCAAAGTTCCACTAGGGACATGCAAATGAATGAATGAATGAATTATACAAGTGTACGTTCCAACATCTGAAAGTTCTGAAGAAGATGTACAACTATTTTATAATGACATAGAGACATTCCTGAAACACACAAAGTCACATGAAGTTACTATAGTCATGGGAGATTTTAATGCCAAAGTTGGTAAAGGAAGAACTTCAGACATCATTGGTGACTATGGACTGGGGGAGAGGAATGACAGAGGTAGTAAATTAATTGAATGGGCAAGAATATATAGTATGGTTGTAGAAACACCTGGTTTAAACAACATCCTCGAAGACTGGCAACGTGGTGCAGCCCAGACAAAAAGACTTTTAACCAGATAGACTACGTATTAATCAACAAACGATTCCGGAATGCATTACTGACAACAAAAACCATGCCAGGAGTTAACTGCAACAGTGATCATTTCCCACTCTGTGGAAAATTAGAATAATGCTAAAGAAAGCATGCAGAAAAGTGAGAAACCAGAAACTGAATACAGAACTCCTTAAAAATGACCAAGAACTGCGAGAACAATACAAAGTTATTATAACAAATAGATACAATACAATAGCAAAGATAAATAGTATATATGAACAATGGGCAATGTTAAGAGATTCTATCTACCAAACTGTTAAGGAGATAATACTACTGAAAAAAGAAGCCCCTAAAAATAAATGGATGACAGACGACACCTTAAGACTGATTGACAAGAGGAAAAGAAGTAAAAATAACCAGTAAAAACATAGCAAGATAAATAAAGAAATGAGACGCAAATGCAGAGAAGCAAAGGAAGTGTGGTTAAAAGAACAGTGCAGACAAATAGAGGACTCCCATAATAAAGACAGCAAAAACATGCACAAACGAATTAGTTAACTCACAGGCAGGAAGACAAAACATACCACAGGATGCCTGAAATCAAAAGAAGGTAAAATGTTAATGGGAAAAGAAGACATTGTGGACAGGTGGACAGAGTATATCGGTGAGCTATATGGAGGAGAAAGACCAGAATTAACACCAGATACTGAAAACTGTGATGGACCGCCAATACTTGAAGATGAAATCATAGATGCCATCAAACACATGAAGAAAGGAAAAGCGACTGGGCCTGATAATATAACAATAGAAGAAATAAAGGCACTAGGGGAGACAGGAATAAAAATAATAACCAAGTTACTGAATGACATTTACAACAGTGGTTATATGCCCAGTGACCTGATTAAATCCACGTTTATAGCACTACCAAAGAAACCAGGTGCAAAGGAATGTGACGACCACCGGACTATAAGCCTCTCATATCACATAACGAAGCTACCTCTGAGAATAATTATGAGAAGAACAAGGAAAAAGATAAAAATGGAAATAACAGATGAACAGTTTGGATTTGTTGAAGTAAAGGGAAAACACTAACAGAAAGAGCTTTAGAAGTACAGAAAGATCTCTCCTTATGCTTCATTGATTACACCAAGGCATTTGACAAGGTGAAACATAGTGAAATTATTAAACTGCTTGAAGACATCAGTATAGATGGCAAAGACCTGTGGATTGTAAAACATCTATACTGGCAGCAAGAAGCAGCAATTCGAGTTGAAAATAGAACTGGAAAATATCAATCTATAAAACAAGAGGTGCGACAAGGATGTGTACTATCTCCAGACCTGTTTTTCTCTGTACAGCGAGAATATATTTAAGAACGATCATCACAGAACCATGCATAAAAATTGGAGGATACATATTAACAACCTTCGGTGTGCTGACGACACAGTACTGATAGCTGAGAACCAACAAGACCTGCAAAATCTCTTGGGTAAAGTCGCCAAATGAAGTGAACAGAAAGGCCTTACTTTGAACATCAAAAAGACAGAGACTATGATTATATATCTAAGAAACAGAATCCACCAGCATGCAGTATAAAATTAAATGGAACTATTCTAAAGCAGGTGCAGAAATTCAAATACCTTGGAGCAGTAATAACTTCAGATGGGAAATGCAGAACAGAAATTAGGAACAGAATAGGCCAAGCAAAGACTGCATTTCAGAGAATGAGAAACATATTAGCTAACACATCTTTATCAATGAATGTTAGAAAACGAGTCCTAAAATGCTATATTGAACCTATCTTGTTATATGGAAGTGAATCATGGACAACAGGCAGGTCTGCACAAAAATCATTGGAAGCAGCAGAAATGTGGTTTATTAGAAGAATGTTGCGAATCCCCTGGACAGCAAAAATAACTAATGAAGAATGTATGAGAAGAGCTGGAGAGACAAAAAACCTTGTCAAAAAGATAAGAGAGAGACAATGTACTTTCAAAGGACATGCAATGAGAAGAGGGGGCATTGAAAATATTATAACAACAGGAAAAATAGAAGGAAGAAGATCAAGAGGAAGACCAAGAGAAATGATACTGGACAGTCTGACGGGATGGTGTGAGAGGAGATTATCAACTGAGCTGATGGCCTGCATGAAGAATCGTGTACTCTGGAGAAGCATAATAGTCAACTTCAGTCGGCACGGCACCTGATGATGATGAACTGCTCTGTACCATAATCTTAGATTAAAACGATTCAGAGAGAAAAGCAGGGAGCCTTTCGTTATCGTAAAATGGAAAAGGCATGGCCGTAATAAATTTTCCACTTCCCTTGTTTTCCCTCCCATTATACGTACTGCGCTCCCCCCCCCCCCCCCCCCACAAACCACCACCCAAATCTTCCAGGAATCTAAGAGGACTCGTTTATTAGAACGTTTATATCACAAGATAAACAAATAAATAACAGTAGCAGTCAAGTGCTGTGAAAGCCACCACAGATTTGTTTCGTCGCAGTTACGTACTTTCCGTAGGGATAATTCCCCCCGGCTGCGTTTTATCCTGTTTTAACGTCATCGAGCAAGCCATTCAATACGTGTCAGTGCTCTCGCTCATTGGTTGACACTTGCTGTCACAATCGCTGTCATCGCTAGCTTCCTTTCCCCGTGTGAATCGAAACGTTTACAACGGTGGGCCTGTTAATAAAGCTGTTCCTGCTTTTCTTTTTAAACGGCCGTAGCAGCTTCCTCTCTCCGCCCCACCACAGTTTATTACTATTTTAAAATACGGTTCGTTCGCTGCTTCTTGTTCTTGAGAGCGAGAGTGGGGGAGAGAACCAGCGAACGGAGTGGTATGAGACAAGAGTCAGTAAGAAAACGTTCCCCCCTCCTTTGCTGTGTATTGTTAACACAAATGAAATGGCGAATGTGGGATAAGGGTTGGGGGGAGAGTTTGAAGCGAAACGATTGGTTCCATATGAGGTGTCGATACAGAACTGGCCACGTTAATTCAAATCTGCACAATTTTTAGATAACACGAGTCTCGCAGGGCGTACTTCTGCCACCGTGCCACGTCCCCGGCCATTTGTCTGCTTGCAGGCGGTCAGTCTTTTGTTCCAGTGAAGTCATTCACATGCATGTCGGCGTGTGTCACAAGAGTTTGGGTATTTCGACGTGCACTGGTTTTGAGAGAGAGAGAGAGGGGGGGGGGGGGCTTATGTGTGTGTGACTAAGGTGCCATTCCAGGCACGTCGTTTAGGTAACTTGTATCATTTGAGTTGGCTTTCCAGTTAGTGGGACGCACAATTGTGACTCTCAGGACTGTGTACAGTTGGTGCTATAGTTATAGAGAGTGCTTTTTGTATGTAGTTTAAGCCCTCGCGTGTTTTGGTGCATAGCTTTCATGCTGTGCATGTACTTAAGATGCACGTGTTAACATATTTATACACATGAATATACTGTTCTGTTTGATGAAGTGAATTTTATTGATCGGTCGGCAGACATACCCATACTAGTTCAGAAGAAGGGTTTCGTTGAGTGAACTGTGTGATTGTGCTTAATTCTCTGCATTGAATGAACATCGCTGGTGTGATTCCGCTGGATCAGAGTAGTTAGTGCACCGCTACCATTATTCGCTGCTGTTCATTTTAACAGAGACATTATGTTCCAACAAATGTTGCATATTTTATTTTGTATAATATGGTCTATTCACGCACAAATTTACACGCTTACTGCGCATAAAACGTGTTTGTTTACGAGCTTTAAAAAATATAATACTTTAATAAAATATCAGTCAGTCATTTGCATGTCCCTTTCCGGAACTTTGCTTCCCTAACAGCCTCTCCTGTAGGCCTCTTGGTTGTAAGCAAGATGGCCTGCTGCTGATACATCCATTTGCAGATTGTCAACGATGTCTTGCAGCCATCTTCGCCTTGGTCTTCCTCTCTTTCTTTTTCCTTTTATGTACCCTTCCAATACGGTCTTCTCTGAATTCTCATGACGTTTAATGTGTCCAAAATATTTAATTCTTCTAATCGTCATTAGAGTCCCCGTGTATCAAAACTACATTGTTTGTCTCTTGTGACTGTATGTAATCCGTGTCCCTATATTTAATTCTTTACATTTTATTAATTCTGTATATTTAGTTCTCTGTATTTTACAAATATATCCATACTACAAGAACTTAATATTGAAGAAGGTTGGCTAGTAAGCAGGATTAAACTGAGAAAACTTAAGATTCTGCCTGCAAACCATACTACATAGTTAGTAAACATTATTGTCAAAATCTCAGTCACATTTCTCTATGCTTTCAACTTTATACTGTTTCATCTGTTTAAAAATGAACATTTCCAGTTGTTATCATTGGTTGGTAGATGGGTCTGGGAATCGTGACCTAGAGGGGCTCACCCCAGCTTAGAGCATTAGAAGTTAAGTTTAAAGGGCAGAAACGCTCGCCTGAAGGGAAAGGGAGGGGATAGTTCTCTGATGAGCTGAGTTGTTTTGTTTTCGTTATCAAGTTTCCTGCCTACATGCTATATCTGGTTTATTTATATTTTCCATTTTATAAGAAGAAAATTATGGACTCTTCCAGCGTCTCGTCGCGAATAGACGGAAGAACTAGTTAACGAAGATTGATTTTGAGAAAACAAAACTCGTAGCTGGAAAGGCACAGTATACTGTTTTAAACCGGATACTCTCTGTACAAGATGGATCGACTGAAAAGTTTCGGCTATTTTTAGTGCGGGTGAAAAGCCCCATGGAAGTTTGTTTTGTAATACAATAGCCGGTCACGCCATGTGCTGACAAGACGAACACGACCTTCCTACAACAGAGGGCGGAGCTAAATTTAAAATGACTCAAGTTGAATGTGATAAGATCTTTTATTTATAATGCACTTTCCAGCATTTTCGCCTAAGTTTGTCATTGAACGAGGATGGTATTTTCGCTCATCCGCAGCAGGCTTTCTTGAAAATGTTTTTCAGGAGTGAATTAATTAGCGTCCAGCAGTTTGCTGGTTTCAGTGTGTAGACCTTCCTGTTTTTATGTACTCCATTCTTTTGTGCTGGGTTTATCTGTCGCGGAGGTAATCATTGGAATGGATAGAAAACACGGCTTCACCGTGAAGATATTTGGAGTTACCTGCTGGCGCGTAGACCTGCGCGGAAAAAGCATTCTTTAATTAGTGGTTGTAGCTAACATTAGATAAGTTATCTTTGTGTAGAAATGCAAGTTGCGGGTGGGAAGATTGTTTACAGTTTTCAGTAACCTTTTTTGTTAGTAAGTGCCAGTGATACTTAGATCGGCGTTTCCTGTGAGTCAAACAGAAGTAATACTTATCGTTTCTTCTTCTTTTCCGAGCCATTAATTAAGGTTCATTGCAGATAAAGTTCACCTCAATTCCTCTCTATTCCTAATCTCTCCCTAGTTGGTGACACCGATTTCCTTTATATCCTCTTCTATTTTGTTGTCTTTCTGTCTGTCTTGGTCTTATTTCCTTCATCTCTTGTACATACATAATTTTCATTTGTCTGTTCTCTTCCACTCTTTCTACAGCCAGCATAATCTGTCTAGTTTCAAGACATTTATAATTCGTTGGGATTTAAATCCCTGTTCAGTTCAGTGTTCTTTCTAGATCTCCATTTTTCACATTGGCATCCTTTATGGGCCCAAAAACTCTTCTTAGGATCTTGCTGTCAGAGATCTACTATTGTTGTTCATCTTTCTTTGTTGCATCTTTCTGATCCAAACATGACGGGTGGTCGTATTATAATTATGTAGTTTGTTATTTTGGTGTTTTATATTTTAACAAATGTTGCAGGACGAAGTAATTTTTGTTCCCTCCCTGTACTCTTTTAATTTGTATTAAGTCACTCCATTTTTTTTTCATATAAATAACATATAAGGACACCGTTTCACTATATTTTCTCAAGTACAGTGGAATTTAAAGCACAGATTACTTACAAAATACATGTGCCCTAGGTTCCAAGGACTGTTATAGCCGGAGGTGGGGTGGGGGATACGCTCTCCGCTCCAGTGCCGTGCGTCTCAAATAGCCTCTGACAGTCAAGTCCAGCTCCTGGCCTTCTCGTGACAGAACTGTTCAGACTGACAGGAGAAGGGGCGAAGGTAATCTGGCGCCTGAAAACCAGACGTTTCGAGGAGATGAGAGGCATGTTTGGTAGCTCATCTACCGCTGCTGGCGAGATTCTTCAGCTGCCGCGCGTGGAGTGAAACTCCTCCCGGCCAGTGAAGCTACTCATGCCACGGCACCTCTGCTCTAGAGGCCGGTCACGTCCGATATACATCCATACTGGTGAAGTATGCCTAAAACGGCATAAACCAGGGGTGAAACTTGATGGCTACTCATGTCACGGTACCTCCACTCTAGAGGCCGTTCACGTCATAAACACTCTCATACTGGGATAATATGCCTAAACCGGCTCAATCCAGGGGTGAAACTTAACTAGTGGCGAGGATTCGTCCTCCTGGACAAAAGCTCCGCCCTGGTCACAACTAGAAAGGGTAGCGGCCACGACCACAAAATGCTGAAGTCGGAGACACTGGACCAGTGCAGTCTAGATAGGCAACCACCTCTCACCCAGCGGGGATGTATGCATATCCTAATCACGCTGAGGTTTTCCGGTGAGAAAGTCCAACGCTGGACTGGATGACCACCTCTCACCCGGCTGGGATATACTGATATCCAAAACACGTTGAGGTTTTCCAGTGAGATAGTCCAACTCTAGATTAAACTGGTGGAACGAAAACCATGGTGTCACGCAATCCCGCTTCTGAGACCCACCAAGAATACAGGCTCAAGCCTTGCGATACTCTGAACCTCTTGTAGTCTTCTTGTGGACCTCGTGTGGTCCTTTCTGGGACCACGGGACGTATCGAGGACCACAGGAGTAAATTCAGGAGGATCACAGGGCGGTCTTGGTAGTAGAAATGAACGAAGAAGAAGAAGATGACATGTGCCCTAGGAATTATTACAAGGAATATATCACTGCAAACAATCTTTTCTCATTATTCAACACAAAAAGTAGTCAGCTGTTATTCACTGAGAATAATATAATAATATATTGTATTTGAAAAAAAAATGTGTTCCTCTTTATTCAACCTTCAGAAATACTCCTTATGACTGTTTTACTCAGTTATGAAAGAATATAGGAGTGTGAGCATTTTTAATCTTTCTTCCCCCCCCCCCCCCGGAAAATACCATAGTTAAGCAGAAGTAGAAGTTGCAGTAGTTTTTGCTCCATGTTATTTAAAAATCTGTAGTCTGTTGTGTTACACCTCTAGAAATAACAAACTCTTGTGTGATATTTTCAACGGAAAGACTTACAAATTCAGATGGTCGTGAAAAGACCTTTACTGAGTGTGTCTGTCACAGAAAAATCTTTTTTTAAGAATTTCACAATCTAGAAAAGTCAGTTTGTGTTAAGTTGCAACGCTAGACGCCATGAGACAGTCACGTGCAGCTGTGAGGATTTATGAAGATGAAAATGCCAATGGTGAAGAGGGTAAGAACATGGCAAATTTTTCCATTACCATAGTATACTATACTGATCTGTCAGGAAGAGACTTAAGAGCAAAACATATCCCATGCTTGTTTGTTAATCAGTTATTTGGAGCAAAATCAAGAAAAAACCCCCCACAGCCCAAATTGTAGATACTGCCGTAATGAGGAGGAAACAAACATTTCTTACTTAAATCTGCTAAACTAGATAAAAGCTGCTTCCAAGAAAGCCTACAATTCAAAACTGTCCATATGCAAGGCTGAACAACCAAAAAGGACAGCCAGGTTCTTCAACATAGAATACGCTTCTAAGAGCTTCTAGTTCACAGCAGTAGGAGGAATCTGCTACCACAGTCAGGTACTCAGGGCAGCAGAAGCAGTAACATATACCATATTTCTGTGAATAATTACCCCTGGCACAACATTGTCACAGTGATTCTGCATTTATTCACAAAATTCCAGTTACAGTTCTGCAGCATCAGTATTTACCATAGTGTACAACTGACAGCAGAAAGACAGAGATGATATACTGACCTAGTGTTCAGAACCCAGTGTACGAGGCATGCGTTTATTCAAAACATGACTCCATTTTAAAAAACCACCCACGCGCAGCATTAAAATGAGGCATAAAACTGTTTCAGACCCCGCATTTAATCAGGGTTGTGCAGTATATTCATTTTCATTCCTTGTTTGGGTCAGGTCCTCAAGTCATTAGTTTTTTAGCTGGTGATGTTGACTATCATATTTCACCATTTTGTGTATTTCTGATCAGAAGCCATTTGGTCAGCAGACAGCAGCAGTTAATCTCCGTTGAACTCTTGTACTTTGTAACTGTTCAGTCCTGTTTTTTGTTTTTATCTTTTCAGTTATTGTCTTTCCTTTTTTTTTTGTTTTGTTTTGTTTTCATCAGTGCAGACCTTATCTATTCTTCTACGTCATTGTTTCTTAGCTTACAGTAATGAGGGTCTCAGACACAGGCTTTACAAGGCAAATTTGTCTGCCAAAGTCATTTAAATGTTCTTTTTTTAAAAATCTTTTAGATATTTGAAATTGCACTCTGTGTCCATTTATTTCTGATATGTAATGTTTGTTATGCAGTTTTTGTGTGCTTATTTTAATCTAAGTGCCATGCCAGGTGGTGTAGGCAGTCATTTCTCTTCACAGTTTCCTGTCTTTTGTGTTGATTATGAGATCGGTGACTTTCTTCTTAGCCACACTTACAGCCCATCCAGTAACTTCTCTCTCTGTCTTCCTCTGTCTCTTCTTCCCTCAATTTTTCCAGTTGCCACAGGGTGTTCCAGTTTTCCTCTTCTCAGGAAATGTCCTATAAATCTCGCTTGTCTGCCTCTGATCTTTGCTATAATTTGCCTTTTAACTCCAGCCTCTTTTAAGACTTCTTCATTTGTCTTCTTATCTGTCCATGGTACCTTTCCTTCTTATAAACCACATCTCCATGGCCTCCATTTCTCGCTGTACTCTCTTATTCATAGACCATGCTTCACATCCATAAAACAAAATTGGCTTGATGTAACATTTAAGTACTCAGAATCTTGTTTCCATTGATATGGATCTGTTACACAAGATGTTTCTCATTGTCTGGATTGCTGACTTGGCCTGAACATGTCTGCTTTTTATTTCATTGTGACATTTCCCATCAGTTATAATTGTTCCTAAGTATTTGAATCTATTAACTTGTTTCAGGTTTGTGCCATCGATGGTAATGCTACACTTTGGTGGTATTTTCTTTTGAGATGACCATCAGTTCAGTCTTCTTTTTGTTCAGGCTGAGACCTTTACTTTTACTTTCATGAACCACAATGTCCAGAAGAGCCTGTACCTCCCCTTCACTTTTAGAAATAGAACTGTGTTGTTTGCATATGTTAAGTTATTAAGGTTGTACCCACCAGTTGATATTCCTGGCAAGCTCTCTATATTTCTCGTTATGTTTTCGCTGTGCAAGGAAAAGAGGTCAGGAGATAAAACACATCCTTGTCTCACTCCCAGTTTTATGTCTTGGAATGCTCCAATTTGCTTCTCATCTCTCATTGCTGCCATTATATATTTTTGATAAGTTTCAGATCTTTCCCATCTATGTTGATGTCTTCTAGCATTCTTATAATTTCTGTGTGTCTCACTTTATTGAATGCTTTACAGTAGTCTATGAAGCATAAGTATAGATCCATCTTTACTTCTTTTGATCTCTCCATCAATGTTCTCATTATACAAGAGGTGTTCAGAAAGTAATGCACCATATAATTTTTCTCAGGAGCTGTTTATTCAAAAAGCATGAAATTTATACACAGTATACATAGATATGTCATGTAAACATTGATATTATTCAACATAATCCCCATCAACTTCTATGGCTTTACGCAAGTGCAAAACAAGTGCACGTATTCCTAGCCCATACCATATTTTATCTTGATTATGTAGCCATTTCTTCACTGCATGAATCCCTCCTTTGTCATCTTCAAATCTTACTTCTCGAAGTTCGTCTTTAAGTGAACCAAACAGATGGAAATAAGAGGGTGCCAAATCGGGACTATAGGGTGGATGGGGTAGTACAGTCCAATCCAATTTGGTGATTGCTTCCCGGGTTGCCAGACTTGTGTGAGGGCACGCATTGTCATGAAGGAGAAGCAGGTCTGCTGGATTCTTGTGCAGCCAAAATCTGTGAAAACATTGAGTTTTTTCAATGTCTTAATGTAAGCATGTGAATTGATTGTCTCTCCTCTTGGCATAACATCCACAAGAATCACACCTTCAATGTCCCAAAAGACAGTGATCATAACCTTTCCAGCTGCTTATACCGCAAGTTGCTAAAATGTTCTATTTAAACAGTTAGGACAGCCATATTCTTTGGCTGGTTGTGGTGCAATTTGGTTCACACAATTGGCACATGCCATATTTAAAGTTTGCAAAATTTCATGCTTCTGTCTTCATTATTAGCTGAAAAAAACCGATGTGGTGCAGTACTTTATGAATGCCCCTCGTATATATGACATTACTTGTACCTTTTCCTTCGACGAAGCCGCACTGCTCTTCGGTGATTTCTGGTTTTATTTTGCTTCTGACTCTTCTCATAACAGTACGAAGCAGGATTTTGGTAACATGGCTCATAAGACTGATGGTTTGATGGTCTTCATATTCAACTGCACCTTGTTTCTTTGGTAAGGCAATGATGGTCTGATGGGACATAGTTACTGTTATAGGTGTCATTCAGCAATCTGGTAATTATTTCTATACCAAGCTCTCCAAATGCTTCAATTCTTCCTTAGTGATTTTATCTGGTCCTGGTGCTTTGTTGTTCTTCATGTGTTTGCTTCTTCCACTTCTGTTTTTAATATGTGAGGCCCTTCATTATTATTTCATTTATCTATTTCGCTTCTGTTGTCCTCATAGAGTTCTCTAATGTATTCACTCCATCTTGCCATTATTTCATCTCTGTCCTTTATTGCATGCCCCTCCTGTGACGTCAGGCAATCAGTCTTGTGGTGTTTCCTTTTATTTGTTAACTCCTTTATTTGTTTGTACATATCTCTTGTGTTTCCGTGATGGTGGGTTTCTATTTCACTACATTTCTTATTTAGTCACTCCTCTTTAGCTTTATTGCATTTGTGTCTTATTTCTTTATTTATTTATTCATCTTTATCTTCCTTAAGACTTCTTCTCTGATCCATTAGTTGCAAATTTCTTCTGTCATCCACCCCTGTTTAGGAGATTTTTATAGATGTTTGTTGAATAGTCTTTGAGCATATTCCATTGAATATGATATTGCATATTTTAGATAGTTTGCTTTTTCACTCATCAGTTCATATGCTGTCATTTCTTCAGTGAAATTTTTTTTACACAGGTTTATTTTGTTAACCTCATTAGTTTAACAGATCCATTCCTGTCCCAGCACCTGACTTCAGGTGATTGAAAATATGACACAGAAATAACAGAAGACTGGATGACTAATGTGACACAGAAATAACAGAGGACTGTGGATGACTAATGTGACACAGAAATAACAGAGACCAGGCATGACTAATGTGACATAGAAATAACAGAAGGCTGGGGATGACTAACAAGTCATATTACAAAAAGTACTAAGAACCATTAATTTGAGAGTTCGGAATAAAATAGAATTTAAATCGCAGAAGTAGTTGGTTTTGTTCAAGGGGAAAAAAAAGCACTTTTTGTATTAAAAGCTATAATCAGTGATTGCATTAGGATTTTAAAAAATCACCTTGCATGAAGTTCTTTCTGAAATATCAATTTCCTCAATAACACTGTTCAGTACTATATACTTTTTTTGTTTTTTTTAGATGTAAAATTATACAAGCTTTACAAACAGCAGAAAGGGAATGTTCACATGAATTCTTTTCCTCATCTTATTTGCGCAAGATTTAATCATTACAAAATGCTCGCGTTCTGAACCAAAGTCAAAGCTGGCTGGTTCTCATCCTTGCAAATTGAGCATCATCATCATCTTACTGACCTGATTAACCTCCAGTTGATTTTGTTGTATGCTTTGCTACTAGGTTTTTAATAATATAAATCTGTTACAGTAACCAGCAACCTCCAAAAGTTTAGATTCTTCACCTTTTTTGATGAGTAATTTATCAGTAATTGCTGGTTAACATCATCACTGTATAATCTTGTCTTGTCTTGTAACTGCAGGCTGATGTTCTTTTGTAGCCGATGTTGTGAAGGTGTTGAGGCACAACATCGTATCCGTGTGGGAGCAGGTTACGGCGGTTATTTTTTTCAGTCCCTGAGTGCAGCTGAAAAACAGGAGGTGTGCAGTACTTTTTTAGCAGACTCCACCACCATGGGGACTATGGTGATCCCTGCCCCCATTAGTCAGACTAGGCTTGTTACTTGGGGTACCAACGGAGAGGTGGGACAGGGTCTTGGTCAGCTATGGTTTGCTAACCTTGACACTAGCATATCAGCTATAGATTGCCTAATTGGACAATGTCTCTCTCCCCCCCCCCCCCACTGTATTATAGAATGAGTTCTAAAAGTAAACAAAGATTCATGCTTGTGGTTTATTTATTGCACAAAAGCATATGACGGATGATATATAAATGCTGGAAAAACTTAATATAGATGGTAAAGATATGAGAAATATTAAGAATATGTTCTTGGAATTGGCTAGCAGCAGTAAGAGTGAACAATGACAGGTGAGTATCATGATATAAAATGAGAAATGAGACAAGGGCGTATACTGTCACCTGATCTACTTTCATTATACGGTGAAAGCATCATGAGAGACATTAAAAACTTGAACAAAAATAGGAGGCCAGAATATAAACAGCTTGAGAAATGTGAATGGCATTGGTCTAATAGTGAAAGCATTTTGCAGGAACTAATGAGCAAGATTATTAAAGAGAACAGTAAAAGAGGTTCAGAGCTAAACAGTAACAAGACAGAAATAATAGTAATGCCAAAATGAGCAAACCATTCTGAAGTGCAACATCCTTTCAAATGAGAAGACACTGACACAGGTAAATAAACTCTGTTATCTTGAAGCAACAGTAACAGCTGATGGCAAGTGTACAATTGAGACAGATCACAGTAATCAAAAGAAGGTATTTATGACATAAAAATGTTAACAGATAAGATGTTCCTAAAAGTGAATGAGGAAAAAAGTAATATAATACTGTATAGAATTAATATTGCAGCATATTGGGAAACATGGACAGTTAATAAAAAGATGGCAAAGAAACTGGAAACAGTAGAGATGTGGTTTTGGAGAAAGATGTAACAAATACCATGGACAGACAGAAAAAAAAAATGAGGTCCACAGAGAAATTTCAGAATGACAGTAACTGATTAAAATTATAAGAAAAAAAAATAGTCAAAATTTCTTGGTTATACCATGAGAAGGCAGAAGTTAGAGAATTCAGCAGTGACCAGAAAATTTAAGGGAAAAAGAAGGGGAGGAAGGCCAAGAGAAAAATATCTCAGTGGACTGACCAAGTGGCATGGAGAAAGAAAAACATTTGTATTAATCAGAAACACCAAGGATTGTACAAGATGGAGAAGCATGATTGTCAGCCCTATCCAGCATGGCACATAATAATTTTTTAAAAAATCTAAACTAGCTTTGACATACTGATTTCTAAGAATGCACAAAAAGGATATTGAAAAAAAGTCAGCCAGTGGCAAAAGAGAAAAAAGAATGACATTTATGTTGCTCTGATGAACATCATCAGGTTATAAAGAGGATTGCATGTCTAGTTACATCAAGTGGATCAGAGTGACAGCACAGTTATCAGGACCAGTGAGCCAGAGCTGGCCGAGCCCCTCATCTCAACTCTGTTTTGGTGCTCCGAGCGGTTTAGCCTTGCTGATATAAGAGATAGAGTTTATCATGGTCTCCTTGCGGAAAAGTTCACTTTCTGGGTCCATCTCTGGTCTTAAGTGAGTCACCATAAGCTGTTTCCAATCCATCTGTGTGCATGTGTTCCATCTCCTCCTTACTGTCAAGTTTGCATCTTCAGGGAGATCAAACAACAATGTATCATCAAGGCAGGGGACAGTGGACAGAAATTCTGTAGCCTGCAATCAGATATCACAACCACGAACATAACCAGACAAGCTGTCACCTGGAATCCCCAGGGAAAAAAGGAAATGAGGAAAATCTAGAAACACCTGGTGAAGGAGTCTTGAAGCAGAGATAATAAAGATCAACTATGGCTGGAGACATACAGAAACAGCCTGGGACAGAAATAAATGGAAAGCACTTGTTGATGGCCTATGCCGCAGATTGGGGTAAAGAAGGCAAGGAAAGGATAAGATAGCACAAGATGATGAAGGCTATTGATTTCTGACTCAATGAACAAGAATGGGTTATGTCAGAATACTCATTCCATAGTATCGGTTTGATTAACTGAAAGCTTGGATAATTGAGTTTCAAATAATGAATTCTGTTGTATTTGTAGTGTTTTCAAAACTCAGCATATTCCTGTTTAATACTTTCTTTAAGATATAAGTTTATTTCTACAGTAAACTCCGAGGTAAACACTCGAAGGATAGCTAATGTGGAGCAGTGTTTTGGCTCTTCAGGACAGGTGAGCACATACATATATATATATTTTTTTTTTTTCATCCAGTGTTTGTCCTTAGTTTCTCTTACATCTCGACCTGGAACTAATGCATTCATTCTTATCTTTATTTTGAGTTACTACACTTTTTTCTACACCTTTCAAATAGTGAGTTTTTTTTTGTTTTTTTCACAATAACCATTTATCAACAAAAGGATTGTAAGTGATGTTAATGTGGGCAGGACAGTTTTGTAAATCAGTGTGGTTTAGATAGTAAAAGCCTCTTGTCATATCAGCAACAGCAGAACACTAATTAACTGAAATGATTAATGGAAGTAGATACTCAGATATGTAGGGTAAATCAAAGAGAAGCACTAATATTATTTGCTGTAATACGAGCTGTGAGAAGTAATTGGTGGTGCTCTAGTGTAGGGGGGGGGGAGAGTATCAGAATATAAGGTGTGAAAGTTTCATTTGCAGTTTTCTTTCAGGTAGAATTCATTTTATCCCAGCTGGTGACACACCAGGTCGTCCACAAGACAAAGAGGACATTTAACTGTTAATAGAGGCCAGTTTAGTGGGCATAACATCTCTTGATGAGGTTGAAAAGCTCGCCAAAGGCAGGAAAACTTGGCAAACTACCATGCGAACCCTATGTGACGTTTAATGGCACTGGAAGGATGTAAAATGTAAGGTGACACAGCTACAGTGAAAGTATATTGCACCTTTTTATGTGTCATTTTACAAAGAACAAAGTGTTTTTGAGTAATTGACAGAATAGATTCTAAGTGAAACACTCACAGCAACATGTGATCATCACCATTTATACAAACCGTATTAAAACAAACAACAGTTATGTACTCCTTTTGACTTGTTCAGGGTGCATGGATAATTCTAAATAACTCATTTGGATAATTGAATTAGAGTGTGAATAACCAAATCATATGATTTCTCAAATTGAAAACAATAATTTGTCTTTCATCTGTCGTTGCTTTTAGTCCACCAGGCTGTGAAAATAGACACTCAGCACATTGTGTTGAGGAAAATTACTCCCAAAAATGGAGAATATCTGCCTGCTTTTAAAAAAAAAAAAAATTAAATTCTCTGAATTACATTGGAAATATCCCGACACATGGCTGTCGGATAGTGAAAAGAAACTAGACTGTCACTTGTGTCTCCAGGTCCATGAATTCAGGACTGCATTCAAGTCCTCAGTTTGTCCAAAATTGAAAGAAGAAAAAAAAACCCATTGTTCTGAACCTCACAAAGTTTTTATAGCATTCTTCAGTGACATTAATGAATATTATAGTTACACTAAAAATACATAATAGGCACTTGAAAATGTGAAAATGTTAAATATGAAAAAAATGGGTAAATCTTCTTCTTTGTTCACTTCTACCACCAAGATCGCCCAATGATCCTACTGAATTTACTCCTGTGGTCCGAGAGGACCACAGTAGGTTCAGAATATTGCAAGGAGGACCACAGTAGGTTCAGAATATCGCAGGGTTTGGGCCTGTATTCTCGGTGGGTCACAGAAGCGGGATTGCGTGACACTGTGGTTTTTGTTGCACCAGTTTAATCTAGAGTTGGACTTTCTCACCGGAAAATCTCGACGTGTTTTGGATATCGGTATATCCCAGCCAGGTGAGAGGTGGTTGCCCATCCAGTCCAGCATTGGATTTTCTCACTGGAAAACATCAGCATAATTAGGATACTCATATCCCCATCGGGTGAGAGGTGGTTGCCTATCTAGACTGCACTGGTCTAGTGTCTCCGACTTCAGCATTTTGTGGTCGTGGCCGCTGCCCTTCCTAGTTGTGACCAGGACAGAGCTTTTGTCCGGGAGGACGAATCCTCGCTACTAGTAAGTTTCACCCCTGGGTTGAGCTGGTTTAGGCGTATTATCCCAATATGGGCGTATTTAGGACGTGACCAACCTCTAGAGCGGAGGTACAGTGACATGAATAGTCATCAAGTTTCACCCCTGGGTTAAGCCAGTTTAGGCATATTTCACCAGTTTGGGTGTATATAGGACGTGGCCAGCCTCTAGAGCAGAGGTGCCGTGGTATGAGTAGCTCTCGCCACGAGACTACCAGTTGTTTATCTTCCTTTCATTTGTTTTAGTGTAAAATGGTGTACAGTCATGCATATATCCAATTTTTCACACCACCTCATTGTCTTTAACAGATTTTGATAGCCTCATTGTTGGTTTTTTTCTCCCCATTATGTCACAGTTTGTTATCAGTGTGATACGAAAAAAATGTTTATCCTTCTTTGTATGTAATATACAGAATATCTGCATACAGACGTGCTATCAGGTCAAGATTTTTGCTCTGTCCATTAATAATTACTCAGATTGGAGATGACAGTAGCTGATATCAGGACTTTCTTCATACCATAGGGCACATACAAGAAAATGGTGTCCCACCATCAAGCTATATATATCCTGTCAGTAATCTCCACTGCTGCACAGAAATTATCAATTCCTACACCATTTGCCAACATTTTGAATTACCTGCATGGAAAGTCAAAATTATTCTATTAAAAAACACAGAGTGATTATAACAGTTATCAAGGCTGATAAACAGAAAGCTGGCCAAAATCTTGACCCACATCACCATTGGTGCTCCTAATAAGAGGCTTTACTCGTACCTGAGTAATAAGGGAGAGCTTTCAATGGATCCTCGTCAGAGAGGTTAACTTTTTTTGGGTTCACTATGGGTTTCCCAGTAGGTGGTTAGAAAAAAAAAAAAAGAAGGTAACCCTGTCATGCATTAGAGGCACATAGGGATATGATGTTAGTGCCTATAATTGCCTTGACCTATCACTATGCTAAAGGGTGATGTGATCATCATCATGCCTGGCATCATTCCTTCCCCAACTCCAGAAAAATCAGGTACCTCTTTCTACAGTTGGGTGACTGGGGCACCTCCAGCCAGATTAACACCCCCCCAACCCCCAAAATGTTCACCATGAGAGGCTAACCACTTTGCCATTCAGCTAATCCTAGTCCAATACAGTGCCAGCACAGCAGATTGCTGCCAAGAGCATCCTCCTTTCAGCTCCAGGAAGATTAAAAGCACAGAAGTTACAGTTCATCACACATGTTTGTGTGGTACTCAGGCTGAATGAAATAGCAATCAGCAGCCTATGGCTGACAGCTTGCATCACGGGTGGTGAACCATAGTAGGCCGAAACCTTGTTGTGCCTCCCAGCGATGCCCCCTGGAAACAGACAGGCAGTCTGGCCAAGTGAATAGGATGGCAGTTAAAAGATGAGAACCCCAGTCCCCCCAAAATGTCAGGCAGAAGTCAGATGTGTTGAGCCAAAAGGCGCACAAAGGCGACACAATACAACACCCTTTTGAGGGTGAACAATGAAGAAGATGAAGTTGTTTGTATAATATAGGTGTTATTTTATGTTATTATATAAATTTTTCTTGTAAGTTTTTACTTCTGTTGGTTGTGTTTTTTATAATATTGATGGTTTTGGGTTTTTTTTTCCCCCACTGCTTTCCTCGTTGACTGCTTGTCATAGCCTCTTAGTATTCCTGGAAGAGTTCTTGTTGGAGAAGGTGTCTTAACAAAAATATGTCGCAAGAAGGCAAAACCCAGACAGTTCTTCTTGTTTAATGATGTCCTGGTGTACGGCAACATAATCATCCATAAGAAAAAGGTAGAGTATGCTGCTGTTTCAGACATCTCAGATGATGCATGTTTGTTGTTTTTCATGTAAAGGAAGATTGTTTTTAAGAGGAGACTGTGGAAAAAGCTTTTTCATGATTTGAAGGGGCAACAGTAAAAATAACAATGTTCCAATGTAAAGATTGATGTTGAAAGGAGATTAATATGACCAGTACATACTTGATTGTCATCACATAATCATTCACATGAAGATGACTGTGTATTTTAAATGGGTATTGATATTGAAGTTGAAAGTATAGAACACATAGGAAGAAGATGGATGGGTAACATGGATTTGTATTGGAAGGAAATGAAAACAGTAGAACTGTGGTTTTTAAAAAAAAATGTTTTGTGTGTGTAAAGGGGGGGGGGGGTATGCTGCCCCTTGCATTCTGAACCACTTTCACCTAGTGCCTCACACATCTTTTTTCATTTAATTGCTTCTGATGCCCCTACCTTGATCTTTCCATGGCCACAAAGGGGGTCATATCTTTTGAATTAGAAACCAAGGCATATTGTAAACCCTTCAGAGTAGTAGGTAACGGCATGTGCGTGTATGAAATATGACATGACAGTCGAAACAAAAAAGTAATAATTTAGCCTGAGTGATGGAGCCTTGAATTCATACAGTCATTGGTTCCATGTAACAAGTGATACATGTTAACTACAGATGGTATCTGCAGTCTACGTAGCAACGGCAATTTTATTCTTACAGAAAAGTCCCATGATGATCCTACATGCGAAGTTATCTTGCTTGCTAGATTACAGAGATAGAATTGTCAGTCTTTGCACCATAGGTTATGTCTCATAAAAGTTGTCAGTGTCTGTACCTTCAGCCAGTTTTTTAGAATAATCAGTATTTGCACCTTTTTCCAATATTGTAGAATTGTCAGCATTTACACCTGCAGCTATTGTCCTAAAATTGTCAGCATTTACACCTTCGACTAATGTCTTAAAATTTTCAGAATTTTACACCTTCAGCTAATGTCTTAAAATTTTCAGTCTTTACATCCACAGCTGATGTCATAGAATTTTCAGTCTTTATCCCCTCAGTTTTTCTGTCTTTATGTCCTCAGTTTATACCATAGAATTGTCAGTCTTTATACTTTTAAGTTAATTATAATTGTGAGTTTTCACATTGTTAATGTCTTTTTTTTTGCATTTAAATTTAAAATATCTTCTTGCAAATGATTGACTAGTTTATATTTAAATGATTTTTCTTTTATTAATTAAAAGAAGTTAGTTTCTTTGAGTACTAGTAAACTGCCTTATTGATCAGTATTTTGATTCTGCTGTTGTCAGGGTTTTTTAAAATTTATTTCAGTATAATAAACAACATATTTTACACCTCGAAGATGTGAAGTTGGAGAATGTCAATGACGAAGGCAGTAAGTTTTTTTTTTTTTTTTTAACCTTTCTCAAATGTCAATTTTTGCATGATATATTCCTTATCCTCCTTTTCTCCATCTTTTCCCTTATCTTTCACTTCATCCTTTTTATTATCTTTCACCTTCCTCTTCTCCTTTTCTCCATCCTTTCCCTTATCTTTCACTTCATCTTTATATTTCACCTTCCTCTTCTCCTTTTCTCCATTCTTTCCCTTATCTTTCACTTCATCTTTATATTTCACCTTCCTCTTCTCCTTTTCTCCATTCTTTCCCTTATCTTTCACTTCATCCTTCTTATCTATCACCTTCCTCTTCCCCTTTTCTCCATCTTTTCCCTTATCTTTCACTTTATCCTTCTTATCTTATCACCTTCCTCTTCCCCTTTTCTCCATCTTTTCCCTTATCTTTCACTTCATCCTTCTTATCTTTCACCTTTCTCTTCTCCTTTTCTCCATCTTTTCCCTTATCTTTCACTTCATCCTTCTTATCTTTCACCTTTCTCTTCTCCTTTTCTCCATCTTTTCCCTTATCTTTCACTTCATCCTTCTTATCTTTCACCATCCTCTTCTCCTTTTCTCCATCTTTTCCCTTATCTTTCACTTCATCATTCTTATCTTTCACCTTCCTCTTCTCCTTTTTCTCCATCTTTTCCCTTATGTTTCTCTTCATCCATCTTGTCCTTCATTTTCTCCATTTTCTTCTCCTTCTCCTAGTCTTTATCTTCATTCTTATCCTCCTAATCTTTATCCACAAACCATATCTTCCTTGCCTTTCCTCAGATTTTGAATTCTTTTCTTGCTGCTTCTCCTCCAGTCAAATGGATGGACAAGGATCGTTATCTATTTGAACATTTTATATTTCTCCTAGGAAAGTGTTGCTTTTCTTTAATACATTATGGGAAAACTTTTTTCTGTAGTATTTATGTAATGTGTACTCTGTTCTCAGATTTGAGGAATGGCTGGAAAATTATGAGCCCCAGCAAATCATTTGTAGTATATGCAGCCACAGCAACTGAAAAGAAAGAATGGATGGCACATATACGGAAGTGTGTTAATGACCTTCTTGCCCATAGTAAGTTTCAAGCTGTTGTTCAGCATTTCTCTTTACTAATTTAAAATAATTCTAATGGTTTTAGGCTTTAACTCCCGGTTATTTTAATAATAATAATGCCATTTCAGTGTGCCCCACTGAGCACTGTTTCTCATAGCATTTTCTGGCAACTCAGTACAAGAAGAAGTCGGCTGATATTTACATTAGAATGTATGTGTGGGGTTTTTTTTCCTAATTATATAGTACTTAAATTTCTCTTCTCCCTCTCCCCCCCCCCCCCAAAAAAAAACATTCCATTTTCCATCAAATAGCACAGTGCAGTGAGTTGAAATTTGTGTGTGCGACGTGCGTGCGTGCATTATTTCATTTTGCAAACTATTGGCACAAATGAAATTCGGTTATTGCTGTCTTTATATTGTCTTAGAATTTTAGCTTCCTATAATGGCAGGAGTTTTAGGTATTTATGAAATGGAGAATCATTTTTGTGTGTGTGTGCCTGGTACTTTATCTTGTGGTTATTAATCAGTAACAGTTATTTTTTTTAACAGCTGTTTATAATTCTAAGGAACAGTCTACATAGACTGCTGTAACAAGTTGGTTTTTTTGTGTTAATGTAATAAATTTCATGTTCATTCATAAAAAATGGAACACATTTTTATTTATATTTATTTTTATTTATGTTTTATTTATGTATTGTAAATTTATGTATCTGTTTTCCTGTTTTAAGATTTTTTTTTTAGCTCAGATTGTACTTGTTTAACAACAATAACTTCACCAAACTTTTTTGGGCATAAAATGTGCTTCAAGCTCAGAGAATATTGTTGTTTCAAATTGTTTTATCATTTTGAAACTCTACTACAATTAAGTTTCAGTAAAAGTTTCTGTTAAGCAATGTTTTGTCTTTTTAAGTGCACTGTGGTTATTTTATATAGGCAGCCAATTACATGAACAACAGTGACCTTAGGTCATAATTTGAGCTTTCATGTCTGCGTGAAAGATTTATAAAATGAGCCAGTTGTTGCATTCAGTTCAGTTTTTAAAACTTTATTAGACAGATGGCCTATTGAAAAGCAAACTTTGTTGTTGATTAAAATGAGGAAACACAATTTATTTGAAGTTACTTTTCATGTACAAAATTATCTTTTTTTTTTTTTTAATTTCACATCACCACCAGAATACATAAAATATGCAGAAAAAAATATGCTAATGAAGTGGTAGTTAGACTGTGCTCCACAGGAGACCTTCACCATTTAAAAATGAATATATAAAGATTAATGATTCTGATGAACTAAAAATAATGAATTTAACATTCATTGAATGGTGGACTTTTAAATAGCATCAGTTGATTTGTATTGGAAAAACACATTATCTACATTCTTTATGCATGAGACGTTGGAGAAAGATGGTCATGCTAAATGTCTGTAAATGACTACAGAAATATAGGGGCTTTAAGAAATTTTTTTTTCCCCTTTAGAGAGCATCATGGTGAAATGTTTATTTTCAGCAGTCATTCTGACATTACTTGTTGCATTTTGGTAGCTGTTGCAGTATGCTTGACTGAAAGTGTATTAATTTCTGTTAAAGTAATGAAAGAAATGATGATTTGATTCATATTTAGTGTACTTGTACGAACTCCCTGTAACTGCAAGCTGTTGTTCTTTGCAGCTGTGGCTGTAGAGGTGTTGAGGCACAGCATCGTATCGGTGTGGGAGTGGGTTATGGTAGCCATTTTTTCAGTCGCCGAGTATAGTTAAAAAGCAGGGGGTGTGCAATAGTACTTTAGCAGACTCCACCACCATGGGGACTATGGTGATCCCTACCCCGTTAGCCAGATTAAGCCTGTTACTGAGGGTAACAGCGGAGAGGTGGGACAGGCTCTTGGTCAGCTATGGTTCGCTAACCCTTATGCTAGCATATCAGCTATGGGTCGCTGATTGCTTCATCAGACAAGCATCTTCACTCCCTCATATTTAGTGTAGAAAAGTTTCATCGCTTGAATTGTAATCACTGCTATGTTGTTAAAAAAATGGTAGACTGACTTGGTATCCTTTGATTGCTAACAAGAGGAAGCAGTGCCTGGGATGTTTTTGTTTTTTTTTTACATATCAGAGAAGCATTTCTTGTTTTAATTAATCGCTAATTAAGTCTGCCTCTTTTTTTTAATTTCTAACATGTTATTCTTGGATGTCTCTGTGAATAATACCATTCAGATGGCAGGTCATGGCTGTTAGGCTGTATATTACATGAATATAAGAATAATCTAAAAGGGAAATTAGCCTCTGTTATGTGAAGTTTGAGATGGTGAATTGGAAAGAAAAAAATTACTTAGATCACTATTGAAAATTCATGTAGTAAGTTGTGTGGCATGGAGAAGGCATATTGTAAAGATAGAGAAAATATGACTGGCTTTTGTGGAAGGGTTGGGGCCATGGCCTTCCCCAAGGAAAGGATATCAGTCAGCATGAAGAGAGAAGGGGAAATAAATTGATATAATGGGGGGAAAAAAATGGAGGGGGGGGGGAGAAGTCAGAACTTGTTATGGACAATTGGGAGAAAGGTAGTATCTCCATAGTGGAGCCTGTTGATGAATTGAGGGACATCCACTATGCAGTCTTCTTGTGTATACAGCCTGGAAAATTGAAAGAAAAAGGCAAAACAATTATCAAACTGTTGTCATCATTATCACTGGGCAGAAGAGCATAATTCTTAGTGACCCAGCATTTAAAATAGATGAAGATATCTCAGGAGAATCAGTAGAACATAATAACAAGCGCATTCCAAAAAAGTCATCAGTTTGAAAGGCCACATTCCAGTAAAGGATTCTAGGATGAGAAGGGAGGGTCTGACATTGTGAACATGAAATGTTTAGACATTAAAGTGGCAAACTAGAAAATTCCATTTAGAATTAAATAAATACATGTGCGGCCTGGTTAGCTGAGTGGTTAGGCGCTCGGTTTAATAATCCAGTAGTACCGGGTTCAGTCCCAGCAGTGGGATTTTTTTCTAGTATACACCAAAAAGGTCCCGGGGTTCACCCAGCCTCTAAAAATGGGTACCAGAGAAATCTTGGAAGGTAAAGCGGCCACATCACACTTTCATGTGCCAAAGGTCATGGAAAATACAGGCCCAACATCGTATTCCCCAGTATGCCTTAATAGCATGGAAATGGATTTTTACCTTTTTACAGACATATGTGAAGTTGCAAAATCAAGATAGAAAATACACAATATATATACAAGAAAGAGAACCACATATTTATATACTCAGGCAGATAGAAACAGTAGGGAAAAGCAGAAGATGCTATTTAAAAGATAACTGGAGAAATTCATGTGTAGATATTGGAAACATGATGCAAGACATTACTAAAAGTCCTTCAGCATTTCTTTTTGTAAACAAAAACATGTTAATGATGACCATTTGTCCTCCATTTGATCATACAGGGGGAATTCAGCAAAGTACAAAAACAGATTCCCCAGTGTGGGTGCCAGACTCAGAAGCCAAGACATGTATGCATTGTAGGAAGTCTGAATTTACAGTTGTTAACAGAAGGGTAAGTTTGATTCCAGGCTGAGTGAATGTGATAGATTTCTCTCCTTCATGATTTGTACCACTGTTTTGCTTAATTTTAATGATATTAGATTAACCTGTCAAGAACTCGTTGGTAGCACAGTTGTAGAGGACTGGTTTTCATGTGGAGGAAGTAGGCTAGAGGCCAGTGACCACATGATTTAGCTAATGAAAGTAAGTGCCGGAAATATTTATGTTTGGATGAAAGTACAGAATATTTGTACACATGGCTGTTTGAACATAAGGATTTACATATAAAATGCCTGTATGTCCAAGTTTACAAACAGTCAGTGGAGAGAGGGGAGCTTTTTGGCGTGCACAGGAATAATTCTGTTTAAAATTGTAAAAGGTTAATGAAAGTATCTCACTAGCACTTTTTTCTTATATGGAAAGATCATTATTGACGAAAAATAGGTTTTATGTTGTGAACAGATAAAAGACTGTGGTAAAACTGGTTCTAGTAATACAGGTAGATAGAGGTGTATGGTACAGTTTTACAAAGTGATATAGGGAATGAGAAAAGTGAGAAAAAAACACAAATAATGAAAAACATACAACATCCAATATTTCGGCATTCTTGTATTGTTTACAAGGAGGGATACCACAAAGCTACATTTTTCATTTTCATTTTTCTTCTTTTATTATTATATGTTGTGTTTGTTTTTGTATGTAATCCTTGGAAAAGGCTCATGCCGAAATATTGAATGTTTTTCATTATTTGTGTTTTTTTCTCAGTTTTCTCATTCCTTCTATCACAACTCTACCATACATCTCTATCTACCTTTATGTAGTGAAGATAAGCTGGAGAGAGCTAGGCATGATCTCTGGTAATTTATTTTCAATAATCTCCACAGCACCACTGTCGGCACTGTGGTATTGTAGCCTGCAGTGCCTGCACAAGCAAACGCTGGCTCCTACCTCAGCAGAGCTCCAAGCCAATCAGAGTGTGCCTTACATGCTACCAGAAGCTTAGCCAGGATGCTGCAGCAACCAGTGTCACTAAAACATGTAAACATGACTTGTCAATCTTATTATTAAACATGACTTGTCAATCTTATTATCACAAAAAATGTATAGGAGAATGGGTAAACATATCACCAGTTGTCACGTGTGGTAAACCAGCAGAGAAATGGCAGCGAGTTTGCTTTTTTTCCAAATTGTCAGCAAATGGAAGAATGGAATGAAACTTGCACAGCAGTGAAGTATTGTGGGTGAGAAAGTGTCAGTTGTTGATTGTCAGAGAGAGAGATTATAAACAAGAAAAGATCGGCCAAACAGTGTCTGAGGGTAAGAGAAAAGTATTTATGAAGGCAAAGGTATGAAGATGTTGAGACATGATGAGAGTTTTCTACATGTGTAATTAGCAAAGAGAACCAGTGAAGAAGATTTTAAAATAGCTGAGTGGAAGGAGACCATTGACAGAATTGAGAGAGAGAGAGCAAAGGTGATCATGTCAGAATAGTTATCAGGTCAGCAGACCAAAGCTGGCAAAGATTCTGTTTCATCTTTCCAGTGATGGGCATAGCTTGGCTAATGATGGGACATAATGATGTGCTCCTAAAGTCGGTGGAATTGGTTGAGAAGCTCATCTCTTGGACCCGCTATGGCACTTTAGCTGTCCAGCACAACTTGTGCCCAGTTTGTTACAGTGCCTGTGTTTGACCTTTGCCACAAGGCCAGCACAACTTATGCCCAGTTCGTTACGGTGCTTGTGTTTGAACTTCACCACAGGGCCAGCACAACTTATGCCCAGTTCATTACATTGCCTGTGCTTGAACTTCACTACAGGGCCAGCACAACTTATACCCAGTTCGTTACAGTGCTTGTGTTTGAACTTCACCACAACATGCCAGCTAAGAAGTTTATGCTGGCACTTCCATACAGACAGTAACACAAACATTAATCTGAAACATCTTTATTTATCATCTATTATGGAGAGAAGAGAAAATATTGTGATAGCTTGAAAAGGAGGTCAAAGAGTTCAGGAAAAGTTTTGAGATGTTTTGAAAGAGTGAAATGAAGCAAATAGTCCTAAACACCTGATATTGTGTAGTGTAACCTGAAGCAGCCATGATTACCTGTGATTACCATGATATGGTTACCTATGCTAGCAGTCATTGAAGCTTGCTCAGGGTGTTGGTCCAGTTGGCCTATTGTTCTTTCTCTTCCCCCCCCCCTTTTTGCACAAGGGTTTTCCTTAAGACTGGGTCTAGAGTGAATGAAGAGGAGGTGTTCCAGCTTACAAAATTTCAGAGTCATTGCATGCTCCCAGTTATTTTTTGTATGGATTATGCTTTTATCATATGAGCACACTTAACATTTTTATGTTTAGTGACTTTACATATTTAAAAAAAATTATGATGATGTGTATATTGGCCATGACTGTTGCAGATGCTGTGATAGCCACAGGAGGTAGAAATTCTTCTGGTGAAGATTCGTCAGATGATGATGACGATGACCAGGCACGAGATGGCATGTCTGGGGAAGACCAAGCTGGACAGTTGGCTATTCATGATGTAAGGATCATTACTTTTGGCTGCAAAAAAATAAATCCTTATACTGCACCTTAGGTGCTGTAATATTCATTTGATAAGAAAGGTTACTTCAGTGTCAGTCCAAGAATGAAAAAAATTTCACTAAATTCTGTTATTGAGACATATTGCACTATGAGGGAATCGCAGACTTCTAATTGAAAGAATTTTATTGTGGGGACTAACAAATTGAATAATAACTGCATATAAAAAGGGGGAGGGGGGCTATTTGCTGTTACATGTTAAGTTTACAGTAGAGGAAGTGTTCAAAAATAGATGAACATTTTCATATGTATATTGAGACTTGTATGACCATTAAAAAGTAGGCAGAATGATTTCAGTATTCATGGTGGGTTTTTTTTTTTCATTTGTAATCTGAAACTAAAAAATTGCTGTTTAGAATTGCGTAAGTTGTTACTACATATGTTCTATAAGTTGGAAAATCATCTTAGAGGGATGCAGGATTTGTACAGGAAAGAGAATCAACATGTTTATATGCTTGGACAGAGTAAAATGTCATGACATGGGTTTTTTTTTTCCTATACATCAGGAAAAATTGGCGAACTACTTTGCGAGCCCTATGTGACGTTTAACGGCACGGGAAGGATATAAGATATAAGATAAGATAAGATACATCAGTTTGTTACATCACAGTTAGTTGTAAACTAAGTTAACTCTTAGATGACGAGAGATCCCTAAAAGGATCTTTGTGCGCTGGGCCGTTCCCAACTGAGAGCCCTATAAGGCTTCGGACTTTATTTCGTTGAAAACACAATGTTACTTTTCATTTAACTAGTTAGAACTCTTCTGAATCCAAAGTTAAACTAGTGTTTTAAGCATGGGGAATTGAACCCATATTGGAAATATAGACAGGGGGGTAAAATTTAAGTTTATTTCAAGATTGATTGGTAGAATGGTCACACCAACCGACTAGACCTGTCTTACTATATGTGTTTCTCGTAGCTGTAGATCTGTTAGATTTATCAGATGTCACAAACATCCATAAATATTGATTCTTCTGTGTGAAATTTGAATGACTATGTATTCTATATTGGATTATGACACAGTTAAGGTAAGTATAAAGTAGATTTTATTGCTCAGCCCTACAGTTTTTTTAGTGCCAAAAAATCGATCCATCATTTCACACCAGTTTTTTCTTTTCTTGGTTTTTTTTGTGACAAATAACTTCATTTATGGAATCTTCATTCATTTCCACTTATTTTATTGTGTGATACACACATGGTGATCATGGAATTAAGTCGGTACAATAACTTTTACACAGGGACCCCCATTCTCCAAAATGTCAGCACCCTTCTCCAATGTCCGTGTTGTCAGAAATTAAGGAACGGTTTGGAAGTAACACGTCTTGAAAGAGTTAAATTGATTTTCCTTGTGTCATAGAGAAAAACTGAATTGTATAGTGATGCCTTTTTTTTTCCATAGTGCTGTTTCTTTGAAAAAGGCTAAAAATACTAAATCATTATATTTATGCTTTGCTAAATTCTTTTTCCTGCATCCCATTAAAGTATAATTTCTGAAGAAAAAAAAAAATCAATTTTGCGAACATAGGTTCAAGACATGGTTAAAAAAAAAAAAAAATGGTCTTGTGTGTAAAATAGGGCACAGTGTTCATAACTTTCCTTCAGCAAGGAAACTTAGAAATAAGACTTGTGTTTCAGAACAGCATTTAAAGCCCTCATCTTTTTAATAATATTGTAATTCATAACATTTTCTCTGCAGGCACACTTCCAGAGTTATGATTGACGAGAGAGCAAGATGGCAACAAACTAACGCAGCAACCCCTGCCTTCAGTATTTAAATATGTATCAAACCTGACAGCAGAGTGTTTTAATATTTCCCCCTGTTGTGAATTTTCGAGATAGAAAGTTGTACTGGGAACATGGTTTTGTAAATCTTCAGGTGATCCATGTTTTGGATTCAGAACATGAACTCTCATTAATAGTTAAATCCATCTTCTTTCTTTTTGACCTTGTGTCTAGAAATAGATAAACATAATCTCTAACACGAATATCATATTGGTCTAGACAAAAACCAAGACAAAAGTAACACATGATAAATAGTGTATAAGTATACAGCTATACACGAGGCACTGCAGTAAAGCTGTGATACCAAAATGTATAAACTAGAAAAAAAGTAGGAACAGCTTTATTATTTAACGAATACACAGTTGTGGTCAGAAGGCAAACGGTGAAACGTCACAACTGTGTATTCGTTAAATAATAATGCTGTTCCTACTTTTTTTTCTAGTTTATACATTCTGGACAAAAGTAATACCTTAGAAAATGTAAATGATGTGTGGTCTGATTCAGTGTGCCTTCACGCATGCCTTAGATATGAACATCAGTGTTGTACACATGTGCATTTGTATGTACAGAAGGGACATTTAACTTTAATTAAGATATCAAGAGCATGAACTGAATTTTAATGTAAAAGTAATTAACATTTATTTTTAAAATGCTGAATAAAATCATCTGTTTCTAGAAGAAACTGTTATCTAAATCTATATCCTGTGGCATTTGCATGCTGTAGGGGTGTAAAATGTTGGTGCCTTCACATTTCTAGCCCCACCTACATTTGAGTATTGCCTTCACATTTCTAGGCCAACACATTTGAGAGAAGGATGCCTGCCTCACTGCCTTTGTTTTCTTAGGCAACACCACACCCCTCCCTCCCCTGGCACCCTTTTTTTTTTTTTTTAGTGTGGGTTGAACTTGGCGTGGCTCAGTCCAAAAAAAAAGTTTGCCCAACTGTGAAATTGAACCAGGAGCCTTCTGATCAGCTGGTGAATGCACAGAAATTGTTAGGAGGTGAGAGAATTTAAATTTTGGCAATGCTCACTGAAGTGCCATGATAATAACTTGCATGGCCACAGTTTCAGGTTTGTGTTGTTGATAAGATGAGAATAGCCTATAATTTGATGTATGAGCTTCATTAAACTGTAAGAGCTTGTCAGTTTTCAGAACTGAGATACAGTAATGGTGGCCAGGATATATTTGCAGCTCTATTTGAATGTGAAATTTAAATCTGCAAAGAAAGATTGCATATTTTTTTGTTTTGTTTGTGGTCTGTAGTTTTTAATGGAGAGCATTTTTTTAATTCTTTGTTTTCAAAGATTTTATCAAAGTGTCTTATATTCTTCCTCATTCCATTTGGACGATAGGCAACAGAATAACACTCACAAATTTAAGACATAATGTAGTTGCTTTATGTCTTTTTTTTTTTTTTTTCCAATTTAAGACATAATTTATTTGCTTTACATCTTTTTTTTTTTTTCTTCACAAAATCTAGCTGTCTCCAGTTAAATATTTTTAAAGAGAATGCTACATTTTGTCTGTTTCATCCATTTATTTTTCTTCTGTATTTAGCTATTTCCTTGTGAAGGTTTGTGTAGTTGTTTATAGCTGGAGGAGGTATGTCCTAAGTTACAGTGTATTGTGGCTGCTGTATCTTCTATATTACTGATTATGCCCAATGTATGTTTTAGATTACTGTCTGTTGTAGCTGTCTTGATTTCAGTATGTGGCAGATGTATGTTCTAGATTATGGTATATGGTAGCTGTATGTTCTAGTTTACAGTAAATGACTGCTGTATCTTCTAGATTACAGTATGTGACACCTGTGTGTTCTAAATTATGGTATATGGTAGATATATGTTCTAGATTACAATGAGTGACTGCTGTAATTTTTAGATTACAGTATGTGACACCTTATGTTCTAGATTATATGGTGTGTGGCAGTTGTATGTTCTAGGTTATTTCCTCTTGCAGCTGTAATTAAAGCAAAGAGGTTAATTAGCACCCCCCCCCCCACACACACACAAATTATATACCTGATATTCCATGGTATTATTTATTACTGAAGTGTAAGTAACTATATATTTTGTGCTAGTGCCTAACCCATGTCTCATATGTATATTTGCTCCTGTCTTACACAAACCTGAACTGACACAACCAGACTGCAGAACCCAAGTACAAGAAATAGATTCTCCAGTTTCTGTGTTATTTGTTGTAATTCTGTCCATTTACATTTTAAATATAGCTGTAATTCTGTCTATTTACATTTTAAATACAGAGTTCAGAATATTTTGATTAGGTTGTTTTTTTTTTTTCTTATTTTAAATGTGAGAAAAAAAATAATGTGAACAAATATTTTTAGACTTTCAAATTGGAGGTGGGGGATACCTGTATTTGTGTTACAAAACTTCATTTGTTATAAGAGTAAAAATAAGCACTGTTGAAACTTTGGTAATATTTCATCATTAGGAGCAGTCTTTGACTTACCTTTAATTAGTATTCACAAGTGTTTTTTAAATACTGGTTAATGTGTACCCACAGACATGCAGCATTAAGTATCATTAATGCATCGGATGTTTTTATCATTTGAAATTTTGCTCCAGTGTGTACTTTATTAATTTGATCGAATACTTATTTTTTTTCTACATTTAAACGCATCATTGATTGTTTCCTAGTGCATTGGCTCTGCTTGTAGAAAAACCAGCTCATTTGGGCACCACTTAAAAACATAAACTACTACATTGAGTTCAAATTTACTGAATGAATGAATCAGTTTTAGAAGCTGTTACAGTAATTGAATTCAAAATGCGCCAAATGAGTCAGTTTTTAGAAGCTATCAAATCACCTTTCTGCACGATGCCTCCAAATTTACCGAATGAATCATTTATTAGAAGCTGTCAGAGTAGATCATCTTTCTACGTGTTCATCCTGGCCTTCTGCCGTGCACGTGACTGGGAATCATTAGGGTAGATGAGGTTGACCTGTCATTGCTTCATGGTCTTCCAGTGAAGACAACTGCAGCATCTTGGAAGGCACCATCTTGAGAAAAATGATTATATTAAACTGACCCAAGACTGGTTGTAATTTTCTTTCCTGTTAGTAGCTAGAAATGTGAAGGATAGTAGGTGTGTTGACAATTGGGTATAACTCGTTTTAAAAAAAGGAAATGTATTTACAAAATTGTACCAAAAAAACCCCCAAAAAATCAAGATAATCTCGAGCACTCTCCTGTTGTGGAAAAGCATTATCCCTGGCCCAGGCCTTTCATCATTTGGTTTGTTTCATTAAAAAACAAGTGTAACGTTTAGTGCGCATGCCCTGTGACATTTTTCAAAATGGCGGAGAGTGCTTAGTTACGAGGGAGAAAATTGAAGTTGTCTGCAAGAAATTTAAATTTTTGGTGATGTAGATAGGGGTATGGACATGCCCTGTGACCAGACTACTGTTCTTGAATATAACCCAAGCAGATCTAGACATATTAGATGACTGGAGAAGTAGTTAGAAGGTTATTTCAGACATTATTTTAGCGATAATGCAATATAGAATCACAATATGACAACAGGTGGATCTATGCATCTCAGATGGTATGTAGTGTACCTCTAGACCTATCCGATGGTAAGCTGGACAGTCATTGTCTAAAAACATCGCATTACTTCTTTTTTCCTAAAACACTCTGCATATATGAAACCAAATCTTAATACATATTTAGTTATTTTGAAACATAATAGTACACTTTTTACATGGAAAAACTTTCATTCATATTTTACTAATATGCCCCTGTACATATCAAGACCAGTGCTTTTAATCCGGCACCCAACTGAATGTCCACATTTCTTCCTGAGGCACAGGAAAAGTTCAAACTTATTTTTTTCCGTGGAAATACCAATAAATTAGTGTTGCCTTTCTATGCGCAGCACATAATCTTGTATGCTGATCAATTTGTTGAAGTGCCTTTTTTTTCATATATTTTATCTTTTTTTTTTTTAAAGATCAGATTTGAAGTTGGTTTTTTAAGTGTGAAAAATTTTTCTGTATCACTTTTAAGGAAGGCTTCCTTGTGTCTTCTACTGCTGTTGCCATGAACTGTGTTGCCTGGCATGCCATTATATTTGATGATTTGACTTCATCTGTTCACCTGTTCTGAGTTGTTAACTGCTTCTGATGAATCCTGTTTTAGTGCACTTTTTTTTTTTAGGCACTTGTATGAGTGATGTGGCCTCATTCTGATCAGATGACCAAATCACTTTTAGTGGTTGATTTTCATGCATAAAAAAAGGGGTTGCAGCAATTATTTTCTTGTTCGTTTCTTATCCATTTTCATGCTTTTCTCGAACATTTTATTTTGCTTCATCAGAGTCTGTTGTCATCAGCAGGTGCCCATGTCTGGCTCCTATAGCACTAAACCAAGGCCTCATAAAGTATTAAAAAAGGGGCATGTTCACATTTGTATGTTGTTAACATTTGTATGTTATTATTTGCTGGTACTGTAACTGTAGGATATATTTTGGCCTCAAGAAAGTATTATGAACTAATTGATGACATTTTCAAAGCTGTCTTGAATGATGATTTTAAAAAAGGGCTAGTGTATTATGCTTTTTAAATTGTTCTTAAATATAATTGAATCAGATAAATTGGAAATTTATTATGTATAGATTTGCATTGTGAAAATTGAGCTGAAATGTTAAAATTCTATTGAAAATATTAAGACCTGTTTTTAGTTTATATTTTTGTTATGTTCCTTTTTCCATTAATTTTTGTACTTTTATAGTTATATATATATATTATTATTATTTGGATTTATCTGATAAAGTATACTCAAAACAGTTTGAGTGCTGGAACATTTTGAGAACAGATAAGTTACAGTTTGAGTGTTGGAACATTTTGAGAACAGATAAGTTAACTCAGTGGCAGTGTCAGCAGCAGACATTTTTGCCCATAGTTGGCTAAATTAGGCCCAGGAGCTATATATTTGAGAATTTTATCTGTTTTTTTTAAAATGGATCAATTTTATGCCCTCTCTTAAAAAAAAAAATTGCTGGTTTTGATCGAGTTCAAAGAGACTTATTGTAATATTAAGTTGTGGGTTGGTTGCTTTATTATGATAGCATGGTACATTTTCTTGCATCATTTTGTGTGCTTGTCTCATTGTGGTGTGTTCAGGTTAAGAATGCACCATCACCTGTACATTTTAGGTGGCTAGAACTTGCCGTTCACATGAGGTCGTTTAACTGTGCTCAGGTTTCATTCATTTTCCAAGGTTTCCTTTTCTTAGCATGTTTTGTTTGTTGGTTGGTATAGCATTATAGCACTTATTTTTACACTAAATGTTGCAGAAACAGTGAGACATTCTGTGAGCTGAAAAACAAGGACAAAAGAAGTGCTTGGAAAGAGAAATTAGTTTTTAAGCGTTTGCATTGCAGTCATAATTTATTACGCTCTGTAGCCAGCACTTTTGCAAGTCAAGCCCCAGTGGCCAGTTTTGATGATGTAAAATAAAGAATAAAGCCAAACATTTGAGTTTTACTCCGGCATGGACTTTTGCTTGTGTATAAAATGTGCATGTCAGCACAGATGACCCTGTGGCCTTCCATAAGTGAAGTGAGCTTGTAAATTAGGTTTATGGCCAACTTTTACTGATAGGAGTGACATGAGTGATTGACTTGGAGAGGAGTGATGCTATCTCAACATTGCAACTCTGGAGAAAACATTCAAATAATTAGTGTATAAGTATATAAAACTAAATATATACAAAGTCACTGCAGTAAAGCTGTGATAACAAAATGTATAAACTAGGAAAAAAGTAGGAACAGCTTTATTACTTAACGAGGTTGTGACATTGAGTGTAAACCTTAATCATAACAAAAACACACAGGATGAAGAAATAGAAGACTGATATGTAAAAAATAGGAATGAAAAAAAAAAAATAAATAAAATGAATGGGGCACTTAGCTGTGACTTGTAAGAGGCTGCATTCGGAAGTGTGCATGGAGACTTGTGATAGGCGGATTGTGAGGGGGATAACTGTGGAAAGGGGAGGGATGATACAATGCTAATTTAGCCGGGAGAAGGTGGAATAGTTAGGGTAGAGGGGTTGTAATCTGATGCTGTGAGGAGGTTCTGAACTATGTGTTACAAGGGAGAAAAGAGTGCAGAGGGAATATGATTGCTCAGATGTGTGCTCATTAAGTATAAAGCTGTTGCTACTTTTTTCCTAGTTTACACACTTTGGAGAAAACACTGTCAGCAAAGTGCAGTCTGTGATCTGAACATTTCACAAGAGTGTACTAGGTTTTTTTTTTTCCAGACTATTTCTCAGGTGTGTATTTTATGAATAAGCCAGAACAAAATATATTAAATTTCTCTTCCCATTTATGTATACAAAAGACCTAAGATGCATTTCCTCATGGAATAACCAGCAGTCTTAGTTCTCCTATGATGATCTGTGTCCAGTATCTTTAAATATTGTTTGCACTCAGCATTGGGCCTTAAATTCTTGGAAAAACTTTATGGACAGACAGGATTAGTGTTGTTCAGCTGAAGGGGTGGAAACAGTAAATTGGAATACTTGTCTATATATTTAGACATCAGATAAAATATCAGTGTTTATAAAGGAATTTCAGCAAAAAAGCAGTTCCTCACTTTTTCCTTTATTATGTGCTGGTTATGTAAGATGGGCATCCAGATTCTGGAGCACCACATCCTGCAGCTCTGGCCACAGAGACCTACACCAAAAGACAAATTTTGGGGCTCAAAGCATGAGCTATTTGTAGACTGCTCAATTTATCCAGACAGTGAATCAGACTAGAACCATGGTACAACAGAAACTCTGCTGGTTTTGTACCAGAAGAGAGTGCAAGTTCAGAATATTGTCTAAATTTTGTGAAACAAAACCTGTAATGATTTAGTTCCAGCATAAAATCATTGTTAAACAGTTTTAGCAGTCAAAAAAAACAGCTATGACTATTAAAAATTATTCAGTACAAATTTTGCATCAGTTAATACTCATTTGCCTGAATGCTTCTGATGCAAATTGTAAAACTGACATTGTTTTTGTTAAAAGCTGCCTGTCCAGAAATCCTTGGACAGGCACTGACTGGCAGATATGGAGTATGACTTTTAGAAAGAACTTCAGAAGACTGTCATGAGTTTCTGAGTGGAGGAGCTGGACATTTTTTTTGTACCAAGTGTCCATTTTTTAAAAAAGTTTCGTACATCAATTTTTTAAATATTAACTTCTTTATCCATCATGTTTTATGTATTACTGTCAGATATACTCTTTTTTTTTTTTAGCTAAAACGTAAAAAACAAAACAATAAATATTCAGGTTGCTCGAACTTATTGACAGTTTATTTTAATTCTAATTCACTTGTAAATTTGAATACTGAATTAAATTTTCATCACTGGCGGGTAAAAACTGAAGAAAAAAAAAAAAAAAGCGTGATCAGTCAGATTTATTTGTCTTCTTTTCCTCTTCCCCCACACTTAGAAAAATAATGGTGTAGTCAAAAGATTTCATTTGGTAGAATGAAAATGCTGCAGAGCCAACTTGTCCTTTTAAGTAAGGCTAACATTTGCTGGTTGGTTGTGCCTTATCATCAGTACATGTTTTTTCTTCTTAGTTCATTCATTACTTGATATAATTATTCCCTTGAATAATTATTTTACATCCTTAAACATATAAACATAACAATTTATGCATGGAATATGTCATTTGCTCCTGATGTTGTCTTAAATTTGCTACATAAATGAAAACATGTTTATTGTTGAAAAGAAAAAAGTTCTAGCATGTAATGTTGCATACATAAAAATAATAAATGACTGCTATCCTACCTTGATGAAAATTGTTTTGTCTTTTTAACCACTGAATGTTCAGTACTTGGTTCAGCCATTGGGTGTATAACACCACCATAAATTTAAAGATATTAAGGTAATTGCTTCTGTGATATATACTTACTTTAGTACAAATAAAATGGGATCATCAATAAGTTAATAAACCAATTACTGATGGACAAAAATTAAAAACAAATGTATCAACTAGCTAGAAACCCAGGGAATGCATAGTATGGGAGTCTTTTTAGTGTGTCTCTAAACTTTTCCCATGCCATCATCAGTATAGTGATGGTTAGTCAAGTTTTTGCCCAAAGCAATATAGCCATGTCTGGTTTGTTTCATTAAAAAAACCGGTGCAACTTTTGATTGTAAACACTTTAGTGCGCATGTTCATTAACCTTTGTCATCATATTCAAGCGTCCTTAGCTACAAGAGTGAAATTCAATGGTCCAATCGAGAATTTTCAACTTTTTTGCGACTTTGGAAGCATATGGATATGCCCTATGACTAGACCATTGTTCTTGAATGTGCCCCAAGTGCATATACACCTATTAATTGGACTGTAGAAGTAGTTAGAACGTTATTTCAGACATTATTTTAGTGAGCATGCCACATGTCATCGCACAATGAGATCAGATCTAGACAAGTGCAGATCTAGACATCACCGATGGCAAGTAGTACACAATTATCAGCTAAAACCATCACACTACATCTTTTTTCCTAAAAAAGTTCTTCATTTATGAAATCTTACATTTACAGCTATTTTGATGCATAATACGTATATTTTTAACATGGAAATAATTTGTTACATTCACTTTTACAACTATAACCTATATATATATACCAAGACCTGCGTTTTTTTCCTGTGGCACAGAAATTAATAAGAGAACATGAGTCTTTATTCTGTAAGGTAAAGGTAGAATTCCCATTTCCATGCCTTATTGGGGTCAAGGTGTTAGGCCTGCATTTCCACAACCCTCGGCATATAAAAGTGAGATGTGGTCAGCATCATGCCTGGCCACATTTACCCTCCCAGATTTCTCTTGTCTTTTTACTGTATACTTTAATAATGAACAGAAGTCTTCTTACTGTGTCCTTTAGTAAATGAACAGGGACAGGGGTCTTTTTTTTTTACTGTAAACTTTAATAAATGAACAGGAGTCTTTTTTTTAACTATGCACTTTAATAAATGAACAGGAGTCTTTTTACCGTGTTCTTTTATAACTAAGTGGGAGCTTTCTTGCTGAATTCTTTATTAAATGAATGAGTTGGTTCCGTATTCTGTAATAAGTGACCCTGAAATGAAAGTTTAAATGAAAAAAAAAAAATGTTTACATTATTCTAAAGCTTCAGTAGCTGAGTGCTGACCACATTATTATAAAAACATACAATAATAAACAGCTTTAACAGCAGAGCGCTGACAACGTGGTTAAGTTCACCGGGTTTCAGAAATGCAAGTTGAACCGAGTCTATACACACACACACAAAAAAGCATGCAGTCTTTTGTAAGCAAATCCTGACTTCAAATTATATCCACCTTCTCACCAGCCAAATACTCCAATGATAACCACATTCATGTTCCACATTTTATATTCCTATATTTTTCTACCACTCTTCAATTTCAATATTCTTTTTTGCTTTGCGTTTCCTTTGACACAAGAACTCAAGCAACCTGGTCATGTCACACTTCCTTTGAGGCAAAAACCTGAGCAAGTTGTTCTGTCCTAAGTTGTTTCTTCGTTATAATGTCAACCTGACCTGCCTGCCTCATTTCCACCTCAGCATATGAGCTTGTCTTTCTCTATATTTGTGGCGGTGAAAACAACAGCAGATGGGGAATCTGATGTTTCGAGAAGTGCTTAAAATGTTAAAAATTACAAATCCAAAGAAAAATATTAAAGAAACAAATCTAGATCGTGCAAAAAAAAAAAAGTTATGGAAACTAGAACTGAAACACAGAATGTGCATTAACTCTTCCCGTGCTGCAGGAAAAACACGGACGTTGGATGCCAAATTAAAAGCGCGGGTCTTGAAATGTTAGGGGGTATAGTTGTAAAATTGAATGAAACACAGTATTTCCATGTACTTCCGTGTACTTATTATGTTTCAAAATATAACTAACTGTATGAAGATTTCATAAATCCAGAGTTTTTAGGAAAAAAGAAGTAATGTGATGTTTTTAGACAATGATTATGCCAAGCTCACCATCAGCTAGGTCTAGATCTACACTACTTACCATCTGAGATGTCTAAATCTACCTGTCGATCTCGTATTGTGATTCTATGTTGCATTCTCGCTAAATTAATGTCTGAAATAACCTCCTAACTACTTCGTCATCTAAATATGTCTAGATCTGCTTGGGATATATTCAAAAGCAGTGGGGTGGCCACAGGCCATGTCCATACCCCTATCTACATCATCAAAAATTGAAAATTTTCGATGCTTCTCTTCCTTTTTCTCACTCGGCATCGCTCATAACTAAGCACTCTTTCACCATTTTGAAAAGTGTCACCGGAAACGCAGACAAAATATGTACAATCTAAATGTTACACTGGTTGTTTTACTGAAACAAACCAAGAGTCGCTATATCGACCCTACATACAAATCGGAAAACCAGAAGGGTAGCTACAGCGATCCGAGGCACGGGAAGAGTTAATTTTTGGAGTGTAATGAATAAGGCTAAAAATACAGCTACAAAATGTATCAACATAACATAAATCTCAGTCAAATACTACATAAATGAAAATATCTTAGACACTACACAAATGAAAGTATCACATATTTGTACTGGCTAATCTAAGCCATGAATATGTGATTGTGTATATTTTCTTCTTTCATTAAATACTTAGTTAAAAAAACAGCACCTTTAAATCACTCCTGCAATAATAATCATCATGTACCATTTCCAACACTGCATCATAAAACATAGTAGTTGTTATGTGGGCTGAAAAGATTTGATGCCATATTGTATTAAAGGTTAAAAAAAAAAAACGGACATAACCAAATGATCAAAAATGCAGTTTTATCTACACTAGTAAGGTTAAATAACTGCATTCTGTCATAGTCTTATACAGCTTCGATACATTTTTGCCCTAATCACTTGTTTGTGCAGCCCGTCATCAATGATTTTAGGATTTTACCTTCAAATCCGCCGACATACTTTTCCTACTTCTTCATCTATAAACATCATTATGTAATGTCTCACAGTACACAGAGATCCTCATAAACCTCTATGCAACATTCATTGAATAACTATGGGAGTAATCCTCTCAGCCAGTAATAAGATACTTTAACTGCATGTCATGACAAATGCCTATTTTGAAATATACTGAGCAGGAGTTGTGTGCAGCTTGGGTTCGCCTTTCTAAATGCGAGTGCCTAGAATCTGTATTATCTGAATACATGCACTTGTAACAAGAACATTCCATAACAGGCAAAGCTTTTCAGCCTGCCCTCATATGAATTCCTACAAACTAAATCTGCACACAACATGCAAATCTTCAACTGAAAAAAAAAAAATCTGCTAGAGTAACTTGACTTTCTTAATATTAATCTCTGCTGTTTTCAGAGCTGCTTGCCCCTTTTCTTGTCTTGATGAAGGGTAAATTTTCTTTGGCCACTGTTCCAGTGTGAGATGGGTTGTCAAGCAACTCATGATAGGGGTTACATTTTTTGTCTGTAAACATCCCATCGTGGTTGGTTACCTGGGCTGTAGAATTTGTACTTCTCATAGTTGACTGTGAATGCAAAAGTAAATCTCTGAATAACAAATTCAGTTTATTAATTTCACCATCTCTGTTCTTGTATAATTTTAAAAAAAACCCTGATTTTTCATACCTTATAGAAAAGACATAATTAAAATGTCAAGGGAATATCCCTAACAACAAAACACTTTAATACAAACATTAAATCGGTCCTGTTGTATGGATCAGAAGCATGGAAAGCATCAGCTAAAAGTATCAAGAGACTGCAGACCTTTGTTAACACCTGCCTAAGGAAGATCCTTTAGATTACATGGCCAGATACCACCAGTAATGAAGAACTATGGCAGAAAACAAACCAATCCATAGTGAAAGAAATGATAACGAAGACAGAGATGGATAGTCCAAACATTTTGAAAGCCTGCCACAAACATAATCATACAAGCTCTCATCTGGAATCTCCAGGGAATGAGGAAACAAGTAAGACCTAGAAACACCTGGTGTAGAATTCCTGAAACAGAGATTTAAAAAAAGACTGGCTACATCTGGAGACGGATAGAAGAAACAGCCCAGGACAGAAATTAATGGAAAGCCCTTGTTGATGGTCTGTGTCCCAGACAGGGATAAAAAAAAAAGCCAAGACAGATAAATAATTAAATGAATTTAGGTAATGCAAATAAGAAATAACTAAAGGCTGTAACACTGCCCATGGCTCTACTGTAACCATTTCCTCATTATTATAAATAATCTCTTGCTGTTAACCACTATTACGAGGGAAGAGTTTTAAAAAATTAGCAATCCTCACTTAGGTGCAACAAACTATGAACTTTTTAAAGCATATTTAATTTGTCTTTATACAAAAACAAAAAAAGATGTTATTTCTATTTTAACTTACTTGAATATTTTCCTTGCAAACTTGCCTGCTCATGGCATGCTGTCTCGTCCACTGCCTGGCCTTCTCTGCATACGTTGTATAATCATACCTGAATTCCTGCCACTAGAAATATACAAGTTAAAAAAAAAACAAAAAACATTACACTACTTACATCATTATTCTTTCCGCAATGGCTTTTCATCATTTAATGCATAACATAAAGAAAAGAAAATATATCGGGATGAAACAGTACAAATATCAAAAAAAAATGAACAAAGTCTATAGAAATTACTAGTAGTAAAAGAAAGTGAAAAGAAAAGACTCACTCTAAATAGCAAGAAAAGAGAAACAATGATTACATCATGTAAAAAGAGACCCAACACCAATGCAACGTAGAAGGAACAACCTTGAGACATGTGCATACATTTAAATATTCAAGCACATGAGTAACATCAGATGGGAAAGTACCTCTGAAATCAAGAACAGAATACATCCAGTCAAAACAGCCTTCAAACAAATGAGACATACATGCATCACTGCCTCTGAATGTCAGAAAGAATGTTACACTGAGTAAATCCTACTTTATGGACAATGAACAGATCGATGCAAAGATCACTAGAGGTGACAGAGATGTGGTTTCTTAGAAGAATGTTCAGAGTACCTTGGGCAGCTAAGATGACAAACAGGGGATTTCTAACAAAAGCAAATGTAAAAAATAATCTAATTTGATGATTACCGTAGAGCCATGGGCAATGTTACAGCCTTTAGTTACTCTGCTTTTTTATTTGCACTACCTAGAGATAACAAATCATTATACATAACAGAACAAGTCATTATTCTTATACCATTCCTGTGCTGTTAGATATCACACAGGGCTCACATAGTTGTCTGTCAAGTTTTCCTGTTTCTGGCGAGTTTTTCAACTTCATCAAGGGATGTTATACCCACTAAACTGGCTTCTCTTAACAATGTCCTCTTTAGAGTTTCACGTGGTCGACCTCTTTTTCTTTGGCCTGTTGTGGTCCACTTGATAGCTTTCTTTGGTATTCTCTGATTGTTTCTTCTTATCACATGGCCTACATATGTCCATCTTCTTTTTCTGATCAACCAAGAGACAGGTTGTTGTTTGCTTATCTGTCTTATCTCTGCATTGTTCTTAAATTCATTCCACTTTATACCAAGTATTTTCCTGAGGCATTTGTTTTAAAAAGAGTCTAATTTTTTTGTCTATTTCTTTATGTAATTTCCAGCTTTCGCATGCATAAATGAGGGTGGATATCACATCTGAATTGACTTTCTACTAACTCCACTCTTGACACACACAGCTGGACAAGCCACACCTTACAATTTACAGCTAAGTACTCTATTTAATTTTTTTCTTCTTTTTTTTTTCCTTTTTAATAGTATTTATGTGAATCTATACTTTATCTCCTCTCTCTATTTCTTCATCCTGTATGTTTTTGTATGATTAAGGCTCACGCCGGAACATCACAACTTTGTAGTCATTGTTAATAAAGCTGTTCCTACATTTTTTCCAGTTTATACATTTGAACTGAATAATCTTAACTTGATTTTTGTGCTTATAACTTTTGAATTCCATATGTTCTCAAGATTTTTGAAGGACAATGCTGCTTTTGCAATTCTAATTTCCTTCCTGGTGTCACCATCCTGGTCTATGTAGCTGCCAAGGTATGCAAATTGGTTTAATTCATTAACAACTGTTCCTTCTACATACATTTTTTCTTCTTGATTAATGAGAAGCTTCATTATTTTTGTTTTGTCTTTGTTAATTTCAAGACCTATTTTGCTAGCCAAGGAAGACAGGGAATCTGTTTTTTCCTCCATTGATTTCACATTGTCACTGATAAGAGTTATGTCATTTGCAAAATCAAGATCTTCTATTTGGGTACCATGTACCCAATCAATGCCAGTTTTATCTGTACAGCATCTTTTCATTATAAAGTCTATGACAATTCCAAAAAGCAAGGGAAATAATATACATCCTTGTTTCATGCCTGTTTCATTCTGTAAATATTCACTCATTTCTTCGTCTGTACTGACTGTACAAACATATCCATAGTAGAGGTTACTAATGATGTTGACAATCTTAGAAGGTATTCCATATATTCTTAAAATCCTCCAAAATGATTCTCTGTGTATGCTATCAAATGCCTTTTTAAAGTCTATGAAGTTCAGGACTAATGATTTTTGCTTTTCAATATGTTCTTCAAGTATTATTCTCAGTGTAAAGATCTAGTCGAGACAGCTTCTCCTTTTTTGAAATCCTGCCTGTTCTCTCATTGCAGTATCCACTACATCCTTAATTCTATTCTGAATCACTTTATAAAACACCTCTGACACAACTATAAGTTTAGTATTAACTGTATAGGTACAAGAAATAAAATAAGTTATTAAGTTTAGTATTAATTGTATAGGTACAAGAAAACTATTCAGTTTTTATTATGAAACAAAATCTTTTATTTAACTACTAAATTTATTCTCAACAGCTGCAGGGTTAGGGATATATCTTCTTCTACTTCGTTCGCTTCTACCACCAAGACCGCCGTGATCCTACTGAATTTACACCTGTGGTTCTCAATAGGTCCCATGGTCCCCAAAGGACCACATGAGATCCCCGAGAGGACCACAAGAGGTTCAGAGTATCGCAGAGCTTGAGCCTGTATTCTTGGTGGGTCTCAGAAGTGGGATTGCGTGACACTGTGGTTTTCATTGCACCAGTTTAATCTAGAGTTGGACTTTTTCACCGGAAAACCTCGGTTTATTTTTGATATCAGTATATCCCCGCTGGGTGAGAGGTGGTAGCCCACCCAGGCCAGAGTTGGACTTACTCACCAGAAAACCTCAACATGTTTTGAGATACCCGTGTATCACCACTGAGTGAAAGGTGGTTGCCCATCCAGTCCAGTGTTGGACTTTCTCACCAGAAAACCTCAGCGTGATTAGGATACGCATACATCCCCATCATGTGAGAGGTGGTTGCCTGTCTAGACTGCCCTGGTCCAGTGTCTCTGACTTCAGCATTCTGTGGTCGTGCCCGCTACCCTTCCTAGTTGTGACCAGTACGGAGCTTTTGTCCAGGAGGATGAATCCTCGCCACTAGTGACTTCCACCCCGGGTTGAGCCGGTTTAGGCATATTATCCCAGTATGGGCGTGTTTACGATGTGACCAACCTCTAGAGCAGAGGTATTGTGACATGCATAGCCATCAAGCTTCACCCCTGGTGTAAGCCGGTTCAGGCATATTTCACCAGTATGGGTGTATATCGGACGTGATCGACCTCTAGAGCAGAGGTAACATGACATGTGTAGCCATCAAGTTTCACCCCTAGTGTAAGCTGGTTTAGGCATATTTCACCAGTATGGGTGTATTTTGGACATGGCCGGCCCCTAGAGCAGAGGCGCCGTGGTACGAGTAGCTCTCGCCGCAATACTACTGGACATACCGATTAAGCTTCATTTTATCTTTTCCATCACCTTTCACATCAGTGCCACACAGCAACCCTAACTGCTTTTCCGCATTTCCTTCCTTGGCCGAGAGGAGCCCCACTCCATGCACAGCAGCTGAAGAATCTTGCCAACAGTGGTATATGAGCTACCAAAAATGACTCTCATCTACCCGAAGCGTCTGGTTTTCAGGTGCCAGATATTTGCCTTCGCCCCTTCTCCTGTCATTTTAAACAGTTCTGGACTTGACTGTAAGAGGCTATTTGAGACACACACCATTGGAGTGGAGAGCTATTCTCCACCCCACCTCCAGCAATAACAGTTCTTAGAACCAGGGATATATCAAACTGCGTGGTAATGTGCACTCATTCAGTTTCTGCTACATACACAAAAACTACAGGTGCAGTTTTTAAGATAAATTAGTGTTGCAGAACCCAATATATTTTTTTAAAATAAATCAGTTCTAAAAAATAGGACAAATTGCACATTATGTGCAAATATTCCCAAGCAAAACACTGATGAATTTTAACAGGTCACAATAATACATTAACTGTAGAAATGAACACTAACAGACCGACTCCCCTCCCCCTCCACACACTAAAATGTACATATTCACCACATAAATCCCGAATATCCTAAAAATGGCACTAAAAACAATGTAATTTTTACACGACAGTCTCCGCAGCTTACAATGTCAGTCATAAGAGGGTCCTCAGATCCAGGTTCTGCCATCAAAACTCGTATCATCATCAGCACAGTTGCTATATTCAAGCAAGGCCGCCATGTTCCCTGATTTAGAAAAAAAAAAATCAGACTCATTTTGTCTTTTCCACAGATTTAGGTTTCTGTTAATAATGGACGGTTCTAATTTTTTTTTTTTTTTTTTGGTTTCATTTACAAGTATGGAGATCTAGAAATTACTCTTTTTAAACTGGGTTGTGTTTTTCAGACACAATATTTTCTAACAAATATAAGACATAATATATAAAAGAAAAAAATAACAAATAAGACACAATATTTTTACTTAGACTCTTTTGAAAACAAATGCCCCAGGAAAATACTCGGTATAAAGTGGAACAAATTCAAAAACAACACAGAGATAAGACAGATGAGAAAACAATAATCTGTCTCATAGGTGATCAGAAAAAAGAAGATGGACATATGTCGGTCATGTGCTGAGAAGAAACAAGATAATCCCAAAACAAGCTATCAAGGCAGAAGAAAAAAAGAGGTTGATCATGTTAAACTCTAAAGAGGACTTTGTTAAGAGAGGCCAGCTTAGTAGGAATAACATCCCTTGATGAGGTTGAAAAGCTCGCCAAAAACAGGAAATCCTGGCAGCCTACCATGCAAGCCCTATATGACATTTAACGGCACAGGAAGGATGTAAAATGTGTTTTTTAGAGATTTAATGCTTGCAGTCACATTCTACTGTGAGAAGTGTAATCTACACTCCAAGAAACCACAGCATAATTATCTAGCTATTAAAATAACATGCTACTCTACCACAATAACAAAAACAAATTCTTTATATGCACAACTTATTCAGTTGTTAGAAACATTCATTAGTTTGTAGGATACTTTTTTTTGTCTCTCTACATACTAAAATTGAAGTTCTTAGAATCTGAATTCATTGTAAATAATTAACAATAAAAGCATACCAGATGGTGAGAATGATTGGGTGTTTTTCTTATTTCCTGTAATGAACTCTAAAAGCATTCTTCAATCGTCTTAGGAAACAATCAGGCTTCCCCCCCCCCCCAAATGATTTTTGTCAGTCTGAAGTTATCACCAATGTTCCCTCCAAGGGTTGTGGTCTGTGTGTAAAATGTTCACCTCATGTGCAAAAAAAATATTGTGTGCAAATGTGTGTAGTACACACACACACATGCACACACACACTATAAAGGCCTGTACATTTAATAACAAGATAGACCTGCTGTACTTTTCACCAATGAAAACTCATCTGCATGTTTATTCTGTGTGTGCCCATTTGCCTCGTCACGATTCTGCTACAGTACTACCGAAACCATTTTAAGGCAGTGGTATGAATACAGATCTTTTTGATTCTTTTGGCCAACTAAACACATAAATGCTTTTAAATGTAAATGCTATAGAAGAATCCTTCAAATATCATGGACACAAAAAAAAAAACAAATATATCCATACTGAGAGGCCTACAGGAGACCTGTTAGGAAGCCAAAGTTCTGCAAGGGACATGCAAATAACTGACTGACTGACTATCGAAACTATGAGATAAAAGACCAGTTGAAACATCCGATCTGAAAGTCTATCTCACCAAGAAAGAAACAGTAAAGGAAAAACGTGTACCATCACTGTATTTTCTTGACTGCAGTTATAGTATGGAAACTGGAAAATAAAACTAGCAGTTTCTTTTGCCTGGCTACAAAAATTTTGTGTGCAGTATGATTTTTTTCTGTGCGCAGCCACGCAGCTTAGAGGGAACAGTGGTTATCACTAAAGAAAAACCATGGAAAGGTTGGATGCCTGATCGGTTATATTTTGCTGGTTTTGATGACACTGACATCTTGAACAAAATCATCTCAGCTCCTTGAAATCATCATACCTAACCTGCAGGTTTTGATGACACTGACATCTTGAACAAAATCATCTCAGCTCCTTAAAATCATCATACCTAACCTGCAGGTCTTGATGACACTGACATCTTGAACAAAATCATCTCAGCTCCTTGAAATCATCATACCTAACCTGCAGGTCTTGATGACACTGACATCTTGAACAAAATCATCTCAGCTCCTTGAAATCATCATACCTAACCTGCAGGTCTTGATGACACTGACATCTTGACAAAATCATCACAGCTCTTGAAATGTTTATATCACTATCTCACAAAAATTGTAGATGACTGATCAATTACAAATTACTGGCTTTGAGAATTATTACTGCGGCAGCATAACAACTGATCAAAATTTAAATTCATAACATATATGATAAAAGAATTATGGGAAGACAAGGCTGCAGAACAATACATGAAAATGAAGAAAGACTTACAAACTTCTGTAGCATAAATGATTTGGTGTTTTAGGAACATACTTCCAAATATAAAAAAAATCCATAACCAAGACTCTCAAACAGTCATGGCAGAAAGCTACCCGACCAGAAGTTAATTGTAGATTGAGACACTTTCTACAAGAAAAGAAAGTGAAGAAAGAGCAGATACAGGGGAGTGGCCACAATCCTTTAATAAGAAAGACTGGAGAATCAAAATACAGCAGTTGTTCTCATCACCTTCGGCGGGAGCTTCAGCGTGTCCAGGCAAATCCTACCAGATGTGTCAATATTTGGGTGGTATACTGGAGTAACAAATCTGATGCCAGGTGGCTCAAATGGATACCTGCAAACCAGTTTAATAAAAAAAAAAATTTGACATTCTTGAGACAAAACATACTTTGCAGTTTATACTGTACATTTATCGGTTCTTAGTGTGCCTAGAGTGAAAGAAGACAGAAATAAAAACTCTCCATCTAATCTGGTCTTGAGCATAATTTTCATCTTGCCTCTCTTATGCCCTTACCGTACAGGCTTCTGTCAGTTACTTTCAGGTAGGTGTGTGTGTGCGCGCGCGTGTGTTTGTTTTTTGCCCTTCCTTCTTCCTATGGAGTCTACATATGATTTGAAAAGCCATCTTTAAGTAATGAACTTACTTATAAATTTTTAAATGTTAAAAATTTAAGAGTATACCAACATTTGTACAAATACAGTTAACTACGGTATCTATGAACAGTTGTTTAAAGCTCACAACCCTAAACAATAGAACAGTACATCAACTGAAGACCCAACAACACAATGCTTTGCAATGGAAACATTTGTAAACAACTCCACATTACTAATACTTAAACACAGTCCATTTATGAAAGTAATTCTCTCTCTGAATCTTAAGTGCCCAGGACACATGAAATTTCTGCAGGAGTTTTCCACAAATGCCTGTCCTTTGCCTTTTTTTCTGCTCTTGCCTGGGTGAGCCTTCAATTGTTCAACATCCTCCCAGTTGTTCTTCTCCATGTCTCATTTGGTCTACCCTTACTTCTGTTCCCTCGTGGTGTCCATCTAAGTGCTATTTCTGGTAGTGAGTCATCAGTCATTTGGAGCATGTCCCAACCATCGTCAGCATCTTTCCTCAATAATTGCTGTCAGTGGCTTCATCTGCATTTCTGCCAACAAGATGTTATTTCTTATGGTGTTTGGTAAAAATATTCTTCTAATTCTTCGTAAACATTTAGTCTGGAAAGAATTCAGCTTGTTTTCTATAGTTCTGATAATTTTCCAGCATTCACTTCAAGAGAACATTACTATGAGAGTAATTAGCGCTACAAAAATGCTCACAACCTGTCTGGTATCTGAATCTCCAACTGAAAGACACCACCCTCATATGGTGATTCTGATGGTCCTATGATTTCTGTGAAGATAAAAAAAAAATTAATGTAATAATGACATGATGTGTTGATTTACAGAGTGGTCTATTAAATGATAACAATTTAACCATTGATTACAATTTTGAACCAGCTAGATGTTAGATGTTATTCCAAAACAAGCTATAAAGTGGAACACAACAGGCTGAAGAAAAAGAGGTTGACCGTGTGAAACTCTAAAGAGAACATTGTTAAGAGAGGCCAAATTAGTAGGCATAAAATCTCTTGATGAGGTTGAAAAGCTCGTCGAAAATAGGAAAACTTGGCAAAACTACCATGCGAGTGCTATGTAACATTTAACGGCACAGGTGATGTAAGATGTTTGCTACTTTAGCTATGTCATTTTGATCTTCTTCTTCCTGTGTCTTCCTTGAAGTGTGAGCTGGTGTTCTTTGCAGCTGATGTGGTGAAGATGTTGAGGCACAGCATCAAGATGGACTGGGACAGGGTTACGGTGGCTATTTTGTCAGCACCTCCATGGAGCTAAAAGCAAGGAGTGTGCAAAGCTTCTTTATCTGACTCCACCGTCTTGGTGACAATGGCATAATGTTTTTTTTTCCTTTTAGTTTATCCAGTGGCTCCTCTCCGCCGAAAAGAACAATAATAAATGTACAGTATACAAAACGTTAATCAAGTTTGGCTTGCAGTATATGGCACGTACGAGAATATGTTGTTTTTTTTCTTGTGTAGAACTAAAAATGACTTTTTAGCTAATCTGTCTTGGACAAAAAACAAAAGCATTTAGCTACCCCCTTGGGTTCCGCTAGAAGCGCTTAGGAGGGAGTTTTCAGTCACGATTTCTGGCGGGACCCCTGCGGGTCTGTCACGGAACCGAAGTTAAGAATACCTGTTCTATGTCCTTACCTGAACTGAGAAACACGGGCAGAAATTGTTACTAAAATGAACGAATCAAACCACAAAAATGTTATTATTCATTTGATAAGAAGATGTAAGGGAGAAGGGCAGAAATACTTCCAAGTAAAGCACCGTTTGGGTTTTTTTTTAAAGTCTTAAATCATGTACTGAACATTTTCAAATGCATCCAAAACTGTTTCCAAATGCATTTACTAATACTCACGGGCAGACAGCACATCCAGCTGGTCGTTTGAAGAAACACAGGATAACCCTGGTGGTGGAGCACTAGAAAACATTTCAAGTTCTTTCTTTATTCTATTTTTATTTACGTTCATGTTCTGATAAAACTTTGATACTCCCTTTTTTTGAAATCCCGGCTTTTCTTGTTACATGAAACAGTTTTCAAACGCAGGAGAGCGGGAGCTACACATATGACCGTAAATAATCGCTCTATGTGTATGTATGGGGGGGGGGGGTCTGAAGTCTTCACACTCTTTGGCACCTGGCTTCTTTGACAAAGCCATGAAAGTGGACTTTAATAGTCCATTAGTTATAAGTCAAGTGTCACAGATGTCAAATTTATACGCAATACGTAAAAGTTTTTTCTAACTTCAAAAACCAGGAAGCAATAAACAGCAATACATTTAGTATATATTTTTTGTAGTCGCTGATTGACCACAATATTATTTTAATTAATGCTATCATATCTTGTTTCTGAGAATCTGTTTAAACTTATCGAAATGGCAGTGTGAGGGAGAGTACGGCAGTAATTAAGAAATAGTAAATTCTAAAGCAGGTGCAGAAATTAAAATACCTTGGAGCAGTAATAACTTCAGATGGGAAATGCAGAACAGAAATTAGGAACAGAATATGCCAAGCAAAGACTGCATTTCAGAGAATGAGAAACATATTAGCCAATACATCCTTATCAATGAATGTTAGAAAACGAGTCCTAAAATGCTACATTGAACCTATCTTGTTATATGGAAGTGAATCATGGACAATAGGAATGTCTGCACAAAAATCATTGGAAGCAGCAGAAATGTGGTTTATTAGAAGAATGTTGCGAATCCCCTGGACAGCAAAAATAACAAATGAAGAATGTAGGAGAAAAGCTGGAGAGACAAAAAAATCTTGTCAAAAAAAAAAAAAAAAATAGAGAGAGGCAATGTACTTTCATAGGACATGCAATAAGAAGAGGGGGCTTTGAAAATATTATAACAACAGGAAAAATAGAAGGAAGAAGATCCAGAGGAAGACCAAGAGAAATGATACTGGACAGTCTAACGGGATGGTGTGAGAGGAGATCACCAACTTAACTGATGGCCTGCATGAAGGATCGTGTACTTTGGAGAAGGATAATAGCCAATGCCAGTCGTCACGGCATGATGATGATGATAAATGTTGTTGGAAATGACTGGACATGATACTCTTCCCTCTCCCACCTCCCAAACACACACACACGGACTCCCCCACTCAGTCCCCTTCCTAAGCCATCAGTATCATCATAATGAATGGAAAGATACCGCAACACCAGATTGTCCAGTCAGCGACATATTATAATTTCCATCCCCCACCCCTCCCAAAAAACACACACATACACATACTTACGCTAGTGTACATACACAATAAACTCTTTTATTTATGTTAAATTTACCACTATTTCTCTGTTACGGAATAAACCATTTTCTCTGTTTCAACATCTGCATTTTTGGTTGGGGGGTGGGGAACTTCCCCTTTTATTTTCAATGTTGCCTCTACTGCTGGGCGAGAAAGAAAAGAGACTGTGGGATTATTTCATTGTCTATGATCTAATTTCTTGCCTATGGCCTGTCCACTACCACGTCATAAAAGCCAGTCAACAAAATGATGCTCAGCTGTCTACACATGTGTACTTGTTCTCTTAAAGGCCTTCTAAAACGAACTGCGTCCAAACTATTGTATTTTACTCCAGCTCAGCTGGTGATGTCTTGTGCATATTCTGAACGAATTTTTTTAATATTGTAACTGACCTAATATTTGGCCTAACTGATCAAAACCGTTATCATCAGATGCTGATTATCTTAAGTGTATCAGCTTTTTTTTTATGTGTGCGCTGTGGGCAGTGACTGCGAACAGCGCTTGTCAGTAACTGTTACGATGAGACTTGTACAAGACATCAGCTTTATCAGCGGCGTGTGGGTTATAACCTTGATTTATATGTATAACTGTAATTGTACATTTATCAAGGCCGGTATTGAAAATAATTTTCACAAGATAGAATAGAAAATGGACGTGTGTTCCAATCAAAAGCTATCTGATATTTGTGTTAAGTAGATAGTGTTCTCTCCATTGCACATTATAGCCCTTAGGTCGCATGATACACATTTATAGCTACGTGAGAGTTATTGATATATCAAACGTTTTAGTTTGTTTGCTTTTTTTTTTTGTTTTTGTTTTTGGTTTCTTCTTTTCAATTCTTCTAGCTTAGTTATCCCTTACTGTGATACTAATCTAGGAGTACATGTTTTTCAAAAACTTCAAAGGAAGAACGTGTAGACCAAACAAATACGGAGGTGCAAAATGGTTGTGTAGTTTCTTGGCGAGCTGCTCTCTAATAATTTATTCCACGTGGTTTGCTGAAGATGAGGTCTCCATGTAGTTTTTTCACTGTAGCATTGACATTAGTATCAGTGGGTAAGTATGCTTCGATGTTTGTAGTACACTTCTGTAGTCTATATCACTGTCCCAAGCCATCCCGCTAGTCTAGTTATAGCAAAAACGATAGCTTGAATATCATTATTGCTTTAAATACGTTTCGCACATTAAATTAAGTTAATATTTAATTTAAAAATGATTAAGATATAACCGTAAATCCAAGGACTCGGAAGCCAGTTGTTCAAATAGTGAAACTGATATACAACATCCCTTCGTCTTAACAGACAAATCGTTATATATATATTTGGCAGTCAGCGACCCATAGCTAACCAGGACTCTGTCCCACCTCTCCGTTGATACCCCTAGTAACAAGACCAGATTGGCTAACGGGACAGGGATGGCCATAGTCCTCATGGCGGAGGAGTCTGCTAAAGAAGTATTGTACACATCCTGCTTTTTTTTTTTTTTAGCTGCTCTTCGGGGACCGACCAAAAAAAAAGAAGCTGCCATAACCCCTGTCACGCAGGTACGATGCTGTGCCTCAGCATCGGCTGTAAAGAACACCAGCTCGCAATTCTAGGGCAGAAGACAAGACAAAGCAATACTTAGATCACTAATGGAACTATCAATAGATGAAAACTAGATATACTTTTGCTTAACCAATTATACAAAAGTTTTTCAAAGTAAGACATGAAGACATGGTACGAATACAGCTAATAGACGTAGGCGTGGGTTTACGTATACTTGAAAAAAAATAGCGGAAAAAAAGAACAATGACACAAATGAATATCAAGAAACAACATGGAAGAAGACAACGGTATGATTTGTCGTGTGATCTTTTCTCACTACACAGTGAAAACATCATGAGAAGCATTTAAACAGTTTGAAAAAAAAAAAAAGAAAAGAGAAGTCACCGGTTCAATAATCTGAGATATGCTGAAGGCACAGTGCAGATGGTGTTCTTCTTCTTCATTTGCTCAGACATGGACATCGATCTCTCTCACACATGCGGCAGTTCATCATCTCTATAGAGCTTCTCTTGTAGGGGCATGGAGTCTGGCCAGGTCCTTTGCCTGAATGAGTTGTGTAGTTGACAACTCTGGTGGATGTTATGTGATGTTTGTTGTTCTTAGCCGCGGGCATATAGATCTGTTGCGCCAATTTTCGGCGTGATGACAGTGGAAGCGAAAACAGTTTACAAAAGCTAATGAAGAACTTATATACAGTAGAGTAAAAATGCCAAAATGCTGTATCTATGCAAATGGAAAGATGCTGGTGTAAGTATTTACAATATGTTCACTGGTACAAGTAAGTCGGAACAACAATAACAGCAGCAATGTTGGACATATAATGCTTCTTTTTTTCCCCCATGCTTTTGTTTGCAACTTTGTTTCGTTAAATTTATAGTATTTTGTTTTGTTCTCTAGTTTTACTGCGAAGATCAACAGCAGCATCGAGTACAACGAGACGTAAGTAGACTGAATTTATCTCCTGGTCGGAGACAATAGATCGAGGGCTCAAACCTGTACCAAATGATGGGCGTCTGGGACGCCATCTCTGAACATTTAAAATAAAATCTTGTTAGGTTATAATTTTTTAAGCTGTCCTGTTCCTAACTATCCGTAAAAGTAAAACGAGCTACTGGCATCTTTTGACGTCATAACGATGTCAAATGAAACTGATGATGATGTTGATGATAATGATTTTGATAGTCTAGCGAACGGGGTAAGAGGACATATGTGGATAATCCTTTTTAAAAAGGGAGGGGGGAGGGTGGTGGAGGGGTCTGTAATTGCGAAAATGTTAAGAACCCCGGCAACAGACTGAGAAGTGAATAAGCGATCTACACAGGAAAGAAATCAATCTGACAATGTTGAAGACTAAGAGAACGGCCTGTCAGTATTCACACATAAAATAAATCAAATACAAATAGCCGGGAGAATCACACACAGCATCAAATCATCAAAACAGACCCATTCAAAAAATCTGTATAGTGTATACAGTATCATTATAATGAATGGAAAGATGCCGCAACATCACATTGTCCAGTCGGAAATATCATTTAAGAACCGCTTCAGTGTCATACAAGACAAAGTAGAAATGTCTATACTAGAGTTCAACGAAACACTACAGGAAACAGCAAAAGAGGTACTGGGATGTGAGAAAAGGAGAAAAGAGGAATGGATAAGCAAGACCACATGGGAAAAGATAGAGCAAAGAAAGGAAATCAAGAAAAAATTACTCAGCACCAAATCACAAAGGCTAAAAGAGTTAAGTTTTAAGTAATTATACACAAAAAAGACAAAGAGATGAAGAATCATGCCGTCAAGATAAACGTCAAATACTATGACAACTTAGCAGGAGCAGCAGAGAAAGCAGTATATGCAAATGACTTGAAAACCATATATAAAATCACAACGCTGGCGATGATTGGGACATGTGCTCCGAATGACTGACAATTCACTAACAAAAATAGCACTAAGATAGACACCACAGGGGAACAGAAGTAAGAGTAGACCAAAGAAGACATGGAGAAGAACAACATAGAGGATGTTGAGCAATAGTGGGCTCACCTGGGCAAGTGCGGAAAAAAAGCCAAAGGACAGGCGTTTGTGGAAAACACTTTCGGAAGCCCCATGTGCCCTGGGCACTTAATATTCAGAGAGGAGAGAGAGAGAGAGAGAGGAGAGAGAGAGAGAGAGAGAGAGAGAGAGAGTATACACATAAACTATGTAACTTACCTACCGGGAAACGTTCCGACGAATCCATTGTAAGTGGATCTTGCTGACGTTCGAAAAATCATATAGTGCTGAGATTTATAAATGTGCAATTTAGTACTGTATACAATAACACACATACACTTCTTTTCCTCGTTGTTTATGCTGAGAATATGCAATAAAAATGGGATAATACTTAAAACAGTGAAATAAATAAAGGAAAAATAAAGTACTGAAAGGTTTTATTTGCCTCCCATTCAGTATCAACAGCCTGATGTTTTAAAAAAGTCACGCAAATTGACAGCCGCAAATGCAGTGACAAGCTTTTGTACTCTGGTCATCACATTTCACTATAAGATTACACCTAGAATTAACTTGTATAATTAACTATTATCTGCCCACCGAAATATCTTGACACGACTCATTTGTTATTTACTTTAGCTGGTAGTTTTGTTTTTGTAGGTTGATACTCTGTTCTTCTCGAGTTTATTGGTCTTCTGTCCATATGTTTTTATTTTTACATGGAATAATATAACCTACATTTTGAATTAGGTTACGGTTTCTTATGTCAGTGAGGCCGCACCTGTACTTGGTGACATCAGTAAAATGTGTTATTACTGAGTAGCAAAGTAAGGGGACAGAACAGATAATATTAGTATCAAAACTTGGGAAAGCACTTTAGACGCGAGGAAAAAAAAAGAGAATAATTCGAACAGAACCCCATACTCCAGTAGGTCGAGCAACCGCCTAAGCCACAAGAAGACAACGCTCTAATCAATCAACCACAAAGCAGCTATAAAGACTAATCCTGCTTATCATGTTCCGTTACTTTTCCGTACACAAATTTCTCCCACTAAGATGTAAAACTCCGCCTCTTTCTGAGCAAGTAGTATGCCCACATCTGTGTTCTGTAAACTGCCTTTTTCTCGTCCTTTCTGAATGGCCGTCGTGTCATTCTTTGCTCAACAGTTTCATCAAATGTTTCTTTATTGTGTGACTTGTCCACTTCCAAATTCGGTTTTCTCACGCTCCTTCAAAGTCACAGTATGTCAGCCTACATTGTTTTATTAATTATTTCTGTATTACCATTACCATAGTGTGTTTTATTATTGTTAACGCCCACGTTTTACATTCATTACCATCTTTTTCTACAGCAACGAGTATCTTAGACTGCACATTTGATACTGACCTGTGTGGATGGACGCAGGCACAAGATGATGATTTTGACTGGGAAAGAAAAAAGGGCGTGTCCAGCAACATTACCACTGGACCCACACATGATCATACAAAACGCAACGGAGGTGAGAAGTGAATTTCTGTAGTGCTTCGTCACTTAAATGATCAACACACCAAAGGGATGTCGTTCAAAACAATTAACAATGAATTCTGCCCATTTTTTTTTCTTTCTCAAAACGTGTACATGTAAACCAAAAACTTATAAAGCAGGGAAATTTAGCAATTAATTTTTGTGAACCGTTTGAAAGAAAAGGGACTACCTGGCCAATGGTGGACACAGGACATCACCGAAAGCCTGAATGTGTCATTGCGAGACGGTGGTCAAGTGACGCAAGGCCGTAATGCATCCAAGGAGGCTGTGAGCGCACAACGTTATGAAAAGGACATGTCACATGAACGATTGAACCGTTTGAATGACACCGCTAGACTGTGTTCAGTTGTTTGGTTTGCGCAGTCTACACCGAAACGGTTAAATAGCAAGCAATAGATGAATCTCTGCCTCGAAATTGAGTGTTGTAGCAAAATGTCTTATAAGGGATAGTGTTGTCCCGGCAAATCTGAAATCGTTCACGATAACATGTACTGTACTCCCTCATTTTTTTCTCAACAAAAACGTTGCCATCTCTTTGTCACAAAATAGTCATTTGTATACAGAAAAAAAAAGCATTGGACTTAGCCTACAGAATTTCTCGAGAAGTTTAATATTATTGAGTCTTAAGACATCACAAGATGTGAAGCTGGTCTTTTCCTAGCAGCAAAACACATGAAGAGGTTCTAAAGCTAATCTCCAGAAGATTAAACGCAAGAAAAGGCAATTAACATACATACATGCATACATACATACATACATACATACATACATACATACATAAACTGCGAGATCCGGGAGTAGTCTTAGCTGGCTTCTCAATGCGGAAACAAATTCTAGTCGATCTCTGGGACTCTCTAGTCCGTGTCTCATCCGGGTCGCGAAGCTTTTGTGGCCCACGAAGTTATCATGATATTTTAGATTTATTTGATTAAAATTAATACAAAATGTTAAAAATATGTAAAACATGTAAAAAGACCTCAAAACAAGTCTTTAAAATTCACATTTATTTCATAACTGTCACTTTTTCTTATTTTTATGTAAGTTGGCAAAAAACAAGTTGATTTATATACGGTCACCCACTCGATTTTCGCATAGAGTTGTGGTTCTTGATGCCATTGAAATTGGACACCCTATATCTAGTCAAAATATTTTTTAAAAAAAGAAATAGATACCAAACACTTACATTATTAATATGCTTCTGAAAAAGAGGAATATCTTGCCTCATGTTTGACATTGTATTTGAAATTCTTGAAATTCTCATCTGTCTTTAATGTATAGCGTATAAAAAGATGTAAACCGAAACGTCACAACTTGTGCTTGTAAAGATGTTCCTACTTTTTGTTTTAAATAGTTTTAACATTCTGTTATCACAGATTTACTGCAGTGGCTTCGTCTGTATTTATATATTTAGTTTTATGTATATAGTTACCCAGCTGTAGAAATGGGTACCCGACTTCTTCTGGAGTTGGGGAAGGAAAGGCGACCAGGTATGATGCTGACCATATCACCCTCTAGTGTGCTGACAGGTCAAAGAAAATGTGGGCACTAACACCATATCCATATGTGCCTGTAATTGTCTTTACCTACCTTACCTACACTTGAGAATAATTTTTTGGACATATTGGAGAGCCTATACCAGAAGGATGGAAAATTAGAAATAAAATTAGAAATAACAAAGAAATCCACAGGCTATTCCAATCTCCACTTATAATAATGAAAAAAACAACAACAACAACATAACGAGATGACGCGGACTCTTGGAGAGGATGGACGAGGATAAACAGACTAAAATGGCTTCTACGGAAGTGACAAACAGAGGCAGACCAAGACAACGATGGCGTGACAATCTAGAAGAAGACCTACGAGCCTTCGGCGTGGACATTTGGCAGGAGAAGATTGAGAATAGAGAAAAATGGAGACAAGTCTTGTCTGCAGCTACGAGGTGCAATGGCTTGGAAAGATGAATGAATGAAAAAATATACCTTAAAGCCAGCTTTTCCAGTCCGGCTACTTCCAAACCGTTCCTTAGTTTCTGACGATGCGGAGATTTTGGAGAAGGGGGTCCCTGTGTAAAAGTTATTGTACCGAATTAATTCCATGATTAACGCATGTGTATCACACATTAAAATAAATGGAAATGAATGAAGATTCCATAAATTAAGTTATTTGTCATTAAAAAAAACAAAGAAAAAAGTGTGAACAGTAACAATGAAGCTTGACATTGCAGGCGTTGATCTGGTACTAATACAGGTGACCAGTGAAAACACTAGATCATCAAGAATATCAGTGTCTTAAAATGATAGTAGACTAAAAAATCGGAGATTTTCTACCACAGTCATCAAAAATATTTGTTTTTCGTTTCATAGATGGCTACTATATGTTCACAAATTCTGAAGACCATCTTTCCAGCCAGAGAGCTCGACTGGTGAGCCCCACAGTTACTATAGCAGCGGGCGGAAAGAAGTGTTTCCAGTTCTACTATCTGATGCACGGTGCTCAGGTTGGAACTTTGAACGTGTATCTGAGTTATAATGGAAACTTGACGGGTCCCGAGTGGACCAGACATAGGACACAAGGGATCTTCTATCTGGAGGGGCAAGTCACTCTGAATACAACAGCGCAAGTGAGTTGGGTCATAGCCATCATCATCATCATCATGCAATGCTGCGATATTAACAGTGGCTAATCATATTCCTGCACAAATCTCGAACTTTAACGCTATGCATTGGTTAATTCTTCTGTCATATTAGACTGTCCATCATCTTCTCTCACATGCTTCCTCTTTCTCCCTACCATTTGTTATGAATCTTCATTAAATGTCTAACGAATGGTGAGTGTTTTGTTATGAATCTTATTACATGTCTAACGAATGGTGACTATTTTGCTCTTGTAGTTTTGATTATTATTGTTTTTTTTTTAGTTTTGTTTTTAATGAATAAATCTCAATTTGTCATCTTAGCTGACCAAGGTACTTTTAACATTCTTCTGAAAAAAAAAAAAAAGAATCACACTTCTGAGGTCCAGGGTGGAGCTATTTCACGACTCTTTTCTACAAAACAAAATGGGCATAGTGATACACTTTATAGCCGGCGTTATGATATTCAAAGATAGAGGCGGATTATACAGAATGAGTTTTCTTGAATGTAGCATTTGCTTGGCATATTCTGTTCACTGGGTTAAGCAAATATTACTTTTCTGATACTTATCTTCTCCTGTGCTTAAGTTTACTTTTTTTATACTTACTTTCTCCTTATACTTATTTTCTCCTGTGCTTAAGTTTACTTTTTTATACTTACTTTCTCCTTATACTTACTTTCTCCTTATACTTACTTTCTCCTGTGCTTAAGTTTACTTTTTTATACTTACTTTCTCCTTATACTTACTTTCTCCTTGTACTTACTTTCTCCTGTGTTTAAGTTTATTTTATAACCCCAACAACATCATCGTGGCTACACTGAACAGCAAGAAAGGTACAGGCTATCCTCTTGGTTCAGTCGTTAGCTGAAGATGTTTTGGTTTTGTCTTTTGGTTTATTCGGTTAGTGGTGGAACACACGTTTTTATAGTTTTCCATCTTCCTCTGCTGTATATTTTATCTTTTATAAAGAGGGTAATACTTACCATTGAGTGATATCATTTCATATATATTTATCAGCTTTGCTCAGGGTGCTAAATTATCATAACACCAGCACAGTATGTATGGATTTTGTTCATTGTCAAATGTTATGTACGCTCGACATTAATAATATGTGACGTAAAACAGTGACTGTAAATAAATAATGAAAAAAAGACAACTCCAAGGATGTGGATAATGCAGAAGAGAGCTAATTTCACACACAGGAAAGAAGACAATAGAAAAGTATTGAAGCAACTTATAAACATGCAAAAAAAAAAAAGTTGAAATTCTTTCATGATGGAATCTTCTTGAGAGAAAAGTCCAATGTAAAACAAATAAACAAACAAATAAACAAACAAGCAAACAAACAGAGAGAGAGAGAGAGGGAGGGAGAGCGGTGGACTATAGGAGGTCTATAGAGGCAGCTTGGTCAAGGCATAAGTTATATGTATATAAGTAAAAGGTAAAATTCCCGTTTCCATGCCATTAAAGCATACTGGGGAATACGGTGTTAGGCCCATATTTTCCAAGACCTTCGGCACACAGAAGTGCATTATATATATATATATATATATATATGGTTTGTGATTTTGTTTCCACAGCTCAATCTTGGAAGTGACAAGCGGTGACGTGACGGCTATTAACATTAAATTTCACGCATATTAAAAGTCAGTTTATTTTGTTCAAGCAAAGCACAAACAAGCAGCTGAACATGGCCACCTCTGATGAGGGCCGTCCCTGGGAATTTTGCCTTCCAATGGGACCTTACGGCTCCACCCGGGTCTTAATAAACCGACATTTAATATTTTAAAACCGATTATGTTAAGTAAGTTTTAATATGTCCGGCCATTAATTTTAAACAGCGTTAACAACAATTTGTAAATTAATGAAAAAAAGGCTATACATTTATTATAATAATTGTCATCATCATCATCGCCACCATCATCATCACGATAAAGATGATGCATAAAATTCCTAGATGTTGCAAACACTAGAGAAAACTTTTTGGAAGGTTATCACGATACTATCTGTCTGTCTGTCTATCTGTCTGTCTGTCTAACTATCTATCTATCTGTCCGTCCGTCCGTCCGTCCGTCCGTCCTTCCATCTATGAACTTTAAGTGCCCAAGGTACACGGGGCTTCCGCAAGGGTTTTCCACAAACGCCTGTCCTATGCCTTTTTTGCCCTTGCTCAGGTGAGCCCTCTATTACTCAACATTCTCTCTCTTGTTGTTCTTCTCCAAGTCTCCTTTGGTCTACCCTTACTTCTGTTCCCCCGTGATGTACATCTTAGTGCTGCTTTTGATAGTCTTCTTCTTTTTCTTCTTCTTTTTCTTCTTATTTGCTTCTACCACCTAAACCGCCCCGTGATCTTCCTCAATTTACTCCTGTGGTCCTCGATAGGTCCCGTGGTCCCCCTATGGTCCCCGAAAAGACCACACGAGATCCAAGAGAGGACCACATGAAGTTCAGAGTATCGCAGGGCTTGAGCCTGTATTCTTGGTAGGTCTCAGAAGCGGGAATACATGCCACCGTGGTTTTCGTTACACCAGTTTAATCTAGAGTTGGATTTTCTCACCGGAAAACCTCGACGTGTTTTGGGATACCCGTGTATCCCCGCCGGGTGAGAGGTGGTTGCCCATCCAGTCCAGTGTTGGACTATCTCACCAGAAAACCTCAGCGTGATTAGGATACGCATACATCCCCGTCGGGTGAGATGTGGTTGCCTATCTAGACTGCACTGGTCCAGTGTCTCCGACTTCAGCATTTTGTGGTTGTGCCCGCTACCCTTCCTAGTTGTGACCAAGACGGAGCTTTTGTCCAGGAGGACGAATCCTCGCCACTAGTAAGTTTCATCCCTAGGGTTGAGCCGGTTTAGGCATATTATTCCAGTACGGGTGTGTTTAGGACGTGACCGACCTCTAGAGCGGAGGTACCGTGACATGAGTAGCCATAAAGTTTTACCCCTGGTTTAAGCCGGTTTTAGCATATTTCACCAATATGGGTGTATATCGAAAGTGGCCGGCCTCTAGAGAAGAGGCGCTGTGGCATGAATAGCTCTCGCCGCAAGACTACTGGACATACAGATTAAGCTTCATTTTATCCTTTCCATCACCTTTTCACATCGGCGCCGCACGCAACCCTATTTTCTGTTTCGCTTTTCTTCATTGGCCGGGAGGAGTTCCACTCCACGCGCGGTATCCGAAGAATCTCGCCAGCAGTGTCCCAATCTCTGGGTCAAGCCGGTTCAGGCACTTCGTCCGATATGAGTGCATATAGGACGTGGCCGACCTCCAGAGCAGAGGTGATTTGAGCAGTCCTGACCTCGAAACTACTGATTACTTCACTTAATCGTTTCTTTCACCTTTTCCACAGTGGCTCCGCGCGGCAAAACCCCATTCGCACCTTTCTTATCTGGCCAGGAAGAGCCCCACTCTACGCACGGCAGCTGAAGAATCTCGCCAGCAGCGGTTTTTGGTAGTGAGTCGTCAGTCATCTGGAGCACATGTCCCAACCATCGCCAGTCTTTTCTCAATAATTGTTGTCAATGGCTTCATCTGCATTTCTGCCAACAAGATATTATTTTTTAGTGTTTTATCAAAATATTCTTCGTAATCATTTATTCTGGAAAGAATTCAGCTTGTTTTCTTTAGTTTTGGTGATTTCCAGCATTCACTTCCATAGAGTAGTACACGTAGAGCATTACTTTTAAATATTCTGATTTTCATCTTCATGTTCAGTTTTTTTTTTTTTTTAGATTTCCATATAGTCTGTAACATTGCAAAAGCCTGGTTTGCTCTAGTAAGTCTGCTTTTGATATTCTCTGTGGTATCTCCATCTTCTGCTACTCTCAGTCAGTCATTTCATTGCCTCTTGCGGAACTTTACCTGGCTAACAGCTCTACTGTAGACTGATCGGTTGTAAGCAAGATGCCCTTCTGTTGATGCATCCATTCGTAGATAATCAAAGATAATTTGCAGCCATCTTCGCCTGGGTTTTCCTCTTTTTCTTTTTCCCATTATGTACCCTTCCAAGACTGTCTTTTCTAAATTCTCATGACGTTTAATATGTCAAAAGTATTTAGTTTTCTCTGTTTAATCTTCTTTACTAGCCAGCCTTCTTAAACATTAGGTTCTTGTAGTACGGATATATTTGTTCTTTTTTGTGTCCATGATGTTTGAAGAACTCCTCTGTAGCATTTACATTCAAAGGCATTTATTTGTTTCTCAGCTGTTTTGTTAACTGTCCAGGTCTCAGTCATATGTTGCGATGGGAAAGATCCATACCCTTAAAAATCTTATTTTTATAGTTCTGTCTGTTCCTTTCCACAGATACTTTAGTTGTTCAATTTTTTTTTTCTGAAAAGCGAAGGCGCCCTCCTTTTAATTTCCCTCATTGTATCTCCATTGTTAGTTTGTAATGATCCAAGATATTCAAAACTGTTTACCTCGTCCAATTTGTCCTTATTGATACATATTTCAGCTACTTTATTTGTTTTGTCAGTTGTCATCAATTTAGTTTTCTTTGCATTAAGATAGAGGTTTTTCTCTTCGCTGTTCTTACGGACTGACATAATTAGTTTTTCAATTCCTTTTTGTGTTGTGAACAGTAATACTGTGCCATTAGCATATCTGATCTCAGGTATTTCATTACTTCCAATTTTTATGGCATCATAATGTACTTTGTCTGCATCTTCTCTCACATTCCTTATTATATTTTTAGTGTACAAGTTTTAAATAAGTAAGGCGACAGTAATGCACTCCTGACAGATCACTTGTTTATGTCAAACCAAGTTGTTGTTTCACCATTTATTCTTACTGCTGTCTTTTGGTCTAGATTCAACAGTGATATTTGTATCAAATGTGTTGGAAATCCCATTTTTTTCAATAATTTCCCACAGTTTCTGGTGTTGCACACAGTCAAATGCCCTTGAATAGTCTATAAAAGATAAGTATAGATTCACATTAAACTCTCTGCATTTCTCTATCTTATATTGAATATACGAACTCTTATTCCTCTTCCTTGTCTAAAACCAGCTTGGACCATATTGATTTCTCCTTCTACTTTCTTACAAAGTCTGCCCATTATGATTTTTAATAGAATTTTACTTGCGTCACTGATCAGGGCAACAGTTCTGTAGTTTGTGCATAATCTCAAGTTACATTTTTTTGGCAGTGGTATGTATACAGTTCTTTTCCATTCTTTTGGTCAAATACCGGAATGCCATATCTTTTTACATAGTGCATGATAGATTGTTGCACATTCCTTTCCTCCTGCCTTTATAAGTTCAGCTGTTGTTTCATCACATTCTGGCTATTTACCATTTTTAAGATTCTTTATTGCTCATAAAACTGCTTCAGTTGTCGGTTCGGGTTCTTTTTCCTCCAATAATAATTCACATCATTTAATTCTGCTCTCACAGTCAGTTGTATCATATATTCCTGTGAAATATTCCTATTATCTTTGTTGAATTTCCTCTGTCTCTGTCAAGGTCTTCCCTATCTCATCACAAATTACATTTAGCTTAGGTGTGACATTTCTCGTCAACATCTTCATTTCTTTTAACATTTCGTTATCTCTTCCATATTTCCCATGTCCTTCTATTCTTTCACAGCAATCTTTTATGTATTTTTGATTGTGTTGAGGGGTGGGGCTGTCTTTTCTTATGTTTCTTCTTGTTTCTTTGTTAAAGTTACAATTATCAGTACTAATCTCTGTCTCACACTCTTCCCCAGTGTTAAAATTAGATCTAACTGGTCTTAGGGGCTCACCACCAGATCTTTTTTTCTATCTGACCTTCCATATTGCTGTTATAGTTTCTTGGTATGTTTCCAGAAGGTAGTTTGCCATTGGTTTTCTTCCGGGCAGTGACTGTACTAGTCAGTGATCGTAGCCATTGTCCCTACATTAAGGTCATTTGCCTACCATCATAGAATGGCGACCATAACCAACATTATCTGTCGGCTGCTCTCTCATTCCATCCACCACCTGCTCCCATGGCTTCACGTCACCCTGATTGAGGGGTGGGGGCTATACGGGTACTCCACCTTGCCCAAGGGTGTCCCGTAGACTAACGGAGGTAAGGAGGCGTCCTACTTCTCCTTTGATAAAGAATACTCCTATCCCGATAACCTATCTACTATTCTACGGCCAGGATATAAAAATTCGTTGAGGTGAAATTTACGTTTGCATTTTTTAATAGTTGTTCTCTGTATATTTCGACTTTAAAAAGTAGACAGTTTTTTTTTTAAATTCCAGCTGTCTTATATTAGTGAGGACGAGAGAGCAGTTACAAGTGAAATATAATAAGAAGTATATCTTTGACATTATAACATAAGTGCAATGATGAATAGAACTAACGGGATTTGTAAAAGTTTTGGTTTTTGCATTTAACTTTTTAATTTTCTCTTCCTTTTTTCTGTTAAGACATAAATTAAAGTAGATATTGGCTATAGGTACTATATTTCACTATTTCTGATTTTCTTTTCAGTAAGAATATGTGGACAAATTGTTACTACTGGCGAAAATTTGACATAAAGTACCGAAACCAGAGACTTATATTTTTGTTACAGGAAAGATTGCGTAATTTAGTTCGTTTCATATTTTGTGAAATTTCTACTTTGTTCATAATTTTAATTGGTAATGGCAATATTTTGACGTAAAAGAATGAGAACAGAAGTTATGGCTGATAAAGTATGCTCAGTTTTTACTTTTGGTAATGAAAGCGTATGAATACTTGAAAAATCTGGTCGTCATAATGTCAGTTTGAATTGTATCTACTTTTTTTTATAACTCGGATATTTCTTGTCATATATCATATTGTACAGAAATACATGAGTGTTTAATTAATTAGACTAATACAACGATTTAAAGTAACAAAAACTCGCATGAAAGCAGCAACGAAATTTTAAGTGGCCACATGAACATAAAACTAAATAATTCACAACATAAAAGAGTAATCGTTCCTTTTGTCATACTTATTAACTTAAGCCCGTTGAAGAGATAAGAGAAGTGATGATTGCGGTAAAACTGGTTCTAGTAATGAAGTAAATAAAGGTGTATGGTTCAGTTTTACAAAAAGATAGAAAGATTGAGGAAAGTGGGCAGAAACTAGAGTGTCAAAAAGAAAATGACCACGTATAAATGAAGAACATACAACAAACCAATATTTCGGCAAAATGCTTTTTTCAAAGATCACAAACAAAAAATACACAATATATAAAAACACGAAGAACGGACGAAAAATTAAACCCTTAGCTTTTCTTATACTCTTGTAAGAAAGACTGTCTCTACTTTGAGCGTGTCATCAGTTGAAACCATTAAGTCTGCAAAACGTCCGAGAACAATCATGGAGAAAGAAAGTCAGTTTCCTTTTCTCTTTTCGTTGCTGTAGAACCCCGTCCTTCCTGTTTCGCTCAACAGTTTAATGCTTAGTCTTCCTCTTTTATGAATTAGTGTTACTGTTGTACACATATTGAAAATAGTACTGAACCGTAAGGTGACGTATATGAGCACAGTTCCGTTTGACAGTTGCGAAAACACACTTTAAAAAAATGGAAAGTTTTATGCCAACTAAAAGCATAAATATACAAATGAACCATAATCACTTTATGTACATTTTATTTGAAATTATTGATAGCAAGTAAAGCCTTATATGTGTAAGCGTGAGTGGTAATTAACATATGAAGCTTGATATTGCAAGAGTTGCTCTTGTATTAATGCAGGTTGTTATTGAAGGTACTGGATCATCAGGGAATGATGGAGATATAGCAATCGATGACGTGTCACTAATCGATGGTCCTTGCATCTGTAAGTATCTTTTATATTCTCTGAATAGTATATCGTACCTGATAGGGCATATCAGTTACTGGGCATAGGTCAAATGTGTTTGGCATCTGAACATTGTGGGTTTGGTTTGTTAAAATATAATAATGTCTTATTGGGCATAAAACATTGCGCTTATAATGTTAAAATATTTGCCATGCATCTTCGTTTGGTGAATCATTCTTGTATCTGCACCTCATGAAGATTTCCTTAGCAGTGTTACAGAGGTTGGTCGTCAGGGCACCCACCATCCATCTTTAAAATGGAGCAGTTCCTTAACCAGAAGGCCAAGAGCCAAGATTTTTCTGTTAGATATTATAGATTCTTATATCTTATATCCTTCCCGTGCCGTTAAACGTCACATAGGGCTCGCAAAGTAGTTCGCCAATTTTTCCTGTCTTTGGCGAGTCTTTCAACCTCATCAAAGGATTTTATGCCTGTTAATTTGGCCTCTCTTAATAATGTCCTCTTCAGAGTTTCACGCGGTCTGCCTCTTTTTCTTTGGCCTGTTGTGTTCCACTTGATAGCTTGTTTTGGGATTCTCTGATCATTTCTTCTCATCGAGTGACCAACATATGTCCATCTCCTTTTCCTGATCACCAATGAGACTGGTTGTTGTTCAGTCATATGTCTTATCTCTGCATTGTTCTTGAATTCATTCCACTTGATGCCGAGTATTTTCCTTAGGCATTTATTTTCAAAAGAGTCTAATTTCTTGTCTATTTCTTTAGTTGTTTTCCAGCTTTCGCATGCATAAATGAGGGTGGATATTACATTTGAATTGAATAGTCTTAACTTGGTTTTTGTGCTTATAACTTTTGAATTCCATATGTTCTCAAGATTACATAGGATTTTTAAAGCTCTTACGAAAACTGTAGGCTCATTCTCAACTCCACGCTTGGTTATGACAACCTTGGGATAATTTGAATGTGTGATCTTGTTTACAATGAATAGTCGGACACGCATAGTAGCATGGTTTTTGCTTGAAATATGTTATCCCTCAGCTTTGTGGGCAATAGAACAGAATAAAATTTATTTTTAAAAGAAGCAAAATGCCTAGTTTCCTCATATATAGAAATGAATTTTGGGATTGCAATAGCAACAATAGCAAGATTACTTAAACGACCACATCCAAAAGAACCGACAGACTTTGAAACTGATTTACCATTCTCACAATGAAATGTAAACCTAGATGAAATTACATTGCATGAAATTGAAACAGCAGTGAATCTAATGGCTAACAACAAAGCTGCAGGTGGAGATGAAATAACATCCAAAATGTTAAAAGCTATTAATATAGACAACATCAAACAACTACAGAGAATGTTCATTAAAGTTCGGAAAGAAGAAAAAGTCCATTCTAAATGAAAAAAAGGAATCATTATTAAAATACCGAAAAAAGGCAACCTTAGCAATTGCAACAACTGGAGAGGAGTAGCCTTACTATCAGTTGTGTCAAAAATATTTTGCAAAGTTATTCTGAATAGAATTAAAGATATAGTGGAATCTGCAATGAGAGAAGAACAAGCAGGATTTCAAAAAGAGAGAAGCTGTCTCGACCAAATCTTTACTCTAAGAATAATACTTGAAGAACATATTGAAAAGCAAAGACCGTTAGTCCTGAACTTCATAGACAAGGCATTTGATACCATACACAGAGAATCATTATGGAGGATTTTAAGAATATATACCATCTAAGATTATCAACATCATTAGTGGCCTCTACAATGGATATGTTTGTGCAGTCAATACAAGCGAAAGAATGAGTGAATATTTCCAGATTGAAACAGGCGTGAAACAAGGATGTATATTATCTTCCTTGCTTTTTGGAATTACCATAGACTTCATAATGAAAAAATGTTGCAAAGGTAAAACGGGCATTGATTGGGTACGTGAGACCCAACTAGAAGATCTTGATTTTGCAGTTGATATAACTCTTATCAGCGACAATATGAACTCAATCCAAGTAAAAACAGATACCCTGTCATCAATGGCTAGTAAAACAGGACTTGAAATTAACAAGGATAAAACAAAAATAATGGTTCTCATTAACGACGAAGGACAAATATACGTAGAGGTAACAGATGTTGAAGAAGTAAACCATTTTGCATATCTCAGCAGCTATGTAGACCACAATGGTGACACTAGAAAAAAAGTTAGATTTCGAATTGCCGAAGCAGCACTGACCTTCAAGAATCTCGAGAACATATGGCATTTAAAAGTTATAAGCACAAAAACCAAGTTAAGATTATTCAATTCAAATGTATTATCCACCCTCATTTATGCATGTGAAAGCTGAAAAACAACTAAAGAAATAGATAAGAAATTAGATTCTTTTGAGAACAAATGCCTAAGGAAAATACTCTGTATAAAGTGGAATGATTTCAAGAACAATGCAGAGATAAGACAGATGAGCAAACAACAACCTGTCTCATGGTTGATTAGAAAAAGAAGATAGACATATGTCGGTCACATGATGAGAAGAAACAGAGAATCCCCAAACAAGCTGTCAAATGGAACACAACAGGCCCTGTGTGATGTTTAATGGCATGGGAAGGATGTAAAATGCAATAGCAACAAGAGAACAAATGGCATTCAAAAGGTATAAGCACAAAAACCAAGTTAACATTATTCAATTCAAATGTAATATTCGCCCTCATTTATGCATGTGAAAGCTGGAAAACAACTAAAGAAATAGACAAGAAATTAGACTCTTTTGAAAACAAATGAGTAATGAAAATACTTGGTATAAAGTGGAACAAATTCAAGAACAATGCAGAGATAAGACAGATGAGCAAATAATAAACTGTCTCATGTGTGATCAGAAAAAGAAGATGGACATATATCGGTTGTGTGCTGCAAAGAAACAACCAGAGAATCTCAATACAAGCTATCAAGTGGAACACAAAAGGCAGAAGAAAAAGAAATCGACCACGTGAAGCTCTAAAGAGGAATTGTTAATTAAGAGAGGCCAGTTTAGTGGGAATAACATCTCGTGCTGAAGATGAAAAGCTTGCCAAAAACAGGAAATCTTGGCAAACTACTACACGAGGCCAATGTGACGTTTAACGGCACGTGATAGATGTCAGATGTAAGATGTAAGAATAGCAACAAGATGATCCACTATTGGTCCACACACATAATAAAGCAAAATTCAGAATTTCCATTTAAAAGAAAAGCCCAGTTTTTATAACTTGATCATTACAAGTAGCGTAAAATGTTAAACTGAAGTATCCAATTTTTTTTTTTTTCCGAGAATAGCGGTTGCAGCACCAGGTTCATTTAAATCCATGGCATGTGACTTTGAGTTGGAAGATTTATGTGGTTACAAAAATGTGCCAGGCAACATTGCAGGCTGGCAGTCTGCTCATTGGCTCTTTACATCTGCAACCATGGTGCTTGATCATACATCTGGATCAAGTGTAGGTAAGTTTAAATCAGGCCATCTTCTAGGCACACAGAAACAAAAGAATGAATAAAAAGTGTTGATTGATGCAAAAGTAGACAAAACTATAAGAATGTTAGAAATTTACACATTATGCACAAAGTAAATTAAAATTATAAAATATTTAAGACACCTGTGTTTAAAAAATATCTCAGAGCATTGCATTTTTTTCATACCTTCAAGGACAAAACTTTAATATAATCTCTTTCCTTCTGCTTCCTGTTATGAAATCTGACATCTTACATCCTTCCCGTGCCAATAAGTGTCACATAGGGCTTGCATGGTAGTTTGTCAAGTTTTCCTGTTTTTGGCAAGCTTTTCAACCTCATCAAATTGATTTGAATTGAATAATCTTTACTATGAAATAAGTAGCAGTTACTATTTATATGAATTTCTGAAGACAACAAAAAAATAGGTGGACATTTATGCTGTCCTTGGAGCCAGCATGTATAGACTGGATTGTGGTATTGGAAACACTAGGCAGTTTTTGTAGCAGAGATGACTATGCCATGAAAAAGAAATAGTGCAATGCTTTTGTCATTGTCAGAAACTCAGTTTAAGATTTATTTCATTGACTGTTGCATTGTAACCAAAGAAGAAGCATGTGAACTTTAATAAACATGTGAATATACATGTATAATATATATATATATATATATATATATATATATATATATATATATAGAGAGAGAGAGAGAGAGAGAGAAATAAACTGAGAGGAAATACTTAGAAGACAACTTTGCATTAGCAGCATCATATTTCAAGTACAGTAAAGGTAGTCACTGTGAATTAACATAATTGCGTCAGTACTCTGCTAATTAGTAAGCAGTTGACCAGAAACTGCCAGCTAACATTGCCATCAGCACGAATTCCATCTCTGAAGGACAACACTTCTTTTCCTTCCCGGTCTCCATTTTTTCTTGAAGCTGGTTGAACCCCAGAAGTTTTTTTGTGAGCTAAAGTCTGAATGTCAACATGGTGAGTGGAAGTCAAAACTGGGTCACCTGGTTGGCAAGCAAATGTCTAAATTCACTACACTAACATTGTTCCTATATTTAACTTCAGTTGTAACTTAGTTACTGCTTTTGAATAGCTGGTTTAGTCAGTTTTTTTAAACTGATTGATTGGTTTATTGATTGCTTAATTGGCTGAATGGCTGATTGATTGGTTAGAAAGGATCACCATCTGTGCACTTCAGACACATTCATAGGTGCTCAATTCTCTTCTTAAATATCTCCATAAGCATGGAATGGGTGATAACACCCTTCTTGAATTTCTTACTGTTGAATAAAATTCTCAAATCTAACCACCAGGGGCCTTCATGACGATTAAAGGAACAAATGAAGGAGCATCACTGCAATCATCATACATAGCAACATATGGTAGTTACTGTTTGGGATTTTTCTATCTGGAGAGTAACATAAATGTGGGATCGTTGTCTGTTTCATTGTGGAATATCAGAACAAACATGGCCACAAATGTGTGGAAGGAAGCTGAAGAACTTCCAGGATTGGGGTGGACCAAGGTGTTGGTGTCATTAAATATAACAGAAGCAGTCCAGGTGAGTCTGTCAAGCATGAGTATATCTCTCTCCCATGAAATGTTTTTCTTCTGTTTTGATTCAGCATTCTTTAAGTCATCTTTCTTGAAAAATATTTCTGATATTTTCTTCACAGCTTTTGTGTTCACAAGTTCATAACTGTCATTTAGTTTCCTTATATGGCAAGTCATTTTTCAATACATGCTTCTGAACAGTAGGTTTTCTGTTTGCCTTCCACTATAATGAAGTATAAGTGATTTCTGCTAGTGTCTGTAAAGTTGGTTAGTTTGTTGTGTCTGTCATGACATAAGGCTGTTGTGACTAATAAAAAATCTATGAGAACTGTTATCGTAGCTTTAGAAATTTTATTTACAGGTATTTTTTTTCCTCATAGTTTTCATGTATCAAAACTCCTCTCAGTATTCATGAGAAGGGGAAAATCATTTCCTTTGAGTTCTGTCATGACTGAGATAACTCAGTTTTTTTAATTATTAAGTAAATGTGTGTCTATATTACATACATGATCAGTTGTATTATTTTTTATAATGTATGAAGAGTCACATAGATATAATCAAACAATGAGTGAAATTCATGTATCTTTATTTGATATTACAGCATATATCAACATTTTAAGAGAGAACATTTGATTTGATAAACTTTAAAAAAAAATATTGAATACATGTCTTGAAATAGTGATTGATTTAATTTTATTTTCTCTTATTGCTGACTACAAAGCTGTCCTTCGATGCTGTTGTTTCTGTTGAAAATGAAGAAATCTCTATTGATGATATTAGTGTTAAAAATGGAAACTGTGAAACACCACGTAAGTAAACTCATGAGATATTATTCATTGTTTTCAATAGACATTATCATATAATTTTGATTGTCATATCTAAAACACATCCATGGTAATGATTCACTTCTACAACTAAATTTCAAAATTATATATTATGTATATATTTATGAGCATGAAACCACATTCAGAATGCTTCAAGGGTTTTTTTCCCTCATCTTTTCTGTTCTTTCTTAGATTTGAGTATCTCCAGTATTGATAATTTAATTACTTGAAAACTGTTTTTTTCTACTACAGAATGTTCTTGAAGATTATTAGACAGCTGATAGTAGGCTATCATTTTTGCTAAAAGGGCTGTTTGATATCTGAGCCTTGAAGTCTGTTTGCATTCACTTAGCATGAAAATAGACCTATTTTCATACTGTTGGAGATACAATGTTATTGCTCATATTTGCCTTTATTTATTTCATACCATCAGTGTATACAGAGAATATATTATTGCTGCCAATATTTTACTTTACCTGTCAGAACATATGAATATCATACCTGGTCATTCTTCTTTTTTCCAGCTCAGTTTGGATTCAGATACCTGTTTTTTCACATCTGGTTTCACGGGATCATCTTTCATATGATTATGCTAAAATATTGCAAAATTTAAATAGCATGTATGCAGTATTCACATTAATTATTAGTTTAATTTCTTTGCTTACTAATGAATATTTTCTACTCGTGACATGTAACTTTTGGCACTGGTTCAATGACTATTTCATTAAAACTAGACTTTGTAAAAGAAACAAGGCTGTTGATGAAATGACTGAATTTTTATTACTTTTTTAAAAATTTTGTTCAAGCGAACTGTGATTTCGATAACTTTGACATGTGTTCTTGGAGCAATTATGAACTCTATGACAGTTTTGACTGGGAGATAGCAACAACTGGAAGTGATGCACAGATACTAGCTCCATGGAGAGATGCAGATCAGAGCATATATGGTAACTCTCTTATCTCATTGCTTCTTTTAATTTACTCTATCTCAATTAATTTAAAAGAAAATTATACAAAGGTTAAGATTTTTAGAGAGAATATATTAAAGTAAAAGTGTTTTTATTGTTTGAGTAATGAAATTACAGATTTAATATCATTGCTAATCACTTATTTTAGACAAGGTGATATGTTGAGATATTGTTATTTATAAGAGATTATTAAAATGTAATTTTGATTAGATTTTTAAAAAATTGTTTCATATACAAAACTAACAAACAAAGAAAACAAACAAAAATGAACAAAACAAATAATAATAACAATGTTAATACATATATCTATATCCAAATGGAGTTACAGTAATGAAATGTTTAAATAAAGAAACTAAAAACTCAGAAGTTAGAAGAAAGAATAAAAGTTACTTTATTTTTGTAATAAAAACATTATTGCAAAATTTTAATTTTCTTTCTTCTGACAAAACAATTTGTAAAAATTCAGAAAAAATTGGAAGAGAGAAGGTGGGCCATGTGTTAGGGAATGAAAAAATGGTTTAGGAACTTTAAAAAATGATATGCTGTTGTGACCAAGTTCTCATGTTAAAATTTATTTTGTGAAATGTTTCATCATAATTTTTACAGGTGGCTTTATACTGCTGCATATGAAGAGCAATCCAGTTGGAGGTTTTGCATATCTAGTTAGTGAATTGATTACACTGAGAGGAAGTCAGTGCTTTAAGTAAGAAGAAAAGATATTTATTTTTTATGCCCACAGAATATTAACCTGTGAACAGTAACACTAGAAATTGTTCAAATGTATTTTTTTAAATAATAAAAATCATGTTTGTTGTTTTTCATTGAAAATCTTTCACATCAAGTTTGCTGCCTGTGACTGAAAATATTTCCCTTTTTTTGTTCTTTTTTAATGTTTGGTCTTCTGTCCCTTTCTTTGTACAAACTGCACTATCACCTCTGATCCAGGACAATGCAATGTGCTCTCTAAAGTTCATGCACAAATTTTTCAACCTGTATGCAAGTACATTCTAAAAAAAAATTTGTGTGCAAATGTGCATCATCATATCAGATTACAAAGTGTAAAGTTCTCATTAAAAAATACTAAAAATAAAAAAAAACTGAAAAAATTAATGCAGCACTATCATATTTGTTTCAGTGCTGTTATAGCATAGAGTAACTTCAAGGATCTGAAAAATAAAAATATCAGTTTTATATATTTTTTTGTGTGGCATATGAAATTTCATGTTCAGCATGATATTTTTGTATATGCAAGGCTATCCTGCCACACAGCTTAGAGGTAACATTGATCCGGTTTAGATAGTGTAGATATTCCAGTTCATAGTTTCAATATCATACCATGGTGCTTATTTCACTATTTCAAAATTATAGCTTAGTTTTTAATTATGGGACAGTGGTGAAAACAAATTGTTTGATCACAACCTTCATTGATGTCTCTTACTGAAGAATATCCTTTTTTTGGTTCTGACACTGAGATCAGCTTGCTTCTGAAGTTATTAAGTCAAGCCATTATCATCAAACTAATATCAATAATGAAGTACACTTTAGAAATCATTATATCTGTTGCTTTTTATATATTTGCTTATAAAATATAAACTGTGTGTACAATTAATCAAAACAATTATACTTTCAAGCTCTTCTAAATAGTGGACAGTAAATAAAAACAGAATATAAATTTAAAAAAAAAACTAACTCAATGTTTACATCAAAATGTCACTTCTGATGACTTTAGCCAGTCATGATTAGACCAGTAACATTGAATAACATACTGAAAGATTTTAAAATAAAATTGCAACCAATAGCATTATTATTCTATTATTATTTTTTGTTTAGAAATATTTAGTAAATGTAAAACTTTTGAGCATTTTTTTTTGTGAGAAGATATTAAATGCTTCCAGAGTTATACTTTGATACAGGCAGTACAAATTTTAAACAGTATTTACTTTTCCAATCAAAGTATTTCAAAGATAACTTTTCAGTTATCTTTGAAATACTTTGATTGGCTTATTATATATATTATTATTTGATATAGCTTATTATTTGATATAGCTTATTTGAAATTCTAGTTTTTCAGAACATTTTTTTAAAAATGGGTATAATTTACTTTGTACTGCATTTACATTGTTAGCTGTTTTATGCTATCACTGTGTTGTTTACTTAAAATGTCCCAGGTGTGGTTACTGAAATGTTTGGAAAGTTCAAGAAGATGTGTTCATTTTCACCTGCATTTATTTTCCCACAGATTTTATTATTATCCAATGAGAAGTAGCAACTTGTTTGCTGCATGGCTGAATATCTATGTGACCAATGGGGTTTCTTTTCCTGGAAAATTGATATGGACCCACTATATGAATGACAAGACAAATGATTTTGTTTATGGAAGTCTACCTCTTCAGATGAATGAAGATTACAAGGTTTGTGGTTATCTATAAGGTGTTATGAAATTTACAAATTGTAACCTGTAAAATTATTAGAAGAAGAAATAAAATGTGATTTAACTGTTAAATTTGACAACCTCCATGATCTTCTTACTTCTTACATCCTTCCTGTGCTGCTAAATGTCACATAAGGATCGCATGGTAGTTTGCCACGTTTTCCTTTTTTCAACAAGCTTTTTAACCTCATCAAGGGATGTCATGCCCACTAAACTAGCTTCTCTCAACAATGTCCCCTTTAGAGTTTCATGTGGTCAACCTCTTTTTATTCAGCCTGTTGTGTTCCACTTGATAGCTTATTTTGGGATTCTATGATTGTTTCTTCTCATCACATGACCGACATATGTCAATCTTTTTTCTGACCATCCATGGAACAGGTTGTTGTTTGCTCATCTGTCTTATCTCTGCATTGTTCTTGAATTCGTTCCACTTTATACCAAGTATTTTCCTTAGTTGTTTGTTTTAAAAAAAGAGTCTAATTTCTTGTCTCTTTCTTTAGTTGTTTTCCAGCTTTCACGTGCATAAATGAGGGTGGATGTTACATTTGAATTGAATAATTTTAACTTGGTTTTTGTGCTTATAACTTTTGAATTCCATATTATCTCAAAGCTGCTATTGCAATTCTATTTCTAACTTCCTTCCTGATGTCACCATCCTGGTCTATATAGTTGCCAAGTTATGCAGAATGGTTTACTTCTTCAACAGCTGTTCCTTCTGTGTATATTTTTCCTTCATGATTAATGAGAAGTTTCATTATTTTTGTTTTTTCCTTGTTAATTTCAAGTCCTATTTTACTAGCCAGTGAAGGCAGGCTATCTGTCTTTTCTTACATTGATTTCATATAGTCACTGATAAGTTATGTCATCTGCAAAATCAATACCTTCCAATTGGGTCTCATGTACCCAATCAATACTCATTTTACCTGATCAGCATTTTTTCATTATGAATCTATAGCAATTCCAAAAAGCAAAGGAGATAATATACATCTTTGTTTCACACCTGTTTCAATGTGGAACCATTTGCTCATTTCTTCTTCTGTGTTGACTGCACAAACATATCTGTTCGTAGAGATCTATGAACAGTGTGACCAAAAATATTCGAAAAGCACCTTGCAAATGACAGTTGTTACTGAAAATAAAAGTGATGTTTTTTAAACTTGACTCATCACACCTGTGCAACAAAAATAAATATTTTACCAACCTTCCCTTTAACTATATTGTGTAGTGGAGACTACACCTGATAGACAAATGGACAAACCAGATTCAAAGTTTATTTAGTACAGTTTCTGAATATCTCACTTCATCTGAAACCTAGACTAAATTAATTCTTTATTCCAGGCTGTGGTGTAAATCAATGCTTATGGAACAAAATATAACTTTTCACTTGTTCTCATGTAAGGATTAGTTCTCCATCTTAGCCTATTCATAAGCAGTAAAGTCTTACCCTGTTTTGTTTATGCCTGACAGATTCTGTATTTCTCACTTTTGTTTATACCTGGTAGGTCCAGCATAGCCCATGTTTATATAAACTGGACGAGTCCTTCATTCCATCTTTTGTTTATACCATGGAGCTCCTATCATTTGATATATTTTTGTTATTAGAGACATCAAATAGAGAATTTGCCACTCCTGTTTTATTCTAGTGGCTTGTGTTGCAATCATTTCATGACTGATAGTTCCCCAATATTTTCTCATTTGTGATGTGGTCTTATAAGACATCTGTAGTATATGCACTACCTGTCTAAGTTTTGTATATCATAGCAATTTGTGTAAGTATACACATGGGTAAGCATTCATTTATTTACATTTATGTAGCAATGCTGTAATTTCATTTAACTCTCACAACTTCTGTGGGAGGTTTCTTGCCTAACTTGGCTAGCGACACATCACTAAATGCCACACTGATACTAGAAGCAGTATTTCTAAAATTATGGAATTCAGTGCAGTTTATTACATTTTTTGTTTAAAATTCAGCTCGTGATATCTGGGTATGTAAGTTCTGGTGATTCACTCTCACTGGATAAGCTCTCACTGTCAGCTACTAGCTGCGCATACTTACCTGCAAATGCTGTACCAGTACCTCAGACTATATATACTACTTCAGCGACAACAACAGTTAAACAATTCCAACCATCAACATCTGGAGGTATGTACAAATTAATACCAGTAAATTCACACTAAACATCACATATCTGTTTTCGATGCAGGGTTTTCAAAATGCAGCAATGAGCTCTGTTGCAGAAGTAAGCTAATGAGCCATTCATAGCTTTGTAAAAGAAAAAGTAAAAAAAAAAAACCATAAGGTTATAAGAGCTGATTATTGTTCATATTGTGCAAATTTAATGTGTTCAGAAAAAAATTGAGATTATAAATATATAGGGATATTTCAGTTAGCTAAGGTCAGATTCAGTTTGTATTTTCTCTCTTGAGTTTGAGCTTAGTGAAAATTTTTGAGCCAGTTATTTTTGGGTCTGTCCTCTTGATTTTTGTATCATTTATCCAAAACCTGGCAATCACTGAAAAATATAAAGCAAAATGATGACAGGGGAGACAAATTTCAAAACAAATTGATCAAGTAACACAGGGAAAAAAAAAGACAGCTGATTTGAATCATCAAGGCTAGCTAGTATGTGTCCATACTACAACACAGTTACACAATTTTTGAATGTCAGTTTTAATGCTTTCATTTAGCTTTTCCTCACATTTTCATCAGCATTTTCTTCTGTTCTCCTTGGAGATACAGTCTATTGTTCTTTGAGTCAACACACTGGCAGTGTCCATTGAATGTGAAGTGGATTACAGTGGGTTACCTGGTGAGCCATACTTTCTTAGCTAGGCTGAAGGAACTCATCAACTGGTTTTTGAAACACTATAGATCAGGGTTTCTCAGCCTTGATTCCACACAACCCTAGGGTTCCATGACAGATCTGCAGGGGTTCCATCAGAGATTGTGACTGAAAAATACCTCCTAGGCACTTCTCATGGAACCCTAGAATTTAACCACAAGCTTTCTTTTTGTTTGTTTGAACAAGACAGGTTGGTCACTTTTAGTTCTCATCATCATCATCATCATCATCATCAGGTGCCATGCTGACTGGTATTGGCTGTTATGTTTCTCCTTAGTACCCGATCCTTTATGCAGGCCATCAGTTCAGTTAGTGGTCTCTTCTCACATTATTTCATCAAGCTATCCAGTATCATTTATCCAGATTTATTTTAAAGGACCACATTCTCAATGGGACTGTGATTTTGAGAAAGACTGGTGTCGCTGGAAAAATGTCATTGACAGCACAACAAATTCGTCTTGGATAAGAAGACAGCCAGGGCCTTATTTCAATGGGCCTCAAGCTGATCATACGATAGGAAAAGGTGAGTTGATACATATGTTTTGGTGAAATAAAGTCTCCAAGTGTTATTTGTATATTCAGTAAAACAAAGCATTGTGATAAATATGTTGTTATGTACTCAATTTGCATACCTTGGCAGCTACATAGACCAGGGTGGTGACACTAGACAGGAAGTTAGGATCAGAATTGCAAAAACAGCATCAATCTTCAAGAATCTTGAGAACATATGGAATTCAAAAGTTATAAGCACAAAAACCAAGTTAAGACTATTCAATTCAAATGTAATATCCACCCTCATTTATGCATGCGAAAGCTGGAAAACAACTAAAGAAATAGAAAAGAAATTAGACTCTTTTGAAAACAAATGCCTAAGGAAAATACTCGGCATCAAGTGGAATGAATTCAAGAACAATGCAGAGATAAGACAGATGACTGAACAACAACCAGTCTCACGGGTGATCAGGAAAAGGAGATGGACATATGTTGGCCACTTGATGAGAAGAAATGAGCAGAGAATCCCAAAACAAGCTATCAAGTGGAACACAACAGGCCGAAGAAAAAGGGGCAGACCGCATGAAACTCTGAAGAGAACATTATTAAGAGAGGCCAAGTTAACAGGTATAAAATCCTTTGTTGAGGTTGAAAGACTCGCCGAAGACAGGAAATATTGGTGAACTACTTTGCGAGCCCTATGTGACGTCTAACGGCACGGGAAGGATATAAGATATAAGATAAGATAAGATGTACTCAGCTTCCTGTATAGTGTCACCTTTTTTACCTTGATGATAAATGCATAAAAAATGGCTTGATTGTGTTTTATTTTTTTTAGTTGTAAAGTTTATGATGAGCTAAGGAGTGTGTTTGTCTTTCATTTTACCTTTAACAAATAACAAAAAAAGTCATTTGTTGTTTTGGCCAAGAAGTTACATGTTCTTCAGCATTCAAATTCTGTTGTTATTGTTATGTACTGTGCTGATGGCACTGATGATCATGCTTCTCAACCTTGTGTAGTCCTTGGTGTTTCCAATTAAATCAAAATGCATAAACTAGGAAAAAACTAGGAACAGCTTTATTATTTAATGATAACACACTTGTGACATTTTGGCATGAGCCTTTGTCAAATAAAAACAAACAGGACGAAGAATCGGAGAGAGGAGACAAAGTATAGATTCATATCAAACTTATGTAAACAAAATTTAAAAAACTGAAAAAAATTTATGAAAAATTCACTGAGATATTTTTCTCTTGGCTTCCTCTCTTTCTCTTTCTCTTCAAGTCATTGCTAGGTTCTCTGAAGTAACAGAACAAAATGATATCTGATATAATCAGACCTAAAAAAAAATCATAGACAAAGTACTTTTAGATGTGAGAGAAAGAAAAATCATAAAAGAATTACCTGGGACAAACCATGTGTGAGTAGCTGTCTAGCCATGAGAGAACAGTATATTAACAAACTATCTGATCTTCTGGTTGGTTTCCTACTTTGGCATTCATTGAAATTCCCCCATTATTACAATTAATTCAGATTTCTTGCATTGTTCCACTGCACTGTCCAAGTGATCATAACATTTCTCCACCTCCTCTTTTGAGCTGTCTGCTGTTGGGGCATAGGCCTGTGTGATGTTAATGTTGAAAGGGTTAAATTTTACTAGTAGTACCCTGTCTGATATCTCCTAGTGTCCTTTAACAGCATTTGAAATTTTCTTGTCTATGATCATTGCACACCTCTTTTTCTAGATTTTTCCTTGGAATAGAAAATTTTATGATCTGGCAACTCCTTTTCTCCTGAACATGTTTTTCTTGTTTCACACAGTCAAATGCTGATATTTTAATCTCTGCATTTTCTGCATAATGTTTTTTTCTTTCCTATCAGTATTCATTGTACAGATGTTCTGTGTCTCTAGATTTATGATGTTCATTCTTAAATGCACAATATCTTACATCAGTGTCACATGGTATATGTGATGAACCTCTGCATAGCAAGACTACTCCATGGGAGCACATCTTTACGCTGTTACTGTTATCCGTAGATTTGTGAAGCATGATTTGACAAGGGAGTGATGGTACAGTGGTGTTTTCCCTTTGCCTTCCTCTCAGTACAAGGTTTTTTCCACTAGCCTTTGTCTAAAGAGACTTATCTGCAAGGCAGCAAGGTACCAGTTTGCTGCTGTTATTCAGATATAGCTGTCTATATTTAGAGGTCATTCCATTGTCACCTGGTGAAAGGACAAGCTCTTCCTCAAATTCTTGGTCATGCTAAATCTTGAGTCCTGTCAACAGCCTACAGTTCTGTTCTTGTTCCAGTTGCAGTCCTATTATAGCTTCTGTCACAGATTCAGATAAGCTGGCAAAGCTGGGCTGTAGAAGTCTATATACCTTGGATGCTATCAGAGTTTTAAGTGAAATATACATAACAAGGTATTATGACTAAATTAATTTTGATGTAAAATTGTGAATTTTATTTATTCAAAAGTTATTTCTGCAAAATCATGCATCATTGATTACTGTCACAAGATTTATTAGTACTTTTGAGTAAGATAGTGGAAGTGAACTTAAAGATCAACAAGTCTTTCAAATCAACAGCAAAGCTTCTGCATTTTTTTCCAGATGGCAAATCCACCTATATTCTAGCCTTATAGACTTTTGACCTTTAAGTACAGATCCATGGGCACTAACACCATATCCCTATGTACCTCTAAAGCATGACAGGATTATCTTTACCTTTTTGCCTATATACTCAGTATTTGATTCCAACAAGTTAGTTTTCAATTTTTATATATAATGGTTCCACTTAACCATTTAAAAAATATCAGTATTTTTCTAGAGGTTGAAAAGCTTTTGATTGTTGTTCAGCATTTGTTTTTGGCTTCTATAACTCATGGCTGCTTTCTTCTTGTTTTTTTCTGTGTTCACTCACAAAAGTGCATTGGTTGTGGCTGATTTAATACTAATGATTCATTAGTTGTTTTCTTCTTCAATAGCCAAAATAATATCGTGAAATAAAAGTGACAATTGCTGACATAAGTTACAGTGATGTGCAGTTTTTGTGTTTCAAACCTACATAACCTTAACAAATGGCAGCAATTAACAGAGTTACTATTTCAGCCAGTGTTCTTTACTATCAGAGAAGGCGTTATGTTTTAAAAGTATTAGAACAGAATAAGAATAGACTAATAGTATTGATCCTATACATTTTACCTCATTTGTCTTTTCATGTCTAGATATAAGCCCGTTGTTTAACTTTCTTTTATCTGATTCTACACCCATGTGTAGGTACTTGAGGGGACATTAATTTAAGTAAAATTTATTGTTACAGATTTCAGTGGATATTTCCTCACAGTGGATAAAGGCTCCGCAAAGCTGCAGAGTGGCACTGCCCTGCAAGCCAACACAAACTACTGTCTCAGTTTTTGGTTTTACCTATTTGGCCCAGCAGCCTTTGAGTTCAGAGTGCAAACTTTGGTTTGTTGTATAGATGTGAACTTTTGTTATGGCACCCTGCATGCTCTGAAATATTTATGTACGAGGTGTTGTGTTTTATTATGATTGTAATTGTTTCTGTCTTTGTAATGTTGGTATAACACGGCTTCTGTTTTGAATTATAAAAATACCAACATGTACATTTTTTCCATATAATTTTGCATTAACTAATTGTGAACTTGGATATATTTACATATTCATAAAACTGAATTTTACTTGAATATCTGTTTTTGCTTAATGAATGTAGAATTGCATTTGTACACTTGATCTTGCAAGTAGACATTTTTCATTTTTCAAAATCACTCTCCTTTTTTAAAAAAAAAAACACAATGTGTCAGAGACATATTTTTATAGCTGTGGTGGCAGGAGCACGATGGGAAAAAAACACCTTTAGTATGAGAAAAAGTCTGTTTGCATGTAATTTGCCACTTCTGTTGGCATCTGATTATTTAATCAAATGTTTTCTTACATCTTACATCCTTCCCCTGTCGTTAAACGTCATGTAGGGCCCGCATGGTAGTTCACGAAAATGTCCTGTCTTCACTGAGTTTATCAGTCTCATCAAGGGATGGTATGCACACTGAATTGGCTTCTCTTACCAATGTCTTCTTTAGAGTTTCACATGGCTGACCTCTTTTTCTTCAGCCTGTTGTGTTCCATTTGATAGCTTGTTTAGGGATTCTTTGATTGTTTCTTCTCATCACATGACCGACATATGTCCGTCTTCTTTTTCTGATCAACCATGAAACAGGTTGTTGTTTGCTCATCCGTCTGATCTCTGCATTGTTCTTGAATTCATTCCACTTTATCCAGAGTATTTTCCTTAGGCATTTGTTTTCAAAAGAGTCTAATTTCTTGTCTGTTTCTTTAGTTGTTTTCCAGCTTTCACATGCATAAATGAGGGTGGATATTACATTTGAATTGAATAATCTTAACTTAGTTTTTGTGCTTATAACTTTTGAATGCCATATGTTCTCAGGATTCTTGAAGGCCAGTGCTGCTTTGGCAATTCGAATTCTAACTTCTTTTCTGGTGTCACCATTGTGGTCTATATAGCTGGCGAGATATGCAAAATGGTTTACTTCTTCAACAGCTGTTCCTTCTATGTATATTAGTCTTTTGTTCTTAATGAGAACCTTCATTATTTATGTTTTATCCTTGTTACTTTCAAGTCTTATTTTACTAGCCATTGATGACAGGGTATGTGTTTTTTTTTACTTGCATTGATTTCATATTGTCACTGATAAGAGTTATGTCATCTGCAAAATCAACATCTTCCAGTTGGGTCTCACATACCCAGTCAATGCCCGTTTCACCTTTGCAACATTTTTTTCATTATGAAGTCTATGCCAATTCCAAAAAGCAAGGGAGATAATATACATTCTTGTTTCACGCCAATTTCAATCTGGAAACATTCACTCATTCCTTTGTCTGTATTGACTGCACAAATATATCCATTGTAGAGGTCACTAATGATGTTGGCAGTCTTAGATGGTATTCCATATATTCTTAAAATCCTCCATAATGATTCTCTGTGTATGCTATCAAATGCCTTTTTAAAGTCTATGAAGTTCAGGATTAACGGTCTTTGCTTTTCAATACGTTATGCATGTATTATTCTTAGAGTAAAGATCTGGTCGAATCAGCTTCTCCCTTTTCAAAATCCTGCCTGGTCTTCTCTCATTGCAACATCAAATATATCTTGAAAATTATTCAGAATAACTTTCCAAAATACTTTTGACACAACTGATAGTAAGGTTACTCCTCTCCAGTTGTTGCAATCGCTAAGTTTGCCTTTTTTCAGTATTTTAACAATGATTCCTTTTTTTCATTTAGAAGGGACTTTTTCTTCTTTCCAAACTTTATTGAACATTCTCTGTAGTTGTTTGATGTTGTCTATATTAATAGCTTTTAACATTTTGGCTGTTATTTCATCTTCACCTGCAGGTTTGTTGTTAGCCATTAGATTCACTGCTGTTTCAATTTCATGCAATGTAATTTCATCTAGGTTTACATTTAGTTGTGGGAATGGTAAATCAGTTCCAAGGTCTATCAGTTCTTTTGGATGTGGTCGATTAAGTAATTCTTGGAAGTGTTCAGCCCATCTTTGCTTTTGGTCTTTACTTGATGTTAAAAGTGTGCCAATTTTGCTAAGGATTGTTCTTTCTTTGAATGCAGTAGTACCTGTTAGCCTCTTTTGTATGTTATATAGAGTTTTGCTGTCTCCTGATTTTGCTGCCTTTTCCACTTCTTTCACGATATTGTCCATGTATTCTCTTTTATGAAGAAATGCAGAGAGTTTAATGTGAAACTATATTTATTTTTTATAGACTACTCAAAGGCATTTGATTGTGTACAATACCAGAAACTTTGGGAAATAATGGAAAAAATGGGATTTCCAACACATTTGATACAATTAACATCACTACTGTATCTAGACCAACAAGCAGCAGTAAGAATAAATGGTGAAACAACATCTTGATTTGATATAAAACAAGGGGTCCGTCAGGGGTGCATATTGTCACCCTACTTATTTAACTTGTATACTGAAAATATAATGAGGAATGTTAGAGAAAATGTAGACAAAGAATATTACGATGCCATAACAATTGGAGGTTATGAAATACAAGAGATTAGATATACTGATGACACAGTGTTACTGTCCACAACACAAAAAGAAATGGAAAAACTAATTATATCAGTCTGTAAGAACAGCGAAGAGCAGAACCTCTATCTTAATGCAAAGAAAACTAAATTGATGACAACTGACAAAACAAACAAGGCAGCTGAAATATGTATCAATGAGGAAAAACTGGAAGAAGTGGAGAGTTTTGAATATCTTGGATCACTACTAACTAATAATGGAGATACAATGAGGGAAATTAAAAGTAGGACATCTATCGCTCTTCAGAAAGTAAAGCAAATCAAGAAGAGGAGCAGACAGAACCACAAAAATAAGATTTTTAAGGACGTGCATCTTTCCCATCGCAACATATGCCTGTGAGACCTGGACACTTAACAAAACAGGAAGACCAAAACGAAGATGGCTGCAAGACATCGTTGACAATCTGCAAATGGATGCAGCAGCAGCAGGCCATCTTGCTCACAACCGAGAGGCCTACAGGAGTGCTGTTTGGGAGGTAAAGTTCCGCAAGGGACAAGCAAATGAATGAATGAATGAATTCTCTTTTATCCCTTCTGGCTGAACTTTTTACTTTATTGTCTAGTTCTTTGTATGTTGCTTTTGTCAAATCTCTTTCAAGATCTGTTTTTACATTCAACATGGCTAATTTGGCTGCCTGTCTTTCATGTATGGATTTCCATGTGTTATCTGATATCCATGCTTCTCTATTTGTTGTTTGCAGTCCAGCATTTGTTTTATCAAATGTTTTAGTGATCATTTATTTATTCTTTAGGTGCTGTCATGATAGGCATTGGTAATAATACTTTTCCAGTTTGTGTGGTCTTTGCTATTTTTAATCAAATAAGTAGCCTTTTCTTTTCTTCTCCACTGGGCTATTTTGTCTTAATATTTTTCTCTTGGTTTCTCTGCCTTTCTTTTTCTTCTTAGTTTTGCATTAATTGGTAAGCGCTCTCACTTCTGTCTTCTCTGTCATGTCAAAAGAATTATGAATTCATTTTCTACATGATTTTGTCTAAAAAAAAATGGCTTCAGTTTCTCAGAGAATTTTAATTCTGTTTCATCTTTTTAATGTTCAAGTCCCACAAGAAAAGAGTAATAATTGCTCTATATGACACTGTAATAACCCTGTACTCATTGTTAAGGAAATTCACTAATTTGTTAGAATCTCATTCTTAGATATTGGTCATAAAATTACAAAATTTGCTTTTATTCATCTGCTCAAATGTTGACCCTGAACCAGTCACAAGTTCACAGTCTGTTAAATATGTTAAATATTTCAATCAACCATAATTACACATTTATTATTGCTTTTGTTTCTTTTAGGGTTCAAGTACACTAATCTTATTAAACAAAGATGACAGCATTGATGGAGAGTGGCATTCTGTGACATTAAATCTTCCTGTTAACCCATCTTCATTTAACATTCAGTTCATCTATGAGCAGATGGATGTGTTCTACACTAATCAAATAGCCTTGGATGACTTCCACATTTCTGAAGGGCAATGTGGTTCACAAGGTGAATTTTAAGTCATTTAGAAGGAGGTGTTTGGTGCAGTTTGCACAAAGCTATGCCATACACCTAACTCTGCTACTACCAGTTTTACATCAGTTGTAACCAAATCACTAAATTGGCAAAAATAACACCTTTCTGAGGTGCATTTGCTCGTACTTGTATTGCCTTGACTTTTGCACATAATTGTAATGTTTTGCATAGGTGCTTTCTTTATGTCTGTCAGAAATTTCTTATATAAGTACAGATTTACAACTGTTGGTCTTATGCAATTTGAGAACTACCTGCATTTTTTTCCATTTAAACATGTTGACATTCAGTATTTTCACATATTTGTTTCTTCTAGATGGACCAAACTGTACATTTGATCAAGGGTTGTGTGAGTGGATAAACTCTAATCTCAATGATTTCAACTTTACTTTGAGCTCAGGGGCAGATCAAAATCCAGGAGTGATTAGAAATGATCATACAACTGAAGCAGCCTCTGGTATGACTTATGTTTTTTTTTAAAATTCATTTTAACAGTTTATCTGCATAAAGGAACAATGCTACACATAAGAAAGTTGAAAGAGGCAAATATTTTATTGAACTTCATGATAAGCACCTATATTGGTCAGTTTTAAATATTGTATGCTTCAACTGAAAGAAAGTGACATGCGAATTTTTTATGAATATTTAGTGACTATTCATTCATTCATTCATTTGCATGTCCCTTGCGGAACTTTGCCTCCCAAACAGCACTCATGTAGGCCTCTCGGTTGTGAGCAAGATGGCCTGCTGCTGCTGCATTTAGTGACTATGGTGCCAAATAAATGATTTTATCTGAAACAGTCTGAAGAAGATTAAAATGTAGCAGACAAGTTTTACACATACAAACTTCTTCTTTTTCTTCTTCAGCTTTCTGAGCCATTAAGGCTCATTGCTGCAGATAAAGTTTGCCTCCATTCCTCTCTATTCCTAATCTTCTCTCTTCAGTTGGTGACACCAATTTCTTTTATATGCTCTTCTATGTTGTCTTTCCATCTCTGTCTTGGTCTACCCCTTGGTCTTATTTCCCTCATCTCTTGTGCATACATCATTTTCATTTGTTTGTTCTCTTCCATTCTTTCTAATGCCCCAGCCAGCGTAGTCTATTCAGTTTCAAGACATTTATAATTTGTTGGAATTTAAATAAGCTGTTCAGTTCAGTGTTCTTTCTAGCTCTCCATTCTCCACTGTTGGTATCCTTTATGGGGCCAGAGATTCTTCTTAGGATCTTGTTCTCAAAGATCTGCAGTTGTTGTTCATCTTTCTTTGTTGTACTCCACGTTTCTGATCCATACATGATGGCTGGTCTTATTACTGGGACAGAATTTTGGATTTTAACAAGTGTTGCAAGCCAAAGTATATTTTATTCCCTATCTATACTCTTATTTTTTATTATTATGTGAATAAAATATACACATAAACACATAACACAAAATATATGAAACCATAATAGGGTTGAAAATATAATTAATAGTTCTTTTATCTCACATTTATTCAGTAAACCAGTTTTTTGGTATAATAAAATATTTATGCATTGTAATAAGCATTTGTCTTGATTTTTATACATTATAATATTAGCTTCAGATAAATGCACTTTTACATGGCTGATGGTAAAGTATAAAAACAACAGACAATTAAGGTGAGCTAAGCTCATTGTCTTCTGAATTTTGTGTGATATTATCAGAGTTACGATTGTTGAACTATCTTATTGCATGTTATTTTATTTACATTTAATACAATCTACGAGAGTACTGCTTTTCAGGTTCCTTTATAAAAGCCACAGCTGATGGTCATTCAAAAGGACAGAAGAGTCATTTCATGAGCCCTAAATTGACATTCAATAGTACAATTTGCATGAGATTTTACTACTATGTTACACCACTGTGTGACAGTGATCTAACCATTGAAACATTTGGACCTCAGGATAGACACTACGTTCTACTGCTGGATTTTCAAGACATTGTTTATGGGACTTGGCAGTTAACAGAAGTAATGATTAATGATCCTGAGAATATTCAGGTACATCAAGGGTATCTGTATCTATCTGCTGCTTCAGCTTTTAACTCTTTGTCTGCTGGGGGTGTTTCCCTCAAAAGACCAAGGGGGGGTAAATTTCACAATGTGAAATGGGATGGTTGTCACATTTAAAAGAATGACAAAGGCATAATCTGATCTGTAGTATGAAGTATTATACCTTATTTTGAAGAAGAAAAATGTATTTTGTTTTTCAAATAAAATTTTTAACATTTTGTTAGTATACAACAAAAAAAAAGAGCTGAGAACTGAGAAGAAAGAATGGAAAATGAAGTAATAAAATAAATTTTTTGTCACTTACCCATCAAGTTAATCCACTGTAGTTGGTCATATAATTCCATAATGAATAAAAATGTACACAAACACCTTGTCTTTAAATATCTTCCAAAATTTACATGAAAATATGCACTAGTTATGCATTCACAGCAAACTAAAAACACCAAGTGGGTAGGTAATATTTACATGAAAACAAGTGGGCGGTCGTTGACTAATATTTACCAGAAAACAGGCCATTGTGTTTTGGTTTTGTTTTTTTTTTAATTTGAAGCATTCTACAACATTTAATTTGTTAAATTACACAATCTCCAGCATTACTTATTGTGATATTACAGCTAGTACTAGCAAAAAGCTGAGAAGTAGTATCACCAGCTACCCTTCTAACACATTTTGCTGCTGGAGCAAAAATAAAATAATAGATCCTTTCAATCCGCGCCACGTGGGTCTGAAAATTCACAATCTCTACACCACAGTCTAGACATTTTAAAATTAAATTCTGAGCTTGTAATGCAGAAATATGCTGCTCTGGACGAAAGAAACTAGCACTGGAAGCCATATTTGTTGATAAACAAAGGCCTAGCGACGATAAACTTTGAAATTCTCGCTTTAAATAAAGACAGAATCTCTCTCTCAACGCTCTCTTTGTTTAACTAACACGCGCCCGGAAGGAAGTCAACTGCTGGTTTTAAGATACTTTGATTATTTTCAAAATTAGAGAGCTACAAACCATCATTGCGCTGCGCGTCTATAAGTATATCGTAACAGGGATACAACCACGCAGGACGCATGTCCGAATACACAAAGAGTTAATCACCTAATCCTATATTTCTTTTTTTCTTCTGCTTCTACACATATTTTCTATATGCTATTAGTTTTTTAACTCTTTAACTACCATGAGTTACTTAAATAGGTATAGAACATTTTTTAACAAATAACTACGGTCAAATGGTCCTGTTCCATACATGCCAGATCAATGAATAAACCAATTTGCTGAAGCTGGATGGTTTACTGACAAGACACTGCTAGCTCATAGCGTCTCTATAATAGATAGGCAGAGTGGAGGACTTTGAGAGCAAAGAATCCACATCACTGCTTAGAATGAGAGAGCTAGGAGTACAGACTGGCACAGCCAGGAACAAGAGGCATGCTGGGTGTGTGAGAAGTCTTGTCAACCAACACAAAACAGCCACTATCAGCCATAGGACACTGATGGATATGTTTTGGGGGGGGGGAGAGAATCTGAGCATCCATGGACATGTCCAGAATGCAGTGATGATGATCCAAACCATCCCCTTAACAGCATTTGAGATTAAGTAGCTGAGATAAAACCTCAACATTATTATCTTGAACTTAATGTTCATTATCAACAACATGAGTAGAATTTCCATCATCTCTCTCTCTCTGAACCTTAAGTGCCCAGGGCACATGGGGCTTCCGCAAGGGTTTTCCACAAATGCCTGTCTTTCGCCTTTTTTTCTGCTCTTGCCCAGGTGAGCCCTCTATTGCTCAACATCCTTTCTGTTGTTCTTCTCCATGTCTCTTTTGGTCTACCCTTACTTCTGCTCCCCTGTGGTGTCCATCTTAGTGCTATTTTTGGTAGTGAGTTGTCAGTCATTCGGAGCACATGTCCCAACCATCGCCAGCGTCTTTCCTCAATAATTGTTGTCAGTGGTTTCATCTGCATTTCTGCCAATAAGATGTTATTTCTTATGGTGTTTGGCCAAAATATTTTTTTAATTCTACGTAAACATTTAGTCTGGAAAGAATTCAACTTGTTCAATTTCCATCATAATGCAGTTTAATTCCAAACTTTTTTAATATAATTAAAAATTTCCAGTTTCATTTCAGTTGATTATTGCCTCATCTCGATCTCAAATTTTTCTGCTGGTATGCAACTGTTGTAATTCATTGGGACATATTTCCAGATTTGGTTCTGAGAGTTCATGAGTATAGTGCCCTATTCCATTATACATAGTTGAGAGTTTGTAACTCTAAACCACTGCAAATGTTTAAAATAGATATTGCATCATTTCCAATAAAATATTGTGGTCAAGATGTTTTATTACAAAAATGTTCTTGGGTCATGGATATTGTTTAGGAGGTTAAGAGTTAAATAAACATAGCAAAAAACCCCCACAATTTTAAGTGGAGCTGTTGGAAAAAGAAAAGACATCTAAATATACTCATATAATTAGACTTTCTTTTACTCGGTTATGGAGAACTGAAAAGCATATAAAATGCATTGTAATAGAAAAATGATCTATAATGATCTCTCTCTCTTATATCTCTTATATCCTTCCTGTGCCGTTAAATGTCACATAGTGCTCGCAAGGTAGTTCGCCAATTTTTCCTGTCATCCGCGAGTCTTTCAACCTCACCATGGGATTTTATGCCTATTAATTTGGCCTCTCTTAACAATGTCCTCTTCAGAGTTTCCTGCAGTCTGCCTCATTTTCTGTGGCCTGTTGTGTTCCATCTTATAGCTTGTTTTGGGATTCTATGACTATTTCTTCTCATCAAGTGACCAACATATGTCCATCTCCTTTTCCTGATCACCCTAGAGACTGGTTGTTGTTCAGTCATCTGTCTTATATTATAAATCTAATTATATTATAAATCTAATGCTTTTATATTGTTCTTCATCATTCTATATTTTGTATCACATGAACTCAGTTAATACAAATGAGAATTAACTAAAATTATGCAAGAGAGAGTTGTAAACATAAAAGAAACATTACAACAGTCATTTTGAATTTTTAACCAAACTCTAAAATTTAGCTTAAATTTTCAGGTAATATTCACTGTGACTGTTGGTCAAAACAAAAGTGGAGAAGTTGGGTTTGATGATGTTACTTTTGTTAATGGAGAGTGTTCATATATAGGTATGTAATTTGGAAATATTGATAGGTACTCATTCACTAACTTGTGTACTCTTATTTTAGAATTTTTGCTCGGATGAACAAATTTAAAACTGTAATTAGAAAAAGTGATATTGAGATCAGATGATCAGGACAGGTGACTGCTTTGACCTTCATCATTAAAGAGTGCACACAGGAAGATGGGGTGATGCTGTCTCAGTTAATTGTAGCACCTGCATTGTGATGAGCTCTACTGCCTAAGAGGGCAATGTTGGTCTCTGCTTTGTTCATTTGACTGCTGTGACACAGCCTGTTTCTAAGTCTTATGTTAATTTTAGAATACTTATTACTGATTTGGCTAAGAAGACTGATGTATACTCTAATGAAGCAGATGCAATTTGTTTTCAGTGTTTGTTATCTTATCCCATAGTTGTCTGTCCTTGAGACTATCATATACATTTAATTTTATTGATTCCCAGTAATATTATTTATCACTGCGGGGTCAGCCTACAACCAGTTCTTGTTTTCGGTATTAATCTATCAACTCTAGATTAACTTTTCTGTTCATGAAGTTCAGCAAATCCATCCATACAATGGTCATCTCAAAAGTATGTTTACAAGGGTTATTTCTTCAAGAGAAAAATGTATTTGGACATAACACAATGTACACTGTTTTCAATGGTGGACACCTTTTTTCCATGTGGTTGCCAATGAGGCATTTGTGTAAGCATAGGACAAGTTTTTTTTTTATCCCCAGTTCATAAAATGTGGTGTCCTGGACACTGAGCCACCATATCACTGATGTTTTGACACTCTGAAATCCTTGGCCACCAAGAAGTTCTTTGAGAGTTGAGAAGAATTACTTGATGCCAGCCAGATCAGGACTATACAGTGGATAGTCCACATTCTCCAACTAAAAATGTTGCAAGAGTTCCTGATTCAAAGCAGCTGTATGTGGGCAAGAATTATAATGGATAAGCAACAAACCTTTCACCAACAGCCTGGGACAGCAACATGTGATGGCAGCTTGTAAATGTTTCAGTGTTGCATCATACACAGGTGAATTAATTATTGTTCCCCTTTTGAGGAAATTGACCAACGGCATGACTTTTTTATCCCAAAACATGGTACCCATCATTTTGTCAACAGATGACATGACCTTGAATTTCATGGTTCATATGGTCTAGATGATCCCATTCCATGCTTGCACATTTTGATTCTGGGCTGCTATGGTGAACCCATGTCTCATCACCAGTGACAATGCATTCCAGAAAACCTTGGTTGTGAATGGCATTTTGCTGCATGAATGGGAGGGCATATGCCATTCTCTATGCCTTGTGATCCTCAGAAAGGACTAGTGGGACTAATCATGCATACAGTTTATGAAATCCAAAGTGCATAGTCATTCTGGACACTGTTCCAAATGACAGACTGAAGTCATGTGTCATTTCATTCACAGTCACTCATCTGGACTCAGTATCACACTTTGATGTGTGTTACATTTTCTGCCATACCTGCTATCATTAATCTACCACTCTGTGCTATGCCACTGGTTGTCACTTGCCTGGTTCAAAATCTGCACACTATTTTGCCACACATTGTTGGCTCATCACATTGTCTCTATAGACTTCCACCAACTGGGAACGAATTTCCACAGCTGACACTTGCTTTACATTTAAAAATTGTATCACATCATGAGTCTTATGTTTCAACCACTGCTTCATTTGATCCTCCATCTTTAACTGATGGATGTCACCTAGATGGTGCTGCACAGTGCTGCTATCTGGCATGGCATTACTAACTGATGAATATGGAAAATTCTGCAACCATGCCCATTAGTCTGACATCACTTTCATAGATGTTACATGCTTTGTAAACTTACATGTGGGATGCTCCTCATATAGTTTGACTGGTTATATATTAATTATTTTTGCTTCAGTGGTGCAAATATTCTAAAATTGTGTTTTGAAATTACTTTCAGGATCAACTGGCTTTGAGAATGGTTTTGACATATTTCATAACGTATATTCTAATGACTTTAACTGGGTTATTGCAAGTCCCAGTGAAGGAATTTTCAAATGGCTTCCTGACAAAGACATTTCCACAGATTCGCCTGAAGGTAAAAAAAAATATTTAAAACTTCAGAAAATTCAGAAGTGAAACAAATAAATGTAAACAACACTGTAGGATAACATTTCACATGCATTCCATCATCATGGAGACTAAAAAGCTAAGTTTTCATCTGTTTTCTAGTTTTGTTTTTTTTGTTGTTAATGTGTTGTGTTGTCCTTGTATGTAATCCTTGAAAAAGGCTCACACCAAAATATTGATTGTTATATGTTCTTCATTTATATGTTCTCATTTTACTTCTTTATTTTCTGCCATTTGTGTTCCTGCTCAATTTCCTTTGTTGTTTTGTAAAACTGAACCATATTGCTCTATCAACCATCATCATACATAATTTTTTAAAATCAATAAATAGCCTCTTGCTTGTTAAAGTTGTCCTTATAAACCACATCTATTTTAAACTGAATACCTAAAAATATCTTTTCACAAATTAAAATATTGACTTCATAGAATAAAGTAGTTATGGTTAACTATATAAAAATATGGTTAAACACACTGAATCATTTGATTAATTACAAACAATGAAACATTTATTTTGTGATAAAACAGGAATTTCATATTCTTGGTACTGATAATAAAAACTTATCATGAGTTGTCATGGATGCAAAACATGCTCATTTTACTTTTGATACTAAAGATCTGTGTTCTTTAAAAAAAATATGTATATATACTAATGTTTATTATAAAAGTGTATTTTTTTTAAGTATTTTTTTTAAAAATCATTAAAATGAACAGTATGATTTACCTTGCCTGCTATTTTCCTCCCTCTTCCAAATCTTGATTGTCTATGGCTGCAGAAACATACATTTATCATGCTTAAATACAGATAATCTTAACTAGTGTGGCTTTTAAATAGCAAGACTCATGCTGTAGCTTAATTTCAATGAAGAAAATGTATATTTAAACTCATTTTCACTTTCAGTATGCTTTCCTCCTATGTCTACACATTGCTGCATTCTGGTTTTTCACTGATCAGAGCAGTGCTGCAGATTATCTTGTCATCATTATTTTTTTTTCACTTCAATAACTGACTCAGAACATGCTCCCTTCAGTACAGAATTCAGGGAGACTTAATTGTACATTGTTCATGAAAGTCTGTTAATAATAGAAATACACATATTTAAAAAAAACTGGTAACAAAATTTTTCTCATTTAATTTCGTTGGACACTAAAAAAATGTAATGTCTTTCATGACTAACATACGTTCACTCATAATAACACCCACACATATATAGGACTGTTAATAGTATTATTTTAAGTTTTATGTAGAATGCTCTTGTGAATAGCTATACTGCAGGAAGAGATTTCTACTGGAGTGATGGCATAGTTATCAGGGTCAACAAGCCAGAGCTGCCAAAGACCCAGTCCCACCTTTCTGATGGTGCAGCTAGTAACAGACAGCCTGGCTAATGGGACAGGACTCATTGTAGTCACCATGGTGATAGAAGCTATTGAAAGCCTTTATTTTTAGGTCAGCTACAGATCTTCTAACCTGCCCTCCATAAGACATTCCTGGCTCAGCACGATGCATGTGTCCCAACACCATCACGTATAGTTTGCTAAGAATATTTTGCTCAGTTTTAAGGGGATACAGCTCTGCTGTGTTGTAAAAATAAACAGACACAAAGCATAATGTATGCAACACATTGGTGTTCTGCAAATACTATGCTTTACATAATGTGATAAATACCAGTATTTGAGTTTAATGATCACATATAACACAGAAATGATCAAACAGAAACCATAAACCAATTCTAGAAATAGGAAAATTCATTGAAAGAAGTGAAGCAGTTTAAGATTTAACATTTTGATGAAGCAGAAATAGTGAAAAGTTGAAAATTGATCACATGTATCTTACATTTTACATCCTTCCCGTGCCGTTAAACATCACATAGGTCTCACATAGTAGTTCGTCATATGTTGTATGAGCATATGTATGTTTTCTGTTAATTTTTAAAATTTTCTCTTCCATGATAACTTTATATAAAAGAACATAACTATAATTTGAAGGTAAGCTGCAATTCATGCTTTTCAAAATATCCAATTTTTATTTATGCTGTGTTTGTACAGCTGTTTATAAAATGTCATTCTTTCATATGCATATATTTTTTTTAGTTTCTTCATTCATGTTTTCTTTCTTGTTTTTCATGCTGTTACATAAGCAGACTAAAATCTCAAGTGGAAGAGGAAGAAATGGTATATTTAATACTAATAAAAAGTACATATTTTAAACATTTTAAATATTCCAAAACTTCGTTGCTTCTCATTTGAAAAACTTGTACCTGAATATTTCAAGGAAAAGTTTAAATATAAATTATCATATATGTAAGGGTGAATTATTGCAATGGGTTAATCAGATATTTTGTTTCCTTCACATAAATTTTAGTTCAAGTTTTTAATGATAACTTCTTTCATCTTTTAGGCCATTTTGCAGTGGCATCATATAACTACAGTGGCTCTGCTGGAAAGAAAGCAGAACTATGGAGCCAACTGTATCCTGAAGCTTATTACCAGTGCACTAGTTTCTCTTTTTATGTGAGTGGCAAAGACCCTGGCACTTTGATGGTCACCATAGTGGACTACCTGGAGGATACTAGAACTGTGGTGTGGTCATTCACACCTGAACCAAATGAGAGAAATACACTGATCTTTGCAAGGTTTCCTCATGTCTACTCAAGCAAGTTTTATGTAAGTGCTTGTCTAGTATCTTCAGGGAACATCTTTTTCTCATACACTTTTATTACACTCAGATTTAGCTTTTTTTTTCCAACTGCCTCTAGATTTAATTTTTTGTTTATCACATCTGTTACTTTCTGCCACTTGTATTAATATATAATATATTATACAGACTTACATCTTACCATACCGTTAAATGTCACATAGGGCTTGCATGATAGTTCACCAAGTTTTCCTGTTTTGGGCAAGCTTTTCAACCTCATCAAGGGATTTTATGCCTACTAATTTGACCTCTTTTAACATGAGTTTCACATGGTCAACCTATTTTTCTTTGGTTTGTTGTGCTCCACGATAGGTTGTTTTGGGATTTTTTTGTTTCATCTCATCACATCACTGATATTTGTCCATCTCCTTTTTCTGATCACCCATGAGACATATAGTTGTTCATTCACCTGTCTTATCTCTGTGTTGTTATGAATTCGTTCCACTTTATATCAAGTATTTTCCTTAAGCATTTGATTTCAAAAGAATCTAATTTGTTGTCTGTTTCTTCAGTTGTTTTCCAACTATTAGTTATTTTCTATTTTTTTAGTTGTTATACAGACTACAACAGTTTATTTCCAAGTTAGTCCTTCTTCAGAATGGAAGTAGAGAAGAAATAATCATTTATACCAAAGAGTTTTATTTTATAATTACTTGCACCCAAGAGGTGTATTTTCTCTTTTTTCCAAAACCACATTTACTCTTTTGCTCACTCAAATATTAATGCATTCATTTATTTGTTATTTCACTTGTGTACTCTTTCACCTACACATTAAAAAAAAAACTTGCTCATTAACTCAGTCATGCTTTATTATGCATTTTCTAGACTGCAACAACCCCCCCCCTAAAAAAACATAGTCTCTGAATTGCATTTTAAGGCTATAATCTCTAAAGTGCACTTTAAGATTATATAGTAAATTGCACTTTAATATTGACAGTCCAGACCTGTTTTCTGGCCAGGTTGTATTCACAGCTGTACTAGGTGCTGATGGAGGCTGGGCACTGGATGACATATCAACTTCTCCATCATTTAGTGTGATGTGCAGAGGTTTGTATGCAGTAATGTCAGTTAATAACCCCCCAAAAAATTGCTTTCTTTTATTACCAGGGGCATTTGTAATATGCATTACCATAGTAGTTTGTGGTCATTAGTTCAATGTGTTAACTGATGTGGAGTTGGTGTTAATAATGGTACAGTGGTCATGCCCAGGAAATCAAAGCTGATCAGTATTATCTTAGCCTACCTATATGCAGTGGCCCAGGAAATCAAAGCTGATCAGTAGTATCTTAGCCTACCTATATGCAGTGCTCTGTATAATAATGTAAATACTACAGACCAGTCAGCATGATGGTGCAGATTGCTTATTAGTAAGGGAAGTAAGGAAGCAGTTATAACCAAATCTTCATCAGATCTGATGTCTTTATTCACCATAGGATTGGCTGCCAAGAACAAATTCACAAAGATAAAGAGATCCTGTAATGAACAACAACATTTAGTTGATCCTAATGTACTCTCCCTATGTAGTTTCTGAACCATTATTATTTTTTTTGTTTTATTAAGAATCAAAATATCAGTATCATATAATGATTTATCATCAAAGATGTTCTTAATTCTGCTTATACTGATAATCACAAACATTTGCCTAGCAGTTTGAATCTAATACTTTTACAAGTTAGGATGCAATAATCATCTGAATTCCCTTGTAGATCAAATAAATTGTCCATATTTGTTGTGTTACAGTATTATTATTGTATCATTAAATGTTTACCTTGTGTCATTCAGTCATACCAGCTGCTGCGGCAGCTTCAACTGTTGTACCACCAACTGATCCACCACCCCCAGCAACTGCACCTTTTGGTATGTTATACTTATTTGAGTGATTATGTCTGTGAGTTAAACGCTTTTAAAGTGGTCTTGCAAATGCTAAATGTAATTCAAAATAGCAGCTTCTGTAATATATCCTTTTAATCAATCTTATGAGCTGGTGACTGTAACACAATCATCTAGCATCAACACAGTGTATAATCAGGAACTCTGTGTATATAGTAACATAAAAATGTTACCCATAAGAATTAGGAGATGAATTTTGAATTTTTATGGAAGGTAGATAATTGTCATGAGAAGGAAATTGTTACGTACAAGAGCTACTGGTAAAAATTGTGGAGTCAGTTCTATACTTTTCCTGTTGAAGAACCAAGTTAGTTTTTTTTTGTTTTTTTTTGGTGAGATTCTGTGCATCATAATTTGATAAACATTCATATTTTACAAAATTTGAAATGTTTGTCATGAAAAAAATAAGACTTATCTATAATGCAAAACAAGAATCACATGCATTTGTGTTCCATATAAGTTAATATCTGTTTATAAAACTGAAAAAAAATCTATTCAGCTTACCATATTTACAGGACTTAAACAGTGGTCAACTTTGAAAGTGATGAAACCTGCATTTTGTAGGTGAAATTTTAATAAAACTATTTTTATGCCCTGTTTTCTTTCTATTATAATAAATTATGATAATGAGGCAACATATTCATATACGATATATAGCTCTTGACAGCAAAAGATTTTTCAAACATGACATTTATTGTTGGAAAATATTTAGAACATTCATGTATGAAAATGCAATAAAATTTGTGCAATTTGATGCTTAACTGTGGCATTGTGCAGGTCTTTTGATCAATCAGTAGTTCTTCCTTTAAGAAATTAAACTCTATGACTTTACATATGAGTCATTGATATATGTATACAATATTCATATGTCACGTGAGTTACCCAGGTTCTGTTCCCAGTAGATAAATTTTTTTCTTTTTTTTTTTTTTTGATAAATATTTTTCTTTTTTTTTTTTTTGATAAACTTTTTTCTTTTTTTTCTTTGTTTATTTATCTGGCACATCTTCCATTATTATTCCTGAACGATCAAAACAAACAAGTATTACTTTTTATTATTATTTTTTAAATTCTATATTTGAGTGATCAATGGTGGACTGATGGATGAACAATCAGACAGATAAATAGATGGGTGAGTGGGGGAGAGGGAGTATCAGGGCAGGCAGATAGGTAGGGAATAGAGAAGTAAGGATGGGGATGATTGCACTAATTGCCCAATCAGTTCCAGGTGCCTGTTCTGATGGATTACAGTAAATATTAAATTTGAATTGTTTACATTTTTCAACATTTAGAATGGAGAAAGCACTTCAGCACTTAATAAGTTAATGTGTTAAATTTATTTTAACAGATCATTTAAATAAATATTATCCTTTGTGTGTTTTAATGAGTAAATTATACACTGCATTCTCTTTGATTAAACAGTCCATGTACCTCTTGGAGAATGTGATTTTGAGGTTGATTTATGTAACTGGTACATTCCTGATGATATATACTTCAACTGGAACAGAACAAATGGAGACTCAACTCTTCAGTTTGCACCTAAAAGTGGTCGTCCTGGGGGTATGTCACATATAAGAACATTTTTATTAGTTGCACATATATTGCATAATACATACACACTCTCCTATATATTTATGTATGTAAGGTACATTGATCCCCTAAAGATGAAGGAGCATTTGTGAGTTGCTGACATTCTCTCATCAATGAACTTCCAATTAATGATAGGCACAGCTGAGAGAAGCTGAGATCATCTCTCTCTCTCTCTGATCTATAGCATATATAACAAGACAAGAAGCAAAAGAGTAACTTTTAAAAATTTCATTGATCTGATAATGTTCTAAAATTTTTTTTTCAGGTAAAATATACTACCTGGCATTACCAAGGTCAGCATCACCACAAACAGCATCTCTTCGGTCTCCACAACTAAACAATGTGCCACCTGATAATAGTAACCAGGTGCAGTTAACTCTTAGATTCTGGTTGTACATGGCAGGTGAACATATTGGACACTTTTTCATCCAGCTGAACACAGGACATGTATATAATACTTTTTACTACCGAGATTGGGCTACAAACTCTTGGGAGCAGATTGAAATTTCTACAGCTGTTACTGGTCCATTCTTTGTAAGTTGTCTTTGTGATTACAAATAATTTATAAGCATGTTCAGTTTAAAAATATTAGCAATTTTTTTGATGACCACATACTTGGTATTATTCAAAAAAAGAAAGGAGAATATATATATATCTAAGCATATGTCATTTTTTACTAATCACTTTCTGAGCTCCTGCAAATGAGTATAATTGAAGATAAATGAAGATAATTAAATTCAGCCTAGACTGCTTATGATAAACTGATATTATTACATTATGGTAGCAAATTTGTAGCCAAAGACTAACTGTAGGTAAAAATATTTTACATTTTTATTTTTTCATTCATAACTTACTGCTGTTTTTCACATATTCATCTTTTTGGAATTTCTTGCATGATGAAAGTGTAGTATATGTTCTCCAGCATGGTCTGTGAAAATCTGTGCACTAATTCAAACTGAAAAGAAAAAAAACACCATACAAAGAACTAAATGATACAGAGATTAGCAAATATTTTTATATACATATTTTTTATTATGCCTCCACACCTTATAGTTAACGCTTGAAGGACAAAGAGGATCATATGATATGGATGCCACTTGTGTTGATGACATTGAGGTATCATTTACAGCTGTTGAAGATGATGATACTGGTAAAATATTTTTCCTTTTTTTTCCTGTTATTACATGTGCTTCATGAAAAGTCGTTATGTACAGATAGTCCCCACTTTATGATGTCCTGCTTTACAATGATTCATTTTTCCAAAAATCATTCAGTTGAAATAGGAGGACTTCTTATGGTAAATTTACAAATATTTTTAGAGTATGCAGCACTTATTTATTGCAAAACTATTTAATTTAAAGTTTGTGCAAGACTGTTTAATTAAAGTTTGTGCACACATTATAAAGTCACTCTAGTTGCTCTTTATGTTTTAAACATGGCTGTCTGTTGACAGTAATATACTGCATATCCACCCTATGAAATTTACTTTACATTCATTTCTCTTTCCAATGCAGTCTGAATTTCAGAGTGGAATCCTGTTGGAAAGTGAGAATTATCTGTAATTAAAAGTCTAACAGTGTCAATCTTTTGAGATTATAAATAAAGTTTAACAAATAAATAATTAAAATGTTACCAGATTCCTGTTAATTTAATTAATATAAAAGCATTCTGAAAATTTGAAAAGAATTCTTTTCTTGGAAGGCATGTTTTTTTTTTTTTTCAAGTGGATGATTGAAAGTTTTATATTTTGATCCGTTTAGTGAAGTGCTTAATGCATTCACCTCTCATGGTGGTTTTCATTTGGTTGATGCTAAACAGAGGCTCCCCAGTCAAACAAGCTTGCAGAAATGAATGCTGAGCTGTCTCTGAAGCAAGAGGAAGAAAAAACAACCAGTCTTGATATCTAGTGTGCCAACAGGTCAAGGAAAATATGAACACTGACACCGTTTTTGCCGTATACCTCAGTGGCATAACATGCTTCTTTTTTCTTAATTGTGACTTTCTTAAGCAAATTTCTCTCATATCAGCTAGTCACAGTCAAAATGTCTAAACATTCGACAACTGCAGGAGAAGCCCCTGTAATTATGCTAGGTTGTGACAATTTGTTAAAAATATATTTGTCATCTGTATATCATTTTCTGTTGTTTTTAACAACAGTTTTGAGAGTTTAAAAGCTGAAGAAACTGGCTAAGGACTTGTGTATTTTCTATGGTGGGGATTTCCTGTACAAGCTCTTCTTTCCTAATTTCCTGTGGCCCAGCTCTCTCCTTCCTCTCTCTCTCTTGAAGTATAGAGCAGTAATTTAAGTTTGGTTTCATGTCACAACTTTCAGAATATAAAAAAGGGCAACATACTTCTGTCATTACAAACAGAATGAAATGACAAAAGAGAAACTCAGGAACTAAATTTACTAAATTTGAATCTAATAGATACTGATGGTACACCAACATTAATACTGTATTCCTAATATTCCTAATAGGTCTTAAAACTGTAAAATTGATAAAGTACTCTCGAGATACTTGAAGAAGTGAAGAAAAAAATGTGTGTATGTGTATGGCTGTATGTGTGTGAGAGAGGAAAAAGGCCGGGGGAGGGGGGGGGGGGGAGAGCAGAAGAGGGAGGGGAAATAAAAAAGTAAAGGCTATTTGAAAATGATGTAGTAAATACAATGGGGCATTTGTGGTGGCTGATGGGTATTTCAGACACACACAGTGAGAAGATGATATTTCTGTCCTTAATCTAGTTGAAACCAAGGATATTCATGGACATTTCTTTGCAGGACTGCACTATTGTTGAACAACATACTGTAGTGAGATTTATTTTGGGCAGAGAGAGTGTGAAATTCACTGTAGGACGTTGGCTCAGTGTGGAAGTGACAACATGACTCGGTGAAAAGTTTATGAATGGATAGAAAGGTTTAACGTGGGATGAAAAAAATGGAATGCTGTCTAAAGCAGTCTTACTGCACAATGGCAATGCATGTTCCATGCATAAGCTGCAAGGTGAAGGTTGTGGATTGAACATCTTCCTCATCCCCCTTACAACCCTGATCTAGCACCATGTGATTATCACATTTTCAGTAAACTGAATGAGGCTCTGCAGTCACATGTTCACCTCTGGTGATGAATTAAGGAAGCGGTGCAGACCTAGATTCAGAAGCAGCTGAAAAGCTTCTTCCCTCAAGGAATGAAGAAGCTAGTGGAATGAAACAAGAAGTGTATTGACTTGCGTGTCTGTAACTATAATTATGACTCATGAGTTATAGACAGATTCATACATTTTTGTCTTAGAAAAGGGCAGAGTCCCAGATACCTGTTCACTGAATTGTTTGTAATGAATTTTAAACAGCCAACTTTAAATTGTGCTATGCAACTAAAATTTCCAAGGACATTATTAATAATTCTATATTTGCTGTAGAAGAAAGAAGAGAAAACAGATTTTACTAAAGAAGAAACTGAGGAATGTCTTCGGTCCCGCTTATATATTTTTTTATTTAACAACTAAACCTGTTTGTTCTTTTAGCTTATTTGTTTCATTTGCTAGTTTTTTTTTCAGCGTTATTCATCATTTTGTCTTCATTCTGTATATGATATTCTTTTATCAGCAAATATTGTTTTTTTAATTGATTTATTACCTTCACAAATGAACAATGCATTTAAAATTGTATTTTACGTTTTGAGTAAATAAAGTGACATCTACATGCTACTCTACTCTGTACCTTTTGGTCAAAAACACCAATCCCATTTCTTATCTGACAGTATACAAATGCACTTTTGAAAGCTCAGATCTGTGTGGGTTCCAGCAAGATACTATGGATGACACAAACTGGGAGTGGTTAGGTGGAGAAACTGGAGGAGTCACAGATGACCACACAACTTTAACAAATTTAGGTATGTGTTGTCATAAATATATTACATTTATAGTATTATTCTGGTAATATTCTGGACATATGGATTTAGTACTTAAATTTAAATGGTAGAGACTTTATTTTTAGTTATTTTGTCACTGTATATAACTTTTACAATTCTTGTTTTGTATCGTGCTATTTTCTTCAGTCCATTAGAGTAAGCGGGAGAAGAGAAGATGAAAATAAATGAACAAACACATTTTTGTCCTTACTCTTCAATTTTTGCAATTAATACTAGTATTTATATCTTCCAACATATTCACAATCTTATAGCATTTATTTCCCAGTGCTACAGCATAATCAATGTAGCGTAGAGAAACAGATTTTTTATATGAACTTTGGATCCCTCTTAAGAATTCTGTGTGACAATTTTCTTCAGAAATAAACCCATGGTTTTCTTTAGATTCTTATTCTCTCCCCTTCTTCTAATTCTATCTCCCTCAAACTGTGAGCTGGCATTCCTTACAGGTGATGTAGTAAAGATGTTGAGGTACAGTATCATGTCAGGTTGGGAGCAGGTTACAGTGACTCAGTCCTTGAGGTGAGCTAAAAAGCAGAGTGTGCAATACTTCTTTACTAGATGCCACAACCACGGGGACTATAGTGATCTCTGCCCTGTTAATGTGGCTAGGCCTGTTACTATGGGTACCAGTGGAGAGGCAGGAGATGGTCTAGGTCAGCCATGATTCACCAGCCATGAAAGTTATGGATCACTGACTGCCAAATCGGTCAAGGTTTTCAACCTTTTTCATCAGATTATTTATCTGTATCTTTTTTTCTTTTCTTCTCACTGTGATACTCATCAGTCAGTCAGTCATTTGCATGTCCCTTGCAGAACTTTGCATCCCTAACAGCACTCCTGTAGGCCTCTTGGTTGTAAGCAAGATGCCCTGCTGCTGATGCATCCATTTTTAAATCATCAACGATGTCTTGCATCCATCTTTGCCTTGGCTTCTTCTCTTTCTTTTTCCCATTATGTATCCTTCCAAGACGGTCTTCTCTAGATTATCATGATGTTTAATGTGTCCAAAATATTTATGTTTTTTTGTTTAATCCTCTTTACTAGCCAGCCTTCTTCAATACTAAGTTCTTGTAGTATGGATACGCATAAGAAGTTTTTTATATGGCATCAAAGAGTAATGACAATTGAAACTCTTCCCTTTCTTCATCTCTTGATGTCTTTGCTATGTGAAAAGACAGAGACTGTTTCAAGAATAACTGTATGAGGTTACCAGTTTCCTTCATTAAAGCTGGTATTCTGAATAATCAGGCTCCATTTAATTTGTGGTCTATGGTTTTTATTTTGCTAGTTTGGCATGTGCATTCTATATTTAGTTGATTGTGGTTGTTGAATATGTGTATCATATTTGTATTGTTATCATTAAAACCTGAAGGCTAGTTATTGATTAACATCATTTTGTTTTTTTAAAATTTATTATACACTGTCCTGATTACTGTTGCCAATCACACTTTTCCATTTTTATGTGGTTCTTGCTTCTTTTTTTTTAACAGACAGATGGGTGCTTTTTTCTCTTTCTTGCCAGTTAGTCAATAAGTTCAAATATTTTTTTCTTGGTCTCATTAAAAAAAAATTTTTTTTCAACAATTTTTTTAGTTTCTTCTTCTGTCTTTTCGCGAACTGTTCAGAGAATTTTGGTTCTTTTTATTTATGGTTTTAATAGGCTGCTCTGCTTGTTCTCATTAAAAATATTACACATGTTCTCATCTTAATGTTTGAAGATTATTTTAGACAGCAGAGGAAACAAAAATTAAATGATATTTGCTGTCATATTTTTGGTTTTTATTTTACATTCTTTAAAGGCCATGCAGTTGTTATACCTCAGTCTGAAGGGAAGGCAGGTGACGTTGCCAGACTAATTAGTAAGTCTATGCCACCAATGTCTGGCTGTCTGACACTTTGGCTCAAAATGGGATCTGATGGGAATGCATTTAGAGTGTACATCAGGAGTGGTCAAGTGGAGGTAAACTGTAGATGTTTTCTTATGCAGTGGTACATTTTAAGATGTGATCATTCATTCCTTTGCATGTCCCTTGCGGAACTTTGCCTCCCAAACAGCACTCCTGTAGGCCTCTCGGTTGTGAGCAAGATGGCCTGCTGCTGCTGCATCCATTTCCAGATCATCAACGATGTCTTGCAGCCATCTTCGTTTCGGTCTTCCTCTTTTTCTTTTTCCCATTATGTATCCTTCCAATACGGTCTTCTCTAAATTATCATGACGTTTAATGTGGCCAAAATATTTAAGTTTTCTCTCTTTAATCCTCTTTACTAGCCAGCCTTCTTCAATATTAAGCTCTTGTAGTATAGATATATTTGTTCTTTTTTGTGTCCACGATATTTGGAGAACTCTTCTATAGCATTTACATTCAAAGGCATTTATGTGCTTCTCAGCTGTTTTGTTAAGTGTCCAGGTCTCACAGGCATATGTTGCGATGGGAAAGATGCATGCCCTTAAAAATCTTATTTTTGTGGTTCTGTCTGCTCCTCTCCACAGATTCTTTATTTGTTTTACTTTCTGAAGAGCAATAGATGTCCTCCTTTTAATTTCCCTCATTGTATCTCCATTATTAGTTAGTAGTGATCCAAGATATTCAAAACTCTCCACTTCTTCCAGTTTTTCCTCACTGATACATATTTCAGTTGCCTTGTTTGTTTTGTCAGTTGTCATCACTTTAGTTTTCTTTGCATTAAGATAGAAGTTCTGCTCTTCGCTGTTCTTGCGGACTGACATAATTAGTTTTTCCATTCCTTCTTGTGTTGTGGACAGCAATACTGTGTCATCAGCATATCTAATCTCTGGTATTTCATAACCTCCAACTGTTATGGCATCGTAATATTCTTTGTCTACATCTTCTCTAACATTCCTCATTATATTTTCAGTATACAAGTTAAATAAGTAGGGTGACAATATGCACCCCTGACGGACCCCTTGTTTTATGTCAAACCAAGTTGTTGTTTCATCATTTATTCTTACTGCTGCTTGTTGGTCTAAATACAGCAGTGATGTTAATTGTATCAAATGTGTTGGAAATCCCATTTTTTCCATTATTTCCCAAAGTTTCTGGTGTTGTACACAATCAAATGCCTTTGAGTAGTCTATAAAGGATAAATATAGATTCACATTAAACTCCCTGCATTTCTCTATTATTAATCTTAGATTGAATATATGATCTCTTGATCCTCTTCCTTGCCTGAAGCCAGCTTGGACCATATTGACTTCTTCTTCTATTTTCTTTCGAAGTCTACCCATTATGATTTTTAACAGAATTTTACTGGCATGACTAATCAGGGCAACAGTTCTGTAGTTGGTGCATAATTTCAGGTTACCCTTTAAGATGTGATACTTTTTTTTTTAACTTAGCCTGTTCTCTGTTACATCACGGAAGTGGAACATAACACCACCCATCTGTTTTATATATATATATATATATATATATATATATATATATATATAATATATATATATATATATATATATATATATATATATATATATATATATATATATATATAACACATAGCTATTATCATCAATCCTCTGTACTCCCAATGGAGCATCAACGAAGATTATCCAGCCAATCCTATCTTGAGCAAGTCAGGATACCTCACACCATGTCTTTCCTGCTTCCTTTAGTTCTTTCTATATTATGCATCTCCATGTCCTCAATGGCCTGCCCTCTCTTTTCCCTTGTGGTGTCAGAATCAAAGCAGTATAGTGGTTTTTTTGTTCTTTCCATTAGTATTATGTGACCTAGCCATTTCCATCTTCTTACAGCACATATAATAATAATAATAATAATAATAATAATAAAATGTTATGAATGTCAATGTTGTTTATTAACTTTATCATATATAAGTATTGACAGCAGTTACAGTGGAATACATTTACTGAGTTTGTGAAGCTTTTTCATGCTTTCAGATTCTCAAGATTTTTTTCTTAATATGATTCCATATGCCATTTCATTACTTGAATTCAGTGGAAGATTTTTAAATGTTACCAGGAACTAATGTTACAAAAGGAAGGCTTTCAAGGAAGAGACTGGATCAAAATTGAAGCTTCTGTCTCATCCAATGTGCCTTTTACTATAATTTTGGAAGGAGAAATATTGAGCAATAAGCGAGATGCAGACATGGAAGTTGATGATTTTTCAGTGTCCAGTGGAGAATGTGATACGCAGGGTAATTTTGTGATGTTTTTGAAGTTCTGTGAAGTTTTTAAACCGTAATTTAATAATGTGGTAACTTTTTTTTAAGACCTAAAACTGTCAATCTATATTAGAGTGTCTCTTTTGTGTTGTTGAAATTTTACATATGTAATTCATTTGGCAGTGTCATGTATTACTGAAAAATGACTGAAATAGGACACGAGTAATTCTTCTGATGTTGTAAAATATTAAGTCCATAATAACATTTCTTGCTACTTGTAAATGTATATTTTTTAAGGAGCATGAGATACACATTTCTTCATCCACCCCTTCCCATATTGTCTTCTCACTCCCTTATCATCTGAGCAGCTTTTGTTTAGGCCATAGGTATCTGATGGTGGCAAGTTATAGCCATCTGGGGCATAACACCATGTTGTTTACCATATAGTACCCTTGGTAATACTCCCTTTACATCATTTCTCAGCCAGTTGCTGGCTTTCACTTTGTGCTCTACTACATATTGGCACATTTTGTGTCTGATTTTCTTACTAGGAAAGGGTATAGGAAATGGTAAAAAAAACTCTTAAGTCTATATTTTCCATCTATTTTTCATGTTTTTATCTATTGTGTTGTTTTTGTATGTGATCCTTGCAAAAGGCTTTTGCCAGAATATTGGATTGTTGTATGTTCCTCATCTGTATGTACTCATCTTGCTTTCTGCCATTCTTGTTTCTGCCCACTTTTCTCACTTGTTCTTTCTTTTTGTAAAAGTGAACCTTACGCCTCCGTCCACTTTCATTAGTAAATCCATCTGGTAAACACGTCATGAGAATTTAGAGAAGACAGCCTTGGAAGGTACATAATGGAAAAAAAGAAAGAGAGGAAGACCAAGGCGAAGATGGCTGCAAGACATCATTGATAATCTGCAGATGGATGCATCAGCAGCAGGGCATCTTGCTTACAACCAGGAGGCCTACAGGAGAGATGTTAGGGAAGCAAAGTTCTGCAAGGGACATGCAAATGACTGACTGACTTTTTATTTAATATTTGCTCAAAATGTAATATTGTAAAACCTGTGATCTGATTGTATCTAAGTTGTATTTTTTTCTTTTAATCACAGGAGCATGTTCCTTTGAAAGGGACATGTGCACTTGGCAGAATGTAATCAGATCTGGGGATGATTTTGATTGGTTGAGAGGAACAGGAAGCACTGTAGGTGCAGTGGGCCCACCTGTTGATAGTACTCTGGGATCTCAAGATGGTAAAAAAATTCTATTTGTAATCTTCCAGTGAGCTGACATTGAAAAATGACACTGAGGGAGTTCAGTATTATGTTATATAAAGTGATAAAGTTTATGAACATGAAATTTAAGATTATTTCTCTTTTCTTTGTTGTGATATGATTACAGTTAGCTGTGAACATTCTTGCAAATAACATTGGTTCTGCTACAAAAATTACAGATTTTCTACTTTATATATGGCATGATTTTCTGAAATGAATTTTTTTTTTCAATGAAAATGTTTTAGAGAAAAGAATGGAAAGCTTTTGTTAGCTTAGAAACTTTACTTCTGTGATAAAGTTGGAGGAGAGGAGAGAACTGAAAATATGATTTTAGATTAATAGATTATTATTTTCATTTTTGTAGCTCAGGCTATTCATGAACAAAATACAGTGGTATAAGTGCGGGGATGGGTTTTTTATTTTAACATTCAGAAGAGAAAACATTTTGCTCTCTGAAGGAGAAGAGCAGTGTATTTTTGGGATGGGGAGGGTGGTGGGGGAAAAGTTTGGAATTAGCAACCCTGAGAAACTCATTTATTTATTTATTTTTTGTTGCACCTTCTAGAAATGTTCAAATATAGATATATTAAAGGCAATTCAAAAAAAAATTCTCGGTCATTTTATAAGTCCAGCATTCAGTCAGTCATTTTGTCATCTAATGTGGAGCTATTATTATTATTATTATAACTTGGTACTGTGATAAAGTGTGTAGACGGGAAGAAAAAGGTTGTGTCAGTGCCAGACAGGAAATTTTTCTTTTCTTTTTTGGTTAGATAAAAATTGCACAGTATGATGTACCAAAAAAAAAAAAATCATATTTTCATTTCTTCTTTCATCATTTAAAAAAAAAATAGATTACCACTTATATCTATTCTCTGTTTTTTTTTGGGTACATTTAGTAACATTTTGCCACCTATATTTTTACTCCTTCCTTACTACATTCTTCTATACTCCTAAGTCTGTTGATTTTAATAAATTAGTGAAAAATTAAGATCTTATCTCAGAACTGGGTGCATTTAATTTTTCTACTGCAGAACTGTTTAAAAGACCATTGACTAACCTCTTTTACAATATTTCTGAATCATTTCTTAATCTAAGTATGTATTTGTTATTCAAAGTGTGATTAAAACAACCTTGTGAAAATCCGATATGATAATGTTACAGGCTATTACATGTACATTGATGCCAGTGGTCCATACCACTATCAAGACAAAGCATGGTTTGACTCAGAAGTTTTTCCTAAGGGGATGCAGTGCCTTCATTTCCACTACTTTATGTGCGGTATTAGTGTCGGCACTCTGAATGTGTATACTGTGACCTCTTTTGATGGAACCCCCACAATGGCATGGTCACTGTCTGGAGATCAAGGCTCTAGTTGGAAATCTGCTATGGTAGTTGTAGGAACCAATCTAAACAGCTATAAAGTAAGAATGATTATAGTTTAAATTTGTACACTGATATTATCAACTATAAAACATGAGAATTATTATAATTTACACATACATACACATACAAAAATAAATAACTGGTGTATAATATCAGCTGAGAAATGCATAAATGTCTTTGAATGTAAATGCTACAGAAGAGTTCTTCAAATAACATGGACACAAAAAAGAACAAATATATCTATACTACAAGAACTTAATATTGAAGAAGGCTGGCTAGTAAAGAGGATCAAACAGAGAAAACTTAAATATTTTGGACACATTAAACGTCATGATAATCTAGAGAAGACCGTCTTGGAAGGGTACATAATGGGAAAAAGAAAAAGAAGAAGACCAAGGCGAAGATGGCTGCAAGACATCGTTTATGATCTGCAAATGGATGCATCAGCACATCTTGCTCACAACGAGAAACCTACAGGAGTGCTGTTGGGAGGCAAAGTTCCGCAAGGGACATGCAAATGAATGAATGAATGAATGAATGAATAATATTTGCCTAATTTATTTTTATAAGTAAAAGTTCCAAAAACTGAATGTAGCACAATGTGTATTCTTTGTAGAGACAACAAAATTTTAATTTTGTAAAGTGTAAACAACAGGAGAGAAAGTTAACATCTATATAATGCTTGAGTAATCCGAGTTATAGCTCACCATAGCTAATTCCTCCCTGTTTGGCATAATAATGTAAAAGATGAAATGAGCAGGACTTGTAATCTCAGAGTTAATGCATAAGAGGCAACAGCAAAACAGTATAGATTAAAAGTTTTATCAAATGTAATAAGAGAAAGAAAATGTCAATATTTTTCTTAGGAAAAAAAAAAAAGAACAGAAGATCATCATCATCATCATCATAATAATGGTGGTGTGGTGATGATGGATACAACAACAGCCTTTTTTTATATGAAATATACATTTTACATTTGTATGGATTTTATAATTGTGCTTAGGTGAGATTTGAGGGAGCTCTTGGTTTCTCTGTGACTAGTGACATTGCCATAGATGATATTACTTTCATGGCTGGTGCCTGTGACAGTAAGTCTTATACAAGTGATAATGTTTATGTAGTTCAAAGATAATGAAAGCACTTATTTTCATAAATTATTCATCATCATCATCATCAGGTGCCGTGTTGACTGGCGTTGGCTATTATGCTTCTCCAGAGTACCCGATCCTTCATGCAGGCCATCAGTTCAGTTGGTGATCTCCTCTCACACCAACCCGTCAGACTGTCCAGTATCATTTCTCTTGGTCTTCCTCTTGATCTTCTTCCTTCTATTTTTCCTGTTGTTATAATATTTTCAATGCCCCCTCTTCTCATTGCATATCCTATGAAAGTACATTGTCTCTCTCTTATCTTTCTGACAAGATTTTTTGTCTCTCCAGCTCTTCTCATACATTCTTCATTAGTTATTTTTGCTGTCCAGGGGATTCGCAGCATTCTTCTAATAAACCACATTTCTGCTGCTTCCAATGATTTTTGTGCAGGCTTGCCTATTGTCCATGATTCACTTCCATATAACAAGATAGGTTCAATATAGCATTTTAGGACTCGTTTTCTAACATTCATTGATAAAGATGTGTTAGCTAATATGTTTCTCGTTCTCTGAAATGCAGTCTTTGCTTGGCCTATTCTGTTCCTAATTTCTGTTTTGCGTTTCCCATCTGAAGTTATTACTGCTCCAAGGTATTTGAATTTCTGCACCTGCTTCAGAATGGTTCTGTTTAATTTAATACTGCATGCTGGTGGATTCTGTTTCTTAGATATAACCATAGTCTCTGTCTTTTTGATGTTCAAAGTAAGGCCTTTCTGTTCACTTTCTTTGGTGACTTTGGTGACACATCACCCTCTAGTGCCCTGACAAGTTATGGAAGATATGAGCACCGACACCATATCCCTATGTGTCTCTAAGGCATAGAAGGGTTACTTTTTTTTTTTTTTACAGCAGTAATTATTGACAACTGCAGAATCCAGATCTGACAAAGAATGCAGTTTTCATGCATTGCTGTTGTTTGTGTCTATACAAACAGTTTTGTGTAAAGCTATATGAAACTCAGTGTATAAATACACACAAGGTCAAGGCAGTGAAAGTGTTATTTAAAAAATAATTAGACTTAAAAAAGAGGTTGGAACAGCTTAATTTTGCATGAATAAGGAGCAAGCTGAAATGTTACAACAGTGTGCTCCTATAATGAATAAAGATGTTACTATTTTTTTAAAATGTTTAATTGGTAATTTTTTATGTCTAGTCCACATTTTTATCACAAAAGGAGATTTATGAATAAAATAAAATGTTTAGAGGTCATGGGTCTAGGGTTATCAATGAGTCTTAACTGAGTCAAACTAATCAAGTGGTAGTGCTGAAAGAAATGAATGAATACAACTGAGCAGCATCATCCTATACTCAGTGATAAAGGTAAAATCCCCAATTCCATGCCATTAAGGCATACTGGGGATATGATGTTAGGCCCATATTTCCAAGACTTTTGACACATGAAAGTTTGATGTAGTCAGTATCATGCCTGTCTGCATCTACCTTCCCAGATTTCTCTGCTATCCATTTTTAGAGGCTAGATGGACCCCATCATGGGTGATCAGGAAAAAGAGATGGGCATATGTTGGTCACTTGATGAGGAGAAATGATCAGAGAATCCCAAAACAAGCTATCAAGTGGAACACAACAGGCCAAAGAAAAAGAGGCAGACAGCGTGAAACTCTGAAGAGGGCATTGTTAAGAGAGGTCAAATTAATAGGCATAAAATCCCTTGATGAGGTTGAAAGACTCGCCGAAGACAGGAAAAATTGGCAAACTACTTTGCGAGCCCTATGTGACGTTTAACGGTACAGGAAGGATATAAGATATAAGAAGATGGACCCCTGGACCTTTTTATACTCAGTGATGCAGGCAAAAAAATCAAAATATCTAGTGTTTTAAATAATGTTTTTTTTTAAGTTTAGCTTTATCATATTTATTTTGAAAACTACTTTACTTCAGTGTTTTCAAATATCATCATATCTTAATGATTAACTTTTGTTTTGTTTTTTGTTTTTTTTTTCAGTCCAACCAGCAGAAGCACATGTTCTTTTTACATCATCAACCACACAGACATCAACAGTGACACAGCAAAGCACTGAAAATGTCCTTGTGGACTGTAACTTTGATGATGTTTCTCTGTGTGGGTTTAAGGATGGCTTATCTAACAACACTTGGGTCATGTCAAGTCCAAACATGCTGGTTTCAGGCACATTAAACCCATTCAATGGTCACACTTCTGACAGTACTAATAGCTTTATTTATGCTCAGGTATGTTAAAGAGAAAAGATTAGATTAAATGATGCTTGAAGAAATAACAGTAGAAATGACAAGGGCTGTGAAATGGGAAAATCTTAAATTAACTGAGATGATTACTCCAAGGCAGGTCTTAAGTTTGTCAAGAAGGTCAAACAAACAAATGAGCATAGTTTATTTTCAAAGGGTGAAGAATTGGGCAAGCAGGCACATCTGACATTCTGCTTTTCGTCTCTTGACTTTCATTCAACCACAGTCATTCAACATCAGGTTCAAGAGGAAGAGAAGGAGAAATTTAAAGGTTTTGTGTTTTCTTCTCTTCCTTCTAAAGTTGATAACAATATGAGAGTTGTTCCAAATGTAAGTTTACAAGGCTTATTGCTTCATGAGAAAAATTTATAACACATTATACACTGTGTTCTATGATGGACACCTTATTTTTCCACATAGTCCACCATGATGATTGAGGCATTTGCATAGGACAAGTTTTTCTGTGCCCATCTCATAAAATGTGGTGTCCTGGAAATATAGCCACCATATCACTGCTGTTTTGACATCCTTGTTACTCTGAAATCTGTGGCCACTAAGATGTTCCTTGAGAGCTAGGAAGAGGTGAAAATCACCAGGCACCAGGTCAAGACTATATGGCAGATGGTTCAAATTCAGCCACTGAAAATACAACATTTCTGAATCAAAGTGGCCATATGTGGGTATTATGATGGAGGAGCAACACACCTTTTTGTCAATAGCCCAGGATGATGACATCTGATGCTTGTAAATGTTCCACTGTTGCAATTGTACACAGCCATATTAATTGTTGTGCTGGTTCACGGGGAGACTGGATGGTTCCATTCGGTGCTTGCACATTTCAGTTCTGTAGCACTATGGTGAACTTGCATCTCATCGCCAGTGACAATTCTTTCCAGAAAGTCTTGGCTGTGAATGGAATATTGTTGCAGGAATGACAGGGCATATGCCATTCTCTTTGCCTCAGAAAAGGCTCATGGGATCCATGGTGCACACACCTTATGAAATCTCAACTGCAAAATCGTTCTGGACACTGTTCCACATGACAGGCTCAAGTCATGTGTTACTTCATTCACAGTCACTCATCTGTTCTCCAATACTGCACGTTCAACATGCATTTTGTTTGCTCACATACCTGTTTTTATGGATCTTCCACTCCATGCTAGGTCACTGGTTGTCACTCAGAATGTCAGATGGGCATGCGTGCCCAATTCTTAACACTTTTGAAATAAAGATCAATCAATCAGTCAATCAATCACCCAGTTCAAAATTCTACACACCATTTTGCCACATGTTATTTATCCACCACACTGTCTCCATAGATTTCCATCAACTGGTGATAAATTGTGCAGCTGACATCTGCTTCACGTTCAGATATCATATCACAGCATAAACCTTCTGTTTGGACCACTGTTCCAGTCGATCATCAACCCTCCATTTTTAACTGATGGATGCCACTTAGATGGTGCTGCACAATGCTGCCATCTGATACAGCATTGTCAGTTGATGAATATTCTGCAACCAAGCCCATTAGTCTGGCATCATTTTTAAAGACATTACATGCCATATATAAAAATACATTTGGGATGCCCTTCATATAACATTATATAGCACTGATTCAGCAATTACCTTAAACCTATGAAAGAAAACCAGGTTAGAAATGAAGATATTGTTACAGAAAGAGTTATTCTGGAGACTGAAGAATTTAAATTTATTTCAGAAGGACTAGAGATTGAGTGAACAAATTTTATTTTCAGAGGCGGAAGACTTAGATGCACAGGCCCATATGACATTCTACTCTCCATCTCTTAGTTGTCATTTAAATAAGTCATTCAACACCTGTATAATGTTAGTGTTAAAAAGCAATACTATGCATGAATTTATTACATATGACAATAAATTATTCCAAGTTTCAGTAAATAACATAATTGCTTTATCTCTTCAAATTGATACTACTCTTTCTGTTAAAAAACAAAAGAATTAAAGAATAATAAATGTAAACTATATTGATGGTAAGCAAAAGTAAGAAATCAAGACTAAAAAAATGCCAGTTCAGTAGCTAGTCAGTCCATCTATTTTTTTGCGCTTTTCATTTTTTGTTGTTGAATGTGACAGTTGTCAGAATTTTAAATCTGCCTCAGGAACATTCTGCTGAAGTAGAGTACAAGTTTTGCAGTGACTTAAGTTTGAATCAAATTTTTATTTAAAATTTAATGCAATGCCAGAAATGTGAATAAATGTGTTCAATGAATATTTTAAAAGAAAAAGCACAGACATAAAAATTAAAGGTGAGAAAATGAAAATTTTTTTTTTTGCCAAGAAATGTATCTGTATTTTTTAAAGAACACAAAGAATTGTATAAATCTGAACAATTATTGCACCATATTTCTAGTGTGAAATACCTGTGCTGTATTATATACCATCATTATTTCTTGCTCCATTGCTAAGATGTAGCAAACAATGCTTTACTGTCCGCTGCCAGTAAAACATTCATTATTTGTTGAGTCTTTGCAACACAAACATATGATGCAGTTATGTGAACCAAATATTAGTAGAATTAGTCATGAGAGAAACAACTAATAAAATGATTTTCTGCATCTTCTACAAACAACTAATATTTGCCTGCTGAAAAGACTTCAGAGATTTTTTAAAAACTCACTGTTGCATAAACATCATTTGATGTAAATATATATTATTTTGCAGTTGAATTTCATTTTCGTTGTATTTTAAAATTGTTGTTTCTTCTACAAGTTTTTTTTTTAATTGTGAAAAAATGAACAGGTTAGCAGTGGTTTGAAAGAAGGTGCAACAGCTAGAATAATCAGTCCATTATATGCAGCAGGAAATGGAGAACCTAAGTGCTTAGAGTTCTATTACCACATGAATGTAAGTAAACTAGTTAAGTCAGTCTTGATCTACAGTTCAGACCAGATCTATACCAGATAACGTGAAGTCACTCTATTCCTAATATTATGATGACAGTATCAGTAAACATGAAGAGAATCAGTAGGTGCTAAACTATGTGAAGAAGACATATACCTGTGCATATTAGTTTAATACAGAACTGAACATTATAAAATGATTCATTTAGTTGAAAACACAAAAAATTTGTGAGCTGTTAAGAATGATAAATTGTCATAACAAGTAAGCCACATTTTTCTCCCCTTACCAAAGATTTAACATAATCATACTTTATTCACTATCTTGCTTTCTGATGTCAGATATATGGTTTTCAGATATATAAACAATACTGTAGAATAAAATATGCTGAAGTTTTGTTTGTTTGTCAAAATACACTAAAGTTTTGTTGGTTTGTTAAACTATTATTATTGGATATATTTCATCACAAGCAATCATGGTACTTATCTCTGATAACAGCCTAGTTATAACATTTTTGCTTCTGTTAATATAAAAAAAGAAAGTTTTGCATGCCCTTTCAATAACTATAAAAAGACATTATTAACAGTTTGTTTTTCATTCTCAGGGTGGCCAGGTTGGGCAGCTGAATGTCTACGTAGCTTCAGACACACAAGAAAATTCTCTTACAAGTAACATGCGGCTCTGGTCACAGAGTTTTGATGCAGGCCCAGGCTGGAAGAGAGCTCAAGTGCCAATACTTCAGTCCAGCAATTACCATGTAAGTGAAGATGATGGCCAATTTATTTTATGAAAGTGTCCATTATTTTAATTTTGTGACTGTGTTAACTGAATGTGAAAGTTCTTGTACATATTGTTCCGTTTTATAATTTAATGACAATAATTCTGAAGTTAGTCATCAATTTATCCCCCAAAATAGGTGGGAAGAGTAAAGAGAAAGAAGAGAAAATGAGCATTAATGCACGGAAAATAAAGGAATTTTAAAATAACTTGACCCTCTGGAATTTATAAATGAAATAATTTTGAGGGTAATTCTAGACAGACGAAGAATGGATTTGTGTTGCTCTGTTGATGGTACAATGCCTGGCAATTAAAACATGAAAATGACACATGAGGTGTACAAAATGAACTAAACTGGAGAAGCTGAAGAAGAGATAATGGCAGTTACCAGAAGAATGAGGAATGCATTTAGACTGTATTAGAGTATTAGAATGGACAAAATAAATCAGAAAAAAAGTTTATAAATTGAAACATTTACAATAAGTGTGCATGAATCAGATAAAGATTTCCCTTTGAAAGTAAAGATCATTTGTGCTAAGCAGAAACAGCATGTTAGTTTATTTAACAGGTACTGTTTAGTGAAAAACATTGAACTTAAATATTGAATCAAACTAATCTGATGTGCAATTGTGTCTTGGCAATGAATAAATATTTAAGAAGACTGTGGTACAGTTGATTGCAATGCCTTTTAAAACTCTTCAGCTGATTAGAAAATGCTTCAGCAAAAACTCTTAAATATAGGAAAAACTCAAACATAGTTTTTAAAATAATTCAGATTTGACAGACAGAGTGTTTCATTATCCATTTGAATGATTGTTGAACATTTAGAATCTGCTTTACATAGACAAGGAAAATAAAAGAAAAAGAGAGAGGTTAATCAGCAGTTTAATGGAGTGATGTTGAAAGTAACAGCAAATATGAGAAAAAATATCAAGACCACAATACATAGAGTGTCAGTTACCAGTGCCGTTCATCACATGATTATGAAGTTTGTTTTTTTTTTCAACTATGTGAAATTTTATTATTTCTGATATCATTCTTCTTTTTTCAGGTGGTTTTTGAAGCAATTCGCAGCAAATATGATTATTATTATGGAATTGATGACCTAAAAATATTTGATAATGAATGTGAACCATCAGGTACAGTTTCAGCTACTTTTGTTCACATCTATATCCACTTTATGGAATGCTCATTCAATAAATTTTGAATTCATGAATAAAGCAGTTCTTTTTTTTTTTTTCGTTTAGTCCAGTAACTGCATGATCTCTGAAAATAAATGAAAGTGTTTCATATTACTATTATATTTCTTACATTCTGCATTTGAAGCATCAGAATATCAAAGTAGTTAGTACACTCATCTCTCATTGTAGTGGTTAGAGGTTCAGCTCTGACCCAGAGCACTCTTGCCAACTCAGATGTGAAAAATAGCTACCTGATATGGAGTTGGATAAAAAAAAAATGATATGGGCCATATTGCCCTCAAATACACTAAAGGTCAAAGAAGATATTGGTACTAACATCAAATCCCCTGTATTCCTCAGCTGCATGAAAAAGGCTTCCTCTTTCTTCCTTTAGAGAAAGCCTCAGTAGCATGGAACAGCCTTCCTCTCTAGAATCACCTTATTTTAAAATGACTCAATATTTCAGATTCTTGTGACTTTGAGGAAGACCTCTGCCTGTGGAGCAATGATGGAAGTGAGACCACTTCTGATTTTTATTGGAAGAGATACAGAGGCTTTGAAAGAACAGCACGATTGGCACCTGCAGCTGACCATACACATCAGCTGGTCACTGGTTATTACATGTTTGTTGAATCTTCTCTAGCAGACACAGGATCAGTTGCACGACTTTACAGTCAGGTTTGTGAAGAAAAGAAGACTGTCTTTAAATAATATGTTGTTAAAAACACTGCTACCATCATCATTATTATCTCTGTCAACACATGTAAATGAGAAATTGTATTAGTTGTTACCATTACATTTGCAGAAGCTGTAGAAAAATAAGTCATCATCATCATCAGTATGACAAAATGTTATGAAATTTTTTTTAAAATGTCCATGATGACACTTCTGTAACTCTGCTTTCAAATTTATCAAAACAGGAGACGCAAGTCAAAGGATATGCAACTATGAATAAATAGGCTATAAAATGTAGTCTTTGTTGTTGAAGTTTAAGGAAGGTTAAAACAGACAACCTGGAAGTACAAATAATATGTTTAAGAATACTTCTTTATAGAGAAACTTTTGTTAAGGTCATGTTTAATAACAATGCCTGTAATGACCTAACTAAAATTATGTTTAATTACAGGTATTTGAAGGTAAACCAGATAGTCCTTACTGCTTTCGCTTTTGGTACTATATGTTTGGGAACAATGTGGGACAGTTGTCAGTCTTAGTACGCAATAACATTTCCAGCAACAGCTTATACAGGTAATATTTTCTCTAAATTCTTCCTTTTAAGCTAATATCAGTCACTGTTTACATCAAAACTCAGTAGACAAGGAGTATGAGATTCTTTGCTCATACATGAGTAATCCTGTGTATATTAAAAAAAACAACTATAGAACAGACTAACCTGCTGTAACAAAATCATGTAATTTTTTTTGTACCGTACTTTGATATTCCACTTCTCTGTAATCACAAGCTGCATATTGCTTTTATAACATGATGCATTTGCCAAGTAATTGAATTATAAAATACTTTGTTTAAAATGTTCAGTTGTACAAAACATAATACAAGGATCTTATATACACAAAAAATCATCTTCACTATTTCTACTGCACAGCGATGCTAACTTGTGGGAACTGGATAGTCAGATGGGTGATAAGTGGTACCTTGCTCAAGTTAACATATCTCAGGCATACACCAAGAAACCTTTTGTGGTAAGTAGACATTTGTCCTTTCCATATTTCATTCAGCTCATTTAGAATATTTGCACCATTTTACATTTCTGAGAAATATGTTTAGAATGTCTGTTTTAACCTAAACATCATTCGAGATGGAAAGACAACATAGAAGAGGATATAAAAGAAATTGGTCTCACAAACTGGAGAGAGAAGATTAGGAATAGAGAGGACTGGAGGCAAATTTTATCTGCAGCAATGAGCCTTAATGGCTCAGAAAGCTGAAGAAGAAGAAGAAAAAAGACTAATAAATATCCAGTGAGACAAAAATGTTAAAATCCTTAAAATTGAACTTATTTTAGCTTTTTTTTTTTTTTGGTTTCTTGCTGTGTCTACTAATTTAAGCTTATTCCAAATGACAAGTTAGTTATACTGATTATTAGAGATTTAGAATATTAATTGCCAGTAGATTTCATTTAGATTGATTGTCAGGTGTTCTCATTCATTTATATTCTCTTATGTATAGTAGTTTGCTGAAGAAAAATATAGACTTCCTTTTCATGATTAGTCACAAAGAATTATTGTATTTATTACTCTCCAGGTTATTCTAGAAGCTACTGTTGGATCAACTTTGAGTGGTAGTTTTGCAGTGGATGATACTCATTTTGAAATTTCTGACTGTGAAACTCAGCCTTCAGCAGCCATTGTGACAGCTGATGGTAAATTTAAATGAGGGTTTTTTGTTTTATAAAAACACCTTGTTTGCTAATTAAAAAATGGCTCAAACAAGATAAATTTTCATACTGATTAGAAAGTTGAAAATGGTTCTAAAAATGAAGATTACATAACTATTTTAATGACTACTTGTTGATAATTTTGAATGTGCTTCATGTACAGAAGATTTATTTCAAATTTTAAAATATAGAGCAATGAAAGAAACATATGTAACTGACTGACTACTATTATGCAGCATTTTATACAGTTCAGAACTATAAATATCTAAGATGAAAATACTGAATTTATATGATTGGTTACATTTTTGTTCTATGTAAGCAAATTATGAATAGCAGAGTATTTCTTATAGAAAAGTTGCTGCATGTGAACACACAATAACAGAGTTAAATTGAAAAGTTAAATCGCACCTTGAAAGTACTTTTTAAAATTAAAAATATAATTTAAAGCAAACCTGACATAATGCATCATTTGTATTTATACAGGCCTACTGTCACCTGATTGTAACTTTGATGATGGAGACACATGCTACTGGACCTCAATAAACTATGAAAGATACACATTCATTGTTAACAGTTCTAGCTGGGCAATACCAACTGATCACACCAGTGGTAGTGGTATGTTCAGATTAAGTATTAGTACTCATTTTCAACAATCATCATTTCATGGCATTTTTGTCTGTGGTAAATCTCTTTAGGTTTTTTCATTCTTAGAGTTTGAGTAATTACTGCAAAAACTCCAATTATTGTACTTCACCAAGGCTCTTTTTGGCTTTGAATATGTTTAACATGTTTTATGACTGTTAACACCCGTGTTATTTCCAAAACGTTCCTTAATGTCCGCTGATGCAGACATTTTGGGGTAGTGGGTCCCAGTGTAAAAGTTATTGAACCAAATTAATTCCATGATCACCACTTGTGTATCACACATTAAAATGAGTGCAAATGAATGAAGATTCCATAAATGAAGTTATCTGTCATTAAAAAAAAGAAAAGGAAAAAAAATACAACTGGTATGAAACAGTGGAACAATTTTTTGGCACTAGAAAAATTTTTTAGGGTTGAGCAATAAAATGTACTATATACTTACCTTAATTGTGTCATAATCCAATATAAAATATGTAGTCATTCAAATTTAAACACAGAAAAATCAATATTTATGGATGTTTTGACATCCAATAAATCTAACAGGTCTACAGCTACAAGAAACACATATAGTAAGATAGGTCTAGTGGTCGATGTGACCATTCTACCACCTGATCTTGAAAAAAATCACTTAAACTTTAAGTCCATCATGATATCCAATATGGCTCCCTTTATCAGCCATGCTGAAAAACACTAGTTAAACTTTGGATTCAGAAGAGCTCTGACTGGTTAAATGAAAAGTTACATCGAGTTTTCAACGAAAGAAAAGTATGAAACCTTATAGGGCTGAGGTTTTGGGAGAGCATATACCGGAACACACCTTTTCGGGCTGGCGTGGGTGGGAAAAGTTAAAGTCATTGTGAGCTAGAATTGAACACATTGTCCTCAGCATTATAGCTATTGACTGGTAAGCAGATTATGTATAGATTATGTGATGTTCAAAATAACTTATACAAATTAATAACAGCCAAAGATCAGATTAAAGCTTCAGCAGTGCCTGAGAAAAAGAAGGATAAATAACTCATAGCAGTGGTTCTCAAACCAGGGGTCCACAAAAGGTCATATGCAGCAAGTGTAGATCATGTAGAATACCAGAAATGTAGGGCAGCATAGGAGACTGGCAAATTATAATTGGCTTCGGTGATTCACAATCTGAAAAAAATGGGTCATTGCTGCTTTAGAGAAATGGTTTCACAGTAATACTCTGTGTGTAAACATACATGAGGAACACACATCTGCCCAGGCTGTCTCACTGCATACACAGTAGAAAAAAGTAAAGAAAATACAAGTTATCAGAATGAGTTGCAATTTTCTTTAGCTTTGCTTCTTGAGATTGCAAGAAAGATCATAATTAAATTATTATTAAAACATAAATAGAAGATTAACTTAAATTGGACAATTTGTTTTGTGCATTTTGCTTTTCTGTAATGTAATTTGTTCCTTAATATTTCAGTTGCATTGATTTAATGCATTTTAAGTTGTTATTTCACTTCTTGATGTAGGACAATTCCTTCTAGCAAGCAGCTTGTTAATACCACAAAGCACTTCAGTTGTAATTCAGTCTCCCTTACTGCCACCAACATATGGGATTAGTTGTCTGGTACTCTATTACAAGTAAGTCGGTATAGCAAGACAGACTTTAAAGTACACTATATGCCCTTATTTAAAACTTATCACTACAGGCTTTGTTAAGATGTATTGTGAGATATTCTTTGAAAATTGATCAGGATGATTGCTCCAGTTCTTCTTTATTTGTCCATTAGATTATTACAGTGTCTTTTTGTAATATTTTTCTTTCCATAATGAAGTTGGAATTGAGTGAAGAAAGACTGACAATATACATTCATGACAAGACCATGATATTACACTGAAAAGAGTTGGTTCTTTTCCATTTTGTTTCAGCTGACATGGATATTCATTTGAAAGAATTCTCACAAAACTGATTAATTATTTTGCAAAATTCTATCAGCTTTCAGAACAATCTTCAGACTATGTTGCATTTAAAAATGCATTAAATGTCAATACTGTTTTTTTGTATTGATTTATTTCTTAGGCCAGCTTTCCATGATGATTAAGCAGGTAATTAATTAATGGTTCCTTCCTTCTTAGAGGTCATTTTTGAGGCAGGTAATGTCAACAGTTTTTTTTTCTTTTTAAATTTGCTGTTTCTCACATAGGAAGTTCCACCATTTTTTATTTTTACAGTGTGTTCTAAAGGTTCCTTTACACTTTCCACAAGCCTAGACAAATCTAGCTGCATGAAGAAAATGTGCATTATTCTGTAGAGAAAATTCTAAAAGCGTGATCTCCCCTGGTAACACATTAGCATGATAATTGAGTTTCTTCCAGGTTTTATGTAGCATATTGGAGTAACAGATGTGATGATATCTGTGATTTGATGCTTCAAAAGTTCAGATCATGTAGAAGGGAGGGTACATAAACATTGTTTTTTTTTAATGTATCCTCATAAGAAGGAGTCACAAGGTGTCGGGTCATTGGATCCAGGGAGCCACCACAACAAATGTGAATCATTTTTACCAGCTCTTCCAGTCCACTGATTGGGCAGGTTAATGTTCAGAAAGGCACATATCTCAGTGTCAATGAAGAGGTGCTCAGTCTTACTTAAAAACAAAATTTTGGCTATCTTCCTAAAGCTAACACATCAACTAGTCAACTGACACACTGAGATAAGACATACCTGTTAGTCTTCTTCTGTCCCACTGATGCTCAGTGACCGGAGGTGGGTGGGGTGTATTCTTTCCCCCAAACATGGGGCAATAACAAGGAGTTTTTCAGTATTAATTACCTAATGATTAGTGTCTATCAAAGGTTGTTTTATTTCCAGTAACGGGAGATGAAGATGCAGTCCACAACCCATGGATGACTGCTTGTATCATGCCTGATAAACTATAGCCAATCAAGACCCTGTCCTGTGTCTTCTTTGGTGCTCTTAGAAACAGGCTCAGTCTGATTAATGGGGCAAGGATGGCTATTGCCCCCATGATGGTGGAGTCTGCTAAAAAAAACTGCACTTCCCTGCTTTTAGCTATACAAAAACTAGCTGTTATAACCCACTTCCCATTCAACACGATACTGTATTTCAACATCTTCATCACATTAGCTACAGTGAAGATCCCACTCACAGTACCATTGAGATAGATTAGAAACATGAGCAAGATTTTAAGTAAAAATAAACATTTACATAAATCACACTTTTTATGACTGCAAAAATATATTTACAAAAAAAAAAAAATACTGGCACTGTTTCCAGTGATGTCTAACAAGCAGTTGTCCATGATCCCTTGTAACTTTCAGCATGCAGATAAATGGGAAGTCTGGTCTTTTACTGACGTTAATTGCTGGAGGTAATGAAGTCGTTTTGTGGAAAGCACGTCCTGGGAAAAATAATCAGTGGTCATCGGTCAGCATAAATATCCAAAATGATTATGACTACAGGGTAATTTACTTCTTGTCATTATCATCATAATTTTTATTTTTCTGCAGGATTACTTTCCTTTGGCACTATTGTCACTATCAGTCAGTTTTGGTCATTGCTGGTTCCTTGCTTAAATTAAATATGTGATTCAACTGTAAATGTGTTTTTTAGATCTTTACATATTTCTCACTAAATTTTAAAAAAAAATTTATATTATAGAATTATTTATTAAGTGTAAATGGCATATTCTATTTTAAAGATCATGTTAATACCCAGTTTTATAAAGTGTAAATCAGACTCAAGAAATATAATAATAATATCAATGCTAATTATTAATTTTTTAGCCTTTGGCCCCTGACAAAATGAGATTAAATCTGTCATTTATACTACCTGTAAGTTATCAGATGACAATACTCATGAATGGATGCTGCAGCGTGTGATGGAGCATGTATGGGGTTGTCCCGAATGCAGTGAAGCCGGAGTCTGAATTTTGAACTTTGAACTTATCAGATGACAGTATTATTGTATCTCTACATCACTAATTGGGAAATATTGTTTTATTATCACATTTTTAATTAAACTTTATTTAATTTTCTCCTACGTTTTTTACTATTTTCTTCATTTATTTACATGGTCATTCTCCCTTGTTTTATGGAAGTGTTCTACAGCAGCTTTGCTTTTCCATATACCATTGTTAGAGCCTGTTTTACTCCATGGAAGTGAATCATAGACAATAAACATAATTCAAAGATTTCTAGAGGCAACAGAGATGTGGTTAAGAATGTTAAGTGTATCAAGGACAATCAAGATGACAAACAAAGAATGTTTAACAAAGCCTAGTGAAGGAAAAAATCCAATTATATCTGTAAGAAAATGGCTATCAACATGATAGGACAATTTGAATACATTGTAATAACAGGAAAAATAAATGGGAAGAGAGGCAAAGGAGGTCCAAGAAAAATGATCATGGTCTCATGTGATGGCATGATAAAAATTCATCACATGATATGATGGACAATATCAAGACTCAAGATTTGTGAAGAATTTGCAAAGAATGTCACAGAACACTCGATGACGATAATGATGATGATAACAATTTGTTATGTCACAAAGAAAAAGAGTGACTCTGATATAAAGAATTGGACAGCCGACAGGTGATGTGTACCACTTCAGTACTGCTTAAAATTTATGTGCAATATTTTTTCTTTTGACTTCATACCTGCTCAGTACCTACTGGATAACAATTATATGTCCACTTCTCTCATAGCTTTAGATTTGTCTAACAATCAGTGTATGTTTACAGAATTGTTGCAATAGTTGCAGTAATGTATAAAATAGTGATTTGACTATAATGTATGTGTGAGAATGTGAAAATAATTACATTTCATATATTTATTAAATACTTAATAGACCACACCCAAAAGAATTGATTTAGACCTTGAAACTGACTTACCAATCCCACAACTAAATGTAAACCTAGATGAAATTACATTGCATGAATTTAAAACAGCAGTGAATTTAATGGATAACAACAAAGCTGCAGGTGAAGATGAAATAGCAACCGAAATGTTAAAAGCTATTGACAGCAACAATATGAGCCAATTACAGAAAATGTTTAATAAAGTTTGTAAAGAAGAAAAGGTCCCTTTTAAATGGTAAAAAGGAATCATTGTTAAAATACCAAAGAAAGGCAACCTTAGTGATTGCAATAACTGGAGAGGAGGAGCAACCTTACTATCAGTTGTGTCAAAATTATTTTGCAAGGTCATTTTTAATAGACTTAAAGATATAGTGGATGCTACAATGAGAGAAGAACAAGCAGGATTTCAAAAAGGGAGAAGATGTCTTGAGCAGATCTTTACTCTAAAAATAATACTTGAAGAACATATTGAAATGCAAAAAACCATTAATCCTGAACTTCATAGACTTTAAAAAGGCATTTGATAGCATACACAGAGATTCATTGTGAAGAATATTTTAAGAATATGTGAAATACCATCTAAGACTGTCAACATCATTAGGGATATCTACAATGGATATGTTTGTGCAGTCAACACAGAAGAAGGAATGAGCGAATGGTTCCAGATTGAAATAGTGTGAAACAAGGATGTATACTATCTCCCTTGCTTTTTGGAATTGCCATAGACTTCACAATGAAAAAATGCTACACAGGTAAAATGGGCATTGACTGGGTACATGAGACCCAACTGGAAGATCTTGATTTTGCAGATGACATAACTCTTTATCAGTGACAATGTGAAATCAGTGCAAGAAAATACAGATACCCTGTTTTCAATTTGCTAGTAAAATAGGACTTGAAATTAACAAGGACACAACAAACATAATGAAACTTCTAATTAACCACAAAGGAAACATTTATGTAGAAGGAACAGCTGTTGAAGAAGTAAATCAATTTACATATCTTGGCAGCTACATAGACCAGGATGGTGACACCAGAAAGGAAGTTAGAATTGCAAAAGCAGCATTACCTTCAATTATCTTGAGAACATACAAGTATGGAATTCAAAAGCTATAAGCACAAAAACCAAGTTAAGATTATTCAGTTCAAATGTAATATCCACCCTCATTTAAGCATATGAAAGCTGGAAATCAACTAAAGAAATAGACAAGAAATTAGACCCTTTTGAAAACAAATGCCTAATTAAAATACTTGGTATAAAGTGGAATAAATTCCAGAACAACACAGAGATAAGACAGATAAGCGAGAAACAACCTGTCTCACGGGTGATCAGAAAAAGAAGATGGACATATGTTGATCATGTGATGAGAAGAAACAATCAAATCCCAAAACAAGCTATCAAGTGGAACACAACAGGCCAAATAAAAGAGGTTGACCACGTGAAACTCTAAAGAGGACATTGTTAAGAGAGGCCAGTTTAATGGGCATAACATCCCTTGATGAGACTGAAAAACTTACAGAAAGCAGGAAATCTTGGCAAACTACCACGCAAGCCCTGTGTGATGTTTAACAGCAGAGGCAGAAGGTTGTAAGATATATTTAGTTACTTTATATGGTTGAATATGTGGATAAGAAAGAATGTAACAGTTTTGTTATTTTAAATTTTGCTTATGCTTGTTATATATTTAGTGCACTTGTACTAAACTAGGTTCTTAAAATAGAGTGAAAGTTAAAAGACACAGGAGAACATCAAACAGGGCTGCTTTCCTAGTCTTCACTCTTTGAAAATTGATTGTTCATTTACATGAGTATCCTGCAAAGTTAATAGATCATTGTTTTGTTGTTTTTTTTTAACTTTACATGATATTTGTTTTAAGTGCAGACTAAAAAAAAACAGAAAATTCTTTATGACTTTTCATCCACAGCTTTTCCTAACAGCCACAGTGGGAATAAGGGACGGAGGAAGTGTGGGAGTGGATGACATAAACCTCTTACCAGGGGCCTGCCAAAGATCAGGTATTTTATTCTTTATCATATTTTATATTTGACTAAGTCTATTTAAAATGCAAAGCGTATTTAGAAGTCCCTTTCATATACAAGCAGCTGTGAGCGTGCTAAAGGGATGACAGCTGACTAGCCAAGGTTGTAAATCTGGAAGTGATGATCCCACTAAATGGGCAGTAAAAGTTACCACAGCCTGGCCAGTGGCTGAAGAAACTGATGTGTTCCTCACTGATTTGAAATCTGCCAAGAAGTTTCCTGGTCTTTCTCAGGAAATAAAAAAAAAAAAAATCCTTGATGACAGTCAGTTATGACAGTGTACAATGACAATGTTACATTATCTTCTTTGTGGCATCAAAATATCAGTTACACATATATTCTTTCGTACACACATGCAAACACACATAAAAAAGAGAGAAAGTTGAAGAAAATAAATAACGTTTGTTTAAGAGTGTGACAGTATAAGAACACTATGTTTTGAATTTGTAAAACAGAAAGTCAAATTCAGTCTGTGCATTACACATATATTTATTTGCATTATGAAAAAAATTACCAGCAGAGTATGCTTCATCATTTTTATTCAAATAATTTCACAGCTAAAATTAATTTTGAAGGAAGTTTGAATGGCTTCGCATCAACATCTGGAACAAATGTTAAATGGGTGTATTCGAAGGCTAGTGACTCCTTCATTAAAACTGATCAATCATACCAAACACCAGAAGGTGAGATAAATCTACTCATAAATATATTAAAATATAATGTGTATTCATGTGCCTCTGTACATCGTTGTTTTTTTTAAATCCTAGAAATGCAAAACTTGCTCAGGGAGAACTCAGCTGTCCTTTGGAATATGCCCCATTTTTTAGCATCATCTGACATGCACAGAATTTATATATCATCATCATCATCGTTGTCGTCGTCGTCATCATCATCGTCATCGTCATCATCATCAGGTGCCGTGCCGACAGGCAGTGGCTATTATGCTTCTCCAGAGTACACGATCCTTCATGCATGCCATCAGCTCAGTTGGTGATCTCTTCTCACACCATCTCATCAGACTGTTCAGTATCATTTCTCTTGGTCTTCCTCTTGATCTTCTTCCTTCTATTTTTCCTGTTGTTATAATATTTTCTATGCCCCCTCTTCTCATTGCATGTCCTATGAAAGTACATTGTCTCTCTCTTATTTTTTTTTACAAGATTTTTTTGTCTCTCCAGCTCTTCTCATACATTCTTCATTAGGGGATTCTCAACATTCTTCTAATAAACCACATTTCTGCTGCTTCCAATGATTTTGGTGCAGACCTGCCTATTGTCCATGATTCACTTCCATATAACAAGATAGGTTCAATATAGCACTTTAGGACTCATTTTCTAACATTCATTAAAAGGATGTGTTGGATAATATGTTTCTCACTCTCTGAAATGCAGTCTTTGCTTGGCCTATTCTGTTCCTAATTTCTGTTCTGCATTTCCCATCTGAAGTTATTACTGCTCCAAGGTATTTGAATTTCTGCACCTGCTTTAGAATAGTTCTGTTTAATTTTATACTGCATGTTGGTGAATTCTATTTCTTAGATATAACTATAGTCTCTGTCTTTTTGATGTTCAAAGTAAGGCCTTTCTGTTCACTTCCTTTAGTGACTTTATCCAAGATATTTTGCAGTTCTTGTTGGTTCTCCGCTATCAGTACTGTGTTGTCAGCATACCGAAGGTTGTTAATATTGTATCTTCCAATTTTTATGCCTGATTCTGTGAAGATTGTTCTTAGAGTATTCTCGCTATACAGAGAAAAAAGGTCTGGAGATAGTACATCCTTGTCACACCCCTTGTTTTATAGGTTGATATTTTCCAGTTTTATTTTCAACTTGAATTGCTGCTTCTTGCTGCCAGTATAGATGTTTTACAATCCTCAGGTCTTTACCATCTATACTTCTGTCTTCAAGCAGTTTAATAATTTGTTTCACCTTGTCGAATGCCTTGGTGTAATCAATGAAACATAAGTAGAGATCTTTCTGTACTTACTAAAGCTTTTTCTGTTAATGTTCATAAAGCATAAATGGCATTGTGTGTTCCTTTCCTTCAACAAATCCAAACTGTTCATCTGCTATTTCCGTTTTTATCTTTTTCCTTGTTCTTCTCATTATAATTCTCAGAAGTAGCTTTGTTATGTGACATGAAAGGCTGATAGTCTGGTGGTCCTCACATTCCTTTGCACCTGGTTTCTTTGGTAGTGCTATAAATGTGGATTTAAGCAGGTCACTGGGAATATAACCACTGTTGTAAATGTCATTCAGTAACTTGGTTATTATTTTTATTCCTATCTCCTCTAGCGCCTCTATTTCTTCTATTGTTATATTATCAGGCCCAGCCGTTTTTCCTTTCTTCATGTGTTTGATGGCATCTATGATTTCATCTTCAAGTATTGGTGGTCCATCACATTTTTCAGTATCTGGTGTTAATTCTGGTCTTTCTCCTCCATATAGCTCACCAATGTACTCTGTCCACCTGTCCACAATGTCTTCTTTTCCCATTAACATTTTAGCTTCTTTTGGTTTCAGGCATCCTGTGGTATATTTTGTCTTCCTGCCTGTGAGTTAACTAATTCGTTTGTGCATGTTTTTGCTGTCTTTGTTATGGGAGTCCTCTATTTGTCTGCACTGCTCATTTAACCACACTTCCTTTGCTTCTCTGCATTTGCATCTTATTTCTTTATTTATCTTACTATATTTTTCTTGGTTATTTTTACTTCCCCTCCTCTTGTCCATCAGTCCTAAGATGTCGTCTGTCATCATTTATTTTTAGGGCTTCTTTTTTCGGTGGTATTATCTCCTTAACAGTTTGGTGGATAGAATCTTTTAACATTGCCCATTTTTCATCTATACTATTTATCTTTGTTATTGCATTGTATCTATTTGTTATAATAACTCTGTATAGTTCTTGCAGTTCTTGGTCATTTTTAAGGAGTTCTGTATTCAGTTTGATGTTTCTCACTTTTGTGCATGCTTTCTTTAGCTTTATTCTAATTTTTCCACAGAGTGGTTCATGGTCACTATTGCAGTCAGCTCCTGGCATAGTTTTTGTTGTCAATAATGCATTCCGGAATCATTTGTTGATTAATACATTGTCTGTCTGGTTAAAAATCTTTTTGTCTGGGCTGCACCATGTTGCCAGTCTTCAAGGATGTTGTTTAAACCAGGTGTTTCCTACAACCATGCTATGTATTCTTACCCGTTCAATTAATTTACTACCTCTGTCATTCCTCTCCCCCAGTCCATAGTCGCCAATGATGTCTGAAGTTCTTCCTTTACCAACTTTGGCATTAAAATCTCCCATGACTATAGTAACTTCATGTGACTTTGTGTGTTTTAGGGCTGTCTCTATGTCATTATAAAATAGCTGTACATCTTCTTCAGAACAATAGATCTTAATTACTGATGTTTTTAATTTCACTTGGCAATGACTTATTTTCCCACCTTCTGAAAATAAACTGCACTTCGTTTAAATGTTCTGTATTGATTCTTTGTCACTGTTTTTTTTCCTGTTATTCATATCTCCCTCCTAGAATTACTTGATATGCAATGAAGATTTACTGTCCTTTATTTTTTTTATTTCTTGTGTAACTGTCAGCTTTGATACATTTGTGTGTCTAGAAAACATACTAATTGGTAATATCAGATAGAATTTAATAAGAACAATGAATTACAATATTCAGCAGACAATGAGGCAGGGAAAAAAAGTCCATTAATTCAGTTCAGTAAAGAAATATGAAACTAAAATTAAAGTAGAAAAAGTAACTGTTAATGTCATGAGCAAGTCATTTAAAAAAATCAGAAAATGGATGCAACCATAATAAAACAAAGTACTGATTATGGCAATCATTTTTATATTGAAACTTACTGCAGTAAATGAACAGATCCTGAAAGTTAACAGAGATTGTCTTTTTTTTTTTTTTGAGGAAGAAGAAGAATATACACTTCTTGGCCATGAAAGAACTGCAGAATATCAAAAGCTAATTAAAATCATAGGAAAAAGCCAATAAAATTATTTGGACATATAAGAGAAGAAAGAAGCTAGAGAACTTAACAATAACTAGATGACTGAAGGGACAGTTTAAAGAGAGAGTCCAAGAGAAAAATATCTGAATGAATTGGACAAGAATTATAGGAAAAGAAAAGCAACCAGCCTGAATAGAAATACTAAAATAAATCATTCCTTGTTGAGAAATGACTGAGGTAGGCTATTTACTACAAGTGTTTACTCTTTTTTTTATTCTTATATTATGCAGATTTCTCTGTTTTTCTGCTTCAGGACATGTTGCACTAGTTAATCTTGGAAAAACATCAGCCAACTTTAAAAAAGCTGAGATTAGGTCACCTCTCTTTCCATCAGCTGGTGATGAGTGTATGGAGTTCTGGTATGCCAAGAAAGGTTCCAGTGGGGGATGGTTGAGTGTAAGAATATCTGAAAATGATCCAGGAGTTACAGACTCAGTTCCCTCATGGAGGACTACTTCTGACACAAATGGTGATTGGAAACGGGGAATGGTGGATATATCCTCTGAATATCCTTATAGGGTAGGATTAAATATAATACAGGTTGATGTTATACTATTATCTTATAAGCATTACTTGGATCTCTTGACTGATGATATTTATCTTATCTTACATCTTATATCGGGCTCACCTGGGCAAGAGCAGAAAAAAAAGGCAAATGACAGGCATTTGTGGAAAACCCCTGTGGAAGCCCCATGTGCCCTAGGCACTTAAGGTTCAGAGAGAGAGAGATATATCATTACCATGCCATTAAACGTCACATAGGCCTTGCAAGGTTGTTCGCCAATTTTTTTCTGTCTTCAGCGAGCCTTTGAACCTCATCAAGGGATTTTATACCTATTAATCTGGCCTCTCTTAACAATGTCCTCTTCAGAGTTTCACTCATTCTGCCTCTTTTTCTTTGGCCTGTTGTGTTCCACTTGATAGCTTATTTTGGGATTCTCTGACTGTTTTTTCTCATCACGTGACCAACATATGTCCATCTCCTTTTCCTGATCACCCATGAGACTGGTTGTTGTTCAGTCATCTGTCTTATCTCTGCATTGTTCTTGAATTTGTTCCACTTGATGCCGAATATTTTCCTTAGGCATTTGTTTTCGAAAGAGTCTAATTTCTTTTCTATTTCTTTAGTTGTTTTCCAGCTTTCGTTTGCATAAATGAGGGTAGATATTACATTTGAATTGAATAGTCTTAACTTGGTTTTTGTGCTTATAACTTTTGAATGGCATATGTTCTCAAGATTTTTTAAGGACAATGCTGCTTTTGCAATTCGAATTCTAACTTCCTTTTTGGTGTCACCATCCTGGTCTATGCAGCTGCCAAGGTATGCACATTGATTGACTTCTTCAATATCTGTCCCTTCTACATGTATTTTTCCATTTTGATTAATGGGAAGTTTCATTATTTTTGTTTTGTTCTTGTTAATTTCAAGTCCTATTTTGCTAGCCAGTGAAGACAGGCTATCTGTTTTTTCTTGCATGGAATTCACATTGTTACTGATAAGAGTTATGTCATCAGCAAAATCAAGATCTTCTAGTTGGGTCCCATGTACCCAGTCAATACCTGTGTTACCTGTGCAGCATTTTTTCATTATGAAGTCTATTGTATTTCCAAAAAGCAAAGGAGACAGTATACATCCTTGTTTCATGCCTGCTTCAATCTGTAACTATTCACTCATCCCTTCTTCTGATTTGACTCACAAACATATCTGTTGTAGAAGTCCTTAATGATGTTGACAGTTTTAGATGGTATTCTATATAGACTTAAAATTCTCCACAATGAATCTCTGTGTATGCCATCAAATGCCTTTTTAAAGTCTATGAAGTTCAGTATCAATTGTTTCTGCTTTTCAATATGTTCTTCAAGTATTATTCTTAGAGTAAAGTTCTGGTCGAGACAGCTTCTCCCTTTTCGAAATCCTGCTTGTTCTTCTCTCATTGCAGTATCCACTATATCTTTTAAGTCTATTCAAAATGGCCTTGCAAAATACTTTTGACACAACTGATATTAAGGTTACTCCTCTCCAATTGTTACAGTCACTAAGGTTGCCTTTTTTTAGTATTTTAACAATGATTCCTTTTTTCCATTTAAAAGGGACCGTTTCTTCTTTCCAAACTTTATTAAACATTCTCTGCAGTTGTCTCATGTTGTCACTATTGATAGCTTTTAACATTTCATGTGTTATTTCATCTTCACCTGCAGCTTTGTTGTTAGCCATTAAATTCACTGCAGTTTCAGTTTCATGCAATGCAATTTCATCTAGGTTTACATTTAGTTGTGGGGCTGGTAAGTCAGTTTCAAGGTTTAACAGTTCTTTTGATTGTGGTTGATTAAGAATTTCTTGGAAGTGTTCAGCCCATCTTTGCTTTTGGTCTTTACTTGATGTTAATAGGGTTCCAGTTTTGCTAAGGATTGATCTTTCTTTAGATGTAATAGCCTGTTAACCTCTTTTGTATGTTATATAAAGTTCTGCTGTCTCCAATTTTTGCTGCTTTCTCTGCCTCTTTCACCATATTATCTATTTATTCTCTTTTATTCCTTCTAGCTGAACTTTTTTACTTTTTCTATTTATTTTGCTTTCACCAGATCTCTTCCAAGATCTAGTTTTACATTCAGCATGTCTAATTTGGCTGCTCATCTTTCACGTATGTACTTCCATGTTTTTTCTGATACCCATGCTTTTCTATTTGACTTTTTCAGTCCAGCGCTCACTTTTACTGCTGTGATTATGGCTGCGCTGTAAGAATTCCATAATTCATCTATACCTATCTCCTCTACTTCACTGGGTGTTGTGGAATGATTGGCAAGTTTTTGATTGAAATTACTGTTAGTATTCTCTTCTTGTAGGCTGTGGCTGTTTATCTTTCTGTGTACTGATTTTTTGTGTTGGCTTTTCAGTTTTAGTTTTATTTTCCCTATACACAAGTTGTGATCACTGTTAACATCTGCATCCCTATAAGCCCTTACATCTATCAGAAATGTTCTGTATTGTTTTCTAATACAAAAATGATCTATCTGGTTTCTAGTTCTATCATTTGGAGATATCCACATTGTTTTATGTATCTCTTTGTGTGGAAATATTGTGCCTCCAATGACCATGCCCTCTGTTAGACATATTTCAGTTAATCTTTCTCCATTCTGATTTACCGTGTCATTCCTTCTTTCCCCATTACTTTTTCAACATCGATGTTATCTTTCCCTACCTTAGCGTTCAAGTCCCCCATAGCAATTAGGATGTTGTGTTTAGGGACTTTGTTGATGATTTGTTGTAATTGGTGATAGAAATCATCTTTCACCTCATCATCTGGATCGTTTGTGGGTTCATAACACTGTATTATTGTCATTCTTCCATGTCTTAGTTTGTATCATGCTCTTATTATATGACTGTTCACTGGTCCCCATTCTACAAGGATCTTTGCTGCTACATTTGACATAATAATACCTACCCCCTCTTGATGTTTCCCGTCGTCTCTGCCTGAATGTATTATTAACTTACTGTTTTCCGCTGATCTTTTACCTGCTTCTGGCCGTCGCATTTCGCTGATGCCCAGTACGTCTAGGTGGTATCTCTCCATTTCTTTCATGACCTGAGTAGTTTTTGTTGGTGCTGATACTGGTGAAGATTTTTACCAATACAACTTTCTACATAAGAAGTGAACAAAACAGATTTAATTAATCTATGACATGGACCACCCAGTCAGCAAACTTCTCAACAAGTTCCACCACAGTGAAAAACACATTTGTCCTTACTTTGTAGCCCAGATATGCCCTATGTGATATCATAAACATTATTTAGAATGATAAAAACAGAAATGTTAAAATGCTGCATAAAGTGAACGAGAAACAACATGAAAAGGCCACAAGGAATTTTTTTTTAAAAATGAGAGTCACTTTGAAATAGGTCTAAATTTTTCTATCTTAAATAGAAAAAATTTAGTAGAATGATATGGTTGAGAGTTCTTCAAATATCATGGACACAAAAAAGAACAAATATATCCATACTACAAGAACTTAATATTGAAGAAGGTTGGCTAGCAAAGAGGATTAAACAGAGAAAACTTAAATATTTTTGACCATTAAACATCATGATAATCTAGAGAAGACCATCTTGGAAGGGTACATAATGGGAAAAAGAAAGAGAGGAAGACCAAGGTGAAGATGGCTGCAAGACATTGTTGATAATCTGCAAGTGGACACATCAGCAGCAGGACATCTTGCTTACAACTGAGAGCCCTACAGGAATGATGTTAGGGGAGGCAAAGTTCTGCAAGGGACATGCAAATGACTGACTGATTGACTGATACTGTTGAAATTTGAATATATGTTGAAACACATTCAAACATCTGGAGAAAAAATATATAAATACATTTTTTTAATTCTAAAACTACAAGGAATGGGTTTAAAAATTACCTGTGATTTGTGCCAGTGTAGATTTTATTGTATTTATAAAAAACATTTATGAAAATATGTGCTCTATGAACATATGCTATTAATTAAAGAAATATATTTTTCATAGATCATATTCCAAGCTGGAGCAAACAACAGCCAAGTGAATGATGTGATAGTTATTGATGATATTAGTTTCATACCAGACCCATGTCCTTCTCCTGTTACTTGTGACTTTGATTTAACCACATGTGACTATGCAAGTCCACATAATGGTTCTGTGTACTGGCGTGTATTCAAGGGAGTATATCCTGAGGCTTTAATGCCTTTTGATCAAACACTTCGGTCTGAACAAGGTTCGTATTGTTTTATTATAACTGGTCTGTTTTTTAAGTAACTAGAAGTTTAGTAAATTTAAAAAAAAAAGCATATGAGATTTAAATTAAACAAGTAATACCAATTTTGCTGAATGCTTTAAACTTTATTTATAAATATTTATAATGGTTGTAATAACATTTGAAATATTAACTCTTCAGCTAATATGGACAAGTTAGGTTGTCTTAATATGTTTCACCCATTTTAGTGCTATGGATAAGTTACAACATTGTGCATTTTAAACCTTGATACTTCGGACATGTTAACTTGCATGTTGTTACATGTTGTTGTTGACTGGGGAATTTGTTTCCAAGCTTCACTGGGAACATATCAAAAGTTTCAATAAAAATGTGGACAAATTTTTAATAAATAGGAAACTACAAGGCTTTCATACAGTAAAGTAGTTTTGTAGGATTAGACATTGAAAAAATCATAAACAAAGCACTTTCAGACATGAGAGAAAGAAAATCACAAGAGAATTACCTGGGATTTGAACCACAGACTCCAGTATGACAAGCATGGGGGTGTGAAATAATGTAGTTGTTGGTACGCTGTTCTCTCCTAGACAACTGCTTGTCCTACCAGAGTCTGTGGTTCAAATCCCAGATAACTCTCTTGTGATTTCTCTTTCTCCACATCCAACAGTGCTTTGTCTATGATTTTTTAAGGTCAAATCCAACAAAACTGTGTTCTGTTACTTTACAGTAAAAACATGGAGCATGCCTTTGCCAGTCATAACCACCTCCATCATTTTCATCATTATCATCATATCATCAAGGTCAGTGGAATAAGAGACAGAGACAGAAACTCCTCAGCTTGGCTGATCTTCAGCCCTTTTTCTGATTTCTTGTCATGGTTTCTTTTACTCATCTGCTTGTTAAATTTAGTTCCCTGTGCCTTGAGCTCACCTTTTTTAGTGTTTGTACTCCTCTGAGTTTTGGTCAGGCATTCATCTTAGTTGCCCATCACTTCAAATGTAGCCTATGTTATCTTCCCATGATCAATCCAGAAAGTTAGTGTCTTCATTGCAGTGTCCATTTTTTTTATTTATATATTTTTAAAGTTTTTTTTTTTTTCTTAAATCCTTATTCTCAGAACCTCTTAATAATTTTCTTTATTTCTTCACAGAAAACTATTCTAATTCAGACTGTATCTTTGTTTTATGTGAATCTAGATCTTATTGCCTGTTTTTAACAGTGCAGACATACTTATTTTTCATAGACCTATGCAGATTAATTACATTGCAGCATCATTCTGCAGGAATGTTTATGGAAGTTGATTTCCCGAGTTCTGGGAGTAATTACACAGCAAATCTGATTAGTCCCCTAGAAACGGAGACAAATGATAAATGTCTCACCTTCTGGTACTATGGAAGTGGAGAAGGTAATCTAATTATTTTATCAGAAGAATTTTTATTTACAGTTTCATACCATTAAAAAAGAAAGAGGTTTCCTTGAAGTCATATCTTGATTTTTCTTACTAGGTTTGCTTGCTGTTTTTTAACATTTGAAGAGTAAACTGAGTTTGTAAGTGAGCATGTGCAGAAGTGAAGGACTTATTTCATGTTTACAAAAGCAAGAAAAAGTTATGGATAAATTTAGGACCTAAAATATACTTTAGGCATTTGGCATATAAGTTCATTAAAACTTCTTCAGCTTTCCAAGCCATTAAGACTCATTGCTGCAAATAAATTTCACCTCCATTCCTCTCTATTCCTAATCTCCAGTTGATGACACCAGTTTCTTCTATATCCTCTTCTATGTTGTTTTTCCATCTCTGTCTTGGTCTATCCCTTGGTCTTGTTTCCCTCATCTCTTGTGCTTACATAATTTTCATTTGTCTCTTCTCTTCCATTCTTTCTACATGGTCCAACCGGCGTAGTCTGTTCAGTTTCAGGACATTTATAATTCACTGAGATTTAAATAAGCTGTTCAGTTCAGTGTTCTTTCTAGCTCTCCATTCTCCACTGTTGGTATCTTTTATCGGCCCAAAGATTCTTCTTAGGATCTTGTTCTCAAAGATCTGCAGTTGTTGTTCATCTTTCTTTGTTGTACTCAATGTTTCATACATGACGGCTAGTCTTATTATAGTTTTGTAGATTATTTTGGTGTTTTAACAGGTGTTGCCAGGCAAATATATTTTATTTCCTATCTGTATTCTGCTTTTAATTTATTCACTTACTATGCTGATTCTGTTGAAAATTGTGCCTAGATATTAATGTTTCTGCTTTCCTAATGATCTCCAACATTTATATACATCTGGATCATTCTGCCTCTGGTCTCTTGATATCTCCATATACTCTGTCTTATTTTGGTTAATGGCCAAGCCCACTTTTAGCGCCACATCTCTAAGATATAGTTTCCACCACCAGGTCAATGTCATCGGCATATCCTAGTATTTTAGCTTGTTCTTTTGTACTGCTTTCTTCTTTCACTTTCTGATTACTTTTTCTAGTACTAGGTTGAATAGTAATGGAGATAATAAAACCTTGTTTTAAACCAGTTCCTGTATAGAAGTGTTCTGACTTTCTTCCTTTATATATTACTATGTTTTGTGCATCTTCCATGCATATTCTGGTCAAAATGATTAATTTATTAGGTACCTCAAATTCTTTCATAATTTTCCATAAGCTGCTCCTATCTTTGTTGTCATAAGCTTTCTTGAAGTCAGTGAAGATGTTATGTATTTCTTTTCCATTTTTCCAGTGCTTTATTTCTTTTCTATATTCCCTGTACTTTTCTGCTCTTTGATGCAGATAAAATATTTGGTCTAAGGTTAATCTCTTCTTCCTAAAACCTGCTTGATAGTCTCCCAGTATGTTCTCACTATATGGTTTTAATCTGTTTAAAATTATAATAGTATTTTGTAATTTGTTTGTAGTAAGGATAATCCTCTGTAGTTTTCACACTTGCTCTTATCACCTTTTTTTATAATACTGGAGTTAGTAATGATTCTCTCCATTCTCTAGGAAGTTTTTCTTCTCTCTTTATTTTCTGTATAAGTGCACATAACTGTTCATGTAGATTTAGACCTCCTTCCTTAATCTGTTCTGCAGCAATTCCATCTGGACCCGTTGCCTTGTTGTTTCATAGAACCATGATACGTAGAAGACTTCTTCTAAGTCTAGTTTCTCTATTTCAGGTTCACAAGTCTGTATTTCTTTGCATGGTAATGAGTTTTATAGGCTTTTCACAGTTTTGTAGTTTTTCAAAATATTCCCTCCATCTGATTTAGTTTTTCTCTTCATTATTTATCATGTTTCCATTTTTATCCTTCAAGCTCTGCAGAAGTTCTTTATACCCTTGCTTTACTGTTTCCAGTTCTTTATAGAATTGCCTGCTCTTCTTATTTTGATGGCATGCCTGCATCTTGCTTATCATGTCTTTCATATATTGTCATTTTTGCTGGTGAATAACTTTTTGAGTTTCTTTACATTGTGTGTGGTACTTCTCCTCATTTGTTTTGTTGTTCATGTCATTCAACCAATCTGTCTTGCTGTATTTTCTTTATGACTGCCTCTCTGCAGATTTCATCAAACCAGTTCTTTCTTTTATTTATGGTCTTGACTCTCATTGTGTTTAAAGGTTTTTATATCTTTCCATCTGTCATCAATGGTTTTATTTTCTTCATTCCTTCTTGTGTTTGTCTTATGGTTTACCTCTTTTCTGAATTTTTCTTTAGTTTCTTCTCTTTTCAAAGCATCTCTATTTATTACTGAGCTTTTATTTACTATACAAAATTTTCTTTGGTCTGAATTTTATTTTAGCTCCAACAAGATAATGGTCGGTGCTGCATTCAGCCCCTCTATAACTTCTGATCTCAAGTATGTTTGTTGTGTGCTTGGTATCAGCTAAAATATGGTATATCTGGTTGCATGTTAGTTTATTGGGTGATTTCAATGTTTGTTTATGGATGTTCTTATTTTGAAATCGTGTGCTGCTTATTCTCATTCCATAAGCTTCTACCACATTTATTAGTCTCCATCCATTATCATTAGATGTTTCATGCAAGCTTTCTTTTCCTGTGATGTGTCTGTATGACTTTTCCATTCCTATATTTGCAATGAAATCTCCTAGTATTATCAATACACCATGTTTCTGGATCTTCTCTGTTGCTCTTTCTAACATGTTGTAAAATTCTTTTTTGACTTCATGCTCTGTATCTTCTGTTGGTGCATGCACATTTAATCATTGTTGTATTTTTCTTTGTTCATTTGATGCAGAGGCTGCTGATTCTTTCATTGATGGCATTAAAGTCTATCACTAAGTTCCATACTTTTCTCTTGACACCAAAACCTGTCCAAGTTCATGTCTTCCATTGGTAATACCTCCATAAACTAGTACCATTTCTCCTATGACTGTTGTATCTTCTCCAAGCCTTCTGATTTCCTGTAATGCTGTATTGTCCATGTCATACCTACTTAGTTCATTTTCTAATTCTTTAGCTGCCCCTTGTCTGTATAAGCTTCTTATATTCCATGTTCCAAATCTCATAATATTTGCTATTTTCCAAGGTTGTAATCCAATTTTATCCATCCAATTTCGAGACTTATTTGTCTGTTCTGTAACACTAATCATTAAAACTATTCCAACAAATATAAATCTGAGATGTAAATTGGGAGATGCTTTCAATAGATTAATATATTCTAGCATATCACAGATTTCTGTCAAAGCAAGAGAAAGAATAGGTTTGAAACCTGTGGCAGTAAACTTAGCATGAATGATGTGAGGTCAAGTCTGAAGAAAGAAACCGTTTCATTATATTTCATTCATTTATGTAAGTCTCTGATTAGGGCATAACCCTGTTTTACAAAAGAGTTTCTACTCTTGTAGTCGAACTAGAATTATTGCTTCTAAAGTCTTATACTTTCACGTTTTAAAAAGTTATAACTTTTAGTCCGTTCATTATAAGCACATACTAAGTTAATTATATATGAATTAGTCACATTTTCCAATTTGTATATCCATTTGTATATTTTAAGAATAAATAACTTTTTAAGTTTTAGAACACCTCATTTAGTTTTATATTATATTCTGGTATCAGTGATCAGTCAAGCTGACTAGTTTTAGTTGTTGTAGCTTCAAATGTAATTTCATAGTAAAGATTTTATAAATGTACATAAATGTTACTGTTTTTTCCCCATAATTCTCACTTACTTTATTTTCAATCAATTGATCTTGTCCATGATTAGGAGCATTACAAGTGTTTGCTGAGAGCAGTTCCACCCAGCAACGTCAGTCTTTGATAACAAAAACCATTTCAACAAACATGACACAGCCTCGAATATATCATGGCTGGAAATATGTGCAAGTAGATGTGAACAGCACCACACCTTATTCTATCATTTTTGAAGCCACAAATCAGGAACCAGCTACTTCTTTTGCCATTGACAGCATTGTTCTAGCGAACAGTACATGTGCGGGTTTAACTAATGTCCAACCAGGACATTCTATGCTGGATCGTAAGTTGTGTTTTTTTTTCATTTGTAAACAAAGATATGAATCTTTAATCTAAATATAGTACTCTTAAAATAAATGACCTTGTAAAGAGATGCAAAAATACTGAAGCTATTATTTATTTTTATTACTGTTGCTTTAGAATTTATAGAAATAAAATTATACATTATTGACAACATTATGGACACATAAACTTTCAGAGACTTGCTGGGTACATGTGATTCACAAACTGCACTTGGTATAGAATTTTAAAATATTAATATAACCAAAAACTGATCAAAAGTAACTAACTGTTAAATTTAGGGGAAAAATTCAAGTAATGAGATCTTCTATAATATCTGCTTGTTTTTGCGTTTACAGCAAAGAAAGCAATGTTTGGCTGTGATTTTGAGAACTCAGATTTCTGTAACTTCACCACTGGCAGCAGCGGAACTTTTAAATGGAAGTTGTTCTCATTTGATTCTAAGCATACTCCTGGAACAGGTGTGAACTTTGATCATACCAAGTTCAATAAATATGGTGAGTATTTATTTCCAAGTTACTCTTATCAGCTCTGACAAAAAAAAAAAAAAAAAGAAGAAAAAGTCAGATTTTACTTTTGGGTGTTTGATTACTAAATGAAACTGGTCTTTTCTTTTTTAAAGATACATTTGTTCAAACTAAAATACAAAATAATTTTTGCTTGATTTGTCTCCAAAGCTTGTTAACTTCATTGATGTTGATGAATGTCTGACTCTCAATAGTTATATCCAAATAATATGTGGGAGCAATTTTTTTTAATCATAATTTCTCTAGTCACTTCAGTGACAAGATTAGTTAAAAGAACACACTTATTTACATTGTGTGATAATCTAGCAGCTAATGAGTGTAAATATATATTGCTTATTATTTGAGTAAATAAATCTCATTACATTAGCAATACTATTAGGTTTTAGTGATATATGCTGTGTTCTGGAACATATATGAGATTTGTTTTTTTCCCTTTTTATTGTTTCTCAGGTCATCACATTTACATGGATGTTACTGGACAGAAGTTCAATGCTACAGCACAACTGGTCAGCCCAACCTTCATAAATGATAGATACATCTGTCTGAGCTTTTACTATGCAATGTATGGGAGAGATGTGAATCAACTGAATGTTTATGTAGCTCAGGATCAAGCAAAGAAGTTATACTGGACTCGATCTGAAAATCAAGGTGAATTTTGGCGTCATCAGATGGTGGAGATTGGTGAAAGTCCACAGTCAACACAAGTGATCTTTGAAGGTGTTGTTGGCAACTCATACGAGGGTGATATTGACCTTGATGACATCTGGGTCTTTCATGGAAAATGCCCAGCTCCTGGTAATATGTGTTTTTAATCTGCATATTATTTACTGTTTAAATTGCTATCATTCTTTCTTTATATATTGTTACAGAAGATGCTGACAGTCATGCTTCTTTATTTTGTTCTGTCTTCAGAGTTTCTCAAATCACTGATTACTTTTCCTGTGTCACTTGGTCAACCCTTCAGATATTTTTATCTCTGTCTTCTGTTTTTTTTATCAGAGATTGTCAAGTTCTCTAACCTTTGTTCTGAGATGACACGTTCAAAGAAGTTTAATTGCTTTTTTTTCCCTCATGGTTTTATTTGCTTTATGATTTTCTGCAACTTCTCTGAAGGACCTAATCACTTGTTTTTATGGTCAAACACGTTATATATTGTCTTTGTCCAAAACCACATGCTGTCACATGAAAGAATAATGTTATCTCTGCACATTCATCTGTTCATTTAATGTTGATGTTCCACATACATAGAGCATTGTTTATTCTCAATAACATCATCATCATCATCATCATGTGCCATGCCAACTGGCGTTGGCTATTATGCTTCTCCAGAGTACACAATCCTTCATGCAGGCCATCAGCTCAGTTGGTGATCTCCTCTCACACCATCCTGTCAGGCTGTCCAGTATAATTTCTCTTGGTCTTCCTCTTGATCTTCTTCCTTCTGTTTTTCCTGTTGTTATAATATTTTTAATAACACTGTAACATTTTTTTCTCACCATTAAAAATGTTCTAATTTGTTAGTATCTTCTTTGTGTTGTTTTTGCCTATCCTACTCTTGATCTGATTTCAGCTGTGCATTTACCATCTCTTTTAAAACTCTTTCCATCCCGGAGGAAGAAACACGGACGTATTGTGGAGTGCCAGAGTAAAAACGCGGGTCTTGATAGGGTTGGGGGTATAGTTATAAAATGGAATGGAAAACAGTATTTCCATGTACTTCCGTATACTTAATATGTTTCAAAGTATAGCTAAATTATTGAAAATTTCATAAATGCAGAGTTTTTTAGGAAAAAATAAGTAATGTGATGTTTTTAGACACTGATTGTGGCCAGCTCACCATCGGTGAGGTATAGATCTGCACTAATTACCATCTGAGATGTTTAGATCTACTTGTCGATCTCGTATTGTGATTCTGTATTGCATTCTCGCTGAATGAATGTCTGAACTAACCTCCTAACTACTCCTAACTACTTCTCCAGTCGTCTAAATATATTTAGATCTACTTGGAATACATTCAAGAGCAGCGGGGTGGCCATAAGCTATGTCCATACCCCTATCTACATCGTCAAAAATTGAAAAATGTCCATGCTTCTTGTCCTTTTTCTCGCTCGGCATCGCTCGTAACTAGGCACTCTTTCGCCATTTTGAAACTGACACCGGAATAGCGGGCGAAATATGTACAATCTAAATGTTACACCGGTTGGTTTATTGAAACAAACCAACAATCATTATAATGACTATTGGTAAGCAACGGGAAACCGGAAGCGTCATTATAATGACCAAAGGCACGGAAAGATTTAAACTGTTTTTTTTAAGCAATTTAATTTATGCTCTTGTCTCAGTGCTTTTCCATCTACCTGATTAAAGCACTTTTGTATTTAACATTTTCATTGCATGTGTCTTTTTTTTTTGTTAGTTAGCTTTAACTTCTATCACTGTCTTAAATGGTATTGCTCTCTTTTTTTTTGTAAACTATTTTTATTTTCTTCTATAAGAACTCTAATCTGGATAACTCAAATTATGACTTCCTGTTTTTATTTTTTTTTTTGGTCACTGTTTTGAGTTGTATGATAGGTACTACTTATTTTTACTCTCTGTTTTAGCTCCTGACATTGTTCACTCTTTCTGCTGCTTTAAAATTCTAAGACATGTTCTTAATAATTCTCATTTTCTTATTTTTAATATGTAGCTTTGATAAATTTGAATAACTTATTTCATACTCTTTCCAATTATTGGTATAACTTACTTCTTTTTCTTAGCTTAATAGTTCTTAAAACTATATTTGTGACATACCTCATGTGATGTTCATACAATTCTATTATTCTAGTCTTCATTGGCCATGTTTTTAAACTGATTCAGACATATGTAATGATTTATATACTATGTTATAGATATTTTAAGGATACATGTAGTTTTTTCTATGTCAAGACTAAACCAGAGTTACCTGCCAATGATTTCACTTAACAGAATTCTGTGATTTTGAAGACTCTGAAATGTGTAAAATGGACCAGGACAATCTAGCTTATATAGACTGGGATCTCCAGTTAGCAGCTTTGGCTAATGGAACAGAACCTAAGACAGACCATACATATGGAACAAGCCAGGGTGAGACGTGATTGTTGACTACAGTATGCAATGTCTTATTTATAAATTACCTTCACATGTCAATCACTTGTGAAGCATTATCACATGAACTGAAATGATGAAAAAGTGTAATAAAAAAGACATAATTATTTCCATTTGAATATAGTGCATTATGTTTTTTAATTTTCTTATTTGCTAAGTAAAGTGATCTTGATCTTCATCATCATCATCTTGTGCCTCATCCATAAGAAGGTTGTCTGCAATTAGTCTCTGGTCTGTTCTGCCTCTTGCCCTCACAGTGTACTCAGCCAGGCTGGTCCTTGTCCATCTTTTGATGTTGTCCACTCATCTGTGTCACTGTTGTCTCCTTGGTCTCTTTCCTTCTTGTCCTCAGGCAGACCTTAGGCATAATTATTTATAATCTCAGATGAAATATGTTTGTTCCTTACAAGTCATTAAGAGTATAGCATTAAATGTCTATTTTTGATGCTGACAGCACTGTCAAAAATATTGTGATGCTTACTAAGCAGTTTTCAGGTTTAAAATTATAGGGCACCATATTCAAGATATGAGAAAAAGCTGAAATGGTTTCCTTCTTTTCAGCATTCACAAAATTATAAACATCAAGTAACAGGTCAAAGTAACACACTCAGAGGTAGTGCACCATGCTAAACTTCTGTGCATGATGAAATTACTCAGCAGCAGACAGTTAAAGATGGAGGCAGGTCATAAAAATGGATGATGGTCCTATCCTCTGTCAAAATATTAAATGTTGAACTTCCTGAGGGTTAGGTGCCATAAGTAAACCAAAACTTGGAATAAATGATACTATAAGGCATCAGATAAATCATTTTTGTATTAGAAAGCAATTCAGAACATCATTGATAGATGTAAGAGCATATAGGGGTGCAGATGTTAACAGTGATCATAATCTGTGTATAGGGAAAATAAGACTAAAACTGAAAAGGCAACACAAGAAACCAATACTCAGAAAGATAAACAGTCATACATACTCTACAGGATAAAAATCTTATTTTATCTTATATCTTATATCATTTCTGTGCCTTTAAATGTCACATAGTTTGCCAATTTTTCCTGCTTTCAGTGAGTTTTTCAACCTCATCAAAGGATTTTATGCCTATTACTTTGGCCTCTCTTAGCAATGTCCTCTTTAGAGTTTCCCATGGTCTGCCTCTTTTTCTTCTGCCTGTTGTGTTCCACTTGATAGCTTGTTTTGGGATTAACCAGCACTCTCTCAACACATGACTCGCCAACCATCAAGTACTAAAATGACATAGTTAGAAAAGCAACTCTGTTAGATGTTGTTAGAAATTTTTTAATGTCTGTTTAAAAAACATATGTTAGAAGATCTGTATTTACAATATATTTTTGTTTATGTATATGTCTGCGAATGTATGTGTACGTGAGTGCTATTTTATTAGGTTAATTACTTCTTCTCTTTTACTTTGAATGTAGTAGTTAAATCTTACACTCTTTTGATATGTTTTTTCCTAATTTAATTTGTATATTTGTACTAAATCAAGTGTGTGGGAAGAATGAAAGATGGAGTGATGAAGGGCAGAATGTAAGACGGGCCTGCGTGCCCAATTCTTTACCCTTGAAAAATAAAGATTATTCATTCATTCATTCATTCTCTGATTGTTTCTTCTCATCACGTGACCAACATATGTCCATCTCATTTTCCTGATCACCCATGAGACTGGTTGTTGTTCACTCATCTGTCTTATCTCTGCATTGTTCTTGAAGCCAATCCACTTGATGCCAAGTATTTTCCTTAGGCATTTGTTTTCAAAAGAGTCTAATTTCTTTTCTATTTCTTTAGTTGTTTTCCAGCGTTCGTATGCATAAATGAAGGTGGATTTGAATTGAATAGTATTAACTTGGTTTTTGTGCTTATAACTTTTGAATGGCATATGTTCTCAAGATTCTTGAAGATTGATGCTGCTTTTGCAATTCTAATTCTAACTTCCTTTCTGGATGAAAATACTAAGAGTAATTTCAATCTGGAACTTACCAAACAGTTCAAAGCACTCAGTGAGGTACAGGAAACAGATATAGATGAATTATGGAATTCTTACAGTACAGCCATAATCACAGCAGCAAAAGCAAGTGCTGGACTGCAAAAAACAAGTAGAAAAGCATGGATATCAGATAACACATGGAAATACAGACATGAAAGATGGGCAGTCAAATTAGCCTTGTTGAATGTAAAGACAGATCTTGGAATAGATTTGGCAAAAGCAACATACAAAGAACTAGACAATAAAGTCAAAAGTTCAGCTAGAAGGGATAAAAGAGAATACATGGACAATATAGTGAAAGAAGCAGAAAAGGCAGCACAACCAGGAAACAGTAAAACTCCAATAGTCAGTCAGTCATTTTCATGTCCTGTGCGGAACTTTGCCTCCCTAACAGCTCTCCTGTAGGCGTCTCAGTTGTAAACAAGATGCACTGCTGCTGATGTGTCCATTTGCAGTTCATCAGCAATGTCTTGCTTCCATCTTCACCTTGGTCTTCCTCTTTTTTTTCCCATTATGTACCCTTCCAGGACGGTCTTCTCTAGATTATCATGATGTTTAATGTGTCCAAAATATTTAAGTTTTCTCTCTCTTAATCCTCTTTACTAGCCAGCCTTCTTCAGTAATAAGTTCTTGTAGTATGGATATTTTTGTTCTTTTCTGTGTCCATGATATTTAAAGAACTCTTCTGTAGCATTTACATTCAAAGGCATTTATGCATTTCTCAGGTGCTTTGTCAAGTGCCCAGGTCTCACAGGCATATGTTGCGATGGGAAAGATTCATTCATTCATTCATTTGCATGTCCCGTGCAGAACTTTGCCTCCCAAACAGCACTCCTGTAGGCCTCTCGGTTGTGAGCAAGATGGCCTGCTGCTGCGTCCATTTCCAAATCGTCAACGATTTCTTGCGGCCATCTTCACTTTGGTCTTCCTCTTTTTCTTTTTCCCATTATGTATCCTTCTAGTACAGTCTTCTCTAAATTATCATGACGTTTAATGTGTCCAAAATATTTAAGTTTTCTCTCTTTAATCCTCTTTACTAGCCAGCCTTCTTCAATATTAAGCTCTTGTATTATAGATGACAACATGAGCCAACTACAGAAAATGTTTTAATAATGTTTGGAAAGAAGAAAAGGTCCCTTCTAAATGGAAAAAAGGGAATCATTGTTAAAATACCAAAAAAAAAAACCTTAGTGATTGCAATAACTGGAGAGGAGGTGTAACCTTATTATCAGTTGTGTCAAAGTATTTTGCAAATTTATTCTGAATAGAATTAAAGATATAGTGGATGCTGCAATGGGAGGGGAATATGCAAGATTTTGAAAAGGAAGAAGCTGTCACGACCAGATCTTTACTCTAAGAATAATACTTGAAGAACATATTGAAAACCAGAAACCATTAATACTGAACTTCATAGACTTTTAAGACTATGTGGAATACCATCTAAAATTGTCAACATCATTAGGGACCTCTAAAATGGATATGTTTGTGCATTCAACACAGAAGAAGTAATGAGCGAATGGTTCCAGATTGAAACAGGTGTGAAACAAGGATGTATATTATCTCCATTGCTTTTTGGAATTGCCATAGACTTCATAATGAAAAATTGCTGCACAGGTGAAATGGGCATTGACTGGGTACATGAGATCCAATTGGAGATCTTGATTTTGCAGAAGACATAACTCTTTATCAGTGACAATGTGAAATCAATGCAAGAAAATACAGAAACCCTGTTTTCAATGGCTAGTAAAATAGGACTTGAAATTAACAAGGAAAAAACAAAAATAATGAAACTTCTCATTAGCCACGAATGAAAAATATACGTAGAAGGAACAGCAGTTGATGAAGTAAATCAATTTGCATACCTCAGCAGCTACATAGACCAGGATGGTGACACCAGAAAAGAAGTTAGAATTTGAATTGCAAAAGCAGCACAGATTTTAAAAGAATCTTGAGAACATATGGAATTCAAAAGTTATAAGCACAAAAACCAAGTTAAGACTATTCATTCAAATGTGATATCCACCCTTATTTATGCATGTGAAAGCTGGAAAACAACTAAAGAAATAGACAGCAAATTAGACTCGTTTGAAAACAAATGCCTAAGGAAAATACTCTGTATAAAGTGGAATGAATTCTAGAACAACACAGAGATAAGACAGATGAACAAACAGCAACCTGTCTCATGGGTGATCAGAAAAAGAAGATGGACATATGTCATTTGTGCGATGAGAAGAAACAATCAGAGAATCCCAAAAGAAGCTATCAAGTGGAACACAACAGGCCAAAGAAAAAGAGGTCGACCACATGAAACTCTAAAGAAGACATTGTTAAGAGAGGCCAGTTTAGTGGGCTTAGCATCCCTTGATCAGGTTGAAAAGCTCGCCAAAAACAGGAAATCTTGGCAAGCTACCATGCAAGCTCTGTGTGACATTTAACAGCATGGGAAGGATGTAAGATGTATCCAAGTTGACAGTGTTTCAGAAGCTCATATCTGTGAGATCCTAGGAAATAGCATATGACTGTGAATAATATCAGTAACATCACTACTTTTCAAGAGTGGTATTTGGTGACTATGAACAACAAGAATGTCCTTCAACACAGTAGAATTTGGTGACATTTACAATATAGTGATTACAGTCAATGATACTTTCTTGTAATTAACAATAAAATCAGTTATTAATACCAGATTAGGTTACCATATGATTTTTTTTGGTAATAATAATAGGCGGTCATCAGAGATGAAGAAAAGATGTTAACACATTTTTTTCTATTGCCTTTTAAATTTTTTTTTTTAATATGTCTTTTACTTTCAGCACATTAATCTCTCCTGTTGATCTCCCTGCTCAGGTCATTACTTGATCATGGATATGACACGAACAAAAACCAATAATGTAGCAAGGATATATACTCAACAATATGATGCTGACTCTGCTCGCTGTTTGTCCTTCTGGTTCCATTTCTCCAATCCACCAAGGAATACTCACATCTTGACTGTTAAACTACAGGATAAGAGGGGTATTGGAACCATCCTTATTGTTCTCAGAGGAGACTTCAAAGATGACTGGACTCCTGCCATTTTCCCAATAAAACCAACTGCAAACTTCCAGGTATCATTGAACAAGATATATACTTGAGCTTTTATCTCATGTGATAAAGAAATTTGAGGTAAAATTATGACATATCCTTTTATTTGTTTTTCTTAAACCATTTTTGTTCTAAAAGTGTCTAGGAATATTCTAAGAACGATCATCACAGAACCAAGTATAAAAATTGGAGGATATAATATTAACAACCTTCGGTATGATAATGACATAGTACTGATAGCTGAGAACCAACAAGAACTGCAAAATCTCTTGGATAAAGTTGCCAAAGAAAGTGAACAGAAAGGCTTTACTTTGAACATCAAAGAGACAGAGAATGTAGTTATATCTAAGAAGCAGAATCCACGAAAATGCAAATTAAAATTAAACAGAACTATTCTAAAGCAGATGCAGAAATTTAAATACCTTAGAACAGTAATAACTTCAGATGGGAAATGCAGAACAGAAATTAGGAACAGAATAGGCCAACCAAAGACTGCATTTCAGAGAATGAGAAACATATTATGCATCACATCCTTATCAATTAATGTTAGAAAACCAGTCCTATAACGCTACTTTGAACTTGTCTTATTATATGAAAGTGAATCATGGACAATAGGTAGGTCTGCACAAAAATCATTGGAAGCATCAGAAATGTGGTTTATTAGAAGAATGTTGAGAATTCCCTGGACAACAAAAATAACTAATGAAGAATGTATGAGAAGAGCTGGAGAGACAAAAAATCTTGTAAAAAAAAAAATAAGAGAGAGACAATGTACTTTCATAGGACATGCAATCAGGGGGCATTGAAAATATTATAACAACAGGAAAAATAGAAGGAAGAAGATCAAGAGAAATGATACTGGACAGTCAGACGAGATGGTGTGAGAAGAGATCACCAACTGAGCTGATGGCCTGCATGAAGGATCGTGTACTCTGGAGAAGCATAATAGCCAGTGCCAGTTGGCATGGCACCTGATGATGGTGATGATGTCTAGGGATATCAGTTTTTTCTTTTCTGCATCTGCTGAAACTCCTAGTACCAAATAACATTTATTCAGATTTCATAAAATCAGGAATCTTATTTATCACATACTGCCTTCTACTCTGTGTCTGTTTCAACCTCTTACTGATTTACATTTAGCTCTTTTTTTTTCCAGACTGATAGTGAAGCTCATGAAATGTCATATATTTAGTATATTTAATATTTTCTTTTTCATTAATTTTGACTGCCTACATTTTATACAAAAACAAAAGCAAAAAAAGAATTTTTGCTAAAGTTATTACTATGTCTTAATGGATTATCATTCTGCTCCTTCTCTAAAAAAATCATGTTCATGTTTATGTAATTCTCCTACCTTCCCCCACTTGTGTGAGTTCTATTCTCTGTTGATTAATATTTAGAGAATATATAGCCTATTCATCTTCTCTGATTCTGATAATCAGTCATTTCCTAACTAGAAAACATGATTTTTTTCTGGTTCAGTTGTTGATGTTTGTATAGTCTGTGCTCATTTATCTCTTGCTTGCCTTTTGTTTATTGATAATTAATTTATGAAGATCTATAGTTGTTCCTCATAGTGTACACTTTCTAAGCCTCTGATAAAGATCGTAAAACTTACTTTATATTGCTGTTGCTTTCTCCTACATTTTTCTTTCACCTCAGTAGATATTAGACCTAGTCATTTGTAATTTACTTTTATCCTTTTTGTATTTGCTTTTAGTCTGCTGTGTTTGTCATCCTTAAAGAAAGTGCTTGTCAAAATATGGGTTGTTTACTCTCTCTCTCTCTCTCTCTCTCTCTCCGAACCTTAATGCCCAGGGTGCATAGGGCTTCCACAAGGATTTACCACAAATGCCTGTCCTTTGCCTTTTTTTCCTGCTCTTGCACAGGTGAGCCCTCTATTGGTCAACATCCTTTCTGTTGTTCTTCTCCATGTCTCTTTTGGTCTACCCTTACATCTGTTCCCCTGTGGTGTCCATCTTAGTGATATTTTTTGTAGTGAGTTGTCAGTCATTCGGAGCACATGTCCCAACCATTGCCAGCGTCTTTCCTCAATAATTGTTGTCAGTGGCTTCATCTGCATTTCTAAATCCTGCCTGCTCTTTCCAAAGTTTTCCCTCAAGTGCTGGTACAGTTCTGTTGATTATTCTGCAAAATACTTTACTGGTGAGTGACAGTAGGGTAATGCCTCTCCCATTCCCACAATCTCTGAGGTCACCCTTCTTTGGTAGTTTTACTATAAGCCCAGTTTTCCACTCCTCTGGAGCTTTTTCTAGATCCCAAATTTGTTGTAGTATCCAGCAAATTTGTTTTGGTGTTTCTGTTTCTTCTGCTTTCAACATCTCAGCAGTTACTTCATCTTCACCTGGTGCCCTGTCTAATTTTAGCTTCTTTATCACCCCCTTTACTTCACTTATTGTTACTGGTCCTGTATTGATGTTTAGTTCTATGTTTGCTTCAGGTATGTCTATTGTTTGTGCTGCTTGTGTTCTGTTTAGTAAGGTGTTAAAGTGTTCCCTTCATCTTAAGTACTATTGAGAATTCATTTCTTGTTTGCTGGTCTTTCAGTTTTCTTGTATCAAAACGTATCTTTCTGTGTTCTCCGATTTTGGCTTTCCTTAATTTTAGTTTTATTTTTGCTACCAGAAGGTCTGCAGTCGGGCTGGGGACTTCTAGTAGCTGGCTTTTATCCACAACCTTCATGGGCTCAGTTTCCTGATAAGAATTTCTCCTTCCACCTGCATTTGTTTTTTCCCTTGCTTCTGTTTCTGTAGCAGTCTGATAGTTTTTTTTACCAGATAGGGTTGCTGGCCCTATGCTGAACCCTCTTTAGTCGCCTTTCACGATCATGTGTGGTAGGGTACAGTGATCCTATTCTTTGCAGATCCCAGGTACCACACTTATTCTCTCTTGTCAGATATTCTCACTTTTCTAAACAAGGGTCATATAACTTCATCAGCTTTCATTTTATTATACATATTTTACCACATCATCACTGTAGGCATTATTTTACAGATGATGATGGAGTGTTTATGCATGGCAGAATTTATCCACCTCTTTCAGAGCTGCATGTTCCACTGAGAGTGATTTCTTCTTTCTGTTTGAAAAATTAACTAATTTATGAACATGTCAATGCAAAATCATTCAGTTTTTTTGTTCAGTCTATCTCCATGAATTCCAAACTTTACTTTTTTCAAGCAGGAAGAAAATAACCTCCTGCAGTTATAGTGAAATTTTTATACTAGCATAAATTCAGACATGGTACACTTTTAGTTTCATGATTTATAAATCAAAAACAAAAAAATATCAGTGACATGTACTACATACTTTGAGAAGGGTTCAAGGAAGTGGTAACTGGTAACTGATAAATAGAAACCTTGAATAAATTGAGAAGACTTTCATTTTTCATTATTTTCATGTGTCATTCTATAACCTTTGTTCATTTCCAAAAGACATTAGAGATACAGCTGATTCTAAACAAGTTTTATAATAAATGAAAGAAATTATTTTTTAAATGACCTGAATAAAATACTATTTATGCCAAATACAAGCAGAAAATAATATATTTAAAGTATAATTATGTGGCAACTTATAGCCACAGCTGAAACTGATGGTCCTGGCCATAAATTGATTGAGTTGTTATGTCATTCACTACAGGAGTAGGTCAGACATTAAGTACAGCACGCTACTATAACATACTAGAGGATGAATAGATGTGTATTATCACTTTGAAATGCTAACAGAATAAATATTACCATTGTTACTGTGTAGAAATGAGTCACAGCACATTAGACAAAGAATATTACTGCAATAACTTTTCAGTGACAAAAAAAATGTGCACACATACACACACAACCACATGCATGCATTCTGTACTCACCAAGTGATGATCATTAATTAATTAATTCATTCATTCATTCATTCATTCATTCATTCATTCATTCATTCAATCATTCATTCATTCATTCATTCATTCGCATGTCCCTTGCAGAACTTTACCTCCCTAACAGCACTCCTGTAGGCCTCTCAGTTGTAAGCAAGATGACTTACTGCTGATGCATCCATCAATGATGTCTTGCAGCCATCTTCGCCTTGGTCTTCCTCTCTTTCTCTTTCCCATTATGTATCCTTCCAAAATTGTCTTCTCTAAATTGTCATAACGTTTAATGTGTCCAAAATATTTAAGTTTTCTCTGTTTAATCTTCTTTACTAGCCAGCCTTCTTCAATATTAAGTTCTTGTAGTATGGATATGTTTGTTATTTTTTGTGTCCATGATATTTGAAGAATTCTTCTGTAGCATTTACATTCAAAGGTATTTATGTGTTTATCAGCTGTTTTGTTAAGTGTTCGGGTCTCACAGGCATATGTTGCGATGAGAAAGATGCATGCTTTTAAAAATCTTATTTTTATATTTCTGTCTGTTCCTTTCCACAGCTTCTTTAGTTGTTTTATTTTTTAAAGAGTGATAGATGTCCTCCTTTTAATATCACTTAATATCCTATTGTATCTCTGTTATTAGTTAGTAATGATCCAAGATATTCAAAACTTTCTATCTCATCCAATTTTTCCTCATTGATATATATTTCAGCTGCTTTATTTGTTTTGTCAGTTGTCATCAATTTAGTTTTCTTTGCATTAAGACAGAGGTTCTGTTCTCCACTGTTCTTATGGACTGACATAATTAGTTTTTCCATTCCTTTTTGTGTTGTGGTCAGTAGTACTGTGTCATCAGCATATCTAATCTCTGTTATTTCATAATCTCCAATTGTTAATGGCATTGTAATAATCTTTGACTACATCTTTTCTAAAATTCCTCATTTCATTTTCACTATACAAGTTAAATAAGTAAGGCGACAGTATCCACACCTGATGGACCCCTTGTTTTATGTCAAACCAGGTTGTTGTTTCACTGTTTATGCTTACTGTTGCCTGTTGGCCTAGATACAGCAGTGATATTAATTGTGTCACATGTGTTGAAAATCCCATTTTTTCCCATTATTTCATATACCATATATTCTTGCCTTGTAGTGAAATTACTGAGGATGTAGAACAGCAAATTTGTGTAAATTATTCACAGAATGGATCACAACAAATCATGTAGGACTTCAGTCATAAGTGTGAGCAACCATAAGCTCATTTAGTCGTAAGTCAACACATGACTGAATTACAATGCTTATCACACGCATTCAGTGATCAGTAAATTATAGTGATAGAAATGTATTTCATGAAGTTTACTTTTAGTCAAACATCTTTCACTCATTATGGTAATGTATTTCATTGTTTTATTGATGTTTGCTTTCTTAGGTTGTCTTTCAGGGAATGTCTGTTGGAAATAATGGAAGCATTGCTCTGGATGACATAATGGTATGACAACAACTCAGTATTGTGTAATTTTCCAGACAGGCAGCTATTTCAAAAAACACATTTGTAAAATCTGACACAAATTGTTAAGAATGGAAGTTTTCTGAACAAGTGCTTCAGAACATGTTATAAAATCTTATCTTTTTTTTAATATGGAAATTAGGATCACCATACACAGGAAAAATTGGCGAACTACCTTGTGAGCCCTGTATGACATTTAACGGCATGGAAAGGATATAAGATACAGTGTTAAATTTGTTTTTACTTCTTCTTCAGCTTTTCAAGCCATTAAGGCTCATTGCTGCAGATAAAGTTCATCTCCAATCCTCTCTATTCCTAATCTTCTCTCTCCAGGTGGTGACACCAATTTCTTTTATATGCTCTTCTATGTTGTCTTTCCATCTTTGTCTTGGTCTACCCCTAGATCTTGTTTCCCTCATCTCTTGTGCTTACATAATTTTCATTTGTCTTTTCTCTTCTATTTTTTCTACATGGCCTAGCCAGCATAGTCCATTCAGTTTCAAGACATTTATAAGGTGTTGGGATTTAAATAAGCTGTTCAATTCAGTGTTCTTTCTAACTCTCCATTCTCCACTGTTGGTATCCTTTATCGGCCCAAAGATTCTTCTTAGAATCTTGTATGTTTCTGCTTTCCTAATAATCATATCTCCAACATTTATAAATCTGGATCATTCTGCCTCTGGTCTCTTGATATTTTCATATGCTCTGTCTTATCTTGGCCAAGCCCACTTTTAGTGCCACATCTCTCAGGTGTATTGATGACTTCTTGCATAGTTTCCCCCACTAGTTCGATGTCATCAGCATATCCCAGTAATTTAGCTTGTTCTTCTGTACTGCTTTCTTCTTTCACTTTTCTGATTACTTTTTCTAGTACTAGGTTGAATAGTAATGGAGATAACCTATCACCTTGTTTTAAACCAGTTCTTATATAGAAGGTTTCTGACTTTTTTCCTTTAATATTACTATGTTTTGTACATCTTCCAAGCATGTTCTGGTCAAATTGATTAATTTATTAGGTATCTCAGATTCTTTCATAATTTTCCATAAGCTGCTCCTATCTTTGCTGTCATAAACTTTCTTGAAGTCAGTGAAGATGTTATGTATTTCTTTTCCATTTTTCCAGTGCTTTTCTGCTCTTTGACGTAGCTAAAATATTTAGTCTATGGTTGATCTAATCTTCCTAAAACCTGCTTAATAGTCTCCCAGTATGTTCTTGCTGTATGGTTTTAATCTATTTAAAAGTATACTAGATAGTATTTTGTAGCTTGTTTGAATAAGGATAATCTGTAGTTTTCACACTTGCTCTTATTGCCTTTTTTTTTAAATACTGGAATCAGTAATGATTCTCTCCATTCACTAGGGATTTTTTCTTCTCTCCATATTTGTTGTATAAGTACACATAACTGTTCATGTAGATTTAGACCTCCTTCCTTAATCAGTTCTGCAGCATTTTCATCTGAACCTGTTGCTTTGTTGTTTCATAGAAGCATGATACTGTAGATGACTTCTTCTAAGTCTGGTTCCTCTATTTCAGGTTCTTCAGAATATTCTTTCCATCTGATACAGATTTTCCCTCCATTATTTATCATGTTTCCATTACTATCTTTCAAGCTCTGCAGAGTTTGTTTGGACCCTTGCTTCACTGTTCACAGTTCTTGATAGAATTCCTTGTTTTTCTTGTTTTGATGGCATGTCTGCATCTCAATTACTATGTTTTTCATATATTGTCGTTTTTGTTGGCGAATAACTTTTTTGAGTTTCTTTACATTGTGTTTGGCCCTTCTTTTCATTTGTTTTGTTGTTATGTCATTCAACCATATCTGTTTTGCAGTTCTTTTCTTTATGACTGCCTCTTTGCAAGTTTCATCAAACCAGTTCTTTTTTTTTTTATTTATGGGCTTGACTCCCAGGCATTCTTCCCGCTGTGTTATTTATAAAGGTTTTTATATCTTCCCATTTGTCATCAATGATTTTATTTTCTTCATTCCTTCTTGTGTTTATCTTATGGTTTAGCTCTTTTCTGAATTTTTCTTTAGTTTCTTCTCTTTTCAAAGCATCTCTATTTATTACTGAGCTTTTATTTAATTTACTATAAAAATTTTTCCTCAGTCTAAATTTTATTCTAGCTCCAATAAGATACTGGTGAGTGCTACATTCAACTCCTCTGTAACTTCTGATCTGAAGTATGTTTGTTGTGTGCTTCATATCAGTTAAAACATGGTCTATCTGGTTGCATGTTAGTTCATCAGGGGATTTCCATGTTTGTTTATGGAAATGTGTGCTGCTTATTCTCATTCCATAAGCTTCTGCCATATTTATTAGTCTCCATCCATTATCATTAGATGTTTCTTGCAGACTTTCTTTTCCTGTGATGTGTCTGTGTGATTCTTCCTTTTCTATCTTTGCATTATCTCCTAGTATTATCAGTTTACCATGTTTCTGGGTCTTTTCTGTTGCTCTCTCTAACATGTTGTAAAATTCGTTTTTGACTTCATGCTCTGTATCTTCTGTTGGTGCATGCACATTTAATCATTGTTGTATTTTCATTTGTTCCCTTTATGAGGAGTCTGCTGATTCTTTCACTGGTGGCATTGAAGTCTGTCACTAAGTCCTAGGCTTTTCTCTTGACACCAAAACCTGTCCTAAGTTCATGTCTTCCATTGGTAGTACCTCCATATACCTGTATCATTTCTCCTATGGACTGTTATATCTTCTCCAAACCATCTGATTTCCTGTAATGCTGTATTGTCCATGTCATACCTACTTAGTTCATTTGCTAATTCTTTAGCTGCTCCTTGTCTGTATAAGCTTCTTATATTCCATGTTCCAAATCTCATAATATTTTTTATAACCCAAGGTTGTAATCCATTTTTATCATCCAATTTCGAGGCTTCTTTATCTGTTCTGTAACACTACTCTTTTTTTTTAATGGAGATGGGGTCATTGACTTCATGCTCCAGCTCTCAGTCTGGAGGACCAGGGTGAAAGTTTCATCTGACCCCTACCCATGCAGACCTTCACAGCTTGGTTGGACCTACCAGGAGTAAAACTTCTGCTGGTATAGCTCTGGGGGTTGGTCAGGGTACGCAAGCTGCCATACCATGACAAGGCACCTGCACCATGTGACAGTTAAATTTATGTACTTTTTATATTTTATGTATCAAGTGTATTTTTGTATATTGTCAACTGCTTCAGTCTAGTCAGGTTTGCTTGCTTCCATTTGCTGTCAGACTCACTGCTTTGTATACTGGGAATGTCAAAGGCTAGGATAGAGCCCTGATAGAAATTAGCAAGGGGGAGGACCATAAGTTAGTTGTGGTGAGGTTCTTTTTCAGGAGTATTATAGCATTCCCTGTTACTGTGCTAGATTCTGAGACTTAATCTTCTTCTGATACTGAATGACATGATCATAGGAGGCTCTTGCTGTAATGTGGATATTACACATTCTCTATACCAATTGCCAGTACAAAACAGGTTATGTTCTCAGTGGAGAACTCCATCTTTATGTCCAAATTGGTCTCACACAGAAGGTGGCAGTTACATGTTATAAGTCCTCTAAAATTAATAAAGGAGAAAACCCATGGGCGACTTCTGATGGTGGGAACAGCTTCTACTTGCACTGATCAGCTACTGCCCACAAAGTTACCAACTCTGAGACACTGCAACATCCTTAGTTCCCATCAGTGATGACAACATACAGAAGGGTTATGGCTGAGGCATGTAGCAAGAATGAATGATAGCTGTATCCCCAAGTTAACCTATATAGCAGACTTGTGGAGAAAGGATGCCATGAGGCAGACCAAAACTGAGACATAATATTTTTGTCTCATCTACGAGAGTGCTTTTTTTTTAGTACTCATGATGCCTGGGAAGACTGAGCCATCTAGAGGTGATTCTGCATAGGGCACAACATCATTTGAGAAGGACATGAGGGCCAAATTTCAAGACTAGTGATGCAAACACAAGGAAAATGGACCTTGAAACACAAACATTCACTGTAATAATCCTGAGAGTTGTAAATGCCATACAGATCTTGGAAGTGTATTTTTAAAACTTGGCTTTCAAACTTTTATTTACATTCCTTAATGCCTTAGTTTGAGTGCATGTTAAGGTTTGTGACTTTGGCAGGTGTCACCAGATGAATGTGAAAGTTACATCGACTGTGATTTCGAGTCACAGGATATGTGTGGCTGGGAACCAGTAGCTGGTTACTCAACTCCACCTTGGGAAGTAATACCACCTAGTAAGTAGAGCCAACACATCATCATCATCATCAGGTTCCGTGCCGACTGGCGTTGGCTATTATGCTTCTCCAGAGTACCCAATCCTTCTTGCAGGCCATCAGTTCGGTTGGTGATCTCCTCTCACACCATCCCGTCACACTGTCCAGTATCATTCCTCTTGGTCTTCCTCTTGATCTTCTTCCTTCTATTTTTCCTGTTGTTATAATATTTTCAGTGCCCCCTCTTCTCATTGCATGTCCTATGAAAGTACATTGTCTCTCTCTTATCTTTTTGACAAGGTTTTTTTTCTCTCCAGCTCTTCTCATACATTCTTCATTAGTTATTTTTGCTGTCCATGGGATTCGCAACATTCTTCTAATAAACCACATTTCTGCTGCCAGAAACCTTGGAGCAGTAATAACTTCAGATGGGAAATGCAGAACAGAAATTAGGAACAGAATAGGCCAAGCAAAGACTGCATTTCAGAGAATGAAAAACATATTAGCTAACACATCTTTATCAATGAATGTTAGAAAATGAGTCCTAAAATGCTATATTGAACCTATCTTGTTATATGGAAGTGAATCATGGACAATAGGCAAGTCTGCACAAAAATCATTGGAAGCAGCAGAAATGTGGTTTATTAGAGCCAACACATTTTGTGTAAAAAAAAAAACTGGTGAATTTTAAAAAAATACCTTGTTTTCAATCAAAATTTCATTAAAAATTTTACAACAATCTTATATAGGATTGGAAATATCCATTCTGAGGCTCTAAAGCTTTATACAAATTCAATTTTTCTGTATCACATGATTCTACAATGAATGATCCTAAACATATTTGAAAGTGCTGATGTCACGAGGTGGATTCTGTGATCCCAAAATATTAGTGGTGTAAAGCAGTTCAAAATTATTATCATAAAATTAATTTCAGAAGCAATGAAACATTTCTTAGTGTTCAACCATTTCACAATCAGCAAAAAAAAAAAAGGCATCTTAAATTATAAACTGAATATTTCACTTTTTTTCTTGTATTAGGTTTTTGCTGTTACTGTAACAGTCAAAATCAAACATTCTGTCATAGCTTTTCCCTAACAAGAATGAATGCACAGGTAACTGTAATAATGTACTTTTCACAAATGACATGTTTTGAATCACCATTTGTTATTTTTCAGATCAGTACATGGTTCTCAATTTTTCATACCTGCCCTCTAATGATATTCAAGTGTCTAAGGTCCAGTCTTTGGTAATCCCTCCAGGACTGGGTGGACATTCTTGCTTCACCTTTAACTTCAAAATGTATGGGAACAATATTGGTTTTCTCAATATTTCCATTGAGGTATGCAACTGAAACAGGTTTGATGTACTTTTTTCTTTTTTGTTTTGTTGTTGTTAACTCAAGATTTTTGTAAGATCGTATATGTTTGCTATTTGCTATTTGCCATTCATGTCTCCCAACACCATATTAAGTGTTTCGGAGTTTAAAGGGCCAAAACACTTGTCTGAGGGGGGGGGGTACTTCCTCTGATGATCTGAAGGAGTTGTGTTGTTGTTCCGCTCTCTACGGTAGAGAGTTTCCTGCATATAAGTGTTACATGCAAAACAATATATACATCTGTATGAATATTTCATTTTATATGAATCTTGGATGTGAATTTAATTCTACTAACTTTAAAATCCCTGTTATCATTTAGGATATTATTTTGATCATTTTCTCGTTCCTTCAGTTCTTTTTTCCATTCCTTTCTGTAATCTCTGTCTAGCTATTCTTACTATGGGTTGTATGTTAGAATATGTTTAAATGTTTTCCAGTTGTGTTTTTTATATATAATCTATAACCACATAAACAATTAAAATTATTGTTTTCTCATTCCTTTTCACTCATTCTCTGCAGAGGACTGAACATAGTGCTCCAGTCTCCTCCTTAGTATCTTTCAGTGTGCACAGACTGATAACACTATTTAAATATTGATTTACAGTTCTTTTTATACTTTAGCATGATGTTCTCACTAGCAAACTATACTGTACAACAAACAATATATATATATATATATATATATATATATATGTTTGTAATAACACAGTCCATTTTTCTTTACACCATTATTTTCATAGGTGGACTATCCAGAGCCAGAGACCATTATTTTAACCAGTTTTTACCAGTTTATAGATACAGAGAAATGGCATTTTGCAGCAGCAGTTACTCCACAAGTTGACTTAGGAGTTGCCAGGGTATATGATTTTAAATTATATTTTTTAAAAAATCCTTTAATGCAGCTATATTTAATATAAAGTAGTTGTAAAAAGAGTAGAATTTGTTCCTGCACTTGGAAACAATTTCAGCAACAAATTCTAGAACAAATTCAGCACCACTCCAAACCACATGACCCTGCGATCTTCACGGACGGGTCTGTAGTATGAGGCTTAAAATGTGGATAAGACTATGCTGTCTTCCATAACAGCAAACTGGTTGCAGTTAAATCAGGACTTTATGCAACCACCACTTCGAGTATGAGAATGGAGGTGCGGGCAGCATCAGAAGCAATTTCCTTGTTAGTGGAGCATGGCAACTCACATGGGGTCATTCTGACAGAGTCTCAAAGCATGTTATACAGAGAACTGAGCGACCACTTTTCTACAGGAACCAGGTCAAACTTCTAGAGGGCTCTCATTTATCCAGTCTTGCGTGGATATACTGCCCAGGTCATGCAGGAGTCAATGGCAATGAGAAAGCAGACAAGCTAGCAGGCACAGCAGTGCTTCAGGGTACCCTCATAACGGATTAGAAGGAGATTGTAAGAGCCACTTTGGACAGGCTGCATATGGAAGGTGACTTCTGCCTGAATGATAACAATCATACCAAGATGATGATCATACAGGGGGAGGAAAGGGGAAATGGATGTTTTTCTGAATGAAATGGTTACCCACAACCAGCATGTGACAGGTTCCATCAGCAGGCACACACTTCAGTGGCTGTTAGAATGGAAGGCAGAGCATATATGGCAATACCCGGAGTGCAGGAATGCCAGTCTCTGATTACAGAAAGAGTAGTAGGATATTCCTAATGTCGTAATTAATTTTATCATCATAAAATGTCATCTTATAGAGTGGCAAGAGTGATCATACATCTCCAAAGATGATGCTTTTAGTCAGCTCTACTGAAGGTTTTCTGTCATGCCATCATTCTACCTGCCTATTGTCTTCTGTATTATTTACTTCCCATTTGCCTTTACTTTTGTTATATTTTTCTCAGGCTTTCCCTCCTTTCCTCAATACAACCACCATTTTCTATCCAATGAATTTGAACATTTTTTTTTGGTCTTATATTTTTTATTGTCATTATTACACATTCATTGTTAATCATCTTAACTGATCATGGTACTTTTAAATCTGAGAACATTCATCTCAGTAATCTCCACTGATCTTTGTATTAGCCTGCTTCTGTCATAGGTTGATTTCTACAAGTCAAGACAAAAATTTAAATATCTTTTTTCTGGTGTTTAGTGACAGAGATAGAATGACAAAAATCTGTTCCCTAATATGAGCTTGCATGAATTACACTAATAATTTTTTTTTTTATTAGTAGTCATCCAAGAAAGCTGAATTTACAGACACAGTGTTTAACACATTTTTCTATCACACAATTGACAGAATTAATAAAAAACCTCTCACTTCATTCTGAAGGCATTGGAACTGATTCCTGTTACCTTTACCCTGTAGTGTACACAGCCATAAGAATGAGCATTTAGCAGGCTGTACTGATGACAAATTTCCGTAGAAGATAGATAATCTGCCAGCAGGGTGAGGCACAGAGCATGCATGTTTATTGGTGGATGAAGGACACATTACAGTATGCACAGCTTTAGTCAATGAACTTTGCCCAAGTTACAGTGAGTGAATAGAAGACCAAACAAAAATTCCCAAATAAGTCTAAGAAGTTATTATTCTGGTCAATTTGTAACATGTTTGAAGTGTTGATTATTATTTAATATCCTTGAATCTGGAACTGGACACTTATTTTATAAACAGTATGAAGATCACAGTATGATTTTGATATTGTTTTCCTTGGTTAGAAAAGACTGATTGTATTCTAAGCTTATGGAGCATCTCTTAAAGTATTGTTTCTTTTATTAATAAAATCTACAGTATGTCATCAGTGGTACAACAGCAGGAAAAAGTAATGGTTCGGACATTGCAGTTATACTTGTGTCAGGCATACAACTGATTCTTCAGTCTTGTGAAGACTGTAAGTTTTGGTTTTTCTTTTGTCACTCCTGTGACTTCTTTTTAACTTCATCATCTTCATCATCATTTGTCAAATCAGTTTGATTGAAAAAAGTTATAATGAATTTTATATTATGGGACACATCATGTTAAAAAAAGTGTGCAGGGTCAATTTCAGAAAAAAAACATAATGAAATAAGTTATCAATCCCCTGTGGAAAGCAGTAATGAACTTTTGAAATTAAACTATGTTGCTTAGGTAAATTGCTGAATGTTATGGAGACATTTCATTATAAAACAAAGAACATAATGAAATATAAGGACAGTACATTTCTCCCTTTGTATTATACAGTGACATCAATCATGGCTGTGTTTTAGCCCCATCCCTCATAGGAGCCTTCTTTGCCTGAAACACCAGTGGGGATGCAGTAGGAATAATACGTCCTTACAACAAGTCTAATAGTTTCCATCCCTCTTAGAAGCCTTCTTTGCCTTGCATCTGAAACACCAGAGGGGATGCAGTAGAAGGAACATGTTTTTACAGCAGATCTAATAGTAGACTTTAACCTTATATCTAGACTAGGATATAAACTTATGGAACTTTTATTTGCTACATTTATATCACATACCATCAAAATAACTCTGGTCCTTGCTGAATTGTTTCTTTCATGCACAATAAGTCTAAAAGTAAACCATTGCATCATATGATGATATGAAAACCACACAATTCATCATTATAAACAGATTTGTAAGATGTTTATCTTTTTATATTCATCATAATTAATAAAAGTCTTTACAGATGTCTGTATAATTAGGGGACCAGTTACCTCTTTTGTCTGCCTTACTACATGCATTTTGGAGAACCCCCAGGGTCACAAATCAAAGCAATTATTTATAATGTTTGTGTCATCCTCACGTTCTTATGTGGCAATGAAGCACAGCCTACCTATACTAAATATGTAAAAATGTTAAGCACTTTTCAACTGCACTGTATTCTGACATCTTCCTACATCATTCCCATGCTGTTAAACGTTACTTAGGGCTCACATGATAGTTTGGCAAGTTTTCCTGTTTTCGGCAAGCTTTCAACCTCATCAAGGGATTTTATGCCCACTGAAATGGCCTCTCTCATCAATATGGTTGACTTCTTTTTCTTCAGGCTGTTGTGCCTCACTTGATAGCTTGTTTTGTGATTCTCTGAATGCTTCTTCTCATCATATGACCAACATATGTCCATCTTCTTTTTCTGATCGCCCATGAGACAGGTTGTTATTTGCTCATCTGTCTTATCTCTGCATTGTTCTTGAATTCGTTCCACTTTATACCGAGTATTTTCCATAGGCATATTTTTCAAAAGAGTCTAATTTCTTGTCTATTTCTTTAGTTATTTTCCAGCTTTCACATGCATAAATGAGGGTGGATATTAAATTTGATCTAAATAATCTTAACTTGATTTTTGTGCTTATAACTTTTGAATTCCATATGTTCTCAAGATTTTTGAATGTCAATGCTGCTTTTGCAATTAAAATTCTAACTTCCTTTCTGGTTTCACCATCCTAGTCTATGTAGCTGCCAAGATATGCAGATTGATTTACTTCTTCAACAGCTGTTCCTTCTGTGTATATTTTTCCTTCATGATTAATGATAAGTTTCATTATTTGTGTTTTTTCTTTGTTAATTTCAAGTCCTATTTTACTATCCATTGAAAACAGGTTATCTGTTTTTTCTTGCATCGATATCACATTGTCACTGATAAGAGTTATGTCATCTGCAAAATCAAGATCTTCTAGTTGGGTCTTGTGTACCCAATCAATGACCGTTTTACCGTGCAGCATTTTTTTCATTATGAAGTCTATGGAAATTCCAAAAAGCAAGGGTGATAATATACATCCTTGTTTCATGCCTATTTCAATCTAGATCCATTCGCTCATTACTTTTTCTATGTTGATTGCACAAACATATATCCATTGTAGAGATCATTAATGATGTTGACAACTTTAGATGATATTCCACGTTTCTCACCCGGCGGGAATATATTCATATCCAAACCACGTCAAGGTTTTCCTATGAGGAAGTCCAACTCTAGACTAAACAGGTGCAATGAAAACCACAGTGTCACGCAGTGCCGCTTCTGTGACCCATCGAGAATATAGGCCCAAGCCCCACGATGCTCTGAGCCTCCATCCTAAATGAGACTATTGCGAGAGCTACAGGAGTGGATTTGGTAGGATCATGAGGCAATCTTGATGGTAGAAGTGAACGAATAAGAAAAAGAAGAAGATGATATTCCATATAGTCTTAAAATTCTCCACAATGAATCTTTGTGTATGCTATCAGATGCCTTTTTAAAGTCTATGAAGTTCAAGATTAATGGTTTTTGCTTTTCAATATGCTCTTCAAGTATTATTCTTAGAGTAAAGATCTGGTCAAGACAGCTCCCTTTTCGAAATCCTGCTTGTTCTTCTCTCATTGCAGTATCCACTATATCTTGAATTCTATTCAGAATAACTTTGCAAAATACTTTTGACACAACTGATAGTAAGATTACTCCACCTCAATTATTATAATCGCTAAGGTTGCCTTTTTTGATATTTTAACGACGATTCCTTTTTTTCCTTTTAGAAGGGACCTTTTCTTCTTTCCAAACTTTATTAAACATTCTCTGTATTTGGCTCATGTTGTGACTGTTAATGGCTTTTAATATTTTGGCTGTTATTTCATCTTCACCTGCAGCTTTGTTGTTAGTCATTAAATACTGCTGTTTCAATTTTATGCAATGTAATTTTCATCTAGATTGACATTTAGTTGTGGGATTGGTAAATCAGTTTCAAGATTTATTAATTCATTTGGGTGTAGTCGATTAAGTATTTCTTGGAAGTGTTCACCCAGTCTTTACTTTTGGTCTTTACTTGATGTTAATAGGGTTCCAGTTTTGCTAAAGATTGGTCTTTCTTTAGTACATGTTAGCCTCTTTTGTATGTTAAATAGAGTTTTGCTGTCTCCTGTTTTTGCTGCCTTTTCTACTTATTTTGCCATATTGTCCATGTATTCTCTTTTATCCCTTCCAGCTTAACTTTTTTACTTTATTGTCTAGTTCTTTGTATGTTGCTTTTGCCAAATCTTTCCCAAGATTTACATTCAACATGGCTAATTTGGCTGCTCATCTTTCATATGTGTATTTCCATGTGTTATCTGATATCTGTGCATTTCTACTTTTGTTTGCAGTCCAGCACTTGTTTTTGCTGCTGTGATTATGGCTGTGCTGTTAGAATTCATATTTCCTCTATATCTGTATTACACTGTATTACATTCCCAGTATTTCACAGAACAAAAGAGTGGAAAATACAGAGGTGTTATCACAAGCTAAGCATCTCAAGAAGGTACTCTCTTCTGGTACAGGAAAGCTTTGTTGTTTTACTAGTTTCTGATTCAAAGATGTGTGTACATTAGGAAGCATACCATAGCAAGTGGAAAGTCATCATGAGTCATAAATTAATAAATAGTGTAGAAAAACGTACATCAGGCACAGGATAAATTACTAAAAACAGTGGTTAACATTTCAGTTTTGGCAAATAAAATTTTCATCCATGTGCAGATGAAAAGTAAAAAATCTTTCACTAATATTTGTTCTCACCAGGGGAATCACAGAGTGATGAGATATTCAAATGCAATAATGGCCAGCCAATGGTTATGTCTATGATCTGTGACTTCATACCAGACTGCAGTGAGGGAGAAGATGAACAAAACTGTGGTGAGTTTCACAGATTTTTTTTTTTCTGTCTCTGTTCAACAAATTGGAAATATTTAAATCTTGTTATAATTAAAAACAGTCTTAAATGTTGAGTCTTGAAACATATCAAAATGGAAACATTTATGCAAAGTTTATGTAACTTGTGTTATTTAATGAAACTTTAATCTTATACCTCTCCAGTTTAGTCAGTCATTTCTTATCCTAACCTCACAGAAACTGTAAAACTATCATTCTTTGTAGGAAAGGCTGTGAGATACAGGCATCAAGGTTAGATAGGGAAGGGATCTAGGTGCATACTTTAGGACCTAGAGTGAACTCAATAAATAAGTTAGCCAGATGACTTCAGCATTGTGAAGACTGCAGGCTGAAGGAGCAACATGAGGAGATGGAATAGGATCTTGGGCTGTCTGATCTACCAAACACCTGATTACCATACCATACCTTTAGAATGTTCATGCTTAGCTTCACATGCTTTCAGATATAAGTGCACCTATCCTTTCCTCTTCATAAACAGAAGTAGTATGGGATCCACACACAAGTACAGCATATATTGAAAGTACTGATCACACTTGCTTATTTATAAATCCATAAATCTATACTATAAACATTTATCTTTATGTCATGAGAAATCATCTTTCTTGATTCATACGAGTATATCAGTACTCACTTTGTTAATGAAATGTGGAAAGTATTCATCTAGATCAGTAAATGATTAAAATTCATTGGATGTCAGAATAAATATGTTTAAGCAATTTTAATTTGCCTAACTCTTTGTTTTCATGCTGGATGCAAATACAGCTGGAAATGAATTGTTGCAAATACCTATTTTATACTCACAGGAGCATGTGATTTTGAAAAAGACTATTGTAAGTGGAATGATGACAGTACAGGAGCCCAGGAATTTACTGCTGTCAGTGGAATACCTAATAAAGTCTTTACTGATACTCATCCAGGTGATGTGGCACTAGATGTATCATATCGCACAAATAATATAACTACAATGCATATGATCTGAAGATGGGTTAATGAAGTTTAACTGAGAATTGTTGATAATAAAGCATAGAATAAAGATGCATAAAATTAATTGAAAATGTGAACATTGAAAAGTAGAGCTGAAACAATAAATTTTTAAGAAGACTAAGAGTGAAACACAGTTTTGTTGTACATTTGTGTAAAGTCAGTCTTCTTACATCTTACATCCTTCCCATGCTGTTTAATGTCACATAGGGCCTGCATGGTAATTCACCAAGATTTCCTGTCTTCGGCGAGTTTTTCAATCTCATCAAGGGATATTACACCCACTGAACTGGCCTCTCTTAACAATGTCCTCCTTAGAGTTTCGACCTCTTTTTCTTCAGCCTTTTGTGTTCTACTTGAGAGTTTGTTTGGGGATTCTCTGACTGCTTTTTCTCATCATATGACCAACATATATCCATCTTCTTTTTCTCCCTCTCTCTTTCTCTCTTTCTAATATGAGCAGTACTAAAATCAGCAGAGTTATGTATTTTAAATTTAAACTATTGTTCTTGCATGTGCTTAAATCACAATTATGTATTTACAGTCTATAGAAAAAAAATTTGATCTCAAATAAGCAGCACTCTCATTATGAAGAATATGCAGTCTAATATGGCTTTTCATATTCAGGGAACTCCAAATAGACAACTATATAAAAATTTAGAGTTTCTAATTTCTTTTATTTTAATTTCAGAACTATCATATATGCTATATCTGATTTTATTGTTTGTCTTGTATATATATATACAGGTAGATTTTTGACACTTCAGAGAGCAGCTGGCATTCCTGGTGGCACTGCTGATTTAGTTCTGGACCAAGAAATTGGACCTTCTCCATACAACTGCACCATGATTTTCAGTTATTATATGAGTTCAGATAGTCAGTTAAGTAAGTCTGCAATAAAATGATCCCTAGAAATAACTTCTGAAAACAAGAAGACATGAAACGCATATCTCTGATGCTGCAAGCAGGATGTTGTTAGCAGCAGTGGTGGTATTGGAGCACAGACATCTTGTTGAACTGGGAGTGGATTATGATAACATTCTTAAAGATCTGAAATGCCCCTCCCTCTAAAAAAGTTCTTATTAGGATCCACTACCTGTCAAGCTCTTTACTGAAAGCACCAATGAAAAGGTGGGATAGAGTCATGGCCAGCTCTGATTTCTCTGCCTGATAACTGTGCTGTCACTCAAACATGGTCATCTTTGTTTCCAAAGTGCTTCCATTCTTCTTCTGTGTTTGAGGTTGCTGGTCACATCAGATCCTGATCCCTGTTGACATGGCAAAGTTAACAGTCCTCTCCAGATCCTGACAGGAGCCCCAAAGCTTTTGTCCCAAGCTTGTGCTTTCTGGCCATGTCTCACACCTCAGGTGAACATGGTTTGGCCATTCTTGAAGGATATATTCTGACATTATGATATATTTTATGAAATGTATAAGGAACAGAGAACTTATTACTTTTTATTTCTAAAATATTATTGAAAAAATTATTTCATGAGAAGAACCACTGCGAACAGAATTTTTTATACAGTAGAAGACAGAAAGTTGATTCTAAGGTCTCTTATTTCTTTTGTCTCATTTCTTTTGAATTTGTTTCTTTGTTATCAGCTGAACATTTGTTTTCCTGGGTTCTTGCTGTCTTGATCATATATGTTTGAAATGCTCTGCATTGATTTTCTTTGCTCTCAGTTGATTGTGTTCAGCTTGTTCTAATCATCATTGTCTGTCTGATTTTCTTTATGTTTAATTTTTATTAGCAGTTGTAAAATTGGTACGATTATATACTTAATTATAATTTTGAATCTCATGCTTTCAGAACATACTAAAGGTATTGGATGGTGGTTTATGGTAGAAATAAATTGTCTCTCTTTCAAACACACATCTCATATAATATTATTTAACTTGCATTATATAACAGCTTTTTAAATAATATTAACTTTTAACATTTATTTCATAACCATCTGTGCTGTAATTTTATTATTAAATTCATGCTGTAATTTTATTATTAACATATTGCAACCTAAATTCTCAGTTTAATCTTTGAGATTTTGTAAACCTTATGAACTGCAGTAACTTTGTCATGTGCTATAAACCTTTGTTGATCTGTTATGCGTCTTTTCTACAGGGTATGGAAGTCTGTATGTATCAATAGAAGAAAATAATGAGCTAACAGTTGTTTGGGAAAGCTCCAACATCAACAGCATGAAATGGCAGATAGCATCAGTAGATATTGGAGGAATTCACTCTCGTTTTAAGGTAAATTTAAGAACAATGGTCTTATATAGAAAAAAATGGTGATTTTTAAAAAAAAAATTATACATGTGTGCCAAAAAAAAATATGGAACCAAAAGTCTTATAAATAATCCAAGCAAATCAGTGCAAAAAGAATTAATAAGGAAACACAGGACTCAAATAGGAAGAGCTAGCAAGCATTAACAGGAAAAGGAACCAATAAATGTTATAAAACAATATGAATTTTTAAAATGTAAAACTTATTGTCTCATGTGATTTCATTATTACAATAAGAACACAAAATAAGCTTGGACCCAGAAAAAAGTACTGAGATAATTGTGTCACTATAGGTTTTTAGACACCACATGCTGATTAAAAGTTTCTAGTTTCATCATCCATGTGATAAACATTTGGTTACTGTGTTCATTTACAGTACATTTGCCGATTGTGTAAGAGCTGAATTTATTGTCATTAAAAGAATGTTAATTGATCAGCTTTGTTTGATATAACCAGACACTGCTGATGACTTCACAAGTTGGTATTTATGGAAAGAGAGCTGTCCATAATGATTATACATGAACATTAGAAAACTGTGATATCCTAACACAACACTAGCAGCAGAGATAATTGTTGTCATGGCCAGAAAGAGTCCACTCTGGGATTTGAATCCTACTTCTCATCCAGGCAGATGCTTGTGCTTCAAGGTCATCATTACTTCAACTGCAGAGGACAGAGAGGTACACAGTTTTAGATGGAAATAGATGAAGGGCTCAACACTTCATGACTTACAACCATGAGGGAACAAAATTATAAAACAAATAATAAGTTCTTGGAATGATGAAAATATCACCAAAATCAGCCTTTCAGTCATTATCTTTATGTTTTTCAACATCCAGTTCCATCAGCATAGACATTCATTCATTCATTCCTTTGCATGTCCCTTGCGGAACTTTGCCTCCCAAACAGCACTCCTGTAGGCCTCTCGGTTGTGAGCAAGATGGCCTGCTGCTGCTGCATCCATTTCCAGATCATCAACGATGTCTTGCAGCCATCTTCGTTTCGGTCTTCCTCTTTTTCTTTTTCCCATTATGTATCCTTCCAATACGGTCTTCTCTAAATTATCATGACGTTTAATGTGGCCAAAATATTTAAGTTTTCTCTCTTTAATCCTCTTTACTAGCCAGCCTTCTTCAATATTAAGCTCTTGTAGTATAGATATATTTGTTCTTTTTTGTGTCCACGATATTTGGAGAACTCTTCTATAGCATTTACATTCAAAGGCATTTATGTGCTTCTCAGCATAGACAACTTTAAGCAAAAATTTGGCAGTCTTAAATTTTAATATCTAAGTTGAAGAAAAAGGAAAAAAAAATATTTCTGCGTAGTTATGTTGTCTCTGCCTTTTCATTAGAACTTCACTAAACAGACACATTTAAGACAACTAATAATTTTTTCCCCAAATAATTTAATGTCCTCTGCATGGCTTCTATCATTGAGTTTATTTTTATTAGTTTGTAAGGAAATCTGCTTTACAGTTAACATATTTCAGTTCCCTGTAAACAGTTTGAGTGGAGTCCACTACACCTATATTTGAATTACAAAGAAAATTTTTGAACAGGCAATTTAAAATTATATAGATTTAGCAGGGAACTTTTCTTTTATAATACTAGTGACACTTGACTTAGTATGCAGTGCACCATCAATTTATTGTTTGATTTTTAATGTTCAGATGCATTTTACATCAAAATATCTTCCCTTTGACAACGCTATTGGAATTGATGACATCAAATTCAGTGGTTGTTCATATGCAGGTAAAGTGATTCATAAAGAGATTTTTTTTTTTCCTCACAGCAACATTCAGTTAGATGTATTTTAAACTAAATGATTTGGGTTTTTCTTGTGTGAAAGACAAATAATTTATTGCATTTGTTTACAAAAATGAAATTAATTACTATGAGGTGACAAGTGTTTCTTTTACTGTATTTGTATTTGTTTTGCATAGCAAGAACAATGAAAGTCACAGTAAATACCAAGAGTGCATTCATCTCTGATTTGAAAATTTTGTTATCTCCTTGCAAAATTTAATACATTTTTAAACACAGATATTATGTATTACCAGTTCAGTAAATTATTATTCATAGCCTCAAATAAAATGAATGCCTGATTAAAACAGTTATAAAAAAAATGGATTGTGCTGCATAAAAATTAATAGCCACTTATCACTGTTTTGAATATTTTATGTCTTGTAAATTCAGTAATTTCATTCATGTTTATTAATATGATCTGCCATCCATTACCATTTACTTTAGATGTGCAGAGTAGTAACTGCTCTACCCAATACGTGTGCAGGAGAAATGGAGCCTGTATTGACAGCATAGATAAGTTATGTGATTTCACTGATGAGTGTGGAGATGAGAGCGATGAAGATCCTTCAATATGTGGTAGGATATTTCAGATACTTTAATCACTGCCTGTCCATGTTAGAGATCTGGCAGTTGGTTTTGATGCAAACATTTGTGGTTACCTGTTTATGGCCAATTTAAAGTGTGTGATGAACAATACATAACTGCCTGATTAGTGCAAAGATTGTTGCATTCATATCTCATGTCACGGGGGGGGGGGGGGAGGGTTTACTCCAGTCAGAGGTATCCTGTTTAGTCAAGGTGTAAAAGTTTGTTTTGTCCTCTCTTGGAGTTAGATAAGAAAATATGGCCAGATGCATTCTTGTGTTCTGACTTACTAAGCAAAATGTTGACACTATTCTTACACTTTCTGTGCTGTTAATCATCACATAGTAGTTTGCCAAGTTTTCCTGTTTTCAGCAAGCTTTTCAACTTCATCAAGGGATTTTATGCCAGCTAATTTGGCTTCTTTTACAATGTCCTCTTTAGAGTTTCATGTGGTCGACCTATTTTTCTTTGGCCTGTTGTGTTCTACTTGATAACTTGTTTTGGGATTCTCTGACTGTTTCTTCTTATCACGTAACCAATATATGTCCATCTCCTTGTTTCTGATCGCCCATGAGATAGGTTATTGTTCACTCATCTGCTTTATCTCTGTGTTTTTCTTGAATTCGTTCCATTTTATACCAAGTATTTGTCACTATTCATCATCATCATCATCATCAGGTGCCGTGCCGACTGGCATTGGCTATTATGCTTCTCCAGAGTACACGATCCTTCATGCAAGCCATCAGCTCAGTTGGTGATCTCCTCTCACACAATCCCGTCAGACTGTCCAGTATCATTTCTCTTGGTCTTCCTCTTGATCTTCTTCCTTCTATTTTTCCTGTTGTTTTAATATTTTCAATGCCCCCTTTTCTCATTGCATGTCCTATTGTCACTATTACTAATCCCAAATCTATGTCTCTGTGGCATGGAGCAGAGCTTAGTTTTTTTTAAGTAAATAATTTCTTCTGATGAAAGTAGCTTATATAAATGATCATTCCATTATTATGAAAATGATCTGAGGTCATTTCATGCACGTCCACTTCTTATAATGTCAATGAAGTTTTAGATAATGATTGTATGAATACTTGCATTAAAATGTTAATAATAGCTCATAGATGAACACATTTACTTTATTTACTACTTTTGTCATAGAAAACTATAAGCAAAGTACTGTTCTTATTCACAACTTTTGGTAGAGATGCTGTGTATTCATGAAATATTTTAATTCTTCTTCTTCTTTATCTCCCTGGAACTGAAAGCATAATGTTCCTTGCAGCTGATGCAGTAAAAGTGTTGAAGCTCAGAATTGTGTCAGATTGGGAGTGGGTCATGGTGGCTATTTTTTCAATCCCTGACCAGAGTTAAAGGACAGGTGTGCAATGTTTCTTTAGCAGACTCCACTGCCATAGGGACTGTGTGATTCCTGCCCTGTTAGCCTGGCTAACACATACTGCAAGTACCAGTGGAGATATAGGACAGGATCTTGGTCATTTATGGTTTGCCAGCCCAAATGCTAGCATGTCAGCAATGGATTACTGACTGCCAAATTAACACTGTCTTCACCTCCAGTAATTTCTTCTTCTTCTTCTTCTTTATAACCATTTAGTGGTAATGCATGGTACCCTCATTTTGATGAGCCTCCTGGCTGGGTACCTCCAACTTCAGCACCTTTCCTTGCTAGGGCAGACTATGGTCTTGCTCAGACTGCCATGAAGGATGGTGGTGTAGGCTAGCCTGTTTGTTTTCCAGCCTCTCCACATCAGGCCCAACAGCTTTGATACAGTTCCACAGAGACACTCTGACTTTGGGATGAGGAATCTGATGAGTGCTTCAACGATATCCATTCCCCGGCACCTATAGTCTGCTGGCTCTGTTTTGTTTACGTCATTCTGATAGCCATTGTTGTAGAGACCCATAGGCTTGTCACGTCCTGGATTCATTGGTTTCACACCAGATTTTCCTCATCCCTGCCAATGATCTCCATGTCCTATCCATTCACAACCTGATATTATAATTAGTGTTGATTGTTTCAGGTTTGTGGGCTATGGAAGTAGATCAGAGTTTTTAAGCCATCAGATCTATGTTCCCTGTCTCACAAAGACTATGTTATGATAAGTGTTTTCTTAACACAGTTGTTTCCAATAATTTAAAATGTTGCTATTAATCCCCAGTACACTTGGAAGCACTTCATTTTTTTTCTGCCTATAATTTAAAATTATTCCTTCAGCCTAATGTCCATAATATTGTCTCATTTGCCTCTTTTGTTAATCACCATGTAATATCAGTCCTTATATGTTCTCTCATGGGCAATGTTCTGGATTTTCTTATATATGCTGATTTTTCATACCTATGCTTTTGGGGGTGTCCAGAACTGGTAGCTAAGGAAATATAAAAGTGTTTAAACTAATTTTTTTTATATTTCATGATATGATTACCTATATTATTTTCTGCTCTAGGTTTTTTCTTTTATTGAGTTGTGTTAGAAAACACAGGTGTGAAACACATTATTTATTGCTGGTTTTCTGTGATACATTTTTTTTCATATGGTGTGCATCTTGTTCTCCATACAAACAATAAAAAGAGAAAAGAAAAAGTTATACTGCTGTGAAATAAATAATTTCAGGTGAGTATCTAATGGATGATTTTGAGGAAAGTTTTGGTGACTGGTCTCAAGATGATCAGGATAATTTTGATTGGTCAAGACACTCTGGAGACTGGATTAGCTCAAGTAGTGGACCAAGAAGAGACCATACACTGGGCACTCATTTAGGTAAACCAGAGACAAATTCTGAAAGGTTATATTTGTTTACCTGTAAATGAAGACAGTGATTATAATATGCAATAGTTGCATATCGCTTGGTGAAAGACTGTTATAATCTGTGACATTTGTATGCTAAAGATGAAAGACAAATTGTTATAATCTGTGATGTTTGTATGTTTGTAGAAGAAAGGTAAATATTAATAATCTGCATTTTTATATTCAAGTATTTAAAAAAATAACTATGTGCTGCATTTCTGATGATTTAGCATAAACAGTTCTTATTTAAGTTCTTAATTATCACTGCATTTCAATGATCAGGTCACTACCTTATATTTGAGGGTGGAGCTCACACTGATGGGCAGGTAGCAAGACTGGTCAGTCCCGAATTTTTACCAGCACAAAATAATGGCTGCAAGGTCTGATACTTTTGATTTTTATGTTAATTCATGTATAAAGTGTTTCATTTTGTGATCATATCAATTTAAATAAAGCAACAGTTAAATTGTTAAAATGTGTTATTTGTGTCTTTTATAACATTAATGGTGGATTTCAATTACTAAAATTTGCAAAGCATAATTCAGTGTTATTATTTTGAAAATTTAATTCCTCGATCACTCTTTTTTACCCAAGGACATTCTTGATGATCTCATTAAGAAAAAAAAAATCCCTTGTTCTTTACTAAAGCTTTTTATCAAAAGCGTAAGGAAGAACATGAGGTTTCTTATCTTATCTTATATCTTATATCCTTCCCGTGCTTGTTGATAGCTTGTTTGGATTCTCTGATTATTTCTTCTCATCAAGTGACCAACATATGTCCATCTCCTTTTCCTGATCACCCATGAGAATGGTTGTTGTTCAGTCATCTGTCTTATCTCTGCATTGTTCTTGAATTCATTCCACTTGATGCCGAGTATTTTCCTTAGGCATTTGTTTTCAAAAGAGTCTAAAGAGTCTAAGTAGCAGTTCTGCCAACCCCAAAATCAAAAGGAGAGAGAAGAACTTGAATGCACAGTTCTTTCATTTGAAAGGAAAAACAAAAACCAGGACAAATAGGTGTCATAAAAGGATTTTTTAGAACAGTGAATTTTTTCTTTAAAAAACTGGACAGTCTGGCAACCCAAAGTACTGGTATAAAGCATTTTGCTGTGCAGTCCAACAAATAAATATTGATGGCAAATGTTAAGCATTGTCTTAAGTACTGTGATTTTGTTTTTGAACAAGTGTCAGACAAGCCACATCTTCTTACAAGTTACAGCTAAGTGCCCTATTCATTTTATTTCCTTTTTTTTAACATAGCATTCATGTGAATCTATACTTTATCTCCTCTCTCTATTTCTTCATCCTGTATATTTTTGTATGATTAAGCCTCATGCCGAAATGTCACAACTTTGTAATCATTAAGTAATAAAGCTGTCCCTACTTTTTTCCTAGTTTATACATTCTGGTATCACATCTTTACTGCAGTGCTTCGTGTATAGTTGTATGCTTATACACTAATTATTGTGTGTTTTTACCATACTTGCAGTAAATTAATTTCCTCATCAGTAACTTCTTATAGATCTTATAGTCTTGGCAAACCTTTTCCACTCAGATCTCTCCTTGACCAGCCAATTAAATGCATTCTATGCTTTCCTAATTTTCATAATTTAAACAAGATTTTTGTTTGTTTTTCCACAGATAAGATATTTTTATCACATGCATGGCTCTGACAAAGGCCAACTCACTGTGTACATTCGCTCCAAAACTTCAGGAAAAATGCAGCAAATAAGTCAACATTTCACTACATTTAATGATAAATGGTTGTTTGATAGCGTATCACTAATTTCAAGCGACAATTTTCAGGTTTGACTCTTATTTTATAATTGCTTGTTTTTTTGCATTACTTTCAAAATTTATCCTCTGTGATTGATTGCTTATGCTTCCATATACATTTGGAGTAATTTTTATGTGTAAAGTAGTTTCTTCCTTTGACAGCCCTGCATAGTTACTCTAATATGAATCATCTTGTAGGCAGACATACTCCAGTTTAAGAGGTAGTCTCCTAACACATTTGGCAATTACTCGTTTTTATAAATGGTTTGACAGGAACATATCAGGAGTAAGTCTACAACCCATTCCTTTTGCCTGCAAATTAGTTATTTACTTGTACTTTGCTCATATGCTTTTAATGATAATGTATCAAGTTTCTCTAGTAACTTTTTAGGCTGAGAAGTGGTAGCTATGAAGTTACTTTTGATATTTTTTCAGAGTTATTTAAAATTGTTAACAACTTCATTCAGGTTTTGTTTGAAGGTAAAGTCATTGGCCAGCATTCAACTGACATAGGCCTCGATGATGTTACATTTACACCACAGTGTCAGCTTAAATTCCCATGTGAGTATTTGATGAGAACAGTTTTCATACAGACTTAACAAATACTGGACCTTGTGATACAAACACTATACAGGCTGTACATAAAGTCCCTGAACAGTTTAAAAATGTATTACTGCTGTAACATAACACCTATCATAATAATTGATACCTCATTTTAAAGAAAAAGTCTGGAAGTTTTTTTAATCCAAACTTTCATGCTGTGTTCATTTCAGTATATTGTTGCATGGATGTAGCACAGTTTGTTTTTGTAAACTGAAGGACACAGAAGACTTTCTCAACTCCTAGTGCCACTATATTTAACTAAAGTTTCAAAATATTGAAAGGAACACAGTGCAAAAGTTTAAATTAAAAAATTTTCAGACTTCAAAATAAGGTTTCAAATTATTATGATAGGTGTTATATTAAGCCAGTAATAAATTTGTTTAAAGTGTTCAGGGACTTTATATAAACTGTATAATACTACTGAGGCTGATTTTGACAACTATCTACTTGATAGAATCAGCCATAAGAAAAGCTTCTCAGCAAAACAGCTAACATTTGACACTTCAGAACTAATTTCTAGACAAAATAGTCATCATTAAAATATTTTTAAAATATTGATGCTTAGTTGTTATTTTTGTTAATTTTAATATAAAACAAAACTCATAAATGCTGCATGATGTTTCCTCATTAAACCCTTTGTTGTTTTTTTTCTGTTTCACAATTTAAATGCCAAAATATATTTATGGATAAGAGATGCCTTCTATAGAAAAAAATTTTTCAGTAATATAATGATTTCTTCAAGAAATAGCAAAGATATTTTGATTTTTAGGAGTAAAATAACTTGAAATCTCATCTGTTTGTTGCAATATATTTTTTATTCTGCTCTTGTGTAAGATTGTATTTACTAGTCTTGCCCACTAATAAAAGCAAGCTTTACACAGTTTTGTTTTAAGACATTCTCCTTCAGCTGTATCATTGTTCACTTATACCAGATTATGTTCTGGTATAACAGGTTATGTTCTGTTATACTAGCATGTTAATTATTTAATGGGAAGGAACTTCAATAGCAAATTTTTTCAAGAGGAAATTGTTTATCTTACATCCTTCCCGTGCTGTTAAACGTCACATAGGACTCGCATAGTTGTTTGCCAAGTTTTCCTGTTTTTTGGCGAGTTTTTCAACTTCATCAAGGGATGTTATGCCCACTAAACTGGCTTCTCTTAACAATGTCCTCTTTAGAGTTTCACGTGGTTGACCTCTTTTTCTTCAACCTGTTTTGGTATCCTCTGATTGTTTCTTCTCATCACATGGCCTACATATGTCAATCTTTTTTTTCTTATCACCCATGAGACAGGTTGTTGTTTGCTCATCTGTCTTATCTGTGTTTTGTTCTTAAATTCATTCCACTTTATACCAAGTATTTTCCTGAGGCATTTGTTTTCAAAAGAGTCTAATTTCTTGTCTATTTCTTTAGTTATTTTCCAGCTTTCACACGCATAAATGAGAGTGGATATTACATTTGAATTGAATAATCTTAACTTGGTTTTTGTGCTTATAACTTTTGAATTCCATATGTTCTCAAGATTTTTGCAGGACAATTTTAACTTCCTTCCTGGTGTCACCATCCTGGTCTATGTAGCTGCCAAGGTATGCAAACTGGTTTACTTCATTGACAGCTGTTCCTTCTACACATATTTTTCCTTCTTGATTAATGAGAAGTTTCATTATTTTTGTGTTGTCTTTGTTAACTTCAAGACCTATTTTGCTAGCTAAGGAAGACAGGGAATCTGTTTTTTCCTGCATTGATTTCACATTGTCACTGATAAGAGTTATGTCATCTGCAAAATCAAGATCTTCTATTTAGGTCCCATGTATCTAATCAATGCCAGTTTTACCTGTACAGCATCTTTTCATTATAATAGTTAGTGCATAAGTATACAACTATACATGAAGCACTACAGTAAAGCTGTGATACCAAAATGTATAAACTAGGAAAAAAGTAGGAACAGCTTTATTACTTAATGATTTGTAATCACTAAGTAATAAAGCTGCTCCTACTTTTTTCCTAGTTTATACACTTTTCATTATAAAGTCTATGGCAATTCCAAAAAGCAAGGGAGATAACATACATCCTTGTTTCACGCCTGTTTCAGTCTGAAACCATTCGCTCATTCCTTCTTCTGTCTTGACTCCACAAACATATCCATTGTAGAGATTTCTAATGATGTTGACACTTTTAGATGGTATTCCGTATAGTCTTAAAATTCTCCACAAAATCTCTATGTATGCTATCAAATGCCTTTTTAAAGTCTATGAAGTTCAAGATTAATGGTTTCTGCTTTTCAATATGTTCTTCAAATATTCTTAGAATAAAGATCTGATCGAGACATCTTCTCCAGTCTTTACAAGTACCATGTAAATAACTGCATCCTAAAATTCATTCCATCTTGCTTTTCTTAGCCACAAACAGACCAGGTATTTCAAAAACGACACCAACAGCTACATCTGGTAGAGCTGCCATATCTGTTGCAACAACTAAAAGTAGTGCAACCTCCAATACTGGTGGAACAAACAAAGTTACAACAGGACAACAACCAACAAAGGCAGGATTTGCTGGAAGTGAGAGTTCAGGTAACATTCAATAATATATCTTTTAATACAATTAACAATCAATAAATAACAATAAAAAACTACTGAAATTTGCAAGGACACAAAGGGATTATATATGAAATATTGATATACTGATCATAACAAAAACAAGCCTCTGAGTTAAACAAATAACTGGGTAACATGGTGATTCTGATTTTTTTTAAAAAGTTCTTAATAAACAAAATAGATTCTTATAAACTTGGTCATCATCATCAGGTGCCAGGCCGACTGGCGTTGGCTATTATGCTTCTCCGAGTACACGATCCTTCATGCAGGCCATCAGCTAAATTGGTGATCTCCTCTCACACCATCCCGTCACACTGTCCAGTATCATTTCTCTTGGTCTTCCTCTTGATCTTCTTCCTTCTATTTTTCCTGTTGTTATAATATTTTCAATGCCCTCTTTTCTCATTGCATGTCCTATGAAAGTACATTATCTCTCTCTTATCTTTTTGACAAGATTTCTTCTCTCAAGCTCTTCTCATACATTCTTCATTAGTTATTTTTGCTGTCCAGGGGATTCGCAACATACTTCTAATAAATCACATTTCTGCTGCTTCCAATGATTTTTGTGCAGGCCTGCCTATTGTCCATGATTCACTTCCATATAACAAGATAGGTTCAATGTAGCATTTTATGACTCATTTTCTAACATTCATTGATAAGGATGTGTTGCATAATATGTTTCTCATTCTTTGAAATGCAGTCTTTGCTTGGGCTATTCTGTTCTGCATTTCCCATCTGAAGTTATTACTGCTCCAAAGTATTTGAATTTCTGCACCTGCTTTAGAATAGTTCCATTTAATTTTATACTGCATGCTGGTGGATTCTGTTTCTTAGATATAACCATAGTCTCTGTCTTTTTGATGTTCAAAGTAAGGCCTTTCTGTTCACTTTCTTTGGCAACTTTATTCAAGATATTTTGCTGGTTTTGTTGGTTCTCAGCTATCAGTACTGTGTCATCAGCATACCGAAGGCTGTTAATATTGTATCCTCCAATTTTTATGCCTGTTTCTGTGATGATCATTCTTAGAATATTCTCGCTGTACAGAAAAAAAGGTCTGGAGACAGTACACCTCCTTGTTTTATAGGTTGATATTTTCCAGTTCTATTTTCAACTCAAACTGCTGCTTCTTGCTGCCAGTATAGACGTTTTACAGTCCTCAGGTTTTTGCTGTCTATACTGATGTCTTCAAGCATTTTAATAATTTTATTATGTTTCACCTTGTTGAATGCCTTGGTGTAATCAATGAAGCATAAGTAGAGATCTTTCTGCACTTCTAAAGCTCTTTCTGGTAGTGTTCATAAAACATAAATGGCATTGTGTGTTCCCTTTCCTTCAACAAATCCAAATAAACTTGGTAGTGTAATGAAAATAGTTTGGACGAACCCTGTAGTTTTATTAATGATATATATTAATGATACAGAGATAGTTGCATATCAGAAACTTTTACTGAGTTGAAGTAATAGTAAAGGTGATATTTTTTTTATTTTTCTTACATCCACTGGTTCTGTTTTTAAGCTTTTAACAAAAGATTTATGTTTGATAACAGTAACATGCTGAACAGAAATCCCTTGGCTTTATTTTTCATTGTCTTTATTATATGCTGTTTTAACTGGCAATGGCAACCATAATATTTAAATTTGTGATATTTTATTATTTATATTCTTTTAGATTTTCTATTATTTCATAATAGTTAGCTTTTCTGATCATTGTCAGTTTTAATGTGTTTATTTCTTTTTTGGAGAAAATTTCCATGCTGTACTAATGCTATTTAAATTTTGCAATTATCTCAGCCCATATCCAACCAATGTTGCATTTTCTCAGATCTGTGCTTTTATTGTTTTGTTTTTTTTTCATGTTATAATCGCCCTTTTTCCATTTAAATACCTAGAGGGAAAAAAGTCCATTTTCTGTTTTCGAGAAATAAATCACCAAAGCATATGAGAATCATTCTTGAACAGATTGACTTAGAAGTTGTGTTTCTGTAGGCTGATGTTCACCGTATCTGTAAGTTATTGTTATTCTTCTCAAATCAAGATCTTGTTCTTCATTAAATATGCTTTAGTGTGTGTGCTTTGAAATATTTGTAAAGACAGTTTATGATGTATATTGTTTGTAAGTAATTACATTATAATGTTTTAAAATGGCAGCTACATCTTTGATTTTAAAATGACTGTTTTTAACAGTGCAATATATTTTTCTTTCAGGGTCAGGGTCATGGAAGATACCAGTTGGAGTTGTGTTGGGACTTGTAGCACTGATTGCAATCATAGCTGGTGTTTTGTTTTATCTGAAACGAACAAACAAACTGTGAGTTCTCGTTGATTTTCTTATGAATGATTACATCCAGCAGTCATTGAGCATATTGTATAGTTCAGTCTTGTAGAAGAAGGCATATGTCTACTATCTATTAATATTCCTAATCAGATAAATGCAGCATTAATCAGCATATTATTCTTAGATGAATATATTTTAATGCCATTTTCTTATTTTCAGCATTTTTATGCTACATAACACAGTTAAATATTGTTTATTACACAGTGTTACTCGGACAATTGCCTATTATACACTTACGTGGTCTTATTATTATAAATTTGTGCTTGTGGTTTAACACCTTTACACTGACTGTATGCACTTCATCATTTAATAACAGTAGTTTTTCTTGAAGAGTATGGTTAGATTTGCATAAAGTAGAAGAAATACTGAAAGGAAAAATAAAAAGCAAAATTGCAACAATAACAGCCAATATCTTCAGTATCGACAGAAAGACAAGACAATAAGGGTAATTTCAGTCTAGGATGAGAATGACACCTGGTTTCAGTTTGAAAGGATCATCATACCTGCACTCCAGATATGCCCGTAGAAGCTCCAATCTTAATATATATTTCTGTGCATAGTCAATTAACATGATGTAACCAGATGCACCAGATAAAACACACTAGGACTGTACACTGACTGATTCACTAAGGAAGATCTCTTGTGCATGTACTCAGTGCCATCTGTGAGAATCCATTTTGAGAATGATCATTACATCATGGCACCAGTTTTCTCGCAGGATCACATTAATTTTTTCATTTTTTACTTATTGCCTAATTCTACAATTAAAATAATTTTTTTTTTTGCAAGAGCTGTAGTTTAAGAAACCAAATCTTGTAAGTTCTATAAATTTACTATATAGAATAAGTCCAAGGATTTTCTTTTTCAGAACATGGGTGACTTTTCCATTTTTAAGGCGAGGTCTGAGAACACCAAATGATGATACAAATCCTGTATTTCAGTATGAGTCTACAGAGGATAATCCTGTGAGTAAATAGAACAAAATAAAAAAAAAAGGTTGAAATTGGCAGACGGGTTAACAAAAGGATGTGACAAAATGTCAGTGTCTGACAATTGATGATTTAATTAGGGATCTGGAAAACAGGAGAATAGTAAAGTGTAGTTGATAGTTTGTGATGAGAAAATGTTTCTCTCTCTCTGGTCCATGCCAATCAAGCATTGGCCATCGGTGATTTCCATAACCATCTATCAATTTCTTGTTCTGTAAGATGTGTGTTGGACTGTGCTCTGTGCCACTGTTTTAGTCCATCAAGTATCTTGTTTCTTTGTCTTCCTCTGTCCCTTTTTCCCTCCAGTTTTCTTGTTATCACTAGATGTTCCAGTTTGCCTCTTCTCAAAACAAGTCCTACAAATCTGGACTGTCGTGTTCTGAATTTTTCCATAATTTCTCTCGTTTGCCCAGCTTCAATTAGGACCTCTTCATTTGCTTTAATGGCTGTCCACAGTATTCTTGTCATTTTTTCTTAGGAACCACATCTCTGCTGCTTCCAGTAGATTTTGAGTGTCCTTGGTTACTGTCCAGTGTTACATAAGAAAAATTACTGAGTGAAGTATCAGTCTATATGTATAAGAAATGAATGTTTAGTTGACTGAATATGACATATTTTTACAGATTCAGATATCTGAGCTTGAACCAGAGAGTGAACCAACTAGTGAAATCTTTGGCAAGAGCACAGTAAGTGTTTGATAAACTGATAATTTTTATAGTGAGTTTTTTTTTTTTAAACATCATTCAAGATGTGGATGAAGTCATGTATGATGGAGCTGAGGTGTACATGATATGCTATCCTCTCTTCCTTCACTGACAGTTATGTGTGCAGTGTAGTTCAGTATGTCTGAAATTGCAGGCAGATGTTATCTACTTCTGGGAATCAAATTTCCATAATGCAGCATGCTGAGTACCAATTTTTTTATAGCTATGTCAGTTGAAGACTGATGGCACTGAAAACAGAACCTGCTGCTTTTGATCATTTCTACCACTGACATTCTCCTATAGGAAAAATTGCAACACAAGACTGAAAATTATGGACTTTTTTTTTCTCAGTAAGCATATTGCTCATGGAATGAAAGCATGGAAAAACTGAAATTTTTAATATTTCATTAGCAAAAAAAAGGTAGAAAATGCTACCTGTGCTGTAAGAGTGAAATATAAAAGGCAGCTTGATATTATTTCTGAAAAAGCTAAATTTAAATTTAATAAATACATTTATGCATATGTGTTCTTTCATTTGAAAAAAACATACTCCACATGTATACATCTGTGTTAGTGCATATGACTGCTTTTTTAGCATAGCATGGGCTTTTAATCATTATTAATTGAATACATGCAAAAAAATGTTTATAGCCTGCAGAGCTGCCATGCAATAAAAGTGTCATTTATAAATTTTCTAAAAAAGGCAATTTTTTAAAACTTATTTATTTTTGTAAGGTATTCCATAGTGTTTGTGTAACTGTAAAAAATGTATGGTGTATAAATGAAAATTATCTTTAGAAAAATGCTAATCACAAATTTATGTTCATTTCAGGAGCCAGACACTGGAAATGTTCCTATGACTATGTCAAATCCACTGTATGCAGACATATCTCAGTCAGACCTGGGTAGCAGCTCAGAAATTTAAGTTCCCTGATTCCATGTATTTCAGTTTTTAATTTAATAATTTACTAATCATTTAATAATTATGTTATTATTCTGTAAAATGATATATTGCATTTCTTTCATGTCACAAAAAAAATGTTTTAATATTCAGGACAATTTAGATAATGAGTTTTGAAAAAAAAAAATTTATGACTCCCTATTTCAGAATGTAATTCAGACAGCAACGTGTTAATGTTTTAGGATAGATACCTAAATAATACCAGTATCCCTATAGGAAGGTTTGACTAGAAAGAATACTACCTGCTTACACAAAGCAGGTTATGGAGAACAAAGTTCTGAGACTTTTTAGCAAAATTTAAACAGAAAACAAAAATGGAGTTAAGTGGAAGATATACAAAGAGAAAAAAAAAGCGTGGAAAAGGAAAGTGAGAAAAGATCAAGTAAAGTGTACAAATGAAACAGATTAGCATTTTTTTTCTCACTATATATGTTTTGCTAGGAGTTAAAAAGAAATGCAAAAATGAGTATATTTAATTCTTCTGTGATACTTATTTAGTGGCAGTATTGATGTAATTATTATGTAAAAACATGTAATGGTATATACTGTAAAGACAAATATATTCCTACTGAATAATAAACTAGAAAACTGGATAAATTATCATTTTGCTCTCATGCAGGACCTAAAAAGAAAGGAAGAAATATTTAGCTCAACAGTCAATGAATTTAGAGCCAGCCCATATCTTAAATTGCACACTAAAATTATGCAATCAGGAAATGAAGTAAAATGGCTAATTTGCTGTCACAATAGGCTTTACATATTCAGTGATTATTCTGAAGCTGTGATTAATTTTAGTCTTTTAGAAGTTTTAAAAGATGAATATATGAGAAAGGAGAGAGGCATAAAATAAAAATAAGAAATATGACATTTTTCTGATACTGATATAGTTAGTTATATTTATGACATAATTGTTAACTTTTTTAAGTTCTTGGGAGATGTGAAAGAAACCATGTATATACACATGTATGTATGGAATTTGGGATGTTATTCATATGAATATCTGTTTCTCATTTAACTTCAAAGTGTCAATATTTCTTAAATGGTTTTATTTAATTCTAAGTTCAACATGCAGTAAAAAAATACATCCTACATTTGTGTGTTTCTTGTGATTTATTTATATGATTGGCCTCTTTAATTTAAAGATAAAGGTAAAGGTAACTGTATCATGCCATAAAGGCACCTAGGGGATTTGGTGTTGGTAACTTTCCTTGACCTGTCAGCTCTGTGAGCAAGCAGGTATCCATTTCTGTAGCTGGGTGACTGGAGCACAACTAACCAGATTCAAACCACTGACCTTTACCATTAAAGATGAGTGCAGTAGCAGCTTCACATATGAATCTGAATATGTAGATTTTGATTTTAACAGTGAATCATATCTGAAATTCAAAAGTGTTTAAAACATTTTCTCTCTCTTTAAATTTTCTCACCTCATTATTATTATTATAATTATAGAATTATTCAGTATTCCGTGTCATGTTAAAAAATACAGTCTTCAAATTATAGCAGTTTTGTTTATTTGTACAATTGTGTAACAATTTCCACCAGCATTGATAGGACATCAGCACATTCCTATTACAGCATTCACAGCTTCCTAAATAAGAGTTTCCTGGTGGAATGGATTGATAGATGAGGCCAGATTCACTGACCTCCTAGCTTATTTGATTTCATTCACATGAATTTTTTTATTTTGTAACCATATAAAGATAAAGCCTGGAGTATATGATTCTTCAGTGCCATGAGGAATCTCTCTGAACCTTAAGTGCCCAGGGCACATGGGGTTTCCACAAGGGTTTTCCACTAATGCCTGTCCTTTGCTTTTTTTTCTGCTCTTGCCCAGGTGAGCCCTCTATTGCTCAGCATCCTCTCTTGTTTTTCTCCATGTCTCTTTTGGTCTACCTTTACTTCTGTTCCCCTGTGGTGTTCATCTTAGTGCTATTTTTTGTAGTGAGTTGTCAGTCATTCAGAGCACATGTTGCAACCATCGCTAGCGTCTTTCCTCAGTAATTGCTGTCAGTGGCTTCATCTGCATTTCTGCCAACAAGATGTTATTTCTTATGGTACTTGGCCAAAATATTTTTCTAATTCTTTGTAAACATTTAGTCTGGAAAGAATTCAGGTTGCTTTCTATTGTTTTGGTGATTTTCCAGCAATCACTTCCATAGAGTAGTACACTTAGAACATTACTCTTAAATATACTGATTTTCATCTTCATGCCATGAGAAATAGTGAATCAGAAATACATTGATTTTTTTTAAACATGACTTAAGCTGGTCCAGCAAAATGATTTGTCTCATGTGACTTTGAAACCAGTAGTGCAGGAAATTGGATGATGTGCCTATATAACTACTATGACTCATTTTGAAGGCCAGCAGGTTGATACAGTAAATGTAAACTGCCAGGATTCCATTACATTTACCAATACATTTCAAGAAACAAGCCTTGCCACACAAGTACATTACATACAAAATAGGTAATCTAGTGTACCTAATGAATTCTCTTCCTTGATAGGACATCAATTTTATATTCATGCAAGAGAGCCTAAACTTTTACTCCATTCACAAGATTGTCATTTGTATGTAATCCACATACATAAAGGGTAATAAGGTGCTTTCAAATACAATCAGTTGGAGGGGGACAGTACTCAAGATGAATAAGACTGTAGTCAGTGACCCATACCTGACTGTTTGTGTCAAGGTTAGTGAACCATATCTGACCAAGGCCCTATTCTATTTCAAAGTGGTGCCTCCTAATAGACTAGAGTCTGACTAGGGCAGCTCGTATGCCTTTTTTTAGCATGCTATCCTCCATTCAACCCCATTTAGAGCCAGGCATTGATTTGTCCTTTTTTTGAGGTTTGACAGAATTTCAGGAAATAAGCAAAATAACACACTTTTTATTTATATATTCAGATGAAGATGAATAAATTGTTTTGTTTATACATATGCCATAAGGTATTGGTCAAACAAATGCCAAAAAGAAAAACTGATTTTAACAATGAAAGGTTCAAAGAATTTTTTCCTAAAAGCAGAACAAATGTGCCATTTGGAGAATACTGCTGTAAAGTGAAGTTTCGAAGTAAGGGTAAATGGTGCAAATGAATGATATGCTGCCACATATAAAGGATGAAGTTGGAGAATTAATAAAGAGTATGGGATTGTGGAGATAGTTATTAATGTGCCTGAAATGGTTGATAGCCACAGTGAGGATCTTAAGCTGTTCAGAAAATATGAGGTCCCTGAAAGATCTAAAGAAGGTCAGTGCTTATGTCTTCTTCATTCCATGTAGTACCTGGGGGAGCAAACTACAACATACAAAAAAAGATATACGTGGGAAGAGAGAGACTAAAACTGGAATATGGTGTGACAGCATGGGCAACAGCAGCTAAAATCAACCTCAACAAACTAGACAAAATATAAAATCAGGCACTGAGAATCATAACAGGTACAATGAAAAAAACACTAATAAAAGAACTGGAAAGTATAACATAAATACAACATCTAAAAGACAGAAGGGAACTTAAAACACTAAAGCAGAAAAATTCAGAAAATGAAAAGAACACTCAATGTATAATCGTATATACATTCAAGGCAAAGGCAGACTGAAAAGAATAAACTTTATCCAAAGAGCAAAGAAACTCTTGCAAAATGATCCAACAATCCCACATAACACAAAGCAAACCTCTAGAATTATTTTGCAAATTTCCACCATGGGAAACCAAAAAAATTGCCAGAACTGAGAGATCAACTCCTAGGCAAACAGAAAAAAGGAACCCAAACAGAAAAAGAAAAACAAGTGATAGTAAATCATTATATAACAAAAAACTATCCCATAAAGTACTGGACACACTTATACATAGATGGATCAGCTACAAATGCCACAGAAAATGGAGATGGAGGTATATCTATAAAGATAAAACAAGAACAAATAATACAGTTGACTATACCAATAGGTGCCCACTCCAATAACTATATAGCGGAGACAGAAGCAATAAAAACTGCAGAAATGAAAATAACAGAACACAGAAACCACACTGAGAAGCAAATAGTCTTTTTTCACAGATTCACATTTGTGAGACACAATTATTAGTGTATAAGCATATAACTATACACGAAGCACTGCAGTAAAGCTGTGATACCAGAATGTATAAAATTGGAAAAAGCAGGAGCAGCTTTATTACTTAACGATTACAAAGTTGTGATGTTTCGGCGTGAGCCTTAATCATACAAAAACATACAGGACGAAGAAATAGAGAGAGGAGATAAAGTATAGATTCACACGAATACTATTTTTTTTTTTTTTTAAAATTTGTTTAAAAGTACTTAGCTGTAAATTGTAAGGTGTGACTTGTCTGGCAGTGTGTGTCGGGAATGGATTTAGTAGAACGTGGAGACTGTTTAAATAGAGACCTGTGACATGTGGTCGGTGGGTTGTAACTGGGGGTGGTGGATGGGGAACCGGGGAGGGGAGAGTGATACAATATTGACCTAGCTAGGAGAAGTTGAAACAGATGATTGGGGAAGAGGGGTTGTAGAGTGATGCTGTGAGGAAGTTTGAAAAATAAGAAGGGGTGGATCACCCCCAGTTAAACCCACCGACCACATGTCACAGGTCTCTATTTAAAAAGTCTCCACGTTCTACTAAATCCATTCCTGACACACACCGCCGGACAAGTCACACCTTACAATTTACAGCTATTCATGTTTCCTTTTGCTCTATTCACATTTGTGAGAGAGATTGGTGTTGATGTCTGACCAAATTATGAAGAAGGTTCCATGTAGCATTGTTCACACACAACAGGTTTTTTAAAATGATGATCTCAGCTTGAAGAAATAAGATAAAATGTCTACAAGTGAACTTTGTGAAAGCAAAGCTCCAACTGTGTATCTCAGAAGAGTTCTCAACCAAATACAAACAATTCCTGACAATCATTGACACATAGCTGACATGCTGGTGTCAGGGTGGTGAACCATAGCTGGCCAAGATCTTGTCCCGCCTCTCCATTGATACCCCCAGTAAAAAGTCTAGATTGACTATATCACTATAGTTCCCATGGTGATGGAATCTGTTAAAGAAATGTTGCACACCCCATTTTTTAGCTGCACACATCATCATCATCAGGTGCCGTGCTGACTGGTGTTGGCTATTATGCTTCTCCAGAGTACCTGATCCTTCATGCAGGCCATCAGTTCAGTTGGTGATCTCCTCTCACACCGTCCCGTCAGACTGTCCAGTATCATTTCTCTTGGTCTTCCTCTTGATCTTCTTCCTTCTATTTCATACATTCTTCATTAGTTATTTTTGCTGTCCAGGGGATTTGCAACATTCTTCTAATAAATCACATTTCTGCTGCTTCCAATGATTTTTATGCAGACTTGCCTATTGTCTATGATTCACTTCCATATAACAAGATAGGTTCAATATAGCATTTTAGGACTCGTTTTCTAACATTCATTGATAAAGATGTGTTAGCTAATATGTTTCTCATTCTTTGAAATGCAGTCTTTGCTTGGCCCATTCTGTTCCTAATTTCTGTTCTGCATTTCCCATCTGAAGTTATTACTACTCCAAGGTATTTGAATTTCTGCACCTGCTTTAGAATAGTTCCGTTTAATTTAATACTGCATGCTGGTGGATTCTGTTTCTTAGATATAACCATAGTCTCTGTCTTTTTGATGTTCAAAGTAAGGCCTTTCTGTTCACTTTCTTTGGCGACTTTATCCAAGAGATTTTGCAGGTCTTGTTGGTTCTCAGCTATCAGTACTGTGTCACAAGCATACCGAAGGTTGTTAATATTGTATCCTCCAATTTTTATGCCTGGTTCTGTGATGATCATTCTTAGAATATTCTCGCTGTACAGAAAAAAAGGTCTGGAGACAGTACACCTCCTTGTCACACCCCTTGTTTTATAGATTGATATTTTTCAGTTCTAATTTCAACTCCAACTGCTGCTTCTTGCTGCCAGTATAGATGTTTTACAATCCTCAGGTCTTTGCTGTTTATATTGCTGTCTTCAAGCATTTTAATAATTTCATTATGTTTCACCTTGTCAAATGCTTTGGTGTAATCAATGAAGCATAAGTAGAGATCTTTCTGTACTTCTAAAGCTCTTTCTGTTAGTGTTCATAAAGCATAAATGGCAATGTGTGTTCCCTTTCCTTCAACAAATCCAAACTGTTCATCTGCTATTTCCATTTTTATCTTTTTCCTTGCTCTTCTCATAATTATTCTCAGAAGTAGCTTTGTTATGTGACATGAGAGGCTGATAGTCCAGTGGTCGCCACATTCCTTTGCACCTGGTTTCTTTGGTAGTGCTATAAACGTGGATTTAATCAGGTCACTGGGAATGTAACCACTGTTGTAAATGTCATTCAGTAACTTGGTTATTATTTTTATTCCTGTCTCCTCTAGTGCCTCTATTTCTTCTATTGTTATATTATCAGGCCCAGTCGCTTTTCCTTTCTTCATGTGTTTGATGGCATCTATGACTTTCACAGGGACTGAAAATATAGCTGCTATGACCCATTCCCAAGCTGACACTGTGTGTGCTTCACCATCTTCACTGCATCGCCTGCAAAGAACATCAGCTCACAGTGTCAGGAAGATTGAAAAAGAAGCCAACAGAAAACTCCTGGAGGTAGCAAGTAAAGGACAGAAGAGAAAAAATCCATATAGCAGTCTATGTTAAACAGGCTACTTCTTTTAGTTTATATATAAAAGGTAAAGGTAATCCTCTCATGCCTTAGAGGCACATAGGGATATGGTGTTAGTGCCCATATTTTCCTTGACCTGTCAGCACACTAGATGGTGATATGGTCAGTATCACGCCTGGCCGCCTATCCTTCCCCAACTCCAGAAGAAGTCGGGATATATATATATATATATTCTTACATCTTACATCCTTCCTGTGAACATGCAAGAGATGCCAGTTTAGTGGAAATAACATCCGTTGATGAGTTTTAAAAGCTCGCCGAAAACAGGAAAACTTGGCAAACTACCATGCGAGCCCTATGTGACTTTTAACGGCATGGGAATGATGTAAGATATACTATAATATATTCATTACTCGTGTGTTCAGTGGTCTCCTCAATTTTTCTTTTCAGACATTCAGAAATGGCTTGACTGAATCAGTAAGGAATGAACGGGAGGGCAAGTCTAGTCTTTAAAAATAGCAATGTCACAATGAATACGTTTCAGCTGGAAGTTGCCCTTTCTTAAATATCGTTGTCATCCCTCGCTCTTTTCCTTTCAAGTTTTCCCTCAAATATGGTATTTCATTATGGTATTATTTTTAATGTTTTTGTTGCCTGAGTTATTTTTCTCTATTTATCATTAAACTCTCACAACAACCAGAGAGTTTTTAAAAATCGCAATAAACACTTTTAAAATGTAAAAATGCGAAATGAAATCTCACAGCAACGGGGCGAATTTAAAAATTCAGAAGAGCTGTTTATATTGAAACGAAAAATATATTCGCTGTTGTGAAACGCATGGCGAGAACGTGGAAAGTTTTATTGGTTGGATACTAATGAACTGTTGGATTTTGTAGCGCACATTATTATTTTAGGTAACTAAATAGGTTTAAATGCCCCAATTTGTGTTATCATATCTGTTTCCTTTTGTAGTAAAACGGAATGTTTTGTCGCATTCTTATCTTATATCCTTCCCATGCCGTTAAACGTCACATAGGGCTCGTAAAGTAGTTCGCCAATTTTTCCTGTCTTCGGCGAGTCTTTCAACCTCATCAAAGGATTTTATGCCTGTTAACTTGGCCTCTCTTAATAATGTCCTCTTCAGAGTTTCACGCGGTCTGCCCCTTTTTCTTCGGCCTGTTGTGTTCCACTTGATAGCTTGTTTTGGGATTCTCTGATCATTTCTTCTCATCAAGTGACCAACATATGTCCATCTCCTTTTCCTGATCACCCATGAAACTGGTTGTTGTTCAGTCATCTGTCTTATCTCTGCATTGTTCTTGAATTCGTTCCACTTGATGCCGAGTATTTTCCTTAGGCATTTATTTTCAAAAGAGTCTAATTTCTGTTCTATTTCTTTAGTTGTTTTCCAGCTTTCGCATGCATAAATGAGGGTGGATATTACATTTGAATTGAATAGTCTTAACTTGGTTTTTGTGCTTATAACTTTTGAATTCCATATGTTATCAAGATTCTTGAAGATTGATGCTGCTTTTGCAATTCTGACCCTAACTTCCTTTCTAGTATCACCATCCTGGTCTATGTAGCTGCCAAGGTACGCAAATTGATTGACTTCTTCAATATCTGTCCCTTCTATGTGTATTTTTCCATTTTGATTGATGGGAATTTTCATTATTTTTGTTTTGTCCTTGTTAATTTCAAGTCCTATTTTGCTAGCCAGTGAAGACAGGCTATCTGTTTTTTCTTGCATGGAATTCACATTATTACTGATAAGAGTTATGTCATCAGCAAAATCAAGATCTTCTAGTTGGGTCCCATGTACCCAGTCAATACCTGTGTTACCTGTGCAGCATTTTTTCATTATGAAGTCTATTGTAATCCCAAAAAGTAAAGGAGAAAGTATACATCCTTGTTTCACGCCTGTTTCAATCTGGAACCATTCACTCATCCCTTCTTCTGTCTTGACTGCACAACCATTGTCGCATTGCTAGCTACAAACAAAAATGCATGTTCATTTTACTTCTAAGTTCAGTCTTCCTGACGTTTGTGTACAGAACCAGCGTACTGTTCCATGTTATAATTCTTTCACTCCTAAAGTACTGGATCCTCTAATTGTGTCAGAATAAATTTGGTTCAACATTTTTCCAGACAGTGTGTCAACTTCATGCATAATTCTCCGCATGCTAACAATTAAACATAATTGTACCATTTAACAAGGAACCCCGAAGCATGTTATCATCTTGTTAACACGAAACCATACATTTGTTTGTTTGTTTTTTTTTAAATAAATAAACATTTTAAATTCTAAATATGAAATGAAAATTGTTTGTTTATCCTGTGATATTTACAAATATACTCCCAGGAACATAATATTCAAGCTTGGAAATTCTTTTTAATCCAATTATGAACAAAATTTTGTAGATTTACTGACTTATATCACTTTTTACAGTATGATTATATGCACAAAAATGAAAAAAAATAGACAGGGTCTCATTTAAACATTTTTCAACTACAAAATAAGTATGTATTCAATTTACATACGTGTTTAAATTTTATATGTACCCTTGCATGTACCATATAAATATTAGGTCTAGATTTTTTGTTACTGTTGAAGGGAGTAACAGTGCAAACTTAGGGTTGCCAGATTCTGTAAATGAGAAACCAGGACATTTTTCTCACACTGAAAAAAAGTAAAGCTATTCGAATATCATCACTAATTACTAATACAGAATAGCAGACATCTCCAAAGATCTAAGAGTGTTGTTTTCCAATATCATATCTAAGGAAAGAATATAAGTTATGCCATACTAATGATATCGCAAAGCTAAAAAAAAGCATACATTTTTATCATTTTCATGTACATATAATAAAAAGGTAAAATTCCCGTTTCCATGCCATTAACTCTTTCCGCCAGCGTTATGTCCAAAATGTTCCTTAACTTCCAGATGACGCAGACATTTTGGGGAATGTGGTCCCTGTGTAAAAGTTATTGTACTGAATTAATTCCATAATCACCACTTGTGTACCACACATTAAAATAAGTGCAAATGAATGAAAATGCTATAATTGAAGTTATTTGTCATAAAAAAACAAAGAAAATAAAAAAAAACACACTGGTGTGAAGTGATAGAACGATTTTTGGGCGCTAAAAATTTTTTTTAGGGCTGAGCAATAAAATCTACTTTATACTTACTTTAATTGTGTCATATTCCAATATAAAATATGTAGTCATTCAAATTTCAACACAGAAAAATCAATATTTATGGATGTTTTTGACATCCAATAAATTTAACAGGTCTACAGCTATGAGAAACACATATAATAAGATAGGTATAGTCAGTCGGTGTGACCATTCTACCACTCGATCTAAAAAACACCTTGAATTTTACACTCCTATCGTGATACAACATTTCTCCCTTTATCAGCCATGCTGAAAAACACCAAATAACTTTGGATTCAGAAGAGCTCTGGCTGGTTAAATGAAAAGTTGCATCAAGTTTTCAACAAAAGAAAAGTCCAAAATCTTATAGGGCTGGGTCGTTGGGAGCAGCATACACCGGAACAGACCTTTTGGGGCTGGCGCTGGTGGAAACAGTTAAGGCATATTGGGGAATACGGTGTTCTCTCTCTGAACTTTAAGTGCCCAGGGCACATGGGGCTTCCACAAATGCCTGTCTTTTGGTTCTTTTTTCTGCTCTTGCCCAGGTGAGCCCTCTATTGCTCAACATCCTCTCTGTGAATATAGTATTAGGCCCGTATTTTACCATGACCTTCTGCACATGAAAGTGTGATGTGGTCAGTATCATGCCTGGCTGCTTTACCTTCCCAGATTTCTCTGGTACCCATTATCTGAGGCTGGGTGAACCCCAGGGCCGTATTGGTCAGAAAAAAAAAATCCGCTCAGCTGGGGATTCGAACTCTCGGCCATTCAGTTGCTAGACGAGTGCTCTAACCACCACACTAGCCCATGTATAATACCTGCTTTTAATGTTTTACACTTTGAAATCAAAATGGTTGAAATTTAATTCATGGGATCATAAGCATTCTTTATCTGAGTACAAATTTATTTTACTGTCGGATATTTACCTTCAAGATTCTGCATTATCGTGCTCTCCTGCATTTTGCTTCTAGTATTTATCTGACTTCAAACTTCTGGAAAGAAGATTTTTCAGCTGACTGACATAATCATGGAATTCTGAGCAACTCATTCAATAATTGAAAGCAATATTGCTTCAAATGTTGAGATGTGAAGGTAGTTTCATTCCTCTGTCCATTCATGAAAGAAAACAGCCTTTCTACACTGGCATTATGTCCAGGAACATTAAAGATAAATTCACATGGTTTTAATAACTCTAAGTACTGCTCCAAAGATTCAGGTTGTCCAGAGAAATAGGTCCACTTCTGTCTGGGTTTGCTGTTCCAACTGTCCTTCCCCTGCTTGCTTCATTACAGTTATATAGATATGTAAATTGATCAAATAATAGTGAGTCATCAGTTGACTGCCCTTTGTCTTGCAGAAACTTTAGTCTCTTCCACTTCAAACTGTACTAGTACGAAGTCTTACACCATCCACCAGATGGAAAAATTCATGCAAAGGTATCATCCTCCTCTTTATAGAAGCATGACGTATTTCATAAAATTCTTCCACCTCATCATAAAATTTATTTATATCTACAGCTAATAGGCCTGTTTATTCTTCTGCTTGTTTCACAATGTTTTCACCGTTAGGGGAAGAAACCTGTTTTTTCTTTTTGTCAATTTATCAATGTCAGGGTTTCCTCTAATATTACACTTACTTTTAAGATGCTACTGCCTGCCTTTTCTGGTTTAAGTGCTTGTCTATTAAATACGCTCATCAGGCTTTGGATTCATTTAGGGGATTTTCAAAAAGGGTAGTCCAGACTTGGTACTGTTAAACTATTTTAGTGCTTCATAAAGTTGTAATACTCTTTCAGTACCTGCAATGGCAGGTAGCAAAGATAACCACATCGTTTTTGTATGTGATAGCAGTTTATGATATTCAACATCCACAGATTCACAGAATTCTTTCAGGTGCTTGGTGCGTATATATTGAGAAATGATTGAACAGTTTGATTACAGTTTCCATGTCTACAGTTAGAACATCAACTACTACCTTTGCTGCATTATGAAGTATGTGCGCAGGGCATCCAACACTGAGAAGATTTCATTTAGTTCACTCTTCAGTTTTGTGAACACATTGTTCATACCAGTTTGACGTACTTCACCAAAATTCGTATTTGCAGTGTCGCTATGGAACGCAATGCATTTTTGTTTATCAATCTTGTTTTCTTCTAATGCGTTAACACAGTAATTGCTTATTTTAGAGGCAGTTTCACTTTTTTTAAAGAACCCAGTTTAAGCACTTTTATAGTCATACCATTTTTAGGACCAAAGTACTGAACAAACAATGGGAAAAATTTTCTAGGTTACTAGCATTGGTCGCAATAGCAAAATAGTGGGCATTTGCTAAATTATCACGTAACATAATATTTTGGTTGTGTCTGGAGTTAAAATGGATTTTCCTAGTGTTGTTGCTTTAATTCTCTGCAATTATTCTCTCCCAATGTAACATTTTTTTGCTGTTTTGGAATCATTAAAAATTTGTAGGGCTTAACTTGGTATTGCATCCATTGAATTGAACATGTGATGTTTACTTATGTGGTAACACAAAGTCTTCAACTGCTTGTACTGATTTTTCCTGTTCAGAAGATTTGGACACAAAATAACTGTCCATTCTTTTAGAAGTGCTTGCAGAATACATGTTTGATTTATGTGTTTCTCTACCTAATCGGTCTTTTATATCTGGTCTTGTGCCATGCAGTGGCAGTTTATACTTGCACACCTTACATTCTGCGTCATGGTCCTTTCTCCCTTATTTTATTAAAGACCATTTCTGGGACTATTTTTGCTGATACAAACACTTTCTTTTAGACATTTTGAAAACATTTCATGCAATTATTATAATGGCAGTAATATTTTTTTTAAAAGTGGGTTTCTCTCAACACAGATAGTAGTGAAAAATGCAGTTATTTTTCTTTCTTTCACCAGCCATATATCTCAAAGAAATGGCAGCCAAAATAAAAAACATCAATTTTTAGGGCTATGACACGGATAATGGTAAAACAGATATTTTTCTCACCAAAGTGTGTAGAACTTGGAACCATTGTAGTCTCCAAAAACAAGTGAACTATAAGACAGTGGACAGGGAGAATGTCGCACCTTAACTGAATTAATTCCTTGATTACAGAGTTTGAGTTTTGCCACACAGATTCTTGTTTTCTTTTGAGGCAGAGCCATGAGGGAGACATGGCATTGTCATTAGAAACATCTTTCTCATGATGACAACTGAATGAAAAGCAAAATTACATGAAACCTGGCAAAATGTAGCCAGTTCCAACTCAGAGACAGGGATAACAATTAGTTTCCAGTTTTTTGTTGGTATTTTAAAATGTATATAACAATTCTGCCAACCTGAACTTGTAGAGAGAGAGAACTCAAATGCAGAATTCTTTTATCTGAAAGGAAGAACAGAAACAGGGACAAATAGGCATCCCAAAAGCATTTTTCAGGACAGTGATTTTTTTTACCAAGACTGTCCTGGAAAACCAGGATGTCCAGCAGCCCTATGCCAACTCATCAATTTGTCATCTGACATTTCTTAACTTTCTTTCTTTCACTATGCTACCTGCAGTTGCTGGAATCACTTTTTTTTTTCAAACAATACTTTCAGATACACTTTATGTGCTAGATATATTAATTTGGATATATTGGATAGATTCTTTTCTTTTTTTAATAACTAGTAAAACAAAATGTTACTTTCTATACATAACATGAATTTTAATTGATGATTTTGCTTCATTGCATATATTTATGTTCATATTTATTTCATTTGTCAGGCCATGTGTCATTTTGCTTTTTTTTCACAGGATAATTTTTCATATGCATTTTTCTTTCTTACTTTGTTTTTTCCAAGACTGGTGCACATTTCATAGATAGAAAATGGTGAGGAGGAAGATTGACAGTCGCATTCGTGTCATGATAGAAAATGGAGTGGCCACACGTCATCGATCTATGTTTGTTGTTGTTGGAGACCACGGAAAAGATCAGGTAAGTTTTGAATTACAGCGGCCCATAAAATAAGTATAAAGCTATTAGTAATTTTTTACGCAGAGTAGTGTATGGGTTTATGGAACAGATGAAATTATAGGATTATTATATGTTGTATCAAGATAAGAAAAAAATGGTCATCATTGTTTGATCCAGTGATCTGTCTTCACATGCAGAAATCACAAAGGAACTGCTTGTCAGTTGTTTTTTTTGCCAGAATGTCTTGCATATAATTTCATTGAATTGGTGTTTAGGGATAGATTTGCCCATAGAGAAATAGATGACGGCTATCAGTTGGTAATACTGTGTAGTACAAAACAGATGATGCTTGTGATAAAAGTTATGAGGAAAGAGGCTGTAATAAACTCTGACAAGTACATGCATGATGTAGGCTCATTGTTTGGTCAGAATGCAGGGTAGACTTTTACTTGGTAGCACATCATTTTGTGCACATCAGTAAACTGCTGTGTTGTAGTTTAATCATATATCATTTCATCAGATGTACAGCACTAAATGGAGTGTCAGTTGATGATAAATGACTTCTGCATAGGGTTGTGTAGTCTTGGGTTAGATATTTGCTTCAGGTGTTGGAGGTTTCAGGTTCAAATCACACCAGAAGTGGCAGGGAATTTTTGAATCCTCCAGTAATAAATTCTGCTGGTCTCTAAATAGTGGGACTGAATGTCTGTGTGTATTGTTGCACATGTTAAAAATCCCTTGGTAGTTGGAAATTGCAAAGAGAGTAAGCCAGATAACCCCAGCCTAGAACTCTAGGAAATCTACCACAGAAATGGGTGCAGTTGCTTGGAGTGTCTAAGCCTGCCTACAGCACCTGTGTGTAGGAGGGGGGGGGGGAGTTTGCAGATATGAGAATGTCCTGACTGTGATAACACCATTTTCCAAACAATAAACATACTCACAAGATGATTCAAATGGTTCAAGATATTTAATGACTACAGCTGCAGCCACTAAGAAAATTAAGTTTGTGAGCAAAAAATGAACATTTTATGTACCAGATTATGTCTTTGTCTTTTTTTTTTCTTTTGGTTGAGGGTAAGAAAATATGTTTGGCAAAACTTGATAAATATATCTTATGTGGTATTTTACACAATGGAAATTATTATTAATAACTCATAGTACAGTCTCTATGTAGACCCTTTTACATGTGAAGACTTCATCTTACATCCTTCCTGTCCTACTAAACGTCACATGGTAGTTCACTAAGATTTCTTGTCTTCAGCGAGTTTTTCAATCGCATCAAGGGATGTTATGCCCACTGAACTAGCCTCTCGTAACACTGTCCTCTTTAAAATTTCATATGGTCAAACTCATTTTCTTCAGCCTGTTGTGTTCCACTTGATAGCTTCTTTAGGGATCCTCTGATTGTTTCTTCTCATCACATGACCGACATATGTCCATCTTCTTTTCTGGATTACCCATGAGACAGGTTGTTGTCTGCTTATCTGTCTTATCTCTGCGTTGTTCTTGAATTCGTTCCACTTTATACCAAGTATTTACCGTAGGTATTTATTTTTGAAAGAGTCTAATTTCCTGTCTGTTTCTTTAGTTGTTTTCCAGCTTTCACATGCATAAATGAGGGTGGATATTACATTTGAATTGAATAATCTTAACTTGGTTTTTATGCTTATACTTTTGAATGCCATGTGTTCTTAAGATTCTTGAAGATCAATGCTGCTTTGCAATTTGAATTCTAACTTCCTTTCTGGTGTCACCATCCTGGTCTGTAGCTGCCAAGATATGTAAAATGATTTACTTCTTCAACAGCTGTTCCTTCTACATATATTTTTCCTTCGTAATTAATGAGAAGTTTCATTATTTTTGTTTTATCCTTGTTAATTTCAAGTCCTATTTTACTACCCATTGAAGACAGGGTATCTGTTTTTACTTGCATTGATTTCACGTTGTCACTGATAAGACTTCATGGAGAACTGAAAAATAGGTCTTGTCATCACTCATTAGTAAAGTTCTGTTTATTCTCAGTGGTCCAAGTTTGTATACATTAGAGATATTCTAACATGTTCATAGCACAGTCAGTATTAGGAACTTTTTACAAGTCCATAGCAGTGAGAGAATTAAAATTGTGATTCATATTTTCTAATTCTTTTTGAGGTGGTTGTTCTCCATCATATGCTGAGCAAAGCAGAACTGAAAGCCAGACCTTCAGTTCTGTGGTGTTACAAAAAGGAGCTAGGATTCAGCAGGTAATCTGAGTAACATTTAAAGAGTATGATGTAATGTGTAATATAACATTTATAAATAATAATGTAATTTCACAGCCAGTTCGAATCGCACAAAACTAAAGTATAGCCATTAATAAAATAACATTTTATTGAGTATGGTTTTTGAAGAAAAGATATCTGATATGCCATGGAAGCACTTAGTGGATATGGCTTTAGTCTCCGTATTTTTCTTGACCTGTTGACACACTAGAAAGAGTAGTCGGGATTTTTCTGGCCGACTTTCCTTCCCCAGCTTCAGGAGAAGCCAGGTGCCTATATCTGCGGGTGGGTAACAGGGGCACCTCTGGCTGGACTCACATCATGAGAGACTAGTGCACTAACCATTTCACCACTTGGATGCCCAAATCTGTCTTTTTTGCTTTGACATTTTTGAAGGTGTGTTTATAAAACTGTGCTGTATTACTAAAATTTATGCTTGTGGAAATCCGTGGCTATATGTTTAGGAAGTAATAAACTGAATAATATGAGGACAAATTAGTATGAAAGTACAATTGTCATGGACAAAGGAAATAATATATAAAACAGTAATAGATTCACTAGATCTTATTACATTTACATTAGCAGTTGATGGACAGCAAGAACACAGTACTGTGTAATTTATGAGTTTGGCAAGAAATATCCTACTTTTCATAAAGTGAGAATAGAACACAGATGAGGATAAGAAATGTGATGAAATAGAGAGGTAACAGCAAGCAGTGATATGAATGACTGGGTTGAAATGGTCAAAACACTGATCTGAAAGGAGCTACCTTCTTTGGTGAGTAAGGAAGTTGTGTAATTGTTTGATCTTCTGTATTAGAGAGTTTCATGGGGAGATGTGATTTACAACTGTCAGGTTTCAGATTTAGAAGAAACATAAGTTCTGCTTTATATATTGAAAGATGTGATTTAACTCTTCCAATCTAGTCCCTTAAACTTAATGATGTCTTTCTTCTTAAGTGTCTATAACATTTATTAATCTCTGTTTTTTTCTGTTTCATAAAATCATGCATTGTTTGTTTCAAGTCACCCACGAAAAAGAATGAAAGAACTTCAAAAGAAAATTAAGAGTGGCAAACTGAGTGTGAGAGAGGATGATCCATTTGAATTATTTATCTCTGCCACTAACATCCGATACTGCTATTATGGTGAAACCCACAAAATTCTTGGCAACACATATGGAATGTGTGTTCTACAGGTAATGAGCAAAGCTGTTTATATTTGGCCTTTGAATGCTTGTTATTGTAAAGTTTTCATCATCAAACAAGTTTTCTTGAACTGTTATGTTAAATTTTGACCTGGTGTATTCAGTTTTCTGTCGTGGAAAGAAGAGTTATCCTCAAGAAAAGAGTAGATTTAAAATGTTACCATTTTGTAATGATAACTTTAATATATGTATAAGGAATAAAAGTTATCTGTTCATGTTTTCTACATCACATTTTAGTTGAATGTTAGAAGTGGCCATATGTTATTTTAAATGGTTTTTTTTTTCATTTCTTGTCTTGGTACTGAAGTTTCTTGCACTATGAATGAATTTCAACCATATATGGTTTAATTTATGAAATAAGAATTATATTATAAATGTATCAACTAAGATCATCACAGATTGGTTTTTTTTTTCAAAGAAATTTTTATGCATTGTTAGGACTTTGAGGCTCTGACTCCAAATTTGTTAGCCAGGACGATTGAGACAGTGGAAGGAGGTGGAATTATTGTGATTCTACTTCGAACGATGTCTTCACTCAAACAGCTATTCACAATGTCCATGGTGAGTACATAATCCACAATTTTCTTTGCTCATTAGAGTTTGATTTACTGTCATTTTTATTTTTGACATTTATAAATATTTCAGACTGTTGTGAAAAAAGAGGTGACGGTATAGTAGTGACTTACATTGTTCTGCAGTATATAGGTATTTTTTATTTTATTTTTAACACATAAAACTGTATTCTTAATTGTGGAAACAAAGGAGACCTTACATTAACTCTTCTACTGCCATTGTTGATATCGTGATAACTTCCTGTTAGTCTAGTGACTGCCATTGTCGTTATAGTGATTTTGTTTCATTGCAACGTAAAACTATTGTAAAACTTTTTATTGTACACGATTTATCTGCGAATGTCTGGTGACCTTTCATAGTTCAATAAAAAAGCGTGGCTAACAACCGAGCGAAAGTGATGGATTAACGGAGAAATTTCAGTATTTATTGTGATTTCGGAGGCATAAGGCCATGTCCTATGATCCGACCACTGTTCCTGAATGTACCCCAAGTACATCTAGACCTATTAAATGGACTGGAGAAGTAGTTAGAAGGTTATTTCAGACATTATTTTAGTGAGAATGCCACCACACAACGAGATCGGACAAACATTTAAGTAGATCTGAAAATCGCTGATGGTAAACATTGTACATCTAGGCATTGCCGATGGTAAGCACTACACAATTATCAGCTAAAATCATCACACTACTTCTTTTTTCCTAAAAAAAAACTCTTCATTTATGAAATCTTCTTAGATTTACAACTATTTTCATGCATAATATGTATAATTTTAAAGTGGAAATTGTTTGTACATTCACTTTTACAACTATACCCCCATACATATCAAGATCCGCGCTTTTTGTGTGGCATGGACGGGAACGTCCACATTTTTTTCTGGGGCACGGAAAGAGTTAAAAGTGTCATGTATATGGTTTTACAGAGGTATTTTGAGGACTGAATTTGAAAACTCCACTCATCTTTCAGTTTATAATGGGATATCGTGCAAAAGCAGTTGAACAGATAAGAGATGTACACAGCAGATGATGAGTGCTAAAAAGACATGTTTGAATATGTGTATTTATATATATATATAACTCTGTCTTCTCTGTGTATGTGAGTGTGTGGGGGAGAGAGAGAGTTAGCATGGGAAGGAGTGACAGAAAAAAAAAGTGATATCTTTGGAAGAATTTTGTTTATATTTTCAAGAAAAAAAAATATTTGTTGGATCTGTTTAAGCTACGGAAACAGAATGACTTATAAAATGTCATTTTCTCAACTGCAGGATGTTCACTCTAGATTTCGCACTGAAGCTCATCAGGATGTTGTTGGCCGCTTTAATGAACGGTGAATATTACTGTTATGTGTGTCACTGATTAAAATTTTACATTATTAACGTAAGTTGTTTTTTTTTTTTCTTAAGAAAATAAAAGTTTTTGAAGTATGCAAATTGTCATTTCCAACCAGTGGAATCTTTCTGCATAATCAGTCATTGATTTTCATTTCTTAAAAAGTGTTTGCTTTTTTTTTTTTCCCCAGAGATGCCTGTGAATTTTTGAAGCTGCAATTTTTAAAGATTTTTTGCAAAAAATCGTTTCTTAAATGTTAAGGTTCTCAGAGATATCTTATTTTAAGAATATTCAGATAATTATTATTTTTGTTTAATTTTACACATTTTTGAATTGTCACCTTGGTAAATTTTAATAAAAGATTTTTATATCATTAAATGTTAAATCTGTGTAGGAGAATATAAATTTTTGCATCTAATTTCAACAGTCACAATATTTTTTATCTACATCCTGTCTTTCTTTGTCACCACTGGCATAATTTTAACCTCCTTTGCAGGTTTCTGTTGTCCTTGGCATCTTGTGAGAACTGTGTAGTGGTAGATGACAAACTTCATCTAATTCCAGTGTCAACCCATGCCCTTACCATTGAACCACTACCACCCAAATCTTTGGTTTGTATACTCAGAACATCATGGTTTTTATGCATGGAATATGTTTTTTTCTTTCTTGGTTTTCTCAATTAACAAAGTATTCAGATATTCACCGTTGAAAGAAATGATATGAAAGAATAAAGTAATTTCAGAAATGATTGGTTTCGTGAACTGTAAATTGACATTGAGTGAGTGTTGGCAGTTGGTGCACATTGAGAGACATTAAAGAGCTGTTTGGAGTACCTATGAACTTGTTCAGAATTGAATGATGTTGATTTTAACAGTCTAACAATGTCAGATGACTGTACTAGAGTGATGGCATCAGGGCCAGCAAACCAGAACTGGTCAGGTGTCTGCTCCACCTTGCCTTTGGTGTTCCTAGTAATAGGCTTTGCCTGGCTAATGTGACAAATGTGGCTGTGGTCTTGATGATGGTGAAGCCTGCAAAGTAACTCACTTTACTGGGTTGGGTCCAAGACGGATGTTTAGGATTTTACCCATCTGTAATCTAACATGTTTAGACAAACCCACCTGTAATCTAACATCTTCATGCCATCAGCCACTAAGACCATTCTGTTCATAGTTCCAAGGAGATAACAGTTATGCTGAAAAATAAGTACGCCAAAAGAAAGCATGTATTATATATATATATATATATATATATATCCACACTAGATTTGCTTATGAAGTCGAATCCCCTTTATTTTGTGAAATTTTTCTCTTCATTGAGTATTGCTAAATTGTGAAATTCACATACAGTGATTTCATTCCTAAACATATCCGTGCGAACATTCATTGCTGAGAATATAGGCTACAACTTTAATGTCAAAAGATGGAACTGATCGGTGGCACTGGAACAAAAAAATATATTTTGTAATCTCATGAAAAAAAAATTACTGGTTGATTTGCATTCAGAGTTGAGACAGTCTTGCTGCTGTCATTAATAATTTGTCTTGTTTACTATCAGGATGAAACATCACCACAAGAAGTGGAGCTAGAAGAGCTGAAGACATCAATCCAGGAGATGGATGTTACAACAGGCAAGATAATCAAGATGTGCCGCACTTTGGATCAGGTACTTGTAAATGTATCGGTCTGATGTTACTTCTTTTGTTAAAGTACACCATAAAGTGAGATTCATCTAGTTTGATTACTCTGTGCTTCAGGCATGAAAATGCTTGTTTATTTTCAGTCTCCATGCTTCTGCAAATTTGAGTACCATATTAGCAGATTTTTAAACTTAGGCATCAAGTTACTATTGTATTCCTCATGAAGTATGGTATTATGTATGAAGTGTTTACATGATTCTCATAATTCAGAATGTAGATGAACTCAGGTTATTCCAGGCTTCCCCTTGTTTAACTAAATGGCCGTCAGTGTTTGCTGGGCATTGTAAACAAACGTATATACCTATTTCTGGCAGCATGCATGAATATAATATTGTTTGTTTCAAGTCATCCTTTCTGGCCTGTTAAAAGAGACTGTTTGACCAAATAGGTGTTAACCTGACCTTCGAGTGAAGAGAAACTCACTTTCCTGGTTTAGACAAACCCACCTGTAGTCTAACATCTTCATGCCATCAGCCACTAAGGTCATTCTGTTCATAGTTTCAGGGAGACAAAACAACAATTGTGCTGAAAAAATGTGATACGCCAAAAGGAATAATGTATTATATATACACACCAGATTTGCTTATGAAGTCGAATCCCCTTTATTTTGTGAAATTTTTCTCCTCATTGAGCATTGCTGACTTGTGAAATTCTTAATATTCTTCACACTTGTCTATTTTTGACAGTTACTGAAAAAAGTTTCATTTCCTGTTATATTAAAACTATCATAATCCATATCTTCTCTCAGGCTCATGCATTTCTCAAGTTTGTGGATGCCATTGTGGAAAAGACACTCCGCAGTACGGTTGTCATGACAGCAGCTAGAGGAAGAGGCAAGTCTGCTGCACTTGGACTAGCAATGGCTGCTGCTGTTGGATTTGGGTAGAAATTTATTTGTGTTCTATTCAGTGCACCAAGTTCATTAAAAGTTTATGAGAAGATGGATTTCTTGTATGTGAAGTTCCATAACTTCATTACAAATGGTAGAAAAGTTAAACTTCACATCGTTATATTTCATGAAAAACCAAAGCTCAGGTTTTTTTTTTTTAAAAAATGTTTGAAACCTCCAGGTCTTTCTGGATATCCTCAGGTACTCCAACATCTTTGTGACAGCACCAAGCCCAGAGAACCTGAAAACCCTGTTCGAATTTATATTCAAAGGATTTGATACGCTTGATTATCAGGTAACTAAGGTTATGTCATCATGTTGGTAAGAGAAAAAAATTACGGCTCTTTAATCATTTCTATATAAAAAAAAAATTATAAAAGACCATCAATCTTGAAACTGTTAGATAAGTATAGTGCATAGATTTAATTAGCTACATTGTATGCATTTTTGTCTTTAAAGATATTTTACCACCCTAGCATTTCTGTGCAAAGATCATAAAAGTACTTTAAAACGGGTTGGCAACCAGCGGCATGTGTGTCCAGCGTGGAATATGTAACACGATTTACAGTGGCATGCTGTTTTAATTACAGTAATCACGATCTCCTAAAAACTTTGAACTTTTAATTAAATAGGAGCATATAATTCATTAAAACTATTAACATCCCTTCAAAACAAAAAATGTTGGGCATTGGAGATAAGATTGTACAATCTGATGCATAGTGACTTCAAACTATTGGACTTGTGTTAACAAAATATGTATTTGACAATTTTGTAATAAAAAAATAATGTGCTCACAACTTAAATTTTACAGAACATAGTTCTTGTATTTGTTCCTATTTATATTAAATTAAATAACCAAGGAATAACATAGTTATTTCATGTGTTTCAATGATTGCTTTATATATAAAAATATGGTGGGTTTAGGTTGGCACACTGAGTGACTTTGCAACATTACTTAGGCACAACTCTACTAAAGAGTTGCCAACCCCTGCCTTAAAGAATTGCAGATTAGAAATTTGACAGTAGTTCATTGAAGTGTTTTCAGCACATGTTTTCATACGCAAAGATAATCAAGCTATGGGTGACTTGAAGATTGCTTTGAGAGTTTAGTATTATACTTAACTCATTCCGTACCAAGGGATTTTACATCAAATGACCAAGCTGGTAAATTTCATAAAGTGGAATGGGACGGTTGTCACATTTAAAAGGATCACAAAGACATAGTCTGATTTGCAGTATGACATATTATACATTAGTTTAAACAAGAGAAGTTGTATATTTTCCTAATAAAATTGTTAGTATTTTGTTAGTATAAAACACAAAAGAGCTAAGAATTGAGAAGAAAGAATGGAAAATATGATTAAATAATTTCTCATTTACCCCTCAGGTTAATTCACTGTACAATATATCCAAAATTTTACACAAACACCATTTCCTCACAGGAAAATATACACTAATTATTTATTTACAATTAATTTACAATCCACAATAAACTGAAAACATGAAAGCACAAATGGGCGGCAGGCTATAAGCTTAGAAAAAAACTTAAAAACAGTTAAATTTTAACACAAATTGGCTCAGAATTCAACCTCGAGCATGCCTCGTGTCCACATTTTGATACCGGAAAGAAATAATACTACTGGCATTGCCAGATTTTTTAGTATAGTTAGGATAAATTCAAAATTAGAGACCAACGCATTAAGAATGGGTAAGCAAACTCATGTAGACCCCATCCACACAAGGCACATAGAAAAAGACACAAAGAGTTAACATAATAGAGAATAAGAGCATGAAGATTAGGTTTCACTGAGTTTTCTATTTAGTTATATCAACTCATGCATCCTTTCTTATGGCTTACCTGGAGTAATAGCCTTCTTATCTTAGGTTTTCTGCTTTGGTTGTGGTGATGAGGTCAACATCCTGATGTGTTTGATTTTCTTGTCTTCATGTGTTGTTGTTTCCAACATATTTTCCTTTCTTGGGAACCTCAACATGGTCCCTTTCTTGTGTTGAGTTTAGCATTTTGGTTTGTATTTTGCATTGCATCATTATTACTATAATGTTTAAAAAAAAGAAGAGAGGATGACCAAGGCGAAGATGGCTGCAAGACATTGTTGATAATCTGCAAATGGATGCATCAGCAGCAGTCCATCTTGCTCACAACCGAAAGGCCTACAGGAGTGCTATTAGGGAGGCAAATTTTCGCAAGGGACATGCAAATGAATTAATGAATCATTATTATAATGGATATCTTTCAGTTGTTAGAGCATTTCAGTTTATAATCCTTGCAGTTGTGTTAAATAGGATAAATTTCAGTTGTACAAAGAGTTTGACATCTATAACTGTGCTTCTGTTTATTAAAAGATCATATCCTTTCAGTACTTTAAAAATATTTTATCCGAGCTATTATTTTCTAAAAATAATTTTTAAACATTTCCTTTCTGTTGCTGTTTAGCTGAAATGTTTCTTAAAATTCTCAGGAACACATTGATTATGAGATCATACAGTCTACAAACCCAGACTTGAATAAAGCTGTTGTCAGGGTAAACATATTCAGGGATCACAGACAAACCATACAGGTATGTTCATGGTTTTTTTTTTCTCTAAACTTATATTAGAAGTGGAAATACAATAAAATGAGCATGTTGAGTTTTGAAGTCACTGTTAAAAAAATTTGTTTGGTAACAACACATTTTTATAGCTTGTCTCCATGCGTGAGATCATTTTTATTTTGCCTTCAAGTATGCGTTTTCTACTAATGAGGAGTTTGTAAGGATTATTTAAGATACATGTAATTAATATTTAGCAGGAGAGAAAATTCAAGTATGCTGTATCATATGCTGTGACTGAAATGTAGCTGATGAGAAAAACCATTTTACTATATTGTTTGCAAAAATGAGTAAAATAAATAAAACATACATATATGATTGAAAACTTCTCATCATTTTTCAACATAATCCCCATGATGCTTAATGCAGGTCTCCATTGCTTCATTAGTCCCTGGATTCTTTGTGAAAAAAAATTCTTCTCATTCACCCTGTAGTCAGCTGTGCATAGTCTCTTTAATCTTATCATCTGTACTGAACTCTGTCCCTCCTAGTGTTATCTTGTGGGATCCAAGCATGATAATCACATGTGCAAAGTCGGGTGAATATACAGGATGTGGAAGACACTTAAAATGCAGATTCATAATTTGTTGAGCTGGTGCACTTTCTGTGTGAGGCCAAGCATTATCATGCTGTAACAACACATCAGGGACTGAGCACACCAGGATGTTTTGACCTGATTGCAGGTTTCATGTTGTTCTCATGCAGATCACAGATTGCATCGATGTTGATAGTGGTTTCTTTGGCCATATAATGTTCCAGAAATGAGCCTTTACAATTCTAGAAGGGTGTAAGCATTAATTTTCTGGCTAACAGAGTTGTACAGAGTTTCTTTGGTCTTGGCAAAGAAGAGTGTTGCCACTCCTTGCTGGCTAGCTGTGACTTTAGCTGGAAGTTATGTGTCCAGCATTCTGTCTCCAGAGACTTAAACATAGAAAGCCAAAAGAGTATACATCATAGAAAGCCATCACCTTCAGTTTTAAAGCATCAAAACTCAAGAAACAAATAACTGCACACTGTTCTTCTCTCATGCATGCTTTACAGTAGCAAACATCTTTGATCTGGTCTACTGACGTCATGTTTCTAAAATGGCCAGCATGCCTCCCTACACACACATCTAGAGAGGGATGGCATTATTACAGCTGTCTGCTACTCAGTTTAGTAGATTTTAAGAAGAATTAAGGTTACTTTCTTACTTGCCCTCATGATCATCGGTATCTTGAGCTCATTGTTGAGCAGCTGACTGCGTGGACTATCAGTATATAAACAAATTTCACAGAAGTTGACTAGGACAAATAATAAGATGTTACAGACTTCATTCATTCATTAATTGCCGGTGCCTGTAGGAGTTGATGGTCCTGCTTCTCCATTCTTAGCAGCCCTTGATATTTTTAGTCAGGCTACATCTTTTTCTGTGACACATCAGAAATTTTTCCTAAGTCTCCATGTATTATTTTTTAGAAACTTCTCCTGAGTTTTCCCAGTGATTATCTGATTCCCTATCTTCTGTCTTGTGACATGTAAAAAAGAATCTTGATTGTCTTTTCTTTTTTTTAAAAATTATTCTTACAAAATGAAATCTTGAGAAACAGTGTAGACTAAAAGTTGTTTAATTCTTGAGGGAAAAAAAACCTCCAGAAACTTTTATCCTAGAAACTCATGAGGTAGTAGATCCAGAAGATGTACAAAGATTAAAATTCTAAGATTAAGAAATCTTTGAGTTCATTACCCATAAATTTAGTCTTTATGTTCATTGCCCATAACTTTCTTTTTTGTTTACTTCTTCTGTGCAGTACATCCACCCATCAGATTCAAACAAGTTAGGCCAAGCTGAGCTCGTGTGTATTGATGAAGCAGCAGCCATACCATTACCACTAGTGAAAAGTTTACTAGGACCTTATCTTGTGTTCATGTCTTCAACTGTTAATGGGTGAGAATGTAAATTTGACAGCTTTAAGTCATTTGTATACACTGGCCACTTAATGTTTTGGCACTATTTAAAAAATAAATTGAAGATTATAGGGGGTCTGTATTGTGCAGAATTTTGTTTCATTGTATTTACAGTGTTTGTGATTTTTATTTTACTTAAGATTCTCATCTTATGCCTTGGCAAAGAGTTGCTCCAGAAATTTATGTAGACTATCTTTTTTTTTTTTTTTTTAGCAAGCCTCATTCTTTTCAAATTCTCACGCTTTCTTAGAATTTAAACAGTAATTGTTTGGATTTTACTAGTTCTTTGTGAGAGTATGAACCTTGCTGTTTTATAAGAGCTTTGACATGTGTTTGTAATCAATTTGGATCTGTTCATTTCTAGTTATGAGGGCACAGGACGATCTCTTTCCCTTAAGCTGGTTCAACAACTAAGGCAGCAGTCAAGCACATATGGTGGCAGTGTTAAGGAAGCCAGGCTGGCTGCAAACATGGCCAAACAGGGAATTGACACATCAGCTTCAGGTCAGTGTGCTAAGATTTCATAAGAATTAGCATATGTGTGTAGTATAAATAAACAGATAAATAAATATATGGGATTATTGAGGAGGAATGGCCAGTGAACTTTTAGCACAAAGGTTTGTTGAGGAAGTATGTATTAGGGCATGTCTTGAAAACACTACCCTTAAATTTTGTGTTGTTAGGATTATTGTTAGTTTGGTGCATTGTATTATTGTATGTTGTATAGATGAGCTTTTAAAATGTATGTATAACTTGTAGTAGACAAAATACAAAGAAAATATTTTATAAACAACTTTAAAATGGTTTTTCAATGAAATTCAAGAATGGAATCCTGTGCACTTAGTCAGTTTTTTCCGGTTTACTCTGCTTGCTTTTGTCTAAAGCATATCGTTTACGAGTACTAGGTGAGAAAAGGCCTAGGGATTCCTAAAGGGAAGAACTGAAACCTGTCAGTGATCTACTGATCATCTGAATCCTACATCCCTGGCCATTTAGGCTCACCCAGTTGTTGTAATCAAGAACCACAATGGAGAAACAAGGTCACCGAAACCTGTTGGTCCGGTTTTAACATTCTCCTAATGAGTGAAATACTTTTTCCATTAATTTGCAACTCCTTGTTGTGCTAGTTGCAGTATTCTTACAGTTCACATTTTGTTAAATGGTTCAGTACTTGGCAACAGTGCAATTCTTCCCAGATTTTTTTTGATGAGCTGATCAAATGTGTTTTTAATTTCTTAATAATGTTGTATTTTTCTAAAAATAGAAGTCTAAAAATAGATCTATTAAAGCACTTATTATCATACAAAATTTATATGTATGTGTGACTGTGGATTGTTATATATAAATACAAAGAAGGACAGGTGCCATCTATATTACCTTCAAATTAAACATTGTTAGAGGTTCTTTGCAGCTTGATTATTAATAATAGAAGCGTCATTACAGGTTGATTGTCAGCAACGAAACCTCATTTTTTTCTAGGTCGGGTTCTTCATGAAATTGAACTAAAGGAGTCAATCAGGTATGCCAATGGTGATCCAGTTGAGGCCTGGCTCAACCGACTGCTGTGTCTAGATGCCAGCTCTGTGCCACGTTCAGTTTCAGGGTGCCCGCTGCCTGCTACCTGCCAGCTGTATTATGTGAACAGGGATACTTTGTTCTCATATCACCCTGCTTCAGAAAAGTTCTTGCACAGAATCATGGCTCTTTATGTGTCATCTCATTACAAGGTGAGCTGGGCGCTGTGACCATGATCGAGGATTTATTCCCTTGTTCACTAAGTCGTTTATTTTATTAATTCATTTGGAAGCAGAGAGCCAGTGTGGTGCCACCATTATTAGAATTGATGAACAACAGCTCCAACGAGTTCTTTTAAGATTTCTTGTGTCAGTTGTGTTGTTCCAAGTTTTGATTTCATAAAAGTTTTATTTTCCCAAGAAATAACAGCAGTAATGTTTATTGAATTCATATTTATAGCACTTGACTTGTGTATTGAAATGTTCAAAAACCTATAATGTTTTATGATTATTATCACACATTCCAGACAAGCCCATATTTACTTCGGCCTCTTCCCCTGAAGGAGGACCTCAGCATGGAGCACAAGGCATCATAGCACTGACGTTAATCTGTCTAGGCTATATGGCAGTGGCTGTGGGGATAGAATAAAAACTTTTAATCAGAAGCTGCATTGTTGTGCCAATTTGACCACATTGACCTCCTTATTGGAATTTTTATTTAAAATGTGTGTTTTTTTTTTTTTACATGAAATTGTAGTTTTGGTGTACTTATTGTTTTATTGTTCATTGAACTAATGAGCATATATTGGATGTGAATTAACTTGAAATATATGAATAAAACTGGGGGGGTCAAGACCCTATCCTGTCTCCAACCCAGGCATCCTGTTGGCAGGATGCAGCTCTACTGTACAGATAAGAAATGAAAAGAAAGTCTAAATTTGTACGTATGATATTAAAAGTCTAATAACTCAACCAGTGTCATACATTTATTCAAGTTATCAGCATCAGTTGACAGTTTCTGATTTGTACGTACAGAAATATGACACAATAACAACTTTATAACATTAAAATAATCAGATTATTATTTGTCTTCTTCCTCAAGATTCTTCTTAGCTTTCTGAGCTATTAAGCCTCACTGCTGCAGATAAAGTTCACCTCCATTCCTCTCTATTCCTGATCTTTTCTCTCCAGTTGGCGACACCAATTTCCTGTATATCCTCTTCTATGTTGTCTCTCCATCTCTTTTTGGACCACCACTCTGTCTTGTTTCCTTCATGATTATAATATAATTTAATTATTGCATTTCCAGCATTCTTGTTTGTCACATTTATATACTGATATACTGACTTTTTTTCCTTCTGCTAGAATTCTCCTAATGACCTACAGCTTTTGTCAGATGCTCCAGCTCATCATATATTTGTCTTGCTTGGACCAGTTGTCCCTTCACAAGGCGAGCTGCCAGAAGTGTTGTGTGTCTTACAAGTAAGGATAATCCACATATTTCTTTGTGATGTTGAAAAGTCTTCTAGCACATAGGATAACTAGGAAAGTAACAGTCAGTTAATCTTGTTTCTTGTAGGATTATTGGGAAAGAAATTGTCAGTGAACTTTTATTAGCACATAGGATTGTTGAGGAAGCAATAGTCTGTGAATTTCTACCATGTTGATTGTCCAGGAAGAAATAGTCAGTGAATTTCTATCATATAGATTGTTGAAGCAGAAATAGTCAATGAATTTCTACCATGTAGAAATACTGTGGAAGGAAGAAGTCTCCAACCATATAGTAACTGGAGACCATACTGAAACACAGTAAGTCATATAATCTTCTTTGAACAGCTGCTGAATTCAACAGCTTTCTGAACCATTGAGCCTCATTGCTGCAGATAATACACCTCTCCATTCCCCTCTGTTCTTGATCATTTCTTGCCAATTTTTGAGTGCATATATCTTCTTCTAGGTTGTCTCACCATCGTTGTCTAGGTCTACCTCTTGGTCTGTCCCTTTTAATGCTTCTGTATAGACCATCTTTATTACTCTATTCTCAATGAATGCCCATGCCACCTCAATCTATTGTTTTTCTCAATGGCTGTCAAAGTGGGAAGTTAAACAATGTATAGATTTCTTTGTTACTTCTTATATTACATTGTCTTACCAGTCCATAAATTCTTCTCAGGATTCAGTTCTCAAATGTTTGTATTTGGTTTTCATCTTGTTTAGTTGTATTGCATGTTTCAGTCACATAATCACTAGCATTAAATGTTACTACAAGAATATAATGAACACATATAGTACCCTGGACGAGCAATGTACTTTTGTGTTAGACTGTGTAATGGTAATAAATTATTGCATTCTCAACAAAAAAAACTATGGGGCTTATAAATAGCATCATATCTCATATATATCAAGTGATTTTAAATTACATACCATATTTCATCCTGTATAAGATGCACTTTTCCCCGAAAAGTGCCTCCAAAAATTACCCACATCATATACCTCAGTACTACAATAATGGGTAGGCCTTAGAGTAAAGGTTATCAGTACTAGACTAACACCTAAACACCCATGTTTAAAGGCCTAGACATGTATTCTACATGTTTGTTGCTTGCTGCATTTAATATAATAATCAGTTTATTAGAGATGGAATATACTGGAATTCAGTGAATGTTGCAGCTGTTATTGCACTGCCAGATGTTGTTGTTGAACTTTATCATGCATTCGAGGATGCTACTAATGCATGTATGGTAGCATAGATTACAACCTAACTTAAATCATGGGTTGTAATATCAGAAAATAACATGTTGAGTAATTTAAGTTTTGATATGACTCACACTCAGGTTATGAAGGTATATGAGTGATAGATTCATATGCTTATTTTGCTTAAACAGTTGAGATAGTATATCTCTAAGCAAGTTAGCCCATGCAGGATAGCTATAACTGCAGAACTGCCAGTACTTTTATGGGCTTTGTTGCATATTTTGCTTAAGAAGTTCCTTCCTTTCCATCCTTCCTCACCTTCTTTACCCCTATCTGGGGCATAGGTCATCAGCAAGGGCTCTATGTTTATTTCTATCCTGTGTTGTGTCTTCTATCTGTCTCCAGGTCTTTTTTTATCTCTGCTTCAATACTCCTTTGCCAGGTGTTTCTAGATCTTCCTTGTTGCCTCTTTCCCTGTTAAGAAATTAAATGGAGAATATCCAGTAGCATACAATCATAGACCAAAGTCTTATTAAGAGGAAGGCTGTGAAGTTCATATGCGGTTTTTAGTTTCATTTCAAAATATTACTTGCAGAATTATAGGTGAATCTTATGTAACAGGAAATATGGTAATCTTCATATTTCAAAGAATTTAAATATGTAGGAATTTAGATTTTTGTTTATTAAATGTCTGTATTTGCTCTCTGTTGAAGGTCTGCATTTAAATTACTACTCATAGGTTAGTCTGGAAGGTGAAATATCAAAATCTACCATCATCAGTAGTTTACAGAGAGGAAAGAGAGCATCAGGGGATCTTATTCCATGGACAGTGTCACAGCAGGTGATGTTGCTATTCTCTTAACAGTGTTCTATGTGCTATAATTTAGGTCCTTTCAGTGATGTTTGACCATGTTCTTATTTTTTTTTTCTTTCAGGTTTGTTGCTTTCACGTTTTTCTTTACGGCTTTCTCATTCTGTTTCTTTTATTTTCTATTTTTATTCAGCAAGGCCAGGTAAATTCATAAAATTCTATCACACAATCTCTCTCTGAACCTTAAGTGCCCAGGGCACATGGGGCTTCCGCAAGGGTTTTCCACAGATGCCTGTCCTTCGCCTTTTTTTCTGCTCTTGCCCAGGTGAGCCCTCTATTGCTCAACATCCTTTCTGTTGTTCTTCTCCATGTCCCTTTTGGTCTACCCTTACTTCTGTTCCCCTGTGGTGTCCATCTTAGTGCTATTTTTGGTAGTGAGCTGTCAGTCATTCGGAGCACATGTCCCAACCATCGCTAGCGTCTTTCCTCAATAATTGTTGTCAGTGGTTTCATCTGCATTTCTGCTAATAAGATGTTATTTCTTATGGTGTTTGGCCAAAATATTTTTCTAATTCTTCGTAAACATTTAGTCTGGAAAGAATTTAACTTGTTTTCTATGGTTTTGGTGATTTTCCAGCATTCACTTCCATAGAGTAGTACACTTAGAACATTACTCTTAAATATCCTGATTTTCATATTTATGCTTAGTTTTTTTTATTTCCATGTAGTCTGCAGCATTGCAAAAGCCTGGTTTGCTCTAGTAAGTCTGCTGTTGATGTCCTCTGTGCTGTCTCCATTTTCTACTACTCTGCTGCCAAGGTATACAAATTCGTTGACCTCCTCCACTAACTTGTTATCTACTCTGAGTACATTTCTGTTGTTCACATTTTGTTTCATTAACTTTGTCTTTCCTACGTTGATCTTTAGTCCTATGTTATTTGCATTCTGAGTTAGCTTGTTTATTTTCTCTTGCATATCTTTGTGACTGCTTGATAATAGACAAATGTCGTCCGCAAAGTCAAGGTCCTCCAGCACTGTGTCAAGGGTCCATTGTAATCCTCTGCGTTTGTCTGATGTTGCCTCCTTCATTAACCAGTCTACTGCCAAGATAAATAATTTTGGATATAGTGCACATCCCTGTTTCACTCCTGTTTGTACCCTAAAGCTGCTGGAGGTATGTTCTCCACAGATAACTTTGCACTGAAAACCCTCGTATAGGGCTTTGATTACATTAACTATTTTATGGGGGAGGCCATGCCATCTTAGGATTTTCCACAGTGCATCTCTGCTATCACACAATACTCCACCCTGTTTGTGGTCATTGTTCAAATCCAACCCAAAACACAGTCAATGCTTAAGCAGTTGTATTCTCCCAAAAGCAAGGCTTGACATGTCTAAAAAAAAAGCTTCTCTTACTCAGTTGCCCACCTTTGGAATACCCTACCAACTCATGTAAAACTTACAAGTAATATTCATTCTTATTACTTCAGACTTTGTCAGTATCTGTTTGAGATGGACTTTATGCCTCCCTAATATGTATTTGTGTTTGTGCATACTTTGTATACGTGTATGAATAGGTCTAGGTATGTATATATGTGTGTGTGTGTGCTTGTGTGTGTGTACATATCTTTATGTGTACATACATACTTACGTGTGTGTATGTACATGTGTGGATGTACGAGGGGTTATTGATAAGTTCTCGGCATTAGGTACAATGGATTATTTGTGGACAACTTTTTTGGGTTATTTCTCAGCATAGTCCCCTTGCAAGTTTATGCACTTGGTCCAGTGATCCTGGAGCTTATGGATCCCTTCTTTGTAAAAGTCATCATCTTATGTTAGTAGAGAGTGGTCTACTGCATGAATGACGTCATCATCTGAAGCAAATTTGCGACCACGGAGCTCCTTTTTGAGTTTGGTAAACAGGTAATAGTCCAAAGGGGCCAAATCTGGGGAATAAGGAGGATGTTCAAGAAGCTGGAAGCCACATTCATGAATGGCAGCCATTGCCACTGCCGACTTGTGAACTGGAGCATTGTCTTGATGAAAGATGATGCAGAGGTAACGAATGACTGCTCAGTGAGAAATGTTATCTATTTTCTCAATTTCTACCACCCCTTACCACTTCAGTAGCCTGTAAAAAAAAAATTGGTTGCAGTTAATTTCTTGAAACTTGGTGTTTAATCTTACATTAACCTGATCTCCATATGCACTTAATATCCACTGTGTGTTTCAAGTATTTGTACCTTAGGCTGTGAATATATCAATCAACCCTTGTATTTGTATATATGTGGCATGTTTGTGTGTGTGTGAATATATGCATCTGTACGTATTTATGAAAAGTATAGGTGTATGTACTATCAAAGTTTAAATTAGTTTAATCTAAAGTATGGGTTGGTTGTCATATCTGTTATATTACTGTTTTATAAATTTCTTAGTTTACAATGAATGTGAGAATGTAATTAAATTTACTTTCATGTAGTTACATAGAGCAGAATGTGGAGTGTATGGAAAGAAAGGGTTTATTAATTATTTACTTATTCATTTTTTGCTTTTTCATGCATATTCTGTTCAATAACAAATGCTGATTATCTGTGACTGAATGAAAGTTATATCTTGAAGGGCAGAATGGTAGATGGGCCTGTGTGCCCAATTCTTAACCCTTTGAAAATAAAGTCTGTTCGTTCTTCTGGCCACATTACATTTATCAGTCACTTGACATCACATCTGGTTACATTCTTTTTTATGTAACTTTTCTTGTTTTTTGTTTTTAATTCTTGTAGATGTTTTTGTAGGTTAATTTCTTTGTCTTATTATCTTTATTTCTTCCAAATGTTTTCTTCCATTTCAAGCATTCTTTATTCTTTTGCTATTTGTCATATTATACAGGTAAGCACTTCAGTTCTGAAAAAAAAAAGTTGTGTTCAACTTTGAGTGAGAATCTACAAGTTTCTTCATTTATATTTGAAGCAGTGAGCACAAAATAACATTTACTTTCATTTCAGCATAACCTATATTTACTTTCATTTCATCTTACATCCTTCCTGTGCTGTTAAATGTCACATAGGGATCGCATGGCAATTCACCAAGTTTTCCTGTTTTTGGTGAGCTTTTCAACCTCATCAAGGTGATTTTATGCCTACTAATTTGGCCTCTCTTAACAACGTCCTCTTTAGAGTTTCATATGGCCAACCTCTTTTTCTTTGGCCTGTTGTGTTCCACTTGATAGCTTGTTTTGGGATTTGCTGACTGTTTCTTCTCATCACATGACCGATATATGTCCCTCTCCTTTTTCTGATCACCCTTGAGACAGGTTGTTGTTTCATTTCAACATAACATATTTTCTTTTATTTCAGTACCAAGACCAAGATTTCCCAGGATTGTCAGGAGCCAGGACTGTGAGGATTGCTACTCACCCAGATTATCAAGGAGTAATATATCATTTATTTCCTTGTTCACTAAGTCATTTATTTTATAAATTCATTTGGAAGCAAAGAGCCATCATGGTGGCACATTATTAGAGTTGGTGAACAACAGCTTCAAACTTATGTTACGACTTTAAAACAAAACTAAGAACAGCTATACTGTTTCAGTTTATACCATAATCGTACAGAAATATAAGAGGACAAAGAAATGAAAAAAAAAAAAAAGAGAAAATATAAATTCACATCAGTGATAGAATGGAAAAAATAACAGAGAAAAAGGAGAGCATTTAGCTGCGTTTTACAAGAAGCTGTGTCTGAGAGTATGTATAGTGAAATATTGTGAATGTTTAAATGAAGAATTGTTAAGTATGATACCAGTCTGACTGACTGACAGTAAAGAGGGGTAAGGGAAAAGAGAGAGATGGATATAGCGGTTATCAAGCCAAGAAGATGAGTGTAGTTGGGGTAGAGGGTTTATAATATTGTGCAGTGAAGAGCCTAAATATCAGTTTCAAGTGAGGAAAGAGCAGAAGAGAACTTAGTAGGAAGGGAATATGATTGTGGAGAAAGGAAATGTTAAGCATAGCTGAATTTTGAGTTCAGTCTATGTGGTTCCAATGTCCCATATTCCTGTATGTAGTGGTTCTTGTGCGTATGACGACTTCTGTCATCAGAGCGACATTGTTTAATGGCTTTCACTAGGAACTAGGACATTCTCCTCAAACCTGGCTACTGTGGTGAGTCTTATTGTAGTTCCACGGTGGTGGATTCTGCTGAGAGATTTTTTTGGATTCACTAAACATATTCAAGTAAGCCACCACAAATGACTTCCCATCCAGCATTGTTTCATCATGACAGCATTGACTGCAGATGACATTAGTTTACAGTTCCAAGGAAGTGAGAACTAGTTAGACTCACTTCTGACTCATATTCACCTATAATGTCTAGAAATTTAAAAGTTAACGTTTTTCTTCAATTTTCATTTCACTGTTTGCCATTACTGACATTTAAAAAAACTAGCACAAGTTATCCCAGAAAATAAACAGGTTGACCAGGTTTTATCAGTTATGTATTTGGGATAGTTCACTCTCATTTGACTTCTAAAACCTGTTCTATTTTCAAAATAAATAGGTTTTTTTTTTTTTTTGCAGATGGGTTATGGTACAAGAGCACTTGAACAACTTCAGCAGTATTATGAAGGAAGGTTCCCAAATCTGAAGGAAACAGAAGAAATGGAACACGATGACAGTAATGATGGTGGTGAAGATGAGAAGGGGGTCACTGAAATTGATGATGAGGTTTTTAATCTTCATTTTTAAAATTTTTTTTTCAAATTTAAAAAAAAAAAAAATTAATTTGACTAATTAAAAGCACCAGAGCAATGGTCAGTCAACACAGAACAGGCGTTATCAGTTATTCTGCAGTGAAGGAAGTATTGAAGAAGAGATCAGAGACCTGTGGATATACCCGGAGTGCATGGATGATGGTTCCATACTCATTTATTAAAAAAAAAAATTACTTAGTAATGGATGCATCTCGAGAAATTTATGAGGAAACAGTGATGTGGATTTAAGTAATGAAATACATAGTGCATAGAACAAGTAAATAATAGCCAAAGACATGAAGGACTTGTGCACAGAATTTCATTCAGAACATTATTTACTAACCTGTGAATGATATATTTAATATAATTTCTGTAATGATATTTAAAATTATGTGTATAATAGACAGTTGTATATGTGAACTTTCTGTAAGAAGCTAATCACGTATCTCATACATATTATGTTGTAACGTATACTGTAAATGTTCCTTTTATGTGTATTTTGCAGAATATTTTAATTGTTAAAATAATTAGTCACATGATTTATGAAATGGTTAATTGTCCATTTGATTCGCACGGTAGTTTTGGTCTTAAAGAAACCCATTCTACTTCTGGTGTTATTGCTTGATTTTTTTTTTTTTTTTCCTCTATGCAGAATTTGACTTTACTTAGTGAGCAGATTCAGCCAAGAAAGAACTTGCCTCCCTTACTCGTTAAACTGACAGATCGACGGCCGGAGCATTTAGACTACTTGGGAGTGTCCTATGGCCTAACCTCTGACCTATTCAGGCAAGTTTACTGAAATGTCTGAGTAGACTATATTTTAATTTATTTAACATGCTAGGAATATGATATATATATAGTAATCTCTCTCACTTACACAATAGCTGCAGCCAGTAATTAATATTGAATAATCTTTTGCTTAAACATTCTCAGTCATAAATTTGATGTTTTGATGAAAAGTTTCTTTTAATATTGATTTTTGTATTTATCAGATTTATTAGGCATTTAAATTAAATGAAGCAGATAGATTGATCAGAAACACAAAGGATCACACAAAATGGGGAAGCATGATTCCCCTAGTACTCTCCATCCTGGCACATAATATATGTGGTTATTTTAAAGAAACATTTTTAAAACTTTTTATACATAAGTTTTCACTTTCTTATATATCTGACATGGACAAATTTTGATGATATTAATCAGGTTCTGGAAGAAAGCAGGCTACGTTCCTGTTTATCTGCGGCAAACAGCGGTGAGTATACTATTAGAAATTTCCATAACTGTGAAGCAGATTTTTTTTACGTCATTAAAATGAAAGAGAAAGTAAAGTTCATGATGCCATAGAGGAATTGATTTAAGAAAAAAAATACAAAACAAAACTACAGTCAAGTTATAAATGTTGAGGGGATTTTGTGTGCATGCTTGTGTTTGTGTGTGTGTGTTATTCCACTCACATTTTTAGAATTAAAAAAATTAGAATCAAGTCTCTGTCTCTGGCCACTGGTTAATTTTTTTTTTTTTCAAGTGCTTATAAAGTGCTTGCTTCATTTAAGAAATGATTTTAGGCATATTATTTCAAGGTACGATGGGTGATTGATAAGTTCTTGGCATAAGGTACAACGGATTATTTGTGGACAACTTTTTTTGGGTTATTTCTCAACATAGTCCCCTTGCAAGTTTATGCACTTAGTCCAATGATCCTGGAGCATACGGATCCCTTCTTTGTAAAAGTCAGCATCTTGTGCCAGTAGAAAGTGGTTTATAACATGAATGACGTCATCATCTGAAGCAAATTTACAACCACTGAGCTCCTTTTTTAGTTTGGTAAACAGGTAATAGTCCGAAGGGGCCAAATCTGAGAAATAAGGAGAATGTTCAAGAGGCTGGAAGCCGCATTCATAAATGGCAGGCATTGCTACCGTCGACTTGTGAACTGGAGCATTTTCTTGATGAAAGATGACTCCTTTCGTCAGTTTCTCTTGATGCTTTTCCTTCATTTTGACCCACAGTTGCTTCACAAGATTAACACAATAGGCCCCAGTGACTGTTCTGCCCTTTTGAAGATAGTCTACCAATAGCACACCTTCTGAATCCCAAAAGATGGAACCCATCACTTTGCCTACAGGCAGAATCACCTTTGCTTTCTTTGGAGGTGGGGATCCATGATGTTTCCAATGCTTTGACTGTTATTTGGTTTCTGGTTGAAAATGATGAACCCAAGTCTCATCCATAGTCACAAATTGCTGAAGAAACTTTTTAGGATGTGCAGAAAAATGGCCAAGATTGTCTCTTGACATGTTAAGATGCTGTCATTTGTGATCAGCTCCAAGAAGTTTCAGGACCCATTGAGCAGAGACTTTTGTCATTTGAAGATCATTGTGAATAATGGCATGAACACGTTCCTGGGAGATGCCCAACTCAGTAGGAATGTACTGGTCAGTTATTTGTCGATCCTTCATTATCATGTCATGGATTCTGCCTGTGGTTTCATCGGTGGTTACTGTTCTTGGTCTTTCTAGACAGGGATCATCTTCCAGACTCTCCCTTCCATGTTTGAATTGAGCTGCCCATTTCTTCACTGTGCTGTAAGAAGGGGCACTCTCCCATAGAGTCTCTACCATATCATCATGAATCTCCATCGTTGATAAGCCCTTGATGCAGAGGTAGCAAATGACTGCTCAGTGAGAAATTTTATCCATTTTCTCAATTTCTGCCACCTCTAACCACTTCAGTAGCCTGTAAAAAAAAAAAAAAATTGGTTGCAGTTAATTTCTTTAAACTTGATATTTAATCTTACATTAACCTGATCTACAAGTGCACCTCATATCAACTGTGTGTTTCAAGTATTTGTACTTTATGCTGAGAACTTATCAATCACCCCTTGTATATTGTTGGCTGAATGAAATTTTTCCCTCCCGTTTCATCATTAATTTTACTCTACTTTCTTGTGTCTCATTACTCGGACAGAATGAACTTACAGGGGAGCATTCTTGCATTATGTTGAAAACACTGAACACTTCAAATGAGGACCAAGAAAGACAGGCTTGGCTGGGAGCATTTTGGAAAGGTAATTATTACATACAGAGCTTTGCTGCCTGAACAGTACTTCTTTTTGGTTTTTTTGACAGACACCAAATTATTTAGTTAAAGCAAATCATGTCGTTTTGAAAGTACATAATTCTAAAAGGTCAGTAGTTATATACAATTTTGCATTAGTTATCAGGATATCAGAATGTTACATAGAACAGCAGAATATTAAAAAGGCCCCAGGATTCACCCAGTCTCTAATAATGGGTACTAGAGAAATCTGAAAAGGTAAATGCGACCAGGAGTGATACTGACCACATCACATTTTCATGTGCTGAAAGGTCTTGGAAATAGGGGCCTAACACCATATCCCTAATATGCCTTAATGGCATAGAAACAGGGATTTTACCTTATAGCAAAATATTACTGCAATTTTTTAAATGATAGACTTATATGAAAAATGCTCCATAGATCTTCTGTAGTCAGTTTTGCATTGCAATTCTTCTCCAGCTTTCTGAGCCATTAAGACTCATTGCTGCAGATAAAGTTCATCTCCATTCCTCTCTAGTCCTAGTCTTCTCTCTCCAGCTGGTGACACCAATTTCCTTTATGTCCTCTTCTATATTGTCTCTCCATCTCAGTCTACTTCTTGGTCTTGTTTCCATCATCCTTTCCACATACATTATTTTCATTTTGTCTGTTTTCTTCCATGTTTTGCAGTGCACAGTGTTAAGAAATACCACTCAATAACTGGGATTGTGTAATTGATTAAAGTATCTGCCCTTATTTTACCAGATTTCCAGAAGAGATTTGTTGCCTTGTTGTCCTACCAGTTTCATGTCCTCAAGCCGTCAGTAGCTCTAAACATTCTACAAAATAAAACATACAAGTCATCAGGTTCAGGTAAGATCTCTTTGAGATTTTTTCTTGTGAGCTTCTTGTAGATTGTTCCTATTAGACTTGAAAACTTGATTTGAAGTTCATGTAAACAGCACACTATTTATAGGAAAGTCAGATAGTGTTTGTGAAATAGAAATCACGTATCTATAAATTCATTCTTAGTTAACTAGATTGGTGGGATGAGTGCACTAGGTGCAGTGTCAGGTACCTGCTAGTAAAGAACATAAGAAGCTTGCACCTAACAGAGGATTGAGAAAGAGCAGGCAGCCAGTCATGATGCTGACCACATAATCCTCTAGTGTGTTGATGTGTTAAGGAGATTAGGGGCATTAACACCATATTTCCTGGGTACCTCTGTGGCATGATGGGGCTTTATTTATTTATACATAGTAAAATGTATTCATATCAACCACACACTGAGAATATTTTGAGATGTTACAGCTTGATAACACTGCCACAAATCTGAAAATAACGGATCTGCTTTATTATAATGACAGGGGGACTTTCAAAATCTGAGCTTCTTATGTACTTTACAACGTATGACATCCAAAGACTAGAGCTTTATTCCAGCAACATGGTGGACTATCATCTTATCGTGGACCTCCTCCCCGAGCTGGCTCGGCAGTTTTTTATTGGAAGGATTCCTGTTCACCTCAGTGCTGTTCAGAGTGTAAGTGATGTGATATTGTGATAGTTCCTATAAGATAAAGGTGCATTCTGTTGCCGTACTTATTTAACTTGTATACTGAAAATATAATGGGGAATGTTAGAAAAGATGTAGACAAAGAATATTACGATGCCATAACAATTGAAAGTTATGAAATACCAGAGATTAGATATGCTGATGACACAGTATTACTGTCCACAACACAAAAAATAATGGAAAAACTAATTATGTCAGTCTGTAAGAGTAGTGAAGAGGAAAACCTCTATCTTAATGCAAAGAAAACTAAATTGATGGCAACTGACAAAACAAATAAGGGAGCTGAAATATGTATCAGTGAGGAAAAATTGGAAGAAATGGAGAGTTTTGAATATCTTGGATCACTGCTAACTAATAATAGAGATACAATGAGGGAAATTAAAAGGAGGACATCTATCGCTCTTCAAAAAGTAAAACGACTAAAGAAGCTGTGGAGAGGAACAGACAGAACTACAAAAAAATAAGATTTTTAAGGGCATGCATCTTTCCCATTGCAACATATGCCTGTGAGACCTGGACACTTAACAAAACAGCTGAGAAACACATAAATGCCTTTGAATGTAAATGCTACAGAAGAGTTCTTCAAATATCATGGACATGAAAAAGAACAAATATATCCATATTACAAAAACTTAACTCTTTCCGTGCGGGAGGAAAAACACGGACATGTCATGGCGTGCGGGAGTAAAAATGCGGGTCTTGACTGTAAGGGGGTCTAGTTGTAAAATGGAATGGAAAACAGCATTTACATGTACTTCCGTATACGTAATATGTGTCAAAGTATAGCTAAATGAATGAAAATTTCATAAATGCAGAGTTTTTTAGGAAAAAAGAAGTAATGTGATGTTTTTAGACACTGATTGTGGCCAGCTCACCATCGGCTAGGTCTAGATTCATGCTACTTACCCCTACTTACCATCTAAGATGTGTAGATCTACTTGTAGATCTCATATTGTGACTCCATATTGCATTTCCGCTGAATGAATGTCTGAAATAACCTCCTAACTACTCCTCCAGTCGTCTAAATATGTCTGAATCTACTTAGAAAACATTCAAGAGCAACGGGGTGGCCATAGGCTATGTCCATACCCCTATCTACATCGTCAAAAATTGAAAAATTTCCATGCTTCGCGTTCTTGTTCTCGCTCGGCATCGCTCGTAACTAGGCACGCATTCTCCATTTTGAAAGTGTCACTGGAATCGCGGACGAAATATGTACAGTGTTACACCGCTTGTTGTAATGAAATAAATAATGTCGAATTTTCGACCATACGGTAGCTTGGGACCACCGGAAGTGTTGAAAATTCTACCATACGCACGGAAAGAGTTAATATTGAAGAAGTCTGGCTAGTAAAGAGGATTAAACAGAGAAAAAATATTTTCTTGGACACGACCGTCTTGGAAGGGTACATAATGGGAAGAAGAAAGAGAGGAAGACCAAGGTGAAGATGGCTGCAAGACATCGTTGATAATCTACAGATGGATGCATCAGCAGCAGATCATCTTGCTTACAACCGAGAGGCCTACAGGAGAGCTGTTAGGGAGGCAAATTTCCGCAAAGGACATGCAAATGACTGACTGACTGACCTATAAGCTATGAATTATACATTTCTTGTGTAAGACATTTTGTAGCATTCTTTGAAGAAGAAGCTCTGCCCCTGATGTGACTATTCATCTTGTAAAAGTATATATGGTATGTGTTGTAAGTGTTGGTAGTTATATTTTTCAGTATCTGTCCATAAAAAAAAAAAAATCAGCTATCCTGACAGCCTTCTCTTGTGTGCTTCTCCTTGCAGACATTTATTCTTTGATTTCAGTTTCCCTGAAAACATATTTACCCATATTTACAGATGGGTTTGCAGTGGACATGTAATGGTTGGTCTCCAGCTCATTGTCTTTGTATGGCAAACCGTTTGTTTTAATGTGACTACTCCTTGCCCAAGGCTGGTCTTAGCACATAATAACCAGATGAAAAAGTACACTGTTTATAGACCAATTTCTGTGTGGAGCAGTTTAACTAGATAAACAGTACACACTTTATAAACCATTTTCTGTGTGAAATAGTACACACTTTATATACTGATTTCTGTATAAAGCACCATGACCACAAAGAACAGTACATTTTTTTGTATACAGATTTCTGTAATGATAGAACTTGACTGACCACATGAGGACAAAAGTGTCTGACCACTTACATCCTTCCCGTGCTGTTAAAACATCACATAGGGCTTGATTGGTAATTTGCCAAGTTTTCCAGTTTTCAGCGAGCTTTTCAACCTCATCAAGGCATTTTATGCCCACTAAACTGGACTCTCTTAACAACGTCCTCTTTAAAGTTTCACTTCTTACATCCTTCCTGTGCCGTTAAACGTCACATAGGGCTCTCATAGTTGTTTGCCAAGTTTTCCTGTTCTTCTTTCAGCTTCATCAAGGGATGTTATGCCCACTTAACTGGCTTTTCTTGACAATGTCCTCTTTATGTCCTCTTTAGAGTTTCATGCAGTTGATCTCTTTTTCTTAAGCCTGTTGTGCTCCTCGGTTAGCGGGGTAGGGGTATCCCCTATCAAAGGAGAAGTAAGACGCCTCCTTACCTCCGTCAGTCTACGGGGCACCCTTGGGCAAGGTGGAGTACCCGTATAGCCCTCCGATCAGGGTGACGTGAAGCCATGGGAGCAGGTGGTGGATGGAATGGGAGAGCAGCTGACAGATAATGTTGGTTATGGTCACCATTCTATGATGGTAGGCAGATGATCTCAATGTAGGGACAATGGCTACGATCACTGACTAGTACAGTCACTGCCCGGAAGGAAAGCAATGGTAAACTACCTTCTGGAAACATACCAAGAAACCCAAGCAGCAATCATGGAAAGTCAAATAGGAAAAAGATCTGGTGGTGAGTCCCCCAGGCCAGATAGATCTAATTTTAACACTGGGGAAGAGTGTGAGGCAGAGGTCGGTACTAGTAATTGTGATGACGGACAAAATCCTGACGGTGTTACCAAGGAAAACCCCTGTATCAAACTAAAAAGAAAAATAAGAGTAGGAACATGGAATGTAAGAAGTATATATGAGGGAAAATATCAAGTAATAAGTGACGAGATGAAAAGGACGCGGATACACATTTTGGGAATCTGTGAACATCGATGGAAAGGATCAGGACACTTTAAGAGCGAAAATGATAATATATTTATATATTCTGGCGGAGAAGTAGGAGGAAAGAATGGAGTGGCTTTTTATTTGGACAAATCAACATCAAAATTATAACTAGGCTACAATCCAGTAAGTGATAGAATCCTAACAATCAGACTTAAGGGCACTCCTAGAAATGTAACAGTCATCCAGATATATGCACCTACATCAGCAGCAGAAGAAGATGTTTAAACAACATCCAAGAAGACTTTACACATGGACATCACCTGATGGGAAAACCAGGAATCAAATAGATTACATTTTAGTGCAGAGAAGGTGGAGGTCAAGCATAACATCAGCAAAAACTTTACCAGGTGCTTATTGTGACACAGACCATGAGTTATTAATAGCAGACATGAAGATAAAGATAAAAAAAGACCGTTACAGGATCAAGACCACTCCGCTTTGATCTTACAAAAATACCAGAACAATACGGTATAGAAGTGAAGAACCGTTTCGAAATCCTGATGGCTGTACAGGAAGAGATGACACCAGATGAATTGGCTACGCAGGCCAAAGATATCTTAGTAACAACAGCTAAAGACATGGTTCCAGTAAAGAAAACACAAAAGAATAGATGGATCACAGCAGGTACACTAGAACTGATAAAACAATGTAGAGAAATGAAGACGCAATGGAGAGTGACAAACAACAACAAAGATAAATATAAAACTTTAACAAAAGAAGTACGAAGAAACATAAGAAAAGACAAAAAACAATACATACACGATTGTTGTGAAAGAATAGAAGAACATCAGAGGTGTGGAAGAGATAGTGAAATGTTTAAAGAAATGAAGACATTGACGAGAAATGTCACACCTAAGCTAAATGTAATTTGTGATGAGATGGGGAATACCCTGACAGAGACAGAGGAAATTCTAGAAAGATGGAAGGAATATTGCAAAAGAATGTATGAAACAACCGACTGTGGAAGCAGAAATCAACAGTGTGAATTATTATTGGAGGAGAAAGAACCCGAGCCGACAATGGAAGAAGTTTTATGGGCAATAAAGAATCTGAAAAATGGTAAATCACCAGGATGTGATGAGATAACCGCTGAATTTATTAAAGCAGGAGAAAATGAGTGTGCAACAATCTATCATGCACTATGTAAAAAGATATGGCATTCAGGTATTTGGCCAAAAGAATGGAAAAGAACTGTATTCATACCACTGCCAAAAAAGGGTAACCTGAAAATATGCACCAACTACAGAACTGTTGCCCTGATTAGTCATGCCAGTAAAATTCTGTTAAAAATCATAATGGGTAGACTTCGAAAGAAAATAGAAGAAGAAGTCAATATGGTCCAAGCTGGCTTCAGGCAAGGAAGAGGATCAAGAGATCATATATTCAACAAAAATAAGATTTTTAAGGGCATGCATCTTTCCAATCGCAACATATGCCTGTGAGACCTGGACACTTAACAAAACAGCTGAGAAACACATAAATGCCTTTGAATGTAAATGCTACAGAAGAGTTCTCCAAATATCGTGGACACAAAAAAGAACAAATATATCTATACTACAAGAGCTTAATATTGAAGAAGGCTGGCTAGTAAAGAGGATTAAAGAGAGAAAACTTAAATATTTTGGACACATTAAACGTCATGATAATTTAGAGAAGACCGTATTGGAAGGATACATAATGGGAAAAAGAAAAAGAGGAAGACCGAAACGAAGATGGCTGCAAGACATCGTTGATGATCTGGAAATGGATGCAGCAGCGACAGGCCATCTTGCTCACAACCGAGAGGCCTACAGGAGTGCTGTTTGGGAGGCAAAGTTCCGCAAGGGACATGCAAAGGAATGAATGAATGTTGTGCTCCACTTGATAGCATGTTTTGGTATTCTCTGATTGTTTCTTCTCATCACATGGCCTACATATGTCCATCTTCTTTTTCTGATCACCCATGAGACAGATTGTTGTTTGCTTCTCTGTCTTATCTCTGCATTGTTCATGAATTCGTTCCACTTTATACCAAGTATTTTCCTAAGGCATTTGTTTTCAAAAGAGTCTAATTTCTTGTCTATTTCTTTAGTTGATTTCCAGCTTTCACATGGATACATGAGATGGATACCACATTTGAATTGAGTATTCTTAACTTGGTTTTTTTGTGCTTATAACTTTTGAATTCCATGTGTTCTCAAGATTTTTGAAGAACAATGCTGCTTTTGTAATTTGAATTCTAACTTCCGTCCTGGTGTCACCATCCTGGTCTATGTAGCTGCCAAGGTATGCAAATTGGTTTACTTCATCAACAACTGTTCCTTCTACATATATTTTTCCTTCTTTATTAATGAGAAGTTTCATTATTTTTATTTTGTCTTTGTTAATTTCAAGACCTATTTTGCTAGCGAAGGAAGACAGGGAATCTGTTCTTTTTCCTGCATTGATTTCACATTGTCACCGATAAGAGTTATGTCATCAGCAAAATCAAGATCTTCTATTTAGGTTCCATGTACCCAATCATTGCCGGTTCTACATGTGCAGCATCTTTTCATTATAAAGTCTATGGCAGTTCCAAAAAACAAGGGAGATAATATACATACTTGTTTCACTGTTTCAGTCTGAAGTCATTCGGTCATTCCTTCTTCTGTCTTGACTGCACAAACATATCCGTTGTAGAGATCTCTAATGATGTTGACAATTTTAGATGGTATTCCATCTATTCTTAAAATTCTTCACAATGAATCTCTGTGTATGCTATCAAATGCCTTTTTAAAGTCTATGAAGTTCAGAATTAATGGTTTCTGTTTTTCAATATGTTCTTCCAGTATTATTCTTAGAGTAAAGATCTGGTCGAGACAGCTTCTCCCTTTTCAAAATCCTGCCTATTCTTCTCTCATTGCAGTATCCACGACATCCTTAATTCTATTCAGAATCACTTTACAAAACACCTTTGACACAAACGATAGTAAGGTTACACCCCTCCAGTTATTGCAGTCACTGGGTTTGCTTTTTTTTGGGAGGGTATTTTAACAATAGTTTTACTAGGGCCAGATTAATAAAGCAATGTTTGACCATTGTTTAAAAAAAAAATGGACTAAATATTATTTGCAGTGCGAAGAGAAACTTGATGTAAAATTCAAACTAGCTCCCATATTGTGCTCTGGCACAGTAAGTGTTAGGTTCAACAGGCAAATACTATAAAAATTAATTGCATTCACAATTACAATGATTAAGTTCATGAAAGCTCTTTTTTTTCTATAGAGTGTCCTGCTGTCACTAGGCCTCCAACACAAAACAGTAGATGAGGTGGAGAAGGAGGTGGATCTACCAGCCAATCAAATTTTAGCATTGTTCAACCGATCTATCCACAAATTTGTACAGGTCAGGTTATAAATAATTATTTGTAGCCAATCAAACTATTTAGTTTCCATAATACATTACATAATTTGCCAGCTTATCATGGGACTTACAGCATCTGCAGACTTTGAACTCCTTTGTCAGCTTATCAACCCAGGCAGTATAGCTTTTACTCCTTAAGAAACTTTACAGTAAATGTAAATCTTGGATCAGAAGGAGGCTTTTGACATTGTCACTTCTTAAAGTGTTAGATTAACAGGAAAATTCAGTGAAAGCTTCTGGAATGAGCATGGGCAATGTGCATAATGTTACGAGCCCATTTGTTCTAGATATTGATACAGTATGAACGTGAATAGGCTCATTGTAAATGGAAGAAGGCAGTTGGTATTTGTGATCTTAAAATCCAAGCTAAGACAGTGTCAGTTCAGTTTAGAACTTTTCATACTCAAAGTGGTAAATGAATTTATTTGTTCACATAAACATAATTAACACTGTTGATAAGCTTCTTATTGTCATCCTTGTTCTTGTGTTACAGTGTTGCTGATCAAGTTTTGTTCTTGGTTATACATAATGCAGTTTTATAATGTATCTTATAACTCACCTGTAGCACTTCAATGGGATACTAGAGAAGGATGCAGAGGTTTTCATTGCTGAAAAGAAAGATGTAGTGATGGATCCTCTAAAACAGACAATGGATCAAGAACTTGTAAGCATATTTTAAGAGTTCATATTAACTTTTCATTTTAGCATTTGTTTTATGAATTTATTCTAAAGTGGTTAAGTTAAACATACCATTAAGGAAGGCAGAGAATTTGTTGTAAGTGCTATTATTTTTCTTGACTGTTGGCATACTTATTGTCCGAGAGACAAACCACCCTCTGCCTTGAGACAGATGTACTAGGCACTTCACTATTTATGTCTTAGTGTAGGACAGAATTCAGTGCTTCATAAAAGTAAAGCCTAATATTATATCATTTTGTGCCCCCATTTATTACTATCTTACATCCTTCCTGTGCCGTTAAACGTCACATAGGGCCCGCATGGTAGTAGTTCGCCAAGATGTCCTGTCTTCTGCAAGTTTTTCAGTTTCGTCAAAGGATGTTATGCTCACTGAATTGGCTTCTCTTAACAATGTCCTCTTTAGAGTTTCATGTGGTCAACCTCTTTTTCTTCTGCCTGTTGTGTTCCATTTGATAGTTTGTTTGGGGATTCTCTGACTGTTTCTTTTTATCACATGACTGACATATGTCCATCTTTGTCTGATCAACCTGAGATAGGTTGTTGTTTGCTCATCTGTTTGCATTGTTCTTGAATTCATTCTACTTTATACTGAGTGTTTTCCTTTGGCATTTGTTTTTGAAAGAGTCTAATTTCTTGTCTATTTCTTTAATTGTTTTCCAGCTTTCACATGCATAAATGAGGGTGGATATTACATTTGAATTGAATAATTTTAACTTGGTTTTTGTGCTTATAACTTTTGAATGCCATAAGTTCTCAAGATTCTTGAAGGTCAATGCTGCTTTGGCACTTTGAATTCTAACTTCTCTTCTGGTGTCACCATTGTGGTCTATATTGCTGCCGAGATATGCAAAATGGTTTGCTTCTTCAACAGCTGTTCCTTATATGTATATTTGTTCTTCGTTGTTAATGAGAACCTTCATTATTTTTGTTTTTGTCCTTGTTAATTTCAAGTCCTATTTTACTAGCCATTTTACTTGCATTGATTTCATATTATCGCTGATAAGACTTATGTCATCTGCAAAATCAAGATCTTCTAGTTGGGTTTCACGTACCCAATCAATACCCGTTTTACCTTTGCAACATTTTTTTATAATGAAGTCTATGGCAATTCCAAAAAGCAAGGGAGATAATATACATCCTTGTTTCACGCCTGTTTCAATCTGGAACCATTCACTCATTCCTTCTTCTGTATTGACTGCACAAACATCCATTGTAGAGGTCACTAATGATGTTGACAATCTTAGATGGTATTTCATATATTCTTAAAATCCTCCATAATGATTCTCTGTGTATGCTTTCAAATGCCTTTTTTAAAGTCTATTTATTACTATACTTCAGCATTATTATTACTGACCCACATACAGATGCACACCAAAATATGATGTGAATTATGTCTGATTTGTAGAATGAAGCTGGCAAAGAGTTTAAGGAACAACACAAGAGAGATGTTGCTTCTATAATGGGCAGTGATTTGTCTCAGTATGCAATCAGAGGCTCCGAGACAGAATGGAAGGAAGCTCTGAAAGGCACAGGCAAGTCAGTTATTAGTGTCAAAAGGTAAGAAAGCAGTTTATTTTCTAAATGCTCTTTTATAATTGTATCAACTCTTTCCGTGCCGTGTGGCTAAAATTGTTCACTTTCAGTTTTTGTCTATAGTGCTGTGTGACTATATTTCGCTATGTGCTTTGTTTCATTAAAAACCTGGTGTAAACGTTTAGATTGTAAACATTCAGTGCACATGCCCCGTGATCTTTTTAAAAATGACCGAAGAGTGCTTAGTTACGAGGGAGAAAATTGAAGTTTTCTGTGAGAAATTTCAGTTTTTAGTGATGTAGGCGGGGGTATGGACATGCCCTGTGACCAGACCACTGTTCTTGAGTGTATCCCAAGTAGATCTAGATATATTAGACAACTGGAGAAGTAGATAGAAGATTATTTCAGACATTATTTTAGGGAGAAAGGCACATAGTCACAAGATGAGATCGACAGGTAGTTCTAGGCATCTCAGATGGTATGTACTATACCCTAGAGTATTGGTAAGTATTGTCTAAAAACATCACATTACTTCTTTTTTTCCCTAAAAAAAAACTCTGCATTTATGAAATCTTCATACATTTTTAGTTATTTTGAAACATAATAAGTATGCATAACATGGAAGTACTGTATTTTATTCACTTTTCCAACTATACCCCCGATACATTTCAAGACCCGCGATTTTACTCCGGCACCAAATGGAACGTATGCGTTTCTTCCTGTGGCACAGAAAGAGTTAATTTTAATTAATATCAATTTTATTAATATTAATTAAAATTTAATTTTAATTAATTATATACTTGTGAAGTAGGCATATGATTTGTATAAAGTTCTTGGTTTGCCAATGTTAGTCAGGTTTCGAAGGGACTGATGTTTGTTTGTGGATCTGACTTTTGTGGACTCGTGTTTTGCACTAGTTTTATTGTTCCATATGTGTCTGTTCACTGAAATTCATCCCAGGCCGTTGTCTGCTGTGTAGAAGAAAGGAGTAAATGGAGATCTGTGTGAAAATTTCTTAAATTCTTCTGTTAGAAAATTTTAACTTCATAATTTATGAAACCGTTTTTCTCTTCACAGCCATCTTGCAGAAAAGAAGAGAAAGTTGATATCAGAAACGGACCAGGAGCCATTTGCAGACAAGAAGAGCAAGAAGAAACACAAGAAAATAAAGAAAGGTGTTCAGTAGCAAGAGAATGTCCAGCCTTCTTTTATTACAGTTCTGTTAATGTAAATTTTAATTGTTTGTGATCACCAGCCGCAAAACATTTTTCTCCTCTATACAGGGGTGGCTCAACTTGCTTGTGCGCTACATAAGATAAGCATCAAATGTTCAAGAGCTACAGTACGTGAATAAATATTACACATATCCTTTTACTGTTACATGCATATTGTGTTACAAAAATTTTATATGAATATTTAGAATTGCATGTGTGTAATAATGCTGATTTATCGTCAGCGCCTGATTGTACGGTTTATCAATTCTCCACCACATTTCATCTGTAATCCATGCCAATCCAAAACTTCTTTAATCCAGACTCAAATCTAGCATTAAAATTGGCATTTAAATTCTTACAATATATTTAGATTAAATGAACATTAAACTTACATTTTAATCCAGTGGACTCACAGTTTACCGTACATCATTCCCGTGTCGTTAAATGCCACATAAGGCTTATATGGTAGTTCGCCAAGTTTTCGGCAAGCTTTTCAACCTCATCAAGGGATTTTATGTTTACTGAATTGGCCTCCAGATCTTTAGAGGTAATCTTTAGAGCTTCATGTGGTCAACCTCTTTTTCTTCAGCCTGTTGTGTTCCACTTGATAGCTTGTTTTGGGATTCTCCAACTGTTTCTTCTCAGCTTATACCCCATAAATAACTATAACACATAAACATTTTTTGTTTACTTTTAATATTAATTGTGATGTAAAAAGCTTAGTCAGCATATTTTCATGAGCCACACATGTCAGTGAGCAGCATGTGGCTTGCAAAGATGTGGTTTGGTCACCCCCGCTTTAAATAATGATGTGGCATTGCATAAATAGGATGAGCGAAGCTCTTCAAGAGTCCTGGCGAATGGTAATGAGTTTGTATGTACTAAATTTTAGTATTTTGTTCAGATGTATAATAAAGAAGAAATAAAAGTCATTATGAAAAGTTTGATAAATGATATCTGCAGACATCTGTTCACATATCTGCCTTGAGTATATATGTATTTATGTGTTGTCAGACCGACTCATGGAAATTTGTACACATTGAATGAAAGAATAGAGGCCTTGGATTTACGGCATTAATTGATTACATGCTTTTTTTTTTTTTTAAAATGAAAAATGATAGAAATCAGTGCTATGGTATGCAACGGAAGTAGGCATGTGATTTGTATAAAATTCTTGGTTTGCCAACGTTAATCAGGTTTCAAAAGGACTGATGTTCTATTTGCGGATCTGACTTTTGCAGACTCATGTTTTGCGCTAGTTTTATTGTTCCATATGTGTCTGATCACTGAAATTCATCCCAGGCCGTTTCTTCTGACATTACCTTCAGGTTTCTGCTTGTTTTGCGGCTGAAGAGCTTTTTTCCCTACTTGCAGTTTAATGTAAACGATGGAATTGTGACATAACTATGACTTGTGCATGGAAATGTGTGATTCTGAGTTTGTTTTAGCAACTGATTTGACTTTGGAGGGAAGACTATATACATTAAAAACTGTCTTCTTAATAAATCAAATGTTGACATTTACCCGAGTCATACCGAAAGTCGTGAGACAAAATTTTTTTAAATTCAGAATTTATTCATTCATTTATTTGCTTGTTCCTTGCGGAACTTTGCCTCTCAAACAGCACTCCTGTAGGCCTCTCGGTTGTGAGTAAGATGGCCTGCCGCTGATGCATCTCAGAATTTATAAATAGAGAAAATATAAATGTATCACCTTAATCTGCATCCTTTTCTTCACTTTTCAACATAATCTCCATTGCTCTGCAAGTTTGAAAATACCCTCCCGGTAGAATTCCATTCCAGCTGACCACTGGCAAAGACGCACTGGACATTCTCTCCTGTGGGACCAAGCGGGCACAAACTTTTCTGTAGTCTAGGGTTTCAACTATTTCCTGTACTGCATTGTGTCCTATTCCAAGATTTACAGCGATTTCAGATGCTGCGACATGTCTGTCTTCTTTAATGATGTCGTCAGCCCTTTCCATGTTGCGTTCGGTGGAGGCAGTTCAAGGGTGACTGCTGCAAGGCATATCTTGGATGCTAATGTTTCCATCTTTGAAATGTTTCACCCACCTCCTAACCTGCTAGCACCCATACACACATCTCCATAAGCAAGCTGAAGTTTTTGGTGAATTTCAGCAGCAGGGATTTCCTCTTTAACGAGGAACTCAATAACAGCACATTGACAAAACGAAACTTCAGTGCCCAGCATTTTGTTTATGCTCCGCGTGGTCATGTGACCTCTACATGAAGTGCAAAGGATGCAGATCAAGGTGATACATTTATATTTTCTCTATCTATAAATTCTGATTTTTAAAAAAAATTTGCTCACGATTTTCATTATAACCCTCATAGAACATTATTTGGTACAATAAAAAGGCTGAATTACTTGAGGTGGAGATAAGATTGTTGTGGTGAATTTCACCACAACAGTCTTATAAATATATAATATTATACAAATAAATCACAAATGAGATAAATGGGTTATGAGATGTCATAGATTATCATTTTTTTCATGACTTCACATTTAAACAGAATGAGGTTCTTGTTAGCTTGGCTCAGTGAGCTCACCAACATTCAGTCACTAAAAAAGCATAAGAATTATGGTTTTTGGCAGAAACTGAGAATACTACTTGTTATGGATACAGGTGGTGGTTTAGTTTCATATGATCTTCAACTAGGTGGGTATAATTGAGATTTTAGTGATCAGATTCAGTTGATCTTATTAACAGTCCATATCCAAATCATAGCCATTATGATCTTCCTTGTCAAAACTGACATTACCTTTGGATTTAGGCTTATCCATGCATTGTCATGATCTTCCCCTTGTCAGAGTACTGACATTACCTTCAGGTTTCTGCTTGTCTTGCAGCTGAAGAGCTTTTTTTCCCTACTTGCAGTTTAATGTAAATGATGGAATTCTGACATAACTATGACTTGTGCATGGAAATGTGTGATTCTGAATTTGTTTTAGCAACTGATTTGACTTTGGAGGGAAGACTATATACATTAAAAACTAAATGTTGACATTTACCTGAGTTTAGGGTAAAACTATTGTGTGACTTGTTCATATGTTTTTCTGTTTTTAAAAAAAAACGTGTAACTGTAAACTTTTAAAAAATCTTTCAATCGCATCATTCAAATCAATTTAGAATAAATTTTTGTAACAAAAGTAAAAAAGAATGTTTGAAATGATTCTACTCTTTATTAATGATAACCAGTTTGGAAACAAAAGACGTATGAAACATTAAATCAGTCAATTCATGCATCCACAGTGTTCTGGACTGAAATTAGAAAGTCAGTCTGGCCCATCTACTTTCTTTCTATTGAGCTCATTTAAGTTCATTTTAAACATGCAAATCATAAAAAATGCTGGACATTTTTTGAGCCATGAAGTTATGCTACATAGATAAAAGCTATTATTAAGCTATGAATTTATACTATACAGATAAAAACTATTTTTAAAGTAATTTTAATTTAAAACTTGAATGATATTACAAGCATGATTGGATTGTGACACACAATAATTAGTGTATAAGTAAATAACTATACACGGAGCCATACTGGATTGTGAAACTCTCACAATTTTCTGTTTCCTTCCATAAGACTGCATGCTGCAACTTTTCTTAGTTTTTCCTTCACAAAACCCAACTACTGTTAATGATAAAAATCTCCACTTTATTAACTTCCAAATGCAGTTGATAAAAAGATCACTGTCCCCCATATTAGCCATTGAAGCTGCTTGTGTATTTCTGCTGCAACAGCTCAACAAAACACAGCCACACAGTTATCACTGGATAACTTTTTCCAGAACTTGTATGTAATTTATACAGTACAAGCTGCTTGCATCAACTCTTCTTGTCAGTGTGAAACATGAACAGAAATGAACTGCCGACCAAAGGAGATATCTGCAAGAACAATCATCATATCACAGAAGACCTAGGAAGAAATGAAAATTAACTGCTTAAACAATCACGGCAAAGATGTCAGTACGGCAGCACAGATAAACACTATGAGAAAGAATTTCATGAGCTTATATGAAAAGAATAAAAAATGGCCCAGAATAAGTTTTAATACAGAATATATGGCAAACACCTTAAAGAAATACAAGAAAACAAAATGGTGCAATGTATTATTGTTTATAATACACCGATATTACTTTCACTGCAAAATGACAGCACAAGCAGTAAAGAAACAAACAAAAAAAGATGGCCAGATTAGCTGTCTGTTTTTTAAATCGGCCACTCTTGCAGCAAGTGTTGAGCTGTTTTATCATCTGCACATTACTGGTTTCCCTCAAGTTTGTTAATTTCTTTCGATCATTATATAAGGCTTCGTCCACTGCTCTCATGGCACATTTCTACCTTGTGGTCATTGCTACTGAATTGTTCCAACTGCTAGTTTGTTTTCACCACTCAGTAACATTACAAAAACTATGCGTCAATTTTAATTTCTAGAATCATCTTGTAAGTCAGCAGATATTAAGGAAGTATTCATCTATTTATTTCATAACCAGAATTCTGTTCTTTACTGCACTCTCAATTATGTTTTCAGAAAACACTTTTTTTCTCATACAAGAACTTTTGGAACTGACATATATGGCGACTGCTTTAGTCTATGTGATGTCTTCTTTCATCTTTGTTCCCAGTCTATGTTAAATCCAACCCATCCCATATTTTCACTCTCTCATGGGCTTTGAAAAAAGTACATCATGCAAAAACAAAAACAAAAATGTAGTTGAAAAGGCATGTTAAAAACATCACTTCATGGTAAAATAGGAGACATGCATTATGCAAAATGACTTTTTTTGTGTTTCCTTCTATTTTGAAGAACCAATAAGTTTTAAAAAAATATTTCACCGTTTCTTCTGCAACAAATTAAAGAGTTTAAGAAATGCTGTTTCATAACAGCATGAGTCATATGACACTGAAAGAAAGGGTAAAAAAATCTAATGCACGCCTGCTCAGATTTTGTTGCTTATGACATCTCAAATGAATCTGTTTATAGGATGGCATATATAAATATTGTCTTCTTCTTCTTTTGCATTGTCTGTCTATATCTGCAGTCCTGTCTCTTGGACAAATTTCACTATTTTTTGTAATTCATGTATGGAACCATAGAGCTCATCTTCTTTAGTGGTTTCACTGGGCCAGTAATTATTTCTCAGTGTCTCGTAGTTGGTGCAGTTTTGTAGGATATGTTCCACAGTTTGGGGCACCTGGGCACATGTACAAAGATTAGTAGTGCCAACCTTAAACTTTGTATACATATGATTTTGGAGTTGGCTGTGTCCTGTTCGGAGACGGAAAATGGTGACTTGTTCCTTTCTGTTTAGCGGTAGTCATCATGTGGTGGTGTTCGTGGCTTCCTGTAGGTTTTTATCATATTTTTCTTCTGATTATAGGTGACTGGTATGTCTGGTTGCTCCATTTCAGTGCCCCCTTTGGGGGAGTTTTTTCAGCTGCAACAATAATTGCACTAACTTCTGCATCAAAGTTGTTGCAGTATTTTCCAGTGGGTATGGAAATCTTATCAGTGGTGTTGTTTGGATATTCAATATGTGCTCCTGCCCCTCCATTCTTTATGGCATTGTGTGCAGATCCGTCTGTATACACACATATCCAGGTGTCACATGGATATTTGTCACCTAGCAAACTAAGTGTTGCCATTGATCTTACAAGACTGCTTTGGATCTCACCATTCTACACACCTTTCACTTAAGTCTGAATAGTTATTTGTGTACAATCTGCTTCTTTCCATGGTGTATGCTCTGGTACAGATGATAATGGGGCAACTACAGTTGGAAGGTCAGGTATCAGCTTACGCATACGCTTGGCCTGATGAATGAAGCTGCTTCTTTTAAGCCGTCTTAGTGCCAAGTTATTGAATCTCTCCTTCAGGGGATGGCTTACAGAGCTGAGGAATTTCTCTCCCAAGGTCATGACCTTTGTATCTCTAGTTCCTTTAGCGCTTGAACACCAACTATTTTCTGCATTTCTACTACTGGTGTGGACCTCATGGCACCTGTGATAATCCGTAGTGACTGATTTTGTAACTTGTCTAGGTTATGTAATGCAGTGTTTCATGCTGTGCACCAGGATGCTGAGCCATATTCTAAATGTGGTAGAATACTTTGCTGATATACATTCTTGAGGATTCTTTCACTAGCTCCCCATGTGGTTCCACTCAATTTTCTTAATATGGCTAGTTTTCGTCTGGATTTTGCATCTGCACTGTTGATGTGTTACTTCCAGGTCAGTTTTGAGTCAAGAGTCACTCCTAAGTAAGTGGGTTGGTTGTCCATCCTAAAGAATATTTCATCTACAAAGATCTTACCTGCTTTCTGTTTAGATGAGATAGTGAACAGAGTGGTACTTGATTTCTCTGGGTTGATACTTACACACCATTTGTTCGTCCATGATGTCAAGGTGTCTGCTGCTCTTTGGAGTCTCTGTGTAGCAATTTTCGCATTATTCATCTGTACACCACATGACCAGATCATCTGCATACAGTGCCGCTTTGATTCCATAGGGAAGTTCCTTGACCAGGTCATTAATGAATACCAGGAACAGTGTAGGTGAAAGGACTCCTCTTTATGGTACACCATGTCGCAGAAGTACTTTCTGGTTTTTGTGTCTGTCCATTACTACTCTAGCTCTTCTATTGTGTAAACAGGACTTTATCCAGTTGTAGAGTTTTCCACTCACATTGCAGTTTCTTAGTTTCCACAACAGACCTTTTTTTCCATACTTTATCAAAGGCTTTCTTCAGGTCTATCCACACTGCTAGACAAGCTACTCCAGAAACCTGTTAGTGATACATCTGTGGACTGTTTGAGAAGATCAACTTGAAACTGGGTCTTAACCCAGGCTGACAATGCTAACATGCAGCACAGCACATGAGCACTTGGCAAACACACGAATGTTGAACAAATGTGAGCAGAGCAGATCAACACTTTAGAACATCTGTTAAAATCTGTAACTTGCATGACTGAACATTAGAAGAAGCTGAACTGTTCTGAAAGTATCAAAGTATCATAACTAACATTTCCAAACCAAAATGGATTTTTGCAGTTCTCATTAATAAAAGATGTATTTCATAAAACTACACTGCAAATTATTTAACATTAAAGTTTGTTCTTCAACCCTCCTCCCCCCAACACCAACACAATCCATTTATTTTTTATAGTCAAAATTCTCTTCTTTACATGTGAATGTATAAATTACCAACATGAAAATAACATCCATGTTTCCAGTAACTTATATAATACAACTTTCTTGAGCAGGTGACTAAAAACTACATGTACACATCATCATCATCAGGTGCCTTGCCGACTGGCGTTGGCTATTATGCTTCTCCAGAGTACCCGATCCTTCATGCAGGCCATCAGTTCAGTTGGTGATCTCCTCTCACACCATCCTGTCAGACTGTCCAGTATCATTTCTCTTGGTCTTCCTCTTGATCTTCTTCCTTCTATTTTTCCTGTTATAATATTTTCAATGCCCCCTCTTCTCATTGCATCTCCTATGAAAGTACATTGTCTCTCTCTTATCTTTTTGACAAGGTTTTTTGTCTCTCCAGCTCTTCTCATACATTCTTCATTAGTTATTTTTGCTGTCCAGGGGATTCGCAACATTCTTCTAATAAACCACATTTCTGCTGCTTCTAATGATTTTTGTGCAGACTTGCCTATTGTCCATGATTCACTTCCATATAACAAGATAGGTTCAATATAGCATTTTAGGACTCGTTTTCTAACATTCATTGATAAAGATGTGTTAGCTAATATGTTTCTCATTCTCTGAAATGCAGTCTTTGCTTGACCTATTCTGTTCCTAATTTCTGTTGTGCATTTCCCATCTGAAGTTATTACTGCTCCAAGGTATTTGAATTTCTGCACCTGCTTTAGAATGGTTCCGTTTAATTGAATACTGCATGCTGGTGGATTCTGTTTCTTAGATATAACCATAGTCTCTGTCTTTTTGATGTTCAAAGTAAGGCCTTTCTGTTCACTTTCTTTGGCGACTTTATCCAAGAGATTTTGCAGGTCTTGTTGGTTCTCCGCTATCAGTACTGTGTCGTCAGCATACCGAAGGTTGTTAATATTGTATCCTCCAATTTTTATGCCTGGTTCTGTGATGATTGTTCTTAGAATATTCTCGCTGTACAGAGAAAAAAGTCTGGAGATAGTACACATCCTTGTCGCACCCCTTGTTTTATAGGTTGATATTTTCCAATTCTATTTTCAACTCGAACTGCTGCTTCTTGCTGCCAGTATAGATGTTTTACAATCCTCAGGTCTTTGCCGTCTATATTGCTGTCTTCAAGCATTTTAATCATTTCATTATGTTTCACCTTGTCAAATGCCTTGGTGTAATCAATGAAGCATAAGTAGAGATCTTTCTGTACTTCTAAAGCTCTTTCTGTTAGTGTTCGTAAAGCATAAATGGCATTATGTGTTCCCTTTCCTTCAACAAATCCAAACTGTTCATCTGCTACTTCCATTTTTATCTTTTTCCTTGTTCTTCTCATAATTATTCTCAGAAGTAGCTTCGTTATGTGACATGAGAGGCTGATAGTCCGGTGGTCGTCACATTCCTTTGCACCTGGTTTCTTTGGTAGTGCTATAAACGTGGACTTATCAGGTCACTAGGAATATAACCACTGTTGTAAATATCATTCAGTAACTTGGTTATTATTTTTATTCCCGTCTCCTCTAGTGCCTCTATTTCTTCTATTGTTATATTATCAGGCCCAGTCGCTTTTCCTTTCTTCATGTGTTTGATGGCATCTATGATTTCATCTTCAAGTATTGGCAGTCCATCACAGTTTTCAGTATCTGGTGTTAATTCTGGTCTTTCTCCTCCATATAGCTCACCGATATACTCTGTCCACCTGTCCACAATGTCTTCTTTTTTTTTTGTACACACTCTTGCAAAAATAAGTGTAAAATTATCAACAGGTCTACAAGTGTATAATATAAAATGAACACAGCTAATATTCCAACAGTGGTGAACTATTAGTCCATGACCGAAGAAAAAAAAATTGACCACCTATGAGATGCCCTGATAGAGTAGTGGTTAGTGTGTTCACCTGCCATCCAGAACGTCCCAGGTTCAATTCCCCACTGGAATGGAATCTTTTCTTGGACCACCTGAAACTGGGATCAACTCAGTCTCAAGAAATGGGAAAGTAAAGACAGTGAAAACAGGTGCTGGCCTGCTGCTGGTCTGTAACTGCATTACAGAACATGTGAAAGTTTATGACAGTCATTCTACAAAATATGTGTATATCAATTTTTCTATTCTATTTTCTTATTTAATGTTCATACTTCTACATCATAGGGGAATGTATAAGGTCTTGTATTTGCATTCTGTCTGACAAACTGTCAGTAGGGGAATGTATAAGGCCTTGTATTTGAATTCTGTCTGACAGACTGTCAGTAGGGGAATGTATAAGGTCTTATATTTGAATTCTGTCTGACAGACTGTCAGTAGAGGAATGTTTAAGGCCTTGTATCTGAATTCTGTCTGATAAACAATCAGCAGAAAATTCATGCTTTTACCAACACAGAAGCAACAGTCTGAGGGTGAAATGGATAACCTGAACTTTATCAAGAAAAGATGATTGTTTCTTTTTTTTTTGTAAAACAATTCCTATTTGACAACCATGCTTTTTTAAAAATCACCTTTAAGATGCACACATATCAAGGTGCTACATAATGTTTAATGAATAACAATATCTAAGGGTTTCTTTTGAGGGATTTATATCACTGCTATACAGAATACAACATCCACTTTGTGCATGGGAAGGAGTTTTTTTTTTTAAGAGCAAAATCTTTGGTAAATTTCATTAAACATTTTCTCTGAAAGTCTGTAGCACAAACCTAATCAGTGCCTAGCTTTTTTCTCTGAAAGTCTGTAGCACAAACCCAATCAATGCCTAGCTTTTTTCTCTGAAAGTCTGCAGCACAAACCCAATCAGTGCCTAGCTTTTTTCTCTGAAAGTCTGTAGCACAAACCCAATCAGTGCCTAGCTTTTTTCTCTGAAAGTCTGTAGCACAAACCAAATCAGTGCCTAGCTTTTTTCTCTGAAAGTCTGCAGCACAAACCCAATCAGTGCCTAGCTTTTTTCTCTGAAAGTCTGCAGCACAAACCCAATCAGTGCCTAGCTTTTTTCTCTGAAAGTCTGTAGCACAAACCCAATCAGTGCCTAGCTTTTTTCTCTGAAAGTCTGCAGCACAAACCCAATCAATGCCTAGCTTTTTCTCTGAAAGTCTGTAGCACAAACCCAATTACCACATAGCTTACATATTTTCTACTATGATGATGTTGATTCTATAAGTTCATTTGGTCGATTCCTCAGCCAGAGGACCACAGAATAATTTATAGGTAATAAATCTGAAAGCATCTATTGCAATTCTTTTTAAAAATGAACCAGCATAGACTCTGATCCAATCACCAACAGTTATCACTTAAAAAATTTATCTGACAGATCAAATGTAAATGAGGGCTCAAATGGCTACTCACAGTGAACATGCAATTACTGCACAGCACATCAGTCTCACATGATAGAAAAATGACAAGAAACTGAAAATGAAATATTTCTCCATTCATCGAATATTCTGAAATATATGTACTACGCTGTATAACTCCAACATGCTCAAACAATGAAGAAAATAAAGTAATGAAACTTTACATTGTGTTAAATCATTAAAAATTTCTACACAACATAAATGATGAAATAAAATATCTTACAATTCTCTCATACTTACATTTTACAGTGAGACTAGCTACTCTTGTCATAAAATACCCACACTCACGTTTTACAATGAGGCTAGCTACTCTTGTCATAAAATACCCACACTCACATTTTACAATGAGGCTAGCTACTCTTGTCATGAAATACTCATATATGTTTTACAAATATTCTATGTTTTTTTCCTAACACATACTTTCATAAAATGTGGATGTTATAAAGCTCTTGATACATGACGGTCAGCAAATTTTCTACATGCAGCAAATGTGATATTTTCACGACTAATGGATAATTTGTAAACTTTATATATATAAAAAGTAAAATAAAAAAAAGAAAAAAAGGCTTCTGTTAGTGCTTTCTGAAACTGAGTTTTATGATTAGCCCCCCCCCTCCCCCAAAAAAATTATTTCAAGAAAAACGACGGAGTAAAATTTATACTGACGATCCTAAGCTATTAAACTGCATCACTTGTGCATATGCCAGTCTGGGCTTGCATTCTGAGTGTACATCTTTTATCTTTCAGGTTTTTTTTAGTGTGTGGGGGAGGGGAAGGGGGGGGGGGTTTAACAACATCAGGTCAACTACAACCTTTCAGTATGATTACAATTACAATATCCTTTACACTGGTGCATCATTACAAGTACACACCTTTCATATCAAGCAACCAATAACATCCTACTGTAAAATTATGTATTATAAACATAGCATGACAGAAAGCCAAACTGATATGACAACATAAACATATAGAGGCTGACTTAAACTGATATGACAACATAAACATATAGATGCTGACTTATTTCATTTGTCACTTTCAGTAACTGATCAAAATGTGAGTTTCGTGTCAAATGCTGAAAACAGATGCAAACTCTGATCTTGACTGAAAATGACAATTGTAATTGTTGGTGAGTACTTCCAGAAATACTGAACAAACTTAACACAAGTTCAGAAAAACAACTGAACATGGAATGAATAACTCGGAATAATGAACACAACCAAAAAAAAAAAATCTATCCTCATCGCAGTGAACAGTAAATGTGTAAAATCAAAAGCAAAAAAATATCACTCGCACAATTGTAAAAAGTTACACTGCAGCACAACCACAGTTCAACAATACACGGGCCTTTGCCATGCTAGCAACAAACTGCAGAGATAAACCAAGGAAACAAAAACAGATGAATAATATAAATATATCACTATTCTATTCCTGTAAACAAAACCAAAAATAGTCGTTACTGAACTCCCAAGTATAAAGGTATACATCTTAATGACTAGTAATATGTATCCCAGCAGCAGCCAAATACAACAAAGACAAAACTGTGACTCATGAAAATTCATTTTTTTCATCACACAACTTTCTGGATAAAACAATTTTAAACACTTCATACTGTCTTATAAAACTTATCCACAAGATCTGCTGAATCAGTGAGCCACAAACTCACCCACAAGATCTGCTGAGTCAGCGAGCCACAAACTCATCCACAAGATCTAGCCACAAACTGCAGCCTGTGCTTGTAAAGGGTAGGGCAGAAACACCTTATGGTTTTCAAAAAGAAATAAATTGGACACTCCTTTGTGCTCATTAATCTTTAATGGTGTATTAATAATTTACAAAGAAAGATCCTGAATATAAAATTATTAGCTCTTGCAACTCATGTCTATTTAAAACTCAGGTCTTTCATATGGTCTCCATTACATTGACTGCACTGCTGCAGTTAATTATGGATAATGTTGTGTACTGTTTTCAATCTTTTGCACTACACACTGTTTGAGATCACTCAGCATGGTTGGTTTTGAGGTGTACAAACATCCTTTAAGTAAACCAACACAAAAAAAAAGTCTGGAGAGAAAATGTCAACTAAACTGCCTATGAAACTTTTACTGAGTGGCCATTACAGATTTTGTTTAAATAAACAGCTCAATGGCAGCAATATGGTCATGCTTGGAGGCTATCATGTGGGGCATTTCCATTTCAAAATCATCAGATGTTTCTGCTCTACCCTTTATTATATATTTGCAGTTCTGTATTTATGAAAATCACTTTTAAAAAAAAAGAAAAAAAGAAGATGAGCATGACTGCTCTCATCATGGCACCAAATGAACAAAAATCATTCTTTACTTTCTTGCAAACTTAAAAAAAATTTACTTTGATGTCTGCTGAACACTAACTGCTGATGCCTTGATATCACATTGGAACTCAAACAAGCCAGAGAGCTAACAACAGATCACATTATTTATGTTAAAAAAAAAAAAAAAGCAAATCACATTTATTATTTTCATATCTGATTATAAAAAAAGTGCAACAATTATATGTAGTCTCTACAACGTCCTTTACGAGAAATCAATAATGAAAACACACAAATAACATAATAAATCAACATGCAGTTATAAATATCAATATCCACAGAACATGGCTATGGTTGCTTGATCACGTCGAAGAAAATACTTCAGATTCTTCCGCCACATGCTAAGTCCAGCAGGGATATTCTCAAATGTCCTCGTCTTGCTGTATCAACAATAAAATCAACCAACTCTTCAGACCACCAGCTGACCTCATTCTTTCACTTTTCCATTAACCTGACACTCATTTGAGTTAAAAAAAAAAAAGTGACATTAGTACCCTGTAGACATATCAAGCTACGTGTATCACAAGCCTAACTAATACGTTAAATTATATACACATTTACTATTTTATATACGTTTGTGTAATAACTGATAATGCTGTACAGGAGTCATGAGTTTGTACTGAAATGAAAAAAAAAAGTCCTCATCGAGCACTTTTTAGCACACTCTGTAGTCTCTTGAAACAAAAACAAACACTCAGCCAATCCTTGAGGTCTCCTGAAGTCAGATCTAGCAGCATTTGCTAAACCTCAGTCGTGTATTCCTCAAATATAGCATGGGGATGGAGCCAGCATGCAGCATTGATACAAAACAATATCTTAACGGGAAATAAAATTTACCATACTATTCTTAAAATGCAAAGAAAATACAGTAATATAATGGAAACAAAGAAGAAATAACCCACATTAAATAACAGCTGTTCATGTGATGAAATTGTGCTTTCATTTATCAGACACATCGTTTATGGTTTTTTTAAAACAAGTTAAAATGAATACGAACAATAAAATTAAATCTCTGTATGACACACGAATGCACGCACACATGAACATATGCACAGATGATGAGTGATCCAAAGATGCGAACAGATATATAGTTATATATTTTAAAAAATCTGTTATAATTTGGTTAAAGGCAAGCAGCAGTGTTAAGAGGTCCATTCTTCATCATTTTTCTTAGACTTCCTCTTTTCCCTCAACAATTCCATTTTCAACATGTTAATGGAATCATGAATATTAACAGGTATAATAATATTAACTGACTGATGGGTCATTTTCACCATTATTCCTTCATATAATTGTACTGTCTGTATGACAGCACTTGCACATCTTCTCAGAGGTCCTTAAAATGCCTTAAATAAGAGCAGTGTAATACTATAATATGAACAGAACTCTGAAGTGATCTAATAAATGTACCTAATGCATAGTACAGTGCTTCACATATTTATGATAATAAAATGAATTAGTTCTATCAGTATTTATCTTTTTTTTTTTCTAGTTAAAAATAAGGTGTGATCAATACCAGCTCATGTGTGTTGTCAATATGCAGATGGAGGTCTGTGGTTCAGTTTTATATACAGAGACAGAAAGAATGAAGAAAGTGGGCAGAAAGTAAGATGAGCATGTATAAATTAAAGGTAACCTGTCATGCCTTAGAGGCACACATGGATATAGCATTAGTGCCCATAATTTCCTTGACCTGTTGGCACAGGGTAATGTGGTCAGCATTATGCCTGGCCATCTTTCCTTCCCCAACTCCAGAAGAATCAAGTACCCATTTCTACAGCTTGGTGACTGGGGGGTGCTTCCAGGCAGGTTTCGACCAACCTTCACCATGAGAGACCAGTGCACTAAACACTCCACCTCTCAGACGCCCATGTATAAATGAAGGACATACAAAAATCCAATATTTCATGTATATGTACCCTCCTGCTTTCTGTCATTCTTATTTCTGCCCACTTTCTGCACTCTTTCTATCTTTTTTGTAAAACTGAATCATACAACTCTATCTACTTTATTACTAGAATCAGTTTTACAAAAGTCATCATTTCTCTTATCTCACACAATCTATAAGCCTTGTTTTTTGTCATTTTTCCTAAGTGAGTTATAATTAACACTAGCACACAGCTACAACTAGCAGTGGTCAGTTAATATTCATGCCTGTGCTTTGGATTCTGTACAAAACTACAGTGAAGCTATCAATTCATTTCATTATCATAAATCATTACTTATTCCAATACAGCAATGGAAGACATCAATAAATCTTAGTACAGCTATCTATTTATATGAAATGTTGGAAGCAACAGCTTTGTTTTGCCAAGATTTTTAGAAGAAAAAAGTATGTGCGTAATAAATGCATTTTTAAACAACTGAAAATCTAAACGGACTACCATATGCCTGCTAATTCTACTCCATTACTACTCTATGTCTAAAGTAACTAATTCTAGCGAGCTCTCTCATGAAAAGAATACAAAGAAACTGAAGAAAATACGCATTAAAGCAAATTAAATGCTGAATTACTGTAAATGCTGGTATGCCTAGCTATAAAACAGCTTGAGATACAAAGCATAACTGAGCAAAGTAGTACAGAAATCTAACTGTAGCACCCTTCTGATTGTTTCACAACGGTGGTAGATGTGCAGTAAGTGGGGGGAAAAAAATCTTTCTTTCCCACTGAAGTTAGTACATACACACACACAAACACGCTGACAATCAAAGCCATCCACCTCAATCACACCATTTTTCTATGTCAATGATGCTATTAAACATAACACATAAGATACATAAACATAACACATATAATACAGAAGTACACATATGATAACTGTCACAAGAAAACTGTGACACGAGACTGTATTAGGTGTGCTCCAGAGACTGGTCTTTTTTTTTTTCAGCTGCAAACCAATGAAAAACCTGGTAAAATTCCTACTTTCACATTGAGCTGAAAACCACTTACAATTAAAGTGATACGCTATGACTTCCAAAACAAATAACAAACAAAAAAAATGCACAGAACTATAAATATCCACAATTTCTGGCCACTGAATTACCAAAAATAAATATTTCATTTTTTCTGCTCAATCTATAAAAGAAGCATCTATGCTTCCTCTGTATAAAATGCATGACACTGACACATCTGTCAAGATTATATGTGACAGGTTTTGTGCCAAAATTTCTACAAAGAAAGACAAGGTAACATGTGCAGAAAATTCTAGGTGCTTCTTCAAGACCATCATATACATATACGCCAAATGAAATTAGCTTGGTGCTGGCATAAGAGCAGATATACATAATTCAGATATAATGAAAAAAAAAAACAAAATGTAACAGTGGAAATGTTTTACATGCTGTTAGAAAGCAAACCTGAGCTCCTGCCCACAAGGAAAGAATACTGCTCCTTCTAGACACTCTGTTTATGTTTTGCCTTCCCTCAAGTTTCAAATGCAATAAATCAGTATTTTTTAAACATCAAGTAAACCCGGCATAATGATGTAGCAAATGATTATTTATAAATGCAATAGATTAAGATCATGTTTTTTTAATCTCTCATCTGTTTAGCACCAAATCTCACTTTGACATGGGACATTTGCAACAGCAAAAAAAAAAAAAAAAAAGTTAAAATATAACAAGTTTAAAATGTTTAATGCCTTTAATTCTTGGTTCAGGCTTTCCTTCCATGTCTGTCTAATCTTCCCCTTTAAAATTAAAAAAGAAAACAAAATCAAACTCAGTTTAAACAGGTGGGAGAGTCAAATTTACGCAACTTCTCGTGGAAACATCAGAAATTAGAGGTGATACTCCCTTCTCTGGCTTGCAAATTATAAGTTTTGTGCTTTAATGTTCTAAAATCCCATATTTTAAATCCACGCCGAGTATTGAATGCACTGACTTTTGTGTTACATATGGGAAAATCAACTGCATATGGCAAGGGTGCCATGCAAAAATCTTTGCTTCACTGCCAACTAAGCAGGTATGGAACAATGATAAACCCAACATCTACAAACCTCTAGTAGTCATGACCAAATGGGATGAAAAGGATACCGCAGAAACAGGGAAGAGAAGAACATGTATTAGAATATCAGAACAGAAGGTTCTACAAAACTCTAGAATGGGGACCAAACCTCTTAGAATGTTACCTCTAGAAGTCACTGGCAAACTCAGCTATTAGAATGTCACAAGAATCTACAGATCTGTTGAAATAAGGGCCAGCTCAGAAAAGAACTGTTTCTTTTATAATTTTACAGAGCTCAGAAAGTCAAGACCAGCTTAGAAAAGAATCGCTCCTTCTATCTTAAAAGATTAAAATAGTCAGCAGAGCTCACAAAGTCAGAGACAGATCGGAAAGGAATCATTCTTCTTATCTTATAAATGTTAAAATGATCAACAGGGCTCATGAAGTTAGGATCAACTCAGAAGAGAAGCACTGTTCTTAAAATAATGGACAATTAAAGGAAAAAAAAAATTAATCTGATGGGACATTTCACTGACGATTAGTAAACAGTTCGGGCTATTTAGCTTTTTGTGCCAGATTTCGTATTAACAACACTCCCTTCCACAAAATGCATAATTAAGTTTCCTTTACTTAAAGACTGATTTCAATTGTATCTATTCTTTTCCTAAGTGAGGCTCAGGTCAGGATTGCTTTCTTTGCTCCATCCCCGCAGCTATGTAAGAAAACAGACAAAGAACTGCATAGCATATGTGGTCAGCCTGTGGAGGAGAAAGAAACGTAAAAACATGTGAGTAAAATGGCCTGCAGTAAACGTACTGAGACAATTTGGTAACAACTAACCTGCAACAAGTAAAAATGAAATGAGCTGTAAGTTTTAGTTAACCTGACTTGACTGTGATCAATCCTTGAAAAGTTATTCGAAACAAGTTTATTGCACGGGGAAAAAAATGCTTTGAAATAGAAATGATGAATTATTCTGTTGTACTTAAGTCTCACACATTGTGAGGGAACAAACATCAGAAAGTTGGAATGTGTTATGACTTCTCTGTAGTTTCTCTCATCATTAGGATTTCTATAACAAAAAATGTCTGCACACTGTCTATATTTAATCACAGGTTTTCTACCTTTTTTTAACAAAATATGTGGAAATCTCTCTCACTCATGCTTTCCCTATATTGAAAAAACATTCATCTGAAATTTCATAGTTCACTGGCTTTTTAATTCCTTCTATCATATTATCATTAACAGTTTGTGAGCTATATTCACCAAACGGCTTTTCATATCACAAACTCCCAAACATTGCGTTTGCTTTCAGACGTCTGCAAAAATAGCTTCATGCTGAACTATCATAAATGTTACAGCCTATGTTTAATGCTAAGACAAAACAAAAAAACAAAAACAAAAAGGTGGAAATAAATAAAATTTAATTTCAACATAAATACAATAGAAAGACAAAACAAGTATTAACCATCCAATGGAAGATATCATCAAAATGATAATAAAAATAATGCATCTATGTTAGTCAGTAATGTGTACCCAAATGTAACCTCACAAAAAAATGAAAGTAAACCTTTTATATGAGTTATATGATAGTGAAAATGCTTCAGTTAGGTGGCACTAGAGGGGCAGAAGCTATTAACATTACATGAAGAAGAAAGCAGAATAAGAGACAACGATGTTAATTATGTCTACTGTTAATATCTACAGTATACTAAAATAAGAAAAGCTATTATCATGACCTTTCCCAATAAGTAAAAGGCAAAAATTATTATGTTAAAAAAAAACACATGCTGTTGACAGCTGAAGAAATGTTGAACGTCTTGACAGAATAGTGAGAAACTGTTGGCAATACATGACCTAGCCAGCATAGTTCAATGCTGCTAATAAAGTCATTGTACAAGGACAATGGTCATGAACATTATGAATCAATGTGAATATAACCTATCAGTAAAGCTCTCTATAGCCATGGTATGAAAAAAACTTTAAAATGTCTATATTACCTAGTAATAAGAAGACAGAGTATTAATAATGCCTGCTATAGCTAGTGCTAAAAGCAAAATGCTGTAAGCTGGTATACACATAAAACAGAAAAGCTGCTCTCAAGCAGACAGCAGAACAGACTTGAGGTTGTCAATAACTGAAGAAAAAAGACTTTCTAAAGAGAATGAAGCTATCAGCAACAGCAGATGAATCAGATGAAGAAATCTTTTAGACATATCAAATTAAGACAGTAGAGTTTATGGACACCAGAATGGACTTTAAGTAACATTTTTGTTTTTGAGAATAAAATTTTAAAAGAGAATTGATGGGAAAATCTATCATATAAATATGACATGGCTAACACTGGTAGTAGGGCTAGTTATATTTACAGTAGCTGATGGACAGATAATGAATCAGGCACATATCATTAACAGCTTCATGGAAGCCAGATACATTGTGACAAGGCATCTCTGCTCAGGATTAAAGAGCTGTGAGCATAATGTGACGAGGCCAGACATAAATACTATGCATATAGTACAAGAATAACTGTAAATCATCAAAGAACTGGTGTCATAAGTTGCTATAAATGGAAGGATAGATTAAGGAAGAGTTCAGAGCTCCTTACTGAAGGTGCACGAGCGATAATCCAAATTTAACTCAACCTAACATTCATTTGGTAGATCTATTCCTTATGTTAAACTAATTTCTGCCACCTAATGTTCATTTGGTAGATCTATTCCTTATGTTAAACTAAATTCTGCAAAACTAATTAATAATAACAGTAATCAAGTGAAACCAATTTTCCAGCTGAGCTAAGAACAATTTTTCAACTGAGCTAATCCCAGTAACCTCTGCAGGTGGCATGCTACATATGAAACACCACTGATATAAAAGTACCAATGTCCAGACTACAAAATATTCATACTACAAATTACTGGGAAAAAAAAATGTAAAGGGGATGCCTGAGACTGTAAGAGCTCAGGTTACCCCAAGTGCTGCACACACAGTTAAAATTAGAAATGGTGCAAAAAAGTGACTTATGCTAATGCATCACAATTTCTGTTGATGACTTTAAAAAAAAACTGGATAGTTTTTTTCGAGGTTCATATGACATTTGAACAAAACTATATGAACTTTCTACAAAAGTTTCTATAAATACATTAACATTCTTAATTAGTTTATAATTTCGTCAAAAAGCTCCCTCTCAAAGAGGAAAGATTCCAAGCTTTAAGCATCAGTAAATCCTGCTGTACGTCAGTAACAATAGCCTGAAAGTTTGGTTATATTAGCTTCAATGATCAGTGTAAAGCTTGCTCATGCAAATGGCCTAAGTAAAATTTAATAACTAAGTGCAGCCTGCATCTTATACGTGGAAAAATACATCAGATGGTTCCAAGCTTCTATTATTTCTTGAGGTAAGCTTTAAAGTGCATGCATTCTACAAACTGTATGACACACATGGGACTAACATTGTGCTGTGACAAAATCTAAGCAAAAGCAAACAAGAAATAATATAAATATAAAACACTAAGTGAAACAAAGGTATATATAACAAAAATATATATTCTAGAATCAGCACAGCTTGCATCTATGAAGTTGTTACTACCAGCACAACAGCTTTGAAAATGTGTAGGGGAAGAAGCAAGTTATAAAATAACTGAGTTTTTTTTTTGTTTGAAAAAAAGAACTGTACTTGGGCAAAGAAGTGAAATGATAACAGCAATAATTACTCTCTATAACATCCCCAGCATTTGCCAAGATCACGCTTATCATGCGGTGGAACATAAGTGCAATCTCGTTAGCCTGTTATAGGAACAAATGGGAGCAAAGACTACATTAAACATGAAAAATAAGAAGAACAAAAAGAAAAATCACAACTGCAATGCCTAAAGCTTTAAAAAAAAAAAAAAAGGAAAAGTACATCAAGATGAAAGACACGGAGCTGTAAAACTGCATACAAACAGCACTCTCTTTGGAAAACATACGTGTTATATAAATACTAATCAGAAACACAGCTGAATACAAGTTACGGAAAGTGGGCATGTTAAAAGTAGCGTTTCATTTTGCTGAAAAACAGAACTAATATATTTAGTTCTGCATTAAACAGTGACCTACTCCTTGCTATAACTATCACAAATGTTAAATGGTGATCTACTTCTTGCTGTAACTATCACAAATGATCAATGATCTTTTTATTCGCTGCATTACTGATATAATGAGAAAAAATATTTGAGACTAAAGTGAAAGAAAATACAAGTAATAATCGTTCATAGAGCCAAGCTATATAAAAGCCCACTTTAAAGTCTGGGTGAAGCTTTATTTCATAAAGGTTCCCATCTGAAACCAGTTTACAGACACACTTTTCCTAGCTACATTTTAGGAACTGTCTTGTGATCCTAAGAAACTACTTTTTTTTTTTTTTAAAATGCAATGGCATCTCAAAAACAAAATTTCAAACTGGATTTCATTTTTCTCTGCCACTTATTTTTTTCATATATACCAAGCCATTATGTGGCATTTCTAATTTCTCTTAAATGTCACATATTTCTGATATAATGAGATAAAAAAAAATATATTGCTGGCATTAAAGACCATCCTTTCCATAAGGAGCTGGGGTTATTAAAGGGAAGACACATCAAATGAAGTAGATCCTGGATGGTTGAGGCTGAGGATACAATAATGTCAGTGCGTGATCTAGATGAGGTGCCTAAAGGTGATGACTGGTTAAAGATACAGGACCAACATCAGCTAACAAAGCTTGTAATACAGAAGGGCTGCGGATGTCCAGGCTGGACACAGGGGGCAGTTGAAATTTGGATTCAAGATCTCATTCAGCATCACTGTGGCTCTTCCGACATGGTTATATATATATATAGATGGCTCAGTGACTCAGAACAGCAGAAGTTGTTGAGGTTTTGTTATCTACCACAATGGCAGAGTACTGGCACAAGGTTTAGGAGCCTTTGAGTCACCACATCAAACTTGCAAATGGAAACTGAGGCTGTGCTGGTGGCAACCGAATGGCTAGATTCATGACCCCACTGTGACTGATTCACAGAGTATGCTTTATAAGGTTCAGAAAAAAATGCTCTGAAAAGAATGGGTTCATCTGTTATGTCAATCAACTGTGATGAGCCTAACGTGGCTTTGTTGTCTAGAGCAAGAAAGAGTACATGGCAATGAAGTGGCAGATAGACTTGCAGGATTAAATGGCTGGCTGAGAATGGACAAAGGCTAAAGCTGTACTGGAAAGACTGCAGGAAAACGAAGAACAATGTAGGTGTGAAGAGACTGCTAGGGCTAGGACAAATTAAAGGTGCTGGCGGGAATGTGTGGCAGAAAAACGCATCATAAACAACCAACATTTGATGGGAACTATTAGCAAACATGTTAATAGATGATGCAGGATGCAGCATGCAGCGGAGCAAATATGGGGCTGTCCTTAATGCAATGATGCCAGAGTCTGATTTGGAACCTTCGAATCTTCGAACAATATGTGGCAATGCATTAAATAATTCAGTATTTTTTTGATAACCTACTTGTAAGATCTTTTTTCATTGTTTTTCTAATAATAATTCTTTATCAAGCCTATCCTTTTTTTTTACTGTTGAAATATAACAACTCTCCATCAGATCTGTCCTGTTTTGTTCTACTGTTTTTCCAATAATACCTCTTAATCAGATCTGTACTGTTTTGTTTTACTGTTTTTCTAATAATAATACCTCTCCATCAGATCTGTCATGTTTTGTTTTCCTGTTTTTCTAATAATAATACCTCTTCATCAGATATGTCCTGTTTTATTTTCCTGTTTTTCTAATAATACCTCTTAATCAGATCTGCCCTGTTTTGTTTTACTGTTTTTCTAATAATAATAATACTTCATCAGATCTGTCCTATTTTGTTTTACTGTTTTTCTAATAATAATACCTCTTCATCAGATCTGTCCTGTTTTGTTTTACTGTTTTTCTAATAATAATTCTTCTTCAGCAGGTCTGCCATGTTCTGTATCTGAACAATACAATCTGTGTTTCACAAACACCTAATCACAAAATATGAACACTGGAAGAGCTGCCTCAGTAGACTATAAGGCTGAGTGTAAACAGAGAACATCCAAGACAAAGATTATGGACACAAAGGATGTATAGTCAGCATATATTTTATAGTAGTGAAGAGCAAACTACTTTTGTAAGTCAGGAGCCACAAACTGTTTGTCTACATGCTTAAAACACAAACAAACAAACCAAAAAATCCTGTGGCCTGAATATTTTTAAAACCTGACCACAATCTAGGAAATCATATATCCACACATGAAGGAGACAACTAAGATTTTGTTGGCATAAGTAAAATGTAGTATATGACAGTGTAACTGCTTACCCAAATATAAACTCTATAAATTATAAAGCTAGCTTTCTGGGAAAAAAAAGAGCACTAGGCCCTCTAACTTTACATTCTAAAGGTGTACTATATGTAAAAGGTATATATAAATATTAGCGATGATACCGAGTTTTGGAGGGAGTGGGGTGGTTTGCTGACTGAAACAGAAAGCAAAGAACATTATTATAGTGAAGAAACTTCTGAAGAACAGTTGAAAAACCAGGCAAAGAAACTGTGACTCCTCCTTGTTCCTGTAAAAGTCATGACAGAAATGGCCAAACAAAGGACATTCCCCATAGCTACACAAGATGCTGTACTGCCAATGCACGAACGGAAAACTCATCAATGGTATTTGAAAAAAAAAAAAAAAGGTAATCTATGAATAATTAAATTAGTTTTGTTTCCCAGCAAACTGATAGTTTGCAAATATCTGTTAATTAAATCAGTCCTATTCGAGCACAACTGAATATTCAACAACAGCCCAGAAATGCCTTCATGATTATCTGAAACTGGCAACAAATCTGACCACTTCTATATAAAGGTTGGTACCTGAACACAGCTGAAGTTAGCAACTTGAACACTAAACATTATCCAGCTTTTACGATACACTTGCTTGCCTTATCACTTTTACTAAGCTGACTCTGTCTCTCTAGTTTCTCGTCTTTGCAGCAGAAATTCACACCCTCAACTTATTCATCTTCAAAAGTGATTAGAAACTACTGCATAGAGGTTTACTTAAAAAATAATATGTAAATCAGCATCTAACATATATATACACACATACAAAAAAGGCATGGCTGTGAACACAATGTGCAAAGAGAACTTAAAGGTAATATGATGATACAAGAAGGCAAAATGTCTGATTTCTATCTAAACACACAGGCAAAACAGGACTCACTAAGATATAAAATAGATATATGTTAATGATAAGATTGTTCTAACACACTGCAGTAAAGTTCTACATGAAGATGAAAGGCCACTGAAACACACTTACCATACTGGACTTGAACTTGTGCTGAATTATTTGCTTGGTTTTTGGGTCTGATGATAAAATCAAACATGTGAACATTAACAATATACTGGAAAACTATTACAACTCTTCCATCTAAATAAAAGCATGAAAAATCTTCTCACAAAAACATCTGAGACTTATCCTACTTTTCACCCCCACAAATTTTTTTAAATCTATGAACATATTTTTCTAACTCTAATCTACACTCATCCTGACAAATGTGACCTCCCTTTATTTGCCCCAAGTGATTGATTTATGTCAGTTATAGAAGCTATTTTACCATAAAATAATTATCTGCATATCCTTCCGGTAAACAAAGACAAAATAGTCTCTTAAAAGCAGAGTCTTAAGAACAATATGAAGCAAACTAATGCAGTTAAAAATGCTATTCCTTCTTACATAAAGAAAACATGGCAGGTGAGTGTTGCATTACAAATGAGTGAGACAAAACTACCTGTCATATTGTACACACAGTTACTCAGAACAGCATTGTCTAGGATCTGACTGCATCATAAGCACTTTCCCCTTTAGAATTTAAAGGTACTGTCTCAGCTTATTGTTTCTCATTGGAAAAAAAAAACTGAACTACATCATGCTAGATCTTACAGATGCACCATCGAGCATATTTACATCATTTAGTATAATTATGTGCAAGTTCTAAAATCTTTTCTGACTATTATTTCTTCAGCAAATTTTAATGTGGTTAAAAAAAATTCACATACAAACGTACACATTTTTCAAACTGTACTAAGCAGAGGATATTCAAGTGAAAATCTGTTGCTCTTGATTCATCTTATTAACTTTTCCATTAAAAAAAATTACATTAGGAAGTATTTAAAAATATTTTAAGTCTAATGAATACTTCACAATCACCTTTACACATGATATATAATGGCATCTATAATGCTGGTAACAAATAGTTACATAATACATTATTTCCCTATCTGAAATGTTTTGTCAGATCATTTCCTTACCTAAACCCCCCCGACCCTCCCCACAGGGCCTAATGTTACATAATTCTTCTCATATCTAGCATATCCTGTAACATATCGCACCACATTTATTACATCAAGCACATTTTGTAACACTGCACCACACTTCTTATCTTGCCCATTTTTTTTTTAGCATACTGCATCATACTTCTTCTATCAAGCATATTCTGCAGTATACCACACTACATTTCTTATCTCTTGTTCATTTTGTAACATACTGCATCACACTTCTTCTATCAAGCATATTCTGCAGCATACTACACTACATTTCTTATCTCTTGTTCATTTTGTAACATACTGCATCACACTTCTTCTATCAAGCATATTCTGCAGCATACTACACTACATTTCTTATCTCTTGTTCATTTTGTAACATACTGTGCCACACTTCTTTTATCAAGCATATTCTGTAGCATACTATACTACATTTCTTATCTCTTGTTCATTTTGTAACATACTGTGCCACACTTCTTCTATCAAGCATATTCTGCAGCATACTACACTACATTTCTTATCTCTTGTTCATTTTGTAACATACTGTGTCACACTTCTTCTATCATGCATATTCTGCAGCATACTACACTACATTTCTTATCTCTTGTTCATTTTGTAACATACTATGTCACACTTCTTATATTGCACATTCCACTGCACTTCTTATATTTAATTAAGTACATTTTGTATCACACCACATCTTATATCTAGCACATTCTACCACACCACACTTCAACAAGAGCAGCCTGCAAACACAAGAGCAGCCTGCAAACACCTGATTTCCACTGAAACAATAATAAAACAACATTCAGCCATAGAAACCTCACTAAAATCAAAACGTATAAGATTAAAAGCTGTAACATGCATGAAGAGATGTCACAGTGGCATTAAGTGCTGCTGAACACCTTGTAATTACATCATTTGTAATGCAAACTGACTTATTTACTATTCCAGGCTATTTTTCTATAATATTCACATTCCCATATCACACTTGAATCTTTTGCTGAAATTAATCTCACAGTCTTAGATTGGTTTTAAATTTTACTCCAGACATAGTTAAAAATGCCTTTTTTTCCCCCTTAATGTTGGTCTCTTAAGAAAAATGTATATGATACAATGAGGGTTAGGAGACAATGCACAGAACTGGAAGAAGTTCATTTCTCTACATCTCCACATGTTCTTGTATAACATAACACAAAGATAAGCATTCTTCTGAGTCAGTCACTGTATTTTCATTTCTCATTTTTCCCTTATCTTCACCCATTTTTTATTTGTTAAGTCTTGTCACTCTGGATTTTCTCCTTTCTTGCAATACTGAGTTTCCATGGTACGATAGTATAATAAGAATTTTTTTTTCGGAATCTTTGTGTGTGTCATATAACAAAAATCCACCTATCTCTCCAAAAATGTTATCACTGCTATTATAAAATTCTGTTGCATGTATGGCTTTCTTTTTTCTAGGTCTGTTATTGTCTTAAGCCTCTGTGAATACTATCCCTGTATTAATGTCTATACCTATTCAGTTGCATGTCAAGCTAGAAATAACTGAATTTGCTAACTTTTTCAATCTGTTTCCTGAAATTTCTATTTCTACTTGCCATTTATTTATTGTTCTGTTTGTGTTGTATTCATATTTAGGCTCTATGTGTGACATATCAAGTTTGATTTATCTGTCTATTTTGTGTATTGCTCCTAATAATGTGATATCATCTAGTCTAAGATTACTTAAAATCAACTTGTGAAGTCCTAGACCAGTGATCCTTAACCTGGGGTCCATGATGTCCTCACATGGGGTCTGCAAAGGTTTGAATAAATTTTAACAGCTTTTACTCTTTTACGGTTAAAATAGGAAGACAGAACCCCTTTCAGTTAGATTACATGATGCTACATCATTGTGAATGGTGTGCTATGTCGTGCGCACAGTTCAAAGGCCACTAGTTCTGCTCCCTATAAATTTCTAGTTGTGCCAAGAATGCTCTTGAAAAAACATTCATGTTTAAAGCAGTGATCGCGCATTAACTGGCAATTACTGGTAAAGTACCAAAAATTAAAAAGAGAAAAACTGAAACTTCGGTCACTGGTTACTGTAACTAATTTACACTATCAAAAACCTAGCAAAAAGCAAACAACGAAATTGCTTAGAGGTTAACTGGGCCAGAAGACTGATCATGATGCTCAATTTTTACAGAGAAGAATCAGCCAAGTTTTGACTATGGTTCCACATGTGAGCATTTTGTAAAGATTAAATCTTGCTGGAAATAAGATATGAAAAAAAATTCATATGAACATTTACTTTTCACTGATGTCTGTAAAGTCACATGTACAGGCCAAAAAAACAAGCAATAATCACAGTGTATGTTATGTTGTGTTTTGTCTTGCAGGCCACGAAACCATCAAAACTGCAGATATCTTGATGCTTACACATAAAGAACATGTCACAAAAAGCATCAATTTTTTTTTTTTAAAGTAAGGAGTAGAAGCTTTGAGAAAGCAAGAAAATGGTAAAAAAGACTGCAGATAATTGAAATAATGAAAATGTAGTGATAGTCTCATTTGAAGTTTCTCATATAGCAGAAACCCCCACCCCCAGAAAACTGCATGCAAGAGCTGTAGAACTTTACCAGGTGAAAAAAAATTATGGTTTCTGCATTAATCAAGGATCTTTCCTTAATACCTTTGTCAAATGACAACAGTTAAAAAGTAAATCGACAGCAGCAGCCAATAGCAATGAACAGTTATTAGAAAGACTTCATATGCCCCCATATTTTGCTCTGCAGCTGGATGAAAGCACAGACATAACAAACAAAGAGCCTTACTGTGCTACATTAGAGAACGAGAAAAGTAGTTTTGAATACACATGGTTCATCTCCTCATTGCTACATTTTACAGAAGTATTTAACAGCTTGAACAAGTATATAACAGACATTAACTGTTTGAAATGCATTAGAATCAGCACAAATGGGGCAAAAGCAATGTCTGGAAACGCTTCTGGATCTGTAACTCAGATTAAGAAAATCATACTATTAGTGATTTGGTACCACTGATGCATATGCAGGGAAGCTCAGTTTTCAAGAAGATATCAGAAGTTCTAAAACAAACATTAAATGAATCAGTCTGAATTCTCAATTTTATAAAAAAAAAAAAAAAACCACTGAATTCAGGACTTTTGAGTTGGTTTGCAAAGACATTCTATACTTTTTCTATACTCTAAATTTTGTTGGCTATCACAATGAACAGCTTTGTCTCAAATTTTTTAACTGAGAGGTGAGGTGAGATTATTTGTTATTTAGCAGCAGTTTCAGTTTTCTCATTTGAATCATTTTTCCTGGTTAATAAAATTACCATTTCTGTCAGATATCTTCCACTATTTAAATATAATCAACAAAAATCTTCAATGAGAAAAGTTAGTCTTTCAAGTTGAAGACAATATCATAGCAATAAAGAAAAATTTGATATCACAGTATCACTGCCTATGGAACTGAAACTATGAGACATTTCCAAACCTCACAAATTTTCTTGGTCTCACATATGAAGAGGACACATCAACTATCACATGACATCTGAAAGATCTGCACCATAGTATCAATGTACATTTTTCTGCCTTTAATTCCAGTAAAAACTAGATCAGAGATTGTTTTCAGCCCATGTGAATGAACTAGAGGGGCTCACAGCAGCAAAGGAAGACAAGCTTTTTAGAAATATCCATGGAAGGTGCTCTGGGATTGCAGTTCAAAGAACAACTGTCTTGAAATTTATAGGTTCATCTTTATATGCATACTTTTCAGACCTCTTAAATACTATGAAAGTATTGATACCTTTCATAAAGACAAACTTGTGTGAAAAAAATTGCTCTCTGCTCTTGTTTATTTTAAAAATAAGTATAGGAACTATAGGAAAATGTAGTCAAACTTAGAACACAACTTTTGGCTATTAAGCCTGATATATTAAAGTTTGTAAGTGAAATGTGGAACCAGCTCTCTCATTATTTAACTAACAATTATTATTAGGCCAAGGTTTGGCTTTCAGTATTATCATTTTTTAATCTGAATGGAAAGGGAGACCATGCTAAAGAAAATGTTAGAACTGCTGTCCTCTTTTTCTTCTCAGAACTGGTCATCATACGTGCCATGTAAAAGATTGGTAGTGACATGGCATATCTGTGTCAAACTCTCAATTTTACTTGAAACCCTTCATGGTGTTTTAACTTTATCTAGAACATTTGTTGTTCATGCTACGTCTCTCTGAAAGCTGATTGTCTTCCATGTTGAGTCTGCACTCCTTCAAAATGCTACACTTTGCCAGGTGATGCATGCTATGGAATGTTTCAAATTTAAAGGAAGTGATGAAATGCGCTCTAAAAATGTTACCTTTAAATATTCTCATCTGCAGTTAATGAAAACCTGACCTATACAAGATCTTTCCCTTCCAAATCTGGACTGCTCTTCTTGTCCTGTCAAAATAACTTTTCATTGTTGAAGGAAGCACTTCAATGTTTCCTGGGGTTTTTTGTGGTGGCACAGCCAAAAGATTTACACCTCTCTATATGTCACAGTTTGTTAAGATGCCATTCATGAGGATTATTATTACTCTTCTCTGAGCTTCTGAAACTTCTCATCCTGCACACTTTGTTAAGACATATGGCAGGTCTTCCTGACCCACCCACAGATAACTCTTAAGCAATTTTGCTGTATCTTGGTGTTTTATAATTCTTAATAGGAAGAAAAGCATCCTAATGTTTACTGTCATTTACGTACCAGTTCTCCATTTGTAGATGATGTTAGTGCTTCTTTTTTTACTGTTTATTTTCAAATAGAAGTGTTTCTAGTAGTTCCTCTCAGTTTATTATTTCATAAAATTAATCTTCTGCTTTGTTACATGTGCCTTTTATTGGTCAACTAACAACAAACAGGCTGTATGCTGAAAGAGATACTGAAGAGGAGACTAGAGTACACTACTGGCACATCTGGTGAGTATGGATGATGGTATTTCCTAATCAACTAGCTTCTGTATTACTGAAAATTTTATCTCCCATTCTCATTACAAATGTTTTGTAAATGGCATTTGCCTTCATTTGTGATATCCATTAATTTTTTGTTCATGTCATTTATATCTGTATCTTGTTTAAGTTCTACACTGACTGGCCCCATTTCTGTGAAGGTTTTGTTGACTTCTACACTTATTGTTTCTATTACTACCTTCTAGACTGATTGTAATTGCAAAAGCAGCATTGTCCTTCAAAATCTTGAGAACATATGAAATTCAAAAGTTATAAATACAAAAACCAAGTTAAGATTATTCAATTCTAATGTAATATCTACCCTCATTTATGCATGCGAAAGCTGGAAATCAACTAAAGAAATAGACAAGTAAGACTCTTTTGAAAACAAATGCCTCAGGAAAATACTTGGTATAAAGTGGAATGAATTCAAGAACAACGCAGATAAGACGGATGAGCAAACAACAACCTGTCTCATGGGTGATCAGAAAAAGAAGATGGACATATGTAGGCCATGTGATGAGAAGAAACAATCAGAGAATACCAAAACAAGCTATCAAGTGGAGCACAACAGGCCAAAGAAAATGAAGTCGACCGCATGAAACTCTAAAGAGGACATTGTTAAGAGATGCCAGTTTAGTGGGCATAAAATCCCTTGATGAGGTTGAAAGACTCACCGAGAACAGGAAAACTTGGCAAACAACTATGCAAGCCCTATGTGACATTTAATGACAAAGGAAGGATGTAAGATGTAAGAAGACTGATTGTCCCATTTCTATTTAAGTGTCTGGATGGATTCTTGCCTGTATGAAAACATCTAAGCTGTCTGTCTGGTTTAAATGAAAGTTTTGTTTAGTTCTTCAATAAGCTCATCAATGCTTTCTGGAGAAATCCCAATTTCAGCACATAATATCTGCTAAATTTCCAGTGCAAAATCTCTTTCAAACTACAGACCCTTTCATTTCTGTAAATTCAAGGGTTTTTCATAATTAAATAACTTTGCCCATTCCAATAAGCTGTTACAGTTATATTTGTTACGACTGATCCCACAACATACAAGACTGCGCAAGGATCAACCAAACACCAAGAGATTGTAGTCTAATGTAAGGGAAAGATATTCATCCAAGTAGACTTTTAGAAAGGCAAAATAATCCATTAAAGAACAAGAAATCAGGTGGAACCAGGCGGGGAAAAGACAGGAGAGTTGTGTAGAAAAATAGCCTCAACAGTTCTACACACAGGGATATACAAACTGTTCAACAGTTCTACACACAGGGATATACAAACTGTTCCGCTTCTTGGGTAATCAAACATTTCTACACCCTGGAGCAGATAAAACAAGTCAGTTTACAGAGTTATCATTAAAATCTCAGAACAGTAACTGACGATGACCCGTAAGCCTTAACATATGCTGAAGTCCAGACATAGCACTTCACAAACTCTCAAAACTTGTCTGCCACTTGTAAATGAGTGATGAACAAATATCGACCTTAGCAGAAATTTCATGCCGACTAAACTTTCGCCACATTAACCACAAAAAAAAAAATTATCTATAAATCCTGATGCTAAATAACACAAAAAATGATCTGGTTAATATTATATTACTGGACATTAAAAAAGAAGAAACTATGAAACTGTTTATAAAAATCATTTTCTACTGAAAATCATATTCTATTCAATAAATACTACTTGCCACAATCAGAACAAAACATTTATGATGATGACATACTTCTGCTGTATAGTTCACTACAAATTTGTACTTTGTATTAATCAAAAGTTAGAAAAGATATACTGATTTTTATTAAATTTACTCAAAGCAATATTTATCAACTACAAGGGAAGAGAGGTGGATTGTATGCTGATCATTGTTTGCCTTATAATCAAAATAAGAAAGGATTCCTGTTCATATCACATTACTGAAATTTATGGTAGTAACTTTATCATAAGTGTACATATGCATGGCTCACAGTTAACTAATTCTTTGCTCAACATAAAAAGCAATGGAGCAAATAAAAGAAAAACATTCACATTTACCTACTAATTTTTGGGGAGGGTTAAAGCATGAAACATAAAATTATACAAACATTCATAAATAAATCTGAACTTAACATAGAAAAAAAAATTATAATATGTAAGAGTAAGAATCCAGGCACCTGTTCTGTTATTCAAAATATGAAAACAAAACATGAATTGGTATTCATAAAAATAAAAATTTAAAAGGAGAAACAAATGGAAACAAAATGCAACACTCTTACCAAACTCTTCTAGAACAAATATTCCACCCTTCTGTGTGAAACATTTCCGGATGCTTGCTAGCTCAATAAACAACTGAAAGAAAAACCATTGTACGAACATAACAGAACAGAACAGAAGGAAATGTAAACACTGCTGCTAAAGACAACAGAAATAACAATCTAAGTACACAGGGAAAAGAAATGTATATATACAGAAAAAAGAGCTGCTCATGAAGATGGAGGTTTGTAGGATCTGAAGCTGTGCTTTCTGGGATACTATAAGATGGACAGAAGGTTGGAAGAAGTCAGAGTAAGAAAACAACTAAAACCACCTGTGGGAAAAGACGGTCCTGACTCATGTGGTAAATTAAGAACCACACTTCAAGACTTTCCTTTCACTAAACATTCTAAATGTTCAGCTATAATACTCAGTAATATCAAACATGTAACAGTGAAGGCTAAACTAAAGTTTGTTTCGCCGAAAAAAAAATGCCATAAATGTTTTTTTCCCCACATTTTAAAATTTACTATAAATTTACTACACGGCAAAACCATACTGTCAAACGATACATGTTTTATTCAAATAGCAAATATTCTGTTTCTAAATTAACAAGATTAGCCTTACGTCCAAGTCGTCCGCCGTCATGTATGATCAGATGATGCTTAGAGAGTTCCAAAATTGTTTCATGCTAAACAGATCACCACAAATTTAACCCAAAAAAAAACCTCATTCATGCAATATCTGCAATCTTGTATCCAGTTATCTTACTGAAATCTGAGGTAGAGTTTTGAAGGAACTTCTTTAGCATCATTTGACCAAGAGAACAGACATACACAAAAAAAAAATGTACATGTATATAAATATCCACTGGGAGAATAAAAATATTATGCATTAGGTTTCTCACAAGTGGCTACAAGTTTCACTAGACAACAAAAAAGACAACCAAACTGTAAGCTCAGATAGCAAAAATTTTACTATTTGCCATAGGGATGCAGACTTTAGGATTGGTTACTGTTTATTTCAGTTGAAATGATTTATGCTGAACTTATGTACAAATAAAAACAGTAATTTTACATGCTAAAATGTGTGTGTGAAACTATATAAATACCTTATAAGTGTTCATAAGTTTTCATTTCATTTATTTACATCAGATCCATCTATACTGATGATTCATACATCATTATTTCAATATGCTGATGCTGGTTTTCTCAGTACATAAATATCTTGGAAAACGTTCCATATTAAATGAAGAAACTGGACGAATTCAACTGAGTATTTTGTAAAAAAAAAAATCTATAACTTTTAACCTAGGTTTAATAATATGCACTATGATATTAAAGAATACTGATGGATAAAATTTTCAAATTTTATACTCGTATGTGAAATCATTTGTGCAGTAAGAGATATCTGAGCTTCAGTGTGACACAAGAAAACAGGTAACTGTAGGCTCTTCATCAGTGATTCTCAACTGGGAAACAGATGGTTCCCCAGGGAGGAAGTTCAAGTCTCAGGGAAGGAATTTTTTTGCCAAAGGAGAATGTATAATGGTGAAAATCCTTTCTGGATGAATATTTAATATATACAGCGGGAGAACTTTGGAAAGCTTGGGTTGAAATGTGAGGACTGAGACCTGTGACATTGAGAACCACTGTTCTATACAGATATTTTCAGATATAAAATTTTCATAACATGTGCTAAATTCATGATCAGTGACTAGTATAGGTAGTTAACTTAAGTCATCATCAAAATTTACATTACATCTCAACAAAGCTGATCTGTCACCTGTCAGTTTCAAGATTCAACTTCTTCACACACTAAATTTCATGCCTAAATTAACACAAATCTTTCTTCTTTAATAGAAGTTATTATATTTTTGTAAAAGGTACTGAATAAATTTAAATTGAAAAAGCCTGTGTAATTTATATTTTAGAGAATATTCTAAGTATGTTTACATAATAATAAACACAGACAAATATTTTTAATTCATTTCTTTTTTAAATTAAACTTTGAAATATTGGACTTTCTGTTCTCTTTCTGGAAGAAATCTTAAAGAGTTTTTTTTTTCTTCATCATCAGTTTTACTATTTTCTTTTGTAAAATGGACATAAATTTGCAGATATTACTCATATACACTACTCAATTACCTAATTCAGTTTCTGCTGCACTTAATTGTCTGTACATCTGCCATAAACGGCAAAGAAAAGATCAAAAGACTTTCTCTATCTACACCATTCAAAGCAAACTATAATTAAAAGAAAAATTTTAGTACACTTTTTCTACTATGAAAATAACATGTCATAAACTGATTGTTCATCTATACATTCACTGAACCAACCACTAAGGGATGTTATAAACAGGAACAAGCTACTCTTTCTACACAAATGTTACTGATTATGCACACTAAGTTTTCAGATATATCTCTGTGCTTTGCATATCAAAATGGGACGGAACTTTTTACCTCCATTTCCTGAAAGCCATGGCAGGAAGGTAATGCAAAAGTTGAGAGAGAAAGACGGGATATGTCAAATGAGAGAGGGAGTAAACTTGGAAATGAAGTAAACAAACATCAAACTTTTCAGAAAGAAATAAAAAATTTCTTTATTTTATCATTGTTTCACTTGCTAGCAGTAACAGATGCTTTAAAAAAATGGCTATATAATAACTATGTCTGTTAATTAATTACTGTACTATGCAACCTGCTGACGAGTATTAAACCTCAGATATAAAAACAAGGTATTAGTCCATTTCATTAAAAACTTGGGTGTTCAGAAATGTACTTTGTTAAAAACTTACATAACAAAATGTGCTTCATTAAAAACTTTTTTCCCCAAGTTAGATTCAAGAGAAAAAAAAATTTATTTTAACTGTAAATAAAACTACTATAGCTCATTTTCAAAAAAAAAAAAAACTAAAAGAAGAACTGATATGTCCGTCTACTGTCAAAGAAAGCAATATACGAAAGAGAATTGTGAAAGGAAAAAAAAAAAAAAAAGTCAAAGAACTCTGCTCGCTGTTTTCAAACAAAAAAGTTCAAAAGATATCTGCTCGCTGTTTTGCTATGCGCTTAAGGGAAAACGCAAAAGACATTTGTGCCTTTTAATATCCTCAATAACACACAAAGTGCTGGTATTAATGAGTAAACTAAGGATAAGACTGAACTTCACAGTGCAAAAACTAACAATCAAATAACTCACTCACTCAGGCACAATCACAAGCACAGAACATAATCACATTAGTTAAAAGCATTCAAGAAATAAGGGGGGGTGTGTGTGTGTGTGGATTGATTAAAATAAAAGGTGGGGAGAAATGAAGAAGAGAAAAAAAACAACCAATAACCTACTCATATTTTGATCTCTGGTTCAGAAGTAACTAAGTATCTTATTGGAAATGGTTAACAATGCCTTGCTACTGTCCATCATTAGTAAAGTAACATTCTGAGTGCGCCTGTTTAATCTTTTGATTAATTGTAATGAATCCAAGTTGAACAGAGAAAATGAAAAAAAAAACATGCAAAAGAAATATATGCTTTAAAATTGTTTTTATAATAAAATAAAGAACAAGCTTCAATTTTTCCACAACAAAATGTAGAAAATAACACTGCATGAAATAAAAATTATTTTTTAGAACGCTTACAAATTTTCTATCATAATTATCGTAAGATCATTTATAGACAATATTTACTAAAATGTCAACACTCTGAAGGACTGATTCTATAATTAACATCTGAGAAGCTTTTAACAGAAAGAACAACAAATATAATGTAGGTAAATGCTAAGAAAATTGTTAACAGCAAAAAGGACATGACAGAATCACCTATCCATGAAAGAAAAGTTCTGTGGAGGCGCCATGCTTGAAAAGATTGTGCATTAACTTCTCTTAACAAAACTGTGTCATTTATGGATGTTAAAAAAACACACATAGAGGTTAAAAACTGCATTCATACTACATTCAAGTAATATCCTACATGTTTTTTTTAGAAAATGACACCATCACAGCTTAATAATAGAAAAACAATAGAGGCAACAACAAAAAAATCTGCTACCCTTGATCATCAATGAACATGGGAAGTTTTGTGAGGCCATGTTAAGTGCAGCACCTGTCACAATACAATGGAGGGACAAGAGACAGTGTGTTGTGGAAAATGTCAGACTAGGATGTGTATGATGAGATGTTACTTAATGATATAAATTAAGTCAAATTATTCATAAGTTCATATTAAAGCACAAAGACAACCAAACATTCTAAAATATTGCTCCTCAGTTTTTTAATACTAGCATCACTGACGCACATTTAGATCTACCTTACATGTATGTGTGACTCTAAATTACTGCACGTTTTTTTATGTCTTCTGTGTAAATTTTGTTCATGTACATGTGCAGAAACATATTCAAAATGATTGCTACTGATAAAACTACAGAATTAATACCTTCTAGATATGAAATAAATCCTTTTGTTAGATTCACTAGCTCTTAGCAGCATTAAACTGCCTCAGATGTACAAATTTATCATTCCTGTAACAATGCTAGGGCATATTTCAGAATACAAACCTTGCTGTTATAGCTACATTCTGTAAGCTGCATCTATTTCATTCTTATCCTGTCTACAATGTTACTAGTTATATCTCACATGCACTAACTCCATCACTATAGCTAAATGACTAGTATGTGTGATAATGACCCATCATCATCAGCAGGCCAGGTATTATGAAACAAACCTTACAAACCCAACTTTCAACATGCCTCATCTTGTGTATGCACAGACCTTAATGCTTCAACAAAATCATTAGGATGTGTCACACACAAATCTGGCACCTAGAGCATTGTCACAAGATGTGTTATCTTGTCTTATGTATAAAAAATCTTACCACCTCAGCAACATTGCTAGGATATGTCTCACACAAACCTGACATCATCAGCAGACCTTACCTCATAAGACAAGCCTCACTACTTCAGAAACATCACTGGGCTGAGTCTCAGACGCTCAAACCTCCAGCATTATCAGTAGACACTGTCTTATACCTCTTCAGTAACATCATCAGATGTGTTGCACATATACAAACCTCATCATGTAGCTGTGTCTCACATATATAAAATCTTACCTCTTCAGCCACATCTCTATTACATCACTTCAGCAACATCAGCAGCCCATGTCTCATTAACACAAACCTCACTAACTCAGGGAATCTGAGTGATATAGTGTTCATTCCTAATACAAAAGTCAGTGCCAGTGGCACTCCAGTCAGCCCAGCCATCAAAATGTATATCTAGCTCTTGGAGCTGGGGAAGGAAAGGCAGTCAAGCATGGTGCCAACCACATCACTCTCCAGTGCATCATCAAGTTAAGGAAAATATGTGCAGTAACACAATATCCCAAAGTGCCTCTATGGCACAATTGGACCACATCTCATTAACTCAGCAGAATCACAAGATCTGCTACACTGCCATAAAACTATCATCATCATCAGGCGTTTATGCTAATACATCCCCATATATCTCTTCACTAGGAAAGAGATATACTCTGACTTTATGCAGAGTGTCTTAATGATCTGCAGAATCAAACTATTTAATATAATCTTCCACATAATTCCATAACTTTTTTTTTTTTGCATATGGTAATACTATATTTAACATAACATCTCCTTAGTCTTCCAAGACTGTTAATCATTCATTTTTATCCTATATCAGCTAAGAAAATAAAACTCTAGAGACTGAAAGAACAGAGCAATGAGAGGAATATTTGTGTCTGGCTGGTTAAACTAAACAAATGACTGCTGAAACTAATCCTTGAACATCGAGCATACAAGAAAAACTGTAGGTAATCAAAGCCACCATGATCTTAACGGAATGTTAACTATTACCGTTTACACTTTGGAAATGAATTTTTTTTTAAATAAAAAAAAAAAACAGTAAGGGATGAAAATTACAAATGAAAATGTTAAGTTTATATTGACGATTAAACCTTTCCAATAGAAATGATTTGGCCTGAAATGTATTCAACATAGTTTTAATGTCTTTGTCAAACTCGAACTTAATATTCAATATTCAATCATTAAGAATCTTATTAGTGCTGTAAAAAAAAAAAAAAGTTATCCGAGGAAATTAATTGGTTACGTGACACAGCACATGACATGTACACGAGACTGCACAATGGCACCAGAAGCTGTCACAAATGCAACCATTCATACAAAAAAAAATTAATAAATAAAACAAAAAAACATAAAACTGTTCACAGACAAGAGATGTTAAAATAGTATGTAAGAAAATATCACAACCATATTTTGAAGTAAAAAAAAAATCATTTGACACAGCGAGCAGGAGGTACCAACACCAGACAGAAAGATAAAGAGAGAAAAAGGGGGAAATACAAAGAATTCAGTCCAGTCCAATATTTACAAGTTTGTTTTGTTCTTTTTTTTCTTTAAATCCTATTATTGCCTAATTCTAACAAACATAATCTATATTTATTTGTATCATTCACCTTAAGCACATTACATAACTGGTTTTTTAAAAACTTTCTACTAAATGTAAAGAAAAAAAAGAAAAACTGACTTTCTGTTCTTATACTTTTACTTCATTGTAAAAATCCTGGCTTATGCAGAGATCATGATAATCAAAGACATGAAAATATGATGATGAAACTGAATGGACATAAAATAAGTGTAACATGTGACAAATCAAATACAGAAGAGTCTTTGAGAGCATAAATGACAGCAAGAATAGTCATAAAGATGCAATTAGAAACAACAATTACAGTTTTATTTATTTTTCTAATTGAAACATAAGATGCATGAGATGCAAAAAATATTATACAAACTTAAACGATAATGGTCATTACTTGTTACTTTTACTTTAACATTAATTATATAAGGTACAGGTGGTCTGGTTAGCTGAGTGGTTAGGTGTTTGGTTTATTAATCCAGTGGTACCGAGTTCAGTCCCAGCAGTGGGGTTTTTTCCTGGTACACATACCAGAAAAAGCCACAGGGCTCATCCAGCCTCTAAAAATTGGTACCAGAGAAATCTTGGAAGATAAAGCAGCCAGGTGTGATACTGATCACATCACACTTTCATGTGCTGAAGGTCATGGAAAATACAGGCCCAACACCGTATCCCCAGTATGCCTTAAAGGCACGGAAATGGGAATTTGAAGAATAATAGTAAGAAGAAGATATAAGGTACTATCTTTTTATATTAAAAAATAATTAAATTACAGACAAATAACAAAATTCTGTTGTGCCTTATGTACTCAATGCTATGACTAAACATTATAAGATACATGTCTTGCGTCAAAAGGAACAAACTCACCTTGCTATTCTGCAAGAGGAGACCAATTCCTTCCATACAAACTTGAAGGAGGCCGCCTTCTTTTGTCTTTAGATCCTGAACAGGAAATTCACCACCCAGTTCTGGTCCTGAACAAAAGTTGAGCATTATATGATGTTCACATTTTTAAGCTGCAGCTTTAAAACTTCAGCAATCTGACTTTTCTTCTGGAGGCAAAAATGCAGTACTTATGCTGAATGAGACAGCAGTCAATGACCCATAGATGACTTCTTGCTTCAGGACTGGCGAAACATAGCCAACCAAGACCTTGTTCTACCTCCCATGGTGCTCTTGGAAACAAACAGTAGTCAAGTGAATAGTGATCACAATGGGAAGGCAAACTTTATCCTAAATTTACATTAAGCTGTAGTTGGATATGTCACGTCTTGCAAGGCACATAACAGCAACACAAAGAAAACAGAAATCTCTTAAGGGTAAATGCTGAAGACAATGAATAAGAATTTTCCTTCCGCTGCATCTCCAAAACAAACATCTATCTTTGATGCGTAAGATAAGGAAAAAAACACGATACTTTCTCTACGAACATTATTACTACATCCATATTTCATATTCACTATCTTTAAGCTGCACTGCTCAAGTAACACAAAATAAAACTTTCAAGATGACTATACCATAAAGCATAACTAAACCTACTTACCAAATGATGCTCAACTTAAAAAAAAAAAGAAAAAAATAATTTAAAAAAAAAAAAAATGTAAGTGAAAATCAAACCTGGCAATCGTCCTGTGCTCCTGCTTGCCGCCTTTTCCATTGCTTCTTTGACTGAGAAGTACAGTTCTCGACACTGAAAGAGATCATTTACATAGCCACGTGCTGCACAGCCATAATGAAAACTAACAACAAGAACAAAATACCCAGAATGAATTGGACTAAAAATAAGTAAATTAATCCTTTTATAAGGATTTGTGCAGTTCAGTTTATAAACTTAGCAAAATGTTTCTGGTTTAACTGTTTCCATTTGCGCCACCCCTGAAAGGCGTGTTCCAGTATATGCTGCCCCCAACAACCCAGCCCTATAAGTTTTCAGACTTTATTTCGTTGAAAACACAATGTAAATTTTCATTTAACCAGTCAGAGCTCTTCTGAATCCAAAGTTAAACTAGTGTTTAAGCACACCTGATAAAGGGAGCCATGTTGGATATCACGATAGGAGTGTAAAATGCAAGCTATTTCAAGATCAAGTGGTAGAATGGTCACACCGACCAACTAGATCTATCTTACTATATGTGTTTCTTGTAGCTGTAGACCTGTTAGATTTATTGGATGTCAAAAAAATCCATAAATATTGATTTTTCTGTGTTGAAATTTGAATGACTACGTATTCTATATTGGTAAAAAAAAAAGGTAAAGGTAACCCTCTCATGCCTTAGAGGCACATAGGGATATGGTGTTAGTGCCCATACTTTCCTTGACCTGTCAGCACACTAGAGGGTGATATGGTCAGTATCACGCCTGGCTGTCTCTCCTACCCCAACTCCAGAAGAAATCGGGTACCCATTTCTACAGCAGGGTGACTGGGGTGCCTCTGGCCGGATTCGAACCCCCGACCTTCGTCATGAGAGACCAGTGCACTAACCACTTCGCCACTCGACACCTATTCTATATTGGATTATGACACAATTAAGGTAAGTATAAAGAAGATTTTATTACTCAGCCCTAAAATTTTCTTTGCGCCAAAAAATCGTTCCATTGTTTCACACCAGCTGTGTTTTTTTTTCTTTTTTTTTTAATGACAAATAACTTCATTTATGGAATCTTCGTTCATTTCCACTTATTTTAATGTGTGATACACAAGTGATGATCATGGAATTAATTTGGTACAATAACTTTTACCCAAGGACCCCCTTCCACAAAATGTCTGCGTCATAGGGAACATAAGGAACATTTCTGGACATAACGCGGGTGGAAAAAGTTAGATCTATCATTTGCCTGGTGGGACTTTTTTAAAAAAAATTTCAGGGGCTTGTGACTGCCATGGTGCTGTCGTGCTCTCTAATGGGGTCTTGGGAAGAGAGATCATATACCTACATTTCTCTGATGACTGACAAGAGCTTATGTGCACATACTGCATTTGATAAAATATTAGGTAGTGAAAGCCAAGAATTAACAGCCACAGCTCATGCTGAAAAGTTATGAGCTGGATCAAGAAGGGAATGAAGTAGAACCATGAAATTTGCATGTTATTCCATATATTTGCTCTGAAATTCAACACATTTGGCACATCATTTCTCAAGCTTCCTCAACCCTACCAAAAATGTAAAAAAAAACTGATATCTGATCACTGAAACATGGCTCTGTTGCTGCTATTACTGTCATATCATTAAGAAATTTCCTCCCTTTCAAACATTAAAGAAACAGGAAACAGTCAGATGGAGCTAGATCTGATAAGTAGGGCAGATGATATAGGCTCAAACTCCAAATTCTTCAAAACATCCAAAATTTTGTGAGCCCTGTGAGTGAATGTCTTATGAGCCTTATGAGCAAGGAAATTGTCCTGCAAAAAAAGAAAATGCCCCTCCTTAGTTTCTCCTCACATTTTTGTTTCCTCGCACTTCATCCTTTAATCAGCATAGCAAGCAAGTAAAATTCTGTGTTACCTGCCTGCCCCTTTGGAAGATCAAAATATCTCCTTTATCCTGAAAAACAATGGCCATTACCTTTTCTGCTAACTTTTGGGTCTTGGATTTCTTTGGCCATGGACAGCTCAAGCACTGCCAGTTCAAGGACTGTTGCTTGGTCTCAGAATCATACTAGTGTAACCATGTTTCATCAACACTGATAAGTCACTCTAAAAAAAGTTATCACTAGACCACTCGGAATGCTGCAAAATCAACTTGGAGGTGTCCACTCGATTTTGTTTTACATCAGCAAACATTTTGGCACCTACCTGACCGACAGTTTCTGTATACCCAAATGCTCAAGAATTATCAACCCAACATGTTCCCTCTCTCTAGTCTCAGCACCTGTTTTAGCCAAAATTCATCAATCTTCCAAAATCAGGTTGCAAACATCATCAACAACTTCTGAAGTTAACACTGCTGACTTCCAGATCTTGAAACCTCTAAAGTGACAGTTAGCACACCTAAGGGTAGTGTGATATGCATGTGTGTGTGTGAGACAACCAATCAAGACCCTGAACTCACTTTCCTATGATATGAGACTCTGTCACAGATCTGAATCTTTTCACCTATCATTATGATATATAGCTAATGAACAATTTCTTAACCTTTCAACCAAATCTTCATACTTTGTCTGTTTGACCATTTCCTCCTTTGAAAATAAATTTTGTTTGTTCATTTAAGTTACATGGCATACTTCATGTGTCACAGAAAAAAAAAAGCAATGATCTCATTTCTCACCTTCTTAGTATAGAACTGATTCAGCTGCACTTTGTCCTGGTTCTTCCTCCACAAACACAACACTCGAGTCTTAGGACAGTAGGTCATGTTCACCAGCTTTTCAAACCACCAACGGTCATGGATGGCACCTGTCACACTGCGCAGCAACAAGCAATCATCACAGACCTGAAGTGGAACAAATTCCCAGACCCCAGATTATATTTGTGAAACACATGAATGTTTTGTTATTACAGTTTGATACTTTAGATATTTGGCAAAAGCAAAATAGAAACTGAAAAAATCTTTAAAACTACTTTTAGTAGTATTTTTTTTTTTTTTGCTTCTTTATTTTCTGCCAACCGCTGTGACTCAGGTAAAGCTCATATTCATGAAACTGAAGAGGACATGATATCCTAAAATTCCTTTTTTATATTCAACAACAGCAGTGTGCCATGTAATCCAATGTGCCTTGTCATGCAAGCAAAAATCCTCCACTTTCAGAAACAATTTTCCTAAACACAGAACGCCATTTTAAAAATTATAACTTCTACAGTATTATCAGTCATAATCCATATTAATGCTCTCAAAATGTAAAAGAAAAAAAAAAAAGACGAAACCAGAGAACTACCTCCATAAACAACATGTCTCCAGTGTTGTCTGTTCCCCAGTGCACAGTGAAGGATTGTTTCTGCATTCTCCTGCTGCACATCGGTTTTAAGTCGATGTCATTTCCATACTGAGGAGAGGACACGCAGAGATACACAGCAAATAAATCAAAGGATGTAATGTTCATACAGAATTATATAAAAGTCATCACTTACAATACTGAAGACTCTCATTCACAATAAGTATACATAAAAGCTTTGTTCAGCCATGATTATGAGATTTACTGTGTACGAAGGAACAAGTACACTATACTGAATAGTCAGGACATACTTATCTTTGACAGCATATTGTATTCTTTTTCTACCTAATGTCAGTGAAAAGTGTCTCCCTTCTAATGTTAACCTATTACAGAATTGCAAATAATCAATTTCTAGCTATGGTATTCTACAATCAATGTAGCTAGTTGTTTTAACCTCTTTAAGGTTTTTTTTAAAAATTGCATCACTCATCCCTTGGCTAATTATTAAAAAAAAAAAAAAACAAGTAGAGTACCCAACAGTTATAAAGATGAAGTAAAGATTTATTATGCAGAAATAAAAATAACATTTCTTGACACACGCTGGTGATGGTGGTGAAAGTGATGATGATATGAAGACAAGAGTAAAAGTGGTTACATATGATAATGATTATGTTGGTAGTTATGACAATTATGATGGTGATGACGATTATGGTGATGATAAGGATTGTGTTGTGATGGTGGTGGTAAAGATGGTACTTTGATGATAGTGGTGGTGGTGTTGACGATAGTGGTGGTGGTTGTAACAGTATTTACCATGCTGTTTAGATGAGACCATTTTAAATCGATATGTTTTGCTGATCAGAAATATTAAACATTATTGTAGAGTCACGTATGTATAAGTCCCTTAGATCTGAACTAAATGCACTATTTCCCTTGTATAGTTCACGTAGTTCAGCATGTGATTTAGCCCGTCCATTTCTGTAACGGCAGACAAAATTGTAATCACTTAATGTTATTTTGCATGGGATTCCGAGAGAAAAGCTTCTTGGCTCTAGTAATTTCTAGCAGGTAGTGGAATTTCTCGTGATTATTATGAGTTTTCTTAGGGAAAGTTTCTTAAGTGTCAATGATTGGAATTTCTGTGTTGACTTAACAGTCTAAATTTAGTTTTAGAATTTTAATTGTTTGTTTAGGAATGAAAGTCTAGGATACAAAAGTTCAGGGCATGAGTTATGAATCTCGCGTTTTGGTGAAACTCAGAACAGTTATCTTTTTGCGTGAATGTGAATTGCACGGAGTGAAATTTCTGGAAGGATGGTGAAGTAAATGCGGGTTATATAAAAGAACTCTGAGTTTATTAAGGATTATTATGATGATTGTATTTGGAGTATGAGGAATGTGTGATAGAGGCAAGTCAGTAGTAGTTTTGTAGTGAATTCAGTCTCATGTCCTAGTGAAGTGTAGTAGCGCTTGTGTTGTTCTTTTTAGGACAAGGTTTTCCTTGCAGCAGTATGATAGGAATTATGTTGTAGTGTCCTTGCTAGGACCAGAGTGTACTGTTTGTGTTTTCTTATTCTGGAAGATGAAGTGTTATTCTGGAAGTTGTTATTCACTCCAGACATTAGTAAGTACTGCGTTTTTGTAACTGCTTGCTGGTAGAATGTTTCTTCCTTATGGCACGGACTGCGTGCCTGGGAAGTTTTTCATGTTACACTTTTTGTTATTTCTGTATGACCGCAGTTTTTCCTACTATCGTCATATCCATCTTCCGCATCAATAAACTGGTTGTCTATTGAATATGAACTACTCTCTTGACTGTTCCTACATTTGAGTTACTGTTGCGTTGTAAGTTTGAAATATGGAGTCCAGATGTTCTGTTGTTGTCCAGTGGAAGAAGGAGTGTGCCTGGGTGTATTGTTCTCTGAGTGTATCACAGAACACAAATCGTAGTCTCTCAGATCAATCTGTCTAATCGGATCCTGAGAGAGAGTAACTAACTTTTATCCATAGTTGTTCTTCTGGACCTTTACAGTCAACAGATACATCTTTTCTAGTGCCATATGGGCACTTTAGTATTCAGTAAATCACAGAGAAACGGAACACGCCTTTATGGTGTTGACAATTAAAGTAGTGGTGATAATGATTACTTGAGAGTGATGACAGTAATTATCACCGTAAGGATGGTGGTGGTGATAATGATGGTGGTGGTAGTGACGATCAGATGATCATGTTCAAAACACTAGATTTTTTGTGACAAACTCTAAAAATACAACAATTACAGAGATAGTTTAAAGACTTATTACACCAGAAATAAAAATAGCATTTTTTGATGCAGGCTCATGATGATAGTAAAGGTGGTTAGCAATGATGATGGTATGATGATCATATCTAAATCAATAGATTTTGAGGGTTTTTTTGTGATAAACTCCTCACAGTAATGTCATATTTTCTTTTGAATCTGAATGCCAGCCTGGAATGCCATTCTTAGATCACACAAATTCTGGCGGTGTCGATGCTTTCAGAATAATCATCATTATTATAAACATCACTCTCACCTGAGGAATCTAAACTGTATGCTGTCCATATAATCAGAAACATTGGTACTATCATGTCTCATGCCCTCATCTTCTCAAAATACACATGTTTACTGCAATCAGTCATTATTCTCAATGTGTATGGCATAACACAACAATGTAGCTATATTTAGCTTGACTCGCTTTGTTGAATTTGCTTTTGCAACAGCCTTCAATGATTTCTAAAAACTAAGTCAGCCACTGTTTACAACGGAGTGAGAAAACTCAGGGATAATGCTAGACAAATGCATGCAAGATAAATAGAACTCGAATTTAACACTAAAGGAGTTAAAGTGCTTGGATCTTTCTCTCACAGAATGATAATACTGGTCATGGAAATATCTTTTTTTATTTTCACCCACTTCCACCTGAACTTACCAAATGTTGAATATTATCCAAAAGATTGTTGATATCTTGACTCTGCACAAGTCCAATATGAGACTTGCCCAGAAGACGGCGAACCTTTTTCTTGATTTCATTTTTGGGAACCCTCATCATCACCATGAATGCTGTTTGGTTATACAACATGACAGACAGAAGCTTGTCTTCATCATATTCCAGCCGTTTTTTTTCTGGTTCCCCCAAGGAATTATATCTAACAGAAGAGAATACACAAACATTTGTTCAAGTTTTTAATCTTTTCTTATAAATTAGTAATATTTTTATTATATAATATATTAGTAATATTTTTATTATATAATATATATATTATATTTTTTTTATATATTTAAAAATTTTTTTATCCTGAGCAGGATTTTTTCCAACCAATATGGCCCTGAGGTCGACCCAGCCTCGTAAAATGGTTACCACAGAAAATCTTGGAAGGAAAGGCAGCGAGGAAAGGAAGTGGCCACCCTACCTCATACACTGATGGCCCAGCATAATGAGGTCTCTAATGCTTCATCCCCGACAGCATTTGCTATGGGACTATCTATCTAATATTTTTAACTTTACAAATACAGTCTACTAAGAAATAACAACTGAATTACCTTTCCATCATTTCTGATGGTCTCTGATCCATTCCTATTATATCCCTCTCCTGTGCTACAGCATCCAAGAACATATCTTCCCAAAACTGCATGTGGTCCCACACACGAGATCTGTCTTTTCCAACAAGTCCTTCAAACAAATAGGTCCTGCTCTGGGCACTCTCTGCAGTTAAGCCAACAGTTCCTGTGTGAACAAGTTTTCCTTCATGGTAGCGGTAACCAGAACTGTAAGCACTCTTAGTGCTCCAAATACTGGAAGAGCGACTCCGGCGACCATGCATGCTCCCAGGCTAGAGAACAAATGTATTTAAAGCTCATCTTACAAGTTTGTGGCAAATTTTATTGTTTACTACAAGAGTTTACGACAGAAAAAAAAGGCTCATTATAAAGTCTATATGAAGGAGAAGGAGCCTTGTTCCATGCCATTATGGGATATACAGGATAAGGCACTAGTTATACACGGGTATTTTTCTTAATCTGTTGGATTACAAGATGATTCAGCCATATCATGTCTAGCTTTCTCTGCATCCCCAACTTCAATATAGGGCAGATACCTGTTCTTGTAGATGAGCCAAATGTAAAAATGGCTACCTGGTTCTTCCTGCATTTGAGGAAGGAAAGGCAGTCAGGAGCAACTGTGAGTGGGGAAGTGTTTAGTGCACTCACTGGTTGACTGACTGGTCAAGTTAACTATAGACCACTATCACCATATCACCTGGTTGGCCCATTGGCATGCCACATGGCTCTTTTACCTTTAATAATTAAGGAGTGTTTTTACTGGAACAAATTTAACAATTAAAAATCATTTTCTGACTGAAAAAAGTCATATTCTAAATCTCTTTTCTAAAAAAAAAAAAATTCTAATATCACAAATACTAACAGAGTGAAAAATATTAACAGCAGATGAAATATTTTTCTATAGCAAAGGTCAGCTAGCCTAGACAGGTTGATCATTTTGCAATTACAAACACGGAAACTTCTTCTAACATACTTTTGATACTACACAAACAAAATAAACATACGAGGGCTGTTTGCACAGTTCTGGGACTGAATTTCTTTTGACTACATGAGCAGACTAATCAGCTGCTTGGTCTAGTCTCCTTCAAAGTGGTATCGTTGTGAATGCATATGTTTATTTCAGCAGTCCTGTCATTTATGGAAGAATCTCTGGAAATCAGTTTGTGAGACAACCCTTATTCATCTCATCACATCTGAATCTCTTCAACTTCATTAAACTGGCAGCCTTTCAGTGTTTTCTTCTATTGTGGAAACAAAAGAGAGCAAAGTCAGGTGAGTAAGGAGTGGGTGGAAGCAACGGAATGTGATGTTTCACAAAAAATTAATTTGTTTTGACAGATTTGTGTGCAGGAGCATTGTCATAGTGAAGGATCCAATTGCTAGTACATCACTTTCAGGATGATGTCTACACACAGCATCATGAAGGTGTTGTAGGACTGCTGTGTAGAATTCTGTACTCACTGTCTGCCCTCTAGTGACATATTCATGATGAATTAGTCCATCAATGTCAAAGAATCCAATCAACATGGTCTTGACATTGGACTTCATTTGCTGCATATTCTTCAGCTGAGGAGATGATGACATTTTCAAATGGGATGACATTACCTTTGTTTCCATGTCATACCCATACACCTAGTTTCACTACCAGTGATTATCAGTGACATGAAGTTAGGATAATTTTGGGATTGCTCATAGACATCAGTGCAAATTGTCTCACAATCATCTTTTTGCTCTACAGTTAGCATGAGTTTCATTGATACATATCTCGTACCCAAATCTTTGCTTATAGTTTTATAGTAAATAGCAACTGCTACTTGTACATCCTCTGCTACCTCTCTGACTGTTAAGACACCAGTTAGCATGAATGATTTCTTGCACACGAGCCATGATCTCATCAGTATGGGAGGTAGATGTCTGCTAATGCAGTGGTTGTCTTCAAACAATCAACGTCCACTTCTGAAGCAGGGAAAACCACTCGAATGTCTTCTATAGATCTGGGCAGGATTCATCAAAAGCTGACCGTAGCACTTTATAAGTTTCAGCACCAGGTACCCCTAGCAAATGCAGAAATCAATGCTCATATGCTGTTAAATCTTTTTGACCATGCTGACATGCGCTGGAACTTGCAGATATGTGTTCATTTGGAGGCTTGTGCAGTGTGGATGACTGAAGATAATGAGTTCAGATTTTGCATGTACACTCAGGAATGGTTACTACAACTCATGCATTGGCACCACTTCACTGCATATTATAGATTCCCAAAAAAAAAAAAAAATTCAGTCTTGGAACTTTGCAAACAGCCCTCGTATACTCTAAACCTACTGATCCAACGATAAAATAAAAAATGTCATATTTTTCTCTGAAACTCACCCAGTTTGTTTCCATCTCACTATCAGACAGAGCTGAACGTATACTCTGGTGATTGATACGGTGCCTTCTCTTCTCTATGTCTTCTTTCTCTGAGCTTGTACTGACCAAAGTACTGGCTTCTGACATCTCTGAATCAACACTGTTAAACTTTCGGTCCAGTTTCCCAGTCTTGATCAACTCCTGTATTTGTTTGTACAAAGTCATCAAGTTTCCTCTATGTCATCATCAGCTCATTAACTCAGATAATTCCGGGGTGGAGGGGGAAGGAACCTCACCTCTGCACACATTTCTTCAACAATATAAACCATGTTTTAAACTGCACATGAAATAACTAGTGTAAAATGATATATAAAGTAGTAATTGTCTACATAAATACATGCAGGGTTTTTTTTTTCCTTTCTTCACTCATAATATTTGTTCTCCCTTTCTTTCTCTCCACTTCTGCTGCTTTTTGTCTGATGAAGGCGCAAGCTGAAATATCACACTGTTGTCTTGCTACTGGGCAAAGCTTGTTTCCATCAATTTTACCATTAAGTTATATCTGAAATAATGCTTTAGCATTTGTTAATATAAAATTTTACATGTTCCAGGCATTTGCCCCATGTAACATTGGTGAGCTTAATTTAGTATTGCAAGAAGGAATAATTAATACATTTAGGCAAAAATGTTTACCTTGTTTTTCACCATTTCTCTGAGCATATCTCCCTGACTCTGATGAGCACGACCTTCTTGCTCTACATCTGTCACAATGATATCACAAGACAGGGGCCCTGCCTGCTGGTGCTGTCTTGGAAGCTGCTGCTGCTGCTGGCCAGCAGTTATCCCTCTGGGGGATGCATTCTTACTCCAGTCAGATGAAGGTACAACTGCCCCTGTGTCTCCTGCACCACCAACATCTTGCACAGGGGATGTCAGGTTAGTGTCCTTTGCTGATTTATGTGGTTTACCAGGACGCTGATGATGGCGATGTAGATCTCTGACACTGCCAGATTTCTCATTACCACCAGCACCTCCATCATCTGAGACTGATGTTATCTCAATGTTTTCAAATTCATCCCCATTCACTATAACTGGTGAACCTGCAGCAAAACAATGAACCAATGAGGAGTGAATTTTAGTGTAAAATGAAACAATAAGAAGTGAATTCTAAGTTTACATACTAAACCTTAAACAACAAAAGCAGGCTTCAGAAATAAAAAGGCGAATACACAGGCAATGTATATAATCTACACTGAACATAGACACACACATCTGTCAAGACAGAATCAAACAAACAAAAAATGAATAAATAAAATGTATAACAAAGGCAAAATGTGGTATGCTGGCACTGATGCAGTATCTTTCTTGTTAAGAGGGCAAACAATATCTGATAGTCAGTGATAAAAATTCCGTAAAATTCTAAGATTAATCTTTGAAAAAAGTGGGAATATATAATCCAGCCATTAAGAAAGTAGCTGCATGTGTTTGGTAAATGTATATTATTTTTTATTATTATTATTAGAAAAGATGTTTAGCATTCCTATTTAATGACCAATGAAGAAAAGACAAAGCATGTTAGCTATTTGCCAATAAATGAAACAATCTACCAAATTAAATATATTGTAAAATAGTGATGAAAAGATGTATTCACTGACAAGTGCATAGTTAATTTCTGTCTCACCCATTCATCCACCCATAGTGAGAGAGAGAGAGAGGGAGGGAGGGAGGAAAAGAGAGAGAGAGAGAAAGAGAAGGGGAGAGAGGGAGGAAGAGAGGGGGGGGAAGAGAGGGACTTAGATTCAATAATTACCCAAAAGCTAAAGTACTTCATGCCCAAGTTTTATGTCCTCAAACTGACAAGTTTTCTTGTAAAAAAAAACAAAAACTTGAATTTTCTAATGCACTAGTAATGTCTATCCCATCGCTCCTTTGCAGTTAAACCAAACTGGGCTCTAAGGACTGTTACAGCCAGAGGTGGGGTGGGGATACACTCTCCACTCCAATGGCATGCGTCTCAAACAGCCTCTAACAGTCAAGTCCAGCTCCTGGCCTTCTCGTGGCAGAACTGTTTAAAATGACAGGAGAAAGGGCGAAGGCGAATATCTGGCAGCTGAAAACCAGACGCTTCGGGTAGATGAGAGTCATGTTTGGTAGCTTATCTACCGCTGTTGGCGAGATTCTTCAGCTGCCATGCGTGGAGTGCTGCTCCTCCCGGCCAGTGAAGAAAGGTGCAAATAGAGTTGCGGTGCGGCACCACTGCAGAAAAGGTGAAAGAAAAGAATAAGCGAAGTAAACAGTCTGGAGGTCAGCCACGTCTCAAATACATTCATATCAGGCGAAATACCTGAATTGCTGGCGAGATTCTTCGGTTGCCGCACGTGGAGTGAAGCTCCTCCCAGCCAAGGAAGAAAATGCGGAAGAACAATTAGGGTTGCTGTGTGGCGCCAATGTGAAAAGGTGATGGAAAGGATAAAGTGAAGCTTAATGGGTATGCCCAGTAATATCGCAGCGAGAGCTACTCATTCCACGGCGCCTCTGCTCTAGAGGTCGGTCATGTCCAATATACACCCAAACTGGTGAAATATACCTAAACCGGCTTACACCAGGGGTGAAACTTGAAGGCTACACTTGTCATGGTACCTCTGCTCTAGATGTCGGTCACGTCCTAAACACACCCATACTGGGATAATATGCCTAAACCGGCTAAACCCAGGGGTGGAAGTCACTAGTGGTGAGGATTCGTCCTCCTGGACAAAAGCTCCAACCTGGCCGTAACTAGGAAGGGTAGTGGCCATGACCACAAAATGCTGAAGCTGGAGACACTGGACCAGGGCAGGCTAGTTAGGCAACCACCTCTCACTCGGCGGTGATGTATGTGTATCCTAATCACGCTGAGGTTTTCCAGTGAGAAAGTCCAATGCTGGACTGGATGGGCAACCACCTCTCACCCGGCGGTGATACACGAGTATCTCAAAACATGTCGAGGTTTTCTGGTGAGAACGTCCAACTCTAGCCTGGATGGGCTACCACCTCTCACCCAGCGGGGATATACTGATATTCAAAACTCATCGAGGTTTTCCGGTGAGAAAATCCAACTCTAGACTAAACTGGTGCAACGAAAACCACGGTGTCACACAATCCCCTTTCTGATACCCACCAAGAATACAGGCTCAATTCCTGCCAATACTCTGAACCTATTGTGGTCCTCTTGTGGATCTCATGTGGTCCTTTTGGGGACCACATGGGGGACCACAGGACCTATCGAGAACCACAGGTGTAAATTCAGTAGGATCACAGAGCAATCTTGGTGGCAGAAGCGAATGAAGAAGAAGAAGAAGAAAACCAAACTAAACTGGATGATTTTTATCTGGCAACATCAACTATATATGGACTCTTGGAATCAATAATTGACATGAAAAAAATCAAAACCAGAGAAGAACAGAGACATGTCTACACTTGCATAAGTAACCAGCAACATAAAGTAAATTAATCTCATGTTTTAGAATAAAGACAGGCTTGCTTCAGCTGGTCAGTTATCATGCAAGATGACCAACATGTTATCATGTAGCACAAGCAAAATGTTATGCTGTATGACAAATATGCTGTCACACAGCATCAAAAAATATGGGGCCACCACTGGTCAGATGATTGAATAATACACTACCTAGCAAAGAAGACCTAATTAAGTAGATCGAATTCAAATGGACAATTACTATTGAGCAGACTGGCTGAAACTAACATCTAGAGTGTATCATAAATTGCTACAATTTATTTTACATAATTTCAGAAAAAATATAATTTATCCACATTGTCATGTTGATCCAAAAATAATGTAAAAGTAATGCCAAAGAGATAGAAACTTTGGAAGCCTTAATAAATTTTAAATGGAAAAATAACAGGAATCCGTAAATGGTGCTTCAACTGAAAGAAGAAAAGTGCTCTGGCACCAAATCTCTCCGTCATGGACTAAATGGCATAATTTTTATACAAAGAAATTAATGAAACATTTCACTCAGCAAAAGGAAAGGTAGCATATAACTTGAAAAACAAATGGAAAGCTTCAAAATTCGTTTTTAAATTTAAAAAAAATTATTTAAAATGTTGATATCTCAGACTTTCCAATTGATGATCAATTTAGTGTAAATCATAACGGAGTCTTCTGCATTATCAATCTGGCCACCGACTAATCTTCTGAAGACTGAAATTGAAGACTAATACAGCACTGAAAAAAAAAAAAACTATTTTTCCAATAAATGTCCAAATGTTAACCTAATAAGGTTTGCTCATCGCTTAATGCCAATCTGCAATGACTCCTGATTTTCCTCCCAAATTCCTCCACTGCTTTAGTATTTTGCTGTGTGTGTAAAGTTGTGCCCACATTTTGTTTAGAATAAAAATGCTTCAGTGATGAAGCTTTAAATCCATTGTATTTTCTTTATATATAGCACCCCTTGCTTATTCAACTGGTTAAGGAACAGAACAGTAAACACCAGAACTGGTCAAAAAGTGAAATTTTTTTTTTAAGCTTCCAATTGCATTTTGGCCTCTGTAAAATGTAAATAACACACTACATACACTACATATTTGTTAGCAAGTGCAAACGATAAATAAAAATAAACTGTCCTGCTTTCTCACATCTTAGTATGTACTGGCATAGCGTCTACTTTGGCCTCACCCTTAAGAATCACACTAAATGTTGAGAAGGGTACATCCAGCTCATGACTTAACATCAGCATGAGACATGCCTTAGCCATGAAGTTTTATCAGTTCTAGATTTTCTTGCAAACCGAGCATCTTTTATATTTATCGCCACATTTAACAGGCATTATAAATATAAACATAAATATAAAAGCATTGTAAGTACAAATACATGAAATATTATATGCATAAATGAAAGAAATCCATCTCGGACAATTTCTGAAAACATACTGATGGTGCCATGTACAATTTGATACAAAGCATCTTATTGGTTAGAGTAGAGCTGCATGGAAATTGGCTAAATTGGTTGAAAGAGTGGATCATGCTGTCATTTGTGGGGGTTTTGGTTATAACTGAAAATGGCCAAAAGAGCAAGTGGTTGGAAAGCAAGATACACCTGAATTGAGTTTCTTTTTTTTATTATATATATAAAATTTATATGTTTATAAATAAACTCATAATGGGTAATAAAAATCATAAATATATTTTAATATAAGCAATAACATTATATATATTCTATTTATAATAAAATATTATGATTGGCAATCCATTTTAGCACTTTGTTTCATTAACTATTTCAGACCCTTCAGTATTGTCATTTCAGCCATTGCTTTTTTTATTTACACAGACAGATCATGATAAATAATAAGCTATTTTGGAAACAAGATCAAAGTTTAGAATAAAAGATGCCACCTCAGATTTTGCTAACTTTCAGAAAACAAGATACTAGATCTATAATTATTTTCCACCACGTGGCCTATCTAATACTCATAACTAAACAGAAAAAAGCACACAAGAACTGACTCTGCACAACACAAATAAAGAAAAAGAATCTGAGAAAATAAAAGGTACAATACATTCATGTAAAGTATAATTAGTTTTGTATCTAAAACACAGCCATTTATTCTGGAAAAATCAAACACTCTGCCATGGAGCTGCACCAAATATTCATGCTGACTTTTCTCCTGATCTAAATGGTGATCTCAAATCATTAACTTTTATGGACCAGGGAAGTCTAGATAGGCAACCACCTCTCACCCGGCGGGGATGTTTGCGTATCCTAATCACGCTGAGGTTTTCCGGTGAGAAAGTCCAACTCTGGACTGGATGGGCAACCACCTCTCACCCGGCAGTGATACACGGGTATCTCTAAACACGTTGAGGTTTTCCGGTGAGAAAGTCCAACTCTGGCCTGGTTGGGCTACCGCCTCTCACCCAGCGGGGATGCACTGATATCCTAAACACGTCAAGGTCTTCCGGTGAGAAAGTCCAACCCTAGACTAAACTGGTGCAATGAAAACCACGGTGTCACGCAATCCCGCTTCCGAGACCCACCAAGAATACAGGCTAAAGCCCTGTGATACTCTGAACCCCTTGTGGTCTTCTCGTGGATCTCGTGTGGTCTTTTCGGGGACCACACGACCTAACGAGGACCACAGGCGTGAATTCAGTAGGATCACAGTGCGGTTTTTGGTGGTAGAAGCGAACGAAGAAGAAGAAGAAGAATTAACTTTTATTTAACTGAAGAGCACCCTGAATCAAAACACAAAGAAAAAAAAAGTGGCAAGTGACTGATTCATTATATTTCTGAGTGGAGTACCTTTCTTGAAGAAGTCACTGCACAAGGTTGTCATTATTTGCCACTTTGGTAGATTTAATAATTACTAAAGCTCATATTCAAATAATTTTACAATTATCCACATGATCAGCTTAGTCAGGTTGGCTGAGTGACTGGGTGCTCAGTCTACTAGTCTGGAGGTACCAGGTTCAAGTCCCAACCGTGGGATTCTTTTCTGGTGCCACAACACCAAATAAAAAAGCCCAGGGGTCCACTCAGCCCCTAAAAAATGGGTACCAGAGAAATCTGGGAAGTTAAATGCAACCAGGCATGATACTGATCACATCACACTTTCATGTTCCGCCAATCTTGGAAATACAAGCCTGACATTGTATCCCCAGCATGTCTTAAAGGCATGGAAACAGGGAATTTACATTTACCTTGTTACTAAATGACTAGCTTACGAGTTCAGCTTAACCCTATTCTTCTATGTACTACATAATCAAATACTTCTGATTTGTGAAACAAGGTATGTTGCCTTGTAACAAACTGCATCTATCTAGAATGATGCCAACCAAGCTGTATGCCATGACATACTTGTGTGCAGCAAAAAAAGTCTGCAGGTGTACTGTGCAAGTTTTGAGGAGTCAATTTACTATTACTAATAACTATTAGTAATCAAGTCCCGGACTGCAATGGCTTCCAATGCTTTCAATAAACTGTCTACTATCTGAAAGTCAAATACGCCGAGTAAAACCACGAAACTTAAAATTTTCAACTCCTGTGTGATCCCAGTGTTAACATAGGGTTGTGAGAGTTGGAAAACAACCAGTCTACTCAATGCATTTGAGAACAAATGTCTCTGTAGACTACTGAACATCAGATGGTCTGACTTTAAACTGAACAAGTCAATAAGACAAGAATCGAACCAAGTCTACGTATCAAGATACATCAAAAGATGTCGATGGGCTTATCTCAGCCATGTTCTCAGAATGGATTAATCCAGACTCCCTCGCCAAGCCCTCACATGGTCAGTGAAGCGCAAAAGAAAGCAAGGCAGGCCAAGGGAGACTCTACGTAGAACCATCACTAGAGGGAGTACAACTCTGGGATTAAAGTCCATCCAAGACCTACAGCGGGTGGCAGCAAGTCGTCAGACATGGAAAGATATGATTTCCATCCTATGAGCCAATGTTGGCCCAAAAGGAAAATCAATGAATCAATAACTATTATGAAAAGTCCATTTTTCAACTAATGTATCTGATAAGCATCCCACAAGGTTAACTTTTTTTTTAACCTATATGCAGTGATAAGTTTGAGAAGTGCTGAAAAGAAATCTTCACCACCATATGGCAAGAACTTGTACTGGCTCCTTTTCTGACATATTTATTTTTGCAAATAATAATTTTATCTTACATTTTAAAACCAATGAATCTGCAGATATGCCAGAAATCTAAACTCTTTTTTTTTTTTTCATAATCATAAAAACTCAAGCTACAAGTTTCACAAGCATTTTGTCTACTGACAAAGTGTAATCACTAAACTTTACTTCAAATTTTGGTCTCCTTTGGGGAAGAGATGAACAAATGATGAAAGTTATAGTCCTAATCATATCATCATCATCATCATCATCATCATCATCACCTTTCACTCCCTTGAGAGCATAGGCCATGGATAAAGGCTCTCCAGTCATCCCTGTTCTTGAAATTATTCTCTGCTTCCTTCTATGTGTATCCCTTGTCTCTGAGCACTGTCATATTTCTCTTCTCCAAGTCTAGATCTTCCTCTTTTTCTATTTCCTTGAGGATTCCATGTCAGTGCTTGTCTTGCTATGCTGGTGTCAGTTTTTTACAGAGTGTGGCCAATCCACCTCCATTTCCTAGACATGATTTGTAGGTTCATAGGTTCTTGTCCGCCCTTTCCCAGATCTCATCGTTCCTGATCTTGTCCTGCCATTTAATGTTTAAAACCCTCCTCAAGCAGTAGTTCATGAATGTTTGTATCTTCTGTAACTTATTGCTATTTCTCATATCAAAATGTGACTGCCTGCAAAGGCTTTCAAAAGGATTCAAGAAGTGTGCTCTTCTTGCTAGGCTTCATTACACTAACTGTTGGCAGCAACATTAACTCTTTGTCTATTTTGGCACGCGTCCTGCGTGGCTGTATCCCTGTTACTATAGATTTATAGACGCGCAGTGCGATGATGGTTTGTAGCTCTTTAATTTTGAAAATAATCAAAGTATCTTAAAACCAGCAGTTGACTTCCTTCCGGCCTTCATTTGCACGTGGTTTGAGAAAAAGAGCGATTCTGTGTTACATTTTACGCAAGTTTTTCAAAGTTTATCGTCGCTAGGCTTTTGTTTATCAACAAATATGGCTTCCAGTGCTAGTTTCTTTCGTCCAGAGCAGCATATTTCTGCATTACAAGCTCAGAATTTAATTTTAAAATGTCTAGACTGTGGTGTAGAGACTGCAGTAGTAGAAATAGTGAATTTTCGGAAACACGTGGCGCAACAAAAAATCTTTAGTGTTTTTTTTTGTCCAGCAGCAAAATGTGTTAGAAGGGTAGCTGGTAATACTACTTCTCAGCTTTTTGCTAGTACTAGCTGTAATATCACAATAAGTAATGCTGGAGATTGTGTAATTTAAAAAATTAAATGTTGTAGAATGCTTCAAATTTAAAAAAAAACAAAAACCAAAACACAATGGCCTGTTTTCTGGTAAATATTAGTCAACGACCGCACACTTGTTTTCATGTAAATATTACCCACCCACTTGGTGTTTTTAGTTTGCTGTAAATGCATAATTAGTGTATATTTTCATGTAAATTTTGGAGGATGTGTGTAGAATAGGTGTTTGTGTACATTTTTATTCATTATGGAATTATATAATCGACTACAGTGGATTAACTTGATGGGTAAGTGACAAAAAATTTATTTTATTCCTTCATTTTCCATTCTTTCTTCTCAGTTCTTAGCTCTTTTTTTGGCTGTATACTAACAAAATGTTAAAAATGTTATTAGAAAAACAAAATACATATTTTCTTCTTCAAAATAAGGTATAATACTACAGATTAGATTATGCCTTTGTTATTCTTTTAAATGTGACAACCATCCCTTTTCACATTGTAAAATTTACCCCCTTTGGTCTTTTGAGGGAAACACCCCCAGGAGACAAAGAGTTAAGGTCTAATAATAAGAATGCCACACATGGAGGTAGGAGGTCTCAACTCAGCTTTTGCTTGCCAATTATAATTATCATATATTAATCTCTGCTACCCTATGCTGACCATACCATTACAATTCAAGAAGCCTAAACTGTCATTTGTTAAATTGCCCTTATCAACACTTCTCAAAAATGTACATAGGCAATGCTGTTTTACAGTCACAGTACATGTCTTCTTGAATCTCATATTATCTACAGCAAATACCATTCTTTTCATCCAATCTCAACATTCTCAGTGAAATTACAATGTTAGACATTATTGCTGTATGTAGATGTAATTTCAAATAATGAATAAAAGAAGTCAGTGGTAATTTTTGGACACAAAAAAAGAACAAATATATCCATACTACAAGAACTTAATACTGAAGAAGGTTGGCTAGTAAAGAGGATTAAATAAAGAAAACTTAAATATTTTAGACACATTAAACGTCATGATAATCTAGAGAAGACCGTCTTGGAAGGGTACATAATGAGAAAAAGAAAGAGAGGAAGACCAAGGCGAAGATGGCTGCAAGACATTGTTGATGATCTGCAAATGGATGCATCAACAGCAGGCCATCTTGCTCACAACCATGAGGCCTACAGGAGTGCTATTAGGGAGGCAAAGTTCCGCAAGAGACATGCAAATGAATGGTGCTGTCTGCATTTAGTTGTTTTCATTTTCAAATGAAAATTCTGAATGTTTTTTATTTTAAAAAAATTACCAAACTACGTATTACTAGTACTACTGCCAGCAATTACGTCCGTCAGCAAAAATAATAGTACAACAGAAGCTGTCTTCTCAACAGAAGAACTGTATAAAATTTACATTTTTAACACCGTTGACATACCACACAATATACAGGATATGGAGCAGAACTTTCAAAAAGTGTTTTACACCTGTGTAAATTAAATAACTGAGACTGGAAATATATGGAAAAAAAATTTTTCTTTAAAGAAATCAAATCTCAGAATTAGTATTCTCAAATCAATATAATATGGTGTGTGATTTTATTGAAAAGCCATCCTGTTAACATAATGTGCTTTGTCAAAAGTGGCATGTTTTTTTGTGTCTATTCAAAGATACTAAATCTGGCTGTTACTGTTTTGACTAAGCAAGAGAAATTTAATAACTGCATGAATGACAAGGTGAAACTTGCCTGACTCTGTGCTAGGACTAGATGTGAATGGCTCTGTGGGGTTAGCTGAGCTAGCAGTGGCAGGGATGGTAGTGGTGGTGGTGGTGGTGGTGGTGCTGGCAGCAGTAGAGGGTGGAGGCATGTGTGGGGAAGGAGGTACACTACTATAGAGCTGTGGGTTTGAGCCTCGTTTGCCATGCCACCACTCTGAGGAAAGGAAATGATGGAATAAACGTTACGATGCAAATAAAAGATGTTTAGTATGATGTGCACTCATCACATTACAAGATTAAAACTCCATACACTTTCTTCCGTCTGTCAAAGTATGAACTATCAAGAATTATTGCTAGGGCTAAGAATGTTTTGTTAAGCTGCAGTCTGAACAGTTTACACTTTATAGGCCTCGTTATTTTACTTTTCTTAACCAATAGCAAAACAAAAATACAAACTACATCCTGTTAATGATTCTTTTTTTTTCCAACACTATGAACTCTGTCAGATTCACAATAGAATTAATCTGTATTTGGGGTATTTGTTTAACTTTAGTGGTTATGTGTTCAGTACTGCTTGGTATGCCTCACTCTGCAGGCTGGTATTCTCAATTTTTAGAGGCTAGGGTTCTATGATACACAAGACAGTAATGACAGAACCATGGGCTAAAGAAAAAAGAAATCTCATATACTTGATAAGGGTGTGAAACTGGAATCCGATCCTTTGTAGATAACTACACTAACTTCTGAAATACATAGCCCTGCTCTATGCATCCACTTCTTTAATTAATGTTCTAAGTCTGAAATATAACAATCAGTAAATGATACTATTTTTTAAACATTTTTGCATCTATCAATATCTGTTTGCTATTGATATTTTTAAAAGCAAAATGAGCTTGGAAAATGCATTTCTTTAAGATGCCAGTTACCTTCTCAAGTCTGTTGTTAAATTTTTTTTTCTAGTTGTCTCTTATAACATATAAACAATGTTGACTATGTTTCACCATCACAGAAAACAAAACAAAATTTCTTTTCAGCCCCCTGACAAGTGTTGCCTCAACAATATTTCTAATTTTGCACATCTTGGTTCATTTTTCTCAAGGACCTCATTTCAAAATTAGAATTTTTTGTTCAAATTCTTAATCAATATCTAGTTTTTGGTAAGCTTGGCAGGATGTGCTTCGGCTGTTTATTTTTGTGAGAATGAAAACAAGCTGTCAGATCACATCACCTACTGAATTCTCGTTTGAATACCACTGTGTCCCGAAGGTAAGTGCACTAATTTTTTACTTACATGTATATGTTACATGAAATTACAAGTTATTTCCTTCAAAGTACAACCCCTGGGAAGCTATACGGTAGTTTCGACATTTTTTTCCACTGATCGTAGCAGTACTGGAAGTCATTTTCCATAAGAGTGCTTAGTTCATCAGTTACAATTTTTTTTATGTTTTCCACAATTCCTTAACTTTTTGTGTGCTTTGTGACGCATCGAGCGTGGATTATGGATCCCTCAGAACCCTATGCACCGTGCAGTGCAATGATAATTTGTAGCTCTCTAATTTTGAAGATAAAGTATACTTAAAACCAGCAGTTGCACTTCCTTCCGGAATCCATTTCTCGACATGAGGCGCATGTTTCAGCTGAATACAGAGCAGTTGTGTGTTAACGTTTTTTTTTTTTCAAAGTTTATCGTCGCTAGGTTTTTGTTTATCAACAAATATGGCTTCCAGTGGTAGTTTATTTTGTCCAGAGCAGCGCATTTCTACATTACAACTCAAAATTTAATTCTAAAGTGTCTAGACTGCGGTGAAGAGAATGCAGTAGTAGAGATTTTGAATTATCTGACCCATGTGGCGCTGATTCAAAGGATGAGGATGGTGTTTTTTTTTTGGCCCAGCAGCAAAATGTGCTAGAAGTGTAGCTGGTGATACTACTTCTCAGCTTTTTGCTAGTACTCGCTGTAATATCACAGTAAGTAATCCTGCAGACTGTGTAATTTTAAAAATTTAATGTTGTAGAATGCTTCAAATTTAAAAAAAACAAAAAAACAAAAAAAAAACACAATAGCCTGTTTTCTGGTAAATATTAGTCGCCACCCCCCACTTGTTTTCATGTAAATATTACCTACCCACTTGGTGTTTTTAGTTTACTGTAAATGCATAATTAGTGTATGTTTTAAATTTTGGAGGATATGTGAAGAAAAGGTGTTTGTGTACATTTTTATTCATTATGGAATTATATGACCAACTACAGTAAATTAACTTGATGGGTAAGTGAAAAAAACATTGCTCCAATTTCTTCATTTTCAATTCTTTCTTTTCAGTTCTTAGTTCTTTTTTTTGTTGCATACTAATAATATACTAACAATTTTATTAAAAAAACAAAATACTTTTTTTCTTGTTTAAACTAATGTATTATATGTTGTACTACAAATCAGATTATGCCGTTGTCATTCTTTTAAATGTGACAACCATCCCATTCCACATTGTGAAATTCACCCCCCTTGGTATTTTGAGGGAAAAACCCCCAGTTTACAAAGAGTTAATGGTGACCTTTCAACTTAGGCAGATATCACACAAAACTAGATCTGGGCTGCAGGAGCCTGTGGAAGTGTGGGGATGTTTTTCTTCACAAAAAAAAAACTATCAAATTGAAAGCCTATGTGAGCAGGCGAATAATCATGGTGCAGCATCCAGTCATCCACAATGTTCCTTCGGACATGCTGGACCCATTTTAGAAATCGTTGCAACACATTTTTGTAGAAAGCCTGACTAACTGTCTATCCTGGAAGTACAAACTCTGTGCACAACTCCACAGCTGTTGAAAAAAATAACAATCATTGTGTTCACACTGGATCTGCTGATGTCTGCTTTCTTCAGAATGTGAGAAATTTTCCTATGCCATTCCTTACTCTGCTATTTGGTCTTGGGATCACACTCAAACATCTGTGATTCATCTCCTGTTATTACTTATCCAAGACATTTGGCTCAATTTTGAGCCTTCCCAGCAAGTCCTGACAAATTTCCAACCAGTTCTCTTTTTCCTTCACAGGCAAGTTTTTGTGAACCAGTTCTGAACAAATTTTTTACATGTGCAAAATGTTTGTTAAAATTCTATAACTGCATTTTAATCCAAGCCTGTTTCTTCTGAAATCGCCCTGATATTCAATCAGAAGTCTTTCACCATCATAGCTTACACAACTTCCACACTGTGATTATCTGTTGATGAGACTGGCCTTCCAGAATGAGGTTCGTCTTCAACATTATCTCGACCCTCTTCGAAAGCTTTGTGCCGCCTAATGGCCTGTTTTTCTATAGAGCTAAATTTTCAAATACCTTGGTGGCAGACTTCTTGAGTTTCACACAAAATATGATAGCATACTGCTGTTCAATATTTCGCTCCATCACAAACGTAATGAGGTATCAAAACATGACCTTACACAAACTGTAATAGCATGGAAATAACTTGACATATTCAGCTGAAACTAGTCTGAACATGCAGACAGGATCTCTACCAACATGCCAATATCCACCAATGATGTGTTACACAGCACACTCATACACAGGAAAATCAGTACACTTACTTTTGGGAACACAGTGGTATAAATTCTTTCATCTGGTCAAAAGAAAAATTATTTTGAAGAATAAGAGCAAACCCCTCTTATTAAAATAATGGCATTTTTCAGTTTAGAAGATGATGCTGAAGCAGGCAGATGCTTGCTGTTGGTGAGTTTCGTCAAGCAAACAGTTTGCTGAACAGCTTATTCTATGACTATGGTAATATTGGATTTGTATCCAGTAAAAGCATCCATCTAGTTCTAATTTAATATCACTGATAGAGGTATATATCTGTTTATACATGTAGTTACTTTTTATGTATATTTCTGCCTTTGTGCTAGCTGATCTTCATACCCTACTTCCCTGAAACATATGTTATTAAGAAACACATAATTAGCACTGCAAAATAATAAACAGGAAACATACTTCCTAAACACACTCTAGCCAATTTTACATAAAATGAAATGAAGCAGTCAAGCATCTTACTTCAGTAAGATCAAAACAAATGCCTTCCAAATGAAGCATATCAATTTACACCAGAGACAAAAAAGAAAAATGAACAAAATTTAGAAACAAAATGCCCTTTACATTTTTAAACTGCTCATAAACAGACTTTTACAGACCTAAGATTTTACTCTTTATTTAAAATGAACATCTTTCACTAGGAAAATGTATAAGCTTCCAAAGTCATTATATTTCACAATTTAAATCCTACTGAAGAAAATCAATTACAGCTACTAAGATCTGTAAGTAATAAACTGAGATTTGGTTTCAATTTTTCTCACCTATGTAACCTGTCACAAAAAACCAATTTCTGCACATTATTCACAAAGCAATGTCACATAAAATACAAGTCTAAAATCCTATACATAATTAAAGATAAATTCTAGTTTCAAAATATGCATTAATCTGCAAATATTAATACATATAAGACCTTTTGTTCCAGACTGAAACTAGCTGACTTAGCAAATTTTATAAAGTCTACAAAACCCACAGTAACAAAATATAGTAGAAGACAAAAATAATAAAACTGAAAAAGACATTGAAGTCATGATATTAATATCTTAAACATATGCCTAGCTGTTACAGACAACAATATCAGCTTTTTGACTACAAATCTGATGCAAGACAAATGAGGACACTTACTTGATGTGCTAATCTCATCCGACATTCTACGACTAGGAGATTCCAAGCTCTCATGACTCCCATGTGGCGATGCCCTCTGTTCAATACAGAAAAAGTTTTGAGGAAATGAAATTTACAAAAGTTTATTATCTAATCTGATTATAAATATGCACAGAATTGAAAAGCACCATCAATGCATATCAGCACAACAGTTAATTAAAGGAATGAAAGGCTTTGCAAAAGAATTTTATCAGTCCAAGTTAAAAGTAATGGGATGAAATGTCTCAAAATGACCTACCTCTGATGTGAGGCTTACATCACTTTTATTAGAAGGGTCTCTAGCCCAGTAATGTGTGTGGGCTATCTCCAGCACCATGTAAGCAGATGCCATTCCACCCAGACCATGATTGTTAATTGTGTGCCCAAGACCGCCAATAATAGCTTTGATCAGCGACAGCATTCCCTTTAGCACTGGTTTGCTTACGCACTGTGAAAAGAAAACAAATTTCAGTGAAACATTATCTTCTCTGTTTTAAAAAATGAAGCAGTGTCTTTTCCCATTGTCAGCATCTCATGGTCAGTGATCACGTTACGATTTTTTAAAACCAGTACAACAGTACTTATCTTTCACCTGGCATGTAGCACTTTCTGAAATACCAAGTTTTTCAACACAACATCTGGTACTTTATACCATTTTTTTTTTATTTTAAAATATACCTGTATAAAATTAAACATGTTTTACAAACATCAGTGAGAATTAAATGTTCATGTGAACTTTCTATTCTTACCTTATGTGCTCTGAGATTTTAATCTTTACAAAATGCTCAAATGCTGAATCAAAGTCAAAACTGAATGATTTTCCTCCATACAAACTAAGCATCATCAGCCTGCTATCCTGATTATCCTTCAACCAATTTCGCTGGTTGCTTTCTATTAGGTTTTTGAGAATATAAACCAGTTACAGCACGATGATCTCCAAAACTTCCAGTGTTTCTCTTTCATAATTGGTAATTTACCAGTTATTACCCGTTAATGTGATCACTACAAGGTATGCCAAGACCTAACAAAAAATTCATGTGCTATATAGAAACCTGTAGTTGAACTGTAGGATTTTAAAATTTTGTAGAAATGAGTTACTGGTAGAAAACAATCATGGAAACATTACTGTACTTTGGGATATCCTAAGTGCTTCAATCTCCACCTATGAAGGAAAATCTCAGCATGGTGAATGTTTCAGTTTTTCTCTTTTTATTCTGTATAAAAGTGGCTGTAGGAAATAAACCTTCAACATTCAGTCCAAGTACCTATATCGATATTTTCAACCATTCTTTTTTTTCTAATGCAAATATGGTGTATGATATATTTATGCTAATGCAACATATTTCACTTTTTGTACTCTGTCAATTATGAACACTCACCACATCTTCAATATGAACAGCATCTTCTGGGACCTTCTGGTCCAGGTTGCGATTGATTCTGCTGACCACAAAGTTGCGGTAGTTCTCATCCTCCATCAATTTATTTATCCGACTCACTTTCATCCAGCTCAGCCCTTTTCCTTCTAGAACACTGTTGATGACCTCCTTCAAGAACTGTTGATTTTCACTAGAGAAAGAAAATAGCACTTCATTTTTCTCCACAGACTAAGACAGCGAGTTCAGTTCTGACCACTGATAATAACAGGCCGAGTACTTCAATGCCAAAAGTTAATTTATGAATATTTATATTCTTTACCAGAATAATTTATAATATTTTAATGTTTCAAAGTTTAAAATTATAATTATTTTAGCCTATTTTTTCATAGTGTTACAGCTCTTCAGTTAACTTATCACTCAATATTTCTTAATGTTAAAATAATTTAAGTTTCCCCAACTATTCACTGTATTTTAAGTTAACTTTTTCATAAATGTAATAATCAACATTGCAAATTAACTTTCTATTTTTTTAATGAAACAATAAATGCTACGCTTAATATGACTGGCATTTCAACTCAGATCAATGCTAAAAATAAAACTCTAACGAAACTTCATCTCATGAGAGTACTGTAATTCTTGTTCTATTCAAAACTGACACTAGCTCACCAAATTTATTCTACAAATTACATGTCATCAGAATGCCTATGTTTTCATGATGTGTCAACACCACATCATAATCAAGACACCCTAGACTGCATGACTATTCAAGAGAGAAAAACAAAAAAACACATAAAACTTTTTTTAAAGTTAACTGGATTCACTTGCTAGGTCACTTAATTCTCTTGGAGTTAATTTTATGTCACCAAACTTCCCCGGGGTTAGCTTCCTTCATGTCAATCAATTCCTGTTCCCTCCTTGTAAACCACACCTAGCTTATATATTTTCATGACTGCAAGCAAAGTTCCGGATCATTTCATCAGACGAATATATATGTAATCAGGTTAATATGGTCTACCATACAGAACAGACATGACATTTGTTCACACAAATTAATATAACATTTAACAATGGTGTTCTACAGAATAAATCTTGAATGTGTAGTCCAGGAACCAAATTTACTGTCATAAATATCATTCTGATATCCAATAAAAACATTTTTTAAAAATTTCTCCATTTATTATACAGAAAAACTTTGTATTATGCTCATGTAGGCCCACTATTAATATCCATGTTCTCACATGAACCTCACATGAATTAGAGACAATGACTTCCACTCTCTTTTCTCCTTTCCTAAGTTTCAATTATGGTTAATCTCTGTGTAATGTGTAATGTTTTGTTTTTTTATGGTTTCCAATGCCCCCCCCCCCCAAACCAAAAAAAAAAAAAATGAAAAATTTGAAAGAGGTGAGAAAAAAAATCTCAACAAATCATGGAAGTTACTGAACTAGAACACCATCACCTACTATCCACCAGAACAAATAAAGTCCATTTCAATTTTTCTTTTCACATAGGGATCCAGCCTGAATCTGTCAAAATTTAATCAAGTTTTCAAAAACTTTACAACAGTATGGATAACCTCTGATTCTGAATTTCTTTCTTTTGCACAAACTGTAAGTTTTGCTGGAGAATTATCTATAAAAGTTACCTAAAGTTGGTGATTTTATAAATGATTCTGTGTTAACTAAAAATCTGAATTGTTTTCTATTCACACTATCACGATTTTCTCAGTCATCTGCTTGTAGAACACTGATCTGGAGTAAAATTATCATTAAATAATAAAGTAAAGCTTTCCTATTTTTATAAAAGCCAGGACTACAACTTAACTACCCATAATATATAACGAGATTATGACACACTGAATTATGAAATGCTGTATTATTCCTTAAAAAAAAAAAACAAATGCACATGCACACACATACAGGGCAATCAGTGAAAGAACATGATTACAGGACTTTTATGTACAAGGGTTGATTGATAAGTTCTCAGCATAAGGTACAAATACTTGAAACACACTGTTGATGATATTAAGTGCACTTGTAGATCAGGTTAATGTAAGATTAAACACAAAGTTTCAAGAAATTAACTGCAACCAATTTTTTTTTTACAGGCTAATGAAGTGGTAAGGGGTGGCAGAAATTGAGAAAATTAATAACATTTCTCATTCAGCAGTTATTTGGTACCTCTGCATCAAGGGCTTATCATCAAAGGAGATTCATGAGGATATGGTAGAGTCTCTAGGGGAGAGTGCCCCTTCTTACAGCACAGTGAAGAAATGGGCAGCTCAGTTCAAACATGGAAGGGAGAATCTGGAAGATGATCCCCGTACAGAAAGACCAAGAATGGTAATCACCGATGAAACCACCAGCAGAATCCATGACATGATAATGGAGGATCGATGATTAACTGAGTGGTACACCAATACTGAGTTGGGCATCTCCCAGGAATGTGTTCATGCCATTATTCACAATGATCTTCAAATGACAAAGGTCTCTGCTCGATGGGTCACAAAACTTCTTGGATCTGATCACAAACGACAGCGTCCAACATGTCAAGAGACAATCTTGGCCATTTTTCTGCAGATCCTGAAAAGTTTCTTCAGCAATTTTCAACCAGAAACCAAAGAACAGTCAAAGCAGTGGAAACATTATGGATCCCTACCTCCAAAGAAAGCAAGGGTGGTTCTGTCTGCAGGCAAAGTGATGGCTTCCATTTTTTTGGGATTCAGAAGGTGTGCTATTGGTAGTCTATCTTCAAAAGGTGCTATTAGTAGTCTATCTTCAAAAGGGCAGAACAGTCACTGAGGCCTATTACGCTAATCTTGTGAAGCAACTGCAGGTCAAATTAAAGGAAAAGCATGGAGGGAAATTGACAAAAGGAGTCATCTTTCATAAAGACAATGCTCCAGTTCACAAGTCGGTGGTGACTATGGCTGCCAATCAAGAATACGGCTTCCAGTTTCTTGAACATCCTCCTTATTCCCCAGATTTGGCCCATTCAGACTATTACCTGTTTACCAAACTCAAAAAGGAGCTCAGTGGTCGCAAATTTGCTTCAGATGATGACGTCATTCATGTTGTAGACCACTTTCTACTAGCACAAGATGCTGACTTTTACACAGAAGGGATCCGTATGCTCCAGGATCACTGGATTAAATGCATAAATTTGCAAGGGGACTATATTGAGAGAAACCAAAAAAAGTTGTCCACAAATAATCTGTTGTACCTTATTCCGAGAACTTATCAATCACACCTTGTATATTCATAATTTTCTCTTTCCACATCCATGATTCATGACTGCAATGAATCTTTCATTTATTCTTACTATGGCTTTGGTAGTACTCTACACAAGCTGCCACATGCATACCTTCAAATGATGTCTTCCAACTCATCCGTCTTCTGCTGTTTCCTCAAAGACTTTTCTTCATCAATTGTGATTTTAAAAAACTCAATCTTACATCTTCCACTATCACACACCGCATCTGGTTCTTCTGCTCTCTAACAAACACAAACCCTTAAAACACTTTCCTAAACTTCTACCTGTTGGAATTGGCCTTCGGATCTACAGGGGACATCTTCTGAGGCTCCTTTTGTTTCCTATTTGTTGCATGTTTCACAAGACCAGATTTCTCAACCAGTGCTTTACGATTACCTGAGAATGTGTATGAATTGAAAACAATAACCACATAATGAAATTCATTAACATATACGAAATATACCCAAGGCTCATTGACTTCAAGTCAAAACTGCCTCGATATTTCCAAGAATACATGTAATTCCACATTACAATTACTGCTTTACTATCTAATCTGATTCTTTGCATGTGTTCATTAAAGATAAGAATCCGTTTTTCTTACACCTGGTCAATGACAGTAACTTTCCCTTGGAATCTGCCTATCAAACTGTGCTGCAGATTACTAATACCATATACCATAAAGGCTTATTTTATTTTTAAATTACAATATGCCAGGTGGGCTTTTAGATTACCATATACTATGGGAGTTATGAACCTTGCACAAAGGTTGAAAAGAATCAGCATTTGGCAATAAAATGCTGCATATATTTAGTCAGGGATGCACATCTGACGTGTGGCCATTTCTGTAAGTTTTAAGAAATAATTTTCAAGCTGTAAACAACAAGCATTTATTTATCATGTATTTATTTGGTTAGTTAACTATTTACTCTACTTCAAACACTATCCTAACTTTACTGCATGGTTAATATAAAATGAACTGAACAATCCCTTGTGCATTATAGTAAACAATGCTGCACTGCACATGTATGTGCCTCAGTAACATATGATTTTCAACTTAATGACCATGTCAGCTTATGACAGGTATGTCAGAACACCTCTCAATTTAAGCTGCAGTTTTCTTTCAATAAAAACGAATGCTACTGTGTCATAGAAAATAATTCTAAAACAAACACACCAAGAGGAGTAAATGGTTTTGATGGAGCCATCTTCAGCTGAGGTGCTAGTGTCTGAGGTTTGCTACTTCCTGAAAAAAAAAAAAGAAAGAAAAACCCAGGAGAAAAATTGCACTTCTTGCTTGCTACTCATGAAGCTTAAAAGATGTATAAATGTGACAATAACCGTTATGCACTTTCACATATCTGATTCTCAAATGTAACATTATTCACAAGCCATATTACTGAATTTCTACAAACTTTTATATTCTGAAGGCTCAAATATATATATATAACATTCATGTACCACAGGATAAAAATTTTTTTAAATGACTGAATTAACACTCTGACACTCTTTGTTATACTAGCAATGATATCACTTAATGTAAAACCATAAAGGTGCTGAAAGAACATATACATGCAAGAGCTGAGGACTGTTTTATATTCAAAACTTTGTAAGACCAAGCACCTTGTCTAAATTATAGGTAATGATATTAGCAGGCTGCCACAGTTTTCTTTACTTCCTTGGGTATACACATGAAGAAGGATTGAAGCCTCACCATGTCCACTCCTGTCTTGATTTTCTAAATGTTCAGATAAAGCCTACACACACAGTACTATGCAGAAGTGGACTTTGGTCTCAGATGACTATGATATAATTACAGGCTGCTGCTGATACGTGACTTTCAAAATATTCAGATAAAGCCTACCTACACAGTACTATAAAGAAGTGGACTGCCTAAATATCGGTCTGAGCAATCATTCATACAGGCATGCAAGATCTACCAACACTACCAGAAAATGGAATGAAAAAGTTAATCCCGGAAATTCGTATCCCATGTTCCAGATATTACTATACTGTGTAGGGTATCACTGGCCAAATTAGTGGTGACATAGTCTCTCAGTTAGGCTCTGACTGAAGGAACTAATGTCACCATTTAGTCCAGTACTTCCCAAAGTGGGCAATAATGCCTCCCTGTGGGTGTTAGAAAGGATGACTGGGTGTGGGAGGGGGGGAATGGAAGAATATTAGGGTAGTAGGGGGAGGGGCATTATGAAACTGAAACAGCTGTGAATCTAGTGGCTAACAAGAAAGCTGCAGGTGAAGATGAAATAACACCTGAAATGTTAAAAGCTATTAACAGTGACAACATGAGCCAACTACAGAGAATGTTTAATAAAGTTTGGAAAGAAGAAAAGGTCCCTTTTAAATGGAAAAAAAGAATGATTGTTAAAATACCCCACCCCCCCCAAAAAAAAAAAAGCAAACTTAGCAACTGCAATAATTGGAGAGGAGAAACCTTACTAACAGTTTTGTCAAAAGTATTTTGCAAAGTGATTCTAATACAATTAAAGATTTAGTGGATACTGCAAAGAGAGAAGAATAAGCAGGATTTCAAAAAGGTAGATGCTGTCTTGACCAGATCTTTACTCTAAGAATAATACTTGAAGAACATATTGAAAAGCAAAAACCATTATTCCTGAATTTCACAGACTATAAAAAGGCATTTGATAGCATACACAGAGATTCATTGTGGAGAATTTTAAAACTTTATGGAATACCATCTAAAACTGTCAACATCATTAGGATATCTACAACGGATATGTTGTACAGCCAACACAGAAGAAGGAATGACCAAATGGTTCCAGATTGAAACAAGTGTGGATCAAGGATACATATTATCTCCCTTGCTTTTTGGAACTGCCATAGATTTCATAATGAAAAAATGTTGCATAGGTAAAATGGGTATTGATTGGGTACGTGGGACCCAATTAGAAAATCTTGATTTTGCAGATGACATAACTCTTATCAATGACAATATGAATTTGATGCAAGAAAAAAAGATACCCTGTCTTCACTGGCTAGCAAACAGGACTTGAAATTGACAAGGAAAAAAACAAAAATAATGAAACTTCCCATTAATCAAGAAGGGAAAATATACAAAAGGAACAGCTGTTGAAGAAGTAAACCAATTTGCATACTTCAGCAGCTACATAGGCCAGGATGGTGACATCAGAAAGGAAATTAGAATTAGAATTGCAAAAGCAGCATTGACCTTCAAGAATCTTGAGAAAATATGGTACTCTAAAGTTATAAGCACAAAAACCAAGTTAAAATTATTCAATTCAAATGTAAAATCCACCTTCATTTATGCATGCCAAAGCTGGGAAACAACTAAAGAAACAATTTGACTCTTTCAAAAACATATGCCTAAGGAAAATACTCAGTATAAAGTGGAACGAATTCAAGAACAATGCAGAAATAAGACAGATGAGCAAACAACAACCTGTCTCATGGGTGATCAGAAAAAGGAGATGGACATATATTGATCACATGATGAGAAGAAACGGTCATATAATCTCAAAACAAGCTATCAAGTGGAACATAACAGACTGAAGAAACACTATAGAGGACATTGTTAAAAGAGATCAAATTAGTAGGCATAAAATCTCTTGATGAGGCTGAAAAGCTCACCAAAAAAGAAAACTTGGTGAACAACCAAGTAAGCCCTATGTGACGTTTAACAGCACAGGAAGTATGCAAGATGTAAGGAGAGGCATTGAGGAAAAAGAAGCAGCTGTTTGGGACAGTAATACCTTCCTTTGATAGCCCAAAAGTTTTGACTTGACTTTTTGACTTTTCTGATCCCCAGGTTTATTAGTTTTCGTTCTTTTTCCCTTGTGCCAGATAATGAAACATACAGGTCCTCTTCAGCTGTTCTACATCTCCATACAGAACGTCGGTGATTGAGGAGTTTGGTAGTATCAGGTTCTTTCGAAGGTCCTTCAATGCACTGCAGTCTAGTAGATGGTGTTTAACAGTTACTTCTTCTTGTCTGTTGCAGTGCATGCTGTATGGTGTGTGGTCAGCGGCCACTCTGTGCTTATTGAGAGTGATGTGTCCTGTTCTCAACCCGAAAATTGTGCACTGGTCTCTACGACATAAGCTATTGATGTGGTCTTTGGGATTAGGCTTTGGCAGGTGTGTATATAGGATCTTCCAATTGGATTACTGGCCCAGCTGTCCATCCACTGCGACTTGCAGTTGTGTATAATGTGTTCAGCTGTTCTCACGTTGGTGGAGATGAGGAGCTGTGACATGGTGGCTCCATTCGTTGCCAATCTATTAGCACATTCATTTCCTCTGATATCTATGTGCCTTGGTATCCACTGTAGGGTGGTCTTGATGTCATAGGAGGCAAGTTGGTTTATTGCACTGAGTATGTCAGTTGTAATGTGATCAGCTGTTGGTATCAAGTTTACAAGGGGCTGGAGAGCAGACTGGGAGTCTGAGAAAATAACAAGGTTTTTTGGGTGAGAGGCGCTGTTTTTGTATTTGGTAGTGCCTGCATCTCTGCATCATTAGTGGAGCAGCAAGATCCACAAGGAGCAGAAATGTGGCTTGTTGTCTTGTCTGTAAACATTATGAATACCCATATCCTAGACTGTCTGTCCTTGAACACTGATCCATCAATGTGTGCATGGATCCAGTCCTTGGGATAGGATTCTATGGTCTCCAGTGCACACAGCTTTAGGATGTTGGAATCTGATGATTTGTTCTCGAGTCTGGTGTTAGTTTGAGGAAGTGTGTAGTTTGTGTTTGGTGGGATGTCTGGTACTTTTGTAAGTTCTTCTCTGTCTTCAGGAAGTTTGTGTCTTGTGTTTAACTGTTCTGCTATGTGCACTGGAGTTTTCAGTTTCAGTCTATTATTATGCTTCCATTTATAAACCACTATTCTGTTAGGATGGTCTTGGGGCATACGTTTATATCTTTCTACTGCCTCAATGGTTGACTTTTTGTGTCTTATATCTAATGGCTCTATGTTTGCATCAATTTCAAATGCATCTGTGGGTGTTGATCCCATTGCCCCACAAATGAAATGAACAGCTTGATTCTGGATTCTGTCTACTTGCGTACGAGAGCTCTTTGATGCTCTAAATGTGGGGGGGGTTTGTAATCTATTACAGATCTAACATATCCTGTGTACAGTTGTCTGAGTGTTGTTTTGTCAGTTCCCCAGAATGTACTTGTAAGTCGCTTGATTAGGTTTAGTCTTTTTTTATGCTTTTTCTGCTAGTCCGTCCATAACTATTTGAAGTTCAATTTTCTATCTCATTTCACACCAAGGTATGTTGGATTTTTTTCTTTTATGATCTGAGCACCATCAAGAGTTATTTTCAGTTCAGTCTTTGCTAGTTTGTTGCTAAGAGTGAAGACTGTATATGTAGTTTTACTAACACTGATCTTCAACTTCTAGAAATTGCAATAGGCTGATATGGTAAGGAGGCCTCTATTAAGTCTCTCAGCAGCCAGATGCAGGTCCATTCCAGTAGTCCATATGACAAGATCATTGGCAAACATGGCTTTGTGAGTGTTCAATAGGTCTGGGAGGTCATTTATAAAGATTAGAAACAAGGTGCAGTTAAGAGCAGAACCTTGTGGCAGACCTTCCTCCTAGGTGCATTTGTTTGACAGTCTGTTATTGACCTGAGTTTGTATGGTCCTATTACTCAGGTAGTTTTTAACCCATTGATAACATTTTTCTATGTATGCCCATGTTTTGCATCTTTAACAGTAGGCCTTTTCGCCAGACCCTGTCATATTCCTGCTAGAAGTCTACAAAGACAGCTACAGAGTTTCTCTTGCATAAAAAACTGTCTTTTACACTTTGAGTAGGAAAAATAGCTGGTCTTCAGTTCTTGATGCTTTGCAGAACCCTGCCTTGAAGTTACAGCCTATTGTTAAGCATTCGTTCTGCTAGCTTACCAATGCTGGAAGTCAGTGAGATTGGTCTAAAGCTTTTAGGTCATCTTCTGGCTTTCCTATTTTCAGGATAGGTCTAACTATGGCTGACTTCCAGGATTTTGGTGGTACTCCACTTTGCCAGGTCTTGTTAATGAAGTTGACCAATGTGGATTTTCCTATAGGGCCCAAATGAAGGATATTTTGTCTGGTCCTGGTGCTTTTCTTAGCTGTAGCTTACCTATAGCACTCTGGAGTTCATGGATGGTAAAGTTTTCCTCAAAAAATGAAACGTTTGCCAAGCTAGATTTCTCTTTACTTATCAGAACTTTTTCCAGCGCCTTGTAAAGTCAATGGGTACCCAACTTCTTCTGGAGTTGGGGAAGGAAAGGCGGCCAGGCGTGATACTGACCATATCACCCTCTAGAGTGCTGACAGGTCAAGGAAAATACGGGGACTAACACCATGTCCCTATGTGACTCTAAGGCATGACAGGACTATCTTTACCTTTACCTTGTCAAGCACTTTCCTGCTGGAGGATTTGTTGGTGGCAGTGATGAATTTGTTAAAAGTACCGGCTTTGTCTGAGTTACTTGAGAGGACTCGACCAGAGATTCGCACTGTCTTAGGGTTAGTTTGTTTGTTTTTTCCTGACATGTTACCTAAGAGTTTCCAAGCCTTCTTTCCTTCAGTTCTGAGGTTGAGAATGCTGCATATGCTTAACCACTTCTCTTTCTTTGCTTTTTTAGTTTTGAGTCTTACCTTAGCTGTTAGTTTACTGTACTCTATTCTGTTTTCTGGAGTAGGGTTCTTCTCTGCATTCTTTCCGGCTGCTCTTCTTTTTTTTGACTAAGTCTTCCAGAGATTTTGTCCAGAAGGGGCTATATTTCTTTATGCATCCTAGGGGGATTGTTTTGTAGGCTACTCAAAGTAAGGCTTGGATTATGTCGGTGTAGAGTGTGTCAATGTTTGTGTTGTCATTTAATTTTGATAGGTTTTCATCTGTTTGTGTTCTGAATTTTTCCCAATCTGCTTTTCTATAATTCCAGCAAGGGGGTTTTTGTTGTCTTTGGTTTCGTGTGTGAGAAATCTGTAGAAGGATGGGGCGATGGTCACTTCCTATGTCATCAAGCACTCTCAGAGTACAATCATTGTGGATGTCTGCTGAGACAATGGTGAGGTCAGGCCTGTATGTGCATCCAGTTGCTCTTTTTAGGAGTGTTGGTAGGGAGGAGGAGTCTTGCAATATTATCATGTTGTTAGTGTTGCATAGCTCTTCAATGTTGTTTCCCATAGAGTTTCGGTCTTTGTATCCTAGTGATGGTAGATGTGCATTAAAATCTCCTGCAATGATAGTTTTCTGCAAGTCTGTGCAGTGTATGTTGATTTGACTTTTAGAATTTGGAGGACAATAAACATTATACAGAGTGTACTGCAGTCCATCATGCCATACTCTTGGATATTATTCTCACTGCATTTTCTGTTTTTAACTTCTCCTTGGATGTCATTTCTCAAGAGTGTGGAAATACCCCTGCATTTACTACATTCACATTTGTACATGGTGTAAAAGATTGCAATGAGTGATCTTTTCCATATAGAAGGGTTTCTTGTATGATTGAATATGGATGACTTTTTTCAGCTGTCAGGTTAATTCTGAGGCCTTTGGCCTAAGTCCAGAAATGCTGATTTGAAAATCTTTAGTGTGCCCCCATAGGCGATTTTTCACTCAGGGTAGCCGGAGGATGAACTACCTGGCACGGACCTTTTATGAGGCAACGTCTGGGCTCGTATAGTTTTCTTTTTGTTTCTGACATTTTAATATTGGGGTTTTTGTCCTAAGACTTTCTTTCTTACCCAGGAGGCCTTTCCAGTGAGAAGCTGAGATCAAGACCCAAGTGCAACACAAGCCCACCTGACAGCTTTGAGACAGTTTCACAGAGACACTTTGGGATAAGGGATCTAATAGTGCTTCATCGATGCCCATTCCCCGCCACCTATAGTCTGCTGGCTGCTTTGTTTGCTTCATTCTGATAGCCACTGTTGTAGAGACCCATAGGCTTGTCATGTTCTGGACTCATCAATTTCCATCAGACTTCCCTCATCTCCACAGATGATCTGTGTCCCCATCCATCCACTGTCCCAAACAGCCCAGTGCAGCCCCAGACCAAGATCTCAGCTCCACTTATTGACGGGTGTGCAATGTCAAAAGGTGGAAGGCCTTCTATCCTAGGAGGGGTATTTGTGCTTGTCATTTTTCCCACGAGTGAGTGGGTTTTCTTAGCGTACATAGCATCTTGTCTGAGTTATCTGACATTCCTATAATAAACAAGAGGCTACTAGCAGATTTCTCAGTTCTATGTTCCCTCTTTCTTTTACAGAAAGTTCTGTTCCCTAAAAATTCAGCCTTATAAGAGGGTGACATTATAATAATAACAATTAGTGTTGGTTTCTACAGGTTTCTGAGCTAAAGGAGCAGGTCAGAGTTTTTTAAGCAATCAGATCTGATGTTTCCTGTTTCACAAAGACTATGTTAAGATAGTGTGTTCTTAACCCAGTTGTTCTTGGGGGCCAAAGGGTTTGAAGGTGACAAACACTTCAGAGGCCTCGATCAGATATAAAGATCCTTTTATTAATTGCCACCAGGGGGTGCACAGGCCAGTAAATTTTTTTTTTCTTTTCAGAACAACAAAGTATCTACCGCTAGCAGAAATCATTTCTGAGAGTCCAGAATAACAAAATGTCAACGGTGCCATGAGCAGAAAAGAAATGTAGACAATGTAGTGTGAAATATCTGAAATATGAATTTATAACAGCACCAAACAACCAGCAGCAACCATTCGTCTACGGTGTCAAAGGATGTGGCCTGGGAGAAAAGGGGGTGGCAGCCCCCCAAACAAACCTTGGAAACACTGATCTAGCTGATCCAGCTGTAAGAATGGGTACCATGCATGTTGTGTTGAGGATAAATTTCCTTTGAAGACAGAGAATATGTGCACACATGGTGAGGTACACTGGATGGATTATATTGCACATATGAATGTCAAAGGATAAAGGACAAAATAAAACATGTAATCTGTAATCAGAAACTGGCATCTTTGCACTCTGGGCATTCCCACAGATGCTTCGCCTTCCATTCCAACACCATGCAGATGGAGCCAGTCACACACTGGTTGTGAGTAATGCACACTAAACCACTTCATTCAGAAAAATGTCCACTTCCCCTCTCCTCCCCCAATTCATTCATCCTCCTGATGTGATTGTTGTTATTCAAACTGTCGTCGTCCTCCATATGCAGCCTATCCAAGGTGGCTTTTGCAATCTCCTCCTTGACCATTCTAAGGGTGCCCTAAATTGATGCTGTGTCTGCCAGCTTGTACAATTCATGTGCAACATTAAACATGTGACTGAGTCACAGTTGGTGAACACCAAATAAAAACGAAAAATATAGAACTATGTTTCATTTGAAATAAATGTTTCAAATAGTCAGTGTTAGACAGACTTGCTCACAGGGTCCTCACTTTTAAACTGGGCATCAAAATTCATAAGTATACTAACCAAATAGCTCTGAGACAGTACTGGTCGCAGTATGTGCCATATCCGTTAGCTCACTGCTTATTGTGGATATTAAAGAAGATGTGGATGACTTTTCAGCTTCCGGGCCACCCTGAGGACCCAAAAATGTAATATCCTTAAAAAGAACCATCTAATGTACCTTTTCCTACTGCGTCTGAATGTTGGGCTAAAGCACATAACAGGGCTGTTAAACAATCTAGTTTATTATGCACATTTCATTTCAAGAATAACCTATTTCCACATCATAGGTGCTGCATTCAATGTCTTTACAATCTATAAGTGATTATTCTATGGAAAACTGTCAATTAATTCTGTGAGTAAAATCTGCAATTAGTTACTTCTTAAGATGATCTTTTTATATTGGAAGTGTTGATCATATCACATTTTTCTCAGTGCACAATGTTTAATTCTTTCCTATACATTGTGAGTACAGTGTAGTCTATAAACATTCCTTCCATATACAATTGTATTAATTTTCTGCAAATTTTGCTTGTAATTTTGTTTTCCTTTTACTGCAAATGAAATCTCCTTCAAAATAAACACAAAACCCTTTATTCTTAGCCAAAAATCAGCCTTTGAGCAATGAAGCAACTATAATTTTCTATAAAGTATATTAATATATAATAAATATTTTATATATATAAAGTTATATAAATACAAGGTCCGACAATTAGGTAATGAGACTGATTTTATTATGGCCAAGAAAAAAATGCCATCTATGAAGCAAAGCATGGAAATCAAAGAGGCAACCATCATCTATGATCTGGCAACTTTTCATCACCGCCTGATAAGCAGACAACAAACAAGCCGCCATTTTGTTGACCTAGTTAGAGGTGCACTGTTACATAATCAGCATGGAGCAAAAAGCTAACATTAAATTCTGTTTAAAACTCAGAAAAAGTGCCACTGAGATGGCTGAATTGATGCGACAAGTTTATGGGGATAACTGTTTATCTCATGAACAGATATTCAAGTGGTATTCACAATTTAAAAGTGGTGAGGAAACAATTACAAATGCAACTAGATATGGACGCCCAATTTCTGTTCATAATAAGGAACTCATTGCAAAAGTCAGAGAAAGGATACAAGAAGATCGTTGTTTGACTGTGAGGATGATGGCAGATGAATCTGGTGTTAACGAGAGACCATTCGTAAAATGTTAGTGGAAGATTTGGGCAAGAAAAAAGTTGCTTGCCAATTTCTATCACATTCATTGTCTGATGACCAAAAACATCAGCGTGTCAAGTACGCAAAAGACATCATCAAAACGTGTCGCAGAAATAAACATTTCTTAAATTCGACTGTTGCAGAGGATGAAACAAGGATTTTCCCCTATGATCCCACAACTAAATGCCAAAGTGCTCAGTGGAAATTGTCATCATCATCACCAAAAGGCAAAAAAATTCATCTTCAAAAGTTGAAAGTGAAGACAATGTTGGTGTGCTTTTACGACAGCAAAGGAGATATTCACAAAGAATTTATTCTAGAGGGACAGACTGTCACTGCCAAAGTTTATTTAAGTATTCTGAAACACCTATTGAAAAGGATTCTCCAAGTCCAAACCGAGTATTCAACACCTGGCAGTTTTTTCCTTCTTCATGATAATGCACTGGCTCACTGGGCAGTACTTGTACAGGAATTTTTAGCCCAAAAACAAGTGTGTGTTCTCAGCCATCCACCCTATTCCATAGATTTGTCTTCCTAAGATTATTTTCTATTCCCAAAATTAAAGTTACCATTGAAAGGATGCTTCTTTGATGATAGTAAAAAAGTAAAGATAGTCCCATAGCATTTCAAATGCCGTAGGGGGTGAAGCGTTAGAGACCTCATTATGCTGGGTCATCAGCGTATGAGGTAGGGTGACCAGTTCCTTTCCTCGCTGCCTTTACTTCCCAGATTTTCTCTGGTACCCATTTTACGAGGCTGGGTCGACCTCAGGGCCGTATTGGTCGGAAAAAAAATCCCGCTCAGCTGGGGATTCGAACCCTCGACCATTTGGTTGCTAGACGAGTGCTCTAACCACTACGCTAGCCGGCCCCCTTCTTTGATGATACTGATGAATAAAATACAGGTTATATCTTCAACTGTTGTTTATTTTATTTTTATGTAATTAGTCTCATTACTTAATTGTCGGGCCTTGTACAAGGGGTGATTGATAAGTTCTCTGCACAAGGTACAAATACTTGAAACACATAGTTGATATTAAGTGCATTTATAGATCAGGTTAATGTAAGATTAAACACAAAGTTTCAAGAAATTAACTGCAATAAAATTTTTTTTACAGGCTACTGAAATGGTAAGGGGTGGCAGAAATTGAGAAAATGGATAACATTTCTCATCGAGCAGTCATTCACTATCTCTGTATCAAGGGCTTATCATCGAATGAGATCCATGAGGATATGGTAGAGACTCTAGGGGAGAGTGCCCTTTCTTACAGCACAGTGAAGAAATGGGCAGCTCAATTCAAACATGGAAGGAGGAGTCTGGAAGATGATCGCCATCAAGTCTGGAAGATGATCGCCATCAAGTCTGGAAGATGATCCCCATCTAGGAAGACCAAGAATGGTAATCACCGATGAAATCACAGGCAGAATCCATGACATGAGGATTGACAACTAACTGAGCAGTATATTAGTTGGGCATCTCCCAGGAATGTGTTCATGCCATTATTCACAATGATCTTCAGATGACAAAGGTCTCTGCTCGATGGGTCACAAAACTTCTTGGAGCTGATCACAAGCGACAGCGTCTCAACATGTCAAGAGACAATCTTGGCCATTTTTCTGCAGATCCTGAAAAGTTTCTTCAGCAATTTGTGACTATGGATGAGACTTGGGTTCATTTTCAACCAGAAACCAAAGAACAGTCAAAGCAGTGGAAACACCATGGATCCCCACCTCCAAAGAAAGCAAGGGTGGTTCTGTCTGCAGGCAAAGTGATGGGTTCCATCTTTTGGGATTCAGAAGGTGTGCTATTGGTAGACTATCTTCAAAAGAGCAGAACAGTCACAAGGGCCTATTACACTAATCATGTGAAGCAACTGCGGGTCAAATTAAAGGAAAAGCATGGAGGGAAATTGACAAAAGGTCATCTTTCATAAAGACAATGCTCCAGTTCACAAGTTGGCGGTGGCAATAGCTGCCATTCATGAATACGGCTTCCAGCTTCTTGAACATCCTCCTTATTCCCCAGATTTGGCCCCTTCGGACTATTACCTGTTTACCAAACTCAAAAAGGAGCTTAGTGGTTACAAATTTGCTTCAGATGATGACGTCATTCATGTTGTAGACCACTTTCTACCGGCACAAGATGCTGACTTTTACAAAGAAGGGATCCGTATGCTCCAGGATCGCTGGACTAAGTGCATAAAGTGGACAATGTTGAGAAATAACCCAAAAAAGTTGTCCACAAATAATCCGTTGTACCTTATGCTAAGAACTTATCAATCACCCCTCGTATATCTTGAAAAAGATTTAAAAAAAAAAAAATCTTTGCAGTAATCAACTAAAACTAACCCTTCCAGACTTCCTGCCTGAAGGACCAAACCCAGCAGGCATGGTCCCACTAAGTGGCCTCATTCCGGGACCTTGAGGCAGAGGCCTTTTGACAGAAGGCGGAGTCATGCGGGGAGATGTGGATTGAGGAATGCCTGGGCGGGATGGCGGAGTCCTAGGAGACTGTGATATAAATGAGCCCCTAATACCATGTGGACTGTGAGGTGATGGTGGAGCACCTGGTGAGTGTCTGGTGAGGGTAGGATCTGGAAAGCTTTAAAAAAAAAAAACAACTTCAAAGTTATATATAAATGAAAACATAAAGTGGTATTCAATTAAAACCATATTAATTAGCATGGATGTTGCACTTCAGATTTCATATATAACATTTTTACCAACCTGATGTATATTTTTTCTACTTTCATACATAATCATCAACTCCATCAGAAGGCCACCAAATGCTTTTTTTTTACCCTAAATAACTGTCACAGTACGCAAGCTAGATCTTTCAATAATCACTCACTGAGCACTCACTCAAAGAATAACAGTTCTTACCCTGTATGTGGTCGAGATGTGTCTATCAAGTTCCCAGAATCATAGCGAAATACAGTCTCCTGAATTAACATTGGGAAAAATAGACTATTCAGTTGCAGTTAAAACAAATGTGACAGTGAAAAAAGAAATGCAATTGTCAATTAAACGTCACCTTATATGTTGACTGCCAACACAAACAAAAAGATGATGATTCTATTTAAAATAAAACTCATTTTTCTTAAACTGAAGGTAAGGTAAAGGTAAATCCTATCATGCCTTAGAGACATATTGGGAGAAACTGAAAAAAAAAAGTTACTGTTTAAAATATTCAAATGCAACTATTATAAAGATTTCCTAGCAATTTATATGATTATTTGTCATCTATGTCATGAATCTTACTACAATATGACACAAATGACAAGTGGTTTACAATTAATGTAAAATGAATGGAAAGTTGAAAAAAAAAAAAAGAAAATATATAGAGAACTGTAGGTCAAAATAAATATGATGCACAGCACTCAATCCTAAAAGGCTAAGAGACCGATAACAACTTCTGGTTTGACAGTATGACTTTAAAAAAAAAAAAAAGTTATCACATTTTTTTACTACACAGCTCTGAAAGCCCATGTAAATCTTATCCCACCTGTCTATCACCGCCATCATGGCTGTAGGAGGGACTTGAAGAAGCAGAAGAACTCATGTCACTGTCCTCCTGCAAGGAAAGAGCTGAATCACTGTTGGTGGAAGGTGCCTCTGGCAAATGCAGTTTACTAGGTGGTGAGTACACTTTGGCTTCATCCACTGCTAGGATTTGCATTTCAGGGGCAAATGCTGTCGCAAAAGCAAGAAGGATTCAGGCTAGCAATCATGCATTATGCTGGATAAAACTACAACTGCATCTATAAGTCATTAGTACTAGGTCACAGTATATGAAAAGATACAAAAGCAAAGTTTCATATAGCAGGGGAGGCAACTGATGCAAATTTAAATGCCACTGATGCCTGTCTAATGGTGGCACAATGGCAGATAATTAGTACTATGTGAACATGTGCAACTTTCTGCAGACATTCTCAGATTCTCAACAAAATTTAATAATTAAAAGTGAGAATACAGGAAGAACAGAATAAAATGCTACACATTTTGCAACCAAAACAGTCACATATATCCTGGATTTATTAGTTTTTTTTTGTAAAAATACACAGATTGTGTACGAGACTCAATACATTACATTATAAAAAGCAAAGTCAACTGTCTCTGTCAACTTCACACAGGTAAGTGCCCTCTTATTCTAATTTATATCACAGCTACATTGCTGTAAGTTGTTTAGCTGCATTCCAAACTATAAGAATAATGCTTGTGAGTTCTGTAGATTTTATATTAAAAAATAACAAATTCTCAATAAGCTCATTCAACAGACTGAGGATTATTCAATATTAATGCCACTAATAGCAATGACCCCCGTGTGGTACCCGGGATCTGCAAAGAATAGGACCACTGTACCCTACCATGCATGATCGTAAAAGGCGACTAAGGAGGGTTCAGCATAGGGCCAGCAACCCTATCTGGTAAAAAACAATCAGACTGCTACAGAAACAGAAGCAAGGGAAAAAGCAAATGCAGGTGGAAGGAGAAATGCGTATCAGGAAACTGAGCCCATGAAGGTTGTGGATGAAAGCCAGCCACTGGAAGTCCCCAGCCCGACTGCAGACCTCCTGGAACCTAAACAAAAGATGCAAATAGGCAGCTGGAATGTAAGAACACTAAACCAGACTGGAAAACTAGCACAAACCATCAAGGAAATGCACAGATACAAACTAGACATACTAGGAATACAAGAAGCAAGATGGACAGGACAAGGCAGAAGGAAATTAACAACACAGCACACAGAAGATACAATAATATGGTCAGGTAAAGAAGATCTTCATGAAGGAGGAGTAGCATTGATTATAACAAAAGAAGCATCAAGAGCATTGCTGAAATGGACCCCAATAAATGAGAGATTATTATATGCACGTTTCAACTCAAGATTCACGAAGCTGTCTATTATAGTTTGTTATGCACCAACAGAAGCAGCTGAAGAGGAATTAAAAGAAGATTTTTACAACAGCCTCCAAGCCACAGTAGAAACAATACCCAAGCATGACATGCTACTCATCTTGGGCGACTTCAATGCAAAAGTAGGTGAAGGAAATGAAGATAGAAGAAGAATCATGGGAAGAGAAGGAATCGGAGAAATAAATGAAAATGGAGAAAGACTGTGCAGTTTCTGTGAAGAAAACATGATGACCATCGGAGGGACAATTTTCCAACACAAAAACATCCATAAGGTGACTTGGAGGTCACCAGATAAAACCACAGAAAACCAAATCGATCACATACTAATAAACAACAAGTGGAAACGGTCACTACAAGATGTGCGAGCAAGGAAAGGAGCAGATATAGGAAGTGATCACAACCTTCTGGTAGCAAAAATAAAACTAAAATTAAGGAAAGCCAGAATCGGAGAACACAGAAGATACATTTTGATACAAGAAAACTGATAGACCAGCAAACAAGAAATGAATTCTCAATAATACTTAAGAACCGCTTCAGTGTCCTACAAGACGAAGCAGAAATGTCCATATTAGAGTTCAATAAAACACTACAGGAAACAGCAAAAGAGGTGCTGGGATATCGGAAAAGGAGAAAAGAGGAATGGATAAGTGAGACCACATGGGAAAAGATAGAGCAAAGAAAAGAAATCAAGAAAAAATTACTGAACACCAAATCACAACGGCTTAAAGAACGAGTTTTAAGTAATTATGCACAAAAAGACAAAGAAGTGAAGGAATCATGCCGTCAAGATAAACGTCAGTATTATGACAACTTAGCAGAGACAGCAGAGAAAGCAGCATATACAAATGACATGAAAACCATATATAAAATCACAAAGCAGATGACAGGTAACTTCAATACAAGATGTGAAAGTGCAGTAAGAACACAAAATGGACAACTGGTCAGTGGAGAAAGAGAAAAAATTGAAAGATGGAGGGAACACTTTAACACCCTACTAAACAGAACACAAGCAGCACAAGCAATAGATATACCTTAAGCAAAAGCGGAACTAAACATCAATACAGGACCAATAACAATAAATGAAGTAAAAGAGGCGATAAAGATGCTAAAATCAGACAGGGCACCAGGTGAAGATGAAGTGACTGCTGAGATGTTGAAAGCAGAAGAAACAGAAACACCAAAATAACTTTGCCGGATATTACAACAAATCTGGGATTTAGAAAAAGCCCCAGAGGAGTGGAAAACTGGTCTTATAGTAAAACTACCAAAGAAGGGTGACCTCAGAGATTGCGGGAACTGGAGAGGCATTACCCTACTGCCACTCACTAGTAAAGTATTTTGCAGAATAATCATCAACAGAATTGTACCAACACTTGAGGAAAAACTTCGGAAAGAGCAGGCAGGATTTAGGAAAGGAAGATCATGCATAGACCATATATTTGTACTTAGACAAATATTAGAACAGGCAAATGAATGGCATAGCACAACATATGCATTATTCATAGATTTTGAGAAAGCCTTTGACAGTGTCAACAGAGATGCACTGTGGAAAATCCTAAGATGGCATGGCCTCCCCCATAAAATAGTTAATGTAATCAAAGCCCTATACGAGGGTTTTCAGTGCAAAGTTATCTGTGGAGAACATACCTCCAGCAGCTTTAGGGTACAAACAGGAGTGAAACAGGGATGTGTACTATCACCAACATTATTTATCTTGGCAGTAGACTGGTTAATGAAGGAGGCAACATCAGACAAACGCAGAGGATTACAATGGACCCTTAACACAGTGCTGGAGGACCTTGACTTTGCGGACGACATTTGTCTATTATCAACAAAATTTAATAATTAAAAGTGAGAATACAGGAAGAACAGAATAAAATGCTACACATATTGCAACCAAAACAGTCACATATATCCTGGATTTATTAGTTTTTTTGTAAAAATACACAGATTGTGTACAAGACTCAATACATTACATTATAAAAAGCAAAGTCAACTGTCTCTGTCAACTTCACACAGGAAAATGCCCTCTTATTCTAATTTATATCACAGCTACATTGCTGTAAGTTGTTTAGCTGCATTCCAAACTATATGAATAATGCTTGTGAGTTCTGTAGATTTTATATTAAAAAATAACAAATTCTCAATAAGCTCATTCAACAGACTGAGGATTATTCAATATTAATGCCACTAATAGCAATGAGGATTACTTGATACTAATCTTGTGGTCAGCTTTAACTTGTAACATAATGACAAGTCTTCCGTTTAAACTGCAGTTACTGTAAAATAAAACATATATATATATTTTTTTTTATTTTTTTTATTCCCCCCCCACCCACAAAAATATATGGTGCCTGAGAGTGAAACTCATTAAATAATTGACAAGATAAACAGAATCATGGCAGATAAACAGAATCAATAAACCACTGCAACATTCAGAAAGACCATTATTGGATGAGTATGTAAAATAACTGTATATAAAGGGTCAACTTACATGGAGTCTCTCCACGGATGTCACTATTGAACAAGTCAGACACAAAATCACTGAGAGAGGAATACGAAGAGCTGGTACTCTCTGCACCATCACTGTCACTTCCACTCTCATCCGTCGGGATATCATCCTTCTGTTCTTCAGTCACTGATGTGATGGCAGCACTCAGAGTTGAGCTGTTGTCATAAACATGGAACTCTACTGGCTGTAACTGGAGGGCATACCATTTTGGCTTGTCTCCTATAAGGCTAGGGTCATAGACTGCTGTTTGTACACGCTGATACACTAAGTTGGTTGGACACAGAGACCACTCTGACAGATACTCCACAGCCTAGGAAATGAAAAATTAAAAAAAATCATTACATCTAATGTCATAATTGTCCATGTCAGATTGTAGTGTCCACTTCATTAATAAGAGAGTAGAGGGGAGGTTGATATGTTTGTGCAAGTAAACTATTTTGCTTCACTGCTCAGATTTACTTACACTTACTGAGAGGTTAGTTCTAGTGTTATTACATTTCAATAACAGTTATTCAGACGTTTTTTTTTGTTTTTTTTTTGTGGGCAGGTAGAAAGATGTGAGAATGTTAGTGTTGCTCTCTAAAGAATGGTAAAATTAATGTGGGTAGGGTAGCCACATTCTGAAGATGAAAAACTGGGACATTTTTCTCAGAGTGAAAAAAGATACTCAAGTATCATCACTAATTACTAATAAAGAATGCCAGACATTATCAGTTTTCAGAGTTATGATGTGGATAATGGTAAAGCAGATATTTTTGTCACCACAACATGTAAAACTTGCAACCAATGTTGTCTCCAAAAAAAAGTAATCTATAGTACAGTGGACAGGGTAGATGTCGCACCTTAACTGAAGTAATTCCCTGATTACCAGAATTTGAGTTCTTTGAGATCCTTGTTTTCTATTGATGTGAAGTCATGAAGGAGACATCTCTCTCATGAAGACAACTGAATGAAAAACAAAATGACATGAGACCACACAAAATGTGAGTCAATTCCAACTCAGAGACAGGGATAACAAATTATATTTCCACCATATTGTTGTTTCAAAATGTGTTTAGCAGTTCTACCAACTTGAAATCATAGAGAAAGAGAAGAATTCAAATGCAAAATTTTTTTTCACTCGAAAGAAAAAACAAAAAACCAGGACAAACGGGTGTCCTAAAATCATTATTCAGGACAGTGAATTTTTGTATTTAAACACCAGGACTGTCCCACAAAATAAGGACATATGACAACCCTATATGTGGGATAAGCAAATCATTCAAGTATAATATTTCAGTTTCCTAACCTGTCATTGGTGGCTTGGTCACCTGGAGAGGATGGACAAGAACAGATAAAAAGGGCTTACGCAGAAGTAATAAATGGAGACAGACCAAGAAACAGACCAAGACAACGGTGGCAATACAAACTGAAAGAAGACCTACGAGCCCTTGGGGTGGACAACTGGCAGAAGAAGATGAAGACAACTAAGAGGAATGGAGACAAGTCTTGTCTGCAGCAATGAGCCACAGCGGCTCAGAAATCTGGATGAATGAATGAATCCTGTCATTATTTACATCAGTCCCACTTTGTTGTTGAGAAAACCAATATACGGCTCTGAAAAGAAAAGTATCTTAGTTAACTTACTCTAACTAGGCTCCTTGCTAACATAAGCATATGAAAATGTATATGCACGATAACATAAACACAGTGATAAAAAATTAAGTCTCAATTTTTAAATGTTATCTTGATCAATGCTGCATTTGCTCTGTAACTGAAGAAGTGAGTGGGTGATCATGCTCACCAATTCTTTATTTTGTGATATGTCAGTAATGTAGTGATTTTTTTCTGTCTTTTTTTTTCAGTACTTTTCAGTACAGCAAATTTCAACAAAATTACAATCTGAAACAATCAAAGCAGTCAATGCTAGGACAAAATAGTGAATCTGATCACATACATATGTAACAGCTAGCATCAAGGTCTACACACCTGCGTTCTTGCCAGTTTCGCAGTAAAAGGAGTCCTTTCAGCCCGAGACTTGAGAAAGCTGTACAGCTGAAAGGCAACCACAGGACGAGGATACAAACGAAGAGTTCGTGTGTGCTCCGTAAAATTCCCCAGTGTGTTTGGAGAATTGAAGAACCGAACCTACGGAATAATAATAATAATCATAATCATGTTACTCTAACACACCACACGCACACAAAACACAAATATTAAAATTTTCATAACAGTATAGTATCACAGAAAATAAAAAATGCCTTGTCTATGTGAAAAAAAAAATTCTTCATGTTCACAACTGTCAACATACTTATTTAAAATCAAGCCGCACAAAATTCCCTTTTATAATCATCAATTCCCTCCATTTATTTCTCATCCAGCATTTTCTCTCTCTCAAGGTCCCTGCCAAGAGGCACTGGACATCACATCCTTCCATAACCCTCAATCCCTTTTGCATCTCAACAGGTTTGTTGTCACTGAGCACTTCCCATGCCAGGATGCCAAACCATCCATCATCTTTTCTCTCTACCTCTTATACCTTCAATCCTTCCTGTTGCCATTAAATGCTCTAGCTCGTCTCTCCTCCAAACATGCCCCACAAATCTGGATTGTCATTTTCTGATCTTCAATATAATTTTCCTTGTTTCTCATGCTTCTTTCATAACTTCCTTGTTCAATGTTCTCATGTAATGTCTAGCGCTGCTCCAAATATCGTCGACAATCAAATCCTATCATGTCATACAACTAGTTGTTTACTCCTACAGCTGCTCTTTTTCTCCCATAACAGTCACTTGCTGCATCTACACAACACAGCTGAAATCAGTGCCCTACATAAGAAATAGTTCTCCAAAATGTTTGACCCATGCCAAATATAATAGGCTCTGTTACCTGAATTCACAACATTAATTAAACAATTAACTATTTAAACACTCATTCTGTTCAAAATTTAAACGTTAACTTTATTACATTTGTAAGGCCAGCAAAAGCCTTGCTTAGCTTCATATATGAATTCCTTCCTTGAAGCTGGCCAGTTTTCCTAAAACATCTCTTACACTTGCTCAAATTCTGTCTAACTATAGATCTTGGAAAAGATTTGGCAAAAGCAACATACAAAGAACTAGACAATAAAGTAAAAAGTTCAGCTAGACGAGATAAGACAGAATACATAGACAATATGGCAAAAGAAGGAGACAAAGCAGCAAAAACAGGAGACAGCATAACTCTATACAACATACAAAAGAGGCTAATGGGTACTATTACACAGCACTATTACAGTAAGGAAAATACTTGGTATAAAGTGGAATGAATTCAAGAACAATGCAGAGATAAATTGGTGATCAGAAAAAGGAGATGGATATATATTGGTCACATGATGAGAAAAAACAATTAGAAAATCCTAAAACAAGCTATCAAGTGGAAAACACCAAGCTGACTAAAAAGAGGTAGACCACGTGAAACTAGAGCAGGGGCATTGTTAAGAGAGGCCAAATTAGTAGGCATAAAATCCTATGACGAGGTTGAAAACTTCACCAAAAAAAGGAAAACTTGGCGAACTATCACGCTAGCCCTATGTGATGTTTAACAGCACCTGAAGGATGTAGATGTCTAAAAAAAAAATAGATACATTGCACTTTCCCTCAGTTCTCACCATTGCAACACGAGTGGCAACATCCACAGAATCCACATCATTACCATAGATGAGGGGGTTGAAACCAGTTGCTGAAGTCAAACTGTCTCTTCGCTGCCATAAATCAGGATTCTGTGCAAGAGCATCGAGGTTTTTGATTGGTTGAGGAGTCATGCTCATGCTTGCTAAAGCCTTTATTATGTGCGGGACAAGAAAAGGTATGCTGCATATTAATAGTCATGCAAATCCATCACCAAGCAATGTAGCACTTATTAGCACAAAATATCCCCTTGGTGCAAAATAAAATGTTCATAATCTCAAACATTTTAAAAATCATTTTCTGTGCATGTGATCAGGAAATAGATGTAATAGATGTGTGATTACCCACAAAGAAACTGTCAAATTATCTTCTATCATATTACTCTTAAATGCTGGCATAAAATCATTTTTCTCAAAGATATCTAGAATCCAAATTGGATCATTTGTTTATTTTTATAAATTTTATCAATGCCATTATATTTCTCCAGCATGCAGAAAAACTTTAAAATAAGTGACTTTTTTAAAAACTCAAGCAAATGAAGCTACGTGGCAGTGCAGATTACTTTTTTAAACATATTAGATAAAGTGGTCCGATTAATAGTAACATGAAGCTCATTTATTACATATCTAGTTTAGTAACCTCATGAAGTGTATAATGTTAATCTGTCCAGTTTGGAGAAAAGATGACTGAGTTAGGGTGATGACACATTTGTCAGGTCTGGTGAACCAAAGCTGGCTTTGATGGTCCTTTGATGTGCTCCATTAGCCTGATTAACTATTATGAAAGCAGAGTCTGCTGAGAAGAAAATTCCTTGGGTCCTTGCAGACCTCCAAGCAAGTCTCTGCAGTCCACTTCTTATAATGTCTGTTTCAACATCTCCATGGCACTGGCTGCAACAAAAATGTCATCATAAAATGAACTGCATTGCTAAGAGCATCTGTCTTCAACAGCACTTCTATCAGGTTGCCCTCCTTAACCTTTGGCTGGCCCCAGCTGCCTACGAGGCAGCAGGTCAAAGTCTCTCCTTGTTTGATCCCTCCCCCTTGACCTGTCCAGCCTAGGAGTCCCTGCCAGTTGCTATGCTACCACCAGCACAGCTCTTAGGATCACTGGAATATGCAAGCCACCCCCCCCACAACACAGCAGAGGGGCTCTGCAACAAAACAATTCTCAGTTCCAAAAAGAACAGAAGATCAGGTCTGGTTATTCAATCAGAAGCATCAGCCTCAAACAAATAAAATACATGAAGACAATATAATGTTAATGGTAGTGGATAAAGTTTAAACAAACAGGATTAAGTAAACAAATGAAAAAACCTGCTGTGTAATGTTATTCTGACAGCTATTTCAGGACCAAAAAAAAAATGTTATTTTGCACATAAATTTGGTTCCTAATTTGCTCTATGTACAAATAAGTCCTAACTGGTGTGAATTCAAATTGTGCAAAATTCAATTTAGCTCAAATTCTAAACTGACACCAGTTTGCATTCAATATCAGAAAAGTTCAATCAGCGCAGAGAGCAACGGAGGGAACAACAAGATAGTTTGGGTTACCAACTACAGAATTATACACACCATTTGATTAGTCCTTGGAATAACTCACTGACAATGATCTTGATTTTTTTAGATCAACAATAAACATTTGAAGAATCTGGGAGGGCAGCAGACAAATAAGCAAATGAAGGAGTTTATTCTCAAAGAATTCAAAGAAATCTTTCAAGCTGCTGTGGTCTGAAACTAAAGATATTGAGTGAAATAAGCAAACTCACTGAGATATGGATACATTTCTCTCCACCTGCCAGGTTATGCGTGAAGATTTCAAATATTTTAAAGGACAATAACAACACTGTGCCTTATCACCACTATAGGCTTAAACTTCAGATCATATTTAAATTTTTTTTTTTTAGATTTTGCTTATTTTATCTACTGTCTTACTTTCTTGTTTTAAACTTCAAAAACGGGAACATTTTCCTTATCATCTGCAGTAAAATTGTAAAATTACTTTGGTAACATAACAAAATCCATTTAATATTTAAATTAACTGCATATTTCAACTGCATGGTATGAATTATCACATTTCACATTTAATTACTGCTTCAAATGGTGCAAATTTGACAAATTAAACCACTTCATATTTCACATTAACTGAAACCTAGCTCTATATGCTCTATAAAGTTTTATCATCTGTCCTCATCAAACTGTGGTTCACGTAAGGCAGGATCAGAAACTCTCCATCTAACCTGGTCTTGGCATCTCTCATGTAGTCTTTCCTAATCCTGAAGTTCTGTCTGAAAGTTTCCTCTGGGATCGTCATGTACTTCTCCTGATGCACCTCAATTCATGTTTCTCTAACTTTGCTTTTCCTTTACATGTGCAGAACGTGGCAATTCCACTTTATCTTCTTTTTTATCTCCAGGTTTATGTCTTTTTTTTTTACTTACATATTTTTAGCTTTCCATATTTCTCAATCTGTCTCCCCCATTTTATTCCCAAAACCAGAACCGCATAATCTATGATGTTTTCATTGTTGGCATCTAAAAAGAATGTGTTCCATATTATTATCATCAGTTTCCATGTTTCATATAGAACTGTGCTTTGAAGTACACAATATAAAATTTAACTTCAGTTTCTTCAAGACTATAGCTTAATATTTCTACAAATAATGTAGCAAACTAACCAGTGCATAATCTGTATCAGTAATTATTTAATAGCTAACAGAGTTGACAAAGGTGCACATCTGGTGCTTTAATGATATAATGTTGATAAAGATTCAAGGATGATGCTTTAAGTATCAAGACTCATATGTAATGTTTTAATGGTTAATGTAGTTGGCAAAGATTAATATATGATGTTTTAACGATTATTAGGGCTGATATGATGCCCTAATGGTTAAAACAGTTGATAAGGATTCAAATATGATGCTTTAATGGTTAGCAAGATAAGACCTGTCATGCTTTAAATATACCATCAGTATTATTTTATACACACAAAGGCCCACTTTCCCTTATCCATGGTTCCAAATTTCACAAAGCAAATGATATTAAGATAAGCTACATTGTTCCTCTGTGGAGGCTATAAATGTCTTCTCAGTATTCGCAAAACTCCAGGTCAAGAACATGTACTCTATTATGTTACAAATACAGGGTGGCATCGAGCCGGCTGGCATGTTTTAAATTTGAATTTGCTTGGCCAATGATGGCATAGAATAGTCGCTGGGGTAGCACCAGAAGGAGGAGATGACGCCATTTCATTTGCAATGGATCAATAACATGCTGCACTGCACCAGCACTGTTCATTATTACTAAAAAAACAAAATCTGTGGTCAAAGTGCACGTTGATTTAAACATCATTTTAATGTTAATCAGCACAGTCAGGTTCCATCTCGAAATATGACACTGGTATGGGTGAGTACATCTGAGGAAACACAGAGCTCACAAATGTGCGCATCCAAGAACCTACGGTGTGTAAGAGAAGTCTGTCAATACAGTCCACAATTTTCAACACTCCAGAAGTCTCACATTTTAGATCTGAACATTACAAATTTAGGCCTTATACTGAAGGAAATCAGACTTCACTCATACAAGAAGCGAACAAAGAAGAAGAAGATTCATACAAGACCCATATTGTTCAACAACTTTTAAACAGAGACAAGGGAGCATAGGTTGAATTTTGTACTGCTATGGTTGGCTTACTACAGAAAGAAACTGAGATCTTGAATAAATTTATTGATGATGGATGAAATTCACTTCCACCAATCAAGGTCTGTAAATAAAAAGAATAAGTGAACCCTCAAGAACTGCATAAAAAGCCAGTGTACTCAAAAGACGGTGGTGATGCGGAATCACAGTCTCTGGGATTCTGATCTATTTGCCAACAACAAAGGAGAAACTGTGACTGCATCATCATATTAGAATCCTTTGTCATGCCCCACTTGGAACTGGCTCAAAAGCCCTTCAATCTCAACAGGAAGGGGCAACAGCCCACACCGTATGAACAGTAAGACTGTACTTCAGTGACTGTTCAGATGTGTTATTTCAGTGACATCATGTGGCCCTCCTAGTCTCCTGACCTTAATGTGAGGATTCTTGAAAGACCATGTGTACATATGTGAAACACATGATGACGATTCAAGAATTCAACAAGCCTTTGTTGATTATGGTGCCATCACTGATGTGAATATACAGAGATGTGTGAACATCAAATTCCAGAAACGCTTGCAAACATGCACAGACTCTAATGGATGGCATCTCTCCGAAGTAATTTTCAATAAATAAGTTTGTATCTGATAATACATTGAATCATGTTCTATTTTTAGGTGGTTTTGAGACTTCTGTTACCTTTCTAAATGTGCTACTCAGCTCGGTGCCACCGTGCATCAACAGTTTAGTGAGAAAAAAAAATCCATTACAAAGCTCATTCACAGTTTTTGGGCTATAATAATTTCCCATGCACACTGCCTTATGTTGTGCAACAGGAAATTTTTTTTTATGCACAGCTCTTTAATGTGCATAAGTGCTATCATGCCCTTATATGTAAAACTAATATGGAAGTATACTGAGCTAGGGTGACTAAGTAAGCACAGTGTGTGATATGCAAGTGAACAAACTGTAAGCAGACTTTAAAAATATATGCAAAAATAATATAGAAGTATATTGCACTAGTGTGGATAAGTCAGCATGGTGCCTGATCCGCAAGTGAATAAATTGAAAGCTGACTTAAAAAAGTAGAAAAACTATCTACGAATTTAAACAGAAAAGTTATAAAGTGCTGCATCATAAATGCAAATTAAAAACAAAATAGCTGCGCCACTGGTGATAGCTCCTTTTCTCTAGCAGATGTATGGGACTGTGAACATATTCTGGATGGGTTAACTTCATGAAGCTGCATCACATTCATTATATACATACTAATTCACATAAAATCAACTTGGTCGCAGTAAAAATTCACATATTAACACTGATCCCATAATCTATTCTACAGCTTCTTAGAAAATATTAGCCATCACCAAGCTTGTTGTTAGAATGTTATTTTCTAACACAGTGGTTTACCACAAAATGGTCAATGAAACATTTACCTTTTCAGATTCAAACTAGAATTTGACAAATGTGTTTAGAAATTATTAGAAACTAGTGAATAATATGTTTAAACTAGAGTTTTAAAAAAAAAAAACTTAAAATAATGTCTTAAAATACGCTGAAATTTAACTAATATTTGGTGTTTTGGAACACGCTTAAAATTTTTTAAACAATTTCTTTATGCACTTTCCTATTCATGTCACACACAAAAATATCACAAACATACTACAGGGTAATTTTTTTTAAATGTTAATGCTATATGGAACTACTCACATTAATTCACAGGGTCTCCAACTGTTTGCCATCGGTGTCAACACATTTCTGAAACCTATCCCATGTGCTCTGCAAAGCCCTGATGCAGATTTCTAGCGGTATTTTTGCCACATTTGTAATATGCTCCCTCAGATAGTGAATAATGTGTGGCGAGGTAGCATACACACATTCTCTGACCATACCCTGCAGCCAAAAATCCCTGGAAATGTCAAGGAATCCTGCAGCCTGGATACTTTCAGATGGATGGTGCTCCACCATACTTTCCTCAGAATGCCTGTACCATAACTATCGTGACACAGCATTTCCAGGGTGATGGATTGGCAGAGAAGGACCTCTAGCCTGGCCATCGCATTCACCGGATCTTACCTCATGTGATCTTTGGCTGTTGGGCATGGTCAAACTACCTCAGACAGCATGTTACAAACATCATGGCAACAATACCATCAGAAGCGTGCATTAGGGCTCTGCAGAACACATGGGACAGGTTTCAGAAATGTGTTGACACCAATAGCTAACAAGTGGAGACCCTATAAATTAATGTGAATAGTGTCATATAGTATTAACACTTTTTTTAATCACTCTGTATTTTCATTAACCTTTTCCCATCCAGTTTTTATAGCACAAAAAAAAACCAATTTACATAATTCAATCCTGTGTAAAAATTCTTGGATAGGTGGCCGTCGTCAAAAGCAAATGTTATCATTTATTACTCAAATAATTTATCAACTCATGTATTAATCCATCTCTCATAAATTTCATACAATGATAAGAACACGAAGAAAATGCAACAATACTGACATGAAATGAAACTGCAAATTATTATGTAAATTTGTTGTTGAACATTCTCTTTTTTAAGACTGGGCAGAAAAAAAACTCTGCATAACTTCTAAAGGACTAGAACTATATCCATTCACAAATATAATGTAAACATAACTCCATCCACCACCTGCCCTCCAAAACACACACACAGCTAGCTATAATCCACAAACACATTTTGTTTTTGTTATTTTTTAAATGGCAAGAATGTTTGACCCTTCCAACTAAATAAAATAACAATTTTAAATTCTCCACATTATTGAGCCTCAATGATATTTCCCCAATAGTCATCAGAAAATCTAAAATTTATTTTACGCTCATAATATTTTTTTTTTAAATGCCTCCTTAAGCATGCATAACCAAAACAGAAAACAAATTACTTTTGCCTGCGACTGAACTTTCAACTTTTTGTTCATATTCATACACTTTACCATCGCACTAAGTCCTTTACATAGCTCACAGTTCAAAAATAAAAGCTATGACAGGAATTTCATGGAAAAATAATATAATAAAATCACTTAAATGATGAATGACGAAAGAAATACTGTTCTAAAGTTACATTATCAAAACCATATATTTTAACATTTCCATCACTTAATGGGCTTTAGATGAAAAGAATCATTAACTTAATGTGTATATTTCACTATTATGTGAAGATAGTACATATTACTGCAAGGGCGAGTCATAAAGTAACCACAAATCAAGGGATGCAACCATTGAAAAAACATATGAAAAGACTCAAGGGTGAGTCAGTCTTTTCATACATTTTTCAATGGTACATTCCTTGATTTGCAGTTACTTTTTGACTTCCCTCATAGCTGTATGACATCCACTAAAAGGAAATAATAATTATTTGATACATTTACAGTACTTAGCGACTAGAGAACAACGTTGAGACATAAATACGATCTACCTAACTAAAAAGTGTCAAGAAAAAAAAAATAACAGTAAGTTCTATCAACATGAATCATCACATAGACTGTGACAACAGAAACAGACTAAAATTATGTTTCAAAACAAAGAAATTGTATAAGTATGCATGAAACTATTTGCAACACAAGATTAATAAAAAAAACTATAAAATAAACCGAACAGAAAAACTACCCATCTAAAGAATACAATAATCCAGTCTTTTGATAGTCTACCTACAAACACAAAAACAAAACTCAAACACATCCAACTCCTGCACACTTCCAAAGAAAACTTGCATGTAAAACAAAGAAAACAAAATCTATGAAACTGCTAGTTTTACCACTAAAAAAAAAAAAAAACCAACCGACAATGAACACTTTATCAATAATGTACTTTCAAAGAGATTCTTTACAACACAGCAGCTGGCAATGAAGACTACACAGGGAGTGTATTTTTGCAGTTTTCTCAAACTCTTATGATCAACAGTAACTTAACTTGGTCTTACCTGTTTGAGATGTGTCTTAAGTGCTGTCCCCTCTGGTTCTGGCAGTGGGGGTAACGGTTCAGCAGCTGGAGGAGCTACTACCTAGAGAGACAAAGATACACTTTCTTATGGCAATTTACCCGTTCTGCAACAACACACATTTATTCTGTTTTTTTGGGGGTTTTTTTTTTTTGTATTACGGACACGTTAAATCTTCATTTTTTTTTTCTGCCTCATCAAATATTCATTCATGTGCCCTGTTGTTCACAGACTGATGCTCTTTTTTTTTTTTTGACAGCCAATATGAAAATGTCTCATTTCTAGACAGGATGCCTGTTTCCGTGAGTGTACTGTTTCTGAATGTAATACTCTGAGCAAATGTTTCTTCTTTCTCATAAACCATACCTTCTATAACTGTTCTCTCTAGGCCACCATTTTGTTTAATGTGATCAAAGGATGATGAACCTCATCAAAATAAGTGAAAAAAAAAGAAAAAACAATACACTTATGAGATTATCATTTCACTTCTGTTCTCTTCATATTCACCTGTTTATTGTGAACATTCGATACAAAAACAACTTACCAAATGCATAAGCCCATATTTTTTTTTTTTCAAAGTACTCATCAATATCTTCAACCCTTACCAAAAAAACACTCAAATGTCAAATATTCTCACCACCTGACACTAACATTTCTTTCATCTTCATAGCACTCATCTGTTTCATCAATTCTTATTACACAAAAGTCAAAATCTACCCTGTTACTTTTTTTCTCAGCTACCATCTCTCCCATAGTCAGAACATGTCTTTCAAACTCTTTAGGATACAGACCTAAACTGTTCTGCACCTTTCTGAACCTCCTTATGGCAGTTCAATATGATATTCTGTCAGCATCTTCTACACTACTTACTATTATTTATTTCTTACAATGTCTTTCGGCACTCAGGTTCCCAAAACATAACTCTAGAGCAGTTGTTCCCAATTAACAAAGATCTGCAGACCCTCTGCTGTTTCAAAATCCAGGCCACAGAACCCCCCCCTCCCACTTTGAAAAAGTTTCATATCTATATGGTAGCTATGTGCTTTAAATGCAAAAGAATTTTTTTCCCAGAAAATGTGCTGAAAGCATGCTGTGGTTCCTTTAATGAGTAAACAAAACAGTACACTAAAAACGCAGTACAAACTTTGTGAATTTTCAAAATGACAGCAAGTTAAGACAAAACAGACAGCAATTAACATTCCTACTTGTTTTGACAAATGAACAGAACCTGAAATGTGAGAGAAATCATGCCTCTTTTTACTCTGAACAATCGCTTCCAAATCTGGTTCCACATTCGTTGTTAAACATCTCACAGTGAAAATTTAAAAAGGGACCCTGAGTTTTTGTCACCTACTCCCCGTGGACCACCAACTGGGAACCACTGCTCTAGAGTATCAAATTCATTGTTATCTTTCATCCCATCTTCCAATTCCAGCTTCATCATATGATGACCTTTGAGAAAAAAAATTCAACATAGATTATGTCAGGCTTGTTACTATATATGAAAATGTGTCATACTGTACAAGTTACACATTTTATCATATGCGATATAACACTGAGATGCATACCTTATTTCCATCCAAATCAACAAGCCAAACATCATCAGGTAAAGGAAAATCCTTTTTGTAACCGAAAAAGCTTGCTGGAACCCCTATCAGGTAAGGAGTAGGTGCTAAGAGAAGCTGCCAAAGTAATGCAACAGGTTAATGAATTCTACAACAATACAAAAAAGCATGAAAAGAAAACTTGGCCCACAAAAAAGTACTAAAAACTGACTGTTGATATTTATTACACTTGCACATACAGTCATGCACCAATCTATCACCAACATACCAAATTACAGCCAGTCCCACACACAGATGAGGTCCTATAGTACTGTTTAATATGTTGTGATCCATTCTATGATTAATTTACACATACATGCTGTTCTACATTCTAAATAAATTCACCTCAACACAAGAGAAGGTGATGTACTAGCACACTACACCATCATTCAGTGAGTACAGAGTGGGTGAATGTGTGTGTATGTGTGTACATTTTTGTGTCACTGGAAAGCTATTACAGTAATACCATTTATTTAATGTGGTGTGATTAATATCTTGTGATTAATTTCCATACCGTTACTGTGCTAATATGCATTCTGTTAGTTTTTTTAAGTGACAGGAAACATGTCTATTCATCTTGTAATATATTATAGTAGTGTCTGACCTCCTAATATAGAGGCTGACCTATGGCCAGCACCCCTGATCCTACATGTAGCTCTAAGCTGGCATATGTCTGTACTTTGAATTCATTTTGCAACCCCCTAAAATGTCACCTAGTCACACACAAAAAAAAGAGCAATGTGCAGAGAGGAAGGACTGATCCATGAACTTTAACCTAATTATTTAAATACCATATTGGTTCCACACCAAAACTTTGTATTTTTTTAACACATGTGTATTTTATTGCACAAAGAGCTGTGCGCGTGCGCGCACACACACACACACACTGAGAGAGAAAGAGAAAAAAAGTTGTCTGTCTGCCATTTTAGCTACCCAAGGTTTGAAAATGAATAAAATTCCAAAAATTAGAAACTTATCATTTTGAATTAATAACATTTCACTCATGCCCAGTCTGCCACTTACACAGTTACACTACAGCATCTCCAGTGTGAACAATAACCACGCTCATAATATCACTATAATGACTGTACAGTGCTCTGTATAACTTATTTGGCTAAAAGTGGAGAAGCAGGGATACTGGCTATTCTGCCAAGCTTAAACACTTTCCGTGCGGAAGGAAGAAACACAGACATGTTGTGGAGTGCGGGAGTAAAAACGCGGGTCTTGGTCTGTAAGGGGGTATAGTTGTAAAATGGAATGGAAAACAGTATTTCCATGTACTTTCATATATGTAATATGTGTCAAAGTATAGCTAAATGAATGAAAATTTCATAAATGCAGAGTTTTTTAGGAAAAAAGAAGTAATGTGATGTTTTTAGACACTGATTGTGGCCAGCTCACCATCGGCTAGGTCCTACTTACCCCTACTTACCATCTGAGATGTGTAGATCTACTTGTCGATCTCGTATTCTGATTCCTATGTTGCATTCTCACTAAATTATGTCTGAAATAACTCATAACTACTTCTCCAGTCGTCTAAATATGTCTAAATCTACTTGGGATACATTCAAGAGCAGTGGGGTCGTCACAAGCCATGTCCATACCCCTATATACATCATCAAAAATTGAAAAATTTCAGTCTTTCGCTTCCTTTTTCTCGCTCGGCATCGCTCGTAACTAGGCACTCTTTCGTCATCTTGAAGTGTCACCGGAATCACGGACGAAATATGTACAATCTAAATGTTACACAGCTTGTTTTAATGAAACAAAGAATTGTCGATTTTTCGACCATACGGTAGCTTGGGACCACCGGAAATGTTGAAAATTCGACCACACGCGCGGAAAGAGTTAAGAGAAGCTTTAATGTGTATAATTTATAAATTAAAACGTATCACATGTACAGTAAATTCCCATTATAACAGACATCAAAAAGGTTGGCAAACTTGTCCATTATATCCAAAATCACCTATATCCAGAATAAGAGTGTGGCAGGGACCTGCATACCTGTTTCATTATTACTGACACTCCAATATAAATGGGATCCGTTATAATGGGATTTTACTGTATGTATAAAATGTGTGTGCGCTTTTTTTCTAAAAACCATGTATTATATAGGTTTTGTATTATCTGCAGTTTCAAGCATCCATAATAAGGATTTGAACCAAATGGCCACAGATACAAAGGGACTACTGCATTTTTATTTATGGATATATGTATGTGTGCTTGTGCATGTATGTGTGTATATATATTTATGTCATTATTCTGTATATATGATAACATCACAAGCACATAAGCACAACCATCTAACCTGTTCTGCTGATGCCATACATGTGGGCAGCAGTGGAATTACTGGAAACATGTACTCTAGTGGGTATAGCATTGAGACAAAAGCCATCACTGACATAGACAGAGCATTGTAATCTCGGGACTGCAGAATCACCTGACAATCAACATAGTGCAAAAAAAAAAAAAAAAATGTGTGATAAATATTGTTCAAAACTTTCACATCAGTACTGCTTTGGAAAAAAATATGAACTTTTAAAATTTTAATGAACTCTGGTCTAACTTGGCATTTGAGGGGGAAAAAAATAATAAAATTCTAAAATTTAATGAACGCTGGCATAATCAGTGTTTGAGAAAAAAATAAAATTCTAAAGTTTTTGACGAACCCTAACAAAATCAGTATTTGAGAAAAAAACATAATAATAAAATCGTAATGTTTAAATGAACTCTGGTAAAACTCTGTGGCAAAATTTTAAATGAAACAGAAGTAATCAATAAGTGAAATAAGGTTCCTCAGGAAGTGCCTCAGAGAATGCAACTTGCAAAAAGAAGATGATCTGTTAAAGGTTGATAATGAAATACTGGCAGAATCAGTAATACAAGAATATTGCTTAGCATGATAATGTCTGGCAGCCATCGCTACCATACAACATTTACTTACTTTCAATATCCTCAGACAAGCATGTTTATACACGCATGACCAATCAATCCTGCTGACTCTATAATCCAATTCTGACAGGTAACAATTTTACATAGAAATCAAAATGGCCTTATAGAATAAAAATGAATATATTGTTACAACACAGTCTGACTTCAGAGTAATGTGAATATGTTTATACAGACTGAAAAGTTTACATGACATAAACAGAGCATATTTCTGTCTTCTTTTACAATTCTGAGTAAACAGATAAGAGCTTGAAGACAGTACTCAGTCTCAATGAGATCAGTGTTTGGGTCAGGATTAGCGAACCACAACTGACCAAGACCTTACTCCATCTCAAAATGTTGCCCTCTGGTAACTGCCAAGCAAACAGGGATTGAATGGGTAGGCAAACCAGGTCTTAAAAATAACCCATTCTGAATGTGCCTTGCCAAAAAGTGCAGATACAGTGGTCTTGCTGCAAACTGTGTCACAAAGCAATCATTGCTCTTTTCTAGCTGAGCAGAGAAGAAGGAAAATGAACAGATAAATATACCTTATGCTCTAACATGATAGCAGTAAGAGCTTTGAGACAGGTATCAACTCCCAGCAACTCCAAAGGCAGGTGTAATGGAAAGTCTACAAGACTGAACCTTGTGTTGTCGGGCAGAGCAAACAACAGTGGGGGCTGTAATTCTCTTGGTAAAACATGTACCTGAAAAGAAAAAAACATCCACGACTTAGTGGAATAAAAATTAGGAAAAATATACACTGACTTAGCTTCTTTTGGAACATTTGGTGCACATTCCAGGTTACTTCTGTCTTCATTCTTTCCTTTCTGGTAGGTCTTCTCAAAATATTTCTGCTCTTCCTATCTGTTCCCTGGACAGTTTCGTAAGCTGATCAATAGTATTTTCTCTTCCTCATATTTGGTGCATTTCCAACCCATTTCCATAATATCCTCTTTATTTCATTAATGTAATTCTTGTTTTATTTCTCTCTCATTCTCAGCTCCCTGCAGATCTAGTGAATTTTTCCAATCATCTCCGCTTAGGCCTCCCAAGAGATTCACATAATGCATTGGTCTTGTACTTTTCCAAATCCCATGTAGAGCACTGAATAAACATTTGATTTCATAAATGTTCAGGTCTGTCCGACTTCTCTCTGTTGGTGATCTCTGGTAATTTTTCAAACATATACAATCACATACACTCCAAGAAAACTCATTTATGAATGAGTATTTCATTCAATGGGAATGAAAAAGTGTTGGGACAGAAATGGAAAAAAAGAAATCATATCTGTAACTTATGATACAAGCAGCAGGAGAAGAGGTTCAAGACAAATATACAGCTTTAGGCACAAATTTAACAAACTAGAAATGAGGCTTGCACACAATAAAATGACAGACTACAGCATGTACACTTAGCCTTTAAAAATAGTAGACAAAATACTTAAGACATGAAAGAAAGAAAAATATAAATAGAATGATTATGATCCCAACCATAGACTCGCTACTCTCAAAAGTTAACTACTCTCCTTGTGCTTCAGAACAAATACATGTTGTTGCTGAAGGATCTTAACACTATATATTTTTTTCACTTGATGTCACACTTGTGATAAAGGCATCATTATCAAATAGGGAGTATAGCATGACAGCTTTCCTTAGTTCCTTGAGTGGCTGTCATCTTGGAAAGTCAATCAATCCCCACTTTTTACGCTCAGCTGAACTATCTTAGCTTATCATCCTATGACCCAGGTTTCTACTGGCTTGCTGGCCCTATAGAAGTGTCACTTAGCTGTCACAACTCTCTACAAATGTGAGAAAGTTGAGAGTCACTAACATTCAGTTCAGTCTTCTAATATTTAAGCAAGAGACAGTGGAGGAGAACTGAGCTTCTGGAAGACAAAATGATACCAGCATAAAGACTGAAAATTAAAATTACAAACAATTTTTATAAACTCTGCTGCATCTTCAGGAAACATTCATGGATATCACCAACTTTACCTTACCTATATTGAAACATATTACTTAATTAATTGCTCATCTAACTTCTTTCTTATTTAGACACAAATATACAACAGAGTGTAATACAATAACAAAGAGTGTAATACAATAACATAACAAAACAACATAAGTGCTTGCCTTCTTATTAATATTGTAACACAAGAAAACTGTCACCTGAATGTATCTCCAGTTATAGCTGGCTTTCACCTGCTTGTAATATTTTTGTTTGTTTTCAATCACATCAATTTTTATTTCAGTTCATGCAGTTTCCATGCAACTCTTCACCTCTTCTTTCCCCCCCCCTCCACCCAACCCCCCACAGCTTACAAGCATAAATAAACAAACAAATGCACGCACACACACATATATATTCATTTAGGGCTTTGTTTATAGCTAGCTATAATGTGTGACATCATCTATGTAAACTTTTCATATTATAAATTCTTAAACAACTCCAAATGGTTTCACTGACCTAGGTAATGACGCCATGGATGAAAATGTAAATGAGGGAAAAACAATTATTTCCAACATTGTTCCATGATTTTTTTTTTCATTTGGCATGTCCACTGAATGGTGGTCTGGTTGGCTGAGTGGTCAGGTGCTCGTATCTACTAATCCTGGGGTAGGTTCAAGTTTCAGCAGTGGGGATTTCTTCTGGTACCACCACACCAAAAAGGACCCGGAGTCAACCCAGCCTCTAAAAATGGGTACCAGAGAAACTGGGAAAGTAAATGTGGTCAGGCATGATACTGATCACATCACACTTTCATCTAAGTCTTGGAAATATGGTCCTAACACTGTATGCCGTATATGGCATGGAAAAGGGGGTTTTACCTTCACCTACGTCGACTGAATACTTTGACTTACAGCATCTTCTGACTGCCAAGGTTTCCACTATTGTTTTTTTAAATTACACTTGTGTTAACTGAATGATGCTGCTGTCAGATTCTGATTACATTCCTTGACTTGTCACTTCAGTTTAAGTTCAAGCCTCCAATACGAAATTAATCTCTAACTACACACAAACTAAAATGATCGTGCAAGCCTGTGGAAATAATTTTAGAAAACACCAAATCTGACCACTGAAAAGGATCATGGATTAAAAACAGATAATGAAACGAAGCAGTGGAAATGCTGCTATAAGAAGAAGGGAAAAAAACTGTGTGGGCTATTTCACCTTGTGTGACGTGCAGACTCAAGAAAACCTATATGAGAATGTTACAAATGTGACAAGGAAACGCAGCAACTTCTGCATCCCTTAGATTATCAGAGCCAAAATTAATGACGCCTGACACACTGCCTTTCTTCTTTCTCAGAAAAGAAAATGCCCACGCAAATAACTTGCCGTATTTAGCACACTGTGGACATTTTTTCTCTCTTTTTTTTTTTTTTAGTTTCCTGTACTTCCTGCTAAATTCTAAACTGCACTGAACTTGCCAGATTATGATGAGCATAAAGCATTGTTAAGAAACAGCCTCACTCATACAAAAAGACCCTAACATAAAGAAAAATCATTCCAAATCTTTGAAACCAAATGAAAGCCCTAACATAAGAGACTGCTGATAACGACTAAATTTTTAGCAAATTTATTATATGCATTAAAATATATGACTTAAACATAAAGACTATTTAAATATGTTTATAAAATGGAACACTCCCTGGAGTTTGAGTTAAAAGTACACCATTTTTTAAGTAAATTCTGGCAACACAACCCTCAACTCCCAGGCAATCAATAATCATTCTTGCCCACCAATACCCCATGTGTCTGGAAAGCCAGTCTTCTGCTTCCAGTATTAGATACACAACCTGGCAATCTGGCAATTATTCTTCTATGAGGAGAAGAAGGAATGACAAACTGAAGAAACATAAAAAAAAGATCCAAATAAATACTTTACATGATGTCTGACTACAATATACAGCCTGGAACATTGGTGTATGCACTTGTTTTTCCAAACAGGACCATGTCTCTGAAAGACTGACTCCACTTCTAGCAAGTTATATAATATTTGTAGTCTCTATTTACCATTTATGTTTTGTTCATTTCCCTCCTTTGGTCCTTGAAAAATATGGCACTCCACTGATTTGGTACACCTAATCTTACAATCAGCATTGTTTGGTATAGTGGATCAATATCAGCTCTCTCATACTCATAATTCCATTTGTTAGTTCACTTATAAATAATTTTTTTTTAAACACTGAGGTTAACAAATAGGGATTTGAAATTGAACATTTCAGTGAATTTGTCTGAAGAAAGAAAGAAACAAACAAACAAACAAACAAACAAAATGGCCAATTTCTTTCCCACTTTTAAAATTCAGAGAAAAAGACTAAACAGCAATGAAGGATTTGAAAGCACCACTTCTGGACGATTCTACGCTGTACAGTAAACACCGCAATAAATCTTCTCCTTCAGCTTTCCCAGTCATTAAGACTCATTGCTGCAGATAAAGTTCGTCTCCATTCCTCTCTATTCCTAATCTTCCCTCTCCAGCTGGTGACACCAATTTCTTTTATATTCTTTTCTACGTTGTCTTTCCATGTCTGTCTTGGTCTACCCCTTGGTATCGTTTCCCCTCATTTCTTGTGCATACATCACTTTCGTTTGTCTGTTCTCTTCCAGAAGAATTATAAATGTCTTGAAACTGAACAGACAACACTGGCTTGGGCATGCAGAAAGAATGGAAGAAAACACCCCAATAAACAAGGACGAAAACTGGAACCAGCCCCTATCAAGTTCTGGAGAGCAATGGACATATTCGACTTACCAGAAATGATTAATCGGTGTCTGGCCAAGCAATGCTGTATTGCTAGGATACCAGCAACTCGGTACTGCCTGACCGAAGTGGAAACGACACGATGACGTTAAAATGAAGATCTAGTATTCTTCTGTTGATTACGTGCTAGACGCACTAGATGGGCAGTTAAAGTTGCCATTTAGAATGGCGTTTGGTAATAAAAGGAGAGCGTGAGAGAGAGAGAGAGAGAGAGAGAGAGAGAGAGAGAGATAGTGAGAGGGAATGTTAACAGCGCAACAATTCTAAAGTAATTTCCAAACCACCAGGGCGCAGTCATCTTGACCTAGGAACTTCTCAGGGCAGAGTCCGGATAATCAACGCATCTTTCACGTTGAGATGATAATTATCAAGTGCCACGCTGACTGGCGTTGGCCATTATGCTTTTCCGTAGTACCCGATCCTTCATAAATTTAGTTGGTGATATCATCTCACACTATCCCATAAAGCTATCCAGTATCATTTCTCTCGGTCTTCCCCTGGTTCTTCTTCTATTTTTCCTTTTGTTACATATTTTTCAATGTCCCCTTTCCTCACTGCTTGTCCTATGAAAGCATATTATTTTTGTTGTCTCTCCCGCTCTTCTCAAATATTCTTCATTGGTAACCTTTGCTGCCCAAGGAATTCACAACGGTCTTCTGATAAACCACATTTCTACTGCTTTCAGTGATCCGTGTGTGGACCTGTCTATTGTCCTTCATTCATTTCCTTATAATAAGATAGGCTCAATATAGCTCAACCCGTTTTCTAACATTCATTGAATGTTCTCTGAAATACAGTCTTTGCTTGGCTCATTCTGTTCCTAATTTTTGTTCTGCATTTCCCATCTGAAGTTATTACGGAGATGCACGTTGGGATGCTCATTGTAAAAATAGATTTCCACAAAGAAATCTTATGATTTTTACAATAATGCAACATTTATGTCTGGTGCCTGGCTATTGTATGCCCTGAGGAAGGTTAATGAATTTATATAAAACTGTGCCCCAAGTTAGTGAAGGACCCCTTTGAGATCTGCGCCTTAGATGGCTGTCTGATGGGCCCAAAAGTGGGACCCGCTCTGGCTACACTGCACGTTCCTGCTTGTTGCACATAAGAAAACATTTGTTATGGCATGACAGAACTTCGATCCATTAAGCGTGGAGTCTTGTTGAGGCGCCTATGATTTTGAAAGGATGTGAAAGTGCTGTTAGTGCATCGCTGGGACGCTGATTAACTTTCACTCTATTCTGCGTGGTCGTTAAGGAAAAGATCACGGCTGCTCTCAAAGCGCGGTATGTTAAGACCTCAGTGTGTGTGAGTCTATGCCTCTTCATGTCTTTTCTGCTCTTCTGTCTCAAAGTAGAGTTTCCAACATCCCAAGATCTATGACTGTGAATATAATTAATTATATTTTACGTCTGTTTATTTTCTCCTTCTATGAGAACTGCAAGGAGACGAGACGTTACACTATACTCCATTGTGTATATGAATGTGAGTGTGTGTACTGTGAGTAGGACACACATATAACGTGTAAATTAAATTCTAAATAACACACTAAGCTTCATCCAGCTGTCACTTTACAAGTGCCCTTGCACCAGCTCTCTCCCGCTTCTCTTTTGTTTAAAAAAAAAAAGCGAGCAACTAATGGAAAAGTTGATTGGAAGATGTGTCAGGTCTGAGTCGAGCATCCACATGAGAAGGCATTCAAACGCGGAGCGACAAACAAACGTGGCGGTGAAGCACGCGAAATCTGTGACATTAGTCGCCAAACTGAATTCTGGATCTGACATTAGTCGCCAAACTGAATTCTGGATCTGACATTAGTCGCCAAACTGAATTCTGGATCTGACGTAGTGCAGCGAAGACATGGAAACGCTAATGAGTGGCGTGAGCAAAGAAACTGATGGGAAAAAATAAACTGGAACAGGATAGTTTTAAATAAGAAAATCTGGGTCTTGCGCTGACGCTTTAAAGATTTTTTTTTGGGGGGGGGGGGGAATTCGCATTCAAAAGCTGTACAACTTGGCAGTGACGTATGCCAAGCTACCATATATGAACGCGTGCGGTCAAGTCCCGTAGGCTTTTTTGTGTCTTGAGAAAATAATAAGACAACTGTCGATATGAAGAATAAGCAGAGATTTGAGCTCTTTATAATGAGCACAATCCATGAAAGAAAACTGAAGGGTAGAGAGAGAGAGAGAGAGAGAGAGAGAGAGAGGGGGGGCAGGCAGGCAGAAAGGCGCGCGAGCGCACGCACACACACACATATGAGGGTCATCCCAAAAGTAAGTTTACATAAGTCAGAACTTCATGGCCAAAAAATTACCTCAACATAACATACTGTACAGTTTTTCCTGGTGGACACTTTATTTTTCCATGTAATCGCCATGACTACTGAGGTCTTTATCTAAGAGTAGGACACGTTTTTCGATGCCCATCTCTTAAAATGCATTGTCCTGGACATAGAGCCACCGTGCCACCAGACTTTCGACATCCTGGTCACTCTGAAATCTGTAGCCATTAAGATACTCCTTGAGCTGTGAAAAAAAAGGTGAAAATATCTGGCGCCAGGTCTGAACTATACGGCGGATAGTCCAAAATCTCCCACCGAAAATGTTGCATGAGTTCCCGAATCGAAGCAACGTGTGTGGGCAGGCGTTATCATGGAGAGGCAAACGCCTTTAATCAATAGTCTTGAACGACGACGTCTGATGGCAGCTCGTACACGTTCTGGTGTTGCACCATAGGCGGCGCGTTAATTGTTGCTCCCCTTTCCAGGAAATCAAACAAAAAGCTTTTCCCATCCCAAAACCACAGAAGCCATCAATGTGCAAACACGACCTTGAATTCCCTAGCTCGTCTGGAGTCCGGGTGCTTCCATTCCATGCTTGCGTGTTTCGATTCTGGGTGCTATGCAGAACCCATGTCTCGTCACTGGTGACAATGAGTTCTACAAAGTCTTGGCCGTATATGGCACACTGTTGTAAGTTGACTGGGCATATAACATTCTCTTTTTATGTGGTGCTCGAAAAGGGCTCGCAGTATCCATTATGCATATACCTTATGGAATCCTAACCGCACAATCATTCTGGACAGTTTCACGTAATAGATTCAAATCATTCAGTCACTTGTATGTTCTTCAATATCGCACGTTCTTTGCGCGTTTTGTTCGCTACCGTACCTGCTGTCGTGGGGCGACCACTCCGTGCTAGATCACTGGTTGTCACTCGCCCGGTTCGAAATTCTGCACGTCACTTTGTTACACGATATCGACTCATCACACTGTCGACATAGACTTCCACCAATTGGCGATGAATTTCTATACCTGGCATCTGCTTCGTGTTCAGAAATCGTATCACAGCACGAACCTCCTGTTTTGTTTGAGGTCGACCCTCAATCTTTGACGGATGCCGCCTAGATGGTGCTCCACAATGCAGCCATCTGGCATGGCGCTGCCAAATGACAATACGGAAATTTCCGCAAACCATGCCCATTAATAACGCCTTGTAAACTTACTTTTGAGACGCCCCTCGCACTTACATATATGGTATCAGTGTTAGGTTTATGATAGTTTTACTGTTTCCATTACAGTCTTCTGGCTTGCACAAAATCATTCTTTAAAATTTCAAAGTTCAAACATTTTAATGGAAACTTTATCAAAGTTAATTGATTTTTTTTTAGGATCGATGCGTTAACTACGCAGTAAATCCATAAACCATAAAAAAAACAATAACCGGCGCTTATGATGTTGTAATCATACCAGCTCTACGTGTGAACATGACCTTCCAACTTCATTCAAAGAGACATTCATGTATTGTCACTCTCATCATTCAAATATGAACAAGAGGGATTCTATTTTGGACAAAGATTGTGATCTGGTTTCTAAAAGTGTGGAAACTGCAAAGAGCCAGCAAACGCTCAGACAATATTACTGACTCCTGTAGTATTAAAACGATGGTTTTAAGGTAAGTCTACTATCTCTTTATAGTAGTTTGTCCAGCATCAATTTACTGAGCAAATTCTCCCGTAGATGAGTCTAACAATATTTTGTCTGACATATTCGACCTCAGCAACAGCGTTTATGTTGCCAAGTTCCGTTCTTTTGGAGCTCCGCCGTCTGCCTTAATTTCTGACCTTCATGATCTCCTTCAGGCAGAGCCCTTCTCCATCTGGCATGATCTTTCCCTGGTTTTTACCAGTTATTTTATCTGATGTAAAACCACCATCACCACCCTCCCCTTGATAATTTACAAATATCTGTGCATCTTAAGTCCCTTGTGGCTTCCTTCACCCTTTATAGTATCTGATTGGGACATGGTTATCAGACACTCTAAATCCCCAATGCTAGTCCAGCACTAACATTTTTGCTAATCTTGTCTTTTGCGTGAATCTGGAAATAACTCCTATAAATCAAGAACTATTTTTTTTCCTTCTCATTTCCATTTTTATCTCTAGAAGCGAATAATTCATGCTTGCAAAATTATCATCTTTTTTTTTGTGTAGTTGTGTTGTTGTTTTTTTTAGTTGTGTTGTTGTTTTTGTTTTTTTTTAGTTGTGTTGTTGTTGTTTTGTTTTTTTTTTTAAATGAGCCTCGCAAACACTCTAAAGATAAGCCTCCGGGTTTTTCTTCTTCTTCAAGAAGGAAATGTAGCACTGACATATAATGAAGGCCGAAATAACGATCACATCTCATATATGTGGATGTTGGCGCACTTGTCTTATGTTCATTCTTCAGCCAAGATAATACCAACCTTCACGACACGAAGACATGATGCAGCAAGGACGCTTGCATAGCTCCGCGTAAATCCAAAACTAATAATCTGCTAGCTAAAAAGGTGCACCCGCTCACAGGGAGAAATCGGTGGTGGTTCAACTGATCCCATCACGCTGTGATCTGTTGGGAAATGAAGATGCTGACAGAGGTACTAAATCTGGTAGATGGCAACCTCAACAACACACCGTCTCATACGGAGAGGCCAAAATAATGTCAATACAGGAAGCTATCGACTTAACAGCACAACCTACAATCCAACAACCCCATGCCACAATTATCGCTTTAAGAACAAATCATCTTCAGATTACGCACGGGACACTGCCAAATGCGAGCACAGCTGTGTGGCATCTGCCGGTTACATATCCCTTGACGCCACATGCGAGACAAGTGTTCACACTACGTTCTGCAACTCTGCTCCCTCTTCCATGAAGCTCCAACCCAGTTCTGGCTATAGGTATGCAAATGTTGGGGTGAAAAAGACTATCTAATTTAATAATAATAATAACAGATGGAAGGAAGGAAGGACGGAAGGAACTGACTTATTTTCTGTTAACTTCCTGTTCAGTCAGATTAGGATGCGCTCTGATCACAACAACAATCGCATGTGACTTCACGTCTTGCTGATTTTCATTTAACTTCTTTTTACCTACATATGTCTATGTCTTGGTTCGCAGAAACAAATTATGAACAGTTTGCAGTGAGCTGCTATTCTAATTTTAACCTTGATTTAAACAAAACAAAACAAAAATTACTCAATGTCTATCTAAGTTATATCTCCTTCAAGGGCAACGGGAAAAAAAACCCCCCTCTCACGTTCCTAATCCATCTCATTTATCGCGTCACTGACGTCATCAAAGAAGTGACAAGACTTCAACTTCAGCGGCTCGGCGAAGTGACAATTTCTGTGATACACGAACACGAGAAAAGCCCCCTGCAAGATTGCACGGAGATAAGATTCACGATTTATCAAGTTACACATTCAGTGTTGGCCTAAATCTGTACACAAGTAAATAATGAATCTACTTAAAAACAGCCAAACTCTATTTCTGCGAGTTACACTTTGCGTCCGTGCTCAAATTTTGTAATTATCGGCGTTCAATAATAATAATACTAATAACGGTTAGGTATAACTGAGTTTTCAATACTCGATCAAAACGAATATTCAAGTGTCGGGGACGAATTGTGGATTCATGTAACAGGAATTCCCGCTGGAAAAAACAGAAATCGATACTATAATTATAAACAGAAATTTCAACTGAACATTACTTATTTCTTTACACACGGTCTCATAAGCTTGTCGAAGCTGGAAAGTCAACAGATGCTACTCGTGGTTTCAAATTACCAGATTAACGAGAATTAAAAACTTTCACTTGCTATCAGCGATCCCGCCATAACTTCTTGAAACCGGTACAACTGTACCAGTCTTTCACCTTACTTGAAGTACTTTCACAACTACCAGTTTTGTTAATGCAGCACTTGGTAATTTAACCCTTTTTTTTTAAACTTAAAATTAAAAACACTTTACAAATATCGGCGAGAATTAAATGCTCGTGTGATTTTTTTAAAATCTTATTTGCGGCGAGATTAAATCTTCACAAAATGCTCACACGCTAAACCAAAGTCTAAACCGGCGGATCTTTCTCCATACAAATTGAGTATCATCAGTCTACTGGCCAGATTGTCCGCCAGTTGATTTAGCTGGTTACTTTTAGCTAGGTTTTTAACAATATAAACAGGTTACGGTAACCGGTGGCCTCCAAAAGTTTCGGTTTTTTTTTTCTCTTTTTTCTATGGGTACTTTACCGGTAACTGCCGGTTAGCGCGACCACTGAACTTGCTATACTTCTAGACGACACTGCTAGATATATCTCTACTGCTCTAGAAAGGTTAGTGAATCTGAAAATACTGCGAAGTGGTTAAATGCGCTAGTCTCTCGTGGAGACGGTCAGTTGTTCAAATCCGGCCCGAGGCGCCCCCCCCCCAGGTCATCCGGTCGCAAAAAGGGTTTCTGCTGGAGGTATGGAAGGAAGGCGGCCAGGCCGTGGTGCCGACCACAATCATCCTGGAAAATGCTGACAGGTCATGGAAAATATAGGCACTAACAATGTATGTCCTAAGTGCCTCCAAAATATAATAGGGCTACTTTTTTTTTCCTTTTCACATGCAGCACGCAGCTCGAAGGTATGCAGAAATTACTACAGAGATGACCTGGTGATGGTTATGTCATCCAAACAAACACACTATGACTGTACTCTCATTTTTTTTTTCACAACAGGCTGTGTGTCATGTTCAATCTATTCTCCCTAACACAGTTACACTTACTGTCTAGCTTGTCAGAGGTGTCACCTGAGGGGGGTGGGGGGGGGGGGGGTGCGTGCGGACAACACCAGGCGACACAACAATGACTACCTGTAAAAAGTTTGTGCAGTGTTTCAGCTGCACGTGCTTTTTTTCGACACTGCTGGTGTTTTTGTACTCGCTGTGTCAAATTTTCCGGTGTTTCAGTTACATTACTATGATAATTGGTATTTGTGAAGTTATTTTATCAATAACTTTTTCTTTAGAACCATGTACTAATTATGGAAACGAAGGATAAAAATAGGGGAAAAGGCTACACCTCAACTACCACTAATGTTGTGACAAATAACTTCCAAATGTACAAAAAATTTTTACAGAATAATGCTATTATTCAAGCAGTCTAATGAACAGTACACCTAAACAATTTACAACCATATTTATCGTATATTATTCTATGACAAAACGTGGCTCGTGGGAGGTTGGGGGGGGGGGGGGTAATCTCACTGGTTGACACCATCCCTCGTGAGGCTACACAAATCCTGCAATAAAGGCTTGGTAGAAATCTGAATGCCACATCAATTCTGTATAAAGCTCGACACCACGTCGGGGTTTGCCTGATATAAAAGTACTAATAATTTCTCTTCCATAGGACATAGAACATAAAAAAAACCCTCCATCTAACTGGAGACTCCGCGCCGCGAGCTATTACGCCCAACACACTATATAAGTAAAATATAAGTTACCCGTACACGAATTACGAAGCGATCATTTGTCTCTTGTTCGCACCTCCTCCTTTTTTCATTCTCTAACCACCCCACCCACCCAGCTTTTCTTCTTCTTCTTCTCCCCCCCCCCCCACACACACACACTTACACACGCATCAAAACACAGTCTTCCTTCCTGCACGTACATGGCAGTTTTTCCCCTCCACTATTTGCATTAACTCCTAATCTATGGATGTGAAGCCTGGGCGGTCAGTAAATATATATACTCACAGGGGAAAAAGTAAGTATGCAAGTGTCAAGCGCACCAATCACGTTGTCATGAGTGAAATGAAATCAAATTTGGCACGAAGTTTTGTCCGAGTGTTGTCCACTTCCTCGTGCTGCATGAAGTTGATCGCACTATTCACGGGGAGATAACCACAGCTGCAGTGAAACACGTGCAGTGATCCATGGTTGGTTACTGACCACGGATAAAATGAGAGTTAAGTGTATAATTCTGTTCTCAGATAGCTCTTCACGTAATCGTTGAAGAATAGTGGAATTGAAGAGTAGCGGAATTCCAACATAAACATCTTTTTTCATCGTGACAAGATTGAACGAACATCAGCGAGAAATAGCTGTTGGGATGTTAACTGCTGGATCAACAGTAGCAGCAGTATCTCAAGATTTTAATGTTCACAGAAACACAATATAATGCCTTCAAAGTCGTTTCAACCACAATGGTTCCGTTGCTGACCGCCATAGAAGCAGAAGACCACGAGTTGCCACCCTTGCACAAGACCGCTACATCCACCTCATGCACGTTCGTAACAGGTTTCTCCAGGCAACATGGAATGCCAGCAACATTCCAGGTTTAAGACGTGTGTCGGGCAGGACAGTGCGAAACAGACTCTGAAAGGTAAATCTCTTACATCATAGGCTTGCAGTTAGACCAGTACTGACAGTTCACCACATACCTGCTTGACCTGGGCCAGGCACCACGTGGCATGGTCCTATCATTGATGGAAACGGATCCTATTCACTGATGAGTTCAGATTCTGTCTGCAAAGCCATTATACGTACTTTAGTGTACAGGCGAAGAGTAGAACGCTTTGCAAATAACTCTGCGCTAGAGGTGGAAAGGAGGCTGTGTAATAGTGTGGGAAGGAATTTCCTATGTGGCCGAACAAACCTAGTTTTCCTCAATGGCAACCTTACGGGTTTACGATATAGGGACGAAATCGTTACACGCCACGTAATGCCTTTTCTGGATGCTAATGGACAAGGCGTGATACTGCAGCAGGATAACGCTCGTCCACATGTCGCACATGTGGTCAGGGACCACTTTCAACAGCATCAGATTACTGTCTTGCCATGGCCAGCAGTTTCACCGGAACAGTCACCCATCGAGCACATTTGGGATGAACTGGACACGACACAATCGTCCTAGAAACCGCCAAGAATTAGCCCAAGCGTTGCAAGAAGAATGCCTCAACAATTGATACAACATGTCATTGGTTTGATGAGAAGGCGGTGTCAAGCAGTGATAACTGCCACAGGAGGACACACCCCATACTGAAACCCTGATTTTCTTTTCTTGCGGTGGTGAGCCACATTAGGCAGGTTTTTTTTTCACTTTTTTCTGACATGTGACTCGCCTGAAAGTTATCATTTTATCTGTTACTGGATAATCAAACATAACGTGTGCCAAATTTTATTTCAATCATCACATGAGCACGTTCATTGTGCTTTTTAAAGCATTGCACACTTACTTTTTTCCGTTAGTATACAAAGAACGGTGACATCAGCTGAAATGTGGCTCTTATGAAGAATGCTGAAAGTACTATTACAGCGAGAACATCGAACGAGTAAGTTCCGAAAGAGGCACAAGAAACAGAAATTATAAGGATGATCAGAAAACGACAATCTATATTTGCATGGCATGTTTGGGGGAGAGGCGGGCCATGAACCTAATGGCAGCAGGGAAGATCGAAGGTAGAAGATGTTTGATAGTTTGGCATCCTTGCACAGGAAAGGCTCAGAGACAAGCCAGCTGAGATGCACTATGAATCGATGGTTATGGAAGCATATGATATCCTACGCCTGCGGGCAGGGACCTTGAAAGAGAGATCTGCATTATACTCTCAGACTGTCCGAGTACCCAGCAGATTCAGGACGCCACGCCAATACAATACGCTTAGCCCGAGTAGAGGAAGTGGTTAGTGCATTACTCCCTCACGTCCAGCTATATGACTGAAATCCGGGCGGAGACGCCCCAGTCACCCACGCTGCCTGGTTTCCTCTTGGGGCTTGTGAAATAAAGGCAGCCAGTCATCACGCTGACCACATAACCCTCCAGTGTGTCAAATTCTTCTTCTTCTTTAAGCAGTTGCTGAATTCAGCATATTTCCGAGCCAGTGAGATTCACTGCTGCATACAAGACAGGTCTCCATACCTCTCTATTCTTGATCTTTTCTTACCAAATGTCGATTTCAAGAACGTTTATATTTTCTTCCATGTTGTCTCACCATCGTTGTCTAGGTCTACCTCTTGGTCTATTCATCACTTCTGCATAAGCCATCTTTGTTTGTCTATCCATCCTCTTCCATTCTCTCCGAGCCACCTCAGTCTGTTGTTTTTCATAATGGCTGTTATAAGCGGAGAGTTCAATGTATCTATCACCCAGAACATTAAGACTAAATGCGTGCAAAGATCATTAAGTAATCTGCTTCTGTTTTGAATAGTCTTAACATTTAGTTATCACAGCTTTACTGCATAGCTTTGTGTACATTTATGTATTTAGTTTTATATATACTTATACCAACAACAAAAAAACTATTCGTACTTAAATTGTGAATTCTCTTCAGCTTTGCATATAACCCAGTCCCCAACAGTCCTAGATGAACCAAGAAATAACTGCTGTATTAGGGTAGTGGCATATATATATAAACTAAGGTTACAACCTCTCTCTTCATTTTTTTTCAAAAGGGGGCGAAGATGGTGTCCCTTTTAGTAATCACCGACCCACTGCTGACCAAGACTGTCCCACCCCTCCGTTGGTACCTGCAGTAAGAGGCCTAGTCTGGCTAACGGGACTGGGATTGCACAGTTCCCATGGTGGTGGAGTCTGCTAAAGAAGAACTGCACACCCCCTCCCCTGCTTTTTAGCTGCACTCCGGGACTGAAAAAAAATAGCTGCCGTAACCCTCTCCAACGCCTACACAATGCTGTGCCTCGACATTTTCACAGCATCGGCTGCAAAGTACACCAGGTTGTAGTTTCGGGGAGATAGAAGACAACTTTTTCAAATCACCGACAAGTCCGCCAAGTATGTGGAGATACGAAAACGCAATCCGTCCTTACCCAATATGTCTTTAGATAACTCATCAGGAAATTTGTTTTGTGGCACTACCAGTTGTACTGTCTCAAAAAATGGCGGGGGAAAAACGCCAACTACACAATTTCTTTTATGACGTATTTCATAAAGATTACATAGTTTTCTTTAGAATTTTTAAAAGCATTATTATCACTCTCCCCACCACACTCACTCTGCTACGAACCTGTATGAGCATACTTTGCCCACTTACAGACAATGAATCGATAATTTAGAGTGGGATATATATATATTCCTAAATAACTGCAGCCTTTTATAAATGCTTGCTTTATGTTTAAGCTGGGTCTGTAGTTTACTAGCTTCATTGGCGCTGATTCTCTAGCGCTATCTAATATCGATGGCCAGGCAGGCTAGAAAAACGAAGTGTTAATGTGCCACTTTGCATTTTCCTATGGTAAGTTCCGTTCAGTTAGAAATGCAAAGGCAGCACTGACCTTTAAAAGTCTTGACATAGCAATCAAGAGTTATACGCACGAAAAGAAAGTTAAGATTATTCAGCTCAAATTATGCTCAAACCACCCTTATTAATGCGTGCGGAAGCTGGAAAACAACTAAAGAAACAGAAAACAAAATATACGCACTGGAAAACAAAAGTCTAAGGAAAATACTCTGTATACAATGGAACGAATTCGAGACCAAAACAGAGATAAGGAAGATGAGCACACAACAACCTGTCCTATCAATGATATAAAAAAAGGAAATGGACATATATTGGCCCCCATGGTGAGAAGAAACAACCAGAGAATCCCATAACAAGCTATAAAATGGGACACAACAGGACAACGAAAAAGAAGTCAACCACGTGAAACTCCTAAAGAGAACAATGCTGAGAAGAAAATTCGTGGACATAAGTTTTCTTGACGAGGTTTAAAAACTGGTCGAAAACAGAAAAACATGGCGAACTACCATGCGAGGCCTAAGTGACGCTTAACGTCACGAGAAGGATGTAAGATGTAAGAAGTTCTGTTGGGTACAAAAGTAATGCACAATCTGACACTGTCCAAGAACATATCTTACACTCGAGAACACAAGCCATCTAAAATTTGGATGATACGCAACCACAGGTGTATTTTTAAAAAATACTGCACGGTATTTTATTTTCATAGTCAACGATAAATTGTACAAGCTTGTCCTTATAATAACAAGCTGAGCAAGTAAGCAATGAGTACGGTCAGTACAGCATCGTAACTTCTGCTTGCTGCTAAATAAACAAGACCAAGAACATCTGGGATCACTAATTTTACACAGCTCGTGGCAATATAAACTGTACCATTCTACACGCTTTCAAAATATTCTACCAAATCTGCAGCACTCTTGGACTACTCTAATTACTTTACCCAATTAAGAGTCCCCCCTACTTCACTACCTACACAACAATGTACATGCGAGTATACTAGACCGGACTTTCTGTAACACGTTTTGCTTGGGGTGGGGTGGGGGCTGAGCGGGGGAGAGGAGAGAAGAGAGACAGACAGCCGCCGTTTCTGCTTGCTACACTTTGCAGTAACTGTAAACATATACAACAGAGCCAGAACAGTCTATCAACTTCACCTCTACTGTCCTTCTTAGTTACGTAGGAGGCTACAGACGACATGACAGAAACAAAACATATTTTTATGGTATTACAGCATTCCTCCCCCCCCCCTCAACATCCTCACGTCTCACCACCACCGCCTGTTGATGGACATGACAGGATGTCACAGCAGAAAAACAAGGAAAATGAGGTTACTCCATATTCAGCAATAATACCTGATTGTGATCTGGCAGTGTGGTGTAAAAGAAGGTACAAGTAAAATCCTCGTTTCCACGCCATTAAGCCCTACTGGGGATACAGTGTCAGGGCCGTACTTCCAAGACCTTCGGCACATGAAAGTGTGATATGGTCAGTATCACGCCTGGCCGAATTTTCTTTCCCAGATTTCTCAGGTAATCATTTTTTTTAGGCTTCACCAGAAAAAAAAACCCCACTACTAGGACTTGGCAGGGTATTCTGTAGCAAAACACAACCTACAACCCAATAATAAACTTACTTGTGCGCCGCCCCCCCCCCCGAAACCAAAGTCCATCAGTGTCAAATGAGATTCCCCATGAACGCTTGACAAGTTCTTCTTCAGTGGATTTATATTCCGGGGAATGAACTGTTAAGTGCACTGCACAACTTCAACAAAACATCTTAACTATTAAACTACAAGATGGGACTCCATCTTTCTGGAAATGAAATCGCTGACGTTGTTCCTACGCAGAAACAGTATTTTTTCTAAGCCATCTAAATATGCTGTGCAAAGATGATGGTGTTTGCATGGAAGAAGAATAGTCCTGCCACATGAGGTTTGCTATTCAAAATCACTGGCAGTAGATTTTATGTAACTGTCCTTCAAAAGGGCCAAATTCACTACTGATGCAAGAAACAAAACTGGTTTTATCAGTAAAAGGAACCCAAAAAAGAGGGGGGGGGGGGTTTAACTAAATATCTGTTAAGGCTGTGGACCAAGTTAACACAACCTCCAGAGCCTTCTACAAACATCAGCATATCAATGCACTGAAGCTGTATTCTTCCTGTACAACAACTATATGTGTCCTGAACAGATGATAACTGTGAAAGGTTACATGTTACAGTTAGTACAACACATAAAACATTATGACAAGGTTAAAAAAATCCTTGATGACATGCAGGATGGCACAGCAGATAACAAATATTCAAACCACCTGGGTCTCAATGTATGCAAAGGATATCATTGACATGACACCCTTTCAGGAATTAGGCAATGAATTATCCATACATTATCATCCATATGGAGAGGAACTCTGATGAAACATGGGTGAAGTTTATTGATCTCATATGTACCATGTGTCAAGGATGGCTGGATATATCAAATGTTTATAAAGTGTATGCACTGTGTTTTGCTTTTTATTTTTACTCCCTACATTAGTGCTTAAAATTAACTAATGTTTCACTTCACTCACCAAACTAATCTTCCCATTTCACATATCTAACTGTACATCAACAACCTATCACTTCACTTTTTACAATGTAATTTATATTATACTTTATAGATATGTCACAACCATCTCATAAATGCAAGAAATTAAAACTGAAGGGACTCTGCATGCTACAGTATAATGTTTTTTTTTTAAAACTACAATGTATAGTTTATGAAAAACATCCATGCCAACACATAAGCATCTAAAACAAACCCTCAGGGTTAATATATAATGTGGTAAAAGTACTGTTTACACAAGACAGAAACAGTGACATTAGAAAACAAATGTGGTGAAAGAAAAAGGAATGCATTTTCAGCAGGAAAATGAAACTTGTTTCACCATCTTGGAAATGTGAGCACAATGTCCTTTGCAGCCAACCCCATGAGGACAATGGAACACAGGTAATGTGATGTGAAGGGAGTAGATTGTAGTGGCTTGCCTGAAGACCATGGGGTGAACCCAAAAAAAAAAAAAAAAAGTGAAATTCTCTGAAGACTTTGTCACCCTGAAGACCACTGCAAAGCTTGTTCCATTAACCTGGCAGAAACACTACCCAAAAAAAAAAAAAAACAATGGATAGGTAGGATAGGGTCTTGACCAGGTCTAGTTTGCTGGCTATGATAATGGTGCCACCACTCCAGCACAATCATCTTTGTCTCCAATATTAAACTGATCAGAAGAATAAAAATATATACAGCAGAAAGCGTCTAAATACTAACGAAATAAAAAAAGTTATTATTTGTGCTCCACACACGCTTGGGGGGTATATGAGTGGCAAAGTTGTTAGTGCACTGATCTCCCATGGTGAATATTGAGGGTTAAAATCTGGCTGGACAAGTCCCACTCACCCAGCTGTAGAAATTGGTACCAGACTTAGTTCTGGATTTAGGGAAGGAAAGGGAGTCTGACGTGATGGTGACCACATCATCCTATAGAATAGGAAAATATGAGCGCTAACGTCATATCCCTATGTGCATCTAAGGCATGACAGGGTTACCTTTACCTTTACCTTTACAATTGCTTAGGACAAATAAAAGAGAAACTATCAAAGCACAAGAGTGAAAGATACCAAAATATTTTTTTTTCTTCTTAACACAAAGATGTGAGTGCATTCCTTACCTCCACTCTTGTTTTCCCAGGAACTGGCACTGGTGCACTCAACAGCCTCAGTATCCACGTCTCAATTTCTCGGACTTCATGCATCACCAGCGAAGAAATGTTGTCGCTTGTTTGACCTGTTAGAACTCCCCATACAGTGTCCCTGCAGCACACAACATAAATGTCACAGATTCATATCATTATTCAAAACTTCAATGTTTTCTATGATGCTGATAATGAACCACTTAGAAATAACAATTAACAATAAAGGTGAAATTCTTTTTTTGTAAATAAAATCCCATATATTACATTATCTTGCAAATCATCTCTATGAAGCATGTAAAAACAAATACTCATATTTAACAACCAAAATATGATGTACGTTCAGAATCTCTGACCATGCAAGTGGAAAATAACCAGGTATATCAGGACTTGAATACAACATCATCTCCAGGCAGAGCTAGATTTCAGACATAGACAACATCATGAACAAACATAATAAGACACAAAATGGAAAAGATAGCAGCTAAAGTAGATGTGAAAATAAAAGAAAAAAATTGTACATTACAGCTAATAAAAAAGAAGAAAAAAAAAGAGCAATCAATCAAAAGGGGACAATCAATTTGACTAGAAAATGCAGTGAAACAGATGTTTTAGAAGCAATGTTTCTATAATTCATTAGACATCAACAATAGCTTAAACAAAGAAGATTATGCATTAAAAATATTCAAAAAGAATATGGAATCACAATGCTCTGATGGAGGATTAAACTCGTAACATTCAAAAGTGATGTAAAGTTAGTTCTGTTTTTTTTTTTTTTTTTGCAGGTCTAAAACAGAGAAATTAGACCAAAGAAGATGGATGTAATAAATAACAAGACTGTGGATCAGAGCAAGCCAATTACCAATCCAGGAACATTTATGCAAAATAAAATGTAAATTGGTATATCAGATACGCCACTGACTCCTTGAAAATGTGGTCCATCAGCCTGAGTAGAGCCCGAAAGGAGAAAGAAATTGAGGCAATAAGACAAGGAGATAGTAAACAAGAGAAGAGATGAAAACTATACAATTTTTCTGGAAAGAGATGTGTGAACAGCACATAAATGAGTGCAAGGAGGAAAGATGAGGAAACCTAAGTCTGTCAAGATCTAATGGTTAATCTACTAAATCAATAACTTGACAAAATTTCATACCTTGCTGTAGCTTTTGAACCACCCACTCTTCTTACACAGCTTCGGTCATGGCATGCTTCTATCAGGCGTCGAAGAATAAAGAGGCACTCACGGAACATGGAGAAGAAAGGATGATGGCTGATAATACATAAGGAAGTCAATGTATTGTTTCTAACTCGAGTCTTTCTTCGAGCTCTGCTGGGAGAACGAGGTTTGTCACATTCTGATGAGCTTAAAGTTTCAACTGAATGACTTGAGCCTGTACTTGATTTCTCCACCTTTTGCCATGCCTCGGACGAGTGAGCCCTCTTTTCGAAAGGTCGATAAAAGTTTATGCATATTCCATAACGCACCAACCCCGAGTCCTTTTCTGTCAAAGTGAAAACAAAAGAGGTGGTTTCTCGCAAGCTCATTCGCTTCGGGCCAACATTAATGCAGCCTTCTGGCTGGCAGAAAAATATCACATCATTTGGAAGAGGAAAATCACGGTGGTCCTCCAGAGGGTAACGTCTCAAAAGCTCTGGTGTCTGTGACATCTGATTGTTGCCATTAGGAAAACGGCAACCTGCTATCACCAAGTAATCAAGCAGGCGAGGACAAAAATACTTGCCAGTGTCACACATTATTAAACTTTTATGACTTCAAGAAGGCACTTAAATAAAAAAAAAATATGAACTTGAACAGATCTTACGACAGATCTCTCAGACAGATCTCTCGCAGTGACACTGTTTGATGATTTCAATTCAACCTATCCAAGTCCTGAAGAAAAGGCACTCATTTTATTACAGCAACTCAACATGCTGCTTCTCAAATCAAATTTGTCCTTTCATTTTTCACCAATAGTCCGCTCCACATAATCAGGTCTGAAAAGAAAAAAAAGACATTTATCACATGAAAGAACCACAGAACACGTATAAAGTTATTTAAGCACTGGTGTTTTCTATGCAACTTGTACAAAGATCCAAAATAGTTACTAAAATAACAATGTTATTCCATTCTTTGGTGATATTATGTATACATTTAGAAGTGCTCATTTGTGAGATGCACCAGACTATCTGATAATCAACCTCTGATGAGGACAATTAGCAAAAGTTACTCTTCAACAGCTACAGAACAGGGAAGGTGGCAGGAACTGATGTATACCAAATGCCATCATGCTGATTCTTGGTACTAACTAACTTATATGTATGTATGACCTATGAATCTTGTTTGTTACAATTCAGCTTTTCTGTACTCTTAGGAATGAATAAGAAAAAATGGCCACCATTATGTACTTAGACAACAAATCATTACAACACATAATGGATTACTCCCAAGTGCCACGTGAGGTCTGGGATTCAGTCAAGGGAGAAAATTATGTAAAGCAGCACCACTTCTCTGCATGTCAGCAGTGGCAATTATGGTTTTTACAAGGCTGGTCAAGTTCGACAAATCAACTAGCTATAGAAATGGAGATAAAAACTAATTTAATCAAAGAGCTCTAGGCACCCAAGAGGAAAGAGACAACAAATTTGTCAATCATAAATGACTGGATGAAAATATAGTCCCTATTTCTTCTCCGTTGGTATCTAAAAACATTAACACATAACCTTTCTGAAATACCCCAGATTTGTTTAATACAGAGGGAGACCTCCAAAGGCACAGAAAGGAGGAGACAAACATCTCCCCCCCCCCAAATCCCCTTTCCCTCAATCTACTGAGCCTTTCATGAGAGAATGATATGCTTAATGACCTAGTCAAATGCAACTTTTTCTGTATCTGCTTGACATGCATATAGACCAGATGTTTGCAACCTCAACTTGCAACCAAAATTAAGTCATGAAGCGTTAAAGTTTGGGTCATGAGAATACAGGATGAAAAATTTGAAAACAGAAGAGAACTAAAAAGTTTTGTAAAAAATTACAAGAATTTAGGGAAATCCTCCTACTTCATATTCTCAAACCTAAATAGTAAAATGACAACACCACTAGTTACTATCACTGAAATCTTGTTTTTAAATACATGGGTTTTTTTTTTAATATTCTGAGTATTTCAGACAATCTAAAAAAATGTTGAACTATTTATGAAGTGACATTATACATATTTTTTTTTTCCAATTAGTGGCAAATTTACATTGCATTGGAACAGTTTTAGGTCATTTTTGTTGAATTCCATTATTTTCTTTTATCTCTTTCATAATCACAGGTCACACACTAGTGCTGGTTTAAGATCATTCCATTATTTTCTTTTTATCTCTTTCATAATCACAGGTCACATACTAGTGCTGGTTTAAGATCATTCCATTATTTTCTTTTTATCTCTTTCATAATCACAGGTCACATACTAGTGCTGGTTTAAGATCATTCCATTATTTTCTTTTTATCTCTTTCATGGTCACAGGTCACATACTAATGCTGGTTTAAGATCATGCTTAAAAAAAACACAAAAAAAGTTGAGAATCACTATTATAGATGCTAATGCGAAGTGACGATAATTATAATAATGATGGTGACATACCAAAAATGATGCAAACTAATGATTGAGAATAAGAATGACAAAATTCAATGAAATATGTGAAATTAGGAAAAATGGTAATAGAAGCAGCATAACAAAGTCAAAAGCTGAGCTTATTACAATCATCTTTGTTATATAAAGAAAAACACATAAGGAACACCACCCACCAAATAATCAATCAAAAGAGTTGATTTTCATTCCCATAGTTTGTTTTTTTTCATCCAGAGACAATAAACCTTTAAATCATGGCCTGGATACAAAATGTTGGATACACAGAAGGTACACATCTCTGTTTAGGATGAAAAAGCTTGGAGTACACTCCTTTGCCATAAGTAAACATCGTGTAAAGAGCACAAGTAAATTGGCAGAGAAAAGACATGATAGATTACTGCCCACTGAATGCTTTATCATGAGGAAGACGAGAACACCTTTGTACTTATTCAAAATGCAAGGATGATTATGCTAACTTTTACTCAATGTTTCTGATACAGTTAAACGGTGCCATTGTGAATTACTTTTTTTCCCACAACATTGTTACTGATGTCTATTTATTTAAATATGATAACTCTTGTTGGGGGAAAAAAAAGCTTGATAATAACATTTATAAACTGAAGTTATTGTTTCTAATGGTCGTTTTTCTTTATATATGTTCATAAAACTACCTCTCTTACTCTAAATCTGTCTATACCGGAAAAAGTGAAACTATTCACGGTAGACCTTTCTTCAAGTTCACATAATGTTATTGATTACTTAATATAATTCGCAATGTGGCTAGAAAAACTGCTGAGCCTAGTACTGTTAACTAAATGGTCGTGGAGCAAAAACGATTTAGTAAGCTCGTAGTCCAACTCATGATGGTTCCGGTGCCGAAACACAGATTATTATTACAATCCAAATTACATTCAACATGGCATTATGTAATGAAGTATACATCTAAGAATACATACATTGTGCAATATCCACGTTTCACACTGCTCAACTAACGTCCGTGGAAGATTGTTACCATCCTCACAGTTTATGATAAACACCGTTTGACGTCAAATCTTTTGCAGCGACACCGACTACTAAGGGAGATAAGTAACAAAAATCGATATTCACCCGACAAGATCCGTACTATTTCAGTTCGCATTGATATTTGTTTTCGGTTTATTATTATTATTATTATTATTATTATTATTATTATTATTATGTTAAGTGCCTTCAGTTGATTTAAAATTTAATGTAGTTCCAAACTTCTAATAAACTTCAATACTTCAAAGGGTTTCTAACAATTCGGCTCTTGATATCTGCGGTTGGACTGTTTGATCAGCTTTCATCTCGCGGTCTCATTTTCTCATATTTTCTTTACTGTTTTAAAAACACATTTTCGTGGTAGAAGTATGCTTTGCTATTTTAGATTTAATTTTTAACAAACGTTTCTCTGCAGTATCATAATTTTATGCTAAAGCCACATACATGATGGGAGAAAACATACAAGTTGGCTAAAGTAGTGAAGCTATCATCTTGATCTTTTCATAACAAAGCGCTTATTTCAGAAAGGAAAAAAACCTCAAACATTTTCAAAACTCGTAAAGACTGCTCTGAATAAATTAATAAAATTGGTCAACGAATAAAATTTAAGTATAAATAATTGTTCATACTAATAAATAAATAACTCTCACTGATATACTGCAGTATCAATCTGCAGTGAAAGGTCCTCAAATATATCACTCAGTTTTAGGGTAAGTTAAAAAAAATAAGTAGCTCTTCTAGATTTTAATAAATTATATAAATGCTCGTTTAAAAACTGATGGCCCACCTTGACAATTTTTGTTCTCCTTTTTCTACGTACCGTGAAGTGAAAACGACAAGCACTAATGTATTGGATAGCTAGCTATTCTACCTGAACACACAAAAAATAGAACTCCATTACTGTAATTGCGCATTTTACTCATGGCGCAGTGCTCTTACCGATGTTAAGCAGAATACACTGGCTCTCCTGCTACGACACAAGTTTATCATTGATTTATCAGGAATTTTCATCATTTTACAGACAGTGATTCATTTAAAACGTATCAGTGAAAGCAAAACAGAACTACTACCATCTTTTCTCCCCTAATGAATCCATCAACAACAGGGAATCTTGCTTACAACTGAGAGGCCTGCAGGAGAGCTGTTAGGGAGGCAAAGTTCAGCAAGAGACATGTAAATGATTGACTGGCTCCGCTAACGATTCAGACTTGGATATTCTACAAATGTTCCCGCACAGGACATAGCAGAATAAACTCACGAGACCTCATGTTCATGATTAATTGTAATAAGATGCTGACCAGATATAAAACAAGAAGACGTTATAACTCGTAGAAAATTAATAAAAACTGTTTTGTCTTCTGTCTCCCTGGAATACGAGCTAGTGTCCGTTGCAGCAGATGCTGTGAGGGTGTTGAGGCACTGCATCGTGTCGGCTTGGGAGCGGGTTATGGTGCATATGTTTTTGAATGACTAAAAAGCAGGGGTGCGCAATACTTCTTTAGCAGACCCCAACGCCATGGGTACTACGACGATCTCAGCCCCGTTAGCCGGTCTAGGCCTGTTATTGTGGGTACCAACGGAAAGGTGGGGCAGGGTCTTGATAAATTATAGTTCACTGATTCTGACGCTAGCATATCAGCTTGGAATGCTGTTTGCTAAATCAGTCAGCGTCTTCCCCACCAATATAAGTTATATAACACAACAGGAGATAAGACACCAATCAGAAATTAATTGGGGAAAAGGGCAATGTTTATGACACGAGAGTTTATAGGTAGCCATTTTTTTTTCTAAAACAACAGACAGTTTTCACATTATATTTCGTATTTCCCTGCTGGATAGTATTCGATGCTGTCACGCATGCTGTGATTTGTAGCCAGTTTTGTGTGCGTCACCCTGTGCATACGAATTGGGAAGGGGTGGGGAGAGGGTAAACAGAACGATGTGATACAAGCTGTGTTTTGGGTTTTTTTTTTTTTTTTGTCTCCTTAGTACATAAAACCATAATAAGACAATGCGTGTGTTACTTTAAGTTGGAGGCATATTTTGTGAACGGTTTTAGTTACATTATATGATAGATCAACAAATCAACAGCTTGTCATTTACATTCACATTTAATACTAAATGCTGATTACTACCTACTGCAGTTTCTTTTTAAGTAAATGAAAGCAATCAAACAGATGAGAGTATTATAAAATCACACACAATGTTATAAAGGCTTGTGAAAGTACATATCAACAGAAATGCAAAAAAAAAGTATGTCTAACATAAATGTCGCTAAATCATTAATAATGAATCTGGTAATCACATTTCTGTACACGGAGTCAGCGCTTTGTGCAGAACAAGATAACAGCGGAACTTGTTCCCGTGGGCCCGTCTAGCAGTGAGAACCCACCTTTGGGAATTTTTGACATTTTCTTTGACATTAAGCTTTTGTCTACCCTTTTTTCAACAATATCCATTATTTTCAAATACTACATCAATGACCGATTAGTAATGCCATTAAATTCTGTTAAAAATCATAATGCCCAGACTTCGTAAGAAAATACAATTAGAAGTTATATGGTCCAAGCTGGTTTCAGGCAAGGAAGAGGATCAAGAGACCATATATTCAATATAAGATTAATAATAGAGAAATGCAGAGAGTTTAATGTGAATCTATATTTAGCCTTTATTGACTACTCAAAGGCATTTGATTGTGTACAACACCAGAAACTTTGGGAAAAAATAAGATTTCCAACACATTTGATACAATTAACATCACTGCTGTATCTAGACCAACAAGCAGCAGTAAGAATAAATGGTGAAACAACAACTTGGTTTGACATAAAACAGGGGTGCATATTGTCACCTTACTTATTTAACTTGTATACTGAAAATAAAATAAGGAATATTAGAGAAGATGTAGACAAAGAATTTACGATGCCATAACAATTGGAGGTTATGAAATACCTGAGATTAGACATGCTGATGACACAGTGTTACTGTCCACAACACAAAAAGGAATGGAAAAACTAATTATATCAGTCCGTAAGAATAGTAAAGAGCAAAACTTCTATCTTAATGCGAAGAAAACTAAATTGATGACAACTGACAAAACAAACAAGGCAACTGAAATATGTATCAATGAGGAAAAACTGGAAGAAGTGGAGAGTTTTGAATATCTTGGATCACTACTAACTAATAATAGAGATACAATGATGGAAATTAAAAGGAGGACATCTATCGCTCTTCAGAAAGTAAAACAACTAAAGAATCTGTGGAGAGGAACAGACATTCATTCATTCATTCATTTATAAATGCTACAGAAGAGTTTTTTCAGATATCATGGACACAAAAAAGAACAAATATATCCATACTACAAGAACTTAATATTGAAGAAGGCTGTCTAGTAAAGAGTATTAAACAGAGTAAACTTAAATATTTTGGACACATTAAACGTCATGATAATTTAGAGAAAACCATCTTGGAAGGGTACATAATGGGAAAAAGAAAGAGAGGAAGACCAAGGCGAAGATGGTTGCAAGATATCGTTGATGATCTGCAAATGGATGCATCAGCAGCAGGCCATCTTGCTCACAACCAAGAGGCCTACAGGAGTGCTGTTAGGGAGGCAAAGCTCCGCAAGTGACATGCAAATGAATAAATGAATGAATATCAATGATTACTGTTTTATTACTATAATTTACGAAACCTGTTTAACTGACCGACTAAATCGAAGGATTTAATTTGTTCTTTTTGTTTTATTGAGGTCAGTTATTCTTAAATTTCAAATAGTTTAATGTTAAGCCGTTATATTGTAATTTTACTCATTCTCAACCGCACAGTCAAGTGCGTACTATTTTCGTGTATACGAGTTCAACTTCTCCTCACTCCATTGTTTACACTATCTATGTTTTGACTGTCTTCAAAATTTCTTGCACTTATAACCTACTTTTACAACTTCTTTCATAATCTCCAAGTCACACCATCTAAATTTTCACTATTTTTGCAGTTCCAGTTTTCATTATTAGTTTCTCTGTATTATTGCGAACTAGATGCTACCATAATCGCTCCACCTTCTGTGCCAGTGAATATCTCTCAGACTGTTATTCGATAGCTCTAACCATAAAACCTTTGGTCATATCGTTACAGTTTCTTGCAAGTACTACCCGGTGTGTGCTTTTTTTTAACGAACTTAACATCTCTGTGACTTTATTTAAAATACATTTCACAAGCATAGTTTGTGTGTGTGTATGTGTGTGTGTGTGTGTGTGGGGGGGGGGGGGGTGGTCTTTATATTTCATTTAATGTTATAAATATGTTACTCTGTTACTTGCAGTGAATGTAAACTATGACAAGTGGCACTGATCAGACACACCTCTTAATTAAACAACTCGTCTTTAGAAAATGAATATTTTTATTCTAACAAATACGAAATGGTGGCGACTTTCTCTAGTTGAGAAGGTGTTAGGTTTTAAAAATGAATGTAATGGTCACTTATATACTGTAACGGGCAACTGGACATTAATTCAACACAATTTAAACTGACTGCAGAAACGAACTCTTTTCTATATGCATTGAGAGACTTTTTCTTCTTCAGCCTTCTGAGCTATTAAGGCTCTTTGCTGCAGATAAAGTTCGCCTCCACTCTTCTCTATTCCTAATCTTCTCTCGCCAGTTAGTGACAACAGTTTCCTTTATATCCTCTTCTATGTTGTCTTTCCATCTCTGTCTTGGTCTACCTTCATCTTGTTTCCCTCATCTCTTGTGCTTACATACTTTTCGGTTGTCTGTTCTCTTCCATTCTTTCTACATGGCCCAGCCAGCGTAGTCTGTTCAGTTTTAAGACATATATAATTAGTTGGGATTTAAATAACTGTTCATTTCAGTGTTATTTCTAGCTCTCCATTCTCCACTGTTGGTATTCTTTGTTGGCCCAAAGATTCTTATTAGGACCTTGATCTCAAAACAACCTTTCTTTGTTGTACGCCACGTTTCTGATGCATGCATGGCAGCTGGTCTTATTATAGTTTTATAGACTGTTATTTTGGTGTTTTGGGACAGGATTTGAGATTTTAACAGGTTTTGCAAAGCGATGTATATTTTATTCTATATCTGTACTCTGCTTTTAATTCCCTTGCTTACTGTGTTGATTCTGTTGAAGGTTGTGCCTAGATATTTGTATTTTCTGCTTTCCTAATAATCATCTCTCCAACATTTACATAATCTGAATCAGACTGCTTCTGGTCTCTTGATATCTTCATATACTCTGTCTTATCTTGGTTAATGGTCAAGCCAACCTTTAGTACCACATCTCTCAGTTGAATGCAGATATTGATGACTTCTTGCATAGTTTCCCACACCAGGTCGACGTCATCAGCGTATCCTAGTATTTTAGCTTGTTTTTCTGTACTGCTTTTTTCTTTCACTTTTCTGATTACCTTTTATAGTACTAGGTTGAATAGTAATGGAGATCATGTATTACTTTGTTTTAAACCATTTCTTATAAAGAAGGGTTCTGACTTTCTTCATTTTTATATTACTATATTTTTTGTATCCTCCAGACATATTATGGTCAAATTTCTCTCTCTCTCTCTCCTCTCTCTCTCTCTCTCACACACACTCACCACACACATATATGTCTCAATGAATTTATAAAATGAATGGATTGAGAGACATACACACACATTCAAATAAACTGAATAAATAATACCTGAACATTTTTTGTCAACTTGAGAAACATCTATAAATGTTCCTTCTCTTCCTCTCTATCCAACCTACCGCCATTAAATACGCGATATTACTTCTTACATCTTACATCCTTCCCGTGCTGTTAAACGTCACATAGGGCTCGTATAGTTGTTTGCCAAGTTTTCCTGTTCTCAGTGAGTCTTTCAACTTCATCAAGGGATGTTATGCCCACTAAACTGGCTTCTGGCTTCTCTTAACAATGTCCTCTTTAGAGTTTCACGTAGTCGACCTCTTTTTCTTCGGCCTGTTGTGTTTCACTTGATAGCTTGTTTTGATATTCTCTGATTGTTTCTTCTCATCACATGTCCTACATATGTCCATCTTCTTTTTCTAATCACCCATGAGACAGGTTGTTGTCTGCTCATCATTCTTATTTCTGCGTTGTTCTTGAATTCGTTCCACTTTATACCAAGTATTTTCCTTAGGCATTTGATTTCAAAAGAGTCTAATTTCTTGCCTATTTCTTTAGTTGATTTCCCGCTCTCACATGCATAAATGAGGGTGGATATCACATTTGAATTGAATAATCTTAACTTGGTTTTTGTGCTTATAACTTTTGAATACCATATGTTCTCAAGACTTTTGAAGGACAATAACTGCTTTTGCAATTATAATTCTAACTTCCTTCCTGGTGTCAACATCCTGGTCTATGTAGCTGCCAATGTATGCAAACTGGTTTACTTCTTTAACAACTGTTCCTTATACGGATATTTTTCCTTCTCGATTAATGAGAAGTTCCATTATTTTTGTTTTGTCTTTGTTAATTTCATGACCTATTTTGCTAGCCAAGGAAGACAGGCAATCTGTTTTTTCTTGCATCGATTTCACATTGTCACTGATAATAGTTATGTCACCTGCAAAATCAAGATCTTCTATTTGGGTCCCATGTACCCAATCAATGCCAGTTTTACCTGTACAGCATCTTTTCATTATAACGTCTATGGCAATTCCAAAAACCAATGGAGATAATATATATCCTTGTTTCACGCATGTTTCAGTCTGAAACCATTCGCTTATTCCTTCTTCTGTCTTGACTGCACAAACATATCCGCTGCAGAGATCTCTAATGATGTTGGCAATTTTAGATGGTATTCCTTATAGTCTTAAAATTCTCTACAATGAATCTATGTGTATGCTATCAAATGCTTTTTTAAAGTCTATGAAGTTCAAGATTAATGGTTTCTGGTTTTCCTTTAAGTATTATTCTACTTGTCAAGTACATGTACTACAGGGGCAAAATAAATATTATACCAGAATTGCGTTCTACAAATACTTTTACAAAGCGCAGAATTCTTGAGAACAGTTTGAAAGTAAATGTTCAAATTATCCTCATCCCACATGTCTACTTCAGAAAAATTAAATTATACAAATGTTCTACACATAGATAATAAGATATCTGAATGTTTAAAGTAAGCGAAAATATGCTTTTGAGATTAATCAGTAATGTTCTAAAAAAAAAAAAATCCTAATATTCTTGCTAGAAGAGATACTGTGACAGAATCATTACAATTCGTGCCGGAAGAAAGAGAGGGGATGTAAGATAATTAAAGTACACAGATACATGAATTAAGTTGGTTACCAACCCTGTCCAGAAAAAATGAGTATGCCCGTTTAGGTATACAAAGTGATCTTTCTTAGTAACTTAGACTCCAAATTAAAGTACGTAACACTGAGGTTATGAAATACCAGAGATTAGATATGCTGATGACACAGTGTTACTGTCCACAACACAAAAAGGAATGGGAAAACTAATTATATCAGTCCGTAAGAATAGTGAAGAGCAAAACCTCTATCTTAATGCAAAGAAAACTAAAGTGATGACAACTGACAAAACAAACAAGACAGCTGAAATATGTATTAATGAGGAACAACTGGAAGAAGTGGAGAGTTTTGAATATCTTTGATCACTACTAAATAATAATGAAGATACAATGAGGGAAATTAAAAGGAGAGATAAAATAAGGGAAATTAAAAGGAGGACATCTATTGCTCTTCTGAAACTAATACAACTAAAGAATCTGTGGAGAGGAACAGACAGAACTGCAAAAATAAGATTTTTAAGGGCATGCATCTTTCCTATCGCAACATATGCCTGTGAGACCTGGACACTTAACAAAACAGCTGATAAACACATAAATGTTTTTGAATGTAAATGCTACAGAAGAGTTTTTCAAATATCATGGACACAAAAAAATAACAAATATATCCATACTACAAGAACTTAATATTGAAGAAGGCTGGCTGATAAAGAGGATTAAAGAGAGAAAACTTAAATATTTTGGACACATTAAACATCATGATAATCTAGAGAAAACCGTCTTGGAAGGGTACAAAATGGGAAAAAAGACCAAAGCGAAGATGGCTGCAAGATATCGTTGATGATCTGCAAATGGATGCATCAGCAGCAGGCCATCTTGCCCACAACCGAGAGGCCTACAGGAATGCTGTTAGGGAGACAAAGTTCCGCAAGTGACATGCAAATGAATGAACACCGAGATGGCCAGCGGAGGTAGAAGAAACTCACGCAGCGGTCGCATTTGTTTAAATGTAGATTTTGCTATGACGTGTCTGCCCCCTCTGTCCAACTTTCAAGGTCGTGTTAAACCCAATAATGTTTTTGTAATACGTTGGCGCTGAATCATGCTTCCTTCGTGCTGATTTCCGTATAATTGAAAATGTTGTAGTGCTCAGAAGTCTCAAGTGACAGATTTAGAGGACAAGAAGTTGTAGGTCCACGCGTTCTGCATATATTTTGTGTCAGCAAGTCATATTAGGTCAGAAGATCTGGCACCTTCTGTTGACACGGATGTAGCATCCCATTGTCCGGTAAATCAGAAAAAAATGGCTCCTAAATTGACACGGTGTTAAAAATACGAAATTTGTTATTGTTAAGAAAAGCACATATTCTAAAGTCTTGCGCGAAGTTTATTTGACAAAACAGAATAGGCAGGAATAGATTTGGAGAGAAGAAATAAGTCGATTTAATTGAATTTTAACCGAGCATGTCTTCTATGAGAGGTTATTGTGAAACTGTTATTGGAGATGATTGTTCTAGTATTATTCGACGATTCACTACAAAGGAATTTATCTGAAATGGGCAGGTATTAAAATTAGATATCGAGATGGCATTAACCGAGTCGAAGGGCACGTGAGCTCTCGGTCAGTCTCCTATTTAGGATACGGGTTCAAATTCTATCCATCATTACCAGTTTATAAGTCAGGTTCTTGCTGATAATATGGATCGCGTGCACTGTGCTAACATTCTTCTTTAAGGATGACTTGAGCATTTAAGGACTTCCCAGATGTGTAAAGAGCTTAAACATTTAAACATTTTTTAACAGCTGCGCTGCTTATCTGCACAATCTGTGCACTGGTGGATGGAAATTTATATGAGTATTATTCGGTTTTGAATTACATTAATGCGAACGTGTACTTGCAACTATACTCGAACATTCTTGTTTGACTTTGGCTGTTCAGCTATATCTGGATGTAACTATAGAATACTGAATCGGTTAGAACGTTGTTACTGGGAATTGAAATGCATGGGAATTTGTTTGCCGAAATTCGAATATTCATTTCTTTCGTATATATTCAGTTATGTAATACGAGATATAACAAAGAATAAAATGTACTGCCCACCAGAATTTTTATCAATTAGAAGATCAGAACACCTTTGGACTTATTCAAAATGCAGCCATGATGGTTCTGGCTTACACTAAGCTAGATATAAGTAAAAATATGGCCAACATATTTTTACCTCAGAATTTCTGATACAAATTAAGATGGCGCTAATTGAATAGTATTCACACATGTGATTCGATATCGACGTCAAATGACCATACAGTATATGTGTTAAAGAGAAATTAAGATGGATGTCAGTTATTGCATGATCTTTGTGATCCCCCTAATCACGAATTTTAAACCTTACAATGAGTTTGACATTGACCCGTGTGATCACAGTCCACAAGGACATTACGTTCTGTAGTTGCTTTTTCAAAAACAGTTCTTCCCGTATAATTAGTCTAATTCTGTTACATACACGATGGACATAGATCTGGAAAGAAAGGAGAAGAGAGATGACCACGGATACCTGCTGAAAAACTGTTGAAGAAGAGATGGACTGCATACAGCGCAGTTAAATATACTTTTATATACAAAAGACTGGGTGCAGACTGTGAGAAGTAAGGAGAATTTGTTGCTATCCTGCAACACGCCACAAAGCGTACATGCTGCCTGCTTTGTTGATCAACACTTAATCGCTGGATATAGCGAAATAAACGGACAGAATTATGATATCTGGCCGCCACACTTCGTTTTATCTGTGACACGAAATATTGCAGTTTTCCCGTCATTGCACGATCTTTAGTGAGTTTCCATTTCCTATACCTTTATTTCTTATCGTCTGGTCAGAGCATTTTTAAGCAGTCACTGGCCAACCTTTCCGTTCTCTTTGTAAAAGCCACAGTTTTATTATCTCTTGTGATCTCTATTAAATTTTCAGACAGAACAGAGTTCTGTTATTTGGTACAGGATAACAGATTTGTATTTAGTTGCACATGCACTCTTCTTTCTTGATTACTTCAGTGCTGTCTTTCATTGATCACCTTAAAATCTTCCATGCAGATCATTATGTAAACCTTACAAAACAAAATTTTGCTTTAAAGCTTGGTCGTTATATTTTATGGGATTTTTAAAAAAAATTGCCTTTTCAAGGTCTTCGTTATTCACGCTGTACGTTTCTGAATACGTGACAGCAACTAGATATATTATTTCAAGTTTCAATCTACCAGATCTTTCTACTGCCAAATCAAACCAGTCCTTGTAACTGGTTATGATGGTACGTTTTAATGATTTTACTAATTCTCGTCGTGTTCGCGATGTAAAATTGTCCAACTGAGAATTTTTAATATAATGCCCCATAGCGGATTATTGTTTACTGTAACATTTTTATTGTTGAATTACTGTTCAACAAATATATATATATATATATATATATATATATATATATATATATATATATATTGTGTGTGTGTGAGAGAGAGAGAGATTTTGCTTTTCACTGCTATCATTTCAACACTTGTTTTAGTTTATGTATATTCACCGGTCGTACTTTCACATACCGGAAGACAGCAACAGAGACTTATGAAACATCAAGATCAGCTTATAAATCCTCAAGTCTATTCAAATTCGACTTGATAAGCGCCGAAGTATTATTCAACGTAACAGGTTGTAGCATTACTTGGCAATAAAAAAATAATTACAAATGAAAGTAATTACACATTGATTATAACTAACTGAGATCTTTCTGAGAGAGGAACCCTGCTGACATTCTCAAGTACAGGTGCTATGTTTTTTTTTTCCTTCGGACCCTGGTATAAACCTGAAACATGGCGCTTTTTACTGGCTACCTTTGGGGTGGGGGGTTAAGACGCTGTCAGATTAGGCAATCGGCGACGCATAGCTGATATGCTAGTGTCAGGGTTAGCGAACCATAACTGACCAACACCCTGTCCCACTTATCCATTGATATCTGCAGTAACAGGCCTTGTCTGGGTAAGGGGCTAGGGATCGCTAGTCCCCATGGTTGTGGAGTCTGCTAAAGAACCATTGCACACCCCTTGCTTTTTAGCTGTACTCCAGGACTGAAAAAAAAGCTCTGCCACAACCCGCTCCCACGCCGATACGATGCTGTAGCTCAACAACACAGCATTGACTTCAAAGAACACCAGCTCGCAGTTACGGGGAGATAACACAAGACAAGACAAGACAAGGCAAGACTGTTTACCTTTCCCTGCCCGGGTTCTAGCATGTCTAGTCAGAATCAAATGACACGTTCTGATTCTGACCACACCCAAATTATGCAGTACTAGGTAATTTTAAATTCTTGCTGTGGTTAGGTGCTCGGTTTACTAATCTGGTGGTACCTGGTTCAAGTCCCAGCAGCGGGATTTTTTATGGTACATACGAAAAAAAGAATGCCCCGGGTCCACCCTGCCTCTAAAAATGGATACCAGAGAAATCTGGAAAGGTACATGCGGCCAGGCGTGACACTGACCACATCACACTTTCACGTGCCGAAAGTCTTGGAAATACAGGCCTAACACAGTACCCACAGTATGCCTTTAATGGCATGGAAACGGGAAATTTACCCTTTACTTTTACCTTGCTGCAGGTTTGATCTGAAATCACAAGTCTCTTTACTTCCAGACTCCACCCTAACATTCCGTCTTGCCCATCCCACCTCTGGAACCGAGACAATGTTACAGCGAATCAGGAGCTTTTTGTTTGTCAGCGTCCAATTCCAAGCGTTCTAAACCATATAACAGAAATGCCATTACACCTACTGAATTTATGACCATAATCATTGTCATTAATCCATAAACGTAGTCGAGAGATGAGCATTTTACTTCACAGGTGGGTTACATCTCGTTCTTATGCTTGCCATGTGCAACACTGATTATTTCTTTGATTATTCTTTACTACAGTCAAAAATATATTTCATAAACCTTGAAGTATTCATTCTCATTATTCTAAAAATTTCCCATTTGTTTCTGTTTCTAATTAAGTCACAGGATTCCAAAATGTGCACGAAGTGTACTTATTAGCATATTTTCTTAGTTGTTTACATTGTGCAGTATATCATTTACATAGCTTCTCACATTCGCGAATTAGTCTTCATTAGGAAACGTTGGCAATTCTAATACTTCTTCGTGCGCCATATCTGCAGTGTTAGTCGCAATTTATGTCAGGTTTTTATTTCTGACCCTCTGTGAATTAGTTTATGGTTTACTGTGACAGTTCTCGATTCTCTGTGAGAAACTGTCAAAACGGGCTCTAACGAAGTGACAAAACAATAAACACTGGTGTCAATGTTTCGCGACAGCGTTCCCTCATTCCACTCTACTGAAACCATGCATCAAATTTGTCTCAGGATTTCCGATCGATTGTTACATTAAGGTGTGCAGGAAAATCCATCCGCATGATGATAATGTAAGAACCACACCAGCCAAATATTTATAATGAATGAGTCGCTACACGTGGAGGATTTTGCGCTACAAACATTACGCACTGAACTTCGTAAGCTTCTAGAATAAGGACTATGTACTCTCGTGCGAGAAGATACATTGACCCCCACAGTTTTGCATATGGTCTGATGTGATCACGTGGCGGCTTCCTCCACGTTTGCTGGCTATGAACATGTTTGGAATCGATTCTACAAATACATTCATTGATCAATACTTCAGTGGGCTAACAAAATACTTCGCTTCAAACAATTTTACTTTATTACACACATGGTAACATTATTTGGTGGTCTTTCATTTTTTTAAAACTAGAATTCTTTAAAATAACCAATAAACACACTTCAGTAACCTGTATCATGGCACTTAAAATAGCTATCACCTAAGCTGTTCACAATCTAGGCGAAGCCGATATAAATGTGCGCGAACATTCTAAAAGTTGTTTTATAACCCCCAGTCGCAAATTCAAAACGAGTGTCATAATAAAATGGATAAAGAATGTTGCTTTTCCAAGTCACAGCTATTGGCCAAAAAAAAGTATGTACACGGTATTCAATCTGGTAATACATTAATATTCGGTTAAATGACTGCCGCAAAATGTGTACTGAATTGCAGCGGTAGTCAATGAATAATCGGTTGAATGAACTCTTTTAAACTACGTAGATTTAGATTCCACTATTTCATGCCATGTTGTACATGTGGAAAATGTGATAGGGATGAATCCATATCCGTTAGAAAAGCTTGAGGAAATGTGGAGAAATATAAAAATATACATAAATAATCGATTACAGACACGATTCTGATGACGTAAGTCATCACCGCCTAGCATTGATAGAGTCGGTACAAATACACCGGTAAAAGTAGGTGGGTTTTGAGACACATTTACCTGTATGAAGAGCTGCTTGTTCCTGAGGTAAGTACAGAACATTTTACATCAACTAACGGAATTCGGTAAGTCAGGGAGGATGCTCTAAGAAGAAGAGGTAACCGCTGAAATTATGGAAATTTTATAATGGTTTTAACCACATTCTATATTCAGTGCGCATATGAGCTCAACCGGTTATACCAGATGTGCCTTGCGATGCGCTTCATGGGATACATTCAGCATTATTTTGTAAAATGGAATTCACATATATCTTTCTGTTTGACTAAAGTATTACAGGCCTGAAAAGTAGTGTCTCAAAACAAAAAAAAAGTCGCTTGCCACGTTTATTTTCGCAAGTGTGCTGAGTTGATAGCTATTGATTTCTTCCGGGAAAAATGATCACACAAACACAGGGCAAAGTGAGACATGAAAAATCAGTAAATATATCTTTGATGTACCCCCTGGTTACTTTTATAATAGAATATATGGACATTTTGGTGATTGATCCATAACCAGTTATACCGACCGGCTAGAATATTCTCAAAATTTTCAGCATTCTTGCCTATTGATTTATAAGAACTAAATACAGTATAGTAAAAGTATAGCATTACTTTTTTAGTATGTTTTTTTTTTTAGATTATGAGTAATAAGAGGAAATTTATTAACGATTAGTACTATACAGAAACTCTGCTGTAGAGAGCAGAACAACAAAACTTCAGATCATCAGAGGAAGTACCTCCCTCACACAGTTGTTTCAACCATATTAAACTCTTGATGCTCTGTGGGGGGTGGGGCCGGCCCTTCCCAGAGATTTTGTGAGGTTTTTGTTGTTTTTTTTTTGGTCCTGTCCCAGAATTGCATTCTGTTGAGTTTCTGATTCAGTACACAGTAGATTGGTGTTGTCAGATGTGTTATTTTTTTTTTCGAACAGGTGTCTGCTATATCTTTATTATGTTCCTCCTTTTCTTTGTGACCATAAAGGATCTTACTTTCTAAAGGACTTCATATATATTTTTTATCCCTGCTTCATTTTCAGACTAAAGATTACAACAACAAAAAATTACAGATTGTATTCTGCATTGGTGTTTGCCCTCAAAAGTGTATTGGTTGTGTTGTTTTACTGTTATGTCCTCTTGCCCTGACTCATAAAAAAACTAATTATTTTCTAGTTGCTATTGACAAATGTTTGTGGTTTTTTTTTTCCTTAACAGTAATGTGAATAAGAAGTGAAAATTATCGCATCAAAGAAAAAGATTATTGCACTACTATGAACGTTATATTCCATTCAAGAATGCCAGGTCATAGTTCAATATGAAACTTTCTTCTTAAGAATAATGGACAAGAGGAGATAGAATGAGAAATATGGCATAAAAGACTATATTGCTTAGATGACCAGTCACTTTTTTAAGAGCATTTTTTTATATGATGTAACAAAGAATGGGCTAATGGTAAATCACTCAGCCAGAGGCATAATATTCAACATCCACCAGATGAGCATGCTAACAATGAATACAACATTTTGTGCCAGAAATTATTACATTGAAGTTAATTCTGTAAAAGTGTTGCTGATTATAATTTTTTTTTTGTAGTCATTTATGTGAGAATTTTCTTATTTAAATGAACAAGACTTTGGCATTGACTTTTTCCCCACATTTTTCCTCACAGAATCAGTCCTTAACCATGCCTGAAGTTAAAGTTGAAAGTCCTAATGTGAAGTATACAGAGGAGTACATAGAAACCAGATATGAATACCACACAACCAAAGTTCATAAAGATGGAGTAAAAATAATTGCAACACCACAGGCTGATACCTATGTATTTCGAACCAGTGTAAAAGTTCCCAGGCTTGGTGTAATGCTTGTTGGTTGGGGAGGAAACAATGGCACAACAGTTACAGCAGCTGTACTAGCAAACAAAATGGGGTTGTCTTGGAATACCAAGGAAGGAGTTCAGCATGCTGATTATCTTGGATCTTTGACCCAGGCAAGCACAGTATCCTTGGGTACTGGCCCAGATGGAGAAGTTTATGTTCCTTTGAAGTCTTTGCTGCCTTTTGTTGATGCAAATGACATTGAATTTGATGGTAGGTTGTAGTTATTAATATAATACTTGCAGTGCTTTGCTTCATAATTTGATTTTAAACTTTCAATAGAAAAGTGATTTTAGCATTAAACCATGCATGTGGATGTGATTTGATTTGAATGTAATCATGAATAGATGTGGAATACTGGTTGATTTTTACTTTTTCTAGAAAGACAAAGATTTTGTTTTATTCAGAATAAAAGTATAATACTTTGTAAATCACCTTGTAGATAACCAGTGAGGTTTGACTGAAAGCATCACCTTGGATAGCAAGAATGATAGCATGGAAGATAAACATAATGATTATTCAGAAAGTCCATGATTTAATGATGGGGTTCAGTGCTGACAACCCTGTTGTAAGTCAGATACAGTTGAGTCAGATTCTTCCTCTAGTGATATTATTTTGTATTCCTTTTGACTGTTATAGCTATTTGTCATCAGTGTCTTAATAAATCTGTTCTATGTTTGGTTCAATAGGTTAGAAAACATTAAAAGCCACCTAATTAGAATGTTATAAAATACCATTTGGCATTTCAGCTTAATTTAAAAGAAACATAAAAACATGACAGGATCATCCTTATAAGTCATGGACCATCTCTGTGTGATAAAATTAAAATATCATGCTATATATATCTTTTTTTCAATGAACAGGCTGGGATATTTCTGCCATGAACTTAGGAGATGCCATGAAGCGTGCTAAGGTCCTTGACTACAATCTTCAAGTTCAGCTGTACCCGCACATGTCAAAGCTGAAGCCTCGTCGTTCAGTTTATGTATCAGATTTTATTGCAGCAAATCAGAAGGACCGTGCTGACAACTTGCTGTCAGGAAGTTTAGATGATATGATGAACCAAATCCGAGCTGATATACGAGATTTTAAAACAAAGAAAAACCTAGATAAGGTAATAAATAGAAATTATTTAAAATCTCATTTCATTTTTTTTGTTGTTGTAGATTTTCAAGACATTTGCAGAAACAGTTAATGAGATTTGTGTTGCAAGTCAACATTGATATTGATCATACCATGTGGTAACATTTCATCTTTGCACCTTTTTTTTTTTTTTTTTGTCCTCCCCAGGGCAGCGTTGTTTTTTTCATTGTACTGGAAACTAGTGCCATAGTTGTAGGTGGAATGTAATGAGGGATTTCACTAATGAAGTCACAGGTTGAAAGTGAAAGAATATTGTCATAAGTTTAAGTTGTTATAAACTTGAGTGTAATAGACATTTTAGAAATAAAAGCTTAAACTGTGTAGTATGAATACATTCTCTGCATTATTTAATTAGGCTAAGAAAGAATCATGCAAAACTTTCATCATGAAGTATTTAATCCAGAATGACAAATTTTTCATCTTTGTTTTGTCAGTAATCATTGCTGATGGGCTGAGAACTGCATCTAAAGGATTTCAATTAACACTTGAATATCTCATTTAAAAGTATTGCTTGAAACTGACAATTTAGTACCATTAAAATTTGTTTATGCTGCAGGCCATGTGTTAGTGCATGAAATATAAACTAGAAGATGAAAGTATAATACTTAGGGTTCTTCTTGTTTCTTTATATTTTCTAATAGTTGTTAAACTTATGAACAGGTAATTGTTTTATGGACAGCCAATACAGAGCGCTTTGCAGATGTAAGAGAAGGTTTAAATGACACCGCTGAAAATCTGCTGAACAGCATCAAAAGGGGACATTCAGAGATCTCGCCATCCACATTGTTTGCTGTTGCATCTATTCTTGAAGGAGTTACATACATTAATGGATCACCACAGAATACCTTCGTTCCTGGTAAGTTGTATCATTCATGGCCCTTATTTTTGGCATGTCATTAAATTACATTTGGTCAAATGTTGCACCAAGTAAATGTGCAATTTTTATTACTGTGAATTTCATTCATGAATATTAGTGTCACCAACTGGCAAGCAACAATGCAGTTTATTTTGTAAACATCCCTTTTAAATGCAATTTTAAAAATAAAAAATAATTTTACAACATTCTCAGTAAATATTTTGGCTTTTATATTTCTCAGGTGTCATAGAGCTAGCTGAACAGAAGCGGGTATATATTGGAGGTGATGATTTCAAGTCAGGTCAGACAAAAGTGAAATCTGTGCTGGTGGATTTTCTGGTCAGTGCTGGCATAAAGCCTGTGTCAATTGTCAGCTTCAACCATCTTGGTAATAATGATGGGGCAAACCTGTCTGCCCCAGAGACATTCAGATCTAAAGAGGTAAGAGACCGTAATTGATCATTGGCATATTTAACCATGTTTTATGTGGGCTACATTTTTTTAAAAAAATTTCATCTAGAGAAAAAGTTTAATTGCATTTTAAAAAGTTTTCATAACCTGGAGTATCAAATGTACCCAGAAGTGATCATAGGTCCATGGAGAGTGAGAGAGAGAGGATCTGGGTATGAAATTTCTGTCAGTCTGGAGAAAAAGTTCTTTTACTAGGACTTAGATTTGGTATGTTGGCTTTTACAGATGAAATATGAGTGTCTTTGTGAAAATTTTGAACCTAGGATATGAAAAAGTAGAATTACATCGTCCCAAAGGTGGTTAGAGAGATGTATAAATAATAAATGACTTCTTTTTTCTGTTGAGACTATATATGTCATCAGTTATTTGTGTTTATATTTTCTTTTATGATGATAATGATTGTGGTAATCGTGATGCTGCCTACCAGTTTGTGTACTTCCCACACGTAAGAAAATATTGTCTTGAGTTTATACTGTCTTTTTTTTTTTAATCCCTTAAAAACAGGTTTTTCAACATTTTTTTTATCCTTATGGACCATGAACTTTGTTACAGGTCCTGAACTTCTTATACAAAATGCTGATACATCTTTATTATGTGTCATTGTGTTTGAAATTATATGTAGTTTGATATTCTAAAGCTTAAAATGATATTTTTGAAGCTATGTGACTGTAGGCTCATGAAATGTGAGTAAAGTGCAGAAAAAATTGTAAAAAAAATATTGACAATACACTTTCATATTTGGGGGGGGGGGGAGGGGAGAATAATAGAATGCTGGAGAACAAATTGTTTTATGAAAGAAAAATATATAACCATTTTTTTGCACATCATATTCAAATGTGAAGTCAGACTGACCAATAATAATGAAACAACCATGTTTTTACATTGTCAATGCTTGGAGTAAAATTGTTAGAAAACAAAAACATAGAACTATCCAGTTCTGAAACTTGACTTCAAAACATTTCATTTTTACATAAATGCCATTATAAAAATGAATAAAACAAAACAAATCATTTATGTACCGAGTTATACGCGGAAAAATCTGAGAAATTTTTTCATAATTATGTCATATGACACACTATCAAAACATCTGAGTTCTTGTTCATCTTATCCTCAAATAAGTGTCTGAAAAAAAAAAAAGAAAATAAAATTTTCCAACATTTATTTGTCTTTCTCAAAGTATTATACCTGTTTATTACTTGATCACTTTTGTTCTCCTCACCCATATACTCATAATCCCTGACAAGTTTGGTTGTCTAACAAATATCTCCCTACATTTATGATAGTTCTTCTACTAACTAAATTATGTCCACCAGTTTTGTGAATTGTTGACATCAACATTAGTCTTTTTATCCCTGTGCTGCACTGTGAGAACTTCATTATTCCTTATCCACCTCATATCCCCTCTGACAGAATTCTTCCTTTCAGAAACACAAGCAAATGTCACATTTTTGACACCTAGCACCTGTTATTTCTTTTACTGTTAAGATAACAGTTTTCTTGGGGTGGGGGGCATGGCATACTATCATCCTTGTCATAACTGAAAATTCTGAAATCAAATAAAATATTCATAATAAATCTGATTTGAATGAGAGATTACCTAGAGAATAAGTAACATACAAAGCAAAGAGCACATAAATACTGCCAGAAATGTAGGTAGAAGTTAGCAACACTTGATACCGCTGAAATTATCTAACTTTATAACTAAGTAAGATCCTACATTTACCATCAGTAACAGACTGCTCACAGTTATTAAACTATGCATTCTCTACCTTAATTTATTGTAAATAACAGCTTAGTTTATTGTTAAAACAGGCTACAGTTATTAGTTATTATAAACAAGGTCCCAATTCTATCCCTTCTCACTGACTTGGAAGTAAACTTACCTTGACATTTGTGTCATATTTGTTGCTCTAATATTTTCTTCATCAGAGCAATGGCTGTCCTCTGGTAACTTCTCGTGTTTCCACTCCTCTTCATCACTTGAACTTAGATCAGTTTTAGGTGCTTAATCTGAATTTGTTTACATATTAGTGAAATATAAAGTAAAAAGGTAAAGATAATCCTCTCATGCCTTAGATGCACATAGGGATATGGTATTAGTGGCCATATATTTTTTGAACCGACTGTAAGCTATCCAATATGGCGGCTGTGACTTCTTTTGTTTACATTTTTTCCACATGGTATTTTAATTGCAATGTATAGAACATCTATTTTTTTTGCATGAAAAGTGACATTGAGACTTTATTTGAGCTGGTGGTGTCCATATGGTTGTCATTTTTTTTAGGAGGAGGGAATAATAATTTAAACCTCCCTGTGTGGTTGTTTATTAATTTTGTATTAGTCATGCATTTGCTATAATAATAAGATACTTGTACTTGTACAACTCCCTGTACCTGGGAGCTAGTGTTCTTTCTAGCCAATGCTGTGAAGTTGTTGAGGCACAACATCATATTGGCTTGGGAGCGGGTTATGGGAGCTATTTTTTCAGTTCCAGATTACAGCTAAAAAGCAGAGGGTGTACACTGCTGCTTTAGCAGACTCCACCACCATGGGGTGATCTCTGCCCTGTTGGCCAGGCTATGCCAGAAACTGGGGGTGCCAATGGAGGGGTGACACAGGGTCTTGGTCAGCTATGGTTCGCTAACCCTGACGCTAGCATATCAACTATGGGTCGTTGATTGTCTCATCGGACTGCATCTACACCCCCAATAGTAAGATACAGAACTCAGGATATTTAACCCTTTCTTCCAGGTTTAGCTGCTTGAGGGAATAGAATCTGCCATCTTGTGTTTTTTTTTTTTTTGTAAACCTTGTTTGCTTAATTTATATTTCCAGATATCAAAAACAAATGTTGTTGATGACATGGTGAAATCCAACCCGATTCTGTACAAGCCAGGGGAGAAACCTGACCATGTTGTTGTCATCAAGTATGTTCCATATGTGGGTGATAGTAAACGAGCAATGGATGAGTACACATCAGAGATAATGATGGGAGGCCGTAACACAATTGCCATTCACAACACATGTGAAGATTCCTTACTTGCATCACCTCTTATTCTTGATTTAGCCATTATTGCTGAAATCTGCGAGCGCATTGAACTCCGCCGAGAAGACGAGCCAGAATTCCATAGATTTAATGCTGCACTCTCTATTCTCAGTTTCTTGTGTAAAGCTCCCCTTGCACCAAGAGGGACTCCTGTTGTAAATGCCTTCTTTAAACAGAGAGCTTGCATAGAAAATATATTCCGGGCTTGCATAGGTCTAGCACCCCTCAATCACATGGGACTGGAATATAAGCAGGAAGTTATACCTGAGGAGCTACAACATACTTTGAAAAGTGGTCTGAGTTGTATTCCACAGAATGAACATCCACCAAATACTTTACAGGGGAAATCTTTGCTCAGTGGACATGCCAATGGTACACATATTACAAATGGGCATATTTTGTATGAGATGAATGGCCTAGCTATTAATGGGGAAAGGTAGTGGCATGGTGAGTATATAGTCATTTAGATTTTTTTCCCCCCCATCTAAATGTGAAAAATTTTGGAAAGTTATATAGGAAAGATGAGCCTTACAGATAAAGATACAAAAAAATGGGAATGTCATGTATCTTTATGGGGCCAAGTTCTGTTGTATATATTTAAACCAGTGTTTCTCAGCTTTTGTTTTCTAAGTATAATCCCTAAAGTAAATTTTCATATCATGGAAAACCTTCAAGGGAATGATTATGGATGCTGAAAAAATTGCTGTCTGAAAGGACACTGCATATATGTCAGCTTACATTTTTTAAAGAGAAAGAAATTTTATGTCCAATAAATGTTCAATTTTAGTGGGTTGCATGGGCACCTCTTCTTGTACAAGAGTTAAATCTTTACAGAAATTGCCACAATATTTTAAGAGACATTTAGAATTCCTTTCCAAAATGTTTAGTTTTGTATTACACTTTCTGATAGATCCCTATAAGCATTGGTTGTGATGCACTGTGTTAGGAAGTGGCAGGGGAGAAACATGCTAGATGTGGCTAAAGATAAATAAAGAAGTAAAGGACTCAGTGGATGAAGGAGTACAGTTAGTGGTCCATACACAGCATGAAATAAGGGCATTAAGTAACTACAACATTGGGAATCTAATTATAATTAATATTTATACTTGTAAAATGAGATATTTTATAGTTTTTGTGTGTGTGTGTGATATATTTTTGGAAACATGTCTTGCTGCAAACAAGATACAATATTGCGTTACTTGTACACATTTGAAATTTTCCTTTACTTTAATTAAGATTGTTTCTTTACTTTGTTATGCTTGGGACTGATTATTGTTCAAAAGTGTGAACTCTATTGTATGTTAGCAAAATTATGTGACTGTGTTTTCTGTTAGTGTATATTGATTATATTGACTTGTTTTTGTTACAGCAGATTGTTGTAAAGCAGACAAATGTCAGCTGATTGTCCTAGTGACTGAGCATAATTTTACTATGTGTGGTTTTTCTCATATGATTTTGTCAGTATTTGGCTGACATAACTGGCCACAGTAACAAACACTATACTTATGGTGCAAAGTCCAGTCTCTTCTACACACATTTTATCTTCAGTTTTGACATTCATATGCCGCTTCAAGTAACGCAGCATACCTGTGTATTCACTCTTCATGTGGCATTTTTTTTTTGCCAGTTCTTTCCAGTCCTTATGCTTGATAGAAGAATTCTTCATAGATGACTTAAGAGATCTTTGGTCTACATTGCCTCTCTTTCCCTCTAGAAGTTTGCCGTTTATTTTTGTAACATGCCTTAGCCATCATAAGACAGTGATTGACATGTCAGTGTCATTTTTCTTTTTTTAATATTTAGTTATCATGTATTTCTCTATTTTTGTTTTCCCTTTTTTGCTCAGATGCATTTAATATTGTTAAGACTATAGTTTATTTTGTAAACTTTTATAACATTTATTTAGCTTCTGATAATTTGCCTTTGCTTTTTGGACTGCCACCAGATGATCTTTTCTATGTCATTTATTTGTAAGTGTTAACTATACATTTGGATGTTAACATGTCATATATCATAGATCTCTTTAGCTTTTTTTTTTTTTTATTCACATGGTTTATTTTTGATGTTAAGGAAGTAAGAACAACAACAAAAAACAATACTCCACATCCTACTATTCATATCAGTATATTAAGCATTTTTGTGTTAAAAACAGGAGAGTAAAAGTATATTTCCTTCAGTCATCTCAAGAATTCTGTTTACTAAAGTCTTACTCATGTGCTTTACAAGTGAAAAATTCAAGAAGAGAAGCATTGCTTCACGCATACGGGTATTACACTATCAATAATGAACAAGCTGATTATCTTCCAGAACCAATTTTCTATTTGTTATAAATAGCTTCATGAACTTCATCAGATTTCAAGCATAACAAAATTATTTTTTTGTATGTGCTTTCCAAACAGCAAGAATCTCATCTTGACATCTCAGCATTTTAAAATTGTTACATTTGAAACATCACAAATTTGTTTGTGTCTGCATTTTTACAAGTAAACTTCCTTTACACCAATGTATTAAAATTCCATTCTTTAATGATAGGTGATTTTTTTTTTTTTTTCAATGACCAGCAGACTTGTTACAAAATGCTCATAGAAAGTAGACAGCGTGACAGATGATCAGGATGTATGAGAAATCTGAAACTTTGTGGCAGAGTTTAGAATACTCCACAGCAGACTGAGATATCATGTGTATAACAAGCTGAAAATACAACTGATAAACGCACCTGTGGCACATTAAAAAAAAAAATGGCAGCCTGGCATCTGCAGCACAACTGCTTTTGTATATAAGGAGCAAAGAAGGCACACATGGCCAGTTCCAGACTGAGCGGTATAACAGTGTTGGCAGTCTAAGGCAGACTGCCATGTTAGAGATGATGATGATGATGATGAGTGCATGTAGATCATACATGGCACAAGACAAAGATTGCTTGAGACCGGCTATAATTTTTTTGGTTGGTGGTGATGATGAAGAAAATAAGGCTTCAGTTAGACTTTTTTAATATCAGTTTATTTCCGGTGACATCATGCAGTACAGACTCTGAAATATTTCAGTACTGGGTTAAGTTTTATTGCAATGGTGGACAGTCTTGGGAACAGTGGACATGTTCTCAAAATAAATGAATAAAAATTAGGTAGATTTAAGCCAAAAATGCAATAACTATTGGGTGCTTGTATACATTTGGCCACTGTATTTTTATGCATGGATTTAGCTGTAGATAAACGCTCATTGTGTTTATATTTGTGTGAATTATATAGTTCTAAAATAATGATAGGAACAAATCTGATGGCAGGCATTGTCCTGACATTTTACATTGCCTGAGTTTTTAAAGAATGTGGATTTCCATTTCTTTGACAAGATTTTATATGTATTCATGTAATGTGAAAAATACTAAATAAAAATGTGCATTATACCTTTTCCTCATTTGCTTTTCATTGATGTACACAGTCTGTTACGATGATGATATGAGTTGTAAGATGTGAAGGCCTGGTTTCTTCTTTGTATGCATTTTGTCTATATCTGCAGTCCTGTCTCTTAGATAAATTAAACTGTTTTTTGTAATTCATGTATGGAACAGTAGAGCTTATCTTCTTTGGTGGTTTCACCGGCCAGTCATTGCTTCTCAGTGTCTCGTGGTTGATGCAGTTTTTGAGGATATGTTCCACAGTTTGGGGCACATGTAGTAATACCAGCTTTAAACTTTCTATACATATGACTTTGGAGTCAGCTATGTCCTGTTCAGAGGTGGAAAATGGTTTCTGTTTAGAATGTAATAGTCATCATGTGGTGATGTTTGTGGCTTCTGTAGGTTATTAATCATGTTTTTCTTCTGATTACAGGTGATTGTTATGTCTGATTGCTCCATTTCAGCACTCTCTTTGGCCAGATAGTCAGCTTTCTCATTGCCTGGTATTCCACAGTGAAATGGAATCCACTGCAAAGTGACTGTGTTGTGAGCCAATTTTTGGCAAGACATCCTTAAGGTCTGGTAGTTTGTTGCACTGAAGAGCTTCTAGTACTGATCTTGCGTCCGTGAGAATTACTATAGGGCATGTATTAGTTTGGAATCTGATAGTTTTTCAACCTTGGCAGTAATTGCCCTAACTGTTGCATCATAGTTGTTGCAGTATTTTCCAGTGGGCATAGAAATCTTGTAAGTGGTGTTGTTTGGATATTCATTATATGCTCCTGCCCTTCCATTCTTTATGGCATTGTGTGCAGATCCATTTGTATGCACACGTATCTAGGTGTCAACATGGATGTTTGTCACCTAGCGCACTAAGTGTGGTTGTTGATCCTACAGGACTGCTTTGCATCTCACCATTCTGCACAACTTTCACTTCAGATTGAATAGTTACTCGTATCTGTGTACAATCTACTTCTTTCCATGCTGTATGCTCTGGTACAGATGATAGTGGAACAACTACTGTTGGAAGATCAGATATCAGCTTATGCAGACGCTTGACCTGATGAATGAAGCTGCTTCTTTTAAGCCTCCTTTATGTCAAGTAATTGAATCTCTCCTTCAGGGGGTGGCTTACAGAGTTGAGGAATTTCTCTCCTTTGTGTCTTTATGTTCTTTTAGCTCTTGAACACCATTTTCTGCATTTCTACTGCTGGTGTGGACTTCTTGGCACCTGTGATAATCCGTAGTGACTGATTTTGTACCTTGTCTGGAATATGTAGCTCAATGTTTGATGCTGTGCACCAGACTGTTGAGTTTTATTCTAGATATGGTAGAGTACTTTGCTAATATGCATTCTTGAGGATTTTTTAAATGACTCCATAAGTGGTTCCACTCACTTTTCTTAATATGGCTTTCTTCTAGCTTTTAAATTTGCATTACTAATGTTTTGCTTCCAGGTCAGTTTCTTAAAAGATTACCTGCTTTCTGTTTGGATGAGAGAATGAACAGAGTGGTACTTGATTTCTTGGTTTTGATACTTACACACCATTTGTTTGTCCATAATGTCAAGATGTCTGCTGCTCTTTGGAGTCTGCGTAGCAACTGTTGTGTGTTCGTCTGTACACCACATGACCAGATCATCTGCATACAGTGCCAGTTTGATTCCATAGGGAAGCTCCTTGACCAGCTCATTAATGAATACAAGAAATAGTGTAGACTTTTTTTTCCATACCTTATCAAAGGCTTTCCTCAGGTCTATCCATGTTTCTTGCACAAGGTTTTTGTCTTGGAGAAAGTCTAGCTAAATGATATTGTCAGAACACTACACTTTGTTTCTATATGTTTTGCCAAACAGTCATTTTTGACCAAGACATTTGAGTGTGCATTCACTTCAGATCAAGTAATATTTTGCAGTAAAGCTGGCAAAGATATGACACCAGTATGTCTGCACAAAAGCATTCAGGTTGCGCTCTACACACAAGCTGCGTTCCTGAAGGAGTTAACACACTGGCAAACTATTTTGTAACATGATAGTAAGTCAAAGAGGTTTGTTCCAGGTATCCAAAAACTGAAATAAAGGTATAATACTACAGATATATTTAAAGTGCTGAGATAATTGTTATGCTCTTGACTGTTTTCAATTATTTTATTAATTTTGTCTATATTTATTAATATATGCAGGTATTGTTTTATACATATATATATATATATAAGTTCTCTGCATAAGGTACAAATATTTGAAACACACAGCTTATATTAGGTGAATTTGTAGATCAGGTTAATGTAAGATTAAACACCAAGTTTGCAACCATTTTTTTTTATAGGCTACTGAAGTGGTAAGGGGTGGCAGAAATTGAGAAAATGGATAACATTTCTCACTGAGCAGTCATTTGCTACCTCTGCATCAAGGGCTTATCACTGAAGGAGATCCATGAAGATATGGTAGAGACTAGGGGAGAGTGCCCCTTCTTACATCACATTGAAGAAATGGGCAGCTCAATTCAAACATGGAAGGGGGAGTCTGGAAGATGATCCCTGTCCAGGAAGACCAAGAACGGTAACCACCGATGAAACCATCGGCAGAATCCATGACATGATAATGGAGGATCAACGACTAACTGAGCGGTACACCACTACTGAGTTGGGCATCTCCCATGAACATGTTCATGCCATTATTCACAATGATCTTCAAATGACAAAGGTCTCTGCTTGATCCCGAAACTTCTTGGAGCTGATCACAAACGACAGCGTCTCAACATGTCAAGAGACAATCTTGGCCATTTTTCTGCAGATCCTGAAAAGTTTCTTCAGCAATTTGTGAGTATGGATGAGACCTGGGTTCATCATTTTCAACCAGAAACCAAAGAACAGTCAAAGCAGTGGAAACATCATGGATCCCCACCTCCAAAGAAAGCAAGGACGATTCTGTATGCAGGCAAAGTGATGGCTTCTATCTTTTGGGATTCAGAAGATGTGCTATTGGTAAACTATATATATAAGCAAGGACGATTCTGTATGCAGGCAAAGTGATGGCTTCTATATTTTGGGATTCAGAAGATGTGCTATTGGTAAACTATCTTCAAAAGGGCAGAATGGTCACTGGGGCCTATTACGCTAATCTTGTGAAGCAACTGCGAGTCAAATTGACGAGAGGAGTCATCTTTCATCAAGACAATGCTCCAGTTCACAAGTCAGTGGGTGCAATGGCTGCCATTCATGAATGTGGCTTCCAGCTTCTTGAACAAAGCTCCTTATTCCATAGATTTGGCCCCTTTGGACTATTACCTGTTTACCAAACTTAAAAAGGAGCTCAGTGATCTCAAATGTGCTTCAGAAGATGACATTATTCATGCTGTAGACCACTTTCTACTGGCACAGGATGCTGATTTTTACAAAGAATTGATCCGTATGCTCCAGGATTACTGGACTAAATTGCAAGGGGACTGTGTTGAGAAATAACCTAAAAAGGTTGTCCACAAATAATCTGTTGTACCTTATGCTGAGAACTTATCAATCATTGTGTGTGTGTATATATATATATATTATATATATACAGATATATATATATATATATATATTATATATATATATATTATATATATACATATATATTATATATATACACAGATATATATATATATATATATATACAGATATCTGATATATCAGATATCTGGGAAAAGTGAGTTATAAAACAGGAAAAGAATATCTCTCCAAGATGTCCTGAAAAGATTTGTTTTAAATTTAATGGCGTGACCATGTCCAGAAGTATATGGGGAAGTGACTTGTGGAGAAAGGGTCAGAAAATATACTAAATAAATTTATAGAGAATGGAAGAAGTTTTATGTGCATAGATGATTCAGGTCGATTAACCAGTAAGTGTACCCAAAGGCACAAATGGATAGCCGTATGTAAGAAAACTGGAGACGTATCAGCCATGAAAAAAAAGAGCATATGGGCAATATTCAAAATTATGAGTTTTCTGTTTGGGAATTTAGGCTCCCCTGAAGTATCTCAAAACCCTGAAGTTTGTCTATTGGCTTTATAGCTCTGGATCTGAAGTTAGAGCCATGGAGAAATTAATCATTTATGAAAGAGTCAGAGAGAAAAAAAAATAAGAATTTTTTTTTAAAATCAGCCCGAAGCAAATTTGGGTGGTCAGTCAGTCATTTGCATGTCCTTGCGAAACTTTGCTTCCCTAACAGCTCTCCTGTAGGCCCTGCTGCTGATGCGTCCATTTGCAGATTATCATTGATGTCTTGCAGCCATCTTCGCCTTGTTCTTCCTCTCTCTTTTTCCCCATTATGTATCCTTCCAAGACGATCTTCTCTAAATTCTCATGACGTTTAATATGACCAAAATACGTTTTCTCTGTTTAATCTTCTTTACTAACCAGCCTTCTTCAATATTAAGTTCTTGTAGTATGGACATATTTGTTCTTTTTTGCGTCTGTGATATCTGAAGACCTCTTCTATATCATCTACATTTAAAACTGTTTCTCAGCTGTTTTGTTAAGTGTCCAGGTCTCACAGGCATATGTTGCGATGGGAAAGATGCATGCCCGTAACAATTTTATTTTTGTAGTTCTGTCTGTTCCTCTCCACAGCTTCGTTAGTTGTTTTACTTTTTTGAAGAGCGATAGATGTTCTCCTTTTAATTTCCCTCATTGTATCTCCATTATTAGTTAGTAGTGATCCAAGATATTAAAAACTCTCCACTTCTTCCAATGTTTCCTCATTGATACATATATCAGCTGCCTTGCTCGTTTTGTCAGTTGCCATCAATTTAGTTTTCTTCGCATTATGATAGAGGTTAAGAATACCACCGGTAGCTAAGATGACAAATATAGATATAAATGAGAAGAGAAGGGCTTGAAAACATCGTAACAACAGGAAAGATAAATGGGAAGGAATGTGGTGAAAGACCAAGAGGAAAAACATCATGGACAGTCTAGCGCGCGCCCGCCCACCCACTCACAATCACGAGTTGATAGGAAAAAAAATCAGAGTGAGATCTATGGAGAAACATGCTCGCCAACCCCAACCGTCATGGCACCTGATGATGATGAGCTCAGTAGTGCTCTGGACTAGAGCAAACTAATTTAACGTTTGGTAAAACTGAATATCATTTTTGATGTCTATACAGTAACAGATTAACGATATATGTAATCAAATCAGTGGTTGATCTTACTGCGACAGTTCATATCAAACATTTATCAGTAACCTTGATAACCAGTCCATGTTAACACATGATCCACTTCGTCATCTGTAATAAAAAAAAACACTGCAGATCTATATTCATACAGGAGAGGTTGCACAGTTAAAAGGGAAAAAATGATTTCGAAAGGATCCTAACTGTATCGTTTCAGCAGAAACAACTGTAAGGCTGTTTCAATTTTCGGTTGCCTGTCATGGAAGAGAGAGGCTTTATGTCACTTCATGTAACACTTTTCATTACTGGTTAGTAATCACGCTTTTTATACTGCTTTTTTTCTGGTTGTTTTGTTACTACAACTTTCTTGCTATATGCGACAACTCCATATAGGACTGAATTAATACCACCCTAATTTATAGCTTTTGCTGTACAGGAAGTATATCATTTTTTAGTACTTGTTCAGGTAAGGACTGTCGACTTTAAAATGTCTAAAATTATGAATAAACAAATGATCAAAAAGCCGGTTTTTAATAATCTTGCCCCCTTTATATCTGTTGATTAAAAAATGAATGAATCGCGTGTCCGAAGAAAAGCAATCGCTAAGCTGAATTTAGAATAATCCAATGTATATATGTCCATACATATATGAAAATAAAAATACACAGTTACTGCTGTAAAGACAATATGAAATGTTGTCTTTTGCTTGTAATAGTTTTGTTCGTGCTCTGTTATACTTTAACATGGGGGAGAAGGGTTTATAATGTCCCTCCGACTTATTCTACTACAATACGACAGACTGGGTTTTTCTTCAAGAAATTTTTTGGAGACAGTGGCCATTCCACCAATTCATGGCAACTTCTGTTTATAGGCCTATAAATTTGGACAATCCTACAATTATTTTTACTTGTGTGCCTACCAAATCTAAGTGGCTCTAGATCAAATCGTTTCTGACATCACATTGACTAGCAGTGCAACATCTTTTTCGGGGGAGGGGGGGGGCGGTTTGGATCAAATGATTTCTGTCACAATGATAATGAATTATCGCCGCAATATGTATTTGTGGTCACAGTTCAAGTTCCAAATGAATGTTCTCATCTAGTTTGCTGTTGTGTCCCTTTTCTTACAGCATGTCGTTGCTGTTAATCAATCATTCTCACGTAACTCTCTCACCATTTTTTTTTTCTAGAGGGGTTTTCAGATTATTAAACTCTTGTGGGCTCATAATAGGCTCAATGAGTTTTCACAAATGTCTTTTGCGATTTCAGTCAGTTTGCTATGTCCTGAATTTCTCTGTTTTTGTTTAAAACCATCCAGGGATTATGTTGTACAAAGTGTTACATTGTGTACATATTGTTACTGCATAAAAGTGACCGCGTATCAGAATATTATAAAATATCACAATAGATCATTTTTAAAGTCTTTTTTTTTCACATGACATTCCAGTGATTACAGTTGCTGGGGCACAGAATTTGAACTGCAACTTCGAGAAAGACTTTTGTTTATGGACCCAGGTAGACATTCATCATCTCACCTGGTCGAGGTCGAATGGCCCGACTACGAGTATGAGTTTTGCTCCCATGGGCGATCACACTACAGGAAGTAAGAAGTACAAAGCCAGTTAATACTGGCTGATACTAGAAGATTATTTTCAAATTATTTGTTACATTATTTTTATGACACATTGTTAAAATGTTACTTGGCGATAGTGTACTGATCTCTATACGAAGTAGCCATTATAAAGTACACCTTTGCCACATCATTATCACATTTACCACATATGTACGTTTTATATACTTCAAAAACAACCATTTCCTATTGAAAACAGTTGCTTTGAAGTTGGAAGGGATGGTATGGGAAATGTGTAGAGTTGATCACGCCACCACATATAAACTTAGCAGATGATGTAGTTCTATAAACTGGTGCAAATCTCTCTCTCTCTCTCTCTCTCTCTCTCTCTCTCTCTCTCACTCTCTTTCGCTTTCTCTCTCTCCCTCTTTCGCTCTCTCTCTCTCGCTTTCTCTCTCTCTCTCTCTCTCTCTCTTTCGCTTTCTCTCTCTTTCGCTTTCTCTCTCTCTCTCTTTCGCTTTCTCTCTCTCTCTCTCTTCCTTTCCCGACCCCAGCCCCAAACCCCCTTCACCCATTATGCTCCCACCGTGCCCATCATTAAAGTAGGAAAATCATCCAGGCTCCAGAACGTTACACCAGGCGACTCTCTTCACACAGGGAGTACATAATTTAAGTTGCAGTAAATATTTCAAAAAATAACTAATGAAGAATGTAGGAAAAGAGCTGGAGAGACAAAAAACCTTGTCAAAAAGATAAGAGACAGACAATGTACTTTCATAGGACATGCAATGAGAAGAGAGGGCATTGAAAATATTATAACAACAGGAAAAATAGAAGGAAGAAGATCAAGAGGAAGACCAAGAGAAATGATACTGGACAGTCTGACGGGATGGTGTGAGAGGAGATCACCAACTGAGCTGATGGCCTGCATGAAGGACCGCGTACTCTGGAGAAGCATAATAGCCAACGCCAGTCGGCACGGCACATGATGATGATGATGATGAATGTACCCTTTTAACTGAAGGCAACTCTGTTATATGGCTCTAATCTATCATTGCTGACTCACTGAAGTCTTGACAAGAGCAAACACAAATAACTAATTCACTCGCTCCTCATTGTGAATTCTGAAATAACACTAATACACATAATTCAAGCTAAATATATTGTCATCGTTATTACGTGTATCATTCACGGGATGAATCTGGTTATGAACGAAGCCTTCACACTCTTGTAGGTGCACATCACGAGAAATTACTTCTCAGCAGAACGATTCTCTTAGGAATTCTCCGCTACTACATTAGCCTTCCCAAGCTATTGTATTTACATGTAAATGTATATAATACATTTGTATATAGTTAGGACACCATCCTTGACCAATGCAACCAAATTTAAAATAACATTGTTCATGATCTGTCCTTGTAGTACAGTCGACCAAAGCTAACCGGACCGAGCGGCCATCTTCACTTCGTTTCTCAATGTGATACGTTATATGTACCAAATGTGTCGATGTTTGACTGATTGCTTTACTGGTCAATCCAGTATTTATCTGATGGCGAGGTTCTTTCCTACTAAATTTCTTTTGCTGCAACTCTGTTAGATTTCCAGACTTTTGAACATGCTTCTTCTTTTGTTGCTGGTTTATCTAGTCTCGATGTGATTTGTGCAAAATAAGCAAGGTACTTTTCGTTGCCCAAGAAATGCGGAGAATAGACATATATCCATTTCAGAACTCTCCTCTAAGTTGAAAGAAGCTATTACTATTATTCATTTGTGCTATGTATCACACTTGTCCCTTTCATCCTGTGCTTTTCAATGCTGAGGAGACAAGCAGACTTCTTGATAAAGTTCGATGGTTTGCTGAGGGGCATCAGAGAATATTTAAGGTTTCTAGTTCGGCCTCGGTGACAATCTAATGGCGTTTTGCATGGAAAATGAGCTAATGATCGCTAACACACTTTTTAAACAACATCCAAGAAGACTTTACACATGGACATCACCTGATAGGAAAACCAGGAATCAAATAGATTACATTTTAGTGCAAGGAAGGTGGAGGTCAGGTATAACATCAGCAAAAACTTTACCAGGTGATGATTGCGACACGGACCATGAGTTATTAATAGCAGACTGAAGATAAAGATAAAAAAGACAGTTACGGGATCAAGACCACTCTACTTTGATCTTACAAATATACCAGAACAATACGGTATAGAAGTGAAGAACCATTTCGAAATCCTGATGGCTGTACGGGAGGAGATGATACCAGATGAATTGGCTACGCAGGTCAAAGATATCTTAATAACAACAGCTAAAGACATGGTTCCAGTAAAGAAAACACAAAAGAATGGGTGGATTATAGTAGGTACACTAGAACTGATAAAACAACGTAGAGAAATGAAGACGCAATGGAAAGTGACAAACAACAACAAAGAGAAATATAAAACTTTAACAAAAGAAGTACGAAGAAACATACGAAAAGACAAAAAACAATACACACAAGATTGTTGTGAAAGAATTGAAGAACATCAGAAGTGTGGAAGAGATAGTGAAATGTTTAAAGAAATGAAGACATTGGCGAGAAATGTCACACCTAAGCTAAATGTAATTTGTGATGAGATGGGGAATACCTTGACAGAGACAGAGGAAATTCTAGAAAGATGGAAGGAATATTGCAAAGGAATGTATGAAACAACCGACTGTGGAAGCAGAAATCAACAGTATGAATTATTATTGGAGGAGAAAGAACCCGAACCGACAATAGAAGTTTTATGGGCAATAAAGAATCTGAAAAATGGTAAATCACCAGGATATGATGAGATAACAGCTGAATTTATTAAAGCAGAAGGAAAGGAATGTGCAACAATCTATCATGCACTATGTAAAAAGATATGGCATTCAGGTATTTGACCAAAAGAATGGAAAAGAACTGTATTCATACCACTACCAAAAAAGGGTAACCTGAAATTATGCACAAACTACATAACTGTTGTCCTGATTAGTCATGCCAGTAAAATTCTGTTAAATCATAATGGGTAGACTTCGTAAGAAAATAGAAGAAGAAATCAATATGGTGAAAGCTGGTTTCAGGCAAGGAAGAGGATCAAGAGATCATATATTCAATATAAGATTAATAATAGAGAAATGCAGAGAGTTTAATGTGAATCTATATTTATCCTTTATAGACTACTCAAAGGCATTTGATTGTGTACAACACCAGAAACTTTGGGAAATAATGGAATAAAATGGGATTTCCAACACATTTGATACAATTAACATCACTGCTGTATCTAGACCAACAAGCAGCAGTAAGAATAAATGGTGAAACAACAACTTGGTTTGACATAAAACAAGGGGTCCGTCAGGGGTGCATATTGTCACCCTACTTATTTAACTTGTATACTGAAAATATAACGAGTAATGTTAGAGAAGATGTAGACAAAGAATATTACGATGCCATAACAATTGGAGGTTATGAAATACCAGAGATTAGATATACTGATGACACAGTGTTACTGTCCACAACACAAAAAGGAATGGAAAAACTAATTATGTCAGTCCGTAAGAACAGCGAAGAGCAGAACCTCTATCTTAATGCAAAGAAAACTAAATTGATGACAACTGACAAAACAAACAAGGCAGCTGAAATATATATAAATGAGGAAAAAACTGGAAGAAGTGGAGAGTTTTGAATATCTTGGATCACTGCTAACTAATAATGGAGATACAATGAGGAAAAACTGGAAGAAGTGGAGAGTTTTGAATATCTTGGATCACTGCTAACTAATAATGGAGATACAATGAGGGAAATTAAAAGGATGACATCTATTGCTCTTCAGAAAGTAAAACAAATAAAGAATCTGTGGAGAGGAGCAGACAGAACTACAAAAATAAGATTTTTAAGGGCATGCATCTTTCCCATCGCAACATATGCCTGTGAGACGTGGACACTTAACAAAACAGCTGAGAAACACATAAATGCCTTTGAATGTAAATGCTACAGAAGAGTTCTCCAAATATCGTGGACAAAAAAGAACAAATATATCTATACTACAAGAACTTAATATTGAAGAAGGTTGGCTAGTAAAGAGGATTAAAGAGAGAAAACTTAAATATTTTGGACACATTAAACGTCATGATAATTTAGAGAAGACCGTATTGGAAGGATACATAATGGGAAAAAGAAAAAGAGGACGACCAAAACGAAGATGGCTGCAAGACATCGTTGACGATCTACAAATGGATGCAGCAGCAGCAGGCCATCTTGCTCACAACCGAGAGGCCTACAGGAGTGCTGTTTGGGAGGCAAATTTCCGCAAGGGACATGCAAATGAATGAATGAGTTCGGCCTCTCTGTCTGTTTCATATCATTCTTAGCATGAGTGATTTCTGTTGTGTACTGTCCAGCGGTAGTTGTGTAACATGGCCGAACGCTGTGATGTAAAATCCTCCACTTTTGATGTAATCCCATTAGTTTCACGTGAAATCTGTCAGTCCTGCAACCGGTCATTTAATTCAAGATCATGTTCTTACATTTCCCCCTCCATTCGTTCCAGTATGTTTCCAATATCCACACTCATCACTGATTATCTCTATTGCTGACCTTTTTTCTTCCTAGCACAAGCTCCATCCAGAATCTAGCTGTTCTGTCAGACTACGCGGTAAAGGCATTATGGCAGTTTTTTAGCAGTATGTGTATATTTGATATACAATAAGAGAATACTAAAAATGTTTTAAAAATAGTAAAAAATTATATATATATATATATATATATATATATATATATATAATATGTGTGTATATATATATATATACACACGTGTAACAAATATTAAGTTTATATATGCATAAAAAGAGTGATGTTGCTTGAAACAAATGCACACATAATGTGAGTTTGAGCCGCATTTAAACAGTTAGAAAACTGTATCACGTGAAGACGAAGTAAGTTTTAGGTGAAGAACCTACTTAATTAGCTCAGTATTTCATGGGTATCGTGATTCGCATAGTTCTAAAATTTATGATTTAGCGCAGACATTTTCTGTTTTGTTTCGTCTCCCCCCTCACACACAGACAAAAAATGGAATGGCTTTATGCTTTATGACATCACCAAAGTTAGTAGATCTCTGTTTTTTTTTCTTTGTTTGTTTGTTTCTGTTTCTTTCGTTCTTTCTTTCTATAGGGAAAAGAAAAATCTGATATCTATGCAGGGAATTCGTGCATTTATCAGATTAAGCTCTGGAGTCTTCATTTATTTCTATTTTCACTGTGTACTTGCAAGATCAGATACAGGACTGTGATTATACACAATGACGTTCCAGCATTTATGACAGCAGATTATAAACCTTTCATGTCATATCATTCAAATACACAGTCAAAAGTTGCGGTACAAATAACCAAAATGACGAACCAAGTAACATTTTACGAATCTGGTTCCAGTTATTTTCTCTATAAACCTCTCTAAATATTCAACGTACAGTTTTGGGTATAAAGGCTGTTCCTCAGTCAGTCAGTCGTTTGCATGTCCATTGCGGAAGTTTGCTTCCATAACAGCTCTCTTGTAGGCTTCTCGGGTGTAAGCAAGATGCCCTGCTGCTGATGCATCCATTTGCAGATTATCAACGATGTCTTGCACCAATCTTCGCCTTGGTCTTCCCCTCTTTCTTTTTCCTATTATGTATACTTTCAAGATGGTCTTCTCTAAATTATTTGACGTTTAATGTGTCCAAATTATTTAAATTTTCTCTCTTTAATCCTCTGTACTAGGCTGTTCCTACCTTTTCTAAACGTCAAAACGTTCAGTCTCTATTCAAAATTTATTCAACTTCGGTGTTTAGTAAATGGCAAGCCAAGACATTGATGAAATTTACTTGTATTAACTACTAATAGATATGAATGTAGATATCTATCTCTTTTGTGTATGTTAAGACTGAAACTGCCGTCATGCTCACCCGCTTACTAATATTCTGCATGCTTTCGTACACACGTGCATACAAAAATATTTTATCCATCCATCCACCTCTTTCAAGTGTGAATTTTAGAATGTATTAAGGACACAATAAGTAACGCTTGCATTTTAATCTACTGGCACATCTCTTCTGCATTATCAAAACATCAGGTGGGTTCTATGCATTCATGGACATATATCTTGGAGCGACGGGCGATGTAGCACAGATTGAAAGCCCTGTCTTCGGTGTTCATAGCAGTGGGGCATGTCTAATGTTCTACTACCAAATGTTTGGGCCGCATGTGGCTGATTTAAATGTCTACGTGTAAGTCTACTTTAAAATTTCTTGAGTGCAGTTTGAATCTAATATTGTATTATTAACTACGTGCATTTTTTTTTCTAAAATGAAGCAGAAAAAGATGACTTCGGCTCAGGTGTTCACAGTTAAACACATTGTGGAGAGATAAAAACCAAAGATCTATTCTTCTCTTATTAGTGTGCTCGAATAAAAGAGTCATAGAGGACCTAAAATAAATAAATAAACTACTGAAAGGCTCCTCCTTCCACTACCTCACGTGACAATAACAGACCACGAGGGCAAATTTTTTTTTAGTGCCCGCATGGGCTCGCTAGATAACTTTACCATGTGTGTGGTGAGGGTTTGTAGACCAAGATCTGCTTAACCTAGGTAGAGGGACCACCTTTTTATTTGTTTATTTCATGGTGCCTTCCATGCCAGGTAAGTATAGAGAGATAGAAGAAAGAAAGAAGGGCAAATGACATCATACATGATACAGTTCTCTAGGCCATACGAAGATGCTAATGGCCAAGTCTAAAGCTACTGGTCTGTCAGCTACAGACCATAACAGTTGGCAATAAGTGTGTTCAGAAATTGTATGATTTCATAATTTTGTTCGGTCACATTCAATCAGTGATTTTTTTTTTTTAGGCAGACGGTTGCAAGAAAACCTTTATATCAAATTATTCTGATCACTTCAGAAGCGTAGGCTGAGAATTCAGAGAGATTATGATGAGTGAAAATCTGATAAAATCTTCTCTCCCTTGGCATTTTGATGCCGTAAGTAGGTCCGACTACCGATAAACAAGCACGTGCATTTGCACGGTGCGGAAAATTGCGGGGGGGGGGGGGGGTAAAAACATAAAAAAGTGAGATAAACTGGAAAAGAAATGCAAGTAAATTATTAAAGAAATACATTTTCGTTTATTATTGACCACGTTTATTCATGGACGGCCCAACATTATCTCGGAAAAAGGATTTAAAATGAATTGATTAGTAACAGACTGTACTCCAGATGTAAGTCATATTGGACAATAACACATGTTGCGAAATTTGCTAATACAGATTAAAGTAATATTCATGACCTTTTTCTTAGTTTAATTTCTGTAGAAGCTACGACAGGCTCTGTTAATGTAATGTATTTTTTAGAAAAGTGTCAAACGTGAATATTTCAGTCGCAAATCACAGATTAAGTAGGAAAGGAAAACATTGAAGAGTTAACAATGCATTAGAAAATTGAACCAGCGAGCTTTAACAAAATTCTTTCTTGATCTCGTTCTCTCAACTTAGTTGCTAATGATGTCACAATCTCACATGGAGAATAAACTATAAACAGTTCAGAAATTGTATGTTTTTCTCAGCGTCAGCATTTGCGCTGAGAACACTTAAAAAAACATGCTATAACTCTAAAGTTCACACCACTAAGTACCACCCCTTAAGAATCTAGAATCGAAGTGTTTATTACTTTATGATATTCTGTTGACGAATTTTATGACGTTTTGATAGAGACTGCTGATGATGAGTGACTGGGCAAAACAGCAGGACAATAAACACTTGATCTTAATTTGTGTGGTGCCTTGTTGTATAACACATTGTTACACAGCACTTTGTTTTAAAATGAAATTAATGTTGCTAGTAAACTTATCTATGCTAAAAAATAGCCAAAGCTCGATTGGAAGGACTTGCCGTGATTATAGCTGAGCATGAAATTGGTCACAAATTAAACTATACCGACCTCTTTCTGCTTGTGCGAATATGAAAACAAGGAAAGTATTTTTAAACGCTAGATATTTACATGAAATAATAGAAGTGCACACAGCGTGAAAACTTTGTGCTAAAAAAATAAAACATAAAAACCACAGATTGTGGATTAATTTGTTCTATGCGTGATGAATATTATGATGATGTAAGTAACATATCTTCATTCACTTGTGTCTCATTTTGTAATTAATTTATAGTTTATGTTATGATTTCCCTTTCCCCCCCACAGTCTAGCCAACGCCAGTCGGCACGGCACTTGATGATGATGATGATGATGATATAACAGTCTGTTATCCGACTTACTTGGTGACCTTATCCATCCATCCACCCATCCATCCATCCATCCATCCATCCATCCATCCATCCATCCATCCATCCATCCATCCATCCATCCATTACAGAGTACAAAACAACGGATTAGGTGCCAGGGAAAAAGTCTGGAACAGACATGGAAACCAAGGCGACAAATGGAACTATGCGAAGACAGATATAAGCGCCGGAAGCAACATTGTGGTAGGCTGTATGCTATGGCTATTGTTAAAGTGGTATATATAGGATACAATAATTAGTAAAAACTAGGAAAAAAGTAGGAACAGCTTTATTACTTAACTATTACAAAGTTGTGACGTTTCCGCGTGAGCCTTAATCATACAAAAACATACAGGACGAAGAAATAGAGATAGGAGTTAAAGTATAGATTCACATGAATACTATTTTTTTACAAAATTTAAAAATCAATTAAATAGAGTACTTAGCTGTAAATTGTAAGGTGTGTCAGGAATGGATTTAGTAGAACATGGAGACTGTTTAAATGGAGACCTGTGATATATGGTCGGTGGGCTGTAACAGGAGGTGGTGGATGGGGAACCAGGGAGGGGAGAGAGAGTGATACAATGTTGACCTAGTCAGCAGAAACAGGTGATTATGGAAGAGGGGTTGCAAAGTGATGCTGTGAGGAGGTTTGACAAGTAAGAAGGGGTGAAGCTTAGTGGAGAGGTACTATAATGATTGAAGAGAATGTTAAGTGTAGCTGAACAGCGAATTTAACCCGTGTGGCTCCAGCGTCCCATAATTTTGAATGCAGCAGTTCTCAAGCGCCAGGCGGATTGTGTCATCTGCGTGACATTGTTTGATGGCTGTTACCAGAAAATCAGATTAGCCTCTATGGTTGGGACTATTGAAATGATTTGGGACTGGCTTCGAAGCATGCCCTAATCTGAGGCCAGTCTCACCAATATACGTTATCCTGCATATTTTGCAAACGATGACATATATCACATTACGGGACTCACATGTGAATCCCTCATAAAGAGCGAGGATAGTTTTGGGAAAGGTGATCGTATGTAGGATAGGAAAGCAATATTTGTGTTTATTCTCTTCTGTTACTAAATAAAAAAAAATAAATACAACTGAATTTTGAATGCAGTTAAAGTGCCCTAGGTCAATGATGTTCTGCTATAGCAGTAATGTAATGGGAAATGTAGAGAGAAGTGGGGGCAAGTTGAGAGGACAAAATGGCATATACAACTTGTACATCAGGAACATCAGATACAGTTAATGATAGAAATCCCATGCTTTGAATTATAAAACAAAAATATGAATTAGGACACAACGTATTTGCATCGGCGAATCTATAGAAACACAAGAAGTTAGGGAGTGTAATGGGAAAAAAGGAGTGGTATGAGCAACAGCTGCTTTTCTTAAAAATAAAGTATGGAAAATGTTATGGAGTGTTATGTTCACTGAAATTGGGGCACTTTTGCCTTTGAATTTTAAATTTAAAAAAAAATTAAATTACACTTAATTATAATCGAAAAGTTAAATATAAAACAGTTTTGTGTTTAGTTCAGGTGTATGCAAACAATGCAGCACTGAATATTCTGTACCATTTATTGTGGTTTGAAATTAAACTAAATACGAAGTCAAAGCAGAATACATTGCACAGCAGAGTTGTCAGTAAATGAGAAAAATATGAACATACCTTTTCAAATCTTATATGGCTCATTCTTGATACAAATAATGCAAACATTGTCTTGCCTGTTTCACCATTTAAGATCATAATAGAAGCTGTGAGGGGAGACAATATTCAAGGTGTGATCGCTATTGATGATGTGAGCTATTCTAGTAGTGGGTCCTGCACAGATACAAGTATGTACTTACATAATAACATCAACGCTTTGTTATTTATATCATGAACATTATACGAAAAAGTACATTTTTGTTTGCTAGCATAAAAAGTAGTCGTCCCTCTTTAGTTAGGCCTTGGCGTCGTGCCTTTCCTTGTCTCCTGCTCACTCAGTTACGCTATGGCATCCACGGCATAAACAATATCCAGGCTTGCGGTATCACTGCAGCTACAGTGCAGTGTGTAGTATACTTTACTTGCCCTACTATGGTCCCAACGCGCAAAAACTAGTGTTGATGAAAAAAATGTCAGTGAGAAACCATGAGGTCCTTCTTTTAGGCGAGAGGATTAAAATTCTTGATTTAATATTGAAAACAACAAGACGTACGTTACGCTGAAGTTACCAGGATGTACACATCTTATATCCTTCCCGTGTCGTTAAACGTCACATAGGGCTCGCAAGGTAATTCGCCAATTTTTCCTGTCATCGGCGAGTCCTTCAACCTCATCAAGGGATTTTATGCCTTTTAATTTGCCATCTCTTAACAATGTCCTCTTCAGAGTTTCACGCGATTTGCCTTTTTTTTTTGGCCTGTTGTGTTGCACTTATTAGCTTGTTTTGGGATTCTCTGATAGTTTCTTCTCATCACGTGACCAACACATGTCCATCTGCTTTTCCTGATCACTCATGAGACTGGTTGTTGTTCAGTCATCTGAATTATCTCTGCATTGTTCTTGAATTTGTTCCACTTGATGCCAAATATTTTTCTTAGGCATTTGCTTTAAACAGTCTAATTTCTTGTCTCTTTCTTTAGTTGTTTTCCAGCTTTGGCATGCATAAATGAGGGTGGATATTACATTTGAAATGAACAGTCTTAACTTGATTTTTGTGCTTATAACTTTTGAATTCCATATGTTCTCAAGATTCTTGAAGATCGATGCTGCTTTTGCGATTCTAATTCTAACTTCCTTTCCGGTGTCACCATCCTGGTCTATGTAGCTGCCAAGATATGCAAATTGATTGACTTCTTCAATATCTGTCCCTTCTACGTGTATTTTTCCATTTTGATTAATGGAAAGTCATTATTTTTGTTTTGTCCTTGTTAATTTCAAGTCCTATTTTGCTAGCCAGTGAAGATAGGCTATCTGTTTTTTCTGCATGGAATTCACATTGTTACTAATAAGAGTTATGTTATCAGCAAAATCAAGATCTTCTAGTTGGGTCCCATGTACCCAGTCAATATCTGTGTTTCCTGTGCAGCATTTTTTCATTATGAAGTCTGTCGTAATTCCAAAAGCAAAGGAGACAGTATACATCCTTGTTTCACGCCTGTTTCAATCTAGAACCATTCACTCATCCTTTCTTCTGTCTTGACTGCACAAACATATCCAATGTAGAAGTCCTTAACGATGTTGACAGTTTTAGATGGTATTCCATATAGACTTAAAATTCTCCACAATGAATCTCTGTGTATGCTATCAAATGCCTTTTTAAACTCCATGAAGTTCAGTATTAATGGTTTCTGCTTTTCAATATGTTCTTCAAGTATTATTCTGAGAGTAAAGATCTGGTCGAGACAGCTTCTCCCTTTTCAAAATCCTGCTTGTTCTTCTTCATTGCAATATCCACTACATCCTTAATTCTATTCAGAATCACTTTACAAAACACCTTTGATACAACTAATATTAAGGTTACTCCTCTCCAATTGTTACAGTTACTAAGGATGTACATATATAAATAATTAATTTATCCAAGAAATGGTTTTTTAAAAAAAAGTGGTTTGTGAGGGGAGAGAGAGAAGAAGAAGAAGAAGAAGTTAATGCTACTGTTGCTTACATTCCTACAGCTGCAGATTATCCATAGTGTGTGATAAGTTTTAGTGAAGATGGAAAGCATTAAATTTGTGACTGGAAGTCATGAACAGAAAGCATGTTTTGACTGACAGTAATGTAATTTTAAAAGTATCATATACATGTATATATGCTAAGAAAAAGATAGCATTTGTTATTATTCACAGTTTCAAGAATAAATGGCAAAATTGGAAACCAAATTGTCAGGGATACGGGGAACTACTGTATTTTCAGTTAATCAGTGTCCTTGTTTCCTTCTACCAAGGAATTGCCACTTTTTTTTTCAAAGGATGAACAGAACAGAAGTAAAAAAATCACTGATATGAAATTTATTACAGCAGCAGCAAACATTAATACTAAAAATGATGGTAAACAGAAGGAAAAGTCTTGAAGATAGGTGGTGGATAGAGAAAAAAAAATAGAAACGCTAAATATCCTATCAGAACATTTTCAAGGTCTGTTTGCCTCCTCAGCAATGAGAAGTTGACAAGACGGCAAACTTGGACAAGAGTGAGGGTCGTAATTCAAGCTAATAACAGAGGCTGTTGTGTTATACAAGACTTTATAGCACTGAATAAAGAAAATTACACAAGGCCAGAATGCTGATAAAAAGCTCTGTTACATTCTATGCAATGTCCTTTAAGTCATTTCTGTCTCCCCCCCCCCTTTCAGGTTCATAATATTAGCAGGTGTCTCATTTGTAATTTCCTTTCTTCATTAACTGATATCAGTACTGAGTATACAAGATATAATTTATAATCTTAAAAAAATGAAGAACAGCAATAATGTTTTACCTCTGTAAATTCCTATTGAGAATTTCTGAAAATTTGATATGTATTCATTATAATGAATTAATAATTAGTTTAATAATAATTATTAATGATAATAACTGAAGATGAGTACTGTACAATACTTCTTAAGCTGCAAAAACCTGTAAATTACTTCATTCTGTCAAATATTTAAGACACTGGTAAGGAAAAAATACAGCGATAAAAGAATCAGTGCATGAGAAGTAATGTCATGCTTAGACTGAAGTTAGTGACAAGGCAACCCTTTAACAACAACAGGCTCCTAGCATAAAATGAATATGACCAGGTCATTTCAAGGAAATGGAAACCAGGAAGCAAAAAAAAAAAAAAAAGATACAAATTGACTTGTACATGGAAGATTATCAAAATATGTGAGCAACATGGGCTTGGATATGAAAGATTTCCTTTATTTCAGATCAGACCAACATTACTTAATGTAAACAAATTTATTGTCCACTAACATGTTTCATTTATTCTTAGGGTTATCATGCACTTTTGAGTCTGGCGATGTTTGTAATTACACAACTAATGGTAATGCTAGAGTACAGTGGACACAAGTACAAGGATCTACTTCCTCTGCTAGGCAGCCTGATCGTGACCATACAACTGACACTACTGAAGGTGAATTTTTCAGAATGCTGCTATGCCAAATTACCAACAAATAGTGCACACCAGAAAATAGTGCATAGGGTCCTACTAATTGTTGGGATAATTAATCATGAATAAGTGTTATTTAGAAGCTTGGTGTGGTCAGTATTATATTACTGATCTTAGTATTATGTGTGTGCATGTATATGTGTGTGTGCATGCACGTGTGTGTGTGCTTATATGCTTTTGTGTGTGTGATGAGTGAGTGAGTGAGGGGTGAGTGAATGAGTGAGTGAGCAAGCAAGTGAGTGAGTGAGTCAATGAGTGAGTGAGTCAGTGAGTCAGTGAGTGAGTGAGTCAGTGAGTCAGTGTCATATCAAGATACTGAACTCAACTGGAGCATGCATTCTCTAGTCACATACAGAGTTATTTATGATCCATGTTATAATTATTATATAAAATCTTATTTTGAATAATATTAACCAATATATCCAAAATCTCTTGGATAAAGTCACCAAAGAAAGTGAACAGAAAGGCCTTACTTTGAAAATAAAAAAGACAGAGACTATGGTTATATCTAAGAAACAGAATCCACCAGCATGCAGTATTAAATTAAATGAAACTATTCTAAAGCAGGTGCAGAAATTCAAATACCTTGGAGCAGTAATAACTTCAGATGGGAAATGTAGAAAAAATTAGGGACAGAATAGGCCAAGCAAAGACTGCATTTCAGAGAATGAGAAACATATTAGCTAACACATCTTTATCAATGAATGTTAGAAAACGAGTCCTAAAATGCTATATTGAACCTATCTTGTTATATGGAAGTGAATCATGGAAATACAGGCAAGTCTGCACAAAAATCATTGGAAGCAGCAGAAATGTGGTTTATTAGAAGAATGTTGCAAATCCCCTGGACAGCAAAAATAACTAATGAAGAATGTATGAGAAGAGCTGGAGAGACAAAAAAACCTTGTCAAAAAGATAAGAGAGACAATGTACTTTCATAGGACATGCAGTGAGAAGAGGGGGCATTGAAAATATTATAACAGGAAAAATAGAAGGAAAAAGATCAAGAGGAAGACCAAGAGAAATGATATTGGACAGTCTGACGGGATGGTGTGAGAGGAGATCACCAACTGAACTGATGGCCTGCATGAAGGATCGTGTACTCTGGAGGAGCATAATAGCCAACGCCAGTCGGCACGGCACCTGATGATGATGATGATATAATTATTCCTCTCTTTTCGTGTTTTAATATTGACACAACACAGGACATTACTACAAGTAAAAAGTATGTTCAGTACTTTATTAAATAAACAAAAACCTGGAAGCTTCATTGAAGATCTCCTGGAATATATCAGACAGGTGTAAGGTACACACTTTGTGAGGGAAAAAAAAGATGAACTATGTTTGATGAAATTCAGCAGTCTTTAATGTAGCAAATTTTTAAAAACAAAATAATGCTTTATAAGCAAATCAGATGAATATTTATTAAAATAAGAACTGTGATTGATTAAGTTGCTATTTAAGTAGCTTTTTTGTATATAAAGAATGAGTTTATTTTACATTTTGTACAAGATTGTACTGTGCAGTTATCTACCTTAGAGTAACCAGAATATAAAATTTTACATAGGACACTTTGCCTTTTTGGATGCCATAAATGGAATGCCAGGAGACTCTGTTAATCTGACAACAAACACCATACCTGCTGATTCAGGTCAATGTCTCTGTTTCTTCTACAACATGCGTGGAGCCCATCCTGGTACGATAAATGTATTCATTAAAAGTAAAGATACTTTTGGTTCAGTGCTGTGGTCAGCAACAGATGTCACTGGGTTAAACTGGAATACAAATGAGCTGATATTACCAGCTACAAATGACTCTTATCAGGTAATGTCTAATGACAAAGAAAATTAGAACACTATATGTCTGCATCTACGCAATACAAGTGAAAACAGTACAAAAATGAAATGACTGCATTAAAAAATAATATTTTTTATATTAAAAAAATACATGTAAATACATAAGAAAAAGATTTTCAGATCATTTCCACAAAATTGTGCAATACATTTTGAGTTCTAATTAAATAATTTTGATATATCTTGAGAGGACAGACTGATGTCACTGGAATCAAAGCAAGCACGAAGAGGATGCAGAGTGGATCAGCAATGTTATGAAAGAAGACAGCAAATATAATTAGTGACATCAAAGTCACATTAACTGGAGAAGAATGCATGGTGCATTGTTGTATTCACATTTAAGTCAGTTTACTTTGAGATATTAAATTAAAAATTGATAACACTGTTTTTGAGAAGTCTCCCATCTTCCACCTTCAGTAAGGCCAGCTACACTCTTTCCTTTACTTGGTTGTCCAAGTATTTTGTAATTTGATTGTTTAAAGAAGACGAAGTGGCTATTAATTAATTCTATGCTTTAATTCTTTAAAGAAGTTATAAAAAAGGCAGTGACGCTCAGAACCTTTTTTTAAATACCAACAAAATCAAGGTAATGATAACTGACAAAATGAGAAGCAAACCCAAGATTACATTGGGCTATCAAGAGCTTGAAAACATAAATAAATTTGAATATCTGGGTTAAACATCACCACCAACGGTGACTGTGCAGTGGAAATCAAAAGAAGAATTGCAGATGCAGAAACTAGCACAAATGAACAGTATGCAGCAAGGTACCAACAAGAAAACAAAGTTATGTTTATTAAGAGCATACATATTCCTAGTGGCAATGTATAGAAGTGAAATATAGATACTTAACAAATCACTAGAAAAGAGAATAACATAATTTGAAATGAAATGCTACAGAAGGGCACTTAGAATATCATGGATAGAAAGAAAATCAAATAAAGAGATATTGATGGGATTAGGTGTCACAGAAAACTGGCTCGTTAACACCATAAAAATTAGAAAGCTGAGATACTTTGGAAACATCAAGAGAAACAGTAGCTTGGAGAGGTTGGTAGCAGAGGCATAGTGCCCGGCAAAAGTGAAAAGGGATGACCTCACCGCAGATGGACTCAGGACATAACGGAAAGTCTGAATATGTCATTGCATGACGCTGGTCAACTTGTGCAAGACTGTATTGCATTCAGGGAGACTGTGAGAGGTACAATATTCTGGAAAGGACATGTCACATGAATGTGTGTCATAAAAGATCATACTCCCATCATGCCATTTAGACATGTGGTGTTAGTGCCTATATTTTCTTTCACCTGACACCATGCAAGAGAGTGATATGGTCAGCACCATGTCTGGTCACTTTTCCTTGCCCAACTTCAGAAGGAGCCAGGTATCCTCTTTTTCAGCTGGGTGATTGAGGCGCCAGCTGCTGGATAAGAATCACCAACCTCCACAAGAGAGACAAGTGTGCTAGCCACTATGCCATTCAGGTGATCTACATGGTTATACTTGTTTGAAATTGGAGTAACTTAGGGTTAGTTAAGTGTCATAAATGTTTTCAATCTTGGTACAGATTGTGTTTGAAGCTGTTATTGGAAATCAAAGTACAGGCACATTTTCATTGGATGATATTTCAGTTACTCATAAAGAATGCAGGCCACCAGGTAAGAAATAATGTTATTTTTGCTAATTTATGCCACATCCTACAACATGGCCATTATTTGGAGAAATTCTTTATATCTGACAAGTAATGGACTATTTGAAACTATCTGAAGTAAACCAATTTGCATACCTTGGCAGCTACATAGATCAAGATGGTGACACAAGGAAGGAAGTTAGAATTTTCCTTCAAAAATCTTGAGAACATGTGGAATTCAAAAGTTATAAGCACAAAAACCAAGTTAAGATTATTTACTTCAACTGTGATAGCCACCCTCATTTATGCATGCGAAAGCTGGAAATCAATTAAAGAAACAGATAAGAAATTAGACTCTTTTGAAAACAAATGCTTCAGGAAAATACTTGTGATAAAGTGGAATGAATTTAAGAACAACACAGAGATAATACAGATGAGCAAACAACAACCTGTCTCATGGGTGATCAGAAAAAGAAGATGGACATATGTAGGCCATGTGATGAGAAGAAACAATCAAAAAATACCAAAACAAGCTATCAAGTGGAGCACAACGGGCTGAATAAAAAGAGGTCGACCACGTGAAACTCTAAAGAGGATATTGTTAAGAGAGGCCAGCTTAGTGGGCATAACATCCCTTGATGAAGTTGAAAGACTCACCACTGAGAACAGGAAAACTTGGCAGACAACTATACGAGCTCTATGTGACGTTTAACAGCATGGGAAGGATGTAAGATGGACTATATTTAATTATGATGAAGACTGATATTCTTATTCATTCATTCATTCCTTTGCATGTCCCTTGCGGAACTTTGCCTCCCAAACAGCACTCCTGTAGGCCTCTCGGTTGTGAGCAAGATGGCCTGCTGCTGCTGCATCCATTTCCAGATCATCAACGATGTCTTGCAGCCATCTTCGTTTCGGTCTTCCTCTTTTTCTTTTTCCCATTATGTATCCTTCCAATACGGTCTTCTCTAAATTATCATGACGTTTAATGTGTCCAAAATATTTAAGTTTTCTCTCTTTAATCCTCTTTACTAGCCAGCCTTCTTCAATATTAAGCTCTTGTAGTATAGATATATTTGTTCTTTTTTGTGTCCACGATATTTGGAGAACTCTTCTATAGCATTTACATTCAAAGGCATTTATGTGCTTCTCAGCTGTTTTGTTATAGCAACAGTAAATTCTTTGCTTGCAATCAATTATGAGTATTTTCTGTATTATTAGTCAATGTTTTCAGCAATTTGTCTCCAGAACACACATGTTCACTTGTGCACAAACACACAAATGCATGCACATGTTATATATGAGAGGTATTTGAAGAAAGCTGCAATAAATCCTTTTAATTTTTGTAGTTGTGGCCAAGGTTTCAACACATTTATATTGTTTCAAAAAGTAGCACGAGATGTGAGAGAAATACAGAACAAATAAAATTTAAAAAGTGAAAGGAATAAAAATTACCCTGTGTTTATGCTGAAATTTGCATTTCAAGATTTTAATCTGCTGTGTAAATTTTCAAAGCACTTTTGGAAATAATTCTTGATGAAAGTGGAACACAGTACTATGTTTTTTAAGCAAGGAAAGTTCATTAAGAATCTGTGCTTTATCTGTTTTATACAAATCCAGGGACCTGTGATTTTGAGGAAGCTGATCTATGTACATGGGCCAACGATGTTGGTGACCAGTTTGATTGGATTATCATACAAGACCTAAATAGTTCAGGTATGTGATATCATTTTTAGACAACAGTGAAAACTGACTTTATGTAATGCATACTGCCTTTAAAAATCTAGAGTTTCAAGATATCAAAAATGGGCTTATGAAACTTTTTCATCCTCAGGTCACTACATTGGTAGTGAACAGTCATCACAGAGAAAGCAAGGAGATGTATCTCGATTAGTCAGTGCTGTCATATCACCATCACTTCAGGCAACTTGTTTTAACTTTTTGTACAATATGAATGGGCAGAACATTGGCACTTTAAGCATTTATGTGCGATATGGTGACACAGCTACTCTCATGTGGACATTGTCTGGTGATCAAGGTTTCAACTGGACCATTGGTAGCTTTCCTCTGCCACAGACATCCAGAACGCAATCTTCACAGGTTTGATTCCTCTGCATTTTTAGTTTATGAAGTATGAATTCACAAGTACTTGGTTCTGTGATTCAGAGTGAAAAATATCTGAAAAAAAAAGAATATTGAATCAATGGTGGGAAATTCTACATTTTCAGAATGAACTTTTAAATGTTTCATTTTCAAAAACAATTTTCCTGCAAACTATGTTCCATGTATCCATTTTTATAACTGCCTTGGTGATGGTGGTGGTGGGATGAGAGCTTGGGCAGAGGTGTTTGGGAAATGTTAGAGAAATGGTTTCACTATTTATTCAGGCATTCCTACCCTCAGTTTCAGTTGTTAGTAATATTTGTCTGCATAAATTGTTGAAAAAAAAATTAAACTTCGAAGTCTACATTATAAATGTTTTTTTTTTAATTTTTTTTTTCAGATGAGCATTTAAATAATGATTTGAATGACAGTGAACACAGAAAATGAGTTCCATTTAAGAATTATTTTTACTCAGTGAAGAAAATCTTTATTTAATACTTCCATCCATCCTTCATTTCTTCCAAACCCCACCCCAAAGAAATTACAATATTTAATGATGTGCTGTAAAACATGCATCCTAAAGAATGTGTGCAAATGCAGTTTTTTATCATAAGTTGTAAATATTCTTGATTTAGCATTTTTTCTTTACCTATGAATTGTAAAATATGAGTTATCTTGTCTGCTGCTGAAACAGTTTGCCAGCCACTGTTCTAGTCCATTACATCTTAAGGTTTCTGTTACATTTCTTAGCATTCTTAGTTATATCTTATATCTTATATCCTTCCCATGCCGTTAAACGTCACATAGGGCTCGCAAAGCAGTTCGCCAGTTTTTCTTGTCTTTGGCGAGTCTTTTAACCTCATCAAGGGATTTTATGCCTGTTAATATGGCCTCTCTTAACAATGACCTCTTCAGAGTTTCACGTGGTCTGCCTCTTTTTCTTTGGCCTGTTGTGTTCCACTTGATAGCTTGTTTTGGGATTCTCTGATCATTTCTTCTCATCAAGTGACCAACATATGTCCATCTTCTTTTCCTGATCACCCATGAGACTGGTTGTTGTTCAGTCATCTGTCTTATCTCTGCATTATTCTTAAATTCATTCCACTTGATGCCGAGTATTTTCCTTAGGCATTTGTTTTCAAAAGAGTCTAATTTCTTGTCTGTTTCTTTAGTTGTTTTCCAGCTTTCGCATGCATAAATGAGGGTGGATATTACATTTGAATTGAATAGTCTTAACTTGGTTTTTGTGCATTCTTAATTATCAGTTATTAATTTTCAGTCATAAATGTAATGAGAAAGTTACTAAATTTCAGTGCATCATTGCTGTATGAGCAGACACCTGTTCATTGGAGGAACAAAATTAACATTCTTTACATTAGTACATTAAAAATAATTTCACTGTTTTGGAATTTAGATTATTTTGAAAGCATAACTTCTATTTAGAAAATTAACTCATACATTTGATTTTGCATCATCAATTCTTGTAATAACCTGGGGCAACTCAAGAAGAAACAATAAATTTTCTAATGAACTTACATACAGACAGCTTTGTGTCAAGTATAATCTTTTCTTGCGCTTTGAGAAAATATTTTAAATTTAATATAACTTTAAAAAATACAAGGAATTAAATGTATTTTGGCTGAATGAATTTACACTTAGTGTTAATTTTTAAAAAAAAAAGCAGTGACAAATATACGTCGTATTTATTAGGTTCATATAATTTGTGTAGTAACATTTACAGTCCTTTATCATTCATAAATATTTTATCTGATCTTCTTCTTCTTCTTCTTCTTCGTTCGCACTGTCTGTCTATATCTGCAGTCCTGTCTCTTGGATAAATTTCACTGTTTTTTGTAACTCATGTATGGAACCGTAGAGCTTATCTTCTTTAGTGGTTTCACTGGGCCAGTAATTATTTCTCAGTGTCTCGTAGTTGATGCAGTTCTGGAGGATATGTTCCACGGTTTGGGGCACCTGGGCACATGTACATAGATTAGTAGTACCAACCTTAAACTTTGTATACATATGACTTCGGAGTCGGCTGTGTCCTGTTCGGAGACGGAAGATGGTGACTTGTTCCTTTCTGTTTAGCATGTGATAGTCATCATGTGGTGGTGTCTGTGGCCTCCTGTAGGCTTTTATCACGCCTCTCTTCTGACCATAGGTGACTGGTATGTCTGGTTGCTCCATTTCAGTGCCCTCCTTGGCCAGATGGCCAGCCTTCTCATTGCCCGGTATCCCACAGTGGGAGGGAATCCACTGCAAAGTGACTCCATGTTGTAAGCCAATTTTTGACAAGGCATCCCTAAGGTCTGGTAGTTTGTTGCACTGAAGAGCCTCCAGTACTGATCTTGCATCTGTGAGAATTACTACAGGACATGTATCAATTCTGGAGTCTGATAGTTTTTCAACTGCAGCAATAATTGCCCTAACTTCTGCATCAAAGTTGTTGCAGTATTTACCAGTGGGTATGGAAATCTTGTCAATGGTGTTGTTTGGACATTCAATATATGCTCCTGCCCCACCATTTTTTATGGCATTATGTGCAGATCCATCTGTATACACACGTATCCAGGTGTCACATGGACACTTGTCATCTAGAACACTAAGTGTGGCTACTGATCTTACAAGACCGCTCTGCATCTCACCATTCCGCACACCTTTCACTTCAGTCTGAATAGTTATTTGTGTATAATCTGCTTCTTTCCATGGTGTATGCTCTGGTACAGATGATAATGGAGTGACTACAGTTGGAAGGTCAGGTATCAGCTTACGCATACGCTTGGCCCGATGAATGAAGCTGCTTCTTCCAAGCCGTCCCAATGCCAAGCCACTGAATCTCTCCCTCAGGGGATGGCCCACAGAGCTAAGGAATCTCTCTCCCATGGTCATGACCCCCGTGTCTCTACGTTCCTTTAGCGGTTGAACACCAACTATTTTCTGCATTTCTACTATTGGTGTGGACCTCATGGCACCTGTGACAATCCGTAGTGACTGATTTTGAACCTTGTCTAGATTATGCAGCGTAGTGTTTGATGCTGTGCACCAAGATGTTGAGCCATATTCTAAATGTGGTAGAATACCTTGCTGATACACGTTCCTGAGGATTCTTTCACTAGCTCCCCATGTAGTCCCACTTAATTTTCTTAATATGGCTAGTTTTCCTCTGGCTTTTGCTTCTGCACTGTTGATGCGCTGCCTCCAAGTCAGTTTTGAGTCAAGAGTCACTCCTAAGCAAGTGGGTTGGTTGTCCATCCTTAAGGGTATTTCATTTACAAAGATCTTACCTGCTTTCTGTTTAGATGAGAGGGTGAACAGAGTGGTACTTGATTTTTCTGTGTTGCAGAAGTACTTTCTGGCTTTTGTGTCCATCCATTACTACTCTAGCTCTTCTATTGTGTAAATAGGACTTTATCCAGTTGTACAGTCTTCCATTCACATTGCAGTTTCTTAGTTTCCACAACAGACCTTTTTTCCATACTTTATCAAAGGCTTTCTTCAGGTCTATCCACGCTGCTAGTACAAGGTTTTTCTCTTGGATTTTTATCTGATGAAGACATATATGCCACAAGCAGAATTAACATTTGCAAATTTTATTATGTAAAATATAACACAGAAACATGTCTTTTCACAGATTTTAATAGAGTCAGTTTCTAGCCCAGGAAACAGTGGAGATACTGGTCTAGATAACCTTAAGCTGAACACATTTGCATGCTCAGGTATGTTCAAACAATCAATGACAGTTTGTGCAGTTTACTAATACTTTTTTTTTCTGATGTTATGAAAAAGATCTGGTTAATTATTTTGATAATAAAATGATTTTGGGTTAACTTAATAAATTTTACACATTTTGGAAACTCACTAGAACCCTAAAGGGAAAGGCATCAGCACAAAAAAAAAATACCAGATGCTACATATTTTTAATTTGTGTATTTGCAGTGTAAACTTGTAAGGTGCAGAAAAGATTGAATGACTAATCATTCATTGAGCATTAAACCTATAAAAACATATGTGGTAAAATTAGTTTCCTTAGTTTTTCTCATGTTTAATATATTGAACATCAAGTAGTTTGTTGATTTTCTGATAATGAGATCACAATGAAAGAGGAGGCAAAAAATAAACTAGATTCACTAATTTTTTAGGCTTAATGACATTCTCACAAGAATTTTTTATAACAACAAGAACTTATTTTCAGTTGTACCTGCAATAGCCAGGCCACCATCTAGTTCAGTCACTTTAGCTCCATCAAGAAGTACAGTCTCTGATGGGAATTCTGTGTCACAAGACGGAATTTACGAAGCAGGTAATATTGTTTTATATCTGTTGCTGCATAATTCCTGGCCTTTGTTAATGTAAACAGTGATTATGTCACAGATGTAATTGTCCTTTAGTTATTTTTATTTTGTTACCTTTTTATCTGGTTGCAGAAAGTGAGTCTTTTGGCTGCAGTTTTGACATTGACTTTTGTTTATGGAAGCAAGACACATCAGACGTGTTTGACTGGCAGAGACAAGCTGTGCGAGATTCTTTAACAACCACTGGACCAACTGTCGATCATTCTGGGAGTAAGAAGTTAATTTTGTGAAGATCTATAATTTAAAAATCACAAACTTTCTATGCCTCTGAAAACTTAGCTTGTTTCATTTTTTTTAAAATCAACTTTTGCATTTCATGTTGAAACTTGAGTTCACTTGCATATTCTTTACTCATTTCACATTATATGTACACTTAGAGGCATTGAGCCTTGTATTTAGTGTTTTACTGATTTAAGCTTGAATATCTGGCTCTGAAATCTATTTCATCCAAGGAAAATCTACCAGAACCTTCTATGGTAATAAGAGAGCTTTTAGTTTAAAGGTGATTTTGACAAATATCTTATGCAACTTTTAATTCAATCAGCCTCTAAGCATATTTCTGTACAAAAGAATAACACACACGCACACATGCACTTAATTTGATTCTCCTTCTTAAGGATTTAAGAATTTGACATTTAAGAATTTGAGAATGACTCATTAAAGTTAAGAATTCTACATTAATTTATTTTTTCTTTCAGTTTAAATTCAGCTTAATTCACTGCTACAGTTTTCAGGCATAAGATTATACAAATAAATATATAAATATACATAATGCCACTGCAGTAAAACTGTGATAACAGACTTAAAAAAGAAAAAATCATAGACACAGCTAAAGTCACAAGTCACATGATAAAGTAGCGCCCCCCCCACCTCCCTTTTTCATTTTTTTTACATGCTATAATATCATGCATGTTAATTTGGATTTTTTTCCTTTTCCTATTTCTATGACCTGTTTGGATAAGGCATAACTTTAAATGTCACAGCTGTATGCTCCATTGATGAATGAAGCTGTTCCTACTTGTTATTTAAAGCATGAATATTCACTGTTACCTATACTTTATCATATTGATTACACTGGTACTCATCAATTATAATTGATAAATTTAGATTTTATAATGTGTTGAAATACTTGTATGTATTATAAATGAATAGCATTGAGATAAAAATGATAAACTTTAGCCATTAATCTGAATCATGAATGGTAATATATATAATTCTTGTTAATTTTTAAAATCTCATACAGTGGGCTACTTTGCTTTCATTGACTCATCTGCTCCCCGCCAACAAAATGATAGTGCCATCCTCAACAGTCCATCGCTCTCAGGACAACAGTGTATCACTTTTTGGTACTTCATGTGGGGAGAGCATATATGGACACTCAATGTGTATGCTGGACCAGGCAAGCACACTCTTTTATGGACTAGGCATGGAACACAGGGCAAACTATGGCTGCAGGCTAACATTAACATAAATAGTACATCTTCTATTCAGGTTTGGTATTTTTTTTTGTCTCTTTGGACATATAGTCATAACTTTGAGTGCAATAAAAAGTGGTTAAGAGTGCAATAAATGTCATGACAATCTAGAGAAGACCATCTTGGAAGGGTACATGATGGAAAAAAGAAAGAGAGGAAGACCAAGGCGAAGATGGCCGCAAAACATCATTGATAATCTGCAGATGGATGCATCAGCGCAGGGCATCTTGCTTACAACAGAGAGGCCTACTGGTGAGCTGTTAGGGAGGCAAAGTTCTGCAGGGGACATGCAAATGACTGACTGACTAGGTGCAATAAAAAGTGGTTTTGAGTTTTTGATGTTTGCTGTTTGAGACTGGTGTCAGTACTGATTTACAATGATATTTTGCAAAATATATACTGGGTTAAAATAAAGCCTCCAAGTGTTTTAAGAAAAACCACTGACAAATATAATCATGGTCATTTAACTTTTACCTGGTAGTTATTAGCAAAATACTATTACCAAGACACAACTCAGTTGCAATTATGGACGTTTAGTTTTAGTTTTTTTTTAAAAATAATTTTTGAAAAAATTATTTCCATGAATCTGCATTCATTGTAATAGACCTACAACATTATATAGGCATCATGATCTGATTTTATGTTGTTTCTTCTTTTTGTGTTAATGTTGTCAATGAACAGGAAACAAAAATTTATTTCACAGATCCAGATGGAGGCTATTGTTGGACCGGGTCCTAGAGGTGATATAGCTATAGACGATGTATCAGCTGTACAAGGTGTATGTCCTGAATGTAGGTAACATTTTTTCTGTAAAGGTGCTTATACAACTACAGTCAGTTGCTGTAAAATGAAATTGCAAGTATATGTTTTCCTGCATTCATTAGTTTGTACCTTCAAGCTGACTTTAAAGTACAGTTTCACTTTCATAAAGTACAGTTTAGTACAGCACTCCATGAAAGACAGTGCAGATCACCTGTTTCGGAACTTTATTTAATTTTCTGGCTAGCATTAGGAAGTATAAACACATTTAAACAATACACTTTATTTTCTTATATTTCATCTGAGAACAACTAATATATTATTCAGTTGCTTTCAGAAAAGACATTGTGATAACTTTGAAATCTCATCAAATAGAAATGGTAACTCTTTATTAATTGTTGTGATATACTCATCTGCACTTGCCAGCATAGACTTTAGCTAAATTTCACTCTTCTTTAAAGCAAACATTGGAATTTCTAGTATGAGCTGTGATTTTGAATGGGACATGTGTAATTATCAACAAGACCACAGTGATGCATTTGACTGGATAAGGCATGATGGAGCCAGTAGATCATTGGACATAGGTCCTTCACAAGACCATACATATGGAACCTCTTATGGTAAATGCATTGCTTGCTAATAATTGAAATGTTTGAGAAAAAGGAAGCAATGGTAATGTTGTCTTCATCTTTATTTCAGTATTTTAGGGGATTTGCAACATTTAACATTCTTTTTAATTGATATCTAAGATAAAATATTGCAAAGTAAAAATTAATGCTTGCATTTATTTTCTCTTTAATTAAATATGAGGTTAAGTGTTGGTAAAAAATAAGATTTACTAATTGCTTCTATAGTTTGTTATGTGATCTCTCATTTAGGAAGGTCAGAATTTTTTATATACTGGGTTACAAATAATCCTATTTTGTTTCTGTAGGAATATGTTCTGTCTTTAACAATATCAGACTCTTTTCTAGGACATCACCTGTGTATTGAAGCATCTAAGCAAAATCCAGGAGATACTGCTCGGTTTTATGTGGGCCTATTCAATAATTCATCATCAGACATGTGCCTTGAATTCTGGTATAACATGTTTGGATCAGGCCAAGGACAGCTTAATGTAGTGCTTTGTTCAGAAGGCACTTCTGGTTGTGACTTCCTAGTGTGGACTAAAAGTGGTTCGTTTAACATTTAAAATAATTTAGTTTTATTCTCTTATTAACTGCAGTGAAACAATATTTCATACTGTTAATAATCTGGAATATGTTTGTTTTTAATATTTTGGAAGACATTTTTCTTGTGCTTTACAGACTAAATTATTGTGGAAGTAATAAAATACTGATAAAAATTTTAAAAATCATTATTTTAAAAAGTCTATTGTAACCATCACTAAAAATATAAATGAGAATTATTCACATACTTAGATTAATCTCTCTCTCCCACACACACACACACACACACACACACACTCTTTCTCCCTCCCTCTTACACTCTCTTTATCACACACATACAGAGAGAGAGAGAGAGATTGTTAGGTTTCACTTTGCAAGTCTTAATTTTTATAGATTTCTTTTTCAGGAAACCAAGGCCCAGACTGGTACAGAGCTGCTATTGACATTTCTAACAACTCTACTGGCATAAATATTGTGTTTGAGGCCGTTAGAGGCAGTAACAACGATGGTGATACTGCAGTTGATGATATTGTTTTGAGGAATAGAAAATGTGCTTTTACAAAAGGTAAAATGTGATTAGTTACTGTGACAGAATTGAAGAATGAAAACAAAAGTTTTCAAATAAAGTATTGATTAAATTAATGTATACAAGTTGAAAGGCTTATCATTATGAGAGTTAGTCATTGGGTATACAGTCAAACCCACTTAATACCACATTGCTTTATGTCACAATCTGGATATTGTCACATAAATTTGTATCCCCAGCCAACTCCTATAAGTAATTAATTGGCTTTACTCTGGTTAATGTCACCCTGCTTATTGGCACAAATCAGTTAATGTCAGTATTTTTGCACCCAGAGGAGTTAAAGGCTGTGGTTTGTATCACAAAGGGGGCAAGTACATGCTATAAACATCTCACAAAGTGTTATCACCTTCACGACTCATCAAAGAAGGGGCCGACTGCTTGATCACCGAGTATGTGCAGCATAAACCTTTTGAGCTTGTGGGCATCAAAACTCAGGTGATATGAATGAAAGGCTTAAAAAGGCTGCCTTTTCGTGATTAAAATCTGACTTCTTTCAGTCACTGTCTTCTTTATCAAGGCTTGGGTGTTGTTTAAGTTGGCAACGCGAGTTGATAGTTGGTCAGTTTCAAATAGTGTACTGTGAATCATATAGCTGGGAAGTTCTCTCTGGTTCTCGTTGTGATAGATAGTGGCTACTAAACACAAATGTATTGGTCTGGATTTGAGCACTAAAATGGATATTCTGAAGCAAGTTGATGAAAAAGTTGCAAGAAAGGACATAGTGGATAATTTGAAATTAACTTTTCACCTGTATCAAAATTTGTTAAAAACCAAGACAAAATTTCACTCGTTTTTAGTTAGTTCAAACTGTAAGTGAAGGCATGCGAGCTCTTACATGGATATTGAGCGTGCTCTGCTGAAATGGTTCAAGCAGATACATTCTGCACAGTTACCTGTGTGCGGTTCTGTGTTGGTGGAAATTGCAAAATGTTTGAGAAAGAAATGGATATGCCTGACTGGAAGTGTTCGAAAGGCTTTCTTAAGCACTTTAAGAAATGTCACAACATAACATTTAAGGTGAGTTAACACCAATGTCATTAATGATTGGATTTCATGTTTGCCAAAAATTTTAGATGCGTACAGCCCAGATGATATTTTTAACATTGATGAAACATTTATGAACTGCTACCAGACAGAACTTTGTGCATTCATGATGAGAAGTGCCACAGTGGCAAACAAGCTAAAGATTGTTTAACAGCTGTTGTGAGCTGTAACATGTCTGGCATGGAGAAGACTCCACTCCTTGTTATTGGAAAGTCATGAAATCCATGGTGCTTCAAGAACATAAAGAGCCTGCCCATCACTTACAAGGCCAGCCAGCGTGTTCAAATGACATGTGAACTGTTTGAGGATTGTGTCATTTTTTTTTTACATTAAAATGAACTGAATGAACAGAAAAGTTTTGTTGTTCAATGATAACTGTCTGGCACACACTGATGTCGCCAGTCAGATGGCTACAAATTTTGTTTTCCTGCCACCTAACACAACCGGCGTGCTGCAGTCATCCGGCCAAGTTATCATTTATGCCTTAAAGCAACAGTATAGAAAGCGAGTAGTCCATCACGTGCTGCATGCTGTGGGACAAAAGCGTGTCACCAAGATCGACATCAAGATAACAATTGATTTTATGCATGCTGCATGGAATAGCGTCAGTCAGTCAATGATTAAAGTTGCTTTATCCAAGTTAACACTCCACTTAATGTCAACTCCGCTAAATGTCACTATATTCTGACACTCCCGACAATGTGACATTAAGTGGGTTTGACTGCACTTACAAACTTCTCCAGGAAGTGTTTGACTTTGATCTCAGTTCTTCAAAGGTTTCCTGCTATTGTTCTGTCTCTTTCTTTACTTTTTATTTCTTGGTGGTCTCTCTAGGTTAGCATGTCTTTGAAAAGAGAAGTTCAATGTTTTGTTTTGTTTTTGTTTTTTTCGGTCATGAGCAGTGCATTTTTTTGTTCCTGCTGCCACCCACAGGTAATATGAAACTTGTAGTATGTAACTGGTACCCTCTTAACATCAAGTAAAGACCAAAAGCAAAGATGGGCTGAACAATTTCAAGAAGTACTTAATCGACCACACCCAAACTAATGAATAAACCTTGAAACTGACTTACCAACCCCACAACTAAATGTCAACCTAGATGAAATTACATTGCATGAAACTGAAACAGCAGTGAATTGGCTAACAACAAAGCTGCAGGTGATGATGAAATAACAGTCAAAATGTTAAAAGCTATCAATAGTGACAACATGAGACAACTACAGAGAATGTTTAATAAGATTTCGAAAGAAGAAAAGGTCCCTTCTAAATGGAAAAAAGGAATCATTGTTAAAATACCAAAATAAGGCAACCTTAGTGACTGGAACAATTGGAGAGGAGTAACCTTAGTATCAGTTGTGTCAAAAGTGTTTTGCAAAGTTATTCTGAATAGAATTAAAGATATAGTTGATGCTGGAATGAGAGAAGAACAAGCAGGATTTCAAAAAAAGAGAAGCTGTCTCGATCAGATCTTTACACTAAGAATAATACTTGAAGAACATATCGAAAAGCAAAAACCATTAATCCTGAACTTCATAGACTTTAAAAAAGGCATTTTGATGGCATACACAGAGATTCATTGTGGAGAATTTTAAGAATATGTGGAATACCATCTAAGATTGTCGGGATCATTAGGGACCTCTACAATGGATATATTTGTGCAGTCAACAAAGAAGAAGGAATGAGCAAATGGTTCCAAACTGAAACAAGTGTGAAACAAGGATGTAGATTATCTCCCTTGCTTTTTGTAATTGCCATCATAATGAAAAAATGATGCACGGTAAAACGGGCATTGATTGGGTACATGAGATCCAACTGGAAGATCTTGATTTTGCAGATGTCATAACTCTTATCAGTGACAATGTAAAATCAATGCAAGAAAAAACAAATACCCTGTTTTCAATGGCTAATAAATAGGACTTGAAATTAATAATGAAAAAACAAAAATAATGAAACTTCTCATTAACCATGAAGGAAAAATATACATAAAAGGAACAGCTGTTGAAGAAGTAAACCAATCTGCATATCTTGGCAGCTACATATACCAATATCTGTTGGCACAACTTCAGATCGGTTACATCAATAAGACAAGAAACTAATCAAGACTATGTATCAAACTTTATCAGAAGACGTCGCCGGAACTACATCAGCCACATACTTAGAATGGACGAAAAACGACTCCCACACCAAGCATTTAAGTGGTCATCAGGGGTTAGAAGAAAGCGGGGAAGAGCCAAAGACACACTAAGAAGAGTTATTACCAAGCAGTGCTTAATAATGCTCATCAGGAACACAGAAGATCTAAAGCAAGTAGCAAAGAATTGCCAGAGATGGAGAGCCTTGTCTTCCACCCTATGCGCCGTCTTTGGCTCAAGAGGATCAACAAACTAACTAACTAACATAGACCAGTATGGTGACACTAGAAAAGAAATTAGAATTCCAATTGCAAAAGCAGCATTGACCTTCAAGAATCTTGAGAACATATGGAATTCAAAAGTTATAAACACAAAAACCAAGTTAAAGTTATTCAGTTCAATGTAATATCCACCCTCATTTATGCATGTGAAAGCTGGTAAACAACTAAAGAAATAGACAAGAAATTAGATTCATTGAAAACAAATGCCTCAGGAAAATACTCGGTATAAAGTGGAATGAATTCAAGAAAACGCAGAGAGAAGACAGATGAACAAACAACTACCTGTCTCATGGGTGATCAGAAAAAGAAAATGGACATATGTCGATCATGTTCTGAGAAGAAACAACCAGAGAATTCGAAAACAAATTATCAAGTGGAACACAACAGGCTGAAGAAAAAGAGGTCAACCACATGAAACTCTAAAGAGGCCAGTTTAGTGGAAATAACATCCCTTGATGAGGTTGAAAAGCTCTTGAAAACAGGAAATCTTGGAAAACTACCATGTGAGCCCTGTTTGACATTTAACAGAGTAGGAAGTATGTAAGATGTAAGAATTTTTTTAGAAAAATATTTCTTGTGATTGCTATATAATGCCTTTTCATTATTATATTTGAATGGCAGGGATTTATTGCCATATATAATTTTTCTGATGTGTGGTTGTGTTGTGCTTCGACAAAGGCAGTGTTGAGGATGCATAATCTATAATAGTGTTGAGTTTTCATAAAATTTGTCTATAGATTTATATGAAACGCTTACTCTTTTTACTAACTGAATAGTGATTATTTAGGAATAATGATGTTATAACCATTAGAATATTATGTTTTGACAATATTTTTTTAATAATCAAAGTGTTCTAAACCATAGACAAGCAAGAAAATAAAATGCAATAAATATTGTGAAACACTGCATGAACAGTGTTATAAATTATTACTGGTCCTGATTTGCAGGGAACTGTAATTTTGAACTGGATCTCTGTTCATGGTCAAACTCTCAAAATAATGATATGGACTGGATTTCTGGTCATGGTGAAACAACTTCAATTAATACAGGACCAATGAATGACCATACATTTGGAAATGCTACAGGTATTGTGGGTTTATTCAAAATAAAGTCAAAAGTTAAGAAATTAGTTGATTAGCAAAAAGTTGACAGCTGTTTTGTAATAGTTATGTGATGTTGTAAAGCAGTATTAGTGGTGCTTAACAACATCGAAATATAACAGTGACGCCAGTAACCCTTGTAACTCTTGTAACTCTTACAAGAACAATGCAGAGATAAGGCAGATCAGCAAACAACAACCTGTCTCATGGGTGATCAGAAAAAAAGGGATGGACATATGTTGGTCATGTGATGAGAAGAAACAGTGACAATTAACGGCATGGGAAGGATGTGAGATGTAAGATATTCTAATAGCACCATTAAAACAGTATTAACACAGCACTGATGCTGATTTATTAGTGCCAGTGAAATAGTATTACAGAACTGTTGCCCTGATTAGTCATGCCAGTAAAATTTTGTTAAAAAGCGTAATGGGTAGACTTCGTAAGATAATAGAAGAAGTCAATATGGTTCAAGCTGGTTTCAGGCAAGGAAGAGGATCAAGAGATCATATATTCAATCTAAGATTAATAATAGAGAAATGCAGAGAGTTTAATGTGAATCTATATTTATCTTTTATAGACTACTCAAAGGCGTTTGATTGCGTACAACACCAGAAACTTTGGGAAATAATGGAAAAAATGGAATTTCCAACACATTTGATACAATTAACATCACTGCTGTATCTAGACCAACAGGCAGCAGTAAGAATAAATGGTGAAACAATAACTTGGTTTGACATAAAACAAGGGGTCCGTCAGGGGTGCATATTGTCACCTTACTCATTTAACTTGTATACTGAAAATATAATGAGGATTGTTAGAGAAGATGTAGATGAAGAATATTACAATGCCATAACAATTGGAGGTTATGAAATAGAATAGATTAGATATATTGATGACACAGTATTACTGTCCACAACACAAAAAGGAATGGAAAAACTAAATATGTCAGTCCGTAAGAACAACGAAGAGCAAAACCTCAATCTTAATGTGAAGAAAACTAAATTGATGACAACTGACAAAACAAATAAGATAGCTGAAATATGTATCAATGAGGAAAAACTGGAAGAAGAGGAGAGTTTTGAATATCTTGGATCACTACTAACTAGTAATGGAGGTACAATGAGGGAAATTAAAAGGAGGTCATGTATCACTCTTCAGAAAGTAAAACAACTAAAGAATCTGTGGAGAGGAACAGACAGAAGTACAAAAATAAGATTTGTAAGGGCACACATCTTTCCCATTGCAACATATGCCTGTGAGACCTGGACACTTAACAAAACAGCTGAGAAACATATAAATACCTTTGAATATAAATGCTACAGAAGAGTTCTTCAATTATCATGGACACAAAAAAAAACAACAAATATATCCATACTACAAGAACTTAATATTGAAGAAGGCTGGCTGGTAAAAAGGATTAAAGAGAGAAAACTTAAATATTTTGGACATATTAAACATCATGATAATCTAGAGAAGACTGTCTTGGAAGGGTACATAATGGGAAAAAGAAAGAGACGAAGATCAAGGCGAAGATGGCTCAAGACATTGTTGATGATCTGCAAATGGATGCATCAGCAGCAGGCCATCTTGCTCACAACCGAGAGGCCTACAGGAGTGCTGTTTGGGAGGCAAAGTTCGCAAGGGATATGCAAATGAATGAATGAAATAGTATTGTTCCAGACTATTTAACTGTACTATTTATCTGCTGGACAACTTATTTTAGTGTCCAACATGGAACACTTAGAACAGTTTACAGAGGTTAAGTACAGTGTAAACAATGAAAAACCCAGGCTCATAACTTACACAGACTCAATAACCAAACAGGTAATAACAACAGGTCATATCCAAATCCACTACATCACCCACCCAACAAGTATGTGATTAACAATCAACAGTGCAACTGTTACAACAGATAACATAGTTAAGTTCAGCAGCTGAGGCAGATAAATTAAAATTACACAACAAGTTTAATACAGAAGAATCAAATGCCATGATGTGGTTGAAAATGATGGAATTATGCTCAGTTGAAACTAACACAAATGAACATACAAAAATGTAACATGACATTCCGGTGAGTAAATGAACATCGCCATTGGAATGAATAATTTAGCTCACAATCTAAACATACCTGCATATGAAACCTCATCCAGAAAAAAACATTACCAGACTAGCAAAATCCATGAAATCTTAACAAAAATGTACCATCACTATTGTCCTAAAAAGGACAGGTACAGCTACACTACATTCAAACATATCATTTAACTAGCTCCACTCAGAACAGAAAAAATACGCAACAAAAATTCATATCTTCTCTGCGCCAACTCAGACACCAAATCCTCTCAAATCTCACACATTCTCCTCTCTCCCAGCCAATCAGAAGCCGGTCATATTTAATACACATTCTAGAATGGCCTATACTTCAGGAGATGTTATTTATTTCCTCTAAGAGCAGTGCCTGCTCAAAATTTACCATTCTTATACTACTCCCTTATACTATTATCAATAGTAGCATGATCTTGCCTGGTTCATTTGGATTGAATAATCTTATCTTGGTTTTTGTGCTTATAACTTTTGAGTGCTATATCTTCTCAAGATTCTTGAAGGTCGTTGGTGCTTTTGCAGTTCTAATTCTAACTTCCTTTCTGGTGTCATCATCCTGGTTTATGTTGCTGTTGAGGTATGCAGATTGGACTGTTGACACAGCTGAGCATGAAATAATGAAGTCCTTAAGAAGCTAATTTCTTAACAAGAAAAGAGTGGCTTCAGAAAGCTTTGCCATACTCCAAAAAAATAAGGAAAAAAAATGTATCTGAAATTTATGTTAGGGTACTGTCTCTGAAAACGGAGAATATCTGCTTGAAATCAAATAACTCTGATTATGCTCTACAATCTAGCCATCAGTGTTATGAAGAAAAACAAATGTTCATATGAAATTTAATCTGATAATTATTTGCCTACATCTAAATGTTGGTGACCAAATGCAAAAAAATTCATTCAGTTCTTAACATACTTTCTTTACTTTCAGGCACATACCTGTACATTGAGACATCTGCTCCAAGTATAACTGGGGATTCTGCTGTCCTTATGAGCCAGATCTTTCCACCGGTAGATGCATTATGCTTCCATTTTTTCTATAGCATGTATGGTGCAACAACTGGCACACTGCGTATTTGGCTGGTGGAATATGATTCAGACACTTTGACAGAGACCAACCGTAAAGTGCTGTGGGAGCTCAGTGGAAATCAGGGAAATCTTTGGCTTGAGGGTGTAACTCAAATTGATAGACAACTCAGCAGTTATAGAGTACGTTCCAAGCACAATTGTTTTACATATGACAAATGTATTTACTGCACCATACTCTTCAAAGGATATTTCGCAGGCACATAGATAAAAGTAACTAATTCTTAGAAAGAATTATTTTAAAATATTGCACTTTTTTCTTTGAATAGAAATTAATAAATTACACATTTTTGAAGCACAGTCATTATAATAGTTTTATGTTGGTCATCTCTCTTACAAGTGGTTGTATTATAACACTCTCTTTTGCAGTTACTGATTGAAGGTGTGAAAGGACTATCATATACAGGTGATATAGCCATTGATGACATTAGCTTCAACTTTGGTGACACAACTCCATGTGTTTTAACACCAGGGATGCTTTTCCCACCACTACAACACCAGCAGCTGTCAGTACACATCCTGGTGTCCAGGTATTTCCAACAGCACAGATAACAGGTACATAGAAATTTGTGTTCATATCATTTCACTATAAAGTTGTACTTCTTTTGTTGAATTATGTGTGAAATTACTGCATAATATATTTTTAACAAATTTGTCATTCATTTGTTTAATGAAACTATTTTATGGAATTGGAGCAAAACTGGATTTTCTAAGAAGCATAAGAAATCTTTGATGAAGAATACACAAAATTAAAGAGAAATTCTCAAATATAAATTATCGAGTACTGATAGACAAAATTTAGAAACAAAAAGATAGAAAGAGGAAGAAAGGTGAAAGCAGCAACAGAAGATAAAAAGAAGAATACATAGTAATGAATGAATTACCTTTATTTTAAAAAGACGAAGAATTGGGCACGCAGGCCTGTCTTACATTCTGTCCTTTATCACTCCATCTTTCATGCTTCCCACATACTCAATTTAATAAGGTATACAAAATTACATGAATATAAATATGTATGTGCGTGTGTGTGTGCGTGTGTGCATGTTACACACACATACATTTATAAAAGAATGAAAGATGAAACTGTATGAAATATAAGTATACAGATTATATGAAAAAAAATATCTAAGAAGGTAAGATGAAAATATTACATTCACAAATACAAGATAACAAACTATGTCAGAGGTAACTGATCTAAAATGATAGCGCACACACACATGTACACACACACACACACACACACACACACAAATACATTTTCAGTGGAGTTCTTCTGACATTCCACTCTTGCATATATACTAAGATAATTTCTAACAAGATACAAGATCTAACAAATTATGATTAGAACTATTCTTTTAGAACAGAACTCGGTGGCTGGTGAGTCGTGGTATGAGAGCTCGAAAAACAGTGGCAACAACCTAATACTTTACCACTATATATATTTTTTTTTTTCTGTGGCAACAGTTTTTAGTACATTTAGAGACTGGTTAGCTTGTCCTTTCGTGATCAGCCATCTGGCTGCCCTACTGGAGTTCAGTTCAGAATTTGATTCATAGTCAGTCCCTTAGTACTTTTTTCAAATGTCTAAAGTGTTCAGTCTGCATAATCATACATACTTTTCCTTAGCTCTCAGTGACAACAAAGAAGACAAAACAACATATAAACACAATAAGAATCAACGATCGCTTAATCGCTTATCTGTCTGGTGTGTGCAAGGTTGACAGAAAATATGCTAGGCTGGATTGTGCTGAGAAATTAAATTAAAATTAAAGATTATGGGAGTGTATGGAAAAAAGTTGAATTTGAAAGGCAGCTGGCTGAGTAGTGAGGCAACACTAAGAAATGCTGGGCTGTCTTGTTGTCCTTCATTACTTCATGTTCTTCTTGTTATATTCTACTGGCATTTTCCTTCCCTTTTTCTCCTCTTAATGTTTTTTTTTTTCTTTGGTTGAGCTCAGCCAAATACTTCTCAGTGCTCAGTGATTACCAGCATTATCATAATAATCATTACACATATCTTTCAGACATAAATAATGTGACAGTCTACTGCCAATACAAACTTCACATTTCTAATGTTCAATTTATTTTGGAGATGATGCACTGCTGTTATCTTTGGTATCAAAATTTGGTGTCAAGGATGTTTTTCAAATGAATTAACAGGAATGCCTCAGAAGCAAACACAAACCCAGCCCTTGGTTTGTGAGACAATGGGGCCATGCTTGATAATAACAATACTGCATCTGCATTCACATATTGATTTTTTTTTTTTCAATCCCCAGATGATACTGTAAACTCTGTAACAAAAACCATTTAAGTTTTTGTTCAGGAAGTGCTCTTTTTGTGGTAAATTATAAGTGATCATTTATTCTCCATAGCTTTAGATTGCAACTTCAATGTTGATTCTGCCTGTGGGTACTACGGGTCACTTGCTGATGACTTTGACTGGACACTGGGTGCAGGACCAACTCCATCACCTGAAACAGGACCTGCCAGTGATCATACAACTGGGACAGGATGCTATATTTACATTGAGGCATCTGTTCCACAGAAACCAGGAGATAAAGCTGTGCTCATATCTGCTTTGATGCCTCCCATAGGCAAGTAACTTTTGTTATTTTCACATTTTTGTACATAAGCGAGAGAGAGAGAGAGAGAGAGAGATAACATACAAACTGCTATGTAAGACATTTCTGGCTTTCTACTTGTGCTTCAAGACTGTTTCATCATCAGCTGTAAAAAAATAATCAAGCTTGTAGGTGCAGTAGAATGAACAAAAAAATAAATACAATAATTAAGTACTATATTTTTATGGCTAGTAAACCTGTTTTTTTTAATTTGTAGATGTGTCTCTGTATGATATATAACATAACCAGTGTTTTCATGTATTTATTTGAACAATTTTTTTTTTATTCAACAGTCTTTTATTATGATGCTGAACTCTTGGCTTTAGAAGTGTTGAATTTAAGTTCTTCATGACAAATCTAAAGTCAAGTCTCAAGTCTTTGCAAGTAATACCAAGCTGAGTCTCAAGTCAAGTTTTGTTGTTTAGTTTGAACCAAGAACAGAAACAAATGTAAAATTGACAAATTTCATTTTTTTGCCCTTGATTAATTTTCACAAATAAGGTTATTCTTCTACCACTACATCAGCGATATGGTTGGGATGCAACCAGAGATGCCTAAGTTGTCTAACTCTAGAAATGAGTACCTGGCTCCTTTCAGAGCAGGAGAGGGAAATTTGCCAGGTATGATGTTGTTTTCCAGCTGAAAAACAACTAAAGAAATAGACAAGAAATTAGACTCTTTTGAAAACAAATGCCTAAGGAAAATACTCTGCATCAAGTTGAACTAATTTAAGAATAATGCAGAGATAAGACAGATGACTGAACAACAACCAGTCTCATGGGTGATCAGGAAAAGGAGATGGACATATGTTGGTCACTTGATGAGAAGAAATGATCAGATAATCCCAAAACAAGCTATCAAGTGGAGCACAACAGGCCAAAGAAAAAGAGGCAGACCACGTAAAACTCTGAAGAGGTCATTGTTAAGAGAGGCCAAATTAACAGGCATAAAATCCCTTGATGAGGTTGAAAGACTCGCCGAAGACAGGAAAAATTGGCAAACTACTTTGCGAGCCCTATATGATGTTTAACAGCACGGGAAGGATATAAGATATAAGATAAGATGTTGTTTACATCACCTTCTTATGTGCAGAATTAGGTACTAACAATAGGTTCCCTAGATGCTACTCTGACAAGATAGGTCTATTTTTTTTTTGTCACTAAGCATGTTGCAATTTTCTTTTCTGACATGACCTGCACAGCTGAAGACATATGTCTAAAGTTTTGGTATCATATGTTTGGTCTTCATATTGGAACCCTTAATGTGTATATTGTTACTGGTCCTGACACAAGCAACTATAAACGCATCTGGACCCGGTCTTCATCACAAGGAAATACATGGCGACTGGGAGAGGCACCTATTAGATCAAATGTAACCTGGCAAGTAAGTAATTTTCTAAAATAAATTAAAAAAAACACAGGAGTTTTGTTTGTACCATTTTGTAGATCATTAATAAACTTTAACTTCCTCTCAATTTCGGTAAGTTGTTCAGCTGACATACACAAAAGCATTAGAAAGTCAATTCACATGCATTTTTATTTTATAAAGGTTAAAAAAAATTGTTTTTATTTTATATAATCTGCTTCTCTTGATTCCATCATATTTATATTTCTCAGCATCAAAAAAGAGAGAATTTATTTATTATATTATGAAATCATGAACTTGAAGGTCTGTAAATCAATTTACATGTCAGTATAATAATTTTGATTTGTTCATACAGGTCCTGTACTTTCAAAATATCTAATTTATTTTTTATTATTTCTAGGTTGCGTTTGAAGGTGTTGTTGGATCATCATACACTGGAGACATAGCTCTTGATGATATATCAGTTTCAATGGAAAAATGCCCTCCTCAAGGTTCGTGTCAGTTACTTTACTCTCAAGATCAAGATCTTTGCTGTGCCACCACTACATAATGTTTTAGTGTAATTTTTTTTTTAGTGCAATAACATTTTGTAAAACCACTTCTGATTTCAACATCTGGTTGGTATTTTTTTTTTCTTTTTCTTTAACACAACTTTTTCATGTTCTCATTTCAAATGATGTCTGTAATAGGTTTAAAAAAATATTGATGACCTAAGTATAAGAATATACAAAATGCTTTATATGACTTTTTAACATTTTGCTTCCTTTAAACCCTGAAATTTCAGTCACATGTGATTTTGAAATAGACATGTGTGGCTACACTCAGGCCTTGACAGAAACATTTAAATGGACAAGATCAGCTGGTACGATAAATTATTGGGGATCTCATCCATCTATTGACCACACAACAGGAAATGGAAATGGTTTGATTTATTTGTATTTTTATGATTTGCTATTTTGCTTAATTTTTAGTTCAGTGTAATTGTTATTTAGTAGAGTTGTTAATGAAGTATTACTTAGCTTAGCTGATGTCCTTGCTCAAAATTAGAGCAAACAGATTAATACATTTTTTTTTTACTCCATCTTGTCTCTTATGAATTAATTTCATAGCTATAACCACATATACTTACTGTGAAGAGGTAGGACAAAGTCTTTGAAAATATCACAAGAAGATAAAAGTTAGATAACTTCTACAGTTATAGCTTGGGTTTCCCCAATTTAAAATTTGAAAATCCAAAATGTTCTGAAATGCTTATCATCACTGTCATAGTGGGGAAGCTTTTGAGATAAGAATATGAGTTACTGTTTGTACCACGAAACACAGTGCAATATTTCTTGTGCAGTTTTGACTCATTGTAATGATTAATAAAATGTCAGTAATTAGATGAAGGCTTATGATGAAGTTTTACAAAATAAAATTTGCCTCATAGCAAGTACAGAAGAAGAAAATAGTGCAGCTGTTAACATATATGTAATGATATTTAGTTCATAATTATGTGATTCTGTTATGAGAGAATGAATGATACAGATCAATCTATTTCAGGCTATTACATGCTGATTGATGCATCAGTGGCAACAAGTGGGGATAGTGCAAGACTGCTGAGTCCTCAATTTACAGTTAGCAATTTACTCCCACATTGTGTCTATTTCTGGTACCACATGACTGGTGTAGACACAGGTGTACTGAATGTATATGCAAGCACTGATAAGTTTGGTGACAAGTTAATTTGGTCTAACAGCCAGTCTCTTGGTAACTTTTGGATTCAAGGAAGAGGAGATGTTGAAAGCATCCTTGGAAATTTTAGTGTAAGAATTATTTGCATTAGATAGGAAGTAAACTAGAAAGAGAATTTCCAGTTTGAAAATTAAAAGAAGTGCTTCTTTATGCAACTGTTACCTCCATAGTTATGAATGGATGCATCAGCAGCAGGCCATCTTGCTCACAACCGAGAGGCCTACAGGAGTGCTGTTAGGGAGGCAAAGTTCCGCAAGGGACATGCAAATGAATGAATGAATGAGTGAACCTCCATGCCTTGTATTCAACTATAAGCTTAGCCTGTATGTATGTCTGTGTACACATATATGTATGTCCATGTATGTGTGTGTGGGTGGGTGGAATGGGCCTGAGTCTTCTTCTTCTTCTTCGTTCGCACTGTCTGTCTATATCTGCAGTCCTGTCTCTTGGATAAATTTCACTGTTTTTTGTAATTCATGTATGGAACTATAGAGCTTATCTTCTTTAGTGGTTTCACTGGGCCAGTAATTATTTCTCAGTGACTCGTAGTTGATGCAGTTCTGGAGGATATGTTCCACAGTTTGGGGCACCTGGGCACATGTACAAGATTAGTAGTACCAACCTTAAACTTTGTATACATATGACTTCGGAGTCGGCTGTGTCCTGTTCGGAGACGGAAGATGGTGACTTGTTCCTTTCTGTTTACCATGTGATAGTCATCATGTGGTGGTGTTTGTGGCTTCCTGTAGGTTTTTATCATGCTTTTCTTCTGATTATAAGTGATTGGTATGTCTGGTGCTCCATTTCAGTGCCCTCTTTGGCCAGTTGGTCAGCTTTCTCATTGCCTGGTATCCCACAGTGGGAGGGAATCCATTGCAAAGTGACTCCATGTTGTAAGCCAATTTTTGACAAGGCATCCTTAAGGTCTGGTAGTTTGTTGCACTGAAGAGCCTCCAGTACTGATCTTGCATCTGTGAGAATTACTACAGGACATGTATCAATTCTGGAGTCTGATAGTTTTTCAACTGCAGCAATAATTGCCCTAACTTCTGCATCAAAGTTGTTGCAGTATTTACCAGTGGGTATGGAAATCTTGTCAATGGTGTTGTTTGGATATTCAATATATGCTCCTGCCCCTCCATTCTTTATGGCATTATGTGCAGATCCATCTGTATACACACGTATCCAGGTGTCACATGGATATTTGTCATCTAGAACACTAAGTGTGGCTGTTGATCTTACAAGACTGCTCTGCATCTCACCATTCTGCACACCTTTCACTTCAGTCTGAATAGATATTTGTGTATAATCTGCTTCTTTCCATGGTGTATGCTCTGGTACAGATGATAATGGAGCGACTACAGTTGGAAGGTCAGGTATCAGCTTACGCATACGCTTGGCCTGATGAATGAAGCTGCTTCTTTTAAGCCGTCCTAATGCCAAGTTATTGAATCTCTCCTTCAGGGGATGGCTTACAGAGCTAAGGAATTTTTCTCCCATGGTCATGACCTTTGTGTCTCTACGTTCCTTTAGCGGTTGAACACCAACTGTTTTCTGCATTTCTACTATTGGTGTGGACCTCATGGCACCTGTGATAATCCGTAGTGACTGATTTTGAACCTTGTCTAGATTATGCAGCGTAGTGTTTGATGCTGTGCACCAAGATGTTGAGCCATATTCTAAATGTGGTAGAATACTTTGCTGATATACATTCTTGAGGATTCTTTCACTAGCTCCCCATGTGGTTCCACTCAATTTTCTTAATATGGCTAGTTTTCTTCTGGCTTTTGCTTCTGCATTGTTGATGTGTTGCTTCCACGTCAGTTTTGAGTCAAGAGTCACTCCTAAGTAAGTGGGTTGGTTGTCCATCCTTAAGGGTATTTCATTTACAAAGATCTTACCTGCTTTCTGTTTAGATGAGAGGGTGAACAGAGTGGTACTTGATTTCTCTGTGTTGATACTTACACACCATTTGTTTGTCCATGATGTCAAGATGTCTGCTGCTCTTTGGAGTCTCTGTGTAGCAACTGTCGCATATTCATCTGTACACCACATGACCAGATCATCTGCATACAGTGCCGCTTTGATTCCATAGGTCATTAATGAATACAAGGAATAGTGTAGGCGAAAGGACTCCTCCTTGTGGTACACCGTGTCGCAGAAGTACTTTCTGGCTGTTGTGTCCATCCATTACTACTCTAGCTCTTCTATTGTGTAAATAGGACTTTATCCAGTTGTACAGTCTTCCATTCACATTGCAGTTTCTTAGTTTCCACAGCAGACCTTTTTTCCATACTTTATCAAAGGCTTTCTTCAGGTCTATCCACGCTGCTAGTACAAGGTTTTTCTCTTGGAATGCATCCTCAATCTCTTGAGAGAGATAGGTCACTTGATCTTCCGTACTGTAGTACTGCCTAAATCCTGCTTGTTGTGGAACGAGAAGGTTTTCACTTTCTAGGTACCATTTTAGCCTCAGGTCAATGATGCGTTCCATCGTTTTGCATAGGCAGCTAGTGAGACTGATTGGCCTGTAGCTGGAGGCAGTATCACTGTTTTTCCCTGGTTTTAGCAGTGGTACCATGCTTGCTTCCTTCCAGATTTGAGGTAACTTACCTGTGCTCCAGCACATATTGAAAATATCCAACAGCTTTCCCATTGCTGCCATTCCCAGGTTCTTGATCATTTCATTGGACACTCCATCTGGTCCTGGTGATTTCCTTGGTTTCAGTTTACTGACTGCTAGGTCTAACTCACTGCGTGTGATTGGTGCATCCATGACCTCCACTTTTCTGACTTGTTCCTCCTCTTTCTGTGGCTCGATGCGCACTGTACGCTCCTTCTCTGGATGGATATCAATGTTGCAGTCCTGTGCAAACATGCGAGCAAAGTGATCTGCTACCTGCTTACCTGTAAGAGTTTTCCCATCCTCTATTAGTGTAACTTTGTACTTCTTCCAGTACTCTCATCATTTAACTGTTTGATTAGTTTCCACAGTTTCCTTCCATCCTTTTCAAAGTTTAGGGACTCTGTTTTCTCTCTCCAACTTTCCCGTCTGGCTTGCAGCTTTGCTCTCTGAAATTTGGCCTTAGAATGTTGGTAATTATTGTGGTGTTCTTGGCATGGTCTATTTTCTGCTTGCTTTCGAGCTGCTTCCACGTCATCATGGAGTTTTCCCAGCTCACTAGACCAGTATGGTTTATAGTCCCTGCGAGCTCCTCTGGGAATGGTTTCACGAGCGGCCTGAAGGATACAAGCATTGAATTCCTTCACTATGCTGTTAATATCCTTACCTTCTATGGACAGCTGTCCCACCAGGATACCTGTACGATGTCTGTACATTGTCCAGTTTGCTTTTTTATAGTTCCATCTGGGGAGAGGGTTACTGGTGTTAAGGAGTTCATTTTCTATTGTCAGGAAGACTGGTCGATGGTCGCTACCTCCAAGTTGTTTTCCAACTTCACGTGTAATGTTCCACTTCAGATCTGGAGAGTGGAATGCCAGATCTGGTGTTGATTTTGTATGCCATGCCCTTGAGTAAAATGTTGGGGCATCCATTGGCTGGTTGATCAGGAGAAGTCCATTATCATCCTGCCAGCTCTCAACTTCCTCTCCTCTCTTGTCTATGTGGTCATAGCCCCAGCTCTGGGAATGACTGTTAAAATCACCACAGACCATCAGTCTCTCTTTGTGTGGGATTGTTCCTAAAGCAAGTGGGCGGTCATTAGGACAGTAATAGTTAAGGAGGTGGAAATCTGTATTACTACTTTTTAGATGGATCATCTGGTATTCGGCTCCTTCCATGTACACTCCCACCTGACATGCGCTGATGTTATTCTTAACAAGTGTGAGTACTCCTCCTTTTCTTCTCCCCTGTCAGTCTGATCTAAAGCACTGGTAGCCTCTGATTTTAAAGGCGGCATCTTTGGTTAGGTGTGTCTCCTGTATGCAGCATATACTTACCTGCTCTGCAAAAAGTATGTTCTCTAGTTCAACCTTTTTGCTATAGCCATCTCTAACACTGCTGACACCCTCAGCATTCCACTGCATTATTTTAAGTTCTTGCTTTTTGGCTATTTTCTTCTGTTGTATTTTTTGGCCAGTAGCTCTACTCTCATGTCTCCTGACTCCACAAGACGAACTGAGAGGACCTCCAGTAGCATTGGGTGGACCCTTTCGAGGCAGGGGGCCCGGCACTGCACCTGCCTGGTTAGTCTTCACAGGGCGAGCACCATGTTTGAAAACTGCAGATAGAGACATTTCATTAGCGATAATGCGTGTTACCCTGATTTTTGCGATGCGCCTTTTGGCTGGGTAACTCCGACTTCAGCACCTTTCCTTGCTAGGGCAGACTGTGGTCTTGCTCGGACTGCCATGAAGACAGTGTGGCTGGCCTGGCCAAAACTTTGTTTTCCAGCCCCTGGTGGCTGTACTTAAGCGCCTTCTCCATGTCAGATGGTTTGAGACAGTTCCACAAAGACACTCTGACTTTGAGATGAGGAATCTGATGAGTGCTTCAACGATATCCATTCCCCGCCACCCATAGTCTACTGGCTCTGTTTTGTTTACATCATTCTGATAGCCATTGTTGTAAAGACCCATAGGCTTGTCACGTCCTGGATTCATTGGTTTCACACCAGACTTCCCTCATCCCCGCCAGAGATCTCCATGTCCCCATCTGTCCACCAACCTGACATTACATTTTGCAAAAATAACAATTACAATTAGTGTTGATTGCTACAAGTTTCTGGGCTACAGAGGCAGGTCAGAGTTTTTAAGCAAACAGATCTATGTTCCCTGTCTCACAAACACTATGTTAAGATAAGTGTGCTCTTAACACAGTTGTTCCCAGGGGGATGGGCCTGAGTAACTCAGTAGTGAGGCTTGAATGTTTTTTCAAGATTCGATAAGATTTGTATTTTTCTAAGTCTCTGTGGTAAAGGTAAAATTCTTGTTCCCATGGCATAAGGCATATTGGAGATATGCTGGTAGGCCCATATATTCAAGACCTTTGGCACGTGAAAATTTTGTGTAATCAGTATCACATTTATCTGCATTTACCTTCCTAGATTTCTCTGGTACTCATTTTTTTCACTGTGGTAAATGGATTAAATGTATAGCCTCTGAAAAAATAGATTTTTAACTGAAAAGAAAAACATACCAAAATTCACAGTACAAAAAGTTGTCAATATATTGAAAGATTACAGATGGAAGTACTTTGAGAAACTGATGTCCATAACATGAGAAATTGGTGTTCATAAGAGTTTTAAAAAATGTACCATCTCAAAGAGCACTGTTTTGCTGTTAAAATTTCCTTTTTACTTTTTTTATGTTTTCCCTTGCATCATAATCTGTTATATTTTAGAGGTAATTATTTACAGCTCTTAGGTTGATTCTGTGATTTTATGAAAAATTGTTTTTGCAATTTTCAGCCATTTAGTACTTGTGCATTTTCCTTTTTGAGTAAAAAAATTGTTTTCAAATTACATGTCTACAGTTTTTAATTAGAACTGCTGCTATCATTGCTTCTATGCACCAGTGTCAGTTTTAAGAATCAGCATATATTACTTATGTACAAGATATAATTACATGATATATTAGTTACAATTAGAGCTAAGCATTTGATTTTTATCCTCTATTGGAGATCCTTAATATTGGTTGTTCAGATGGCAGTTATAATCTTTTTAACCTCTGAGAATGGGCACAGCACAAGATTTTAAATCTGTGATTATAAAAATATTTTGTAAAAATCTAAATTAAACCAAGAAGAATTTAGTAGATTTATTTAGGTGAACATTTTGAGATTAGCTGTTCCTTTTTTTAATACTGTCATTATTTTACCATACTTATTGCAGTTAGGAAATTCATATTATAACTGAGTGAATCAAAACATACATTTGAATACTACTGTAAAATATATTTTAAAGGGAAAACAGGTGATGCGCAGTACAAATAAAGATTTCATTTTTCTTCATTCTGATTATTATTATGTTTCAGGTAAAATTTGAAGCAATAGTCTGGAGGGGTTTTGAAGGGGACATCGCAATTGATGACATTAGAATTGCTGATGGTTCATGTCCACATAAAGGCAGCTGTGATTTTGAGTATGACATGTGTGGTTTCTTCAATCCATATAGTTCGAGTACATTTGACTGGTTACGTAATTCAGGTGAAACTTCAACATCAAATACAGGACCTCCTGTTGATCACACAACCAGTACAGATAATGGTAAATATTCATTCTGTGTAATTTATTCCCAGACTTGCCACAAGCTCATTTTTCTTCAAATTTTCCAAGCTGAATATGCATTGTGGAAAAATTATGGTTTTAATATAATTTAGCTAGAGAGAAAAAATTCAAAGAGAAGCAGAGATTGGAAATTTTAACACCAACGTAGTTTTTAACTGTGGCCTGTTATACAGATCAAACACTGGTAAAATTGGCCATAAGAAAAATTAAAGTGGAAAAGTCATCATTGCAGCTTACCTGAGATTTTATTAAATTTTCCAATAGTTTTCCAATTTTTTCACAGTGAGATCTGGACACTTAACAAAACAGCTGAGAAAAACATAAATGCCTTTGAATGTAAATGCTACAGAAGAGTTCTTCAAATATCATGGACACAAAAAAGAGCAAATATATCCATACTATTAAAGAAGGCTGGCTAGTAAAGAGGATTAAAGAAGAAAACTTAAATATTTTGGACACATTAAACGTCATGATAATCTAGAGAAGACCATCTTGGAAGGGTACATAATGGGAAAAAGAAAGAGAGGAAGATCAAGGTGAAGATGGATGCAAGACATCATTGATGATCTGCAAATGGATGCATCAGCAGCAAGGCATCTTGCTTACAACCAAGAGGCTTACAGGAGTGCTGTTAGGGATGCAAAGTTCCGCAAGGGACATACAAATGAATGATTGAAATGAATCCTGTAAGTGCTAACATAGTTTTCCCTTTTATACTTTCTGCAGGCTACTATATGTACACAGAAGCAAGTGATCAACAGGCAGGAGACAAGGCTTTTCTTTTTACTGATATCATTTCACCTACAGAGGCTTCCTGTGTCACATTCTGGTACTATATGTATGGTGAAGGTTTGTGAGCACTTGCATCAGAGGGTTTTATTTTGAATCTATACTGCATAAAAGTGATTGTTTTGGTGCACTTTTGCAATAACAAAGACAAAAATATCATGCACAATAGTATTTCACTACTGGAGTAACTGACAGTTGTAGTTTTAATTTTTAAAAATAAATCTGTGCATTTTTATTTATTTGTTTAAAATTCTTTAATTTATAATTCTACCATATTACAGAATAAATAAAAGAATAATGCTAAGTTTTAGTTGAGACCTCTAAGAAATATTATGTTTAAGTGAAATCAAAATACAGTATTTTTTATTATATTATTTTTTTAAATGCCTGGCAAATTATGGAATTCTTTGTACGTGAAACACTTTTGTATTACATTATCTCCTTTAGCAATACATACACATTCAGACACTCTGCAGTGATTAAAGTCTTGCAGTTAAGAAAGGATGTCTGTATATTCTTTTTTAAATAGTTAACTCATTTCCTTATAAGTAATGCTTATTATTTCTTTGATGGTTTATTATCTTCTTTATTCTCATAAAGTGCATCATGCAAGTTTACTTCCAGATTATAAATATAATTCTGTAACAGTCAAGATTCACAGAGCTTAAAAACTACTGGAACAGTAATATTTTCCCACAGAAATCTGAATAGGGTAGTGAATAATTCATATTATTCTTCAGAGTATCATTTTTTTTTCTTAATAGGTGTTGGTACTTTGCGAGTATATCAGGTACAAGTCAACAATGTTTCTAGTCTTATGTGGCAGCTTTCAGGCAATCAAGGAATGCAGTGGAAGTTTGTTCAAGCTAACCTCTCTAGCTCACTGGAGTATCAGGTTTATGTTGCCTTGCTGTCTTCTCATGATGTTTATAATAAATAATAAGCAGTTTGTTGATCATATAGCAAAGTTTTGATGAAGAATACTGAAGTAGATATGACTGCTGACCGTTATCTTTGAAATTTACTTAAAGAGTTACCAAGCCATCTTTGTTATCTTTATTTCTTCTTATTTTCTTTCTTCTTCGGTTTCATCTCATTATTCTTTCTTTTCCTCATCTCATTTTCCTTTGTCCTCTTTTGTTGCATTACTGGTAGAGACAATCAAATCCTTGCAACATCTCCTGTACTCTGTGTTTTATTTTAAATATTTTTGTCATTTCTTTGCTGTACCATGTTGCTAGTCTATGAAATACTATTGCCTCTATGCATGATTTAATTATATCTGTTATCAGTGGACTCCAGCATTCCTACTCTAGATTATTAATGTTTTCTGGTGATGTTTTATTATTTTGTCTCCTTGCATGAGTCTATTTTAAAACTTGTGAAGTGGATGTATTTCACTTAAAATAATCACAATATTCATCTAACAAACCACCATTTTATAGAGGAATTATTCTTCCAGACTTAAAAAATGCAGAAAGCAATGTCCTTATGCACTTTATTAGAAGAATTCAAATATGAAAAATTCTAAATTTGCTACTAAATGCATATAATGATTGGCAACTTAAAACTGTTATCTCACAGGGAAAGAGATTAACGCAACAGCAATCATTACTTTAGATTTATAATGATGGTGTAAACAAAATTCTCCTCTTGGTCTGTAGTGGTATGTATTAAAATGTTAATTAGACCTAATTATGTTGTTCTAAAAATTCACTAATTAACCTGAAATATTTCTGTTCGCAGATTCTTTTTGATGGAGAAAGAGGTACCAGTACTATTGGTGATATTGCCATAGATGATGTAATCATCTTTGATGGGGCATGCATCAGCACAACATCACCAACACCAGTTAATATCACAACCATCCCAACAGTCATTTACAGTAAGAATATTAACTACATTTGAACTAAAAGCACAAAAATTAAGTTTTAAAAATATAACAATACGAAGTAAGATAATGCATCATGTATAACACGTGGAAGTAGAAAATAACGAGTACATGAACAGAGTAAGTAAAACACATGTACTAGAAGTTCACTAGAACTACATGAAACTGAAAATGAAAGAAGTAACATTTTTCAAAAGTTTTGTTTCAGTTGGAAAAGAAACAGTAAGACTGGTGTGAGTCAATAAACAAAAAATCAGTAAAATTTCTTAGCATAAATATACTGCAAGAAAGGCCATAAGGATGACTGACAAAGTTTAATGCTTATGATAAATTATAGTGAAAGCATATGTTAGAGAGAAGAAAGAAGAGTAAATATTCCATTTGCTTTCATCTATAAGATTTATTGCCTTGGTAATTAGCGGCTATATAAGAGAGAGTTATTAAATGTAGTTTAATAAGTGTAATTCAAAATATCACAAATGTAGTTTAATAAGTGTAATTCAAAATATCACCAACATCACAGAGGGTTTGCTTTAGTGGATCTCTAATTCACTCTCCTGCTTTGTATAATTGTACACCTGGACAAACTGTTTCCAGTCCATCTTTTTGTATTGTCAGCAAATCTGATTCATATTTTTTTTACTAGCACTTTTGGCTTGGCTTTCTCTATAAAAATGCAACTTGGCATGTAGTTATGCTTTTAATATCTAAAATACTTTAGTAGACAGAACATTAGGTATGAGTTAACATTTGTGAAGGGTAATTGTGGTACAATAGAAAGGAAAGATTTGAAGTGTAAATGCTTAGTATGGATAACACACATCTTTGGTGCAGTTTTATTTTGGTCTAGTACTGTACTGGGAGGACTTCCAGATGTTCCTAAGCTGTTCTGTCTTTATTTATTCCTCTCATTATGTCCTTATTTGTTCTTCTATCAGGTGTCAGTATGCTTCCAAGGTATGTGAAGGTACTGGTTTCTGTTAGGTTTTGGTCATTAATTTTAATTTCTGTTTGGTTTTCTGTATTTACTTTCATTATTTCTGACTTCTTTATATTGATGTTTGGGCCAACTTGTCCGCTGATTGTATTTAGAGCGCTTGTTTTCTTCTGGATGTGTTGGTGGATGTGTGCAGACAGTGTTATCATCTGCATAATCAAAATCTTCTAGCGAGAAGAATGTTGTCCATCTAATACCTCTTTGGGATACCTCTGTAGCTTTGTTCATCACCCAGTCTGTGACAGTGATGAAGAGAGTAGAAGAGGTCTAATGCAGGCTGTGAAATAACTTTTTGAGCAATAGATCATGCAAATTTAGTTCAAGTAACCACTGTCAGCTTCAATCATATTTGCTCTGTTTGTTGTCTTTGAGCAGTTGTCTTTTTCTTGTCTGTGGTTAATTGTTATAGATAGATCTGAAATATGTAAATTTATAAATGTCATAAATTTCTTTTGAAATATTGATGGTGTTATTTTTAAAGCTTGTTACATGTTTGAAATTGTCTATTAATTTTTTTTTCAGTTCCCTCCACCTGGGACTGTAACTTTGATCTTATCACATTTTGCTCCTGGACTCAAGATTTAACTGACACACTGGACTGGACAATTCAGAAGGGTGCTACAGCCACATTTGATACTGGTCCCTCATCAGACCACAGTTCTGGAAATGGTTTGCTTTTTTTTTTTTTTTTGACAGCAGTACATTGTGATGAACGAACAAAATAAGGAATGAATTTTAATTTCAAATGTTAAGAATAGGAAAAACAGACCCTACCATTATGCCATTTATTTCTCAGCTTCCATACAATTTCACAATTTCAGCATCAGTTTAATGCAGATGTACTAAATAATAATGAGTCTAAGTAAATTTTAACTGATAATTTTTATTTCTGCCCATTTGTCCACATATTAAGCAAAATGATGTAACTGAATACAGGCAGTATATGTTCTCTTTCCTATACATTGATTTTAAGGTTTAGAAGAATTACATTAGATGAAGAGAATTAATAAACTTTAACATATTCTGTATGTAATTGACAAATCTGTAGCTGAGGATAAATTGATTGTAAAATGGGGCACATAGCTTCATATTGGTTAGATTTTAAAATAGTTTGAATTTATATGAATAAATATGCTGTTGAACATTAAATGACATAAGGAAAAATGTGAGCATCACAGTAAGCAATATTTTTATTCAGCTGATCAGACCATAAACTTTGGAAGAAGTAAACTGTTTAACACTGATAGTTTTAGTTCAGAATTAAATGATAGGAATAAATGATGAGAAAGTAATTATCAAGAGAAGACATGATACTTAATGGTGAGAAAATAATTATCAAGAGAAGACATGGTAATTAATGGTGAGACAATCACAATTTGAGGTTTTTGCTCTCTGTAGCAGAGAGACTTCTGTAAAATGAGAATTCATTTTGAGCTATTTTCAGTGCATTATTATGACAATAGTTTTTTTTTAAGGGTCTGTGATAACTACTGCACATAGCATTATTACATATACATTATAGCTCTTTCTAATGTAATATAGCAAATTATTTTTATAATAGGTGAGTGTTAATGTTGCTATGTTGTTTGTGCAGGGTACTATATCTACACTGAAAGTTCCTATAAACTAGGCAATGACACAGCACGCATTATTAGTTCATCTATGACCCTGTCAACAAATGGTGTGTGCCTGAAGTTCTGGTACAACATGTATGGCAGTGACATTGGTGCTCTTAATGTCTATATTAAACAAGGAGGTAATATCATGTCTTACATTAAACATCTCTATCAGTATTTTCTATTACAGACTCTTACTTCATTTGTCTGAGTGGCGAAGGTCGGAGGTTCAAATCCGGCAGGAGCACCCCAGTCTCCCAGCTGTAGAAATGGGTACCAAACTTCTGGAGTTGGGGAAGGAAAGGCAGCCAGGCATGATACTGACCATATCGCTCTCTAGTGTGCTGACACTAGAAAAATATGGCCAAGGAAAATATGGCCACTAACACCATATCCCTATGCGGCTCTAAGGCATTACAGGATTACTTTTACCTTTATTTACTTCATTACTGAACTTTCTGTTTGCTTATTTAGTAATGAACAGTGGTGCTTTCTGAGTTTTTTCATGCTGACAAAGTAAATTGCACTTTACAGTAAAATTTATTGACCAAGTGCCTATGAGGAATATAAAATGACCTTTGTCAGATGTAGATGAATAAATTGATTAATTTTATTAATGAAACATAAACATCAGACTGTATAAGGACATGGGAAAAATCAGAAATAAGAGCATCCAGACTGCTATGTAGCAAAACTTTCACTAGCTGAGAAAAAAACAAGTCTCAGTCTCTGCAAGTGTCATGAAAGAGTCATAGGTGCAGCAAATAAAACCCTATTCTCCAATCACATTCACCTATTCCATTCACCTTTCTCTTGGCTAGATTACCACTGAATCACTCTCCCATGTCCTACAGTTTATGAAATTAGTGATAGTGGTGTAGTTTAAAGGGAGTTTCATATGTTTTTGAAATGGTAAAAAAAGGTACATTGGATTTACAATTTTAGTGACTGTTAATTTATTATCAGTTTTTGTAAAATTGCTTTTCATATGTTTTCATTGTCTTGTTTCCATATTGCAAACCTGAACTGTGTAAATTCATTTTAGAATTTGGTAAAGTGGTCTTATACTATGATGTGCATGATCTGTCGAGGGTATACATTTAAAGATGCTAAATATGTGCCAAAAACATAGGGTAATCAGCCACATGTTTAACTGCACACATTATATTAGGACCACACTACAAAAACAAAGGATCCAGTCATCTTTAATCTGCAAGCAGTAAAAAAAATTATAACATATCATGTACATTTTGACTGACTTTTTGGTGAAGAAAGTAAACCCAGACAGTCAGTATTTTCAAGTACTGATCTATAATTATGCTGTCTGATTTTCAATAGTTGCTAAAAAAATAATAGACTTTATTAGGTTGTACCATAACTCTGACTTTTGTAAAAGGTACATTTGACAAAAGAGGCTCTTATAAACAGTAGAAGCTAATTTGTACAAATCTATGGAGAAACAAAAACAGAATAAGTCTTTTAAATTAAAACTGTATTGATGTGAGTCTGCTTTATAGAATGATATCTCAGGCAAGGTTATTTAGTATTACGGTCATTGTAGTCTTTTTTTTTTCAGACAAATTAGGTTCCCCAGTTTGGATGAGGATAGGAGAACAGAGTCGAAACTGGCTACCAGGAAATATATTCCTGTCATCTAAGAGTGACAACAATACCCAAGTACAGGTAGTTTTCCTGTCCTGAAAATAAAAATGCCTTACATTGATGCTTAAATAATGTAAGAAGTAGATGGAAAATTGTAGTTTTTTTAAACAGAAATGAAAAAAATATGAAAAGTGACAAAACTATTAATGTTTTGGTATTGAAAATCATCATCACCACCACCACCACCACCATCATCATCATCAATGTGCCATGCTGACTGGCATTGACTATTATGCTTCTCCAGAGTACACAATCCTTCATGCAGGCCATTAGCTCTGTTGGTGATCTCCTCTCACACCATCTCGTCACTGTCCAGTATCATTTCTCTTGGTATTCCTCTGGATCTTCTTCCTCTGTTTTTCCTGTTATAATATTTTCAATGCCCACTTCTTCTCATATGTAAGTACATTGTCTCTCTCTTATTTTTTTGACAAGATTTTTATGTCTCTCCAGCTTTTCTCATACATTCTTCATTAGTTATTTTTGCTGTCCAGGGGATTCATAACATTCTTCTAATAAACCACATTTCTGCTGCTTCCAATGATTTTTGTGCAGACCTGCTTATTGTCCATGATTCACTTCCATATAACAAGATATGTTCAATATAGCATTTTAGGACTCGTTTTCTAACATTCATTGATAAGGATGTGTTGCATAATATGTTTCTCATTCTCTGAAATTCAGTCTTTGCTTGGCCTATTCTGTTCCTAATTTCTGTTTGCATTTCCCATCTGAAGTTATTACTGCTCCAAGGTATTTGAATTCTGCACCTGCTTTAGAATAGCTCTGTTTAATTTTATACTGCATGTTGGTGGATTCTGTTTCTTAGATATAACCATAGTCTCTGTCAAAGATGTTCAAAGTAAACCCTTTCTGTTCACTTCCTTTAAGTGACTTTACCCAAGATATTTTGCAGGTCTTGTTAGTTCTCAGCTATCAGTACTGTGTCATCAGCGTACTGAAGGTTGTTAATATTGTATCTTCCAATTTTATGCCTGATTCTGTGATGATCATTCTTAGAATATTCTTGCTGTACAGAGAAAAAAGTCTGGAGATAGTACACATCCTTGTGTCACCCCTTATTTTATAGGTTGATATTTTACAGTTCTATTTTCAACTCGAATTGCTGCTTCTTGGTGCCAGTATAGATGTTTTACAATCCTCAGGTCTTTGCCATCTATATTGATGTCTTCAAGAATTTTAATAATTTCATTATGTTTCACCTTGTTGAATGCCTTGGTGTAATCAATGAAGCTAAAGTAGAGATTTTTCTATACTTTAAAAAGTTCTTTCCTTTCTGTTAGTGTTCGTAAAGCATAAACGGCATTGTGTGTTCCCTTTCCTTCAACAAATCCAAACTGTTCATCTGCTATTTCCATTTTTATCTTTTTCCTTGTTCTTCTTATAATGATTCTCAGAAGTAGTTTCATTATGTGACCTGAGAGGATGATAGTCCGGTGATCCTCACATTCCTTTGCAGCTGGTTTCTTTGGTAGTGCTATAAACATGGATTTAAGCAGGTCACTTGGCATATAACCACTGTTGTAAATGTCATTCAGTAACTTGGTTATTATTTTTATTCATATCTCCTCTAGTGCCTCTATTTCTTCTACTGTTATATTATCAGGCCCAGTCGCTTTTCCTTTGTTCATGTGTTGGCATCTGTAATTTCACCTTCAAGTATTGGTGGTCCATCACAGCTTTCAATATCTGGTGTTATTTCTGGCCTTCCTCCACCATATAGCTCACCAATGTACTCTGTCCATCTGTCCACAATATCTTTTCTCATTAACATTATAGCTTCTTTTGATTTCAGGCATCCTGTGGTATATTTTGTCTTCCTGCCTGTGAGTTCACTAATTCATTTGGATGCAATAAGCAAATATTCTATTTTAACTGTTTTTGCAGTTTTCTTTTTTTCATGCATTCTTTAATAAAGGTTTTTTTTAATATTGATTTTGTATTTTGTTTTGCCTTTGTTTTTTTCCCTCTTATTTTCTTACCTTTTAAAAATAAAAAACTCCATGATATACGTTCATTCTTCATCTGTTATAGTAAATTTTTACTATAATCATGAAGTAATTCATTTCTAGGCATGAAAATCACTACATCTGACAGTCTAAAAAAATGAAATGACTTGTGTAGATGATTCTGTCCCTAAAGATCATACATGAATATACACTGTTATTTTTTAAAATGTGATCTATTATAAGAAGGGCTTTGAATTTTGCACTTGGCTGTATTAATATAATGACATATAGCATGTACAACATTAGGCTAGTATTAACCTGTTGATCCATACTGATTTCAAAATACTGTTTAAAAAAATAGATTATTCTTAATATTAATTTCAAATAGTTTATGAAGTGAAGTACTACCCTTTATCCTGAACTTAACAAACATGTAATACTGTAATAATGCTTCTATAAACCATGCATGACTAATACTTAATGTGTTTGTGTTTGGCTAATATCCAGTAACTCTTGACCAATATTTAGTAACTCTTGACTTTCTCACAAAATTTTTAAATATACAAATAATAAAATTGTAAAAGTTAATGAACTTTTTTAAACATTTGTCACAGATAGTGTTTGAAGCAATGTTGACTGCTGGTTATGAAGGTGACATTGCACTTGATGATATTTCTATGACTAATGGAAGTTGTGTGGAATCTGGAGGTAAGTCCAACCTGCATTCATGATGTACTACATATTAAATCAGTTTTATAGTTTTAAATATCTTATCTTATATCCTTCCCATGCCATTAAACGTCACATAGGGCTTGCAAAGTAGTTCGCCAATTTTTCCTGTTTTCGGTGAGTCTTTCAACTTCATCAATGAGATTTTATGCCTGTTTCAATGTCCTCTTCAGAGTTTCACGCAGTCTGCCTCTTTTTCTTTGGCCTGTTGTGTTCCACTTGATAATTTGTTTTGGGATTCTCTGACTGTTTCTTCTCATCACATGACCAACATATGTTCATCTCTTTTTCCTGAAACTATCTAGCACAATAGTAGAGTAGCTGCCAAGGTATGCAAACTGATTGACTTCTTCAATATCTGTCCCTTCTACGTGTATTTTTCCATTTTGATTAAGGGGAATTTTCATTATTTTTGTTTTGTCCTTGTTAATTTCAAGTACTATTGTGCTAGCCAGTGAAGACAGGCTATCTGTTTTTTCTTGCATGAAATTCACATTGTTACTGATAAGAGTTATGTCATCAGCAAAATCAAGATCTTCTAGCTGGATCCCATGTACCAAATCAATACCTGTGTTTCCTGTGCAGCATTTTTTCATTATGAAGTAATTGTAATTCCAAAAAGTAAAGGAGACAATGTACATCCTTGTTTCACACCTGTTTCAGTCTGGAACCATTCACTCATCCCTTCTGTTTTGACTACACAAACACATCCATTGTAGAAGTCCTTAATGATGGTGACAGTTTTAGATGGTATTCCATATAGACTTAAAATTCTCTGTAATGAATCTCTGTGTATGCTATCAAAAGCCTTTTTAAAGTCTATGAAGTTCAGTATTCATGGTTTCTGCTTTTCAATATTTTCTTAAAGTACTATTCTTAGAGTAAAGATCTGGTCGAGACAGCTTCTTCTTTTTCAAAATCCTGCTTGTTCTTCTCTCATTGCTGTATCCACTATATCTTTAAGTATATTCAAAATGACCTTGCAAAATACTTTTGACACAACTGATATTAAGGTTACTCCTCTCCAATTGTTACAGTCACTAAGGTTGCCTTTTTTTTGGTATTCTAACAATGATTCCTTTTTTTCCATTTCGAAGGGACCTTTTCTTCTTTCCAAATCTTGTTAAACATTCTCTGTAGTTGTCTCATGTTGTCACTATTGATAGCTTTTAGCATTTTGAGTGTTATTTCATCTTCACCTGCAGCTTTTTTTTTAACCATTAAATTCACTGGTGTTTCAATTTCATGCAATTTAATTTCATCTAGGTTGACATTTAGTTTTAAATAAGCAATGTGTTTAATTTCTTAAGATGTTTTACTCCAATGATATATATATATATTCATGCATTCTTTAATAAAGGTTTTTTTTAATATTGATTTTGTATTTTGTTTTGCCTTTGTTTTTTTCCCTCTTATTTTCTTACCTTTTAAAAATAAAAAACTCCATGATATACGTTCATTCTTCATCTGTTATAGTAAATTTTTACTATAATCATGAAGTAATTCATTTCTAGGCATGAAAATCACTACATCTGACAGTCTAAAAAAATGAAATGACTTGTGTAGATGATTCTGTCCCTAAAGATCATACATGAATATACACTGTTATTTTTTAAAATGTGATCTATTATAAGAAGGGCTTTGAATTTTGCACTTGGCTGTATTAATATAATGACATATAGCATGTACAACATTAGGCTAGTATTAACCTGTTGATCCATACTGATTTCAAAATACTGTTTAAAAAAATAGATTATTCTTAATATTAATTTCAAATAGTTTATGAAGTGAAGTACTACCCTTTATCCTGAACTTAACAAACATGTAATACTGTAATAATGCTTCTATAAACCATGCATGACTAATACTTAATGTGTTTGTGTTTGGCTAATATCCAGTAACTCTTGACCAATATTAGTAACTCTTGACTTTCTCACAAAATTTTTAAATATACAAATAATAAAATTGTAAAAGTTAATGAACTTTTTTAAACATTTGTCACAGATAGTGTTTGAAGCAATGTTGACTGCTGGTTATGAAGGTGACATTGCACTTGATGATATTTCTATGACTAATGGAAGTTGTGTGGAATCTGGAGGTAAGTCCAACCTGCATTCATGATGTACTACATATTAAATCAGTTTTATAGTTTTAAATATCTTATCTTATATCCTTCCCATGCCATTAAACGTCACATAGGGCTTGCAAAGTAGTTCGCCAATTTTTCCTGTTTTCGGTGAGTCTTTCAACTTCATCAATGAGATTTTATGCCTGTTTCAATGTCCTCTTCAGAGTTTCACGCAGTCTGCCTCTTTTTCTTTGGCCTGTTGTGTTCCCTTGATAATTTGTTTTGGGATTCTCTGACTGTTTCTTCTCATCACATGACCAACATATGTTCATCTCTTTTTCCTGAAACTATCTAGCACAATAGTAGAGTAGCTGCCAAGGTATGCAAACTGATTGACTTCTTCAATATCTGTCCCTTCTACGTGTATTTTTCCATTTTGATTAAGGGGAATTTTCATTATTTTTGTTTTGTCCTTGTTAATTTCAAGTACTATTGTGCTAGCCAGTGAAGACAGGCTATCTGTTTTTTCTTGCATGAAATTCACATTGTTACTGATAAGAGTTATGTCATCAGCAAAATCAAGATCTTCTAGCTGGATCCCATGTACCAAATCAATACCTGTGTTTCCTGTGCAGCATTTTTTCATTATGAAGTAATTGTAATTCCAAAAAGTAAAGGAGACAATGTACATCCTTGTTTCACACCTGTTTCAGTCTGGAACCATTCACTCATCCCTTCTGTTTTGACTACACAAACACATCCATTGTAGAAGTCCTTAATGATGGTGACAGTTTTAGATGGTATTCCATATAGACTTAAAATTCTCTGTAATGAATCTCTGTGTATGCTATCAAAAGCCTTTTTAAAGTCTATGAAGTTCAGTATTCATGGTTTCTGCTTTTCAATATTTTCTTAAAGTACTATTCTTAGAGTAAAGATCTGGTCGAGACAGCTTCTTCTTTTTCAAAATCCTGCTTGTTCTTCTCTCATTGCTGTATCCACTATATCTTTAAGTATATTCAAAATGACCTTGCAAAATACTTTTGACACAACTGATATTAAGGTTACTCCTCTCCAATTGTTACAGTCACTAAGGTTGCCTTTTTTTTGGTATTCTAACAATGATTCCTTTTTTTCCATTTCGAAGGGACCTTTTCTTCTTTCCAAATCTTGTTAAACATTCTCTGTAGTTGTCTCATGTTGTCACTATTGATAGCTTTTAGCATTTTGAGTGTTATTTCATCTTCACCTGCAGCTTTTTTTTTAACCATTAAATTCACTGGTGTTTCAATTTCATGCAATTTAATTTCATCTAGGTTGACATTTAGTTTTAAATAAGCAATGTGTTTAATTTCTTAAGATGTTTTACTCCAATGATATATATATATATATATATATCACAGAGAGGTGGTGTTATTGGTTTCCTACACACCATTTAGTCTGCTGTGATATCATGCTTTATTTTGTTCTGTGGTCTCAGGTTAATCTGTTTTTCTTGCTTGCTCTTTTGTGTTGTACTAGATAATGGAAAGAATTGTTCATGTAGGAAAGAAAAACTGAATATTAGTGATAGTTAACTTATGCTGTAGATTCTTCTATAACTTTAGATATTATTAGTTACAGAGCATCTAGACTATAGAAAAATGAAAATAATAATTTATCTATCTAAAATAGTTTGACCTAAATGCATATAGTTATGACTTGCATAGTTAAATTTGTGACTGATTTTCAGTCCTGTTTCAGATAAATATAATATAAATATAATACACTCATTCATTCATTCATTCCTTTGCATGTCCCTTGCGGAACTTTGCCTCCCAAACAGCACTCCTGTAGGCCTCTCGGTTGTGAGCAAGATGGCCTGCTGCTGCTGCATCCATTTCCAGATCATCAACGATGTCTTGCAGCCATCTTCGTTTCGGTCTTCCTCTTTTTCTTTTTCCCATTATGTATCCTTCCAATACGGTCTTCTCTAAATTATCATGACGTTTAATGTGGCCAAAATATTTAAGTTTTCTCTCTTTAATCCTCTTTACTAGCCAGCCTTCTTCAATATTAAGATCTTGTAGTATAGATATATTTGTTCTTTTTTGTGTCCACGATATTTGGAGAACTCTTCTATAGCATTTACATTCAAAGGCATTTATGTGCTTCTCAGCTGTTTTGTTAAGTGTCCAGGTCTCACAGGCATATGTTGCGATAGGAAAGATGCATGCCCTTAAAAATCTTATTTTTGTGGTTCTGTCTGCTCCTCTCCACAGATGCTTTATTTGTTTTACTTTCTGAAGAGCAATAGATGTCCTCCTTTTAATTTCCCTCATTGTATCTCCATTATTAGTTAGTAGTGATCCAAGATATTCAAAACTCTCCACTTCTTCCAGTTTTTCCTCATTGATACATATTTCAGTTGCCTTGTTTGTTTTGTCAGTTGTCATCACTTTAGTTTTCTTTGCATTAAGATAGAGGTTCTGCTCTTCGCTGTTCTTGCGGACTGACATAATTAGTTTTTATAATACACTAGTGACAGAAAAACAAATTTTAGAATTCCGATTTGGCTGATATATTTTGTGACACCTTCATCAGAAAGCAGGTAAGATCTTTGTAAATGAAATACCCTTAAGGATGGACAACCAACCCACTTACTTAGGAGTGACTCTTGACTCAAAACTGACTTGGAAGCAACACATCAACAGTGCAGAAGCAAAAGCCAGAAGAAAACTAGCCATATTAAGAAAATTAAGTGGGACTACATGGGGAGCTAGTGAAAGAATCCTCAAGAACGTATATCAGCAAAGTATTCTACCACATTTAGAATATGGCTCAACATCTTGGTGCACAGCATCAAACACTACGCTGCATAATCTAGACAAGGTTCAAAATCAGTCACTACGGATTATCACAGGTGCCATGAGGTCCACACCAATAGTAGAAATGCAGAAAATAGTTGGTGTTCAACCGCTAAAGGAACGTAGAGACACAAAGGTCATGACCATGGGAGAAAAATTCCTTAGCTCTGTAAGCCATCCCCTGAAGGAGAGATTCAATAACTTGGCATTAGGACGGCTTAAAAGAAGCAGCTTCATTCATCAGGCCAAGCGTATGCGTAAGCTGATACCTGACCTTCCAACTGTAGTCACTCCATTATCATCTGTACCAGAGCATACACCATGGAAAGAAGCAGATTATACACAAATAACTATTCAGACTGAAGTGAAAGGTGTGCAGAATGGTGAGATGCAGAGCAGTCTTGTAAGATCAGTAGCCACACTTAGTGTTCTAGATGACAAATATCCATGTGACACCTGGATACGTGTGTATACAGATGGATCTGCACATAATGCCATAAAAAATGGTGGGGCAGGAGCATATATTGAATATCCAAACAACACCATTGACAAGATTTCCATACCCACTGGTAAATACTGCAACAACTTTGATGCAGAAGTTAGGGCAATTATTGCTGCAGTTGAAAAACTATCAGACTCCAGAATTGATACATGTCCTGTAGTAATTCTCACAGATGCAAGATCAGTACTGGAGGCTCTTCAGTGCAACAAACTACCAGACCTTAAGGATGCCTTGTCAAAAATTGGCTTACAACATGGAGTCACTTTGCAGTGGATTCCCTCCCACTGTGGGATACCAGGCAATGAGAAAGCTGACCATCTGGCCAAAGAGGGCACTGAAATGGAGCAACCAGACATACCAGTCACCTATAATCAGAAGAAAAGCATGATAAAAACCTACAGGAAGCCACAAACACCACCACATGATGACTATCACATGCTAAACAGAAAGGAACAAGTCACCATCTTCCGTCTCCGAACAGGACACAGCCGACTCCGAAGTCATATGTATACAAAGTTTAAGGTTGGTACTACTAATTTATGTACATGTGCCCAGGTGCCCCAAACCGTGGAACATATCCTCCAGAACTGCATCAACTACGAGACACTGAGAAATAATTACTGGCCCAGTGAAACCACTAAAGATGATAAGCTGTACGGTTCCATACATGAGTTACAAAAAACAGTGAAATTTATCCAAGAGACAGGACTGCAGATATAGACAGACAGTGCGAACGAAGAAGAAGAAGAAGAAGAAGAAGTGACACCTTCATGATTTTACAGAATGTTTTTCATATAACAGACACTTTATTGTTTCATATATCACACCTCTATGTTTCTCCATGCTAGTGGTATGTGCTCATATTTTTTTTCTTTAAATGACACATAACTCAGCTTGAGCAAACCACAACACACGTGTAGCCTTCTTCTGCAGCTTTGTCATTGCTTTTGTATGACCCTATATTAAACCTCCTCAAGGTTTTATTAGCATGAATATGTGTATTATTATTAGATATCTCTCTCTGAACCTTAAGTGCCCAGGGCACATGGGGCTTCCGCAAGGGTTTTCCACAAATGCCTGTCCTTTGCCTTTTTTTCTGCTCTTGCCCAGGTGAGCCCTCTATTGCTCAACATCCTTTCTGTTGTTCTTCTCCATGTCTCTTTTGGTCTACCCTTACTTCTGTTCCCCTGTGGTGTCCATCTTAGTGCTATTTTTGATAGTGAGTTGTCAGTCATTCGGAGCACATGTCCCAACCATCGCCAGCGCCTTTCCTCAGTAATTGTTGTCAGTGGCTTCATCTGCATTTCTGCTAACAAGATGTTATTTCTTGTTATAATATAATATTATATTATTAGATATAATAGGATTAAAACTCTTGAATCTGAATTGAATGTCACACCACATCAGTTTAGAATAATTAGTTCTGGAGATATCAATTTTTATTTTTTATTACTTTTCCTCTGGATACTGTGTATTATGAAGGAATTTATATTTTGTTACTTTCCAGTGTATTACTGTAGCATCAGTTGCTGGCTAAAATTAAAATGGGTGTCACATTTTGTTTTAGAATTAGATTATAAATTTGTGAACTTTTGCAGGATCATGTGACTTTGAATCTCTCAACATCTGTGGTTTCACACAAGACTCATCTGATGACTCTGATTGGATGAGACTTTCTGGAGACACAATGTCTCAAGGTGGTAGTCCTAGCAGTGACCATACATATGGAACAAGCATGGGTAAATTGTGCATGAAACTCATAGCTACTATGATTATCCTGATTTATCTGTTTAGTCAGCTTTTTAAAAACAAATTTGTATTAATAACAGAAATGAATTTGTAGAATTAATTTTTATGAGTAATTAATATTAACTTTTATAAAATGTGAATGTTAATAGTATGAAATAAATTTTTTCAGGTTTCTACATGTGTACAGAATCATCAGTTTTATATTCATTTGGTGATACAGCCAGACTTATTAGCCCAACTCTTACAGCAACAAATGGCAGATGCTTGCATTTCTTTTACTACATGAGAGGAGAGAACAGTGGAGCACTAAATGTTTACGAAAAACTTGACAATCAGATCCACACACCAATATGGACACTGACAGGAGTGCAGTTTAATAAGTGGATGCCAGCACAGGTTACTCTTGTTAGTCCCATGGATTTCCAAGTAAGTTCACAGAAAAGTGTCGATCAGTTCAGCATTTTATTCATTTCATAAAAGTTCAGTAAAGCTTGTTTGATACTTATCTAGCTATGGATGATGTTCACTGTCATGAAACTATGTTAATGCTTATTAATTTCAAAATATTAACTTGAGTACAGGAGGAAATCTGAGAGACGGTTCTTAGGTTTTTTTTTTTCTTTTTATTACATACTGAATATTGAGATTAATATTTCTAAACTTGTTTAGCTGTGAATGAACCTCTAGAATAAATGTTAATTTTCAAGGGATTGTTTACTTATAAAACATTCATATACTACAATATATTAATAATAACTAACTTAACATTAAATTATATTGTTGATATTAAAGTAGCATAGGGCTGAATGCCTGAATAGGCAGTGAACTAGTGTACATTTCTGCTAATACTGTTGATTAGTCTTCTTGAGGAGTACAATTTTCATTATAAAAATTACTTCTTGTTGTTTGTGGTGATAGATAAAAATGTATGATTTAAAAACACTAAGAAAGAACTCCCAGGCACACCACTTCACAGAAGAATATTGAGATACAACAACTTGAATAAATCTGGCAGTCTTCTGACATAAACAGACTTGTCAACAGTGAGGTTTCCAACAAGTCAGTAATGTAGTTTTAAATCAGAAAACACAAATTTATTAATGGATAGAATGAAGGGTGAAATTGTAAAGATGAATAAACATCACTGCCACAAGGCAGGAAGTATAGAATACAATGACAAGAAAAACTTCCTGGCAAGAACTAGTTCGCCATGTGGGAACTGAGCCATGTATGACAATAAGGAAAAATACCAACTCACATACTTACATTTCAAATTCACAATGAATACAACTTCACTTCCAAAATTATCACATCACAATTCCTTCAGTGGTAAACATCACTCTTGTAACTATTTCATCGTTCTATCTAGAATTCTTAACAAACTTGCAAGTCTGTCCTAAAAATGACAAAATTCCCAAAACTACATAATAAAAAAGCCAAAAAAAAAATGAATAACTTCAACTATTTCCTTAATCTGACTACATCTCAAAGCAAATCCCCAAAAAACTGGAGTAACTCAAACTCAGACTATCATATGACTATTAACTTGACCTTGACCAAACTCATATTCTGACCCACTCTAACTCATGCTCAGGCTATATCTCATACTCTCAAAAATCAGTTTTATAATCTCTGCTACCGCCCCAACTATCCAGTGACTCTCACTTTCTCCCACACCATAAACAATCACATGAATTCCACTACTCATTTTAACCTTGCTCTATTTTCAGTACAGAATCTCATGGAGCACTAAGTTCCTCTAGTGAACTATATTACTGAAAACTGGAAACTGCTAAATCATTTATCACAAGTTTTTTTCTTCTAAATTCATGTGAGCTATAAACAGACACTCAGGGGGGAAGTACTGCAGGTATTCGCACTTTACTTGGTTATGATCCTTACCCTAATGGCTATTCTGCCATAATATAAAATAGTTATTTATATGTGTAATGTGCTCTGCTGCACAGTATCTGTCACTTGAAACTTCACAATAACAATTCATGATGTATCTTCCGGTCATAAAATAGATGCAATCTGCAACATAAGAAGTAAATATTTGTTTTCTTTCTTTTCTTTTTATGCATCTTGTGGTGAAATACCCATTTTTAAAAAATATTAATGTCACTTAAGAAAAGAAACTGCCATTGACACTGAACTGAATAAATGCTTAATGTATTATTTCTATTCTTCAGATTGTATTTGAAAGTGTTTCGGGTGGTTCATATGCCAGTAGCATTGCAATAGATGACATTTCATTTGTCTCTGGATCATGTCCTGCTCCAGCTACATGTGATTTTGAAAGTGGCTCTTGCCTGTTCTCGAATAGTGTAGGTGATGATGATTTTGACTGGATTGTTTACCAAGGAAGTACTCTAAGCTATGGAGGACCCACTACAGATCATACACTGCAGACTTCATTAGGTAAAGTGGAATATGTTGTTAAGGATCCTATTTGTCATTTTTTCATTCTAATATGAAAATTTCAGACAGTGAACTCAATTTTTACAGGCCACTACATGACGGCTAACACCCATGACAAGAGCAAAGGTGATGTAGCTCGTCTGTATTCTGAAGTACTGCCTTCAACAACAGCCTCCTGTTTCACATTTTTTGTTGCCATGCCCAGCACTAACACTGGAGCAGTTCTGAGAGTCAACACGGACACAGACTATAATGGGACTGGTCACTTTGACAATAAAATGATTTTCAGTGATTCACAGAAAGCTGCTTGGATCCAAGGTGAGGTAAGTTGTGTTCTGGTGCTGCAACATCACATGGTTATAGACTATAATTCTAGAAAATACTTAAAATAAATTAAAATGTAAATAATCAGGTGGAGTATCACAAAAATATAGATATTTGTATAGAAATATAATTTTTTCATGGGACATCTTCTCCACATTTTTTCTCATTCTCTCTCTCTCCTCTCTCTCTTTTTCTCTCAAGCACACACCCACCAGCACACACACACAATTTTTGTTGTTTTGTTTTTGTACCTTACTTCCTTGATTATTTGATTAAATGCCAGGTCTGAAATAGTTGCCTGCCTCATTTAAATGCAGAGAGAATATGGATTCATGTTTCAACTAAATACTGTGTCTGAAATAAACACTGGGTCAGTACATCATCTATGTCTTTTAGGTGTGTCATGATTTTTTTCTGAACTGTATATTTTACATACCGGTAAAATTATACGGATTGTTGTGAAAAGAAAAAAGTTGTGGAGCACTGATATATGGTATGAATAAATAATATAATAATACCAATGCTGCAGAACCATAATTGACATTTTGCGAATAAATGCCTGCCTTGAATAGATGCTCATTCATTCATTCATTTGCATGTCCCTTGCGGAACATTGCCTCCCAAACAGCACTCCTGTAGGCTTCTCGGTTGTGAGCAAGATGGCCTGCTGCTGACGCATCCATTTGCAGATCCTTAATGATGTCTTGCAGCCATCTTCGCCTTGGTCTTCCTCTCTTTCTTTTTCCCATTATGTACCCTTCCAAGACGGTCTTCTCTAGACTATAGTGATGTTTAATGTGTCCAAATTCAAGTTTTCTCTCCCTAATCCTCTTTACTAGCCAGCCTTCTTCAATATTAAGTTCTTGTAGTATGGATATATTTGTTCTTTTTTGTGTCCATGATATTTGAAGAACTCTTCTGCAGCATTTACATTCAAAGGCATTTAAGAGTTTCTCAGCTGTTTTGTTAAGTGCCCAGGTCTCACAGGCATATGTTGCGATGGGAAAGATGAGTGCCCTTAAAAATCTTATTTTTGTGGTTCTGTCTGCTCCTCTCCACAGATTCTTTAGTTATTTTACTTTCTGAAGAGCGATAGATGTCCTCCTTTTAATTTCCTTCATTTTATCTCCACTACTAGTTAGTAGTGATCCAAGATATTCAAAACTCTCCACTTCTTCCAGTTTTTCCTCATTGATACATATTTCAGCTGCCTTGTTTGAATTATTTCTATATATATATATAATCACAGTCACTGGAATAAGAATAGATGCTGGCTTCTGATAAATGCAGGATCATGATGACAATTTTGCCAAGTGCATTTATTCAAGGAAATATGACATCTATGAAGAAATAGTTTGCAGCATAATAAGAACATCAAACATTTTACGAATTTTAGTGATTTTTCATGTTTTTTTAAAAATGCTAATAATACCTGCATTTCTGGCATCTAGATTACAGTTGAGGCTACTGTTCCATACATGATTGTTTTTGAGGCCCAAGTAGGAACTCCTGGGTACAGTAACATAGCCATTGATGATGTGCTGCTTAAGCCTGGAATATGTCCACAAAGGCCAAACAATTTTACTTGTGGTGATGGTCAAATAATTTCAAATAACAAGGTATGTTATATGGTAAAAGGTAAAGATAGTCCCGTAGCAAATGCCGTAGGGGATGAAGCGTTAGAGACCTCATTATGCTGGGCCATCAGCATATGAGGTAGGCTGGCCAGTTCCTTTCCTCGCTGCCTTTCCTTCCCAGATTTTCTCTGGTACCCATTTTATGAGGCTGGGTCAACCTCGGGACCATATTGGTTGGAAAAAAAAAAATCCTGCTCAACTGGGGATTTGAACCCTTGAACATTTGGTTGCTAGATGAGTGCTCTAACCACTATGCTAGTTGGTCCCCAGTAGGTCATTTGATGTTATATGAATTTACATAAACATGCTATGAAGTAATGTACAAGTAATTTAAAACAGGGAAACCAGTTCTACTTGTAGTAGTGTATAGAAACTCCATTTTATTCAAGATTTTAGACAAACACATATGGTCCCCAACTTTAAATGTATTCAAGTTACAATGATCTGTACTTATGACCATTGGTTTTTTTAAGCTTCTTTTGTATCAAAATAAGTTGAAATGCCACATGGTATTTTATTATAACATTTTAATTACTTGATATTTAATATTTTCTTAAACACAGAAGAGATATGTTAAGACATTGCTGATAAATAGCTATAATGGTGAAAATGAACAGAAAACTAAGTCACTGGATGAGGTATCTGACTAACACCAGATCCAACTTATGACACGGTCACTGGAATGAAACCCCATTGTAAGTCATAGATCATCTGTATAATATAATTAACTATAACCAGTCAAAAATGATGAGAGAAGGAATGAAAATGTTTTAACTACACTTCATTTGGAGTGGAGATGAGAAGAAAGAAAAGCAACCAAGAAGGATAGAAGCTTAGCTGAGCACTTCAAATCACTTCTAAGTTAGTTACTTATCTTGCCCTTGCACATTATTATTCTGTGAAATCTGGGATTGAATTTGATTAGTAATTTTTTTGTGTGTCCTGACATAGACACATATGTAGAGCTAGTTCTGCTACATACCTTAGACAGTCTTTACACATCTTTATTCACTACATTATGTTATATCAGCAGGCAACTTTTAAAGAGTGCCCACAAAAGGTTTGGAAAAAATGGTATTATTGACTATATTTCAATTAAATGAAAGTATTTTTTTCTTGGCATTTCCCTACCTCTCTACCCATTCATCTTTTCTGTTGTTCATTCATTCATTCATTTGCATGTCCCTTGCGGAACTTTGCCTCCCAAACAGCACTCCTGTAGGCCTCTCGGTTGTGACCAAGATGGCCTACTGCTGCTGCGTCCATTTGCAGATCGTCAACGATGTCTTGCAGCCATCTTCATTTTGGTCTTCCTCTTTTTCTTTTTCCCATTTTCCCATTTTCTGTTGTATGATGTTTTAAAGTCCTTCATTTCTCATTATACATCCATAAATGATGACTATTGTTTTTTTATGGATTTAATTAGGTTTTTATTACACTCTAGAATTAGTAGCCAAATAATGAGATAATGCATGCCTGAATATGTGAGTTCTTCACCAACATAAGGACAAATAATTACATTTGGCACAACTACTGCATAGTTCTTACACCTGTCAAGTAATTACTTTCATGATGTGTTGAAATTTACAATAAGAAAATCTATGTAGAGCACATATGCATGCAATTGTCAAACATATTCAAAATTAATGAGGGTAAAATTTTGTTATCACACATTTTTGTTGCATGTATGTGATAGCATTAATTTCAGGGTAAGAATAAAATGAAAGATTACATTTTATTTCAACCATTTATGTCAGATGTACATAATTACCATACTGTCTTATGTCACAGGAAGCTGAACTTTTCTTTCAAACAACTCTATTACAGACATGTGATTACCATCAAGACTGCACCAACAATGCAGATGAAGCCCAGTGTGGAACATGCACCTTTGAAACAGGTCTCTGTGGGTTTGCTGATGTTAGTAAGGGATCAGTTGCATGGAGACAAGCTACAGATGTAGAAGCAGATGATGTAGGGACCAGAATTGGGGCAGACCATACACTTGGAAGCATCTATGGACATTTTATATATGTAACTCAGCATAGAGGTATCACCTACTCATCAACTGCAATTTTGAGCACTCCTGAAATGAAACCCACATTTGAAACTTGTCAGTTCCAATTTTATTATAAACAGTTTGCAAGTACACTTCAAGTGTATATCCAGGTAAAGTTCTCTTCATATACAGTAGAATCTCTCTTAACTGACAAAAATGATTCCAGATGCGAGACTTTGGCGGACATTTGAATATATATTTTGAGAACTTGCATAAAACATAAAATATGAAGATTTTAAAAAATTAAAAACACATACACATAATTTTTCACAAAATCAAATTTAAACATCACTGAAAAATTACTGAATGTGTTGCTAAATCCACAATGTTGGACATAGGGCATGCTTTAAAACCAGGAAAATCTTTGTCACTCGACTCATCGTCTTCAAATATGATCATTCATCTTCAAACATGATTATTGACCACAATTTACACCAACAGTGATGTAAAGTAAATTTAGATCTTTGAAAGCACCCCTATTTTGGTGTTGCCAGTTAACTGGCTGCCAGTTAAGAGAGATTCTACTGCATATATATACAAATGTATTGAAAAATGCAGTTATGTGTTAAGAGGATAATTTAAAGTTTGCATCCCATGTGGAGTATCAAATGTTACTTAAGTTATGTAATTGTGGTGTACCATAATTCTACATATTGAGCTTGCCAAGATGCTGTACTGCAAGTAAATAAGAGTGGTTAAAGAGAGTTGAATCAGTCATATCTGACCACTGTATAATGCACCAGTGAGGAAACTTTTATGTATGTTTTTTCTTGGTGTGCTTTTTCACGTCCTTGTCTTATCTGCCAGATACAGACGTTTCTCTCCTTCTTTCTGAGTCCATGACTCATTTAGGACAGCTGACAGTTTAGTCATTACTAAACTGGTTCATGTTCAGTGACCTCTTATCTTGTTTTGTACACAAAGTTGAACTGCAGTATGGATTCATTTGTTCTTTTACCACGTGCTGTTTATCCACAAATAGTATTTTTAATAATGTGTCTATTTTAATTTCAATAGACATGGCTGAATGAACATAGCCTAAAGTAAAAAGAGTGGTTAAAGGCTTGCTCATCACATTTAACTGTTTGTTTCCATGAATGCAGAGACCACATGCAAACAGCCCAGATGAAAGGTGGTTAAACTTTTGGTTTTCTTTGGTGCTTAGAATTTTTCCAAACATTTGATAAGCTGAGCCCTAGTGGTCACAGCTGGAGTCAGTCTCAGCATTTTAGGAGAAATCTTCTTCTTCTTCCTTTTTCTTCTTCTTCTTCTTCCTTCTTCTTCTTCTTCTTCTTCTTCTTCCTTCAACTGCTGGGTCATGCTAAATCAGAAGCCTGGTTGTCAGGTTGAAGTCCACAGTTCTCTCCAGATCCTTGCAACAGCCCCACAGCTTCTGCCTCAGGTCCATCTTCTGTGGCTAGGTCTGGCTTTGTAGGTCATCTGGATATTACTATTGTTTATTATTATAAACTGATTGTTTATATGAACTGCTGATGCCACTTATACTGTACATAGATTTATCACTTTTGGCTTCTTTATTTTTACACTCTCTTTTGAAGTTCTATTGCACAGTTGCTAACAGAATTTGTTCCAGCAGGATGCATACAACTGATCTTTTTACTATGATGTTGCCACAAGTGAAAGACATATTTTTTTTCCCAAAAGTACTGCTACTATTTCATTTGCCATTACTGGCATCAATTTTTAACACTCATTGCTGAAATAAAAATATCTCTGCTTTGTGCATAGCATGGTTCTATATTGATGTATATGAGAAATATTACACTTCAAACTTTGAACTTATTGTGTGTGTGTGTGTTTAATTTATATATTGAAATCTCCCTTGACACTAAGCAAAAACTGGAGAGAAAGATTAATGCAGCAGAAATATGACTCTACAGAAAAGCAGGTCATATAACACGAAGAATGAAAAGAACAAATCCACAAGTTTTAGAACAGCTCCAACTGCAATGTGAACTTCCAAAGAAATAAAGTTGAAGAAAACAAAATATTTTGACCATTTCAAATGACATAACAGCATACTGAAGAATGTACTAGAAGGAAAGGTGAAAAAAAAGAGCAAGAGGTAGACAGAGATGTAGATGGGAAGATAACATATGAGAATGGACATGACAAACACCATCAAAGCAAGGGAGCGTGGGTGAAACTCCTCCTGGCCAATGAAGAAAATCCGATTAGGGTTGCCAAGTAGCGCTGCTGTGAAAAGGTGATGGAAAGGATAAAGTGAAGATTAATCGGTATGTCCAGTAGTCTCGCGACGAGAGCTACTCATACCATGGCACCTCTGCTCTAGTGGCCAACTACGTCGATATACACCCATACTGGTGAAATATGCCTAAACCGGCTTAACCTAGGGGTGAAACTTGATGACTACTTACATCATGGTACCTCTGCTCTGGATGTCGAACATGTCCTAAACGCGCCCATACTGGGATAATACCCCTAAATCGCCTTAACCCAGAGGTGAAACTTACTAGTGGTGAGGATTCATCCTCCTGGACAAAAGCTCCGTCCTGGTCACAACTAGGAAGGCTAGCGGCCACGACCACAAAAAGCTGAAGTCGGAGACACTGTACCAGTGCAGTTTAGATAGGCAACCACCTCTCACCCAGCGGGGATATACTGATATCCAAAACACGTCAAGGTTTTCCGGTAAGAAAGTCCAACTCTGGGCTAGATGGGCTGCCACCTCTCACCCGGCGGGTATATGCTGATAACCAAAACACATTGAGGTTTTCCGTGAGAAAGTCCAACTCTAGATTAAACTGGTGCAACGAAAACCACAGTGTCATGCAATCCCACTTCTGTGACCCACTGAGCAAACAACAGCCTGTCTCATGGGTGATCAGAAAAAGAAGATGGACATATGTCGGTCATGTGATGAGAAGAAACAGTCAAAGAATCCCAAAACAAGCTATCAAGTGGAGCACAACAGGATGAAGAAAAAGAGGTCGACAACGTGAAACTCTAAAGAGGATATTTTTAAGAGGAGCCAGTTTAGTGGGCATAACATCCCTTGATGAGACTGAAAAACTCGCCGAAGACAGGAAAACTTGGCGAACTACCATGCGGGCCTTATGTGATGTTTAGCGGCACGGGAAGGATGTAAGTAAGATATTACACCCATCATAGTTTAGAAAAATCTGCTTATTTCCATTCGAGCATAAAAATGCGAAAGTCATACTATGTGGTTAACTCTTTTTTTTTTACAGCATTTTTTGAAAATGTGATCTCTGACTTCTAAATACTACAATGTCAGTTTGTGGTGCCATAAATTTGATAAATTGGACTATTGCAGTATGGTAGTGTGTATGTTGTATTACAGGATGAAGCTGATAATATGATTTTCTGATTTTTATATATATATATATCCTGGTTCTCAATTTTATTGCTTCAGATTGGTTCCAGAGAAGTGCTGATCTGGGAAACAAGAAATCAGGTTACTGGTAGTGCATGGGCAAGAGGCGTGGTCAACATTGGTCATTACCAAAGTCCATTTAAAGTGCTAATCCGTGCTGTAAGGTCATATGCTACATCAACAACTGTGGCCATTGATGACACACGCTTTTTGAACTGTGGGCTGCCACAGCCATCTACAACTTGTCAGAGCAACCAAATGCAGTGTGCAAACCGGGTGTGCATTGATAAAATATTCAAGTGTGACTTGACAGATGACTGTGGAGATGGTTCTGATGAGACAAATTGTCAGTCTGCAACCCAGTGCAACTTTGAGACAGGTTTATGTTTGTGGACACAGGACAAAACTGATGATCTTGACTGGACATTGTATTCAGGAAAGACACCCTCTATAAATACAGGCCCTACTGTTGACCATAGCACAGGCCTAAACACAGGACATTATGTGTACCTGGAAACTTCATCACCAGCAGTAGCTGGCCAGAAAGCTCGACTGCTGAGTCCTGTCATAAGCCCTGCACAAGTCAGTGATGACTGCCATTTGTCATTCTTCTACCATATGTTTGGTGAGAGCATGGGTCCATTGAACATTTACATAGCAACAGAGAGAGGAGGATACCCTACTTTACTGTTTACCAGACAAATCTATGATCAGGATTTCTGGGCCAGAGAAGTCCTACCTCTCAACAGTACCAAAAACTTTCAGGTTATTTTTGAGGGCGTAGTGGGACAGTCATACTATGGTGATATGGCCATTGATGATGTTTCCATCTCTGCTGGTTGTAAGCTTGCGGCAACAGGAACCACACTGCCTGCTCCAAGTTATGCTGTTACTACACAGAGAGCCACCACAACCAAATGTCTCAGTTCACAGTTCCAGTGCTTGAGTGGTGAATGTATCAACTCTAGCAAAGTATGTGACTTTGTCTCAGACTGCAAAGATGGGTCAGAAGAGGTCATCTGTGGGACATGCACATTTGAATATGGAATGTGTGGATGGTCATATGCTAGCTCAGGAAAGTTCAGATGGTCCCTGAGTTCACCAGCTGTGATGGGTATAGCTGGGCCAGCAATAGACAGTAACCCAGGTAATTCGATAGGGCATTATGTTTACATTGAACCTGATTTTGGACTTACTTCAGGACTGTCCATATTACGCTCACGCCCACTTGGTGCCATGTCAGCAGCCTGTGTGATGACCTTCTCTTATCACATCACAGCAGGAGTTATTTCTGTCTATATCCCTTATGGAGGAGTCAAGACCAGAATATGGTCATCATTAACTATGTATGATACCTGGATGAAAGCCTATGTTTATATTGGAAGCATTATGGGGATTAATCTGTTACCTGCAGGAACTCAGATAGAAATCACTTATAATGCATCAGTATCTTCCACAAACAGAGATATAGCTTCTGTTGATGACATTTTCTTTAGTACCTGTAACCCCAAACAAGCCTCTCCACCTCTGACATGTACTTTTGAAAGAAATAACACATGTAACTGGGCTCAGTCAAGCTCTGATGTTTTTGACTGGACTTTACAGAGTGGTAGAACTCCAACTGCAGACACAGGACCATCCGGTGCACATGGAGGTCTTGAGTACATCTATGCTGAAAGTTCTTTTCCAAGACAGCCCAATGATACAGCAGACTTGATGAGTCCTCTGCTAGGTCCAACAGCCAAATCTGGTTATTGTCTTTCATTCTGGTATCACATGCATGGATCAGAGATGGGCAGCCTGCAGCTGATTGCTAAATATCCCACAAATTACAGCATTTTGTGGTCACAACATAACAGTCAGAAAAATGTCTGGATTCAGCAGAATGTATTGATTAACATGAGCCAGGAATATACACTGATTTTCCGAGCTACTGTTGGCAGCGGGTACTTAAGTGATATTGGTCTAGATGACATTAGCACGGTGCTTGGTGCATGTCCTACTCTCCCTTACTGCACCTTTGACAATGGCTTCTGTAACTTCACCCAAGAAACAAATGATGTATTTGACTGGACCCTGGGCAGTGGCAGTACATCATCTTTAGGTACTGGACCAAGCTCTGACCATACATTAGGCTCATCAGATGGAAAGTACGCATACATTGAGGCATCAAACAGAAATGTCAATGACAACGCTGTTATCACCAGCGGTACATACTCTGGACGTTACAGTAGACGAGGATGTTTGATATTTTGGTATTATATGTATGGAAGTGGAATGGGAACACTAAATGTCTATAGAAAAGATCAAGGAAACACATCTGGAGTCAAACTGTGGAGTTTGCAAGGACCACAGGAAGATGTATGGAAAAGAGCAGTTGTCAGTATTAATGCTCAGAACAGATCATACCAAATCCAGTTTGAAGGAATTGTAGGAACTTCCTATCGAAGTGACATTGCTATTGATGATGTTGAAGTCAACACTGGTGTGTGTCCACCTTTAGTATCTTGCAACTTTGAAGATGGCCTGTGTGGTTTTATCAACATCCAACAGGGTGACAAGTTTGACTGGATATTGGACAGCGCAGGTACAGAATCCTATGGTACAGGACCACAAGTTGATCACACAAAAGGAACTACAGATGGAGAGTATTTGTACATTGAGACATCTGGCATACACAGTATTGGAGATAATGCACTATTGCAAAGCGAGCCTATACCTCCCACAAAAGGAAGCTGTGTGCAGTTTTGGTATCATATGTATGGTGATGCCATTGGAACTCTCAATGTTTACACTAAATCTGCTACCTCTAGTTCTCGACAAACTGTCTGGTCTCTTTCTGGAAATCAAGGAAATTTGTGGTTGCAAGGACAAGTCACTGTTAGTTCAAATAGAACATTTGAGATAGGATTTGAGGGAACCTATGGTGGAGACTACACTGGAGATATAGCCATTGACGATATTGTATATACTAACATCTCCTGCAACAACATATCTGTTGTCACAGTGACTCCAACCAGCACATCACCCATTACCCACCCAAGGTCCAGTCTTGACTGTGATTTTGAAATACAGTTCTGTCTTTGGATACAAGATAAAACTGATAACTTAGACTGGACACGACTTGCAGGTCCCACTAGTTCACTATTTACAGGTCCTCCCTCAGATCACACTTTTGGTAATGCTAATGGACACTACATATATACAGAGGTATCTAACGTTGCTAGTAACTTTAGTGCCAGGCTGACAAGTCCCCCTGTTACAGTTCCCAAATCTATAGGAGTATGTTTCAAGTTCTGGTATTACATGTTTGGATCTGATGTAAATCGTCTCAATGTCTATGTGACAGCCTCCAGCAACTATAGAAGGGTTTTAGTGTGGACCAGAGTTGGAACACAAGGACCAGAATGGAAGTATGCACAGATTCATATTCAAGATGTGAGTGGGTATGCAAACATCACTGTAGAAGCTGTGAGTGGTTCAGGGCCTGCTGGGGACATAGCAGTAGATGATTTTTCTGAGAACCTTGGCAACTGTCCATATCAGCCTGTGTGTGATTTTGAAGATGGTAATATTTGCTCATACACTCAGCTACAGACTGATGATTTTGACTGGTTAATCAACACGGCTTCAACAAATACAAGTTATACAGGACCTGTGGCAGATCATACTTTCAATACCCCTGAAGGACATTATGCATACATTGAATCATCATCTCCTCAGAAAATTGGAGACAAAGCCAGGCTGCAGACATATGTCTTCAATCCCACAGTTAGCTCCTGCTTAACTTTCTGGTACTCCATGAACGGAGAGACCATGGGTACACTCAATGTTCTGCAGCAAGCTGAAGGATCATCTGACAGTTCTGCAACTCAGATCTGGTCTTTATCTGGTCAACAAGGACCTGACTGGCAGCTGGCCCAAGTTACAGTAACAAGCAGTGTGCGTTACTACATTATTTTTGAAGGAGTTGTGGGGAGTGGAATCTATAGCGACATGGCCATAGATGATATAGTGATTCTAAATGGATTATGTCCTGGTCTTGGCACATGTGACTTTGAAGGAGAGTTTTGCTCTTGGACAAATGCAGAGACAGGTGACAATTTTGACTGGATTAGAGGCAGAGGTGCCAGACACTATAGCAACAATGGTGCAGAAGTTGATCATACATTGAACACTGACTATGGTGGATATCTGCTTATGGACAGTTCAGCACCCAGACAAACAAGTGAGCATGCAAAGTTTATTTCACCAGTGCTCAGAGCTAATGGTACTTACTGTCTGAACTTCTGGTACTACATGAACAGTGACAACACTCGTTCAGGAACTCTGAGTGTAAATTTGGTACCTCATCTAAGTAGAACATTCACAAATGTGTGGTCAACGATGAGTGGGAGTAATGTCTGGAAAATAAATAGGCAGACAATAGGACCACTTGCATCAGAATCCAATATAGTGATTGATGGTATAGTTGGATATCCTGGTTACAGTGATATAGCTCTAGATGACATATCCATTCAAGAAGAATCTTGTGAGTCTAATCCTTTGCCTGATCAGACAAAGAATGCCTATTACTGCAGTGCAGATCAAAAGTATCTGACCCTTGCTCAGAAGTGTAATTTCCATAATGACTGCAGTGATGGAGCAGATGAAAAGGCATGTGGCTACAACTGTGACTTTGATTCTCAAACTTTCAGCAACAATACCTGTATGTGGATAAATGTAACTGGATACACATACACATGGAATTTACGCAGAGGTGCTACTATTAATGCACACACAGGACCATCTGTTGATCATACCACAGGCACACTTTCTGGCTACTACTTATCTGTGGATGCAAGCAGAGGCTTTTATTACACTTATCAGACAGCAACCCTCCAGAGTCCTCTTCTAAGCAGATCCTCACCATCATGTGAGCTAGTTTTCTACCTTCACATGACAGGTACTAACATTGGCACTTTATCTGTAACAAAGACAATGGGCATCCAGACCTTCACACTATGGTCTACAAGTACTGATCATGGTAACAGATGGCAGCAGCAGGTTGTGCCTCTTGGGAGATCTGAGGCGCCATTTGTTGTAAGCTTTGATGCCCAAAGAAGTTACAGTGTTATTGGTGATATAGCCATTGATGACATCACTTTTAGAAACTGTGACTTCCCACAGCCTCAGACTAGTTGTACTGGCAAGAATACCTTAAAATGTACCAACACAGCTTGTGTGGATCCAGTTTTACTATGTAACTTTGCTGATGATTGTGGTGACAACTCTGATGAAGACCCTCATTCATGCTCAGCATACCACAGCTGCACATTTGAAACAGACTTGTGTGACTGGACACAAGAAGATTATTTGGATGAATTTGACTGGACACTTGGTGACCATGATACTACCACTCAGAATACAGGTCCAAGTGTGGATCACACCACTTCCTTACCATCTGGTCACTACCTCTATATTGAGACATCAGCTCCAAGAATGCCAGGTGACAGAGCATGGTTACTGAGCCCAATTTTCCAACCCACAAATCTGTGTGTGATGAATATGTTTGTCAACATGTTTGGGGCAAACATTGATACTCTTACAGTGTACATGAGAACTGTCATGAATGGACCACTCTCAAAACGTTTCTCTGTAAGTGGAGAGAAAGGCAACTTCTGGCAACAAGAAACTATATTATTCAATAATACTCTTCCTTTCCAAGTGGTTATTGAGGCTGTGAGAGGATATGGTGCTGCTGGAGATATAGCTATTGATGACATTATATTTTCTCCAGGCTGTGTGCTTACCAATGCCTCACTTGTAACTGGAGTTCCATCAATTGTGACAACATCTCCCAACCCTTGTGGAGATTCAAGTAAATGGCAGTGCTCAGATAAGAGCAAATGCATTCCAGCAAATGAAGTCTGTGATTTTATATACCAATGTGCAGACAAGTCAGATGAGGGTGTATGTGGGACTTGCAATTTTGAGACATCAGCCTGTGGCTGGAATGACCAGAGCCCCAGTATGTACATCTGGGATAGAAAGAATACTGCATCAAATGACGCACCGTACAAACCTACAAGTGACCATACCCAAATTTCAAGTATTGGCTGGTACATGGTCGTGCTTTCCACAGATACTGGCTATGCTAGTTCTGCCTTCCTAGAGGGCCCTGTTCTTGGAACCACAGAAGAAGGCTGTGAAATCAACTTTTATTATCAACTAAATAATTCAGGATCCCTTTACCTCTACTTGTTCCCCAAAGGTGTTACTAAATACACATCTGCTGCCAGTTCAAGAATATGGAATGCATACTCCAGGCCATCATGGACATTGGCTGTTGCTGGGATAGGATCCAGGGCTGCAGGCTTTAGACTTGTTTTTGAATATCGGTCCAGGTCACCTTTGCAAGGTAATGGAGTAGCTCTTGATGACATTTCTTTCAGTCAGTCCTGTATGCGTGGAACAGGAAACGTGACATGCCCTGCTGGTAACTTCACATGTGCTTCTACAGGTGAATGCAAACCTGGTGATGTTTTGTGTGATTTGGCAAAAGACTGTTTGAATGGTGAAGATGAAAGCAGTAGTCAGTGTCAAGATTATCAACAGTGTGATTTTGAAAGTGGAACATGTAGATGGGTACAGGATAATACTGATAACTTTGATTGGACATTGAACAGTGGCACTACATCTAGTCTTGACACAGGTCCAGATACAGATCATACTTATGGTAATGAAACAGGCCATTACATGTACATTGAAACTTCAAGCCCTCAGCTGCCCAATGAAACAGCAAGACTTAAGAGTCCTGTATTTTACCCCAATCCTCAAGGAACATGCATTCTTCGTTTCTTCTACCACATGAGGGGAGAAGATATAAATGCACTGAATGTATACACAGAAACAAAGGAGGGTGGATCTTTGACTCCTAAATGGTCTATGAAAAATGCACAAGGAGATGAGTGGAAAAAAGCCACAGTCGTTCTTGATGAAACACAAAGTTTCCGTGTTGTTATCGAAGGTGTTAGAGGAACAGGCTACAAAGGAGACATAGGCATTGATGACATTTCATTTACTCCAGATTGCCATATACTGAATTATGCAACATTACAACCCCTCCGACCAACAGTCAATCCAGGAATCTGTAAGGCAGGGCAAGAATTTCAGTGTGATGGTAATACATGTAAGTCACTAATGGTAATGTGTGACTTCCAGAAGGACTGCAATGATGGAGGTGATGAAGCCAGTGTCATACATTAGACACATGCAACTTTAATACTGATTTGTGTACATGGTATGAAGCAAAGCCTGATATGTTGGATTGGGAACAAGTACTGTCTAACTCGATACCAAGTAATGAAGGTCCTAGTTTTGATGGTGATGGTATAAGAGGTGGTGGATATGTTTTTATGGATGACAGGAACAATGGAAATACTGCTGGTCAGCTAGCAGTTTTACAAAGTAAGCAGTACAGTAGCTCTAGTGCTGGATGTGTCTTTGAATTTTCCTACTATATAGCAGGTCCAGGAGCAGGTACGCTCACACTAGCAATGAATACATTGATTACTTCTGGACAAGTTCTTTGGCAGACATCCCAGTCATCCTCACAGTGGAAACGTGCCATTGCTGGGATTGGACGACGCACAGCACCTTTCACGCTTACCTTCTCAAGAGCAGCTGCTGCAACATACTCAGGACAGATTGCCTTAGACAACTTTTATTTCTCTCATTGTACTGAACCTGTATCGCAAAATCTTTGCTCACCATACCAGTTCCGCTGTGATTCAGGGGCATGCATAGACAGCAGCCTAGTCTGTAATAAAGATGATGACTGTGGAGATGGTTCAGATGAGAAAGCTCCTTCCTGCTCAACTTTTGTGAGTTTTGACTTTGAAACATCATTTGGTGACTTCTCACAAAGCACAGAGGATCAGTTGGATTGGCAAAGATGGGATAAGAGCCAAGGAATACCTCCAGGGCTTCAAGGAATTGATCACAGTACAGGTCTTTCTAGTGGTCATTACTTATTTGTGACTGGTGGAGCAAACAGTGGAGTCACTGACTCAGCCTGGCTTCTTACCAAGGTTTTTGATGCCACAAACTCTTGTGCGGTAAGTCAGTGTCTGTGGAAGAAAGCTTTATGAAAATGTTACTTTGAATGATGATACAGTTAAAACTAACTTATCCCCGTGTATTTCTCATTGGTACAAATGTTTGTATAGAATTAAATATTATCATTTTTCCTATTTACTTAGCTCCATTTTATTAAAAGTGAGAGAAATATTCTTTTAAAAAGTGAAGAAACCTCATCTAACTACCCAGCATAATTTATATCTTGATGGTTTTTCAGTCCATCTTTCATGGATATTTTCAAGTGCCTTATTTACCAGTCTTTGCTTTTTCATATTTTTGACTTGTTATTTCAAACCTGCTAATTGTGCAAGATCCCACGGAAGATTCATTCTTTTTTTTTTTTGTGATTGGTTTATTTCATGTTCATGTTTTCTTATCTGAAAATAATTTTCCTTTATCAGTGTAACAGGTTTCATAAAAATAACTATGTGGAACAATATGTTTTCTCAGATTCGGTTCTTTGTAGTGGTACCATCCGCAAACCAGAAACTTGAGGTAGGTTATCGAAGTCACAGCAATGGACAACCAGAGAAAATTTTGTCAATGAATGACCCCGTGCCTGGCTCATACTGGCAGCTGATGGTAGCCAGTGTTGCCAGTGATCAACCCTTCCAGCTGATGTTCCAGGCACAGCCAGGTGCTAATGGATCTGTAGCAATTGATGACATTATCCTTAGCTCAGGTTGCAAGTAAGTGATGCTTTCATTGGAACAAAGCATTTTAATAAACAAAACTTGTGGGACATTTATGTGATATCATGAAGTGTAACACCAAGCAGAAAATAATTTTCTTTTTTTGGCTTCAACTTAGCACAGCATTTAGTTAAGAAGATCAACAGCTATATCTAATCTAAGCAAAAGTATTTAGGAATGTATACTATCTCCCTTGCTTTTTGGAATTGCCATAGACTTCATAATGAAAAAATGTTGCACAGGTAAAATGGGCATTGATTGGGTACATGAGACCCAACTAGATCTTGATTTTGCAGATGACATAATACTTATCAGTGACAATGTGAATTTAATGCAAGAAAAAACAGATACCCTGTCTTCACTGGACAGAAAAGTAGGCCTTGAAATTAACAAGAAAAAAAAATAATGAAACTTCCCATTAATCAATAAGGAAAAATATACATAGAAGGAACAGCTGTTGAAGAAGTACACCAATTTTCATAACTTGTAAGCTACATAGACCAGGATGGTGACACCAGAATGGAAGTTAGAATTGCAAAAGCAGCATTGACCTTCAAGAATATTGAGAACATATGGCACTCTAAAGTTATAAGCACAAAAACCAAACTAAGATTATTCATTTCAAATGTAATATCTGCCCTCATTTATGCATGCAAAAGCTGGAAAACAAATAGACAACAAATTAGATTCTTGAAAACAAATACCTAAGGAAAATACTTGGTATAAAGTGGAGCAAATTCAAGAATAATGCAGAGTGAACAACCAGTCTCATGGGTGATCAGAAAAAGGAGATGAATATATATCAGTCATGTGATGAGAAGAAACAGAGATTCCCAAAACAAGCTATCAAGTGGAACACAACAGGCCAAAGAAAAAAGGTCAACCATGTGAAACTCTAAAGAGGACATTGTTAAGAGACCAGTTAGTAGGCATAACATCCTTTGATGAGGCGGAAAAGCTTGCCGAAAACAGGAAAAATTGGCAACTACCGTTGAGCTCTATGTGACGTTTAATGGCATGGAAAGGATGTAAGATAGATGTTCTTAGGGAGAAAAACAATGCTTACAAGAATTTGTTGTGGAATCACAAGAAATTGTTCAACAGAACTTTTGAATGACAAACATGGCATTAGAAATTTTTTGTTTGTTTGTTTGGCAGGAATCAATTTCAGGGAAAAAGTTTAATAATGTTAATATGTATTTCAGTGCTAACTTGTCATTATAGCCACAGCAGCGATATACAGTTTTTATTATCGTTATTTGTAAGCACAAATACATTTTAATCATCTTTGTATAATACTTCTCAGTGATATTAGACTGACGTTCACATTTTCTGTTTTTAACAAGGTATACCAACAAAACTCTTCCTGTGGTGCCTGTAACATGCTCTACAGTCCAGTTCACATGTTTGTCAGATGGTAGATGTATTGAGAAAAGTCACCAGTGTGATGGCACATCAGACTGTACAGATTCTAGTGATGAGAAGTCATGTAGTAAGTTCCTCCTTTATAAACTGATAAAAGTGTTGGATGCAGCATAAGCATACCAGCAAATCTATTATTATTAAATATGCTAGACTGTTTCTAACGAGATTGTAGGTATGATGCTACCTGGTGTTCTGTTAACATGGATAAATACCCAGTCATGATTTTCACATTGGTGATTCTGGAGTAAACAAATTTGTTTTAACAGATTTTTGAGAGATTTAAAAACAAAAAAAAAGGACAGTGATATTATTATGATACATGTTACATTTTATAGGTTGTGATAACTACTGCCAGAATGGTGGACGGTGCACTACAGATACAAATGGGCTCAGACAGTGCCAGTAAGTCTGTCATATGAACAGTAACATTTATGTCAGTGATAATAATTTTGAGAAAACACTTGTTTTGTGAAGTGACTTTAGATTATAACTTCATGTTTTATTTTCTAGGAGTCCCTGTAAATAGAAAGAACTACAAAAGATGAAATTTCTTTGCATGAGATGCACTAGATTTTAACTATACTATGGACGGCAGTAAATGAAGAAATTTTGAAAGAGATCGATTCCAGAAGACAAACATTTGCAACAGTCAGGAAGAGACAGTCTAAATTTATAGGACATATCATAAGAAAAGGCAAATTAAAACACACTATGACAACAGGAAAGTCAGAGGAGAAAAGAGGCTGAAGTAGACTAAGAGAGAAAATCCTGGATGGATTGATAAGAGAACAACTCGTAGAGACAACACAATACAGAGGGTTGTGGAGAGTTATGACTGCCATTGCCAATAGGCACACCACTTGATAGATAGGAACAATTTTTTTTGTAAATAGGAAACAACGAGGCTTTCATACAGTAAAGAATGAGAACACAGTTTTGTAGGATTTTTTAATGGAATTTTTTTCAAGGTCTAATCCTACAAAACTGTGTTCTCTCACTTGATAGATAGATGTTTTTGTTAATTTTGATGTGATAATTTCTAAAAATTGAATACACTTTTTATATATATTCATTAATGATCATCTTCAGAAAATTACTGAAGAAGTATTGTACATGGACTTACTGATAATCAGATGTTGGAGTAATTTGATTATGTAAATGGTACACAGGTTTAAAACACATATCAAAGTGAATGATGACAACTAACCATACTTTCCACAGCAGATGTACACCAAGTTCCCCACTTGAAGGTAGAAATGTTAATATTATAAGGTGTATTCACATGTAAATGATGATTCTCAGGTGTTTCATTTATTCTTAATTGTATTTAATTTATAAATCATCATCATTTTCAGGTGTGTCAATGGTTATCATGGACAAACCTGCATTTATGCAAATGATCAGACAGAACCAACAACTGTAACAACCATCACATCTCATGGCACTTCTACAAGTGGTATCCCACAAAAAGGCACTTCTACAAGTGGTATCCCACAAAAAGGCACTTCTACAAGTGGTATCCCACAAAAAGGCACTTCTGCAAGTGGTATCCCACAAAAAGGCACTTCTACAAGTGGTATCCCACAAAAAGTAACCCCACAAGCAGCATCTGGAGGAAGCAGTGGTAATACATGTTGTCCCCAGCTGTTTATTTAGAGTCCTTACTAAAAGAAGAATTTCCAAAAAATAAAATAAACAGAGGACAATAAAACTGCAGTCACTCACAGGAAAATATTTCTGTTGAGAAAATTACAACAAAACAATGCAAGCACTATAGAGTGCAGTAAATTAAAGCAAAAGTGTGCAGTGCAACAGTGATTATATATATATATATATATATCCTTCCAGTGCCGTTAAATGTTACATAGGGCTCACAAGGAAGTTCACCAATTTTTCCTGTCTTTGGCAAGCCTTTCAACCTCATCAAGGGATTTTATGCCTATTAGTTTGGCCTCTCTTAACAATGTCCTCTTCAGAGTTTCACATGGTCTGCCTCTTTTTCTTTGGCCTGTTGTGTTCCACTTGATAGCTTGTTTTGGGATTCTCTGACTGTTTCTTCTCATCACGTGACCAACATATGTCCATCTCTTTTTCCTGATCACCCATGAGCTGGTTGTTGTTCAGTCATCTGTCTTACCTCTGCACTGTTCTTGAATTTGTTCCACTTGATGCCAAGTATTTTCCTTAAGCATTTGTTTTCAAAAGAGTCTAATTTCTTGTCTATTTCTTTAGTTGTTTTCCACCCTTCACATGCATAAATGAGAGTGGATATTACATTTGAACTGATTAGTCTTAACTTGGTTTTTGTGCTTATAACTTTTGAATGCCATATGTTCTCAAGATTCTTGATCATCAATGCTACTTTTGCAATTCTAACTCTAACTTCCTTTCTAGTGTCACCATCCTGGTCTATGTATACCAAGGTATACAAATTGATTGACTTCTTCAATATCTGTACCTTCTATCTATATTTTTCCATTTTGATTAAGGGTAATTTTCATTATTTTTGTTTTGTCCTTGTTAATTTCAAGTCCCATTTTGGTAGCCAGTGCAGACAGGCTATCTATTTTTTCTTGCATGGAATTCACATTGTTACTGATAAGAGTTATGTCATCAGCAAAATCAAGATCTTCCAGTTGGGCCCCATGTACCCACTCAATACCTGTGTTACATGTGAAGCATTTTTTCATTATGAAGTCTACTGTAATTCCAAAAAGCAAAGCAGACAGTATACATCCTTGTTTCACGCCTGTTTCAATCTAGAACCATTTACTCATCCCTTCTTCTGTTTTGACTGCACAAACATATCCATTGTAGAAGTCCTTAATGATGTTGACAGTTTTAGATGGTATTCCATACAGACTTAAATTTTTTCCACAATGAATCTCTGTATATACTATCAAATGCCTTTTTTTTAAAGTCTATGAAGTTCAGTATTAATGGTTTCTGCTTTTCACTATGTTCTTCAAGTATTATTCTTAGAGTAAAGATCTGGTCAAGACAGCTTCTCCCTTTTCAAAATCCTGCTTGTTCTGTCATTGCAGTATCCACTATATCTTTAAGTCTATTCAAAATGATCTTGCAAAATACTTTTGACACAACTGATATTAAGGTTACTCCTCTCCAATTGTTACAGTCACTAAGGTTGCCTTTTTTTTTTGGTATTTTAACAATGATTCCTTTTTTCCATTTAGAAGGGGTGAACGAAAACCACGATGTCACACAATCCCGCTTCTGAGACCCACCAAGAATACAGGCTAAAGCACTGTGATACTCTGAACCCCTTGTGGTCCTCTCGTGGATCTCGTGTGGTCCTTTCCGGACACACAGGAGACCACGGGACCTAACGAGGACCACAGGCGTAAATTCAGTAGGATCACAGTGCGGTTTTGGTGGTAGAAGTGAACGAAGAAGAAGAAGAAGGGACCTTTTCTTCTTTCCAAATCTTATTAAACATTCTCTGTAGTTGTCTCATGTTGTCATTATTGATAGCTTTTAACATTTCGGGTGTTATTTCATCTTCACCTGCAGCTTTGTTGTTAGCCATTAAATTCACTGCTGTTTCAATTTCATGCAACGTAATTTCATCTAGGTTGACATTTAATGATGGGGCTGGTAAGTCGGTTTCAAGGTTTAACAATTCTTTTAGGTATGGTCGATTAAGTATTTCTTGGAAGTGTTCAGCCCATCTTTGCTTTTGGTCTTTATTTGATGTTAATAGGGTTCCAGTTTTGCTAAGGATTGGTCTTTCTTTAGATGTAATAGTACCTGTTAGCCTCTTTTGTATGTTATATAAAGTTTTGCTGTCCCCTGTTTTTGCTGCTTTCTCTGCCTCTTTTGCCATATTGTCTATGTATTCTCTTTTATCCCTTCTAGCTAAACTTTTTACTTTCCTGTCTATTTCTTTGTATGTTGCTTTCACCAGATCTTTTCCAAGATCTGTTTTTACATTCAACATGTCTAATTTGGCTGCTCGTCTTTCATATATGTACTTCCATGTTTTCTGATATCTATGCTTTTCTATTTGGTTTTTTCAGTCCAGCGCTTGCTTTTGCTGCTGTGATTATGGCTGTGCTGTAAGAATTCCATAATTCATCTATATCTATCTCCTCTACTTCACTGGGTGTTGTGGAATGATTGGCAAGTTCCTGATTGAAATTAATGTTAGTATTCTCTTCTTGTAAGCTGTGGCTGTTTATCTTTCTGTGTATTGATTTTTTTGTGTTGGCTTTTCAATTTTAGTTTTATTTTCCCTAAACACAGGTTGTGATCACTTTTAACATCTGCACCCCTATAAGCCCTTACATCTATCAGAGATGTTCTGTATTATTTCTAATACAAAAATGATCTATCTAGTTTCTAATTCTATCATCTGGAGATATCCACACTGTTTTATGTATCTCTCTGTGTGGAAATATTGTGCCTCCAATGACCATGCCCTCTGTTAGATATATTTCAATTAATCTTTCTCCATTCTGATTAACCATGTCATTTCCTTCTTTTCCCATTACTTTTTCAACGTGAGTGTTATTTTCCCTACATTAGCATTGAAGGTCCCCCATAGCAATTAGGATGTCATGTTTAGGGACTTTGTTGATGATTTGTTGTAATTGGTGATAGAAATCATCTTTCACCTCATCATCTGCATCGTTCGTGGGTGCATAACACTATTATTGTCATTCTTCCGTGCCTTATTTTGTATCGTGCTCTTATTATATAACTGTTCACTGGTTCCCATTCTACAAGGCTCTTTGCTGCTACATTTGACATAATAATACCTACCCCCTCCTGGTGTTTCCCATCCTCTCTGCCTGAATGTATTATTAACTTACCGTTTTCTGCTGATATTTTACCTGCTTCTGGGCATCACATTTCACTGATGCCCAGTAAGTCTATATCTCTCCATTTCTTTGATGACCTGAGTAGTTTTTGCTGGTGCTGCCATCATTCTTACAATCCAGATATATTACTTTATATATGGACATTCAGAAACTAGGCAACTTGCAGTAAAAAATTTTTTTGAATATTCAAAAGGCTCAAATTTTCATTTAGACAGTTCATTACAGTATTTTTCAGCAGTGATGTGCAAGAATATTTTGAATGATTAATTTTCTCCTCGTCAAGATTCTGATTGCATTTCTTGAATCATAGTGAATTTGCATTGTGCCACATTTCATTCTTCCTCTCAGTTCTGGCAGACACCATAGCTATGTATAATTCTTGTTTTTTAATCCTTAGATTCATGGAAGACTCCAGTGGGTGTAGTGTTTGGACTTCTTGGAGCTGCAGGTGTTGGAGTTGGTGTCTTCATCTTTTTGAAGAAGACCAACAGGCTGTGAGTTTAATCAGATTATTATACAGTGTCGATATATAGGCAGTGTAATTTGTATCATTCTGAATTGCCATGTGTTATCTTACCAGTTCAAATAAGTCATCTTTATTAATGATTCTTTTTGAACCACACACTAGAGATAAGTAATATGGATTTCTGTAAACCACATACAACTTGTGTATTGCTAATTACGTCATATAAATTTCACCTGTGTGTCTGTCTGTACTTAGAAAGAAATAAGTAAAGGTTATTTTTTTGTAACCATAAAAAGCTGTATTTTCAATTAAAATTGTGTAACTGAAGTGACAAAAGCATTGTAGTTAAACAGCAAAAATACATTTACTGGTATTATACATTATGTTTTTCATTGGTTTTTTAAATTAAGTCATGTTGCTGAGTATGTTTGTATGGCACTATCATTCATAGAGTGTTGCTGTTTCTGTAACAAATCTGAAGATGTCTGATTGTCAAGCAGAGATCTTGTAATCATTTAAGTTATATACTCATTTTGTTGTGGTACATACATTCTGACTGAATGTTAATTGCTTCCAACTTTTCCCATGTTTCATGCAGAAAAAAAAAACTAGTATTGTCGCAAATGTCAAGCATATTCTTTTTTGTTATTTGGACAGAGGAGTGAGTCTTGCATTAATCAGACTATGTGTATTACAACAGTTTGGAACAAAGCTACTGAGTCTGTTATTTAATTTGTATTATTTTTAGGCACTACATCATTACTAATTATATTATTCATACATTTATGAATAATGTAGATTAAACACTTGTCAAACACCAAACAGATGATTGCAGCTTCTTCTTTAGTCTCCCTCAAGCTGCAAGCTGGTGTTCTTTGCAGCTGATGCTGTGGAGATGTTGAGGCATGGCACCATGATGGACTGAGAGCTGGTCATGGCAGCTATGTTTTTTCATACCTTGAGTGCAGCTAGAAAGCAGGGACGTGCAGTACTTTAGCAATCTCCACCACTATGTGGTCTATAGTGATCCCTGCTCCTTTAGTTAGGCTATCTGTTATGGGGGTTGTGAACAGTAAAGTGGGACAGGATCTTCATCAGCTATGGGTTGCTGATTGCCACATTGGACAGCATCTTCCCCCCCCCCCCCACACCCATACACACAATTGATTGCTAAAATACTTAAATTATGACAAATCTTCATTTTTCTGCACTTTGAGCACTAAACAAAAAATCAGCCTGTTATTCCTATTACTTTCAGGGGCAACATTCGTTTCCAGAGATTTGGTAGAGGAACTACTACAAGTGAAGATGGTGGTTTAAGCAACCCAGTCTATGACTATGGTAGTGGTAGTGTAAGTTTCACTTTTATTTTATCTATCATTTGTACATTTTAGCAGATTTTCCATTTTTTTCCCTCAGTCCTTATTACATTGACCTGTTATTAATTTTCTTTTACTTGTCCTTCAATCTCTGCTTTGATTACTCAGTTCCTTAACTCTCCATTTTCACTGTAAGTATAGTTTACACTAAGGAAGAAGAAAAATGAAAAGTTCATCTTAAAAAAGTTACACCAGAACCTTCACATGTATGTTTATATGTATATTATGAGTATGTTCTGGTGCTACATTTTGTGTTGCTGAAGATTACTTAGACATGAGAATATCAGATATTAGTTGAAACTCAGTCATTAGCATGTCCCTTGCGGAACTTTGCCTCCCTAACAGCTCTCCTGTAGACCTCTCAGTTGTAAGCACGATGCCCTGCTGCAATATCTTGCAGCCATCTTCACCTTGGTCTTCTTCTCTTTCTTGTTCCCATTATGTACCCTTCCAAGACTGTCTTCTCTAAATTCTCATGACGTTTAATATGTCCAGAATATTTAAGTTTTCTTCATTTAATCTTCTTTATTAGCCAACCTTCTTCAGTATTAAGTTCTTGTAGCATGGACAAATTCATTCTTTTTTGTGTTCATGATATATGAAGGACTCTCCTGTAGCATTTACATTCAAAGGCATTTATGTGTTTCTCAGCTGTTTTGTTAAGTGTCCATATCTCACAGGCATATGCTGCGATGGAAAAGGTGCATGCCCTTAAAAATCTTATTTTTGTAGCTCTGTCTGTTCCTCTCCACAGATTCTTTAGTTGTTTTATTTTTTGATGAGCAATAGATGTCCTTCTTTTACTTTCCCTCATTGTATCTCCATTATTAGTTAGTAATGATCCAAGATATTCAAAACTCTCCACTTCTTCAAATTTTTCCTCATTGATACATATATCAGCTGGCTTATTTGTTTTGTCATTATCATCAGTTTAGTTTTCTTTGCATTAAGATAGAGGTTTTGCTCTTCGCTATTCTTATGGACTGACATAATTAGTTTTTCCATTCCTTTTTGTGTTGTGGACAGTAATAGTATCATCAGCATATCTAATCTCTGGTATTTCATAACCTCCAATTGTTATGGCATCGTAATATTCTTTGTCTACATCTTCTCTAACATTCCTCGTTATATTTTCAGTATACAAGTTAAATAAGTAAGGCGACAATATGCACCCCTGACGAACCCCTTGTTTTATGTCAAACCAAGTTGTTGTTTCACCATATACTCTTACTGCTGCTTTTTGGTCTAGATACAGCAGTGATATTAATTGTATCAAATGTGTTGGAAATCCCATTTTTTTCCATTATTTCCCAGAGTTTCTGGTCTTGTACACAACCAAATGCCTTTGAATGGTCTATAAAAGATAAATATAGATTCACATTGAAATCTCTGCATTTCTCTATTATTAATCTTATATCGAATATATATATAAACTATTGGGTTTCATTTTGTTGAACAGCTCCACTCATGCCTCATTCTTTCCATATTTGTTTGACAGAGTTGGACAGATTAAGAGCACTTCATATTTTCATTTCAAGGTCTGTTTATAAAAAAATAAACCAGTTCTTTGCTGTCTGATCCATATTATCTTTTCAAATGAATCACCCTCTTTGTGTCTTTTGTCAGTTCTCCCAATTTGAAGGACAGTGTTCTCAGTTAGGAACTTGTGGACACCTTTCTATCTCAGTTTTCTATCTTAGTTTTTCTTAGTTTTATAGCTTAGTTTTTATATCTTAGTTGTATATCTTAGTTTTATATCTTTCGTTCCAGAATTTTGCATGTTTTAACTGTTTGGAAATACAGTTGTCTTCATTCTTGTAATATGCATTTGCCATGTTAGTCTTCTTCCGCAGACTGTACACATGATGGATGAAAGCTCACCATAATGCAGCACTTCAGATTTGGTCATTTTGCAGACAACATATTTGAGAATTTGAGAATTTTTTGTGCTGAAATAAATAAAATTATTTATTGGTTGATAACATTAAAAACAGTAATAAAATGCATTTGTTGTTTCTGTATTTTAGATTTTACAAGAAATAGAACCTCCATCCTTTGAGAAACATGAAACTAGGAGATACCAGAGTGGAAATGTAAGTCTGTGGAAAATAACATTTTTGTTGTTTGTGAAATATGCATGTTCTAAAATGAAAACCGTGATGTTCACATGAACATCTTTATGGATAAAGAACCCCTTGGTTTTGCATGTCATATGAGGATGGAGCCCACTTTGCATGTCATATGAGGATGGAGTCAGAGATTGTGGGAACTGGAGAGGCATTACCCTACTGCCACTCACCAGTAAAGTATTTTGCATCAACAGAATTGTACCAGCACTTGAGGGAAAACTTCAGAAAGAGCAAGCAGGATTCAGGAAAGGAAGATCATACATAGACCACATATTTGTACTTAGACAAATATTAGAACAGGCAAATGAGTGGCATAGTACAACATATGCATTGTTTATAGATTTTGAGAAAGCCTTTGACAGTGTCAACAGAGATGCACTGTGGAAAATCCTAAGATGACACGGCCTTCCCCCATAAGATATGAATGTAATCAAAGCCCTATACGAGGGTTTTCAGTGCAAAGTGATCTGTGGAGAACCACCTCCAGCAGCTTTAGGGTACAAACAGGAGTGAACTATCACCAACATTATTTATCTTGGCACTAGATTGGCTAATGAAGGAGGCAACATCAGACAAATGCAATGGTTTACAATGGACCCATAACACAGTGCTGGAGGACCTTGACTTTGCGGACATTTGTCTACTATCAAGCAGCCACAAAAATATGCAAGATAAAATAAACAAGCTAACTCAGAATGCAAACAACATAGGACTAAAGATCAACATAGGGAAGACAAAGTTAATGAAGCAAAATGTGAACAGAAATGTACTCAGAGTAGATAGCAAGTTAGTGGAGGAGGTCAATGAATTTGTATATCTTGGCAGTAGAGTAGTAGAAAATGGAGACAGCACAGAGGACATCAACAGCAGACTTACTAGAGCAAACCAGGCTTTTGCAGTACTGCAGACTATATGGAAATATAAAAAAACTAAACATAATGAAAATATTTAATAGTAATGTTCTAAGTGTACTACTCTATGGAAGTGAATGTTGGAAAATCACCAAAACCATAGAAAACAAGTTGAATTCTTTCCAGACTAAATGTTTATGAAGAATTAGAAAAATATTTTGGCCAAACGCCATAAGAAATAACATTTTGTTGGCAGAAATGCAGATGAAGCCACTGACAGCAATTATTGAGGAAAGACGCTGGCAATGGTTGGGACATGTGCTCACAACTCACTACCAAAAATAGCACTAAGATGGACACCACAGGGGAACAGAAGTAAGGTAGACCAAAAGAGACATGGAGAAGAACAACAGAGAGGATGTTGAGCAATAGAGGGCTCACCTGGGCAAGAGCAGAAAAAAAAGGCAAAGGACAGGCATTTGTGGAAAACCCTTGCAGAAGCCCCATGTGCCCTTGGCACTTAAGGTTCAGAGAGAGATGAGGATGGAGCCCACATGTGCCATAGAACATATAACAGACCAGCATTTGCCAAATACAAAGCCAGCTTAGAAAAAGCTGAGTACAGGTGGACAGAAAGTCATTCTGTACATCAGATCAGAGACTGACAGTTTCTGCACATCTGATATTTCATAGCATGAGCAATATAACAAAATTTTGATTTTTAAAATGATGAAAATTCTAGATTTTTTGGTTTGTGTACTTGCAAAGTGTAGATGGTTGATCTGTTACATAAATGTATTATGGATGAAATTTTACAATAGTTTCTTTTTGTTGTTGCCACTTTAAATTTGTTCCTACAGTTTATTTTTAAACAGTTATTTATCCATAAACAATCCTGCAGATTTTTATAGCTTCTTTTATCTAATATAAGGAATACAGAGGGAGACTAAAACATCATTATGTGGTCAATTATTTTTGTTTTTGATTTCAGACACTGAAGCTTCAAGATGCTGCCCTCTCACTGGACAACCCATTGTATGACGATGGTGCCACTGACACATAAACACAAAAATAACTACCAGTTAACCATAAAAGAGATTGTCAGAACATCAAAAATAGGTCTATTTTGTTTAGATTAGTGAAAATTATATAGTAATGTATTTGTCAACAGTCACATACACTTGTCCTGTACTGTTTATCTAATATATACAAGTAGTGAACATTAGGTTAACTGTTATTATATAAATGGTTAGTTTAAATAGTTTCATACCATAAACAGTCTTAGAGTAATAAACAGTGTTAGAACATTAAACAGTCTTGGAACTATGACATGAGAAACTAGTGTTATATGTTCAAAATGGAAAATGATGTTTTATAATGTGTGGGAAAGTTATAGAATAACATGACATCTTTGTTAGTGAACAGAACAATGAATATAGACATTTTGTCACTTCTCTAGAGAAGTATTTAGTCTTTTACTGACATAGGCAATAACTCTGAAGTTTTCGTATATTATTATTAGTGTTGCTGAAATATGCTAATGGATTAGCCCAAGATCATGCTGCTAGTTTCACTCATTTCATTTATGTAACATTTCACTGTTCTATAAGGCAGTTATGTATGAGCCAGTTGATATCAGTGTGAAATAAAATATGTAGTTTTTTTTTTTCAATCAGCCATGCATATATAGTATTATATTTCACTTGTCATTACAATAATCCCAGCCAGCACTGTAGGGCACATATGGAAATGGTAAGGATTATTTTAATATATTAAGTGTTACAAATTCAATAAGGTGATTTGATTATAAGTAAGGAGGCAGTGATACTTTTATAATTTAACAGTGACTGGCCTCCTCCTTATAGTTTGTATTCACATCTGGATCCTGTAATGGATATGTGCATATGTAGCAAAACTGTTCCAGATTAGCATAGGAAACAAGCAGTGTTTTAAACTGGTTACATTATTCTGTTCCAAGCCAGTGATACCCAAAGCAGTTTATCAGTTATTTGCTGCACGATAGTAGAAAGAGAACTAGAGTAGTTGTTTGAAAGTAAAGCTAATTGTTCAACATATGTTCATTATAACAAACATAGGTTATTATAATAACTTGTACACATTAATATAATGAACACAATTCATGCTATCGGGCTGAAGAATGTGAGATTATACCTTATACCACAAAATTAAGGATGATATATCTTTTATATACTTTTAACTTTGGCCATTAACTTTTGCCATTTTAACATGATGAATGAAACAAAGAAGAGATTACTGTTAATAAAGATTTAACACTTTTGTTATTAACAAATGTGGAAATCAGTGCACACAGAGGCCCCAGCTTTGACTTCACTGTGGACAGTGAAACTGATCACAAGTGCTATAGTTTTTTTTTAATTCTTGAGAAGTATAAGAATACTATGACAACAAAAGCACTGTGGACAAAAAACATAATAGTTGCTTATTGTGTATTTTAATCATATTTGATCATTCTCATGGAGGCATGACATCAACTGTTTTCTATAAGGGCATGTCTTCTGTCTTACATTTTCAAAAATGGTTAATGGCATAATAAACACACAATAGACTTCTCACTTTCAGGCCCGATCAACATAACATAGTAAAAATAGAGCCACAAATGTAATGTTAGCATGATACATAGCAGTATTATCCTTAGGTGCTGAGAAACATTTCTGTGATGTATTAGTTTTAATCATTATAAGTAACATATTTATCTTCTATCATGATTCAGGGACTTGTACTTCTCTATTTGATGCTGGCATAATGGATAAGTTAAAACCATATTATGGTGGATAATGATAAAACATCTCACACATTGATAGTTAAAAGCTACTCAAATAGACCATCAAATTATGTAGATGATAGGATTACTGTTGTTATTGTTATTTGTTGCATAATAAAAGATCATTATGGATTATAAACTAAGACTTGTCATTTATTTGGGTGGTTCTGAGTTATAGTCTTCTTAACACTTTTTAAAATTATTTATAAAAATTTTAAAATGTGCCAGATCTAACTGTCCTTAAATGTGAGCCAAATATATTTTTTAAATTCTAGAATATGTCAAATTCTATCATTCTGTTGATACACACTCTTGGTCTTTAGTCCAAGGATTGCTTTCTACGTTCATTATTTCTATAAATATACATAATTGGAAACACTAAGGACTGTACAAAATAGGGAAACTTGATTGCCAAAACTATCCAGCACAAGCACATAATAATAATAGTAATAATCCAACAGGTTAACAAATGAACCTTTCAGATTTCCACTGTACTGAGTTATCCAGAGATCAGATTACCTCTATTTGAGGCATCCAGTTGTCAGCTCAGTTTGCCCCTATGTTAAAAATATCCAGAGATCGGCTTGGACTGCTTCAATGTTAGAATGTTCTGAGATAAATCAGATTTCCCCTGTTTTGAAACATCCAGAAATCAACGTGGCAGCAAAAGAGAACTAATTAACTCTATTAAACCAGTATATGCCCTAATACTGACCTCTGTGTAAATGACCAGAACTCAACTTTACAGCAAAAAGAAAAAAATAATTTGCTACTGGTAAACTGTTATATCAATACTGTCCTTATATAACTGGGCCATGGTAAAGAAATAACAACTATAATTCAGCACAAATGAGATGAGATGTTTGAGAAAGGCAGTTAACAAGACTGTGAGATAACAAAAATAATAGATCACAAAGAAATAAATAGATCAATAACAATCTTGATATTCATAGAATTCACTGAAATGAAGCTAGATCAATCTGCCACAACATTCTACAAGATCATAAAAGAAGAAATCAGATGTAGAGAGAGACCACATTTATCTATCAGAATATGGCAGTAGGCTCTCTAAGACATGCTGCCAACACCTTGCAAGCAGACCAAGGACAAATTTCTGCTTCTTGCAACGCTTCACACCAGCAGAACAACAATAAACAAAAGAAAGAGGAAATGAATTAATTGAACTTTTATTTTCAAAACCTGAAGAATTTGGTTCACCTGGAATTCTGAAACAAATATAAATGAATTTCTAGTGATATTTTATCAAACATGATACTTGGGCATTCAACATTTATCTTCTCTATTATAACCATTGCAAACTGAAGAAAGGTAAAATTTTACCTTTTTATTTAAATCCTGATCTGTTTTTTTAAATAAAAAAATACATTTTTAGTGACATTTTTACAGAATGCTTTGAAAGGTATTACACAATAATCAAATTTATTTTCAGAATCATTAGCAAAAGTAGTAGCGAGTGGGCATGTGGATTCTGCTGTCAACTATGCTTTGGTTTATCTCACTGCAGATGTCGGTGCAAAATGTTTCAAAGATCTCATATGCAGCAATAATGAACTATTTAGTTTTATGCACAAATATTGATATCACTAATACTAACAGTCATTAAAACCATCACCATAGTAACTGTTAACATGAACGTGTTATTATTAAATAACTGTCACTAAACAAACAAACAAACAAAAATAAATATATTACAAAATGGTGGAAGTGGGAGTAGGTGGAGAATAGAAGAGTCTATGCAAGCCTTAAGACAGACTGAAAAACCTGTAAAACAAAAACAAAAAAAAACTGGCAGATGCAGGACAACACATACAGATTTAACATTAAAAAGGGAAAATCCTTTATTTGTCTGATTTTGAGGAAAACTAACACACTGAGGGCAGGGTACACACAAAAAGAACCAAAAATGGGTGAGTTATAAGAAAAATAATTCTGGGTGGGGAAAAAAAAATCTTGTTATCGTTATACGCTAAATTCGGTTTCTACTAGTTTAGCAATGTTAACCATACTTCCATGTGAAAAAAAATCTTGTTATCACTATACGCTAAATTTCGTTTCTATTAGTTTAGTTTCCTTTGCTTTTTGGAATTACAGTAGAGTTCATAATGAAAAATGCTGCACAGGTAACACAGGTATTGGCTGGGTACATGAGACCCAACTAGAAGATCTTGATTTTGCTGATGACATAACTCTTATAAGTAACAATGTGAATTCCATGCAAGAAAAAACAGATAGCCTGTCTTCATTGGCTTGCAACGTATGACTTGAAATTAGCAAGGACAAAACAAAAATAATTAAACTTCTCATTAATCAGCATGGAAAAATATGCGTAGAAGGGACAGATATTGAAGAAGTCAATCAATTTGCATACCTTGGCAGCTACATAGACCAGAATGGTGACACCAGAAAGGAAGTTAGAATTAGAATTGTGAAAGCAGCATCAATCTTCAAGAATCTTGACAACATACAGCATTCAAAAGTTATAAGCACAAAAACCAAGTTAAGACTATTCAATCCAAATGTAATATCCACCCTCATTTATGCATGTGAAAGATGGAAAACAACTAAAGAAACAGACTCTCTTTTGAAAACAAATGCCTAAGGAAAACTCGGCATCAAGTGGAACGAATTCAGGAACAATGCAGAGATAAGACAGATGACTGAACAACAACCAGACTGATGGGTGATCAGGAAAAGGAGATGGACATATGTTGGTCACGTGATGAGAAGAAACAGTCAGAGAATCCCAAAACAAGCTATAAAATGGAACACAACAGGCGAAAGAAAAAGAGGTAGACCGCGTGAAACTCTGAAGAGGACATTGTTAAGAGAGGCCAAATTAATAGGCATAAAATCCCTTGATGAAGTTGAAAGACTCGCCGAAGACAGGAAAAATTGGTGAACTACCTTACGAGCCCTATGTGACGTTTAACGGCGCGGGAAGGATATAAGATAAGATAAGAAGATTAGTTTAGCAATGTTAACCATACTTCTACATGAAAAAAGGCACACAGTGGCTGTTTTTAGTTCGCACAATCTACGTTCAAGTGACTAATACAAACAACATAGAACTGGTCAACAAGCGCGATTGTGAAAGGAAATAACTCATGCAAAACAAGTCATTTTTCAAACCGTTGCACAAGGATAGAGTTGGAGCGCAAGATTCCGTCCCCAACCAGTATGACCTGTGAATACATGGAGAAAGCACTAGAGGTCAGAATCATCTCACTGTGGTAATCATAGCTAGCAGACAAGAAGATGGACCTCCTTATAGTAGTTAACGATCTGTTTAACATAGGTACTGTTATATATTAGTCATGTCATTACTTGGAACGGCTAGACTCTCTGTATTTGTGTATGTGTATGCTGGTGCATGAGAGAGAGAGTGTGTGTGTATGTGTGTTGGTGAGAGAGAGAGAGAGTGAATGAATGCCTACACGTGGTCACCTGATTTCGCTCAGTACAAATACATTGATTTGAATTATTTCTGTTCCCTTCTTTACATTGCTCTGTGTTCCCAATTTAATATAATTAAATAAAAGGCTCACCTGGGCAAGAGCGGAAAAAAGGCAAAAGACAGGCATTTGTGGAAGACCTTTGCGGAAGCCCCATGTTCCCTGGGCACTTATTAGAGAGAGAGAGAGAGAGAGAGAGAGAGATGTTCCCAACTTGGCGCAATATATACAGTTCAGTTCAGCACGGTTTCGGCATCACAGCAAAGGAGAATATCCCATAATTGCTCCGCGCCTGTGCTTGTGACATCTCCTGGAATGCTCAAGAACCGTCTCACGTTATGTCCATGCACAATGACGAAAAGTGTTCCGAGCATGATGAATGCGTACATCTCTGCAAACATCCTCAGTACGGAGGCCCAGCCAGCTCTAAAGGGCGCCAACCTTCCAAAGAACACAGAGGAATGTTTTATTAATAATGCTAAACATACTGTTCTCGTATGAGAATTACTAAAATCAAGTTCTGGAAAAAAAAAGAGGGGAAAAAAGCAACAGTAATAGACCCAACGACTCAGGTAAATGCTAAGAAACAGAACCAGGTGGAGATTTATTCTGTCATTTAGCTTAGTCTTTCTTTTCAATGAAGCATTTAGCATCATTAGAAACATTAAGAATGTAAAACCAATCTGAGGTATGCACGTGACATCGTACTGGAAGCAGAAAATGAAAGGCATTTAATAAATAAACAATAAACTGATGAAAAATTCCCGAAAACGTTAATATACAAAAATGAGATTAGTGCTAAATACCAACAACAGAGAAAAGATAGTTCTGTCAATCACATCACATAGGGCGAGCATGGTAGTTTGCCAAGCTTTCCTGTTTTCGGTGAGCTTTTCAACCTCATCAAGTGATTTTATGCTTACTAATTTGGCCTCTCTTAACAATGTCCTCTTTAGAGTTTCACGTGGTCGACCTCTTTTTCATCGGCCTGTTGTGTTCCATTTGATAGCTTGTTTTTGGGATTCTCTATTTCTTCTCTTCACATGACCGACATATGTCCATCTCCTTTTTTCTGATCACACATGAAACAGGTTGATACATGTATCAGGTTGTTGTTTCATAATCTGCCTTAACTTTGCGTTGTTCTAGAATTCTCCCCACTTTATTATACCGAGTATTTTTCTTAGGCATTTGTTTTCAAAAGTATATATATATATATATATATATATATATATATATATATATTGTCGTATCGATTTGATATAGATCTTATGATGATTGATTTGATTATGAATGCACTTGTCATTTGTTCTTCTCTACCTCATATTGTACTACTGTATTTCGATATATATATATGTATGCAGAATTTTCTAGACTATAAAATCATTAGTATTCAGGTGGTTTTAAGACTAATTTCATTTCGCTCAAAAGGTTTACGCGAGTTGCATCTCTTTAACCATGCACAGTATTCCTTACACTAGTATTACTCTGTGCATCTGGGACTCGGACAAGTTCATTAACATAATTTGGAAGAAAGTAAGGTTGCTGTTTAGTGAAAACACTTGAAGAAAGTAAGGTTGCTGTTTAGGAGAAACGCTGGGAGAAAGTAAGGTTTCTGTTTATGGAAAATGCTGGAAGAAAGTGAGTTTGCTGTTTAGGAGAAACACTGGAAGGAAGTAAGGTTTATGTTTATGGAAAATGCTGGAAGAAAATAAGTTTGCTGTTTAGTGAAAACGCTGGAAGAAAGTAAGGTTGCTGTTTAGTGAAAACGCTGGAAGAAAGTAAGGTTGCTGTTTAGTGAAAACGCTGGAAGAAAGTAAGGTTGCTGTTTAGTGAAAACGCTGGAAGAAAGTTAGGTTGCTGTTTAGGAGACACATACAACATTTGCTCGGAGAATCAGTGGGAAGAAAATGGGACAAACTATGAAAAGTCTTTGGACATTTAATAAAAGCGTAAAAGTTAGACAGTCTGATATCAGTGGAAAACCCAAGGGAAAAGAATGTTAAATACTTTCATTTTGAAACTGTCATGAGAAATCTCCTCCTCAGATATTAGGTACGTAATTAATAAGATTTTGCAAAGGCTAATTTATTTGGATCTTGTAAGGACACAATTTTCAAACATTTCTAGCAGTTGCTTGTGAAGTCTATGACATTTATCACATCTTTTCCCAGATTCTAAAACTACGCTAGAGCGAAGAAAATTAATTATTCGTACCTAAATCGGAATAAACAGAGTACATTACTCAATCACAAAAATAAGTTTCCTCAACTGAAGTACAAAGAACTTTCAGACATTTGTCACCTACGTTGTTTACGTGTTCAGTTACAGACAAACATTACCACAACACATTTTCATTCTTTATCCATGGCAGGTTACAAACTGGACCCCCTCCAGAAATGTTCACTCCCCGTGTAGTAGCATCAATTTCCGCTACAAAACCGGTTAAGTTTCATCATATCCGACCAGTAATTTTAAACATCATTAATAATAATTATAAATTAATGTAAAAAAAAAAATTGTAAGGTAAATATTTATTAGAAAATGACAAGCAATTAAAGGAAATGAATGTAGGTACATTACTTACATCATCACAATGCTCAGTGCAGGTAGAGTGACGACCTTTTAAACCACAAACAATGGTTTGTTTACGTTTCAGTTCTTAGCACACATATCGTCACGTTATTTGCACTCTTTTATTTCTTCTTCTTATTCTTCTTTTTTTTTTCTTACCTATCATGTAGGTAATTTTTCATTATCCTATATTTGTGAATGTAATATTTTCATTTTGCATTCTTAGATATATTTCATATAATCTGTTTACTTATATTTCATATAGTTTCATCTTGCATTTTTATATATGTGCGCGTGTGCGTGCGTGCGTGCTTGCGTGTGTGTGTGTGTGTGTGTGAGTGTGTGTGTGTGAGAGAGAGAGAGAGAGAGATTTGTATACTTTATTCAATCGAGTGTGTGGGAAGAATGAAAGATGGAATGATAAAGGGCAGACTGTAAGACGGGCCTGCGCGCCTAATTCTTCACCCTTTTGAAATAAATATCATTCTTCTTCTGCGTTCAGTTTAGTATACTCAAAAAACGGGGAGTTGGGCCGCATCCATGAATCCTGCTGCCAACAGGTGGTCTTAGTAGGAACTCCAGAGTTTCTCCCCCGTGCTTCTCTCTCTCTCTGGGCCATACATTGGCCCTGGTGTCACTGTATATGGTGTAGGTCTCTAGTATGTGATCAGGAGTCTGAGCGATTTGCCGCATGTATTGGGGTTTTGGCGTAGTCTTTATCTTGTGGAGATGAGCGTTTAGTCTGCAGTGTCCTGGTTTAAGCTGAAGATTGTGATCTGTTGATCTTAGTATTTTGTCCTGTGGGTATCTGCTGTTTGTCCTCTGCCTCCAAGAGTTGTTGTATTTCTACTTAACTAGTGTTTAATATTGTCTGAAGTCTTGAATTTAAATAGACAGTTTTCTTGATTTTATGTTCGCAAAATCAAAACTATGTCAGTATAATCTAATTTTTGACCGATGTCATGCTCAAATGAAATCATGGAAAGTCCATCCAGTCGAGTTTCGGCCACTGTTGAGCGTAAATACATTTACTAACAGCGTTAATTTCATTTACAACATAGTATTATGTAGCAAGACACCATGCAAACTTAAAGTCTCTGGCTCTAAGGGCAAGTGTTCCATGTCTTGCCATTTTATCCACAGACTCATAGTCAGCAGTTCATATCAAACATCATAAAAATCATCAACAGAAATCTTAAAGGACTAATAACTTCCACTCAGATTCGTAGTGAGTGGTACTTAGTGGCTTGAGCGTTCATCATCGTCATCATCATCATTATAATCATCATCATGTGACGAGTCCTTTCCAGAAAGTTGTCCCTCTCACTGTCTTCTTATATGCAATGCGGTCTTGAACAAGTTGAGAAACATCTGGCAATGACGTTTTCAAACTTTCCGTGATGTCCTGAGTCCACCTGCGGCGAGATTGCCACTTTTCCCTTTTTCCGGGCACCATGCCTTTTGTTATCAACATCTCCAGACCATTTTGTCTCTTGATAAGGTCGAAGTATCTATGCTTTTTAACTTTGCTGCTGTCTACGAGCCAGTTTTCTACGACACCTAATACCGTCAATACGTATCTCTTTATTTCATTTTCTTCCTATCTATGATATTCTAAGCGTTAGAATTGCAATATGTTTTTATAAGGCTTCCTCTGTAATGTTGAAGGTGAGAAAAACACATACAATTTCTGAACTGTTTCGAAACAAAACTTTTTCTATAGATGAGATTGCGTATCAATGACAACTAAGTTGGAAGAATGACAAGGGATTTTAAAAAAAAATGCTCATGGGTTCAAGTCTCTAACGCATTGCTGAACTCCTGAATGTTTTCCTTTCAAACTTGATCTGTCGTCGTAGCATGGTCACGCATGTCTGCAATTAGAATATTCGTGCATGTCTGACAGTTTCCTAAGTATACATTCAGTAAACCCAAAGGGCTACAAGAGAGCAAGTTAGGGAGGCAAAGTTCCGCAAGGGCCATGCAAATGACAGACATTCAGTTAACACTGAGTATGTGGTGGCTTCTACGGGAATGAAACCAAGAAAATGCTCATGTATATTGATATCACTTGGATCTGCATTAACAAATCTAGCAGTGTATTATTAAAAATGACTTACATGTGGAGTACAATCTGTAAATGTGCTATAACATTTAGCTCTGTAACATATAAACTATTACCTTTTCTTAATAACCGATGAGAAGATTCATTTTGAATCCTTTCCCCAATATAATGTTGGTACCGTTTACGAATAAACGTGGTCAATAATAAATTTTTAAAAATTGTTGTTGTTGTTTGGTTTTTTTTTTGGTGGGGGGGGGGTGTAAAAATGATTTATTTTCATATTCTATTCCCCCCCCCCCCCAAAAAAAAGTTTTTTCCACTTTCCTTTTTTTTTTGTCGCCCCGTAGAACTGGCCCTGGGAGCAGACTCTCGTGTATCATTTATCAAAACTTACTTTCATGTATCATTTATCAAAACTTACTTTCATGTATCATTTATCAAAACTTACTTTAATGTATCATTTATTAAAACTTACTTTCATGTATCATTTATTAAAACTTACTTTCATGTATCATTTATCAAAACTTACTTTCATGTATCATTTATTAAAACTTACTTTCATGTATCATTTATTAAAACTTACTTTCATGTATCATTTATCAAAACTTACTTTCATGTATCATTTATCAAAACTTACTTTCATGTATCATTTATCAAAACTTACTTTCATGTATCATTTATCAAAACATACTCTCATGTATCATTTATCAAAACATACTTTCATGTATCATTTATCAACACATACTTTCATGTATCATTTCTCAAAACATACTTTCATGTATAATTTATCAAAACTTACTTTCATGTATCATTTATCAAAACTTACTTTCATGTATCATTTATCAAAACATACTCTCATGTATCATTTATCAAAACATACTTTCATGTATCATTTATCAACACATACTTTCATGTATCATTTCTCAAAACATACTTTCATGTATCATTTATCAAAACTTACTTTCATGTATCATTTCTCAAAACATACTCACATGTATCATTTCTCAAAACATACTCACATGTATCATTTCTCAAAACATACTCACATGTATCATTTATCAAAACATACACACATTTATCATTTATCAAAACATACTTTTATGTATCATTTATCAAAACATACTTTCATGTATCATTTATCAAAACATACTTTCATGTATCATTTATCAAAACATACTCTCATGTAAAATTTCTCAAAACATACTCTCGTGTATCATTTTTCAGAACATACTTTCATGTATCATTTCTCAAGAACATACTTTCAGAGAAATAAATAATTCAGTATATGTACCGTTAGCTAGTAAATGTGAACTAAATCAACGTAATATCACATGAGAGAGAGAGAGAGAGAGAGAGGGAGAGAGAGAGAGAGAGATCGTTTATTCTGTGCAACCCGTTTTTTAATGCAGGGCGCGAAGTGTTCAGTCTCTCTTTGTTGGTTAAGCAGAAAACGGCGAATGAAAAGAGCTAATTTTAAATAGATCAATGAAAGTGCCAGGCGAAAGTTCATAAAACTTGAACACATTTCTCTCTCTCTCTCTCTCTCTCTCTCTCTCTCTCTCTCTCTCTCTCTCCAGTATTCGCCACTACAACTGGGAGAAGCGTAGGCCAGCCTCTTCACTACATTAGCTAGCAAAGTTCTTTGTACCTTAATGTATTCTGTCTCGCTCAGTCGCGGTAAATTAGAAACTTGTCCTCAGTGCTTAAATTGGGGGTATTTTGAGGGCATATTTTAACAAATGAATTTCGCCCGGGGCATCGGCCTCCCGGCTTACATTTCAAGATCTGCTGCATTGTATACCAGGGCGTCTGAATAGTAAAAGAGTTTTTAGGAGAGACAATCTCTTCTAGTTTTGCGATCTTTCTCACCGTCGAGGGTACGCCCTCGGTATTCGGTATCCAGACAAGATCGTAGTCTGCTGGCCGTCAGCCGTAAACTGTCATAGATAGTCTATTAAAAGAGCTTATGCTTGGACGCCCATCCTGTCAAGCATTTATCATTTCTAGAGCCAGGAGTTGTTGTCAGTTGTAAAGTATTCGACAAAACACCCTAAATCCAGTTTTTTAAAAACTACGATATGTCTTCTGGAGTGCAGGACTGAATATGTTTTACTGTTAAGTCTTACCCTCGCTGCCTGTAAAGAAATACAGAACACTTCACTCGTCGAGTATTTGATGCAGTGAAAAAGGTAAACTATTGTACCCAAAAAAAAAAAAAATGTATAAAGGTCATTAAATAACGAGACTTGCGACCAGTGTGGACAGGCTCTTGAGTCCCCCCCCCCACCCTTTTTTTGTACCTGGAATGTGGTGCAGGTACGTGTCCCCGTCGCGGCAGCCTGTAATTCGACGCCAGCACACACAGGCCGACGTGTCGATACATCCAGGAAGGAATGCTCCAACAAATGCAGGAAGCACACGACATAATGCAGAATACTCTCCGTGAATTTGTTATACTTTAACTGGAGAATTAGAGGCAGCTCATATTTCTTTGTGTCTGTCTGTGTGTCTGTCTGTCTATATATCGGTCCGTCCGTCTGTTTGTATGTCTGTGTCTATCTTTTTTATCTATTTTGTCACGCATCCGCGTCAGTGGGTAAAACTGAAGTAAGGGAGACAAAAGGCAGTTACGCCAAGTTTGTAAACATTTATTTGTTACTGACTGTATGCGAACTGGTGGCAGGTAAAGAAGTCTGCTTCTTGCTCTTTTTTTTTCTTCTTCACGGAGGTGGAGGCATATTTATAAAACTAAAACAAGAACACATAATACAGATAACCATACCAACAGCTGGGTACTCCAATAACTTCATAGCTTAGACAAAACAAGTTAAAAATCGCAGCAATTAAAATAATTGAACACAAAATCCTCACTGAGGGGCAAACAGTATTTTCACATATTCACAGTCACACATTGCAAGTACTGAAATAGCAAAAGATTAAAGACCTAGACAGCCTGACAGAAGTCCTAACACTAGCAAGCACAACATTCAATAAACCAATCATACAGTGGATACCCGCCCACGGTAACATACAAGGAAACGAAGAGGCAGACAAACAGACAAAAGATTGGGGAAGAATGAAAAGACTGATAGAAACACAAGATATGAACAAATAAACAAGCACAACAGACTAAAAACATTTATGAAAAGAAATGGACAAAACAACACCCCACAACAAGAATATATGAGGAAAACTATAAACTCTCAAGAAACGACCACATAGTAATCTTCCGACTGAAAACAGGACTTTGCAGGTTGAGACACCATCTACACCAGAAGCTGAAAATTCGCCCAAAGGACATATGTGCCTGCGGCAAAGAGCAACAGACGCCACTTCTCATCCTACAGAGTTGACAGCTACACTGCCTTCTCAGGTAAAGGACTGGCCAGACCCCAGTCCCCTACAAGGGAAGCTCTACGGTGACGATGAAAACCTGAGACGAGCAGCCACATTTGAGAGAGAGGTTGGTGTTGATGTCTGAAAGAACGGCGAAGAAGCTCTTCTCCTTGTTCTTTTTTTTTTTCCTGTTGCAAATATTCTGCAATACACCTTAGGTCTTCACATCGCCAAAACAATGTGTGTGCCTTCTTTGTTCCTCTTACGCAAGGCAGTCTTGGAGCAGATGCTGGACTGTGATTCTTCCAATGTCGCAGGTTTAGTCATCAGCTGTGTCTGTCTTCAGCATGTTACACATGAGATATATGAGTCTGTTATGGCCTGTGTGGTGTCTGAAGATCTTGCTCTGTTCTTCTCGGCCTACCTGGTAAGAAGGAGTCATCCATCTGATAACCCGGATGCTTTCTTTCCTGTAGTTTCAACACAAGCAAAAAGGCTAACATAGACTCCGGCAACACTTGACTCTCCTCAAAGATAAGATTTGCAAACCTGAAATAATCGTCACACGAGATCTTGATATTGTCATATTACAGTGCTTCTCAACATTTTATTCACGGAGGAACTTCTAGCCCTCTTATTTGTTACACTCCATCCAACTCGTATAACAGAAAAAGTGTGAATAGGCCTGAAAGCAGAGAGAGAGAGAGAGAGATAGAGAGAGAGAGAGAGAGAGAGAGAGAGAGAGAGTTCAAATATAGCGAATTAACCAAGACAATTCTAATTTTATACATTCTATAATGAACTAGCACATTACTTTTCAATTTAACAAAACAAAAAACAAAAATTGAATCATTTTTATCGTAATTTGGGGGAGATATATTATGCTAAGTACAGATGGTGAAAATCCGAAGCAGTGAGAACAGTTGCTTTTTTTCCCTTTAGCAGTCAAAATTTCATTCACTCTATTGTTTCTCGCAATAATGTCAATGTTGAAGGTACTAATTAACTAAACTTTAACCAGTACTGATGTCACCGTTTTCTTATGGTACCGAATAAACCATATATTGAAATATTTCAGACACCAATATAGATCTTCTTCTTCTTCTTTGTTCGCTTCTACCACCAAGATCACCCCGTGATCCTACCGAACCCACTCCTGTGGCTACCGCGACAGTCTCACCTAGGATGGAGGCTCAGAGCATCGTGGGGCCCGGGGCCCACACTCTCGGTGGGTCACAGAAGTGGCGTTGCGCGAAACTCTGGTTTTCGTTGCACCAATTTAGTCTAGAGTTGGACTTTCTCACCGGAAAACCTCGACGTGCTTTGGATACCAGTATATCCCCACCGGGTGAGAGATGGCTACCCATCAAGACTGGAGTTAGACTTTTTCACCCGAAAACCTCGACGTGTTTTGGATATCAGCATATCCACGCCAGGTGAGAGGTGGTTGCCTATCTAGACTGCACTGGTCCAGTGTCTTCGACCTCAGCATCCTGTGGTCATGGCCACCACCCCTCCTGGTGGTGATCAAGACGGAGTCCCCGTCGAGAAGGACGAATCCCCGCCACCAGCGAGCCCCACCCCTGGCCTAAGCCGGCCCAGACCCACCGTCCCAGCATGGGCGCATACATGACGTGACCGGCCCCCAGAGCGGAGGCACCGTGACATGCGCAGCCATCAAGTTTCACCCTGGGCCAAGCCGGTCTAGGAATATTGCCCCAGTATGGGTGCACATCGGACGCGGCCGGCCTCCAGAGCAGAGGCACAGTGCCATGAGTAGCCCTCACCGCGAGTCCACCGGCCATACCGATTAAACTTCACTCAATTATCCCCCCATCATCCTCTCCACAGCGGCGCCGCGTGGCAACCCCAATCGCACCTCTCTTCATTGGTCGGGAGGAACCCCACCCCACGTGCTGCAGCTGAAGAATCCTCCCATGGTCAAGCCGGCCTAGACATTGCGCCATTATGGGTGTATATAGGACGTGGTCGGCCTCCAGAGATGAGGTGCCGTGACATGTGCAGCCTGACCGCGAGACTACTGGCTACTTCACTTAATCCTTTCCATCGCCCCCCCCCCCCCACAACGGTACCGCGCGGCAACATCGATCGCATTCCTCCTCATTGGCCAGGAGGACCCCCCACCCCACCCCACGCACGGCAGCTGAAGAATCTTGCCAGCAGCGAGCAGGAGCTTTCCTTCTCCTAGATGAGCTACCAACCAAGACTAACGAGTATCATCTACCCGAAAGGGTCTGGTTTTCAGGCGCCAGTTATTCGCCTTTCGCCCCTTCTCCTGTCAGCTTAAACAGTTCCACCACGAGAAGGCCAGGAGCTGGACTTGGACTGTCAGAGGCTGTTTGAAACTTACGCCATGGAGACATTTAACTGAAGTGGAGAGTGTATCCCTCACCCCACCTCCGGCTATTACAATCCTTAGAAGCTCCACTATAGATGACATTTTTTGTGGAATTATGTTTCTTTGTGCTGTTGTTTGTGTTCATACTATCAACTTCTCTGGGCTGCAATGCTCTTGGACAAAATCACAGTTTCAATCATAAACCACAGTCACTATCCGAGAACAACGACAAAATAAAGTGATAGAAGATACAAAGAAGAAATCCATTAAAAGAAAGATAAGCTAAAATTCCCGTTTCCGTGTCATTAAGGCATATTGTGGATACGGTGTTAGGCCCGTAATTTTTAAAGAAAACATCAATAAAGATATGGTGTGCTTCTGTTATCAGTGGATTTGTGGTCTGAAGTTCGTTCGCGTCCTTTCATGTTCCTTTCAGACTGTCCAGACATTAGAGTCGGCGCTACCACAATTGGCTGCGCACAGAAATGGCGTGTTTCGGGCAAAATTAACTAAAACTAAACGCTGTTGCGTTTTGGAAAGAAGTCCTAATAGAAAGAGGATGAAAATCCGCTAGGCGAAGCTAGCAGGTTTCCTACGTTAAGGAATTACCATCGCATACTGGACAGCACTAGCTAACCTTGTAGAGCTTTCAGTGTCAACAGCAACTCGAACATCTACAGAAGCTTCGTCTGAGCCAGCAACATCAAAATCAGAAAGACACAAAAGAGAGCACGATAACGAAACGCTGTACCTCTTTCATCTTTCCCACAAGAAGTACATGCGTTTTAGCCATGACTAATACACAAAACCAAGCAACATCGCTTATTTTTTGAAGTCTGAGTTTGTCGTGACCGTGCAAACACGTGTCCATGTTTCTTCTGCATATGCAAATTAAAACATGACTTCTCTTTTCGTCTGAGGCAGAGAACGTTGTATGAATGGGACTCGCTTGTAAATATAAAATAAGCAAAGTCTGGATATTGCTTGGTGTCATATCTAAAGATTCCTACAGTGCATATAATTAAATTAATGTCAGCAGATAATACATCTTCGAAAAAAAAAGCGAAAAAAAATGATTTAGCCATCATTTCATAATATAAAGTCTTTTGTTTGACCGTTATATAAAGACAGAATTAATATTTGTGAATAACATTTGGTTTATCTTACAGAGAGGAAAAAGACTGATCAGAAGATGACTTACATATATTGAAATAGACATGTATATATACTTCTTTGTAATGAAAAATTAAGTCTATATATGAGTTCAGGTAATAGTGGTAGTGACCTGAATTGATATCTGATGGTGTTTGTCTCTGAATATTTCTGAAACTGTTGAATATAAGTTCTGGCAACTGATGATCTGGCGAAGATCTTTCAACAAGAACACCAAGTCAAGGGTGGGGGGGGGGAGGTGGAGAAGAAGATGATCTTTCTGAAACCGTTAAAGTCAGATATATCAGAAAGTTTTATTAAAGCAGGGACCGCATAGTGCCACGACAGTCAGATATGGTTCGGTGGCGCTGAGAAGAGTTCATTTTATACTGTCCCTGACAGCCTTTCTGTGAAAACATTGACCATTCTGCAGTTCTCAGCTTCTTCACCTTCGATTTTTGTTTTCTTTTTCCTGCAAATTTTCTACAAGTCTGTCAGGGACTTGTGTGTTCACTATGACCTAGAAGACTGCATGCTTAAATAGCTGGAGATTGCTCTCCTAGCACGTGACCCAATCATATACATTACCTCGACCTAGTTTCATCTTTCATGTTATCAATGTATGTCCTATAAATATATTACAGCTTGAATTAACAGGAGTTCTTGTCGCTGACCAGTACGGAGCTTAATCATAATTTAGTTTCAGTGTTAGAATATGATCTGTCTGTTCATCTGTCTATCTACTTGTAACCGTAAATGAGAATGAAGATGAATAATTTAAAGATCATCACTGGACGTCTATTTCGTCATTATAGGGAAAAAAAAAACCCTTTAAACAGTCCAAAATATTTGTACTCTATAACATGAATTTTCGCGAACCTAGCAATGTTCTAGAAATGTTTTCAAATTTAACGTTTGCTAACAAACCAAAATATCTTGCTAATCAAATCAACATATTAAGGCAAAGAAAACACAAATGCAAATACACGGAAAATCGAAAGATTTGTTCCAGTGCATCTTTTAAAGAACTTGCATCTTGGTTTTCACTTCAAAAGATGAGTGATAGATATACCACACATCAATATCAACATGAAGTTATATGTAATTCTTGAGGCAATAAACAGTGTATACCATCTACATGTGTCTGTCAAATTCTGTGCCTTCTGGGTAGCTAGAGAGAAATAAAGGTTGTGAGATAAAGCTGGTTATAAAACTTCAGTAGCTATAAGATAATTAATGGGGACATTCGACGAATCTCTACTAGATTTTGAGAAGCATAGAACCTTATAGTTCTGATGAATTCTATTCAACGAATTGAAAAGGAATTAGTGGGACTTGGTATACACACTTTCCCCTTGTCAGTTACTTTGATGTAGCAGAAGACCCGTGTCAAAATCGTCTTCTAAGAGTAAAAGATTATGCGATATAACCAGGTATAATTTTCTTGCTGTGTGTCGGGAGACAAGTTCCCACCAATGTGCTAGTGGAAAGATATTAGCAGCCAAAATAAAAATGCATACAGAAATTAAGAGATATTCTAGTGAAATTAAATTTAAGCAAACAAAACAGAACAAAAGAGAGGGAAAAAAAAGATGGTCTCCCTCATCAACAATAAGCAGAAACAAGGTTTAGCGCCGGAAACATTACAATCAGGTATTTAAATTACAGAAGTCGAAAAAGTTTTTAAATAAGTGCAGGGATATATATATACTTGGTATACTAATAACTTCATATACGAAATTATTTTCGAAAATCACGAAACCAAGCTATAACGACATATTTGATATTAATACACTACTCAGCCACCGGAGTTATGTAGAAGTAAGCGAAGTGCGATCATACCAGACGACGCGCTAATTCTTACAAAAGTGTCAGCATTCTCTTAAACAGCTAAAATGATTCACTGGAAATGTCAGAAAAGCAAATGAAGGCATGAGTTGGTGTAAGATGAAACGAGAAATGCAGCCTACATTCACTGAGAAGAAAAGGGCTATAAACAAAACAAAACAAAAAAAGAGGGAGGGGGATAAAATGGAGGAGACAGAGAAAAGATGAGTGATAAAAATGATAGAGAATGCAATATGGTGGCATGTTGGAAAGTGAACAAATTATATGTTAGAAAACATCACAGGTGAGGGGACATCACTGGCTGAACTAGAGGTTCACGAACTAGTAGTCCATGAAGGGCCATAAAAAATTATGCAGAAATTTGACATATTCTGAGCTTACTCTGCGGACAACTACATGGCTCTTGAAGGAAGAGTAAGCTTAGAGTATGTCAAATACTAGATCTGCATAATTTTTTAATTAATTACGAATTGACTGAAGAATGCTGGGGAGGGGTGGGGTGGGGAGCAGGGGTTGCCAATTATTATCTGCTTAGGGGATCCGCTACAAGAATTTGAAGAACGGCCATGCTCTGCTGCTGGCCTAGAGATGGACCTCCTTGCACTCAGTACACTCCCATATGTGCCCAGCCCTACCCTCAGTGTTGCTCGTAGCGTGTGTTGGGTGATAGTGCCAGTGCCACACTGACTGAATAATGCTCGGTCTTTTCCGCAAAGTTCTGAATGTCTGCCCCTGCTCTTCGTTATTCCTCTTTTGTTTAGTCTTTAGTGTTAGGTACTGCATTCAATATTCTTTTGTTCATCTCCCTGTAATTTTGATAGGGTGGCTGTTATAATGTCTGCTTTGTCCATTTCTAGGACGCCCAGTTTTGTTGCTTTGTTTGCCAGCTGATCTGCCATTTCATTACCTTTGATACTGGCATGTCCTGGGCAAAAAATCCATATTAGGGAGGAGATTTGTCACTCTTTTAGTTTGGACAAGCACTCGCGAAGCATCACCTGGTTTTCAAATTTTTTTTTTTACCATGCACTGTGAGTCTGATAATATTATGGCTTGTGATGATTGCTGGTTTGCTAGCTAGTTTATGGGTCGAGTGGTGGCTTCAATCTCCATCCTCAAACTGGATGTGGCAGTGGCGAACGCTCCGGACTTGCTGACGATGGAGGCCATTGCGATAGACCATGAGTCCCCATCTGCTCATCCGTCCGTGTATATCGAGGGGGGGGGGAATTATCTGTGTTGGACTGCTTAATGATTCACCCTTTGACTTGTGATCCCGGTCCTCCTGCTGGCCAAGGAAAAACTTGGTAACCACTGCTCTAAGAAATCTAATATAATCGTTTACCGCAAGATGAATTCCCTTCTACCGCATTCCACTGCGTCCGTTTATGTTTTTTTTTTTTTCTGAAATCTTATGTTCTCAACAATTTATTCTTAGCTTTTTCTTTTCTTTTTTTTTTTTTTAAACTTCCATATTCTCATCATCCCCATCCTGTATCTTACAACCCCAACAACTAAGTCCAGCTTTTCTCGTGTCAACATTACATGTATATTCTAATTAGTGAAGTTTAGGATGAAATACTATTAAAGAAAAAGGACAGCCATATTTGGCATTTTTGAAGATATAGTTTCCTGAATATCATGTTTTAATTCATTTGCCCGGCACTGTCTGTTTAGTTCTCCATTATCTGAGTTCGCTCGAAGACGACTGTTTGTTGTTGTTGCTGTTCTTGTTTTTTGTTGGTGCTGTTGCTGCTCTTGTTTTAGTTGTTGCTGCTATTGTTGTTGCTGCTTTTCTTTTTCTTGGTGCTGTTGCTGCTATTGTTGCTGCTGCTATTGTTTTTGTTGGTGCTGTTGCTGCTATTGTTGTTGCTGCTACTGTTGTTGATGTTGTTGTTCCTGCTCTTGTTTTGGTTGTTGCTGTTGTTGTTGATCTTGTTTTGTTGTTGCTGTTGCTGCTATTGTTGGTGCTACTGTTGTCGTTGCTGTTGCTGCTATTGTTGTTGCTGCTACCGTTGTTGTTGCTTCTGTTCTTTTTTGTTGTTGCTGTTACTGCTATGCTACTGTTGTCGTTGTTGTTGTTGTTGTTGTTGCCGCTGTAGCCGATGCTTTTGTTGTTTATGTGCAGACCCCTTCCTTAATTTTTATTTCAAACTTAATTTTTATTTCCAACGAATCATTCCCCCCCCCCCCCCTCTTCTTGCATGTATTGTACACCATAAAGCTCCTCTCACAAAATGTTAGGAAATGCAAATTCTCCTGCCCCATGTCCTCTCCTTCTAGTAACTTCTCCACTTTTATTTTATCACAAGCATTACGTACTCATCAGCCACCCCCTTTTCCCCTACCCCCGAACTCCAAAGTAGTGTCTCCGCCGCTGTGCAGCGAAGATGCGCGGGTTTGTACCAAGATTTCTGTCTCCGCAGACATCTGTGTAACTGAATAGGGTCTTCTCTCCCAACTCCTCTTTTCATTCACCGGCTTTATATTTTTGTTAGCGTCGACGCTGTCTGGCTTTTAACACCTGAACTTTGTGTAACTCCGGCGCAGAGTTTACACTGATCTGGCGGCTCTCCTTCCCTAGCCCGCCTTCCTTCTCTCCGGTCGGCAGCACGCATGGGAACATTAACACCTCATTACTCCTACATAATTCGAGGAAACACGACGTTACTCATCTTCTTAAGACCAGCTAGAATTCTAGGTTTTATGTCGTGTTAACCTGTGAAACTGTTAAATAACTGAACGAGTAGGAGCAAAGCTGAGAGTTGGCAAGTCGGGATGCTTCTGTAGGTGTTTTGCTGATTTTTTTTAAAAAAATGTTTTTCTTCGACGAATGTTAATTCAGCTGTCATTATTATTTCTGTATTCGGTTTTGAAAATAAACTGGAGTGCATTTTATTTCAAATACACAGGAGGTTCCACTAAAGCACATTAATAAACAGACAGAAAAAAAAAAACAGAAGGAACTCTTTCCCGCCTTCTCAAATATCTGAGACACGGCTGTCAACTTTTGGACAAAAAAACTGTGTTGTCGGAACTGTCAGTTTTCTGTGAAGTTCAGATAGCAGAAAGCGAGGCTGTGTAACAAATAGGCAATGTGATTATGCCCAGCTTAGTTGTGTAACGAGTAGGCAATGTGATTATGTCAAGATTAGCGGTGTAACGAGTAGGCAATGTGATTATGTCAAGCCTAGTGGTCACCGTTGGGCCAGTCAGAGTGCGATATGAAGCTGAGCAATGCCACGCGAGTGCAGATATTTCTTGTGTTGATGTTTACCTTGTGTGCCGGTGAAGGGAAGAGGCGGCCTTCCACTGTTAAAGGTATGCACTAATCACATATTTATTCTCTTATCATCTTTCATAATCTTAACACAGGCATGCTCTCCCCTAATGCAACATCGTTTTCAATGTACTCATCTCTATTCAACACACACATTAGAAGCTTATTGTTGTTCATACCATCGCTGTTCAAACTGACCAGCCATTCAGTGTGTGTTAGCCTTCATATTTAAACATGTATTTGGTGCGTAGATTCTTTTAAGCAAATATTTATTCACTACACCATCGTAAATCTCGCTTCAGCAAACTATCACAGCTGCAGTCAGTTTACCATTCAGTAAAGAAATAATTGTTCAGTAAACTATCTTATATGCAAATAAAATAATTTACTTTTGCTAGTATTTTACCATTTAAAATAAAAATTATCCTGGTTGCTGTGTAGTATATCGCTCTTCACAGAATAAATTATTAAATAAATCACATCATGTTGTGCCAATTATATGTCTCTGTAAAGTAAAAGCTATTAAGAAAGTTATCATACTGGCCACTAACTTATTTGTCTAATAACAAATAACTTTTCATACTAAACAACTGCTGTACATATGTCTCCTTGGTGGTATTTGCTTGCTCTTTACAGACATTGTTGATTAATACACGGTTGAAATGTATTTTGTTTAGAATAACAGCTTAAAAAATGTAACGCTATCTCACATCTCTCTCTCTCTCTCTCTCTCTCTCTCTCTCTCTCTGGTCTCTAGACCAGTTTTTGGGATAGTAGCTCTGTAGATATAAGGACTTCCTCTTCTCCTTTTCTTTCCTCTTCTTCTGCATTTCATTGTTCCAGCCTCTGAAGTCCATATTTGTTGCCCAGATAAACTGGAGTCTAGTGTCTCTTTGTTGTGAAAGCAGATTCCCACCCCCCCCCCCCAATTCCATCCATGTCCTTGGCTATGCAGTCATCGTCCAGTATACCCTGTGACGTCTTGCAGGGGAGCATACAACTCTCTCCACCTCTCACGGTCTGCGGCCAGTCTTTGTAATGTGCCTTTGGTCGGGCTCTCTTTCTTTTTCCCTGGAGTGTCCGTAGCGCAGGTTTACATGTACGAGTATTAAAAAGAAGCTGTATAAATAATTTTCGGGATTTCTATGTTCACCTTTTCACATTAACCTCTGCTCATAATCCCTTCGGTGATCAAATTGCCCCTGCAACAGTCCACCTATTTATGCTGTCAAGATAAAATGGCTCAGATTATCAAGCCTTGGGACCTCATATCACTGGCTGGAAGAAAGAAAGAAATTAAAAATCTACAGACTCTCCAGAGACGGCGGCAGACTGACCAGTCACTTGTGTCACATGCTGAAGATAAGCATGACCTATGAGTGCACCTGTGGCACTGGAAAAATGACAGTTCAGCATTTGATCCAGGACTGTCCTCATACGAAAAGCAAAGAATATGCACACAGTAATCACTTATGTCAACCCAGAGCAATCTGTGTGGCGATGTCAGCAGTCTAAGGCGAACTGCTCCTTTCTTTAGGGATGTTCACGTTAACGTCTCAGAAAATTCTAAGATAAAGAGGTCGACGACGGACCAACGTGTTCACCTCGATCCCCATGATATCGTTCTACAAGTACTGTGGGGGTTCGTTTTGAGTTTTCAGGCCAAATATCGAACGGAACCTAATCGCAGTATGAACTTGTTGGCACAAGACAGTAATACCTTGTCATTTGATCTCAGACGCTGTTTCTTCACCAGTATCTGACTGAGCATTATCATGAGAAAGTGTGAGCAAACATGTGAAGTAGGATGAAAACTTTCGCAGTGTTTCACAGTGATTTTCAGGATATATTTTTGTATCCTCAGTCATTAAATCCGAATGTAGAACATTACTCCTTACCTTCGAATGTAGCACATCTTGAACATCCCAGAAGACAGAAAATGTGACTCTGGCTTTTGACTCTGCGGTGGTGATCCTTTGTGGCGACACTTCTTTGAAATTCTAAAGCTTCCTGGCCTCATCCCACAGTATTGATGTAAATGGTAACATGTTTACACCCAAAGAGTAGCAACAACTGTTGACTGATTTCAGTCTTGTGATTGAACACACACATACACACATCGCTGTCCTCATTTATTTTTAATAACGCCTGTAAAAGGTGGCTTTAAAAGCCACATAATGTATGTAAGTAATTTGTCAGAAATATTATGATCCTATTTAAAGAATAGATCTTATCAACATCATCAGCCAAATGATCCAGCCTCATTAGGATCGGTGCGAGGCATTTCGCTTCCTGACGTGTCACAGTAGTTGAGAGTGACTTCTTCATCTAAAAAAAAAAATGGCTGCTTCATCTCAGACACACCTGGCCAAACATGTTTTAAAAAGTCTAAATATTCGTATTCATCACCACCCTTCGCCTACTAAATGGGTGCCATTCGAATGGCATTTTCTCTCAGGTGAAAATTCTATCAGCTCATTCTGTTGTATGTACGCGAACACAAATATACGCTCGTACATATGTGTGCAGAAGAAGGCATTACTATTTAGTACACTCGTGCATGTTGGAGGGTGATAGGAACAAGAGAAAGGTGTCTTTTGTTTCTCTTTGCCATTAATTAGCCTCGAGCGGCTTCGTTCGCCCTTATCGCCAGCAACTTTTTTATCGTCCGTGTTTTCATTACATTCACCCGCCCCCCGCTTAAGAATCCTCTCTCAGCGCTGTCACCAGGGGTCTGGATGTGATGTACGCCGAACTGAGGTCAAACAGGTAACAGATTTGCACAGCATGATCCGCAGATTAGCTAGCTCCCTGCGGCTGAGACTTCCGAGATGCTGAAAAAGAGTTTAGCAGCTGCGACCACAAGAAAGACAAGAAACGCTACTCATTCAGAACCAGCGTCAAAGATGCTGATGTATTTGTTTTCTGTTTTCTTATTTTTCTCTGTACTGCTTTAATGAATTCTTTATACTTACAGTATACTACTACTTTCTCTCTAGGATTGTCATTCTTGTTACAGCAAACATTGCTGATTCTAAGTCTATACTGCACATATACAAACGTTCTAACACGCCATTTCCATCCTTCGCGTTGCTTTATTTGTTGTTGTGTTTTTCTCTTTAGTACCATTGTATTCCACCGTTAATTTACACACGTCTGCATGTCACAGTGTATTTTACATCGGCGATATACACAGGTTTTGTATTATTATTATTGAAGCCAGTCAATGCTTTTAATTATCATCAATTCAGTTTCTTTATCTTCAGTTCTCAATCATCCCTTTTCTTTGCTACGCCAGCACAGCAGTGTCTGCAAACTACTACAACAGCAGCATATTACAACACCAAACAGCTACTGCTACACTACAGCTGTAAGAACGACAACTTAAGTTACGATACTTGCAGCACAATTACAGATCACTGTGCAGTTTCTGTTCCTATTACTACACTTACAAGTCTGCCGCAGCTGGTACTACGGCTTGTCTTTGTTGCTACTGTTGTTGTTGCTGTTATCACTTCATCATTTCTGTCGCGACTATCATCAATACCAATGTTTTAAAACTGTTATTGCCTCCTTTATTATTTGTATTATTGCACACGTAACTGCTTATCACTAAGTCTACCGCAGCTTCATCACTCCCTGTAACATCGTCTCTACTAATATGTACATCATTTACTACTGGAATTATTACCGCTACAGCCATTATAACTAAAAATATTATAGTTGCTACTGTTTCAGCTGCAATGGTTACTGCTGAAATAATTAATGCTGCATTATTTACTGCAAGTGTTACTTCCTTTTGCTTCTGCAGTTATCACTACTACTTAGATTCGCAATGTAGTTGTTACTGTTACTACTTCGACTAATGCTCCTACTACTACTACTACTACTATTACTACTACTACTATGTCTGCTGTTGTTGGTACTACTAAGCCTGCTGCTACATCTACAACTTCTGCTTCGTACAATGATCCCACTACTACTACTACTACTACTACTTTTACTACCACTACTATGACCACTACAGCTGTTATGACTACTATTCAGAGGACTACCGCTCTGCTACTCTTTCTACTACATCGGCTATTCACTGCCTCTGCTACCACTACCCAAGCGACAAGTAATGTTCTTTGATCTAGCAAACAGAACTTCTAACAACATAAACCATTTCATGGTATTAGTGTTTCTGCTTGGCTTCCTGTAGCTTTCTCTCCATATTTACAGCTATAACCCCTCGCGACCGCTGCCTACACTCAATTAGATCCTCAGGCCTCCTCGCCCTTCATCCCTGTAAGCTTTTGACAGGCAAGAATAAATGGGTCGCCTTTCTATAACGCGGGGGGGGGGGGGGGGGTTCCTGTGAGAAACGTTTGACCAAAGCTGGGTACAGGCGAGCGAGTGACAGATGGACATCGTAGAAAAAAGGTCTGTGTAGCGATAGATTTGGGCGCAGAAAGCTGGATTGTGAGAATTAATAATAATAATAATAATGACGCTAAGAGAAAATTAGTATGCTCGCGTGGGTGCGCCTGTGTGTGTGTCAGACAGACAGACAGACAGAGGAGAGAGTTATATTTGAAACAGAAGTAAACGTGCAAGAGATAAAAGAAATAATGATTGCGGTAAAACTGGTTCTAGTAATGAAGGTAGATTGTATGGTTCAGTTTTACAACAACAAAAAAATTGAAAGAATGAGGAAAATGGACAGAAACTAAAATGGCAGAAAGTTAGATGAGCACACATAAATGAAAGACATACAACAGTCCAATATTTCGGCAAAAGCCTTCTTCAAGGATCACATACAAAAACAACCCCAACAGATAACAACACGAAAAAGGTGAAGAACTAAAGACTTAGCTTTTTGGTATTCTTCTTGTGAGAGAGACTGGCACAAAATGTGTGTTGTTTTTTAATGTGATCTTTAAGAAAAGGCTTCTGCTGAAATATTGTATTGTTGCTTGTTGTTCATTTTTATGAGCTCATCTTACTTTCTGTCATTCTTGTTTCTGCCCACTTTCCTCTCTCTCTCTCTCTCTCTCTCTCTCTCTCTCTCTCTCTCTCTCTCTCTCTCTCTCTCTCTGTCTTATTGTAAAACTGAAGCATGGACTTCTATCTACCTTCATTACCAGAGAGGCAAGCAACCACGAGAGCCGAACTTCGAATTATAATAGAGGGTTAATGTCCTTGAAAGATTTAAAAACTTCGTAACAAATAAAATACGTAATGGATCATGATTATTCTTACGCCAAGATAGAGAGAAACTCTTCAAGTTTTTGTAAGCCCGCGCGCATAGCTCAGGTGGTTTGCCGCTAGGAGGCAGCAGTAGCAAATATGGCGTTCAGTAAAAATGAGCAGTCATTTTATGTTGGAATACGCAAGAACCTCGTCCGTTGTAAGTGTGCAGGACAATTTCGAGAGGAATTCCAGAAGGCAACACCTGATTTCAACAGTATCAAGAAGTGGTATGCGAAATTGCGGGACGAAGGCTGTGCTCCTCGGCAAGGACGTCCAGGACCAAGCGAAGAAACTGTGAATCGTGTTAGAGAAGCTTACCAGCGAAGCCCCCGGCTTCATCCCGGAATTTCGCATATAACTTCTTGATACTGTTGAAAACAGGTATTGCCTTCTGGAATTCCGCTCGAAATCGTCGCTGCACAGTCACAACGGACAAGATTCTTGTGTATTCCAAAACACAAAAATGTCTGCTCACGTTTACTGAACGCCATATTTGCTACTGCTGCCTCCTAGCGGCAAACCACAGGGGCTATGAGCGCGGGCTTTGTTTTTTTTTAAATTTGAAGAATTTCTCTCTCTCTCTCTCTCTCTCTCTCTCTCTCTCTCTCTCTCTTGGTGTAAGAATAATCACGATCTGTTACGTAGCTTATTTGCTGCACATTTTTTAAACGTTTCACTAACTTATGAATAACCCTCGTATAATAAAATATAAGTCTGCAGAACTGATATTACTGGGATGTTGTTCTAGTTTTTCTTCTCATTCTAACAGTGAACTATATTTCGTATGTTCTCGTGTAAGGGTGTGCTTGTTAAGATTTTGTGCACGATATGTGATGACTTTCATGCGAATATGTTTATGTCAATAATCTATAAAAATAGAAAGAAAAAAATCTAAATATGTTTGTGTATGAACTTGTCAAATTTTTTAAGTTAATGAATCTGTTCATGCGATGAGAGAGAGAGAGAGAGAGAGAGAGAGAGAGAGAGAGAGAGAGAGAGAGAGCGTCAGGTTTTGCGCTGTCAAGATGGAGTTAAAAAATAAAATGCATTTATTCTCACAGACAGGCTGTAGTCAAATGGGGGTGGGGGATTGGGGAGAGGAGGAATGGAATGGGCACTATGGAATTAACTTTAAAAAATTCACTTGAAAACGCATACAAGCCCAAATGAAAGAGGATAGGTGAGGAAAGGGGGGATGGGGAGGGATTGAGACCGGTGCTTTACTCCGAGGCCCCTAGACTTCCTTCGTTTTAAGGATTTGGAGGAGACGGGGGGTAGTGGATGAAGATAGCATGACTAATAGAGTAGGGGGCCCTATAAAAGTTGTAGGCCATCTTGCAAAATTCCTGTAAGGTTCCTTCTTGTATGTATATGTTTGAGAGTGTATGTCAGGCCAGGTTTTGTTCAAGTACTGCCATCTTGTATGTATATGTTTGAGAGGGTACATCAGGCCAGGTTTTGTTCAAGTACTGCCACCTTGTATCTACGTATACTGAGAATGTATATCACTCCAGATTTTGTCTAACGTCTAAAATGAAAATCATGTTCGTGAACATTTCCTGTTACCTATTATCATCGCCCCCCCCCCCTTGTTTTTTTCCTCTTAGCATTTAACAGCTTTCTCAAGCAGTTTACCTTCCCGTTATTGCTTGTTCCCCAACAGTTAGCTGCACCGTAAGGTGAAGCATTAAATTTGCATTTACATGTCTCGTTATACGATTAAAGTAAAAATCCTGTAGGCGAACCCCACATAAAGAAGAAACGGAGCAGAATTTTGTGAACGCGTGGGAGTGTATTCCGACTCACAAGAAAAGCAGCCAGACACTGGTTGGGGGCATGTTTATACAGCAGGTAGAGGGGGGCAGAGCATTATGAGCAGACAGTCGATCAGCCCAAAGCATGCCTTCCCGCCGAGAAAAGGGTTCTTGTAATCATTCACATGACTGCTGGCTTCAGAAAGTCATGATATTACTGTAAAGTGTAAAACAAAATGGATATGCATATAAACAATGACGCTCGTGACAGAAGCTATGCTTCAGAAGCTGTGTATTATATTTTCATTATTATTTGTATTTATGTTACTGTCATATGGTACGGCACATTAATTATATACCCCCCCCCCCCAAAAAAAAAAAAATGCTCCCACGTACAGAAGCACTCTCTCTCTCTCTCTCTCTCTCTCTGAACCTTAAGTGCCCAGGGCACATGGGGCTTCCGCAAGGGTTTTCCACAAATGCCTGTCTTTCGCCTTTTTTTCTGCAGTTGCCCAGGTGAGCCCTCTATTGCTCAACATCCTTTCTGTTGTTCTTCTCTATGTCTCTTTTGGTCTACCCTTACTTCTGTTCCCCTGTGGTGTCCATCTTAGTGCTATTTTTGGTAGTGAGTTGTCAGTCATTCGGAGCACATGTCCCAACCATCGCCAGCGTCTTTCCTCAATAATTGTTGTCAGTTTCTTCATCTGCATTTCTGCCAATAAGATGTTATTTTTTATGGTGTACAGAAGCATTAGTGCAACAAAACGATCAGCTATACAGAAGATGTGGGTGCCAGGCCACCATGTTAACCTTCAATCAGAGCCTCAGAGAAGAGTTTAAGAAGCCGGTGCAAGACTCCTCCAATCACATCTAACTAGCCATTCTGTTTTCAACCACTGCGGGCCTAGGGAAGCCTTTCGGGCCCTCCCTTAAAACAGGGAAAGCCCTCCGAGCCCAGTAACATTGTCCAGCACTGATTACGGAAAAGATAGGAGTGCTTCACCGTACAAAGAAATGAGAAGCGCTTATAGTAAACAGTCTGGCACGTGAGCAAGTAAAAGATAGGAGTGCTTCACCGTACAAAGAAATGAGAAGCGTTTATAATAAACAGTCTGGCACGTGAGCAAGTAAAAGATAGGAGTGCTTCACCGTACAAAGAAATGAGAAGCGCTTATAGTAAACAGTCTGGCACGTGAGCAAGTAAAAGATAGGAGTGCTTCACCGTACAAAGAAATGAGAAGCGTTTATAATAAACAGTCTGGCACGTGAGCAAGTAAAAGATAGGAGTGCTTCACCGTACAAAGAAATGAGAAGCGCTTATAGTAAACAGTCTGGCACGTGAGCAAGTAAAAGATAGGAGTGCTTCATCGTGCAAAGAGATGAGAAGCGTTTATAATAAACAGTCTGGCACGTGAGCAAATAGACACCTTTGCTCGGGTGTGAGTACAGTTTTAATATTTCGTTTTTTTTAAATACGTTGAATTACCAACGAGGAATGAAAAGAGGCAGACCGCATGAAACTCTGAAGAGGACATTGTTAAGAGAGGCCAAATTAACAGGCATAAAATCCTTTGATGAGGTTGAAAGACTCGCTGAAGACAGGAAAAATTGGCGAACTACTTTGTGAGCCCATGTGACGTTTAACGGCACGGGAAGAATATAAGATATAAGATAAGATAATGGACGTTTGGCGCAAACTATAGTATCCGGGTGTATCATTTACGTGATCATTCATTTGAAAGGAAGATAAAGGTAATAAGAATTAACTGTTAGGGATGAAATCGTAATGTTAAAAATTAAAAAAAAAAGATTTCTCATTTTGTGCAAGGATCAAATCTAGTATGGTCCTGAGACGTACAGAAAGACAAAGAATAAAGTAGTTTGGACATTTGACCAGAAATAGACCAGATCAGTCAGGATAAGATCAATGAAGAGTAGATCAATCAAGACTAGATCAGTCAAGGACCGGATCAGCCAACTACAACAGCTCATAGATCTTAACAGAAACAGGCTGAAGCAGAAGACAGATCAGAATGAGATGGATAAATGGTAGGACACCCTAAGATGATCATATCTGACAGAACTCCCTCCGTTACCCACGAAGATAATTCCCTTCATACTGCAAGGTTTCACAGCAGCTGTAGTTGACAAAAAAAAAAAAGAGGATCTCAGCAGCCGTAGCTGACAAAAGAAGGATCTCAGCAGCTGTAGCTGACAAAAGAAGGATCTCAGCAGCTACAGTCGATAAAAGAAGGATATCGCAGCCGCAGTCGACAAAAGAAGGATCTCAGCAGCCGTGGTTGGCAAAAGAAGGATCTCAGCAGCCGTGGTTGACGAAGGATCTCAGCAGCCGTGGTTGGCAAAAGGATCTCAGCAGCTGTAGTTGACATAAGAAAGATCTCAGCAGCCGTAATTGATAAAAGAAGGATCTCAGCAGCCGTGGTTGATAAAAGAAGTATCTCAGCAGCCGTAGTTGACAAAAAAAAGGATCTCAGCAGCCGTAGCTGACAAAAGAAGGACCTCAGCAGCCGTAGCTGACAAAAGAAGGATCTCAGCAGCCACAGTCGACAAAAGAAAGATCTCAACAGTCGCAGTCGACAAAAGAAGGATCTCAGCAGCCGTGGTTGACAAAAGAAGGATCTCAGCAGCCGTAGTTGAGAAAAGAATTATCACAGCAGCCGTAGTCGACAAAAGAATTATCTCAGCAGCCGTAGTCGACAAAAGAATTATCTCAGCAACCCCAATCGACAAAAGAAAGATCCCAGCAGTCGCAGTTGACAAAAGAAGGATTTCAGCAGCCCCAGTCGACAAAAGAAGAATCTCACATTATTGACATGCATGTAGTCTTTTCTTTCCAAACAAAAGTTTAAATAACATATTTTTTTAAAAATATGCAGACTGGAAATCTGCAGAAGTGGAGTCCACCCCCCACCCCCCCCCCAGCATTTTGTCAGTTTTCTGTGAAAGGTTGGGGAATAAAAGGAGTGGAACAATAAATTCTGAATCTGGACGTTGTTCATGCGGGTCCTTGCGCGTGGCTGAGCGTGTTCTTGGGTGTGGGAAAGAGATTGGATCTCCGGCGGAGATGGGATGACGTCGACAGGAAGACGGGGAGCATTGGATTTGGGTGGGGGCGGTTCCATTTTTATGTTTTTTTTCCTTGTCTAACTTCTGGTCAACATGTGGCGTTGTACACAGAGTCACGTGTTTTTCTACGTGCATGTGTATGTATATGTCTGTAAATGAAGTTCTGTCGAACAAAAATAGAGAAGTCGGTCAAGCAAAATGTTAAACCAAAAAGAGAAAGAAAATAGTCAATAATTTAAGTGTTGTACACAAGATCTTTGCTTGTTTCTAAGCAGTACACACCTCACTCCAAATTTCGGTCCCTGTGGCTCCATTTAGGGTAAGGGGTGGGTGAATCCCACCTTCTAAATCACGTGACTTCCTGGCATCTGTACATTTGAGATTTTTTTTTTTTCCTTTCCGTCCCATGACTTGAAACAGAATCTCCTCTGTGACACAGAATCTCCTCCGTGACACAGAATCTCCTCCGTGACATAGAATCTTGAAACTCGTTTTAGCTATTCTGCCGTATAGGACCGCTGTTGGAGGTGACAGATTTAAGCTATATGAGTTTTTAATCATTGCTTAATGCCCAGTCTTTACATTCAGTATGAAGCTATTTCTGCTGTTTCTGAAAGGCTCTTGAATGATTTTGTTCATGCTCGTTCCTTTATGCTAATCTGCTTACATAAGGCGTAAGCTGCTGCTGCAAATCTAGCTCCTACTTCTATGCTTTAGCCTCTACTCTGGGCTTTTGTTTTGCTTTGTTTGGTCACATAAAGGCACTTCTCGCGTTTGAACTCTTCTGTTCTAGTTTTATATAGGACTGTAAGCTCGATCATCGTTAGGCTCTGCTTTGTTGCTGAATACCCTACCAATGTTTAGTCGTATTTCGGTACGTATTTCTAGTGAGTGCTAGGTATTCTTTTCTTCTTGGTTAGGTCCCCTACGACATTTCAGTCATTTAGCGCAGTGAATTAGACACTGGCTTACCAACCAGGCGACAGACACTGGCTTACCAACCAGGCGACAGACACTGGCTTACCAACCAGGCGACAGACACTGGCTTACCAACCAGGCGACAGACACTGGCTTACCAGCCAGGCGACAGACACTGGCTTACCAACCAGGCGACCCGTTATCGATTTCCACCCACCACGGTCAGACCGTGGCTCTCGTTCACCCAGCCTCAAGAAAAAAATTGGGTACCACGGTTAACGCTCTGGGAAGGAAGAGGAATGACGCTGCAAGCTACGGAGTTCGTGCTGATGGCGACACTAGTCGCCAGTTTCTGGTCAACTGCTGGCTATGTAGTAGCGCACTTTTAGTTTGTCTGTGTGCAATGACGCTGGTTCACAATACATACTTTTACCTTGAACTTTATATCAGTCGTTTGTGCTGTCTAAGTGTAATTGTAAGGAGAAGCCCACTGCTCGATGGTTTTTCTCAGGGCCTGTGAATTATTTGGAAGGGGCCTAAACTTCTTTCCTGTTTTTAACTTTGTCTTTTGCACCACAATGACTGCTAGTTCTTGGAGCAATGTGCTGTGCCACCATTGGGCTGCTGATACTTTGCATGCCGAAGGTAAGGCTTGCCTTTCATTAACACTTTGAATCTTCTGATACATCTCATTTCTGTTGGCTTGCTCCTGTAGATAGACAGCTTTAATGATGAAGCTGAATGTCACAGATGTCATTTTCCAGATATCGTTCCATGTCAGAGATCTCTGTAGTGCCACTTACTTCTTGGCTCAGTCTGCTAGCTAACCCGACGCAGTATCTTGTAGTTTACTCCAGACATTTGGTCTGAGATGAAAAGAAACCACTAAACACCAAAATCTGTCAGTCAGACAGTAGAACTGCACCGCTCCCTATTTAGCCTGCTGAACGACTTCCTGGATTCCACTATCATCCTACTCATTGGAGTAGAGCACAATGTTGTACGAGTCTCCTTACATCCCTCCTGTGCCGTTAAACATCACATAGGGCTCGCATGGTAATTCGCCAAGTTTTCCTGTTTTTCCCTCATCAAGGGATTTTATGACTTGCGATTTGGCCTCTTTTAACAATGTCCTCTTTAGAGTTTCACGTAGTCGACCTCTTTTTCTTCGGCCTGTTGTGTTTCTTTTTTTTTTCTCATCACGTGACCGATATATATCCATTTCTTTTTCTGATCACAAGTGAGACAGGTTGTTGTTTGCTCATCTGTCTTATCTCTGCGTTGTTCTTGTATTCGTTTCACTTTATACCGATTATTTTCCTTAGGCATTTGATTTCAAAAGCGTCTAATTTGTTGCCTATTTCTTTAGTTGTTTCGAAGATTTCGCATGCATAAATGAGGATTTATAATTAGACCTCGAGAAAAAAATCGTCTAATCTTATAACACTGTGTTCTATTTCTTTACTGTACGAAGGCTTAGTTGTTTCCTATTTGTAAACTTTGTATCTTACTTCACTGATGATCACAAACTTTAAACATTTGTGTTTAACGGAAACATTTGGTCACACTGGATTTCCCCATGAGCAAAATCTTCTATTGGTTTGGATGTATCCTATCATTTCTTTCAGCTACACCTCCCTGGAACAACTGTGTTAAGAACACACTTATCTTAACATAGTCTTTATGAAACAGGAAACATCAGATCTGATTACTTAAAACACTCTGACCTGCTCCTGTAGCCCAGAAACCTGTAGCAACCAACACTATTTGTTATTATTATTGTTATAAAGTATATTGTCACGCTCTTATAAGGCAGAATTGTTAGGGAACAGAACTTTCTGTAAAAGAAAGAGGAAATATAGAACTGAGAAATCTGCTAGTAGCCTCTTGTTTATTACAGGAGTGTCAGATAACTCAGACAAGATGCTATGTACGCTAAGAAAACCCACTCGCCTGTGGGGAAAATGACAAGCACAAATACCCCTCCTAGGATAGAAGGCCCTCCAGCTTTTGACATTGCACACTCGTCAATAAGTGGAGCTGAGATCTTGGCTTGGGGCCACGCTGGGCTGTTCTGGATGGTGGATGGATGGGGATACAGAGATCACCTGCCGGGATGGGGAAAGTCTGATGTAAATTGACGAGGCTAGGACGTGGCAAGCCTATGGATCTCTACAACAATGGTTGCCAGAATGAGGCAGACAAAGCAGCCAGCAGACTATATGTGGCGGGGAATGGACATCACCGAAGCACCATCGGATCCCTCATCCCAGAGCTGGAGTGTCTCTGTGAAACTGTTTCAAAGCCGTCGGAGGGCCGGTGTTGCACTTGGGGCCTGATCTCAGCTTCTCACTGGAAAGGCCTCCTGGGTATGAAAGAAAGACTTAGGACAGAAACCCCAATATTAAAATGTCAGAAACTTCTTTCAGCTCTGATGGCTACAATCACTTCCTCCGTTACTTACTACTCTCGTACTACAACATCAGAAGAAATTTTGTAGCATCACTACAGTCAGTCATTTGCATGTCCCTTGCGGAACTTTGCTTCCCTAACAGCTTTTCTTGTAGGCCTCTCGGTTGTAACCAAAATGCCCTGCTGCTGATGCATCCATTCGCAAATCATCAACGATGTCTTGCAGCCATCTTCGCCTTGGTATTCCTCTATTTCTTTTCCCCATTATGTACCCTTTCAAGACTATCTTCTCTAAATTCTCCTGACGTTTAATATCACTACAAGCTTCTTTTCCCCATTTTTTCCCCTGTCTTATATACTCCTCTACCACAGACTTGAATGGTAACTATAGTTTGCTCTTTTTGCAGTACACTGCTGTATTAGTGAACCCTGTTATCACCCCCATCTGTTTGCTCATAGATTTATATTCCTGTCGCTTGTTTCTACTTGTTGGTGGTTATTTCGTAAACGAATAGTGGCCACGTCAAATTTGGAATCAGCTTGAACTGAGGGCACCATATCATGAATTTCCTCAGGGTCCTGCTTTTGTCGATAATTCTTGGCAACTTGCTGTTGCCATGGAGATTAAACGGATGAGGCGGAGCTGTGAAGGTAGACTGTCTGATTGACAGATTCCGGTGTACTGTATCTTGAACAAATCTCTCTGATCTATTTTGATCTCAGACGAGATGTTCACCCTTGAAGAAGACCACCTGATACAGTGTGTTGTTGACTAACGGGCCACGCGGAGAAGTTAATAAAAGCATCTTGCTGGTTATCTGGGCGCTTTGAAAAACCACGCTGGATCGTTTGGTCACTTGGCGGTTAGAGTTAACGGCTGAGAGGTAAGGTAAAGATAAAATCCCCGCTTCCATGTCATTAAGGCATATTAGGGATACGGCGTTAGGCCCGTACTTCCAAGACCTTTGGCACTTGAAAGTCTGATGTGGTCAGTATCACTCCTGGACGCACTTACTTTCCCATTTATCTGTGGTACCCATTTTTCAGAGACTGGATGGACCCAGGTTGTGTGTGTGTGTGTGTGTGTGTGTGTGTGTGTGTGGTGGTACCAGGGGGGAAAACCCACTTCTGGGACTTGAACCCATTATTACCAGATTAGTAGACCGGGCGAAAAGGATTGCCGAAACCTGGGATAGAACCAGGGATCTTTAAATCTTCAGTCTAACGCTCTTCCAACTGATATTTCGGCTGCCAAAAACGGCTGTGAGGCGATGAGGAAAAGATGTAAAACACGTGTTAGAAATTGACGAAAACAGTAAAGTCTGTCCCAGTCAGATCATCAGAAGAGTTCGGTCTAGAGCGTATGTGCTCTGATTCGAATCGTTGTATGTTACCTTTATGCTGAATAAAATTCTCGAACGCCCGTCGAGGCTGATGGATACATAAACCTTATAATTCTTGAGCTAGCAGGATAGTGATAGCTCTTGAGTGGCTATGCGAATGTGGCTGTCAATAGATATAACATAAAACCAAATAAGAACTCATAGTCCTTTTGTAAATGTTACAAGTCCATTCTGTGCCATCGCACTGACTTGCATTTCTTAGCTTAAAAATCCATTTTCACTGTGGCCAAATATTTGCTGTCCCCGGCAGAGGTCACGATCCTGTGATTCTCATCATTAATTTGGCCCCAGCGGATGGCACCGGTGACACACTTAAATCTTACTACGTTTGGCTTAAATGTGAAGTATGTTCACCTGTCACTCAACCCAGGCTGAACACTCTGGTAGGTCAGCGAGTTAAGATAATCGTGGAAAGCTTTGGATAGAGGGGGAGGAGGGAATTGGTTGTGATAAGCTGGTACTGGGAAGGCAGGGGGAGGGGGTAGGGAGAAGGATGAGATAAAAAGAATGTAGAAGGGATGTGAATATAAAACGATGGTCAAGAGGGAAACAGAAAGGGAGTTGGGGGGAGGTGAGGCAAAGAGAATCACAGTGTGCATTACTTATCAACAATGAGATAGAGTGAGAGAGAGAGAGAGAGAGAGAGAGAGAGAGAGAGAGAGAGAGGGAGGGAGGGAGGGAGAGAGAAAGAGAACGAATGAATAATCTTTATTTTTAAAGGGTAAAGAATTGGGGTTGCAGGCCCCACCTACATTCTCCCCTTCACCACTCCATCTTTCATTCTTCCCTCACACTCGATGTAATACAAGCATACAATTTACATGAGGGAAAAAAACATGTCAATAGAGTGCAAAATTAAACTATTACATTCACAGTATAAGAGAAGAAGTAATTAACCTAACAAAATAGCGCGTGCGCACACGCCATCATATACATAAACAAAAATACATTTTCAGTACAGTTCTTCTAATATATACTCTTTAACATTCATTAAAATAATTTATAACAACGTCTAACTAATTAATTTTAGAGCTATGTCCTTTTAGAACTTAATGGCTGGCGAGTCATGGATGGAGAGACTACTGGTTATTCTATGGAGGCATTTAGTTACAAGCAAGTAAATACTAAAAAAGGTTTTAAAGGATGAAGTATTACGTACAAATGGAATTTAAATGGTAGGGGAGGGTGTTTCAGAGCTGTACCGAAGAATATGCAAGGCTTTATTTTTATGTAAAGTTCAAGCCTGGGTTTAGGAAGAAGACTTTTTTTTAAAAACATTGGCTATGTCCAGTGTTATACTTGAACAGTGACCACAAGTAAGGCGGAGTATTGTGCGACAGAATTCTATGAACAAACTTAACTTTGTTAAAAATGATTCTGTATTCGAGGGGCAGAATTTTGAGTTGTTTGTGCTGATCTGTAGTCTGTACTGGGTGTTTGCCACATATCAGATTTACTGCTCGTTTGTGAAGTGAGTGGAGCCTTTTTGTGTTTGAGACTGAGTAGCCATCCCAGTGTGTGGAATGGTAACCTAAGTGTGGTTGTATATGTGATATGTAGTATGTCTTTCTTGTGTCCTGGTCGATAAGTATTTAATTTTGGCTAGTTGATAAACTTATAAACTTTCTGTGCTATCAAGTTTGTTAGGTTGTGTACTTGAGAATTCCAAGTTAAATGTTGATCAATGATGAGTCCTAGAGTTTTATGTTCATGATCGTTTTCTATTTCCATAGTCCCAGCAGAAAATTGTAGTGTAGTTTTTGTTGCATTCTGCAGTTTCTGTCATGAGCATGGATTTTGTTATGTTGGTGTAATGCCATTATTATTACTCCATTTAATCAAACTGTTTATATCATTTTGGAGCGCTGTCTGTAGGTTATTGATGTCATAGTCACTATTGTAAACAGTACAGGCATCAGCAAAAAGGTCACATGAAGAGTGCTTTAAATATAATAGTAAATCGTTAATATAGATAGCAAAGAGAAGAGGGCCAAGAATGGAACCTTGAGGAATACTAGTATCAGCCACATATGAGTTAGATATTTTGTTTCTGAACCAAACTACTTGTTTTCTACCTGAGAAAAAAAGATGTAATAAGTTTTGTCAGGTCAAGGTGTAATCTATAACCTTGCAGCTTTTTTTTTTTTTTTGCAAGAATCTCATGATCAGTCATATCGAAGGCTTTCTTGAAATCAACAAAGACAGCACCATACAGTTTATCATCATTTATATCAGATAGCCAGTTTTCAGTCATTTTAGTTAACGCTGTGTGACTGGAGTGATTTGGTTTAAAACCTGACTGATTGTCTATCAGTAGATTGTTTTACTGTATGTGTAGCAGTGTTAAGTTGTGTACATGTTTTTCAGGAGGTGTAGATAATGATGACAGAATCTGAATTTAAAAAAGAGGAAACACTTTGTCGAGTTTAAAAGCGTCAGGGAAATAGTGTTTGTCAATGCACAAATTGTATATGTATGTTAGTGTGTCTGAAATAACTGGTGCAGCCTGGCATAGTATCTTGTTACTAATGTCATCACATCCTGCTGAGTTAGTGGTGTTTTTTTTTTTTTAAAGATCGGATGTAGTTATAAACCTTACCGACTCTGAGAAAAGGAATACTTAACTGTTTTAGCTTAACACATTTACTGTCGCGGTAAGTTTCTAATACACTCAGGTCGCAATTAGGGGTCGGTAATGAAGATTTTAGAATATGAATTTATTCCCAAAAATGTTCGCTAAAGTTAGTGCAGGTATGTTCATCATTAAGTGTTTGTAGGTCAGATTGCTTTCTTTTATTTACTTGAGTATTTATCGCCGTCCAAAATGATTTACTATCAGTTTTGTCTTTCACTAAATATTTGAAGTATTTTTTTCCTTTTCCGTCTAATAAAATACTGCACTTTATTTATAGGTGAGCGATAGCTACTGAAATCTCTGAAAGAGAGAGAGAGAGAGAGAGAGAGGAGAGAGGAGAGAGAGAAAGAGAAAGAGAGAGAGGAGAGAGAAAGAGAGAGAAAGGGAAAGAGAGAGAGAGAAAGAGAAGGGAGGAGAGAAAGAGGAGATAGAGAGGAAAGAGAGAGGAGAGAAAGAGGAGAGAGACATGGTGGGAAGGAGAAAATTAATGTTTATCCATTACAAAACAACGGCCAAAGCAGGAATCCGAGAACGAGAGAGAAGGAGAGAGAGAGAGAGAGAGAGGGAGACTGAGTAGGAGAGAGAGAGGGGGGAGAGTGAGTAGGAGAGAGAGAGAGAAGGAGAGAGAGAGGGAAAGTGAGTAAGAGAGAGAGAGAGAGGGAGAGAAAGAGGAAAAAATAAAGTTTTGCATTACAAAACAGAGCGACAGAAAAACGGTGACGATGTAAACAAATGCTGAAGCTGAGAAGGACAAGGGGGAACGTACGAGAGAGCACTTGTTGTAAAATAAAAAGATGTTGATGTGAAGTAAGCTCATGTTCTCTTGTTTAAATTGTTTTAATGGTTTCAGTTCTGTGTCTTCTGATTTTAATGGCGCCGTAGATCTTTTCTACATTAGGGTGACAGTACACACTTTATAAATTCTCTCTCTCTCTGTCTGTTTCTGTCTCTCTTCTCTCACATACGGTCAGCCCGGTTAGCCGAGTGGTTAGTCGCTCCGTTTACTAATCCCCTGGTACTGGGTTCAAGTCCCAGGAGTGGGATTTTTCTTGGTACACACCAAAAAGGCCCCAGCATCCATCCAGCCTCTGATAATGGGTACCAGAGAAACCTGGGAAGGTAAATGCTGCCAGGCGTGGTACAGACCACATCAGACTTTCATGTGCCGCAGGTCAGGGAAGTGCGGGCCTAAGGCCGTGTCCCCAGTATGACTTAATGCCATGGAAACGGAGGTTTTACCTTTACCTTCTCTCACAGACAGACAGACAGACAGACAGACAGACAGACAGACAGACAGACAGACAGACGGACGGACGGACGGACGGACAGACAGACAGACAGACAGACATCAATAATTTTGGTTAATCCAACGTAAATTATAGGATTTGTAGGAAGTAAATTGATTATCCATTCTCCAGAATGCATTTTTAACGGAGAGTTACAAAGATAAAAATAGAGTATATTCGGCACATTATTTCATATACACATATTTCAATTTGTCCGTTAGAGAAGGTACAACATAATGTACGTTCTGGACTGGACAGTAAATAATCGCAGTGATTCATATTTTGTGTTGTTCATTAGGTCCATTATATCACTATATTCAGGTATTTTTTATAATTACTAAACAAAATCGATTACTTAGAAATCGTTTTGTGCGTTAGATAAGCCGTTTGTGAAAAAAATATTTCGTACCATTTTCTAGCTAAAGTTTTGTTCTGAGTATATGGGAGAGTATGAATGGTATATAATAGTTAGGCATTTTCATTTGCTCCTTATCTCTACCCAGGAATGATGACGCTAGAAATATAGCAAAATTATAACACTGACTTCTTTGATCATTCACAACGATTGGGTTTTCATCTCAATGCTTTCTGCTCGCAAGCTTGTAGACTTAAGCTTACTAATCTTGCAAACGAACCTGGTGCTTTTAAACCGCTATGTGGTGATGCTCCTAACATTGTGGAGAGGTTAAGTACTCACAGCTATAACAGATCAAAATATCTAAACGCTTCATATTCTAACTGGCTTCAATTACCAAAAAAAAAAAAGCCCTGATGTCTGACCTTTGACTCCCGCCTCTTCACCAGCCCTACACTGTGATAACGGGACTCACACATGTCACCAGGATGCGCTCTGTGTCAGCACGCGCAGGTCTTACAGGTGCAAGTGTAAACCTGGCTATAATGGGGATGGCAAGGTGTGTAAAGGTGAGTTCAAACATGTTGCTGGGCTCTCATGGGTAATCGAAGTGGCGTGGCAGGCAGTAGAGACGCCATAGGGGGGAAAAGGTTGGGAAAACAAACAACATTCACGGAACGATTTCTTGTTAAACTATGACGCGAGCTGTCTAATGTTTGTACGTAGTTCATCCAGACAAGAAGTGCATTAGCGCTCTTGAACTTCTGCGATTAGACCATGTGATGCCTGCCCTGACAGTGAACTTTCGGCGCCAGTATGCACCGAATTTCTCATTTTCAGCGGCGTAGACATCATGCGCAACGTGGAGACTAAGACGTTGGCATTGATGCAAATATTCGCTGTTGGGCACATGAATTAGACTTCTAAATACACAGCTGCGGGCGTGCGTTTTCTTTTTCTGTGACTTTTTTATGAAAGAAAAAAATTATGAGGAATAAAACTTGTTCACAAAAAAAAAAAAATGTGGATGATTCAAGGCAACAGGTATTTCACGTCATGATATGAAGAGCCTGCCAAGCTGCGGGCTAGCCTTGTATTCAGTACAACTCCATCAGGGACATTTTTCAAACGTCCGGTCTGTTTTAGGAAACTGTCAAAAGCGTCATAAAAGTTGTATAGCTTTAATCCCATTTAAGCCATTGATAAACGAGATTCAGGTGTGCTATATACACGAGATCTAACGGGTTTAAGAAAATCGTATATGCCAGTAGATTTGAAGGGGAGCTCGTGAGACAATGACATTGTGAAGCAGGTCATCAGAAGGAGAGAAAGAAGGGGATGGGTTGGGGGAGAAACTAGGAGAGAATGAGGTAAAAGAAAAGGGAAGGGAGAAAATGATAGAGAGAGAGAGAGAGAGAGAGAGAGAGAGAGAGAGAGAGAAAGAAAGAAAGAGAGAGAGGATGAATTTTGTGAATTTACTTATTTTCTAAGTTTACAAGTCATCTTTATAATTTCATGTATTTTAAATTTTAATCATTCTCTTACGTACGGCACAAGTTAAAAGTCTGAATCTACTTCTTGTGCACATTCTAGGGGTCACAGTCGACTCTTGTTTGAAGCACACGTCGATCCTGCGTAGCTCGTAGCATATGCTCACAGAATATAATGCCCTAACAACAACAAAAAAATATATAGCGCCATTATAATGCACACAAATCAACATGGAGTCCTGATTAGTTTGTAACCTCCTACACACAAAAAGGACATACTTGCATGCACACACTCACATACTTACACAGAGACTGCATTAGGCACAAAGTTGCACCCTGGTTGCATCTCCGTGTATTTAATTCTGAAAGCAAAGCCTGGCTGCATCTCCGTTTATTTAATTCTGAAGGCAAAGCCTGGTTGCATCTCCGTGTATTTAATTCTGAAGGCAAAGCCTGGTTGCGTCTCCGTGTATTTAATTCTGAAAGCAAAGCCTGGTTGCGTCTCCGTGTATTTAATTCTGAAGAATTCTGAAGGCAAAGCCTGGTTGCGTCGCTGTATATTTAATTCTGAAAGCAAAGCCTGGTTGCGTCTCCGTGTATTTAATTCTGAAGGCAAAGCCTGGTTGCGTCGCTGTATATTTAATTCTGAAAGCAAAGCCTGGTTGCGTCTCCGTGTATTTAATTCTGAAGGCAAAGCCTGGTTGCGTCGCTGTATATTTAATTCTGAAAGCAAAGCCTGGTTGCGTCTCCGTGTATTTAATTCTGAAAGCAAAGCCTGGTTGCGTAAAAAGTTCGTGATTCTTTGATTTGCTGTTGTTGTTGTTACCAACCCAGTTACCTGTGAGCTCTTTTTTTTTTTAACCCTCAGTCAAAGAACATAGAGCGCTATTTGTTTCCAGTCACAACTTCAACGTGCCAAGCAGAGCGTGTTGTACAAGTATTTGCAAAGATCACGGAGGAAAAAGTTTGATTATTTCCATGTAGCTGAAGGCAGAGAGTCATCCAAGTGGTTCTTTTACAGTTTATTACGGGTGGCCACACGGTGGTCATAATATGTGGCCATATAATATTAATGTGACTGTTTAGAGATATGTGTGATGTGTATAGTTAATGGCCAAGTCAAAAGATTTCTAGTTTTTTTTTTTAAAGCACAACCATAAACCAGCAATGTTAAGTTTATCCGCGATTTTAAATCAGCACTGTCTCATAATCCATGATTCTAAACCAGTAATGGTACATGATCCGTAATCCTAAACCAGTAATGGTACATATTCCGTAATCCTAAACCAGTAATGGTACATATTCCGTAATCCTAAACCAGCAATGGTACATGATCCGTAATCATAAACCAGTAATGGTACATGATCCGTAATCCTAAACCAGTAATGGTACATATTCCATAATCCTAAACCAGCAGTGGTACTTGATCCATGACTCTAATCCAGTAATGGCACATAATCCGTGATCCTAAACCAGTAATGGCACATAATCCGTGATCCTACACCAGTAATGGTACATGATCCGTAATCCTAAACCAGTAATGGTACATGATCCGCAATCCTAAACCGGTAATGGTACGTGATCCGCAACCCTAAACCAGTAATGGTACATGATCCGCAATCCTAAACCAGTAATGGTACGTGATCCGCAACCCTAAACCAGTAATGGTACATGATCCGCAACCCTAAACCAGTAATGGTACATAATCCGTAATCCTAAACCAGTAGTGGTACTTGATCCATGACTCTAAACCAGTAATGGCACATAATCCGTGATCCTAAATCAGCAATGGTACATGATCCATGTCCTAAACCAACAATGGTATGTGACCCCCCCCCCAACCATAAACCAGCAGCAGTAATGGTACATAGTAAGAAAAATATAGTATATATGTATGTGCTGTACGGAGTTGGGGTCGGTGCTTTCAGCTCATATATGTGACTATTAGATGTTTCCTTCCAATATTACGTGCAGTCGTATATGGGACCCCAAAACTCCATCCCTCCAAATATATCAAGCCAGGTTCCAACCCTTTCATCTGTGCCTAGCTTGCTACCCTATGAATTTTACCTACAGGAAGAATAGACACATGAACATAGCACATTTCCACTTATATAAGCAACAACTCGTAACTGCAATGGTGATCAAGGCAAATAGTAATTCATTTTAATCACAAAACAAGAAAACATATCACACACGACAAAAGACAACTGAGAACCACGAAAACTGTACCATCACAAACAAGAACATACAATCAGAAAGGATGAGACACTTCGTGAAATCAAACTACTCAACAAACATCTATGTTGCCTTTAGTTGCTCTCTTATTAATCATAGATCTATTTCAGCTGGTTCTTCTTCATCAGAAGGCCTCGCTAGGCTGTTTTGTGTAATTGCACAAATGTCCAGTAAATATACACCTTAACAAAACAATGGTACTTCAACAACACTCATGAGTTATCAATCAAAATACTCAGCCACACAAATTATACTTGTACTAACTCATGGAACATCATATTCCAATAGCACAGTCCTCATGACTGCACTTAACCGCTAAAAAAAGCCCACTCAAATAAAATGAGGAACGCACTTCATCAAAATATTATATAAAATGCGACAATATGAATGAAAGATTGTGACAGTTGTATGTATGAAAGACAAACACTGACAAAAGTACAAGTGGGCATAACTTCAGTGAGTATTTCACACGATTATTTCTGATTACATACATGATCAGTGATTAAAACAGAACGACGAGCACCACTCAGAACGACAAGTAGAGCAAGCTCAACACAAATAATGACAAAATGACAAAGTTCAGTGCGCATGTATCACATTATACAACAAATGGCAATGTCACTATAAGTGCAGTCAATCAAATATACCAATATGGCAATGAATCAAACAATGGTGGTTTCATGATACACATTTTAACTACTTCTATATAACACTGAAACATTAAACAGTTCACCAAGAAACAACGACTTCATTACATAAAACACGAGCAGTACTTCTTCCACAAAAACTTAAATTCACATAAAACAAACCTTAGACATACGATACCTTACACAACTTGAGGGATGCGCAGGAGGAGATCATAGCAGGAGACGATACTACAAAATATACACTAAAGAGAATAACTATAACACGCTCCCTCACTATTTCCTGGCCATACCTCGAAACAAACAAAAGACGAATGCATGGACAACTATAGACACTAACTGGACGACACCCAGAAGCCAGTCACGTGCTCCAAATAACGAGGTGCTATTTTGATCTTTCCGGTCGGCCGCTCCAAAAAAGCCGAAGCCAGCAATCTTCACAACATAATCCGTGGCCCTAAAGCAGCAGTGGTACATGATTCGTATCCTAAACAAACAATGGTATGTGACTCGCAACCCTAAACCAGCAATGGTATGCGACTCGCAACCATAAACCAGCAGTAGTATGTGGTTCGCAACCTTAAACCAGCAATGGTACATGATCTATGTCCTAAACCAACAATGGTACATTATTCGAGACCCTATACTAACAATGGTATGTAACTCACAACCCTAAACCAGCAATAGTATGTAACTCGCAACCCAATATCAGCCATGTTATGTGACTCTCAACCTAAACCACCAATGGTACATGATCTGCCACCCAAGAAAACGATGTTTGAAAAAAAAAAATCGAAGTTCACAAACCAGTACCTTTAACATGGTGTAACTGTCACTAATTACAGGAAAAAAAACGTTAGTATATATTATCACTTCATTAATTATACATTTTCAAGTTATTATTAAATACTCAAAACATAAAAACATATTTAAAAAAGAACATTTAAAATGAAAACCAGTAGCAACGACGGCGCTTGTTATTCCAATGTACAGGTGTAAAGATTTTTAATGCCATGCATCTTTCCCACCGCAACATATGCCTGTGAGACCTTGACACTTAACAAAACAGCTGAAAAACCACATAAATGCCTTTGAATGTAAATGCTACAGAATTCTTCAAATATCATGGACACAAAAAAGAACAAATATATACAGAATACAAAAACTTAATATTGAAGAAGGTTGGCTGGTAAAAAGGATTAAAGAGAGAAAACCTCAATATTTTGGACACATTAAACGTCATGATAATCTAGAGAAAACCGTCTTGGAAGGGTACATAATGGGAAAAAGAAATAGAGGAAGACCAAGGCGAAGATGGCTGCAAGACATCGTTGATGATCTGCAAATGGATGCATCAGCAGCAGGTCATCTTGCTCACAACAGAGAGGCTTACAGGAGTGCTGTTATGGAGGCAAAGTTCCGCAAGGGACATGCAAACGAATGAATGTACAAATGTTCAAGCACGAAGTAATAGGATGTCCCTAAAATTTTGTAATTTTCTTCTTTTTTTTTTTTTTTGAATTGCAAATCATTCTTGTTCTCTTTTTCCTTTTTTTTTTAAATATCGTCTCCCAACTCTACTTCACCCCCACCTCTCCCCCCCCCCTCCCGGTCTCAGGCTGAGAATCACTGGGTTAACCTTTTTTTTCCCTTCAAATTATTGATGCTATCCTTGAGTTTTGAAAATATTTATCCTTTTTTTTCTTCTTTCTATCCCTCATCTGCTATATTAGTTCGCTGCTTTGTCATGTATGATGATTCTTTTGTAGGGCTGGAATTTGCCAAATAAATGACGAGTAAAAAAAGGTGGAGTATTTTTTTTTCTTCTATTATTACAGATTGTGTTATGATGACTCACAGAGAAATTAGAACCAGAGCTGAAAAAGTTTCAGCTAACAGCCGTAGTCAGCAAGTAGAATCCATTTTGTACCAACACTTGGCCAGGGAAGGAAACTGCTGCCAGAAACAGGGAAGAAAACTGCTGCCAGAAGCAGGGAAGAAAGCTGCTGCCAGAAGCATGGAAGAAAGCTGCAGCCAGAAGCAGGGAAGAAAACTGCTGCCAGAAGCAGGGAAGAAAACTGCTGCCCGAAGCAGGGAAGAAAACTGCTACCAGAAGCAAGAGAAGAAAACTGCTGCCAGAAGCAGGGAAGAAAACTGCAGCCAGAAGCAGAGAAGAAAGCTGCAGCCAGAAGCAGGGAAGAAAACTGCTGCCAGAAGCAAGGAAGAAAACTGCAGCCAGAAGCAGGGAAGAAAGCTGCTGCTAGGAACAGGGAAGAAAGCTGCTGCCAGAAGCAGGGAAGAAAACTGCAGCCAGAAGCAAGGAAGAAAGTGTTAGGGAGTTTCCGCAAAAATATTCGTAGCAGAAAAAAGAGGAAGGGGGGAGGAGGGTTGTTGCGAGCTGAAACTTTCGTAGCTTCTGTTGTAATATTGTCCTAAGATCACCAGAAACTTCATTCACACAGTTTGTAATAATACAGAAAAGTATCTGATACTTCGTTTCTCTTTCCCTCCCTCTGTCTCTTCCACACAGTTTGTAATAATATAGAAAAGTATCTGATACTTCGTTTCTCTTTCCCTCCCCCCCCCCATCCCTCTCTCTTTCTCTCCCTACCTCCCTCCTTCCCTCTTTCTTCCACCCCTGTCTTTAACATGGTTTGTCTTTTCGAGTACTTTTCTCTATTGCGTGCAAGTTGATACTATCGTTTGAGAGTAGAGCTTGCCTTACGCTTGAAATTTTCCACCAGATTATGACATGGCCCATCTTTTAGTCAGTTCTCTCCCTTGCTTGCTAGAAGCAGTTGCTTCCCATAAGCACGACATATAGGTTACAAAATATACGCAATATACATCATTATATTTTCTGATGACAGTGTTCTTGTCCATAGAGTAATCGTTGTCTTTGAAAGTGCATATAAGCACTACATACACTACAGTCGTAGTACCAGTAATCATCAACCCATGTAGCACTACATACACTAGTCTTAGTACCAGTAATCATCAACCCATGTAGCACTACATACACTACAGTCGTAGTACCAGTAATCATCAACCCATGTAGCACTACATACACTACAGTCGTAGTACCAGTAATCATCAACCCATGTAGCACTACATACACTACAGTCGTAGTACCAGTAATCATCAAACCATGTAGCACTACATACACTACAGTCGTAGTACCAGTAATCATCAACCCAAGTAGCACTACATACACTACAGTCGTAGTACCAGTAATCATCAAACCATGTAGCACTACATACACTACAGTCGTAGTACCAGTAATCATCAACCCATGTAGCACTACATACACTACAGTCGTAGTACCAGTAATCATCAACCCATGTAGCACTACATACACTACAGTCGTAGTACCAGTAATCATCAACCCATGTAGCACTACATACACTACAGTCGTAGTACCAGTAATCATCAACCCATGTAGCACTACATACACTACAGTCGTAGTACCAGTAATCATCAACCCAAGTAGCACTACATACACTACAGTCGTAGTACCAGTAATCATCAACCCATGTAGCACTACATACACTACAGTCGTAGTACCAGTAATCATCAACCCATGTAGCACTACATACACTACAGTCGTAGTACCAGTAATCATCAACCCATGTAGCACTACATACACTACAGTCTTAGTACCAGTAATCATCAACCCATGTAGCACTACATACACTACAGTCGTAGTACCAGTAATCATCAACCCAAGTAGCACTACATACACTACAGTCGTAGTACCAGTAATCATCAACCCATGTAGCACTACATACACTACAGTCGTAATACCACTCTTCCTTTTGCACTCCCAAGAGGGAGCCCATTTGTGTCAAAAGCAGAACACGCTGGGCTTATTTGTGAGGAAAAAACGTCAGAAAAAGGCGGCAACTAGCACACCATCGTACGAGCTGCTACAACAACACAGCTAGAATAAAACAGACGGTCCGAAGACTGCCCCACTTTAATGTTCGAATGTGTACTGTAGCTAAAGCGCCATTGTAATGGCCATATAATCCAGAATCCACTGGCATGAAAGAATTTATATTTAATGTGAAAATTTTCGCTACTTACACGCATGACCATTGGAGTGGATAAATTAGATACAAAAGCGTACGTTGGTTCTATTTCTTGAAAATACATTGGAGGGAGCACTTTCAAAATTGTATTTGCCTTTCGAATTTCATTCTGTGAAGTGGAAAAAAGTTATGAGCAAAAGCAACAGGCAAAGCAAAGTTCCATTTTCATGTACTGCTGCCCACACAGTGAACTATGAATGTTTAGAGATCGCTTTTTGTATGCAATAATACCTTAGGCTCTACCATAGCTTATAGGGGATTATAATCGCCTTTAAATTTTTTTAAAAAAGAAATTCCTTGTCTAACTCAACAAGCCCCCAACATTATCTCCTGAATGGCGTACATTTTTTGAGGGGAGGGAGGAGAAAGAGAGAGAGAGAAAGAGAGAGAGAGAGAGAGAGAGGTAATTGGTTTTCAGACATTTGATAGTAACTTGGAAGATTGAGGGAGCTCCTGGGATTTATCCATTATAGAAAAAGGAAAATGATCAAAGGCCGGGGAATCAAAGCACAGAAAATTGATTTCCGTGGCCTCAGTTTCAGGTTATCTGAGTTGTTAATGGAACAAAATCTAAAGAAGTTCAGCTGGTCCATGCAGTGTAATGTAAATATTCACAAGACCAAAACACAGCAGAGCCATATTCCCCGCAGCCATGTAGGCGATGTTTTTTTTAGAGCAAATTGGCGAGTGTTTTGGGTGGCCCGGAGATAAGAAAGTGAAGCCTTGTACTTTCTGTACATGCAGGCGTTTGTTTGTTTGTTTCAGATGTAAGATACGAGAACGAACGGATTGTTTTTTAGCAAGTCAGACCTGTCTTCAGTTTTTTTTAAACAAGATTGTTATTAATGGAGCTATTTACCCCGCGCTTGTGTTTATATTTACCATTCTTACGAGGGCATTTGGCGGTGTGTCTGGACGAAGTTTCTGTGTGTCTGCGCCAAGGCGTGGGGTGATGGGGATTAAGACAGTCTGAATGTGAGATGTTTGTCAGACTTGGATAAGCAAAGGAAACGGCTGAAATAGAGGAAGGATCTCACAAAGCAAGAAAGGGATTTTCGCGGTTTTTTTTTCTTTCTTTCTCCCCACCGGCTTTTCAGTGTGTGGCTGCAGTAACTGACGTTTGCTGTGGGAAAAAAATACATGTTCTTCCTTGATATTCCATTATAGTGTTGTTTTTTTTATTTTTTGCGTTGTTGTTTTCTACCTTAAATTCTTCTTCATTCTTGAAATAATAATATTTAACCAAATATTTCCTATAGACTATGAGAAATCAGGAAATGAAATTTTTGTTTGTTTGTTTGAGTTTAATAGGCAACATTTATTCGAAACATTCACGAGGAAAGCAAATTAGAGTATGTGGATGGGAATTTATCAAACAGAAATATGGATCTCATAATGATACGAAACATAACATATATATATATATATATATATGACGAAAGCAAAATATACTAGGTTTATAAGCGTTCACATGGACAAAATGAAGTTCATTTATAACGGTTCATAGTGGAACTCATTTATAAGGGTTCCTATGAACAAAGTGAAACTCATGTTTGATGACAAGTGAAACTCATGTTTGATGACAAAGTGCCATTTGTTCATATAGACAAAGTGGAAATCATTTATAAGCATTCCTGTGGACAAACTGAACCTTACTTATGAGCGTTCATGTGGAACTCACTTATAAGTGTTCGTATGGACAAAGTGGAACTCACTTATAAGCGTTCATATGGACAAATTGAAACTCATTTATAAGCGTTCATATGGACAAAGTGAAGCTTGTGTCATTGTCATAATTTGATAGCTGTAACTAGCAGCAAAATATCATGTGCCGTGCCAGTAGCGTTGACGAGCATGCTTCTTGTGCATTTCTTGGTGTTTCCAGTTAACTCAGATGCTTTCCCTTTACATGGCACTTGGCCAGGCCACTGAAATATTTTTCTCTTGAACTTCCTCTCTTCCTTTTTTCCCTTGAATTTCCCTGTCATTATCAAGTTCTTTGACATGTCTAGGAAATTTTGAATGTCTCTTTTTTAATCATTTTGACTAGTTTTTGTTGTTCTGAAACTTCTTTGAGGGCCTCTTCATTTGCTTTTCTGTCTCCCCAGGATATTTGTTACATCTTTTGCAAACATCACATCTCTGTTGCTTCCAGTTTCTTTTTCTTCTCCCCCCCCCCCTTTTTTTTTTTGTGTTGTTGACTGTCCAAATTTCACAACCATATAGCGGTACTGGGTCTATGTGGCACTAATACTCTTTTTCTCACTTTTCACTTTTAGGGACATTTTTTCCCCCTCTACTTCTGTGGCTGTTTCCAATACATTAAAAAAATACCCCTCGTAACATCTTTTGCTGCAGTTAGTTGTTAGTTGTACAAACAAGGATCTAACAACAGCAGCAATGATTCGGTAGTGATTAAGCTTCGGCCGTAATCGTTTGCCAGATTTGTCATCTCCGTGAGGTAAAAATTTTGATGAGAACAAACATCAGCACCAAGCAGACCTGTGAGACAAAACTGAAAATTGTTAACAAAACTGCTAACTCCACTCATGACCGAAAATTGATTTTCTGGTTTTGGTCAACATGGGCACGCAAAAACTTATCATTAAATTGAAAGAAAAACTCTACCCGAAGGAAGTGTAACAGAAAGTAAAACAAAGCCCGAATGAAGTAAATATTTTCAAATATCAGATACCATTAACAACTTATTATGGAAAAACATGTTAGAGATCTGGATTAGAATGTGTCAACCTAAAAAATTGATTGAAAACTTCAGAAAACATGTGTGATCCACCACAATAATCATTGCACCACATTAATGCTCGTATTATACGGCTGCACAGAATCTTTGCCTTCGTGGAAGTTAATACTGAACAAAGAAGAATGTGAAGATCTCTACCGTCAGGTTTACACAAACGTTTATGTTTGCAGCCTAAGCATGTATAGAACAGTAATTCCCAAGCTGTAGTCCGCAGGCTACAAATGATGCTCAGAGTATTATCAGGTGGTCCGGGTTATCGATCTGGTCTTAAGTGCCATCTATTGAATAATTAATGGTTCATGGCATTCCGATATTACACATAAGATGGTGGCCGGCAACTTGTTTCAGGGGCCAGAATTGTACGGCCATGATCGTATTATGAAAGGACATGCTGGAAAACATATCACCAGAAATGACAAAGTCTCAACAAATTCAAGTCACTGACACCTTCACTGAAAGTACACATCACAAGAACGCATGATCAATGGAAGGCAGTAGTTAACATCATGCAGTCCTCTCAATGACCCTACTGTCCGCTATAACGAGGCACATACATGAACTCGTGATGAGTGAAAATGCAAGAATTATTAGTTCAACCTGCAATACATCTCAGTTTATTTTTCCCTACTAACAACACATTCATATGCAAAATATCACAGTTTCTAATCACTCGTGGTATACAGTTCTCACAAGTCAGTTGTTGTGGAAATGCAGTGGACTACATTCTGCAGTTACTCTAATGATTGCCCGAACTCAGTCAGTCAGTCATTTGCATGCCCCTTGAGGAACTTTGCCTCCCCAACAGCTCTCCTGTGGGCCTCTCGGTAGTAAGCAAGATGCCCTGCTGCTGATGCATCCATTTGCAGATCATCAACGATGTCTTGCAGCCATCTTCGCATTATACCTCCTTTCTTTCTTTTTCCCATTATGTACCTTTCCAGAACTGTCATCTGTAAATTCTCATGACGTTTAATATGTCCAAAATATTTAATCTTCTTTACTAGCCAGCCTTCTTAAATATTAAGTTATTGTAGTATGGATAGAATAATACTTGAAGAACATATTGAAAAGCAGAAACCATTAATACTGAATTTCATAGATTTTAAGAAGGCATTTGATAGCATACACAGAGATTCATTATGGAGAATTCTATGTCTATATGGAATACCATCTAAAATTGTCAACATCATTAAGGACTTATACAATGGATATGGTTGTGCAGTCAAGACAGAAGAAGGGATGAGTGAATGGTTTCAGATTGAAACAGGCGTGAAACAAGGATGTATACTGTCTCCTTTACTTTTTGGGATTACAATAGACTTCATAATGAAAAAATGCTGCTCAGGTAACACAGGTATTGACTGGGTACATGGGACCCAACTAGAAGATCTTGATTTTGCTGATGACATAACACTTATCAGTAACAATGTGAATTCCATGCAAGAAAAAACAGATAGCCTGTCTTCATTGGCTAGCAAAATAGGACTTGAAATTAACAAGGACAAAACAAAAATAATGAAAATTCCCATCAATCAAAATGGAAAAATACACATAGAAGGGACAGATATTGAAGAAGTCAACCAATTTGCATACCTTGGCAGCTACATGGACCAGGGTGGTGACACTAGACAGGAAGTTAGGATCAGAATTGCAAAAGCAGCATCAATCTTCAAGAATCTTGAGAACATATGGAATTCAAAAGTTATAAGCACAAAAACCAAGTTAAGACTATTCAATTCAAATGTAATATCCACCCTCATTTATGCATGCGAAAGCTGGAAAACAACTAAAGAAATAGAAAAAAATTAGACTCTTTTGAAAACAAATGCCTAAGGAAAATACTCGGCATCAAGTGGAATGAATTCAAGAACAATGCAGAGATAAGACAGATGACTGAACAACAACCAGTCTCACGGGTGATCAGGAAAAGGAGATGGACATATGTTGGCCACTTGATGAGAAGAAATGAGCAGAGAATCCCAAAACAAGCTATCAAGTGGAACATAACAGGCCGAAGAAAAAGGGGCAGACCGCGTGAAACTCTGAAGAGAACATTATTAAGAGAGGCCAAGTTAACAGGCATAAAATCCTTTGTTGAGGTTGAAAGACTCGCCGAAGACAGGAAATATTGGCGAACTACTTTGCGAGCCCTATGTGACGTCTAACGGCACGGGAAGGATATAAGATATAAGATAAGTATGGATACATTTGTTCTTTTTTGTGTCCATGATATTTGAAGGACCCTTCTGTAGCATTTACATTCAAAGACACTTACATGTTTCTCAGCTGTTTTTTTTTTAAGTGTCCACGACTCACAGGCATATGTTGCGATGGGAAAGATGCATGCTCTTAAAAATTTTATTTTTGTAGTTCTGTCTGTTCCTCTCCACAGCTTCTTTAGTTGTTTTCTTATTATATTCCACCATCTCATTTCCTCGTGCTATAACCGCTCACCGAGGATAAAACGAGTGTTGGCATAGACAATATATCACTGAAAATAACTGGGGTAGCTTCAAAATTCGGAAGCATCGTTGCTGGCGCAGATTCAATGCAATAGACAAACCGTCAGACTAACCTGTTTCTTGTCTCACTCTGACGTCATTCCTCCCAACAGCCTTCTCATAATTTAAATATGTGACTCATCCCTCCCCCGATTCATCCCCTACACTTGCATGTAGCTGGGGAAAAAGCGGTCCTAGGATGTAAGAGAGTTTGGGAACCGCCGGTATAGAAGATCCGTTTCTTTAATAGGCGATACATGTAAACAGCATGCGCGTAAATTACATGACCTTGTCAGAATCTGAAAAGACTGGAAGAAACGTAGTAACCCATCAATGCTTGGTTCCCGCCTGCCATACCCTGCTCGCTGCTGCTGTAGCTACTGCGTTCTTCTGAATATTTTGTCCAGTGAAAAGTGTTTTTCCCCCTCTCGTATCAATGGTCAATCTAATATTTAAAATTAAAATTGTTACTTCTGTTAATAATAATCTACGGCGTATTTTAGTGGATTTATGTAAAGTTTCAACTCCATTATAAGTACAGTTCACGTTTCTGCGAATTTAAAAAAAACAGGCAACATTGTGTTGTTTTCTTTGTTTACCTCTTCTGTCCATAGGCAAGCTCTTAGCTATTATTATTATTATTGTTACTGGTGTCACACAGTTGGGCTTCCTCTATTTCCCTTGAACGCGAGCTGGTGATCTTTGCAGCTGATGCGGTGAAGATGCCCAGGTACAACATCGTGTCGGCTTGGGAGCGGGTCATGCCAGTTATTTTTTGAGTCCATGGATGCAGCTAAAAAGCATAAGATGTGCAATACTTCTTTAGCAGACTCCACTGCCATGGGGACTGGCGATTCCCGCCCCGTTAGCCAGGCTAGGTCTGTTACTGGGGGGGGGGGGGAAGGGGTTACAACGAACAGGTGGAACAGGGTCTTGATCAGCTATGATTCGCCAGCCCGACTCCAGCATGCCAGCTACGGGTCGCTGGTTGTCAAAAACCAGCTCGCGTCTTCGCCCCGTCCGGGTTTGTTTTCCCTAGCACAGAAATCACATTGTTGGCCGATATTTACCAATTTCTCTTGTATTCACATGTGGACCAGTGAATGCTTTACATCCTAACTTTGCTGACAGGTCGCATTACTGGAAGTCTGAAATGACTGTTTCAGTCGTCTGTTTTTGAGTAAACACAGCACAAACATGTTGAAATTCTTATTTCTGTTTTATTTTTCAAATTCAAAGCTTGATTACCTTCTATTGAGGCAATTTCACTTGTCGTTATTTGCTTCTTTTTTTTCTAGTAGGTTGATATTACACCTATAAAGACAATGATATTACACCTATAAAGACAACGATATTACACCTATAAAGACAATCTGCAGTACTAACGACTTAATATTTTCCTTACCCCTAGTATTGAAAACAATCTGTGCTCTCTTTGGCAACATGTCTTCCGGCAGTTCACTCCGCGGTACCTAGCAACACATTAGTCGCGTCCAATAGTCGCTGAAATGCCCTGATCTCCACATGTAACTGCTAGAAACCACAGAGGCGGGCAATGAAATGTATTTAAAGCTTCTTTTCTTTGAAGCCGGACTTGTATTGTTTTGTTTGTAAACATCAGGGCTCCCATTCGTGTGGGACTATTTTTTATCTATGAAGACTCACCTTCTTTGTTCAAGTAAGTAAATGTCAGCTTTCGCGTGTATCCTTCAGCCATAAGCATCTCCATTAAGCTGCCTTTAGAATAGTGTGTTACATTTAATAAGCTTCTATATATATGAAAATCAATATTTATTCTGTAAATTCCTACATTAAAAAGACCACCCCCCCCCCTTTCTAAAAATTGACGTAAAAGTGTGAATCCTTCAGTGGAATCATCACAAAAATGTGTAATTTCCGCAGTGAATCCCCAAACTACTTGTCATTTTCTCTTAATGGTAACATCTGAACAAATCCTTCAATCACTTACTGATATTGCCCACTTATAAATGTCATCTCTTGTCCTGGAATTTCCCACTCCGTGATGATTTTCAGTTTATTGTTGTGCTTCTTAAGATTTTCCAAAATTCTGTATCTGTCTGCTTCTTTTGTTCTTGATTACAGCTTGTATTGTTCCTTAAATACTTGCTTTTCTTACATTAATGATACGTCAATGAAAAAAAGATTTGCTTCGTGTCTTGTCCTGTCTCTTTCTATATATATTTATTGTCAAGGAAATAAGTAGACATCTTAATAGGGCTCTGTGATTTACTTCATAACATGGGATATTTAAGGTTTTTGTCATTTCCTCACTCAACCTCTTGTGTGAGCGGCCTCTCCCTCTGTTTCCTATAATTCTTAATGTGAATGCTTGTTTTCTGTAGTATATTATCTGACGGTAGTGTTTTCTGTAGTATATTATCTGACGGTAGTGTTTTCTGTAGTATATTATCTGACGGTAGTGTTTTCTGTAGTATATTATCTGACGGTAGTGTTTTCTGTAGTATATTATCTGACGGTAGTGTTTTCTGTAGTATATTATCTGACGGTAGTGTTTTCTGTAGTATATTATCTGGCAGTAGTGTTTTCTGTAGTATATTATCTGACGGTAGTGTTTTCTGTAGTATATTATCTGGCGGTAGTGTTTTCTGTAGTATATTATCTGGCGGTAGTGTTTTCTGTAGTATATTATCTGACGGTAGTGTTTTCTGTAGTATATTATCTGACGGTAGTGTTTTCTGTAGTATATTATCTGACGGTAGTGTTTTCTGTAGTATATTATCTGGCGGTAGTGTTTTCTGTAGTATATTATCTGGCGGTAGTGTTTTCTGTAGTATATTATCTGGCGGTAGTGTTTTCTGTAGTATATTATCTGGCGGTAGTGTTTTCTGTAGTATATTATCTGACAGTAGTGTTTTCTGTAGTATATTATCTGACAGTAGTGTTTTCTGTAGTATATTATCTGACGGTAGTCGTGTAACGTGGCCAAACTCTTACCCTGAAATTGCCATGTCTGATTTGGTCTCTTCTTGCTACATTTAGTATTCTGTAAAGTCACTGAGACGTTTTAAGAAGTAAAATTATGGACACGTTTTTCCTAGATTTTATTTGTGGGCTTATGTTACTTTTTCCACTACAAGCATTTACTAGTTTTGCAGTCTACAGCATTCTCAAATGTTGCAATGTTTTATAAGTTGTTGTTTGTTTTCGATGAATCTAAAAATCTAAGTCCCTTACCATTTGCATGCCGTAGGGGTGCCTTCATATTTCTATGCCACTATAGCATTTGATATAGGATACCAGCACCTTGCCTTTGTTTTCCTAGGGAAACCCCAGGTACCATTTTTTTTTGGGGGGGGGGAGGAGCTAGGTTGACCCAGTGCCAGTCGGTCCGAACAAAATGCCGCCCGGATGCGAAATCGAACTAGGGACCTTCTGATCGATACAAGTTCGAGTGCACTAATAACTACAGCACCGCAGCACTCTTTCGGTGAATATTAATTTTGTTTTCCAGTTTTTATTAGAACATTCCAAAAAATTCATCGATCAAGGTATAGAAGATATAAGTCATGAAGACCAGCTTGTTTGTAGTTATCAGCATCAGCAGATGTAAGATAGATAAAGAATGGTAATGTCCTTTGTATGTACCATTTCAAAACAGTTCAGTAGCGATAACGCTGAACAATACGAAATGAGCCGACTGGTTGAGATAATTGTACGGAAATGTAGTCGTAGCTTTCCGTCGCTAGTTCGTCAGCGTCCGGTCACGGGTATCGAAATTATCGTTCAGACATCATTCATTTCGAAAGTCACTGTTCTTGCAAATATCAGTTCTTGAACATGAAAACCACTGAAACTATTGTAAACCCTCACACCCACAAAAAAAAAAAAAAAAAAAAAAAACAAAAAAAAACAAACCCCATAGTTCCAAAGGATATTAGATATTGACTTTTGAGTCTAGATTTGTTTGTGTCATGAAATCTTGTAATTTTTATGATTTTCTACTTTAGCGCAGTTTAAAACGTTTAGAAGAGTTTACTTTTTTTTTTTACTTGGACGATAGGTTCACACATTTCAATAATACATTTAAAAAAACCAGTTTGTACAGGGTGCAGATTAGCAAAAGAACGGTAATGATACAAATCCCCCCACACCCCCCCCCCAAAAAAAAATCCACAAATAGTGGGTACAGTGGATACAAGATCTTAAAGACGTCAAATCTTTGTGAACGGAACTATTAAAAAAACTGGGAAATAATCTTGGTCAGTAATGTTAACTGGCCACACATATCTCCTTTGTTTTGACCTTCAGTCTGTGGTTCACAGTTGCTACAGCTAATTAATATTTCTTAGTAAGTGTGGGAGGGTAAATGTGGGAGGGTAAATGTGGGAGGGTAAGTGTGGGAGGGTAAATGTGAGAGGGTAAATGTGGGAGGGTAAGTGTGGGAGGGTAAATGTGGGAGGGTAAGTGTGGGAGGGTAAGTGTGGGAGGGTAAATGTGGGAGGGTAAGTGTGGGAGGGTAAATGTAGGAGGGTAAATGTGAGAGGGTAAGTGTGGGAGGGTAAATGTGGGAGGGTAAGTGTGGGAGGTTATAGAATGAGTCTGCAGTGTACACGTCGAAGAGACAGAAAATATAACGCTCTAATTCTTCCAAAAATAAACTATTCCGATCAACGTTTTTCATTATCTCATTATACCAGTTTAGCTGAAGAAGGTGTAGTTGACCACTACGGTGTTCGTTGGAGAGAACCACGCGGGGATATGGTAGTCTTCATTAAAGAGAATCACGCGGAGATATATTAGTTTTCATTAGAAGTATTCATATAAGAGATGATTCTTCATTAGAGATGACCATGTAAGGCATGATAGACTTCATTTGAGAGGACCAAGCAAGGCATGACAGACTTCATTAGAGAGAACCATGCTGGGATATATTAGTTTTCATTAGAGATAGTCATACAGTACAAGGCATTCTTCATTAGATAGAATCATGCAAACCATGACAATCTTCGTTAGAGAGGTCGAGGAAAAGGATACAAATTTTACCTAAAATGGAATATAGGACTGCAGGTTTGTTAACCTTGTGCTACAGGGGCATGTTCATGGAACTACACCAGAAAAGTCATGCAATAATTCAAGCAGATACATTTTTTAAAATGGATATTCCAACTCGAAGCAAACTGTGTTTTGTATCTGATGAAAAACTAAAGACAGAATAGTTTTATGGCTTGTTTGCCAAGTGTCAGGTATAATCAAGTTGAAAGGACTGTATATAAAAAGTAGTTCGCAAATAAACATGTGGCGTACATAACATAAAGATCAACTTTAGAAAGCCACTAGAACATAATTTAGTGAAAGTTTACTTGCATGAACCTGATTTCAATATTAACAGAAACTCCACACTGAAACAGAGAGGGCATGGGGTTCAGTGTTACCAACTCCCGTGTCATGAAGTTCATTTCAGTGTCACAACTTCCAGGTCATGAAGTTCAGTTCAATGTTACGACTTCCATGGTTAAAAAAAAAAAGGGGGGGGGGAGGGGTGAGAAAACATGTTAACTTCAAAACCCCTGTCCAAGGATTAAACATACAAGAGCACAGTAGGACAACTTAGGCTTTTCATGCAGCAGCTCTGACATTTTCATTTCTAGACCATCATTTACGCTTGACGTTTTCAACATGAGAATGTCGTAAAATTTTGATAATCGTTGACATGAGGTTTTCTATTTTTGTTACATTAATCGCGAATAGGAATTTGTAGAGGGCCATAAGAACATTCTTCGCATTTCCAAAAAATGTCAGTTGTAAACTTAGAAAAAAAATTTTTTTTAGAGTATTCTCAAACATGCATTCCAGAATATCCAGTAATTTATCACATTATTATTCAAATACAAAATGTGATCAGTTTCGTAAGATATGTAGAATTTAATACATGACTGGAACTTCGTGTGTTGTTAGTGTGGAAATGAGGAAAGAGTTAAGAAAAAGGAAGTAAGAAAGGATTGGAGTCTTGGAATCAAACAAAGGAAGTGTTACTGGCAGACATGCGCAACCCGGATTTATGACACAGTTACTAACAGACATGCGCACTCCGAAGTTATGACACAGTTACTAACAGACATGCGCACTCCGAAGTTATGATACAGTTACTAACAGACATGCCACCCCGGATTTATGACACAGTTACTAACAGACATGCGCACTCCGAAGTTATGACACAGTTACTAACAGACATGCGCACTCCGAAGTTATGACATAGTTACTAACAGACATGCGCACTCCGAAGTTATGACACAGTTACTAACAGACATGCGCACTCCGAAGTTATGACACAGTTACTAACAGACATGCGCACTCCGAACTTATGACACAGTTACTAACAGACATGCGCACCCCGAAGTTATGACACAGTTACTAACAGACATGCGCACTCCGAAGTTATGACACAGTTACTAACAGACATGCGCACTCCGAACTTATGACAAAGTTCCAGATCATTGTCACAAAGAGAATTTTACCGTAAAACGAATCATTAGCTTTTTTTTTTTTTAGCTGATGATGTACTGCTGTAGCCACAGTATGGCGGACCAGAATGCTATATGCATGTGATTTTACTACAGTGTTGATCTAAATTAATCACATTAAAAATTATCTTCAGTTTATTTAATGAATAGTATAAATACTTTTTTTTGTTTTGTGCTCGCTGAATAAAGCGTTTATATTTTAAAAAATAAAATAAATAATGTAAGTACATTTCTTGCAAATATGGACACTAACACCATATCCGTACGTTCCTCTAAGGCATGACAGGATTATCTTCATTTTTTTTTTTTTTTTACATTTCTTGCCTTTTGATGATGTAAATACTTTTCTTTCCCTTTAAATACTGTAAGTACTTTTCTTGCCTAAAATCATTCTACTTTTTTCTTACCGCTGAAAGGGGTGGCATATCTGTTGGACCATCAGTCCATTCATCAAGTGTTAAACGTATTTTTACGGGACACACGCATGGTCTACTCATAGCAGCACTGAAGTATTATAACTCTGGGTATATGTAGGTACTCGAAAGAGAGCTTTCAGTGAATGTTGGTCTTTTATGAAAGAAGGTCTCTAACGAGATTTGAAGGACGAGACGGATTTCTGTTATCTCTCTAGATTTTTGTATAATAATCACAGCTGTTTTTTAAAATAGAATTTACTTTTGAATTTTTTAAAAATTCTGATCAATCTTGCCAAAAATGAATATGTTAATTATGAAATGATAACGGGTTCCATAATGTTCTTTGCAAGTTATATTTTTTAATGATCCGGGCTTGGTATACCTTCAGAAGTCGCTACGTCTTTTAGAGGTAGCTTCAAGAAGATCCTCCTTATTCCGGGACTGGAAATGAGTCTCCAAAAGTTCAGCTACGTTTTCTGACTCCACTTTCAGATCTAACAGCCTTTGCCATGCCATCTAAGACAGTATTTGCAGTAACTCCACTTACAGGATTTTAAAAGCCTCTGAAGCCATCAAGTAACAGTGGACATATTCTTTCAGGCAGCTTCGGGTGTGCACATTTATAATTCCGTGTATCTCCTTTTATTTTAAATGTATCCAAGATAGTGGGGCTTCATCAGAATCTTCTGGAAAACTTTTGAGCACTTCCCAATTCACCTTTATATATATATATATACACACACAAGTTTATATGTAAAATCCCCATTTTCGTGCCCTTAAGGCATATTGCTGATACCGTGCTAGGCCAGTATTTTCAAGTACATGAAAGTGTGATATAGTCAGTTTCACGCCTGGCCAAATTTACTTTCCCAGATTTCTCTGGTTCCCATTTTTTAGACGCTGGGGGGGGGGGGGGAGACCAAGGGGCATTTTTTTTTTTTTTGCTGTTTTATTTTTTAAGACACCATTTACTAAATGTCATCTTAAATAATTAAGTTAAAGAAGGCTGCAATACTATGATTCATAGGGTGGGACAGTGAAGTATTCACAAAGAGTAACGTAAAGATGCAGCACATCACACCAAGTTTGTAATTCTAGCAGGAAGCCGACAGACTCGCCTGCTTAAGCCGCCGTTATCAGTAAATAAGCTGTCAGATATTTTGGGTATAGTAAACAATTTAAAATCCTCGAACAGGCGAGACTACTGAAAGCGAATCACCGCAAGCAAGGTATGCGTCCAAAACAACGCACGCAATATGTGGATTATCTCTATCATTGTTTATGTGTTCAATATTTTCAACAGTTATGCTCTTGTAATGAATTCTTCCTCTCTCTCTCTCTCTCTCTTCTTCCCGCCACCTCCCTTTTTTCCCCCACAATGTAGAAATTCATATGCTGAAAAAGTTCTTCGTCCATTGTGATGATGTAAGTACAGATGATGTAATATACCTGTATTCATTTCTTTTAATTGTTTCTCATTTTGTAATAATTTATAGTTTACCTTACGATTTTTTTTTCACTTGTTTATAAATTCTTATTAATTCTATTTAACATTACTGGTCGGATATGATGAAGCTTACTTCTGTGCACGTACAGAAAAGACTGACGACCGTTAGTATGAGAATCCTGTGATTGTGATTCAAAGTTGACATGATGTTACAGGCTTATCATATCGTCATTGTGCGCTGATTAAGTGTACCGCTCTTCTGCTGTGAAGAACGATCTTAGAACGGCGGACGTGCTACATAGCACGAACGAGAACCTCGAAGAAAGGAATAGAGGTAACGGCGGGGGTTCGATCCCGCACCCCAAAACCGGCCGGAAGGAAGCGTTCTCATAGATTTGGCCAAAAACTGCTGTTATCTAACGCCTCTTTTTTTTTAATCTGTTCCTCGTACATTTTGTTTTTTACCTTTTGAACCTAACTGGATCTCCAGCGTACAGAATCTATTAAGAACATTGAGTAATTCATTGACAGATTTTGTGTATGGAATTCATTTTTCTGAATTAGTGTAGCGATGTAAATGGCGGTTTACTTCGAAGAAAATGCTTGTCGTGTGTTCGCATAAACAGATAAATACAAGCGAATATAAGAAAGATTATTAATACTTATCCGGCAAGATATCCTTGCCCTCATAACGGTCTGGTTTTGCCTAGGCAGGACTTTTGCTTCTTCGATGCTCAAGGGATGTAACCGCAGTACATTTTCCTGCAAAAATGATGTTATACAGCAGTGGTTCCCAATTAACAAAAATCCGCGGACACCCTTCTGTTTCAAAATCTAGACCACGAACACCCCCCCCCCCCGCCATACTTCTGAAAAATTTCGTATCTGTATGGTGGCTATGTGCTTTAAATGCAAAACATTTTTTTTCCAGAAAATATGGGTAACATTTAATAAGCACGCACTGCATCACTTTATTTTTTAAAAAAGTACAAACTTTGTGAATTTTCAAAATGACAATAATGTATTACCTGGCACGGAAGGTACCCTGATCAAAAAGGTGATCCGTTCTTCTGTCCAGGTTAAGCTTTTGATCTAATAACCCTCACCACCTCACCGTGCTACAGTTATCTAGCAGCACCATGAGGTGTATAAAAATTATTTTAAAAAAGACAATAATGTAGTTAAGAAAAAAAAACCCACAGCAAATGACGTTAAAAAAATGCATCTTGAGTTTTTGTCGCGAAACCCTCCCCCCTCCCCATTGCAGGGTCCGCGGGCCACGAATTGAGAACCACTGCTCTATAGCTTCTATTTTGTCCACCAAATAATCCAGTTGCCTTTTAATAAAAAACAGTCTGTTAGTTTCGGTTGCACGAGCATCTAGTGTAGTAAGAAAGTTTATGTGTGTAGTCATGCGCTGACTAATGGCCTCATTTGGGGCTGGTCATCGGCCGTTGTAGGGGGAGGTTAGAAAAGCAGGTTTCAGTAAGTTGCTTTAGACTTTTCTTAGTCAAACCACTCGTTTTGTAAAAATATAATTTGTAATTATAAACTGAAAAAAAGTTATTCATTCGCTCAATTTAGTCATTATTCCAATATTAACATAAAAAAACAAACAAAACAAAAGCACATGTTTCAACAAGAATATAAGGAAAGCATAATAACAAATTTATTACACATTGAGAAACAATTAAAAGAAAGGAAGTATAACGACGGGAAAACGAAACAAAATACTAGACCTGAAGTTACACATAAGTAGGTCCAGTGAGGTCTAGCCGGTGCATTGCTCCTGGGTCCAGAGGGCTTCCCTTATTTTAAGGGACGGCCTGGAATACTTTCGGGGGGGGGGGGTGGTAAGGAGGAGGGGTAGTGTATAAAATAGAATGGCTAATCACAGAGCCAGGGCCGGCTCTATGTCTCCCTGTGCAGTAACATTCCTTGCCGTTCTACCCAGTTCACAGATTAACACTTTATTTTAAAACCAGTTAAGCTAAGTAAGCTTCACCATATCCGACCAGTAATTTTAAATAGAATTAATAAGAAAATGAGTCATAAAATGCTATATTGAACCTATCTTGTTATAAGGAAGTGAATCATGGACAATAGGCAAGTCTGCACAAAATCATTGGAAGTAGCAGAAATGTGGTTTATTAGAAGAATGTTGCGAATCCCCTGGACAGCAAAAATAACTAATGAAGAATGTATGAGAAGAGCTGGAGAGACAAAAAAAAAACCTTGTCGAAAAGATAAGAGAGAGACAATGTACTTTCATAGGACATGCAATGAGAAGAGGGGGCATTGAAAATATTATAAGAACAGGAAAAATAGAAGGAGAAGATCAGGAGGAAGACCAAGAGAAATGATACTGGACAGTCTGACGAGATGGTGTGAGAGGAGATCACCAACTGAGCTGATGGCCTGCATGAAGGATCGTGTACTCTGGAGAAGCATAATAGCCAACGCCAGTCGGCACAGCACCTGATGATGATGATGATGAATAAGAATTTATAAAAAAGTGGGGAAAAAATCGTAAGATAAACTATAAATTATTACAAAATGAGAAACAATTAAAAGAAATGAATACAGGTATATTACATCATCATATTACAACAGAAAGGATGTTGAGCAATAGAGGGCTCACCTGGGCAAGAGCAGAAAAAAGGCGAAGGACAGGCATTTGTGGAAAACCCTTGCAGAAGCCCCATGTGCCCTAGGCACTTAAGGTTCAGAGAGAGAGAGAGAGATTACATCATCTGTACTTACATCATCACAATGCACAGTCACATGCGGAACGAAGAACTTTTAAACTACAAACAATAGTTTGTGTATGTTTTAGTTTTTAGCACAAAGTCTTCATGCTATTTGCACTTCTTTTGTTTCAAATAAATGTCTAGCTTTAAAAAAGAAAATTTCCTTTCTTTCCCATTGCAAAATCAGAAAGAGCCCAGTATAGTCTAAATTTTTTTTTCTTATCGATTTCACGCTCAACTGAAATCATGGCAAATCATTCCAATCGAGTTTTCGCCATTGTTGAGGGTAAATAAGTTTACTAGCAACATTAATTTCATTTAAAACAAAGTATCGTATAACAAAACAACATTCATTCATTCATTCATTCATTCATTTGCATGTCCCTTGCGGAATTTTTCCTCCCAAACAGCACTCCTGTAGGCCTCTCGGTTGTGAGCAAGATGGCCTGCTGCTGCTGCTGCATCCATTTGCAGATCGTCAACGATGTTTTGCAGCCATCTTCGTTTTGGTCTTCCTCTCTTTCTTTCTCCCATTATGTATCCTTTCAATACTTGCTACAAAACAATATAAAAATTGTAAATCTCTTGATTTTAAGGGCGAGTGTTTCGGCTTCATGTCATGCCATGTTGTCCACTGACTCATCGTCAGCAGTTTCTATAAAATCATCATAAAGTTCGCCAACAGAAATCTTAACAGACGGTCGGTTTTGATTCTAGATTTCCAGCGGGTGGTATTTAGTGGCTTGAGTGGTTAGAGTTGTAAGATGTTTTTTTTAATAAGGGTTCCTCAAAGCTGTCTTGTGGCTGATAAAAACATACAAATTCTGAACTGTTTCAAAAATTAAAAACTTCTTCTCTAGATGACACTACAACATCATTGGAGACAATGAGAACAACAAGGGATAATGAGAGACTGAGAACAACAAGGGATAATGAGAGAATGAGAACAACAAGGGATAATGAGAGAATGAGAACAACAAGGGATAACGAGAGACTGAGAACAACAAGGGATAATGAGAGAATGAGAACAACAAGGGATAATGAGAGAATGAGAACAACAAGGGATAATGAGAGAATGAGAACAACAAGGGATTATGAGAGACTGAGAACAACAAGGGATAACGAGAGAATGAGAACAACAAGGGATAACGAGAGAATGAGAACAACAAGGGATAACCAGAGACTAAGAACAACAAGGGATAACCAGAGACTGAGAACAACAAGGGATAACCAGAGAATGAGAACAACAAGGGATAACCAGAGACTGAGAACAACAAGGGATAACCAGAGACTGAGAACAACAAGGGATAACGAGAGACTGAGAACAACAAGGGATAACCAGAGACTGAGAACAACAAGGGATAACCAGAGACTGAGAATAACAAGGGCTAACCAGAGACTGAGAACAACAAGGGATAACAAGAGAATGAGAACAACAAGGGATAACGAGAGAATGAGAACAACAAGGAATAACCAGAGAATGAGAACAACAAGGGATAATGAGAGACTGAGAACAACAAGGGATAACCAGAGACTGAGAACAACAAGGGATAACGAGAGACTGAGAACAACAAGGGATAACGAGAGAATGAGAACAACAAGGGATAACCAGAGACTGAGAACAACAAGGGATAACCAGAGAATGAGAACAACAAGGGATAACCAGAGACTGAGAATAACAAGGGATAACCAGAGACTGAGAACAACAAGGGATAACCAGAGAATGAGAACAACAAGGGATAACGAGAGAATGAGAACAACAAGGGATAACCAGACAATGAGAACAACAAGGGATAACGAGAGACTGAGAACAACAAGGGATAACCAGAGACTGAGAACAACAAGGGATAACCAGAGACTGAGAACAACAAGGGATAACCAGAGACTGAGAACAACAAGGGATAACCAGAGACTGAGAACAACAAGGGATAACCAGAGAATGAGAACAACAAGGGATAACGAGAGAATGAGAACAACAAGGGGTAACGAGACAATGAGAACAACAAGGGATAACCAGAGAATGAGAACAAGGGATAACCAGAGAATGAGATCAACAAGGGATAATGAGAGAATGAGAACAACAAGGGATAACGAGAGAATGAGAACAACAAGGGATAATGAGAGACTGAGAACAACAAGGGATAACCAGACAATGAGAACAACAAGGGATAACGAGAGAATGAGAACAACAAGGGATAATGAGAGACTGAGAACAACAAGGGATAATGAGAGACTGAGAACAACAAGGGATAACGAGACAGTGAGAAAAACAAGGGATAATGAGAGAATGAGAACAGCAAGGGATAACCAGAGAATGAGAACAGCAAGGGATAACCAGAGAATGGGAACAACAAGGGATAACCATAGACTGAGAACAACAAGGGATAACGAGAGAATGAGAGCAACAAGGGATAACGAGAGAATGAGAACAACAAGGGATAACTAGAGAGTGAGAATATCAAGGGATAACTAAGAGTGTGAGAATAACAAGGGATAATTAGAGAATGAGAATAACAAGGGATAACTTGAGAATGAGAACAGCAAGGAAAAACGAGAGAACGAAAACAACAAAAGATAAGAAAAAAAAACTCGGGTTCAAATATCCAATGCCCTGTTGAAGTGTTGAATATTTTCCTTTCATATTTGACCTATTGTCGTACCATGGTCACGCATGCTTACGACTGAAATATTTCATGTCTCACAATATTCTAAGAATACATTCCGTTAACACTGTGCCTGTAGTGACTTCTACAGAAATGAAACCAAGAAAAATTTCGTAAATAATGATATCAGTTGTGGGTATGGGGGTGGGGTTGGGGGGGGGGGGGGGGGGAGAAGACGCACTCAAGCTTAATGACACGATCAGAGACCAGTAGCTGACCGCTTGCATCACCGTTGGCGAGCCATATTCGGCTATGACCCTATTTTACCTCCCACTGGTTCTGCTGAAAACAGTCTGGGCATAGGGGTCGCACTGGGAAGACGACCCCGGTCCCAAAAGTGCTTCGAGCCGAAGCTGGATGTGTTGGACCAATGGGCGCTAACCCCGACACAAAGCAGGTATTGCACTTTAGAGGGAGAAAGAACGAGAAGAAGAAGAAGAAGAAGAAGAAGAAGAAATCTGTTGGATCTCTGTTAATAAATCTTGCAAATAGTGTTTATTGTTCAATATGGCTTACATCTGGAGTATAGTCTGTAAATGTGCTATAATATTTAGTTTTCTGCCCCATGGTAATTATTTCTTTTTCTCTTTTTTTTTCAATGGCTGCAGAGAAGAGATAAATCATACAATCATTCAATCAATTCATATTTGAATCCTTTCCCCAAGATAATGCCGGCCCGGCCCACGAGCAAAAATGATCAATCATAAATGAAAATTAAAAAAAAAATTATTTTCACGTTCCCCTCCCCCCTTTTCCCTCCAAATTCCCCAAAATTTGCCGCCCCGTGCAAATGCACGTGTTGCAATATCAATAGAACCAGCCTGTATGGGAGGTTAGAATGGGGGCCGGAGAAAGAAGAAATGGAGAAATGGAGAGAGAAATAGTTTCACACTGGCTTATGAAATTCTTCTTGCAGAATAAATGGATAGAATATAGAATGGATTTTTGTTTAAACGTGTCACACCTCGTAGACAGAGGGCCTTTTCATTCATTTCTGACACCACATAAACTTTCTATCTACCAAACAAGAGCGAACACATATTTCCAGACCTTCTTTTTGCTGGTCGCCCTCTTTGTATTGTACAATGTACCTGACGCATACACGTAGGTTTAAAAAAAAAACAGTTGCGTACAATTTCGTTCTAACAAACTAGCGAATGGTTAAAGAAAGAAAAAAAAAAGATGCCTCGCTTGGAAATTTCACTCAAGTTTTTAGATTGTCTTATAGCCAACGGCAAAAGGAGCAGGGATCGTTTAGATTGTCTTATAGCCAACGGCAAAAGGGGCAGGGCTCGTTTAGATTGTCTTATAGCCAACGGCAAAAGGGGCAGGGCTCGTTTAGATTGTCTTATAGCTGACAGCAAACGGGGCAGGGATCGTTTAGATTGTCTTATAGCTGACAGCAAAAGGGGCAGGGATCGTTTAGATTGTCTTATAGCCGACGGCAAAAGGGGCAGGGATCGTTTAGATTGTCTTATAGCCGACAGCAAACGGGGCTGAGATCGTCATAGTCCTCATAATGGTGGAGTTTGCTACAGAAGTATTGCACATCCCCTGCTTTTTATTAGCTCCACTGAAGAAATAGCCGCCATAACCAGCTCCCAATCCGATACGATGCTGTGCCTCAACACCTTTACCACATCGGCTGCAAAGAGTACCGTCTGTCAGTTCCAGGAAGCAGAAGAAGAAGATAGACTGTCTTAGTCGTGAATGAATCTGTTGTGAGTAGAACTGGCAGTGTTGTGTACCAGGTTATCGGTGTGAAGTGATTAAATAAACGAAACTTGTGCTTTATGTTGTTAATATTGTAGTTTCTGAAGATACTTTACTTTAAAAGTAAACAGAAGCACGTGTGTACTTATTCATTATTTATTTTGCGATACAACATCTGTGAATTACATACAGTAGTCCTTCGGTGTACGGTAAGTTCATTATTATACCTTACAATTTCCAAGTACATAATAAATAACAATGACTCTTTTCATACTTATTTCATGTAATTTTCATATTAATTATATTTATCGTGCAAATTAATGTTCTTTTACTAATACTGTATATTTGTAATAAGTATCATTTAGTAATAAGAAGGTAACGGTAATCCTGTCATGCCTTAGAGGCACCAGGGATATGGTGTTAGTGCCCATATTTTCCTTAACCTGTCAGCACACTAGAGGGTGATATGGTCAGTATCAAAACAGTTAAAAGAAGTAGACCTAGACAACGATGGCGAGACAACCTACACAACAATGGCTAGACAATCTAGACAACAATGGCGAGACAACCTACACAACAATGGCTAGACAGTCTAGATAACAATGGCGAGACAATCTAGAAGAAGATAAATACACTCTTGGAATCGGCAATTGGCAAGAAAAGATCAAGAGTAGAGAAGAATGGAGTAGTGTCTTGTCTGTAGGTGTGAGCCTTATCGACTCGGAAAGCTGCTGAAAGAAGAAGAAGAAGAAGAAGAAGAGGCAATTAAATCATAAATAATTTAATTCCGGAGACAATAAGGTTAAAATTGATGGGATTTGTATGGGTGGGTGGGAGCAGTTAACATCCCATTCAGTTAACACAGATTACTGGATAGCAAAATCTTATTTAACGAACTAACTTTTGGGACGAATAAATTTCGTTTTACAAGAGTCAACTGCACATGAATAACAGGCTTAATTGAAACAGATGCAATAGTGTGCCAGTTGTACCAAATTAAATGTAATAGTCTGCCACCTGTACCAAATTAAATGTAACAGTCTGCCAGCTGTACCAAACTACGTAGATGTAATAATCTGCCAGCTGTACCAAATTAAATGTAATAGCCTGCCAGCTGTACGAAATTAAATGTAATAGTCTGCCAGCCGTACCAAACTACGTAGATGTAATAATCTGCCAGCTGTACCAAATTAAATGTAACAGTCTGCCAACTGTACCAAATTAAATGTAATAGTCTGCCAGCGGTACCAAATTAAATGTAACAGACTGCCACCTGTACCAAATTAAATGTAATAGTCCGCCACATGTACCAAATTAAATGTAACAGTCTGCCAGCTGTAGTAATTATTTCCTTGTAACTGCAAACTTAGCGCCTTTGGCAGCTGGAGCCGTGATGAAGATGTTTTAACACACGTATCACATCAAACAGAAGGTGATCTATGGCGGCATTATTTACTCGTCGGAGCAGACTTCAGATACAGGCCTCTGATCAAGGTTCATCACCACGAGAAACTCATTGATCATAGATCCGCTGTAGTGGAGTATCACAACATTCTGCTCACTGGAACCACCGCTTGGCTCCACTGTAGTGGAATATCACAACATTCTGCTCACTGGAACCACCGCTTGGCGACACAGTTGTCTTGACTGAACACGAGTTATTGGTCCTGATGATAATGAATGTCACGTCAACAGTCACCTTCATCCCACTCACCGTTGTCCCACTCAACCTGAAATGTATGAATGTATGAAGGTGGTCCCATAGCAAATGCCGTGGAGGATGACGTGTTAGAAACCTCATTATGCTGGGCCATCAGCGTATAAGGTTTCTTTCCTCTCAGAGAAAAAAAAATCCTGCTCAGCTGGGGATTCGAACCCTCGACCATTCGGTTGCTAGACGAGTGCTCTAACCATTACATTAGCCGGTCCCCTTTCCTGAAATACCAACTATAAATAGCTTTCACTCATCATGCCTGGTCAGAGCTAACATATGATACTATGATCCAAGTCAGTCATTGAGAATTTTTCACTGAACCAGCTATGACTTTTCTTCTCCACTGTTGCAAAAGCCATTTTCACTTTATTTGTAACAGCAACATTTACCAGAACAATTATGACACATTTCTTTCTGTTGTAGTAGTCGTTGGTTTAAAAAAAATAATTATCATGAAATATTTATGCTTATAAACTTTTACAATAACAGTGTTGCCTGGTTATTTTATTTTATTTATTTATTTTTTGGAAGTGCCCTTGCTCTTCTCATTTCAGTGTAGCTCTTCTTTTTCAAAGTTCAGTTTACTACAGAGTTTGTATTTGTTAAAAAAATTATGAAACACGTTTACTGAAAAAAAAAAAAAAAATTTCTGCTCAGTTTAGTTCTAACATCGTTAGAAACAGACTGCAGGCTTGTTTTTCTACATTGTTAAAGACGAGTTTGATAAGTATTTTGTTGTTGTTTTGTAATCTATAGATGAAGATGAATGCTCGCACGACAACGGCGGATGCGTTCATACATGCACTAACACCCCGGGGAACTACACGTGTGTTTGTAGAGAGGGCTTCCTCTTAGCTCCTGATGGAAAAGATTGCCTAGGTAACCTTTCCTTGACGTCTGCTGTATATTCAGGCAGATTTTTTGTGTGCTCAGAGACCGAATAAAACATTGACAGACAGACAATTCGACAGACTAAGACAGATCGAGGGATGAATGGCTGGTGGAATGAGGTTTGTATAGATAAAACAGTAAGGCCGACAGGTAAGTAAAGCACAGGCATGCCCCTAAACAAAGGGAGAGATAGACAATGTGAAAGGCACGAAGGCCAGCGAACTGTTTGAAATGAACAGGCATACGATTATACATTGTAATAGACCAGTGTTTCCCAATGTTTCCCAAAGTGGGCGATAATGTCTCTCTCCCCCCCCCCCCCCCCCCCCCGGTGATAGTTGAAAAGAACCCAAAGTAGCGGTGAAAGAAAAAGAGGGTAGGAGGGCGTTGAGGGAAAAACGAAACAGCAGACGGGGGCAGTAATACCTTTCTTCTTAGCACTTCCCACCTGATATTGAGAAACTTGTGTCACTGCACGAACCTCAATCCATTACATTAAAAGTTGAGAAAATAATGCAGTAGGTGAGTTATTTTAATGTAACAGTCTGCCATCTATACCACACTAAATGTAACAGTCTGCCAGCTGTAGTAATTATTTCCTTGTAACTGCAAACTTTGAAAATATTTAAAAAATTATTATTAGTGCCCATATAAATGTAGTTCTTCATATTGTTAAATTGGTTTGCTTGCTGAAGTTTTTGGTTGTGTAATGCATATCCTAGTTTAAAAGGCCATTGTACGAATACTACATATCAGTGGTTGGGGTGTTGAGGATGTGGGGGAAAAAAGGGGCAAGCAGCCCGAACAAGACTGAGAAACACTGTAATAGACAATGAAAGGTGATTGATAGCAATGTTCTGTTCTCAACGTTGATTGGATAGTGAATTATGTAAGAATTATGATATTCTGAATCAAAGCACATCTATGGGCATGTAAGAATATAAGTAATAGCAACGTAAGAATATAAAAACGACATATGTGAGAATACTGATAGTCAGAATTAAGGCTGATGCATGTCTTTCCTTCCAGATAAGAACGAATGTTTTGACAACAAGGGTGGATGCTCACATCAGTGTATCAATACGCTGGGAAGCTTCGAGTGCGGATGTAGTTCCGGATACTCGCTCGACGCTTCCGGGAAACGCTGTGTTTGTAAGTAAACTCAGATTTTTAGAAACATACAAGAGCGTGATTTAAGAGGCTGTCTCGTGACTTTCGCAGAAATGTGCGTGTATTTGTATGTGCGAGCGCGCGCGTGTGTAGCTGAGTAGTTAAAGGCAGGGCTGTGGAGAGTCAGATCCAGCTCCACTGTTACTAATGGGCTCCCCTATCCAAACACGGAAAGTACCTCTCTTATACATTCTTATACATAAGCATCATTCCCGACTCCCTGTCTAAACACGGAAAGTACCTCTTATATACATTCTTATACATAAGCATCACTCCCGATTCCCTGTCTAAACACGGAAAGTACCTCTCTTATATACATTCTTATACATAAGCATCACTCCCGGCCCCCTGTCTAAACATGGAAAGTACCTCGCTTATACATTCTTATACACAAGCGTCACTCCCGACTCCCTGTCTAAACGCGAAAAGTACCTCTCATATACATTCTTATACATAAGCATCACTCCCGACTCCCTGTCTAAACATGGAAAGTACCTATCTTATACATTCTTATACATAAGCATCACTCCCGATAATGAGACTGATTTTATGGCCAAGACAAAAATGCTATATATGAAGTAAAGCATGAAATCGAAATAGGCAACCTTCATCTATGATCTAGAAACTTTTCATCGCCGCCCGATAAGCAGACGACAGACAAGCCGCCATTTTGTTGACCTAGTTATATTTGCATTGTCATGTAATCAGCATGGAGCAAAAAGCTAATATTAGGTTCTGTTTAAAACTCCTGAAAAATGCCATTGAGACTGTTGAATTGATGCGACAAGTTTATGTAGATAATTGTTTATCTCGTGCACAGATATTCAGATGGTATTCACGATTAAAAAATGGCATGGAAACGATTACAAATGCAACTAGACACGGACGTCCAATTTCTGTTTGTAATGAGGAACTCATCACAAAAGTCAGAGAACGGATACAAGAAGATCGTTGTTTGACTGTGAGGATGATGGAAGATGAACTTGGTGTTAACCGAGAGACCATTCGTAAAATTTTAGTGGAAGATTTGGGCAAGAAAAAAGTTGCTTACCGGTTTGTACCACGTGCGTTGTCTGATGACCAAAAACATCAGCATGTTGAGTACACAAAAGACATCATCAAAACGTGTCGCAGAAATAAAAATTTCTTAAATTTGATTGTTACAGAGGATGAAACATGGATTGTTCGTTATGATCTCAAACTAAACACCAAAGTGCTCAGTGGAAGTCATCATCATCACCAACAAATTCGTCTTCGAAAGTCGAAAGTGAAGACAATGTTGATATGCTTCTACGACAGCAAAAGAGTTATTCACAAGTTTATTCCAGAGGGACAGACTGTCACTGCCAAAGTTTATTTAAGTATTTTGAAACGCCTATTTGAAAAGGATTCTCCGACTCCGACCCGAGTATTCAACACCTAGCAGTTTGTTCATTCTTCATGATAATGCACCGGCTCACCGGGCGGTAGTTGTACAGGAATTTTTGGCCCAAAAAAACAAGTGTGTGTTCTCAACCATCCACCCTATTCCCCAGATTTGTCACCCAGCGATTATACTCTATTCCTAAAATTAAAGTTACCATTGAAAGGACGCTTCTTTGACGATACTGATGACATCCGAGTTTAAGGGCCATACCAGCAGAACTGCAGAGGTCGTTCCAAAGTTTGTTAGATCCTGCCACTCGCTGTATCAATGCACAAAGGGCTTACTTTGAATAAAATGCAGGTTATATCTTCAACTTTTGTTTATTTTATTTTTTAATGTGATTAGTCTCATTACTTAATTGTCGGACCTTGTACATGCTTACATATCATCAGGACTGCCGGGTCCCCTGTCTAAATCAGGGAAAGTATCTATGATATACGTACCTATAAGTAAACAAACTGGCGGGCCCTAGTGATATAACCCCCCCCCCACACACACACACACACGCGCGCAGAGTTTTGGTTAAGGGTTTTTTAATTGAAAAAAGGGATGGGGAAGAATGTTCGAGTAAGTAGCTTGCTTCAAGCAACATACAAAAAGGATGGCATAATGGAAGTTGCAGTTAAAAAAACCACATAAATTTTACAATTATCTGTAATTATCTAAGAATGTTAAAGAACAGACCCCCCCCCCCCCCCACTATGGAGTGGACCCCCCACCGTGCAAGGCAGTTTAAGAAAGCATTGTACTAAGATATGTCGCAGAACGGAATTAGCTGTAATCAAGCCCTGAAGCACTGAGTTCAGACTAAAATATCCGATACCATGAAGGATAACGCCCATCCTTATTTTCATATGCTCGCTCGCGCACACACGGGGGAGGGGGGAGCAGCTAGCAGCAGCATTCGAAATGTTGTTTTTGTTCGACTATGTGAAAGTATATATAGATCAAGCAACTCTTTGCTTGTTTAAAACTGAATCGCATGTTATTTGCTTCTCGTATGTTTTTAAGTGCCTTTGGCTTAGCTCAGCGTTCTCTACAGTGTATAGGCAATGTATCACATTTTCTGCTTTATCATATCAATATTTATGTTCTGAATTCAACTGATTCTATGGTCTCATTGTTATCTAGTTGGCGAGTGGTGCCGTGTAAAGTTCGGGTGCGATCATGGATGTCGACCGGCCTCAACTGGCAACAGAGTTGAATGTTTCTGCAGGAACGGTTATATTTTACATTCCGACGGGAAGGCATGCCTTCGTAAGTTTCGCATAAATATTTTCATTATATATTAGATCCAGTACATACATTAAAAAATTGGTATAAGATCGCAGTGACAGTACTTATATAAAATGCCATATAAACTGTTACATAACTGTGCCCATTTGACGCTAATTATCGAACGTTACGTTACAAATCGTGGATGAGACATTCCACTAGATAGGACATATGGAATTGGATAGAAGTAGTATTTTGAAACTAGTAAACCATTGATAGTTTTTTTTTTAAAGTGAAGTTAGTTTTTCGTTTTTGAATATCACCACCGTTATCACACCACCATCACTGCCAACCGTTATTTTAATTCTGCATTTTAATTAACATTACTACAAACCTTGATAAGTTTTTAAAAAAAAGAGGAAGTAAGGAATTTGAATATAAATGCTACAGAAGAGTTCTTCAAATATCATGTACATAAAAAAGAACAAATATATCCATACTACAAAGATCTTAATATTGAAGAAGGCTGGCTAGTAAAGAGGATTAAACAAAGAAAACTTAAATATTTTGGACACATTAAACGTCATGATAATCTAGAGAAGACCATCTTGGAAAGGTACATAATGGGAAAAAGAGAGGACAACCAAGGCGAAGATGCCTGCAAGACATCGTTGATAATCTGCAAATGGATGCATCAGCAGCAGGACATCTTGCCTATAACTTAGAGGCTTACAGGAGAGCTGTTGGGTGGCAAAGAACCACAAGGGACATGTGAATGTCTGACTGACTGAAGGACTAATCCAAGTTGCCAAGAAAGCATACAGTCAGGAAGCAATAATAAAAGAACTGCAAGCTGTAATTTATAGGAGAAAGGAAAAGAAAAAAAAAGGACAAATCATATCTGTCACTGAGTGGTCTGTGAGGAAATAGTTCCCTATTGATGAAAAAAAAAAAAAAACGTAAAAATTGCATCTGTATAGCATGAAAGGTCTGACATACGTCTGTTTTAAAATAGCAACAAAATGTTAGCCATTTAAAGTGAAAAATATGTTTTCATTGCATTTTTAATGTATAAATATATATAGGAACCTGTGAGTTGGGAAACGGAGGCTGCCAACATATTTGTAACACAACAGCAGAAGGCCCTGTATGTTCGTGTGCTGAGAGCTACATTCTAAACTCAGACAAGAAAACATGCACAGGTGGGAAAACACAAATTTGTTTTGTATATTTGTATTCTATTATCGCAGGTGAGTACGTGCAGTTTATTTGCTACTCCTGCAGTTGTTTTTACTGTAAGCTGCTGATGAAGTAAAGATGAATAAGCAGTGCAGTTTTGTTTTCTTTAAATTATGATTAAAAAAAAAAGGCAGACAATTCATTTCTATTGAAAGGCTTAAGAAGACATCAGGACTTAAGAAGGCATCAGGACTTAAGAAGGCATCAGGTAAATGATGGAAATTTGTACATTTACAACCATGTTCCTAAAACAGTTTAATGACAGTGATTGCACTAGGATTTTTTGAACCGGTACAGTTATGTCTTTCACCTTGCATGAATTATTTTCTGAAGCACCAGTTTTCTCATTATAAATATACCTATTTTGTAAAATTAAACACATTTTACAAGCATCTCTCTCTGGTCCCTGCCAGTCAGGTGTTGGTCATCATTGATTTCCACAACCATCTATCCTTTGCTCTTTCTACAAGCTGTGTTTTGGACTGTGCTTTTAGTGCATCAAGTATCTTGTTTCTTTGCCTTCCTCTGGCCTTTTTTCTGTCCAATTTTCCTGTTGTTCTTCTTAAAATATGAAATCTGGACTGTCACGTTCTGAATTTTGCCATAATTTCTATCTTTTGCCCAGCCTTGCTTAGAACCTCTTTATTTGTTTTCTTGGCTGTCCATGGTGTTCTCATCATTCTTCTGAACCACATCTCCACTGCTTCCAGTAGATTTTGAGTGCTTTTTTTTATCATCCATGCTTCACATCTATATAATAATACAAGTTCAATGTAACGTTGAGTAACTCTCTTTCTGGTGTTCACTGACAGAGCTTTGTTGCATATTATGTTTTTTATATCTTTTCCATAAATGCTGACTTGGCCTGGGCTATTCTGCTCATTATTTTGGTTTCGCATCTTCTGTAGGTGAGTTATTATTGTTCCTAAATACAAACATCAACAGAAAGTAATTGTTCGTGTGAATTTTTGTTATCTAATCTTATTTGCTTGATCTTTACATGCTGAAACAAAGTCAAAACTGGTGGATTCTCCTCCATGCAATTTCAGTATCACTAATCATCTTGCTTGTTTATCCTCTAACTGATTTTTCTGGTGGCTTTTTACTAGGTTGTTGATAATATAAACTGTTTACAGCAACTGACTACCTCCAGAAGTTCCAGTTTTTATCTTTTTTTTTAATGGGTAATTTACCAGCTGGTTAATGTGATCACTGCTTAATGGGATATTTTTGGTGTGTTATCAAACCCTGATCTGCCTTAAACTCTTCTTCTGTTAACATTTTCTCATTATCAGCTAATGATGAAATAAAGAAGTGGTCTCTTAAGTTGTTGATTTGACATAGAGACTGGCAGTGATGATAAACACTTGAGCTTTTTTTTTTTTTTTTGCTTCATGTGTAATTGCACTCTTGAACAAATTTTCAGCTTTTCTAACCAACAGAGCACTTTTCAAGTTCCACAATATTATATACAATGGGTGATTGATAAGTTCTCGGCGTAAGTTACAAATACATAAAACGCACAGTTAATATTAGGTGCATTTGTAGATAAAGTTAATGTAAGATTAAACACCAAGTTTCAAGAAATTAACTGCAACCAATTTTTTTTTAAAACAGGCTACTGAAGTGGTAAAAGGTGGCAGAAATTGAGAAAATGGATAAAATTTCTCATCGAGCAGTCATTCGCTACCTCTACATCAAGGGCTTATCATTGAAGGAGATCCATGAGAATATGGTAGAGACTCTAGGGGAGAGTGCCCCTTCTTACAGCATAGTGAAGAAATGGGCAGCTCAATTCAAACATGGAAGGGAGAGTCTGGAAGATGATCTCCATCCAGGAAGACCAAGAATGGTAACCATAGATGGAACCACTGGTAGAATCCATGACATGATAATGGAGGATCGACGACTAACTGAGCGGTACATTGCTACTGAGTTGGACATCTCCCAGGAACATGTTCATACCATTATTCACAATGATCTTCACATGACAAAGGTCTCTGTTCAATGGGTCCCAAAACTTCTTGGAGCCGGTCACAAACGACAGCGTCTCAACACGTTAAGAGACAATCTTGGCCATTTTTCTGCAGATCTTGAAAAGTTTCTTCAGCAGTTTGTGACTATGGATGAGACTTAGTTCATCATTTTCAACCAGAAACCAAAGAACAGTCAAAGCAGTGGAAACATCTTGGATCCCCACTTCCAAAGAAAGCAAGAGTGGTTCTGTCAGATGGCTTCTATCTTTTGGGATTCAGAAGGTGTGCTATTAGTAGACTATTTTCAAAAGGGCAGAATGGTCACCGGGGCCTATTATGCTAATCTTGTGAAGCAAAAGCGGATCAAAGTGATGCGTCGAGGGAAATTGACGAGAGGAGTCATCTTTCATCAAGATAATGCTCCAGGTCGCAAGTAGGTATGGCAATGGCTGCTATTCATGAATAAGCAGTGCAATTTTGTTTTCTTTAAATTATGATTAAAAAAAAAAGGTGGACAATTCATTTCTATTGAAATGCTCCAGCTTTTTGAACATCCTCCTAATTCCTCAGATTTGGCCCCTTCGGACTATTACCTGTTTACCAAACTCAAAAAGGAGCTCAGTGGTCGCAAATTTGCTTCAGATAATGGCGTCATTTGTGCTGTGACCACTTTCTACTGGCACAAGATGCTGACTTTTACAAAGAAGGGATCCGTATGCTCCAGGATTGCTGGACTAAGTGCATAAACTTGCAAGGGTACTGTGTTGAGAAATAACCCAAAAAAGTTGTCCACAAATAATCCATTGTACCTTATGCCGAGAACTTATCAATCACCCCTCATTTTTGTAAGACTCAGCTTATAGCAGGTTAGAGCACTTTTCCAGTGCCACAAGAGTATATATCAGTAAGACTCAGCTTATAGCAAGTTAAATACAACATTCAGCTGTTATCTGTGTATAATTATCTTATAGTTTGTTAGATATAACATTCAGTTGTTAGCTGTGTATAATCTAAATATCTTACGTCTTACATCCTTCCTGTGCCATTAAACGTCACATAGGACTCGCATGGTAGTTCACCAAGTTTTTCTGTTTGTGGCGAGCTTTTCAAGCCCATCAAGGAATTTTATGCCTACTAATGTGGCCTTTCCTAACAATGTCCTCATTAGAGTTTCATGTGGTTGACCTGTTTTTCTTTAGCCTGTTGTGTTCCATTTGATAGCTTGTTTTGGGATTCTCTGATCGTTTCTACTCATCATATATCCATAACTTTTCTCTGATCACCCATGAGACAGGTTGTTGTTTGCTCATCTGCCTTATCTGCATTGTTCTTGAATTCGTTCCATTTTATACAGAGTATTTTCCTTAAGCATTTGTTTTCAAAAGAGTCTAATTTGTTGTCTATTTTTTTAGTTGTTTTCCAGCTTTCACATGCATTAATGAGGGTGGATATTACATTTGAATTGAATAATCTAAGCTTTGTTTTTGTGCTTATAGCTTTTGAGTGCAATATGTTCTCAAGATTCTGGAAGGTTAATGCTGCTTTTGCAATTCTAATTCTAACTTCCTTTCTGGGGTCTATGTAGGTAGCTGCTGAGGTATATAATCTAAAGATAATCACTTCATATTCTCTACTGGGCTGATCACTGACATTGGCCCTCAGGTTCTGTAGATGTTTTTTTCAACAGTTTTTGTATATTTTATTTTAATTAGTATCTTGAACTTCTTGATAGTATAATACTACCACCTCCTTCATCAAGCTGCCAGTTCTTTTTTTCTCGAGGAAGCATCATCAAATGGAAACTAACATATCCTAGTGGTGTTTTAAATTTGAGATATCTGGTGAAGTCTTGCCTGTTAATAATTAAGTTCTTCGCTTTTTTTTTTTTTTTTGCAACTCACTCAGTTATAGCTGACATTTCATCTGTGAAGAATAAAGCTTATCTTTGTTTTTGTCATCCGTTTAATCTCTTTGACAGTTTCTGCCTGTGCTTTAAAAAAGCTTGAATTGCAGACTGATACAGAGCTTCTTGGGCACACTATATTTTATCATCATCTGAAAGATTTCTCTGTTCTACTTAATTTGTTTTATTTAGGTGATCCAGCAACTGCATGAGAAGTTGTTATGCACACGTGCGTAGCAGAAAATATATACCATGTAGTGCTTCATTCTGCAGGCAGATGTTCTCCATTTTCTGAGGTTATTTTTCATAACACTAGTGTCAGGATCCCCTTTATACAGCTAGGTTGACTAGAGGGTGATGGTAATGGGTTTTTAACTCACAGCCTTCTGAGTGAGACACTCAGCTTGCCTACTTATGCCACATGTAGCATATTTATTCATTCATTTGCATGTCCTTTGCAGAACTTTGCCTCTCTAACAGCACTCCTGTAGGCCTCTCGGTTGTGAGCAAGATGGCCTGCTGCTGATGCATCCATTTGCGGATCATCAACTATGTCTTGCAGCCATCTTTGCATTGGACTTCCTCTCTTTCTTTTTCCCATTATGTACCCTTCTAAGATGGTCTTCTCTAGGTTACCATGACATTTCTCTCTCTCTCCCTGAACCTTAAGTGCCCAGGGCACATGGGGCTTCCGCAAGGGTTTTCCACAAATGCCTGTCCTTCGCCTTTTTTTCTGCTCTTGCCCAGGTGAGCCCTCTATTGCTCAACATCCTTTCTGTTGTTCTTCTCCATGTCTCTTTTGGTCTACCCTTACTTCTGTTCCCCTATGGTGTCCATCTTAGTGCTATTTTTGGTAGTGAGTTGTCAGTCATTCGGAGCACAACCATGACATTTAATGTGTCCAAAATAATCAAGTTTTCTTTATTTAATCCTCTTTACTAGCCAGCCTTCTTCAATATTAAGTTTTTGTAGTATGTATATATTTGTTCTTTTTCTATTTATATAGGAGCATAATATCAAACATTATTTTAAATGCATTAAAGCAATGGATATCTCTCATTTGTTTGACATTTTGAATGTAGCTTCATGTTCTGTGAATAATGGTGGCTGTGAGAGAAAGTGTGTGGATTCAAGCCAAGGTCCAGTCTGTTCTTGCCCTGTTGGCTACAAACTTCATCAAGATGGCCGTTCATGCATAGGTAGGAAATATGTTCATCATTTTCATACTCATGCTTGCCCTTGATATAAAAAAAAATACAAGTTGGGATGTCTTTATTTTAATATCCAGTTTTGAATAAAATGATGGTGAATAAGAAAATATAAAACAGTAATGAAGCTAATGACAGCAGCAGATCAAATGTGATGAAGATCATCTCTATGCATCTATGCACTTCATGGTAATGGACTGACAGTCCTTGCTAATGGAGCATAGATTTATGGGCTCCCCACAGAGTTTGAGATTTCTTCTTAAATAACCCCTGGCAAGTCAGGGAACTACTGATTTGCAGTACCTTTATTAAGATAAGACCCTTTATTTCTAGCTCTTTCATCATGGAAAACAGCTTCTGGTTCATTAGGGGAGATTTGTTAATTCACTCACAAAGACCAAACAGATGATGGTATAGTATAATAGTGATAATAATAATAATAAGAGCACACTGGTAGTATGCAGAAGTAATAACAATGACATTAGATACAGCAGAATAGCAAAAACACCAGTAGCTACACTGTTTTCAAAACACTTTCAGTTGATATTTAGTGTCAGTGTGTGCATTCAGTGCTTTTTGTATACATTTTTTACCTGTCATGCATAAAATGCATTTGATATGGAGATACATTTTCTCAAGATAGAGTGGGGTTTATGAATGGGTTTATTTCTTGGAAAAATCCATTGTCACCAGGCTGACATGGACATATTGCTCAGGCCATGTGGGAGTGAGAGGCAATGAGGTAGCCGATCATGTTGCCCATAATGCTATTGCAACAGATGTGATTCCTATGGACAGGATGGACATACTGAAGTTGGTGGCCAAGGAACTGGTGCAGGAGGAGGAATGGGCATGTGTTGATAATATATATCTAAAAAGAATGAAGGATATAAGTGTGAGGAGGGATGGTGTGGGGGCTGACTGGTAGAATTTGAGGGTGCTAGAACCAGGAGCTGGCTGGCATGATTAGTGTTCATACTTGTCAGTGGTTACTGAAACAGAGCAGAGCATGTATGGATGTGCCTCAAGTGATGATGCTAAATCCTAGATTCAAGACATTTTTTGTATCATATGATCATATTGAACTCATAATTGATAACGTAATTACTTTATGACAGATGTTGATGAATGTGAGAAGAAGACAGATGGCTGTTCTCACCTGTGTGAAAATATAAAAGGGAGCTTTGAATGTGTTTGCCCACCTGGGTATAAAGTCAACACAGACTACAAAACTTGTGTAGGTAGGTACAGCATTAAATAAAAATCTTTTTTTTTTTTTACTTTCAGCTGAATGTATTGTATATATGCAGTCATGTTTGTATATTTGAGACAAGTTAATTGGAAGTGCCCTCCACAAAATTATGAGTGCTAGAACTTTGTAACAGAAGTGTTGATCTGAATAAGAACAAAAGAAAAAAAAATTGATATTTAAATTTAATTGAGTATTTTTAGCACAGAAAATAAAAATAGTTGAAAATGAATATTTTCTTTGCTTATAATCTGTGAGGACTTCAAAGTTCTCAAAGTTACAGTGACAGCTGATGGGTATGTAGAAGAGTTCAAGAAAATGTGTCAGATTTTTTACTTCTAAGAATGAAATACACAACACAATTAAGGTTCTGTGATCCATTGGTGATAATTTCTGTTAGAAATTAAGTTCTTATTATCCCAGTTTTATTTCATCATTTATGTGCATTTAGTCTCTTATTTGCAGCTGATTATATTATTTTAATAGTTTACCTTCATTTATAATCTAACCTCAGAATATTGCATCTTTTTGACAAAAATTGTATGTACCTATTCTTATTTACCACATGGGAACAAACACTGGATACTGATACAGATAACTCCTGGTACACTTGATGCCTTCCAAATGTCTGTATAATATCAAAGGAGTGTTCTGGCCAAATACCACAAGAAATGACATCATCTTTTTGAGAGAAATAGATATGTCACCTTTGTTGACAGTTATTGAAAGGAAATGATGGTGAGAACTGGTCACATTATGAGAATGATAGATGAATTCTTGCCATGAACAACTTTGAAGTGGACTTCACAAGGTAAAAAAGCATGGGATGACCAAAAGAGACAAGGAGATGTAGAGGAGAGAAAATGCTGATAAACAGACATGGGAGACAACCAAGAAGAAGCAGAAGGACTGACTAGTGGAAATCTTTTGCTACAAGCAACCCCATGTGTCTTGGCACAAAGGGATGAGAGAGAGAGAGAGAGAGAGAGAGAGAGAGAGAAAGAGAAAGAAAGAAGAGAGAGAGAGAGATGGAGAGAGAAAGAGAGAGAGAAAGAGGGAGAGAGAAGGAAAGAGAAAGAAAGAGAGAGAGAGAAAGAGGGAGAGAGAAGGAAAGAGAAAGAAAGAGAGAGAGAGAAAGAGGGAAAGAGAGAAAGAGAGAAGAAGAGAGAAAGAGAGAAGAAGAGAGAGAGAGAGATGGTTTTTTTTAGCCCATTTCTTCATTTCAACATTTTTTTTCTTTAATTTGCATTCTTCATACAAATTTTGTAAAGAATTCTTTTGGCAATTCACGAAAAGACTAAAATGAATGGAGTATGAAGAAGTATTGATAACAAGTGCTTTCTCAAATATTGTAGGGCAAACTTAGAGAAGAAAAGAAGTCAAGTACTGAACACAAAAATCTGCAGGTCATTCATAGAGATTTCTCTATCAGTCACAAGGACAGAACAAAACCAACATAAGACAGTTGTCAAAGCCAGTGAACCAGAACTGGCTAAGACTATATTCCATCTGTCCATTAGTGCTCCCAGTAACAGGCCGAGCCTGACTAATGGGGAGATCTTGTCATGGTTCCCATAGTTGTGAAGTCTGCTGAGCAATTCACTTTTTGGGTCCACTCCATGTTTTCATCAGTGTAACTTGCTTCAGAATTCATATAGCACTTTTGCTGCATCTGCTGGTAAAGACAACTTGCTAGTAGTTCTAGGGAGATAGATCAATAACAGCAACAACATATTGTGACCAACTCCCATGGGTAAATGGTGCTGCTTATGAAGGTAATCCTTCACAATCACCATTGGACATCCACTTTCTTCTTCAAAGATGCAGATGTCATATTTGTAGCTTTACACATTTTTTTTTCTTGTCATTTGTATATGTGTTAATAACTTCACACGTATTGATATTGCTGCATTACCTTTATTCAGTTTTGCAGTTGTCATGTTAGATTTTTGGTTTTATTGTATTCAGACAGACTTATATGTTGCAATTTATATTCATTCATTTGCATGTCCCTTGCAGAACTTTGCCCCCCTAACAGCACTCCTGTAGGCCTCTCGGTTGTGAGCAAGATGGGCTGCTGCTGATGCATCCATTTGCAGATCATCAACTATGTCTTGCAACCATCTTCGCCTTGGTCTTCCTCTCTTTCTTTTTCCCATTATGTACCCTTCCAGCACGGTCTTCTCTAGATTATCATGACGTTTATATACACACACATATATATATATACACATATAAACATATACTGCTGTACTACATTACATACAACACATTGTAGCTAATCTGACATAAAAACTATGATTATAGAACACATTTTAGCTAATCTAACCTTTCATTACTATTTAGATATTGATGAATGTCAGCTGAATTCAACATGTGACCACAAATGTGTTAACTTACCTGGATCGTTCAAGTGCCATTGTAATCCTGGGTATCAGTTGTTTGGAGTCACCCACTGTGCAGGTATGATCCAGTTTTTAATTCAGATTTTCATTCAGTAAACAGTTTCAGGCCAGAAACTGCAATTTTGTCAAAATAATTTCATCCAGTTATCATCATTATTATCATCATCATCTTCATCTTCAAGTGTCATGTTACGCAGGTCATAAGAATTTTAGATTAAAAAGTGTTGCATACTAATTAAAAAAAAAAAACAAACATTTCCGTTTTCTTTACTAAATTACCATTATATTTTCAGATGTGAATGAGTGTGCTGTACGTAATGGTGGCTGTGTACACTCTTGTACCAACACAGAAGGCAGTCATATCTGCTCCTGTAAATCAGGATTTAAGCTGCACCAGAACAAACGTGACTGTATAGGTTTGTACATTTATATTATATTCTGACATGCTTCATTGTCAACAGCAGTTACAGTTACTAGAATGCCATACAGAAAAGCACTGCTTTTTTATTCTTGTCGTTGGAAATAGTTGCTGTATTTAACAAAAGCTAAACAAATAGCTCAGGAAATGCACCCTTCATCTTTACACAGCTATTCTCAATGTAATCTGCTTGGTGTCAGTGCACTTCAGCCAATACTTCATGAGTTTTGTAGTCACAGCAGGGTACAATTATTTAGACTAATGGTGAAACCAGAGATTCAAGTCAGTCTTCCTTGCTTTGTCCATGACATCCTCTGAGGTGCTTCATAAGCAAAGAGAGTAGATGGAAGTCAGAGAGAGTTAAACTGGGGCTGCCTGCGGATGAAAAAGCCTTTGTGTGGTTTTTTTTATATTTTAATACTAAAAAAAAATATCCCTTGTAATGGACCCTGCATAAAGAAATATTTTAGCATTCTCTTTTTCATTTGTCTGTTCTCTTTTTAATATTGTGAAATCAAATCTCTGTAGTTATTCATTCACTTGTATGGCTGAGTATTATCGTTTTATAATGTAGCTGTTCCAAGTGAGGTTAAACTCTTGAAGTTCCGCTGTCAACCTTCTGAGTGCTTCATAACCTATTTATTGTTGCTGGTTTAGTCACTATGCCCCTGTGCACCACACCTTTAACATCCCAGCATGACTTTTTCTGCTGACATATATGTTGGATAATCCAGTTCCTATATCTTATATCTTATATCCTTCCCGTGTCGTTAGACGTCACATAGGGCTCGCAAAGTAGTTCGCCAATTTTTCCTGTCTTCGGCGAGTCTTTCAACCTCAACAAAGGATTTTATGCCTGTTAACTTGGCCTCTCTTAATAATGTCCTCTTCAGAGTTTCACGCGGTCTGCCACTTTTTCTTCGGCCTGTTGTGTTCCACTTGATAGCTTGTTTTGGGATTCTCTGATCATTTCTTCTCATCAAGTGACCAACATATGTCCATCTCCTTTTCCTGATCACCCGTGAGACTGGTTGTTGTTCAGTCATCTGTCTTATCTCTGCATTGTTCTTGAATTCATTCCACTTGATGCCGAGTATTTTCCTTAGGCATTTGTTTTCAAAAGAGTCTAATTTCTTTTCTATTTCTTTAGTTGTTTTCCAGCTTTCGCATGCATAAATGAGGGTGGATATTACATTTGAATTGAATAGTCTTAACTTGGTTTTTGTGCTTATAACTTTTGAATTCCATATGTTCTCAAGATTCTTGAAGATTGATGCTGCTTTTGCAATTCTGATCCTAACTTCCTTTCTAGTGTCACCATCCTGGTCTATGTAGCTGCCAAGGTATGCAAATTGATTGACTTCTTCAATATCTGTCCCTTCTATGTGTATTTTTCCATTTTGATTGATGGGAATTTTCATTATTTTTGTTTTGTCCTTGTTAATTTCAAGTCCTATTTTGCTAGCCAGTGAAGATAGGCTATCTGTTTTTTCTTGCATGGAATTCACATTATTACTGATAAGAGTTATGTCATCAGCAAAATCAAGATCTTCTAGTTGGGTCCCATGTACCCAGTCAATACCTGTGTTACCTGTGCAGCATTTTGTCATTATGAAGTCTATTGTAATCCCAAAAAGTAAAGGAGACAGTATACATCCTTGTTTCACGCCTGTTTCAATCTGGAACCATTCACTCATCCCTTCTTCTGTCTTGACTGCACAACCATATCCATTGTATAAGTCCTTAATGATGTTGACAATTTTAGATGGTATTCCATATAGACATAAAATTCTCCATAATGAATCTCTGTGTATGCTATCAAATGCCTTCTTAAAATCTATGAAATTCAGTATTAATGGTTTCTGCTTTTCAATATGTTCTTCAAGTATTATTCTGAGAGTAAAGATCTAGTCGAGACAGCTTCTCCCTTTTCGAAATCCTGCTTGTTCTTCTCTCATTGCAGTATCCACTATATCTTAGTTCTTATAGTTCTATAGTCCCTATAGATGAGCTGTTAATTTAAAAGCCTATTATTACAGTACTCCCATCATCAGATAGTTTTATGAATAAATTAATGACTTACTGAAATGTTGTAATTTTCTAGCTTTTAAATAAGAACAAAATATCTGACAAGGTTTCTACCAGGTGCGATTAAAAAGTATCTGGCCTGGACTAATTTTAAAAAAAACTACAGTCAAACCCACTTAATATCATATCACTTTATGTCACAACCCAGATAATTGTTACAGAAATTTGTACCCCTGGCCAACTTTCATAAGTAATGAATGGGCTTTACTCTGGTTAATATCACATCACTTATTGGCACAAATTGGTTAATGTCAATGTATTTTTGCACCTAGGGGAGTTAAAGACCCGATTTTGTATCACAGTATCACAAAGTGTCCAAGATATAAATACCTCACAAAGCATTATCAGCTTCGTGATTCATCAAAGAAGGGGCTGGCCATTTGATTACTGAGTGCCTGCTGCATAAATTTTTTAAACATGTGGGCATCAAGTCAGGTGGGGTGAATGAAAGTCTTACCACAGCCATCCTTTCAAAAGATCATGATTAAAAACTGTGTCTTCTTTCAGTCATTTTTTGCCTTCTTTATCAAGATGTGGGCGGTGTTGTCTGGTTGGCAACATGAATTGACGGTTGGTCATGCTTGAGCAGTGTACAACAAATCATATAGCCTGGTTATCTTTGTGACAGATAATGGCTACTAAATGCAGACATGTTGATCTGGATTTAAGTACTAAAATGGACATTCTGAAGCAAGCTGAAAAGACACTGCATAAAAATGTGGAATTGATGTTTCAGCTGTATCAAAACTTGTTAGAAAGAAGAGTGGTGGATATTTCTGATGATCAGCTCATTTCAGCAGATGATGGCTTGCTGGCAATGAAAATGCAGTCATTTGAAGAGATTGTTGCAAGCTGCAGTAAAAGCAAAGTAGATGGCAACACTGAGGATAGTACTGATGATGTCAATGAGTCCGTCATGGACCAGATGCCCACCAGACCTATTTCTTATGCTCAGTCTATGAGCATGTTTGAGACTGTGTGCTTGTTCATTTACAGTATGTCTGACATGACATAGGATGTTTTTAATGCTACAGCATGCTTAAATGACTTTTTGGTTAATAGACCAGTTATCATTATGCAACACAAAATCACACATTTTTTTTTATTGCTTCTGCTGAAGTCAGATGCTGTTTGATTTTAGTATTACCTATACTGTAACTTGATGACTAAGATTTACTGTATTTTGTGATTAATACTTTTGTTCCTGATAACGATAGCATTAGCTGTCTGTTTTGTGTTTAGCAAACATGGAACACACATGCTATACTATGGTGCAGTTAAAGCCCTTGTAATGGACCCTGCTTAATGTCAGCTCCACATAATGTCACCATATATTGATGGTCCTGCCAATATGACATTAAATGGGTTCGACCATACAAGAATTAGCAATCTGTAATTTGGTCACCTTCGAAATAGTCCACTTCCAAAGCAGCAACATACTTAGCCCAGCACTGTTTCCACTGCTGGAAGCATTTTTTAAGTCATCTTCTGGTATAGAGTACGAATGCCTTGTCAGATTATGTTGTATCTCCTCAACATCCTGAAATCTTTTCCCTTTGAAGTGGATTTTTATTTTTGAGAATAGGGAAGAGTCAAGGGAGTGATATTAGGTAATATGATGGTTGTTGGACCTGTGGAATTGAGTGCTTGGCAAGAAACTGCTGCACAAGTCATGATGTATGGGGAGGTTCATTGTCATGGTGAGTGGCAAGCACTGTCATGCAATGTCAGCCTTTTGCAATGAACTGCATCCTGCAATTGCTGCAAAATTTCACGGTAGTATTCCTTATTCAATGTCTGACCTGATGAGGCAGATTCATTGCATTTCCACTGTAATAGAAAAAAAACAGTATTGCCTTGAAATTGCAGTGTGGCTGTCATGCCTTTTTGGGTCTGGGAGACATAGGAGTCTTCCACTGCAAAGACTGGACCTAAATTTTGGGGTCATACCCATAAACCCACAATTCATCACCAGTTACGATTATTTTTAAAAAGTTTTTGTCATTTTCGATACATTCAAGCAGGTCATGAGCAGATGAAACATGGGCCTGTTTCTGGTCAGCTGAAAGCTCTTCTGGCACAAATTTAGTTGAGACATGTCTCATGCCCAAATCATTTGTAAGAATTGACTGAATTGAACTGAAACTAATGTGTTAGTCTTCAGATAACTCACGAATAGTGATCCAGTGATTTTGCAGCACAGGTGCGCATGGACAAGTTCAATGTTTTTATAATTTTTGCTGGTTGAGGGCCTCCCAGACCATTTATCACTCTCAACACTTTCACGGTTATCTTTAAAATGTTTATACAACTCATAGACTTGTATATAACTCATACATTCCTCCCTATAGACTACTTATAACTTTAAGTATGTGTCCTTGCGCTTTTAACCAAGTTTTTGACAAAATCTGCAAATTTGTTGATCCAGTTTTTCCAACATGACAGTTGTGACAAGTAGTTTCAGATACATCAGAGCAAAGCACTACTGTAAACAAAGCAGACAAGCAGGGGAGCCATGACCTATGCCACATGTGTCATATATGCTAAGGTCAACCTGTGCCTATCCGCTTCCGGTTGTGTTAGTCATTTCTGGAGTTATGCCTTCATTCTGAATACTTTTTGATCATACCTCATACTCTTGTGCTTTTGTTTTAAAAGGTCAGAATCCTGATGCTAATATTATTATTAGATTTGTATGAAGATTATATTCAGGATAGTTATGCCTTTCTTTATTTTTGTTTTTAAAAGGGGGTTTTTTCATTTATAGACAGTACAATCTAAATGTTACACCGCTTGTTTTAATGAAACAAACAATGTTGAATTTTCGACCATACGCACACTTGGGACCACCGGAAGTGTTGAAAATTCGACCATACGTACGGAAAGAGTTAACTTCCATGTTTACAGCAAATTATTTGTAATTGCATCTCAGTATTATAATGTTTTTTATTTATTTATTTTTTAAAATGAAAATCTGTTTTGTATCTCAGGTTCCGACCAGTGCATAGCCCTTGTTCAGCAGCCAAACTCAGTTCTGACATGTGTTCATGTGGAAGCAAAGGAACAACAGTGCACAATGACCTGTCAGAAAAAAGCACAACTAATAAATGAGAATGGCCTCACGAACAGCACCACCATTTCCTTCAGATGTGGGCCAAGCACAAAGTATGAGTGGACAAACATGGAAGGAGGAAAGTTACCTCAGTGTTCAGGTGTGTAGGTCCCTTACTCCTGATAGCATCTGATATTTGATACACAGGAACTGTGAACCCTGCAGAGCAACACTGTCACACCAGAATCAGAGGTGCTTATAAAAAGAATCAGTGGGACTCTTTGACTTGAAGGTTTATCGTCTCTTCCTCCTTTCATTCCTTATACCTCCTCAATCACACTCTGACACACACACACACACACGCATATACATTTTTATGACACATCGAGATTAACACTTTCCATGTCAGGCGTCAATTTTTTTACGCTTCCGGTACGTCCACTTTTCCTCCTGTGGCACAGAATGTGTTAAATAGTGGCTAAGCTTTTGTGTGAGTAATGTGGTGTGTGTGATTGTTTTCCAGTCTGAAGCAGGTTCCTGTTTATACCAACGATAGAAGATAGTGCATTTTATACTGTGAGGCAAAGTTTTCTGTTCTTGAAGCAAAATAGTAAGTTAACAGTGGACTGAAAAATAGCAGAACATGATAGACCATTGTAGTAATGCTTTCTGCAGTCGGTTTCTTGCCATTGTGAGGGAATATACAGGATTCAATGGTTGCAAGAAGCCTCTGACTTAGAACAAGGTCACTTGAACTTGACAAGGCAAAGAGCAAAAATGAATGTGTAAACTTGATAGTTTCTTCTTGAGGGTAAAGTTCTGGGACAATTGACCAGTGTGTGTGAAAGCTCCATGTTAAAAACTGTCATAGGATGAATGTTTGTAAGACTAAGGAGTAAAACAGAAACTGGTTCCTAGGTGGATATTCTTAACTGCTTGATACTGAAACTAAAAGAAGAAAGCAAAACTAGCATGGACATATTTTGAGGAGACAGCCACTGAAGAACAAATCCTCAAGTGATGCATTAGGATCAAAGAAAACATTGAAAAACAGTTATCAGAAAATGAAGGAAAACAAGCTTTACACATCCAGGAGCGTGTAGATTAATAAAGAACAAAATATATTGGATACCGTATGCTTCTCAGTGAGTTGAAAGGGTTGATAATTACAAGTTATAACTTGTGTGCATATTTATGATATCTGAATTTATTTGTCCAGTTTTTTTTTTAATTTAAAAGTTGGAATGTTTAAGCTTCAGTAATCTCTTGAAGAATCCTCAGAGAAATAGAAATCAAGAGACCAAGAACTACTTGGAGAACAAAAATTATGACTGTACTCAGAGACAAGGGATACACACGGAAGGAAGTAGAGATTGATTGATTGATTGATCTTTATTTCAAAAGAACTAATCCAAGAACAGGGAAAACTGGAGAGCCTTTATTTGTAGCCTGTGCTACCCAGGGAGTGAGAGGCAGTGATGATGATGAATCTGGTGAAAAACTATGTAGATTTTTTTAAAAAATGGTTTATTTTATTTTGAGGAGCTGCTTTGAATGGCACTGGCCATAGAAATCAGTAAAACATAAAATGTTGATTCATAGTAGAGAGAATGCCATTAACTCTTTCACGACTGTGTACCTCCAGATCGATCCTTAGTTTTTGACAACATGGACATTGGAGAAGGGCGTGGACATTTTGGAGAACAGGGGTCCCTGTGTAAAAGTTATTGTACTGACTTAACTCCATGATCACCATATGTGTATCACACATTAAAATAAGTGGAAATGAATGAAGATTCCATAAATGAAGTTATTTGTCATAAAAAAAAACAAAGAAAAGAAAAAAAACTGTGTGAAATGATGGAACGATTTTTGGCACTAAAAAAATGTTAGGGCTGAGCAATAAAATCTACTTTATACTTACCTTAACTGTGTCATAATCCAATATAGAATACGTATTCATTCAAATTTCAACACAGAAAAATCACTATTTATGGATGTTTGTGACATCCAATAAATCTAACAGGTCTACAGCTACTAGAAACACATATAGTAAGCTAGATCTAGTCAGTCGATGTGACCATTCTACCACTCAGTCTCGAAATAAACTTTAATTTTACCCCCTATCTATGTATCCAAAATGGCGTCTTTATCCCCCATGCTTAAAACACTAGTTTAACTTTGAATTCAGAAGAGTTCTAACTGGTTAAATGAAAAGTAACATCGTGTTTTCAACGAAAGAAACTCTGATGCCATATAGGGCTCTTGAGGGTGGAATTGCCAAACCGCAAAGATCCTTATAGGGCTCACAAGAGTGGAAAGAGGTAAATTATACATTACTTACTGTTTATGTAATCAAAAATTGTGTTAAAAAAAGAATTGTGGCACAAAAATTGCACCTGCATAGTTATTAAAACTATAACACAAAGAGGAAAGATATATGTAGTGGGAAACTAACAATTTCAAGATTTAAATATGAATGAAAACCACAAAAAAATACTTAAAATCTATTGCTTCTTTCTGACCACAGAAAGTATATCTGCTCCCAACTACAGCCAGAAAGCCAGGCTGGTGTTCATAAGAGACTCATGCAATGTGGACTCAAAAGATGTAGAGGCTATGAAGCAAAATCTCACAGAGACATTCAACAGTAAGCACAACTTACTCAGTCTGTGTCTGTGAAAAATAGTTATTGTTTATTAATCAGTAAAGAACAGACCGTTATTTTCATTTCTTAAGTACTACTCTCACAACCGAGAGGCCTACAGGAATGCTGTTAGGGAGGCAGTTTTCCGCAAGGGATATGCAAATGAATGAATGAATGAAGTACTAGAGTTATGTTCATTTCTCAGGTTCTAGAGCTGATTGTAGATTTTGCTTGTAAAAATATTTGACCTTCCTATGAATTACTTTTGATTCATTTTGACAAGAAGATTGAAAATGTATACAGTGTATTCACCCCTGCCTCCTGGACATACGAAGAAACAAAGAATAGACTAAAACCCATATATAAAGACAAATGAATGAACATCCCAGAACAAAAAACAGGTGATGGCTTCTATAAACTCTCAAGATATGAACAAGTGATAATCTTCTGACCGAGACTGGACATTACAGGTTGAAACACCATCTGTGCCAAAAGCTGAAAATTGACCCAACAGACCTACATGACTGAGAAAAATGCAACAGACACCGCATCAATCCTCCAGAATTGCCAGCAACACCTAGCCAGAGCCCAGCCTCCTACAGGAGCAGATCAAAGACACTGCTGAAAACCAGAGATGAACTGCTGCATTTGTGAGAGAGAGAGAGAGGGTGATATTTTTGTCTGAGTGAACAATGAAGTTTTTTGTAAAGTATAGGCACAGACATACTTGCGCTATTTAAATATGCTCTCTTGTGGATGTCATCTCAATCCATTTGAGGATTTTTTGTACATTCACTTTTTTGTTTTTTCATTACGTTTCTAATTATCTTAGTTTCTGTTTATATCTTTATGGCCAAGCAGTTTCATTTTTAAAAAATAATTTATTGGCAATCAGGTTTATGTAATGCAAGTTTTTGTGTTTGATAATTGTGCTGTTGATTTTATTCTTTGGTTTTATTAGGAATTTTATACATGACAAAATATATTCTATACCATACAGATGTATTGTGTTTGTGTGTTTCAGTATCAAAATAAAATATAATGGTTATAGATAACAGATGCAGTGATTGATAAACATATTTTTTAACATTTATGTTTAGATGAGAAAAGATACAGATGCAAAAACAGATGCCAGATAAATTATTTGGATTTAATATGTGGATCAAGAAGAAAAAAGTTTTGGAAGCTTGTTCGCCGAAACAGGAAATCCTTGATAACTGCAGAATTTGAACTTCAAATGAATTCAAATCGTCACTCAGGTAATGAAAATTTATTGGTCCTTATGTTCAAATGTATTGTGCTTTTTATTTCATCAGTGAAGGTTTCATATTTTTTATGACTTTAACAAAGTTGTAATGCTTTTCTTTAGAAGTAATACAGAAAATATTTTATATGGTGCATATTTTTGAAGAATATATTTCTAATTTTGCATTCTTTAAATTTACAGGCAAATGTGATGTTGAATGCACAGCCAAGAGGAACTTGCAGAGATTTAACAGAGCTTTTAAAAAATTTAAACGAGCTGTTGGACGTCAGAAATATATAGTAAGGTGAGTAATTACTTTTGCTTTGCCTGATTTATGCGTGCACCACTTGAAGAAAATTGAGAGTAACCCTTCTTCAGTTATATATATGAAATGTGGTTTGAAATAAATATTATTGTGAGCTAAACACCAAGCAGCTCAGTTGTATAAGAACTGAAGATATCATATTTTGTTGTATATATACCATTTCTTTTGACATATTCCTGTAGTGAATAAGCAGTTTTTTTTAAAGCTTATTTTTCATTAAACAAAAAAAATATATATTTTACATTTACATAAATTTAGATGTAGATGCTGAGAGTGACATATATAAAATTAGATTACAGATTTTTTTCTCTAAATTTAGTTTTCAAAATGACAAGTTGTTGCACTCTGTATTTGTTATTTTAGGTTTGAAAACAAAGAATTCAAGCCAATCAAGAAAAGCTTCAAGACTGACAATAGTGTACAGGAGCTGTGTCAAGAAGGCATGCAACTCTACAACAACAACAGCTGCAGTATGTAAAAATACAGAAACAGAAAATTGATTTTTTTGTCTCTTGTGTAAATTTTTGGTATTTTAATAATTCATATTTGTATTATTGATATTAACTCTTCCCATGCCTTTCGTCACTTAGATGATGGTTCCGGTTTCTCACATGGTGCCTTTAGCTGCTCTAGCTACGTTTTGGTTTGTTTCATTAAAAACCGAGTGTAACGTTTAGTGCACATGCCCCGTGACCTTTTTCAAAATGGCTGAAGAGTGCTTAGTTACGAGAGAGAAAATTGAAGTTTTTTACAAGAAATTTCAATTTTTGGTGATGTTGATAGGGGTAGATGGGGTATGGACATGGCCTGTGACCAGACCACTTTTGTTGAATGTATCCCAAGTAGATCTAGACATATTAGATCACTGGAGAAGTAATTAGAAGGTTATTTCAGACATTATTTTAGTGATAATGGAACATAGAATCACAATACGAAATCAATAGGTAGATCTAAGCATCTCAGATGGTGAGTAGTGTACCTCTAGATCTATCTGATGGTAAGCTGGACACAATCATTATCTAAAAACATCACATTACTTCTTTTTTCCTTAACTCTTTTCATACCACAGGAAGAAATACGGATGTTCAGTTACGTGCCAGAGTAAAAGCGCGGGTCTTGATAGGGGTAGGGGGTATAGTTATAAAATGGAATGGAAAACAGTATTTCCATGTACTTCCGTATACTTATTATGTTTCAAAGTATAGCTAAATGAATGAAAATTTCATAAATGCAGAGTTTTTTAGGAAAAAAAGAAGTAATGTGATGTTTTTAGACACTGATTGTGCCTAGCTCACCATCGGCTAGGTCTAGATATGCACTACTTACCATCTGACATGTGTAGATCTACTTGTTGATCTCATATTCTGATTCTATGTTGCATTCTCGCTAAATTAATGTCTGAAATAACCTTCTAACTACTTCTCCCATCGTATAATATGTCTAGATCTAATTGGGATACATTCAAGAGCAGTGGGGTGGTCACAGGCCATGTCTATACCCCTCTCTACATCATCAAAAATTGAAAAATTTTGGTCTTTCTCTTCCTTTTTCTCGTTCGAAATCACTCATAACTAGGCACTCTTTCGCCATTTTGAAAAGTGTCACCGGAATCACGGACGAAATATGTACAATCTAAATATTACACCGGTTGTTTTATTGAAACAAACCAAGCGTAAAAAAATTGACGCCTGGTAAGCAACGGAGGTACAGGAAGCATAAAAAAATTGACGCCCGGCACGGAAAGAGTTAAAAACTCTGCATTTATGAAATCTTCATACATATTTAGTTATTTTGAAACATAATAAGTATACTTTTCACACGGAAAAATTGTTTCATTCACATTTTATTAATATGCCCCTATACATATCAAGACCCACGCTTTTAATCTGGCACCCAATTGAAAGTCCACATTTCTTCCTGAGACATGGAAAGAGTTAATTAGAGTAGATGTTTGAAATGTATTGCTACCTGCATTCACCTATGTTTCTACATGTACGGTGTTATAACTCCTTGGGTGCAGCTACTTGCAAGTCACAGCTAAGTGCTTTCCATTTCTTTCTGCTATTTTTTTCCTTTCTTTGTTGTTGTATATCATTCATGTGAATTTATATTTTATGTTCTTTCTCTATTTCTATGTCCTTTGTGTTTTTGTATGCCTAAGGTGTAAACTGAAATGATACAAATGTATGCTTATTAATTAATAAACCTGTTCCTACTTTTGTTTTAAATAGTTTGAACATTTTGTTAGCTTTTATCGCATTGGCTTTGTTCTGTATTTATATAGTCTTATATATACTTATACCCAAAAACTATTAATGTATAACACCTTGAAAAGAGTGCATTGAAGACTCAGTCAGTCAGTCATTTGAATGTCCCTTGTGGAACTTTACCTCTCTAATAGCTCTCCTGTAGGGCTTTCAGTTGTAAGCAAGATGCTATACTGCTGATGCATCCATTTGCAGATTATCAATAATTTCTTGCAGCCATCTTTACCTTGGTCTTCCCCTCTTTCTTTTTCCCATTATGTACCCTTCCAAGATGATCTTCTCTAAATTATCATGAAGTTTAATGTGCCCAAAATATTTAAGTTTTCTCTTTACTACATTGAAGACTACAAATAAGTAATTTCCATGTTTTTTTTTTCTCTGCAGTTGGTTGCACATTTGGAACATTTTACAATAGTGAAACACAGAAGTGTCTGCCATGTCCTCGTGGAACATACCAAGATATGGAAGGGCAGCTCTCCTGTAAAGAATGTCCCAATAGACTCCCAGGATCAGGGATAGAAGGGGCAACCATGCAGTCACAATGCTCAGGTAGGTGATACTTTGTTTTGACATTTGATTAATATTGTTTTACCTAACATTCTCTGTTCTGGTACTTGACTATTTCTTTTTTCCACAAGTACACAGTAAAATAATTTTGTGAATGGAGTTTGAAATTTGAGCTGTGTGTTACTTGGTACATTTTATCTTCAGAACTGTGTGACCAAGGAACATTCTCAGCTTCTGGGTTAAAGCCATGCAAGCCATGCCAAATGGCAACATTCCAGCCTGAGTTTGGTCGCATTTCCTGTTTACCATGTGGTGCAGATTTGAGAACAAGAACTGTTGGAGGTTCTGGGTTTAAAGACTGCATGCCCAGAGGTAAATCAAAGTTTACTATTGGAGCTCTAGAATCTTTTTATTTCTGTAGTCATGTTTCTGTTTTTTTTTTATTAAATATTGGATAGTGTTTTGCAGTCTTGCCTATGTTAACAGTTTATTTTGTATTGTTTCTGTTGTCTTACTGGCTGAAAATTTCATGGATTAAAGTTTCTGGTTTTCTGGTTTTTTTTCTCATGGGCTTTCCTTATGTTTTTTAATATTGTAGATAAGTAAATTCTTTTGTAACATTAGGTCAGCATAACATTACTGCCAAGATATTATTGAAAACATTGCTAAATGGAATGACTTATTTCATCTGAACTGACCCATGTCTCTCTGAGTAGAACTTTTTATTTTATTTAGAATTACATAACAGCTACAGTATTCACTTGAATTCTCTTAACCTCTTTCCACAGTACTGTGTGAACCAGGAAATTTTTACAATATCAGTACTCATACATGTTCAAAGTGTGGCAGAGGCTTTTACCAGCCTCAGGCTGCTCAAGATTTTTGCTTTCCTTGTCCAGGAAAGACATCAACAGATTCTGAAGGCTCTTCATCTCCTGATGATTGCAAAGGTTTGAAAGAATATTTTTATGATACCATGAATTAGGACAAATTTGAAAGCATTTTATACATAGACTGTGCTAATATTTGCTCATACACGATACAAATTGAAAGAAGTTTGAAAAAAAATTATTTATATTTTCTGAGCTGGTGTGACAGTAATGTAAAATACTGCATTTAGAAAAGGCTATGGATTGTTGACTGATCTCCAATACGTAAACTGTATTGAAAAAGAAATACTTGGCAGATGTGTTGAGGAACATAGCCAGAAAGGCTTGGAATGGGCACTTATATGTCTTGAAACTGAGCTTTTGAAGAGTGAATGCTATACGACTTTTACCTTACAGCTTTATACAAAAATGAAGCCGGTGTAGTTAGATTTGTATTTCACAGCTCTCTAGAGCCCACATTAGTTTTTATTTGCTGTTGTTAATAACATGAAATATTTCATCTTATTGTTGACAAATGTTATTGTTCAGATGTTTACATGCAGATCGACGCTGTGGACAGCACATGGGAGACTTCTTTGGTGTGTTAGAGAGCCCAAATTATCCAGGAGACTATCCTATCAATATTGAGTGTGTTTGGAAAATTCGCCCTGAGAAGAGACGAAGAATCCTCATCATCATTCCTAAAATAGAACTTGGTGATGAGGAGGAATGTGGAGATACAATTATTATGAGAAAGTCAAGTAAGTATCACTTGCCTTTTTTTTTTGGAGGCGTCATGTGAAGGAATTTATGTAAAGAACATAGTGTAATGACTCAGCAGATTACAAATGAGAAACATTTCATGTTATTTTTATTACACTGATGAATTTAAAACCTGGAATTGACATAAGGAAACACAGCTATGGTTATAAAGGTAGCTTTCATTGAATAATACATGTAATAGATATCATCATCATCAGGTGCCATGCTAATGGCATTGGGAAATAAAGAAATAAGATGCAAATGCAGAGAAGCAAAAGAAATGTGGTTAAATGAACAGTGCAGACAGATAGAGGACTCTCATAATAAAGACAGCAAAAACATGCACAAACTAATTAGTGAACTCACAGGCAGGAAAACAGAATATACCACAGGATGCCTGAAATCGAAAGAAAGTAAAATGTTAATGGGAAAAGAAGATATTGTGGACAGGTGGATAGAGTACATCGGTGAGCTATATGGAGGAGAAAGACCAGAATTAACACCAGATACTGAAAACTGTGATGGATCACCAATACTTGAAGATGAAATCATAGATGCCATCAAACACATGAAGAAAGGAAAAGCGACTGGGCCTGACAATATAACAATAGAAGAAATAGAGGCACTAGAGGAGACAGGAATAAAAATAATAACCAAGTTACTGAATGACATTTACAGTAGTGGTTATATTCCCAGTGACCTGATTAAATCTATGTTTATAGCACTACTAAAGAAACCAGGTGCAAAGGAATGTGATGACCACCAGACTATCAGGCTCTCATGTCACATAATGAAGCTACTTCTGAGAATCATTATGAGAAGAACAAGGAAAAAGATAAAAATGGAAATAGCAGATGAACAGTTTGGATTTGTTGAAGGAAAAGAAACACACAATGCCATTTATGCTTTACGAACACTAACAGAAAGAACTTTAGAAGTACAGAAGGATCTCTACTTATGCTTCATTGATTACACCAAGGCATTCGACAAGGTGGAACATAATGAAATTATTAAAATGCTTGAAGACATCAGTATAGATGGCAAAGACCTGAGGATTGTAAAACATCTATACTAGCAGCAAGAAGCAGCAATTCGAGTTGAAAATAGAACTGGAAAATATCAACCGATAAAACAAGGGGTGCATCAAGGATGTGTACTATCTCCAGACCTTTGTTCTCTGTACAGCGATAATATTCTAAGAGTGATCATCACAGAATCAGGCATAAAAATTGGAGGATACAATATTAACAACCTTCGGTATGCTGACGACACAGTACTGATAGCTGAGAACCAACAAGACAAGCAAAATCTCTTGGATAAAGTTGCCAAAGAAAGTGAACAGAAAGGCCTTACTTTGAACATCAAAAAGACAGAGACTGGTTATATCTAAGAAACAGAATCCACCAGCATGTAGTATAAAATTAAACAGAACTATTCTAAAGCAGGTGCAGGTGCAGAAATTCAAATACCTTGGAGCAGTAATAACTTCAGATGGGAAATGCAGAACAGAAATTAGAAACAGAATAGGCCAAGCAAAGACTGCATTTCAGAGAATGAGAAACATATTAGCCAACACATCCTTATTAATGAATGTTAGAAAATGAGTCCTAAAATGCTATATTGAACCTATCTTGTTATATGGAAGTGAATTATGGACAATAGGCAGATCTGCACAAAAATCATTGGAAGCAGCAGAAATGTGGTTTATTAGAAGAATGTTGTGAATCCCCTGGACAGCAAAAATAACTAATGAAGAATGTATGAGAAGAGCTGGAGAGACAAAAAACCTTGTCAAAAAGATAAGAGAGAGACAATGTACTTTCATAGGACATGCAATGAGAAGAGGGGGCATTGAAAATATTATAACAACAGGAAAAACAGAAGGAAGAAGATCAAGAGGAAGACCAAGAGAGATGATACTGGACAGTCTGATGGAATGGTGTGAGAGGAGATCACCAAGTGAGCTGGTGGCCTGCATGAAGGATCATGTACTCTGGAGAAGCATAATAGCCAATGTCAGTCGGCACGGCACCTGATGATGATGTATTCAGTTTGATGTTTCTCACTTTTCTGCATGCTTTCTTTAGTTTTATTCTAATTTTTCCACAGAGTGGGTTGTAGTTACTATTGCAGTTAGCTCCTGGCATGGTTTTTGTCGTCAGTAATGCATTCCAGAATTGTTTGTTGATTAATATGTAGTCTATCTGGTTTAAAGTCTTTTTGTCTGGGCTGCACCACGTTGCGAGTCTTTGGGGATGTTGTTTAAACCAGATGTTTCCTACAACCATGCTATGTATTCTTGCCCATTCAATTAATTTACTACCTCTGTCATTCCTCTCCCCCAGTCCATAGTCATCAACGATGTCTGAAGTTCTTCCTTTTACCAACTTTGGCATTAAAATCTCCCATCACTATAATAACTTCATGTGACTTTGTGTGTTTCAGGGCTGTCTCTATGTCATTAGCTGTACACTTCTTCAGAACTTTCAGATGTTGGAGCATACACTTGTATAATATTTATGTTTATTGGTCATCCTTTCAGCAATAGATATGCCTAAGGAAAATACTCGGTATAAAGTGAAAAAAATTCAAGAACAATGCAGAGATAAGATAAATGAGCAAATAACAACCTATTTCATGGGTGATCAGAAAAAAAAGATGGACATATGTCAGTCATGTGAAGAGAAGAAACAGAATCCTAAAACAAGCTATCAAGTGGAACACAACAGGCTGAAGAAGAAGAGGTCAGCCACGTGAAACTCTAAAGAGGGCATTGTTAAGTGAGGCCAGTTTAGTGGGCATAACATCTGTTGATGAGGTTGAAAACCTCGCCGAACACAGGAAAAATTGGCAGACTACCATGCAGGCCCTATGTGACATTTAACGGCACTGAAAGAATGTAAGAAGATATTTTATGCCCAAAGGATCTCATTTTCTATAGCATTTATACCTGAAAGATCTCATTTTCTGTAGTAATTATACAAAATATACCTTTTGTATTCACAAAGAATGTTTATGAGAGGATCAGTCAGTCGGTCATTTGCATGTCTCTTTCCGAACTTTGCCTCCGTAACAGTTTTCCTATAGGCCTCTTGGTTGTAAGCAAGGTGCCTTGCTGCTGAGCATCCATTTGCAATCATCAACAATATCTTGCAGCCATCTTCACCTTGGTCTTCCTCTCTTTTTTTTTTTTTCCACTATGCACCCTCCCAAAACTGTCTTCTCTAAATTATCATGATGTTTAGTATGAGAGGATAATTTGTATATTCTGATGGATCTCATGTTCTTGCTGCAGTCTTTTTACTTTTCTGTAAATCATAGGCCTATTCAGCTCCACAAAACAAATGGCTATCAAACATAATAGAATGACAGACCTAATGACTTCAAGGATACTTGTTTTTGTATCATTTCGTATGGACTTTGATACACATTTTTTTTTCTTTACAGAGTCTTCAAATAGCCAGAGCACATTTGAAACATGTGAGAGCAGGGAAAGACCAATTGCTTTCACTGCTCGATCCAAGAAACTGTGGATACAATTCAGATCAAATGGAAATAGAACTGCAAAGGGATTTTCCATTCCATTTGTAACATATAATGGTATGCATAGTTTATAATGCCTATCGGTTAAATTATCCAGATAGCATATTTATTTTTAGATCATACAGCAAATGTTTCAGGTTAAATTATTTAAAGAGAGTTTAAAGTTCTGGATTGTTGTAATAAAAGACATTTTAAAAATATCTTTCATTCACTATAAAAGCCATAGAAAAATTTGTAAACTACACTTTTAGAATCTATACTAGTATTGAATCTCTGGCTATCACACAGACAGAACACGTGACGTTTACAAGTTTCAGATGGCAGACTGCTGTGTGAACCCACAGCTGAAACTATTAGCATGACTTCAGAGAAGGTGATTGCATATCTTAACGAAGTAGTTAATGCACATGTCTCTTTTGGCAAAGACTAGAGCTGCCCCAGTCAACCAGCTGTAGAAATAGGCACCTAACTTCTCCTGGGAAAGGAAGACTGGCAGACTTGATCATGACCACAAGATTTTTTAGTGAACCAGTAGGTCAAGGAAATTGTGGACACTAACACTCTGTAACATGATATGGGCACCTTTACCTTTACTGTGATTTGTGAAGAATTCTAGTTACTAATCTACACACAATCACTTCTGAGGCTTCAGTTTACCAAGATAATATGAAACGTTAACAAATTTTATTCTTGTTCAAAATAGTTGAACCTGCTTAATGTCATGTCAGTGAAACCGTCAAAACATGGTGACATTAACTCTTTCCGTGCCGCAGGAAGAAACACGGACGTGTAGTGGAGTGCCTGAGATGTCTAGATCTACTTGTCAATCTTGTATTGTGATTCTGTGTTGAATTCTCGCTAAATTAATGTCTGAAATAACCTCCTAACTACTTCTCCAGTCATCTAAATATGTCTAGATCTAATTGGGATACATTCAAGAGCAGCAGGGTGGTCACAGGCCATGTCCATACCCCTGTCTACGTCGTCAAAAATTGAAAAATTTCCATGTTTCTCGTCCTTTTTCTCGCTCGGCATCGCTGGTATCTAAGGACTCTTTCACCATTTTGAAAAGTGTCACCGGAAACGCGGACGAAATATGTACAATCTAAATATTACACAGGTTGTTTTATTGAAACAAACCAAGTGTCAAAAAATTGATGCCTGGTAAGCAACGAGGGTACAGGGTACAATCAAAAAATTGACGCCCGGCATGGAAAGAGTTAAGCAGAGACTCACCCACTTTGTGATACAAAGCGGGGTCTTTTACTCCCCCATGTGCAAAAATACATTGACATTAACCGATTTGTGCCAGTAAGTGAGGTGATATTAACCAGAGTAAAGCCCAGTAAGTACATATAAGAGTTGGCTAGAGATACAACTTTCTGTGACAATAAACATAAAGCGATATGATATTATGTGGGTTCAACTGTACAAGTTTTCTGAAAAAGTGCATGTACTTCTATCTTCACATCCTTCCCATGCCCGCTAAATGTCACATAGGGCCCGCATGGTAGTTTACCAAGATTTCCTGTCTTCGGCGAGTTTTTCAATCTCATCAAGTGATGTTATGCCCACAAAGCTGGCTTCTCTTAACAATTTCCTCTTTAGTGTTTCACATGGTCAGTCTCTTTTTCTTCGGCCTGTTGTATTCCATTTGATAGCTTGTTTGGGAATCCTCCGATTGTTTCTTCTCATCACATGACCGACATATGTCCATCTTCTTTTTCTGATCACACATGAGACAGGTTGTTGTTTGGTCATCTGTCTTATTTCTGCATTGTTTTTGAATTCATTCCACTTTATAGAGTATTTTATATTTTTGAAAGAGTCTAATTTCTTTAGTTATTTTCCAGGTTCACATGCATAAATGAAGGTCGATATTATATTTGAATTGAATAATCTTAACTTGGTTTTTGTGCTTATAACTTTTGAATGCCATATGTTCTCAAGATTCTTGAAGGTCAGTGATGCTTTTGCAATTCGAATTCTAACTTCCTTTCTGGTGTCACCATCTTGGTCTGTGAAGCTGCAGAGATATGCAAAATGGTTTACTTTTTCAACAGCTGTTCCTTCTGCGTATATTTCAAGTCCTATTTTACTAGCCATTGAAGAATTGGTATCTGTTTTTACTTGCATTGATTTCACATTGTCACTTCTAACAATTTAAAAAAAAAATTGTATTAAATGCCTATAATTGTAACAACAGAAACACACCAGTTAGTATTCTGTATTGTATGTCTTAGTACTGAGGTTGGTCTTTAAACCAGTATAAGTTTTAACATAACAGTAAGTACATTTTGGAAATATGCCTAAATTATAAATCTCTAACTGATTAATTTGTGTAAAGTTTAGAGGATCATCTAAAATTTGAAGAAACATTTAAATTATTTCCAAATTTTTCTGCTAGTCACAATTTTTATATGTTTGTGCTTGGTTTAGTGAAGCTGTACAATATTATTTCAAGAATAATGGCTATATTGTTATATGTTGTTGCTTAGAAATAGGAGTTACTGAGATTTTTCCCAGGTATCTGCAGACCAAAGATGAAAGTACTATTGAACTGATTACAAAAAAAGGCAAAGCATGATAAATATTCTCTCTTTAAGGCAAAAATGAATCCAAAAGTTTCGTTCATTTCTCCATTTCCAACACACATTTTTCAGAGGAATACGAATCACTGATAGAAGACATAGTTCGAGATGGTCGTCTTTACAGCTCAAAACAACATCAACAGATTTTCAAGGTAGGCACCACATACAAATGTTAACTTATGTTTGCCTATGTCTCATTCATTTTATCAGGGACTGGCCTGAATTTATCTGTGCATCAGATATCATTTTAAATTCATCTGTCCCAATTTATATATATTTTTTGCTTGTTGTCTGCATATCATTGTATTTTATAATTGGGATGGTTTTCCATATTAAAAAAAAATGAAGATGTCAGCTTGCTATTATAAAGCAGTTTTAATTGTTGTTCTTGTATGTTTCAACAAGTTTAATTCTTTCCATTTTTGTGTATTTGAGATTCAGAATTATTTTCACATCTCTCACAGTGACTTTTAATTACTCAAGATGTGGTGGTGTGGAGGGGGGGGGGGAGGGAGAGAGGAGAGAGAGAGAGGGAGAGAGAAAGAATCCATCCAACAATACTCAGACCTCTAGTGTGTGAGGAGACACTTATTTAAACTCTTCCTCCAGAGAACTGTTTGGTTCTCTCTGTGACAGTTGTTTTTTGGCCTGCTGGTAACTCTACACCTGTATGGTTGATTAAGTGACTGTGACCTTATTTTAGTTGTATTGATTCCAAGTTTTAAAAAAAAAAATTGTGATTTATCAAAGCATGCAACAAAGCTAAGAGGAAGCACTGGGAGACCCTATGTAATGGCAAAGACTGAACTGACAAAATGACATTGTTTGTGACTGAACATGAACTAGTTTTTTTCCTCTCTTTTTACAAACAGGATCGCCAGCTACTGACGGCGTTACTGGAGGTTATAGCCACGCCATACAACTATCTGAAGTATGCTAATGTGTCCCACACAATGTTTCCTCCCTCATTCTTCAAACTGCTTACTCCAAAAGTTCGAAGATTCTTTCAGACCTGAATTTTTGTGGATGAGAAAAAAATTAAGGAGTATATTATAAAGAATAATAATATGAGCTAATGTGTCATGTTGTTAGAATAAGAAAAGGACTCTCAACACTGAAAGTTGTGAAATTTTAGACTGTTTTGTATCTTGCTGAGCTGATAGATACCAGGCAACCCCTTGTTATTGTATATGTTATTACATTACTGTTATGAGAAAGTCATCTTAAAAATCCTGATGCTCCTATTCAGTTTTTGTTCTGTTAATGTTAGTGGAACTGGTATTCACATGCATTTAATGGCTTTGTAAACATATGAATGAACACATGAATGTGATGATAAGAAGACTGAAATAAATGTTAAGAATCACAATTTTGTTTTTTTTGGAACCATTCTACTTTACTGTACCTTTACTGACCTGCTTAAAGATACTTATTAATCATTTAAATGCCATGTAATGTGTTTGTCCCGCAGTTTTGTGAGACATTTTTTACTACAATATGTGAAAGTCAGTGTACGCGAAAACACCTTTAATGATTTAGAATGATACAGTTGTTAAGTGATTATGTCTATACTTTACCTTTTTTTTTTTTTCACTCTTTCTGTACAAACTGGCATCTTGTCTAATTTTGAGAGCCATTGTTTAAGAATCTCTTGCTGTCTCTTTGCAGGCTTTTTTGCCAGATTCAGTAAAGTCCAGAACAGACTTATCTGACTGCTTTCTGGCCAAATGGCTAAAGAAGTTCTTTCACTCTTCCCATCACATGTATACAGCAGCTCCTGTAACTTCTTGTTCGTATATTGTAATATATGTGGTTTCTGCAATGTTATCACATGCTTTCATAGTTCTCATGAGATGTACTGATTGAAAATGTCAATTTGTGCATACATATTTTTCTTTTACCCTCACAAATTATAAGAAGATAGTTACCATTTAGCAAACTTATGAGGTCACAAGTCAGTCAGTGTCATAAATTACAAGGAATTTTGCTATCTAAAACCAGAAAATGTTCAAATTTAGACAATAAGAACAAAAGAGCAAAACCGGTCTCTAGGGGAGGTAAATCAAAATTCAATCTAGCCCCTGGATAGACAGCACAATAAAACAGACATGAAGATAGTGTTGGCACACTGTTGACAGAAGTGAAGATAGTGTTGGCACACTGTTGACAGAGTGAAAGGGAAGAATGCAATTAATGATTTTTGTTTGTTTCTAAGTCCTCTGTAAACTCCTTTGATGAAAGCTGCATGAGATCTAGAACAATCTGGTGGCATAATACAAGGAGTATTGCTGCATAAACTTCTAGGCAATTTAAGCTTTAGCTTGTTCTTGGGTATCAGCCCATGTGCCACTTGTTGATCAAACTGCTGGCGAAAGCTGATAAGCCTCTCACTTCAGTACAGTACAAGATACTAATTGTAAAATATTCCAGTGACACATTTATCAATAAAATCCATCACAAACATATGGTATTGTTTGTCTATTTGTATCTGTAGTAAACTAACAGCATCTAGACCTGAAGTAGAAACACAAGTTCAAATAAAGAGGCTAGAGTGAACAGCAGAGAGACTATGTACACATGTTCAGGTGATTTCATGAGAAATTAACGTACAAATAAAATCACAAATATTTCCACAACTGTGACTCTATTGTCATTTTGTTTCATTTCCTAGTGAACAGTAAGAAACTGATGCATAATTCATGTCTGTGATGTTAAGAAATAGACACTTTTTTTTTTTTCAATCTATCATCATCATCAGGTGCCGTGCCGACTGGTGTTGGCTACTATGCTTCTCCAGAGTACACGATCCTTCATGCAGGCCATCAGCTCAGTTGGTGATCTCCTCTCACACCATCCTGTCCAGTATCATTTCTCTTGGTATTTCTCTTTTATTTTTCCTGTTGTTATAATATTTTCAATGCCCCCTCTTCTCATTGCATGTAACTGTCTCTCTCTTATCTTTTTGACAAGGTTTTTTGTCTCTCCAGCTCTTCTCATACATTCTTCATTAGTTATTTTTGCTGTCCAGGGGATTCGCAACATTCTTCTAATAAACCACATTTCTGCTGCTTCCAATGATTTTTGTGCAGACTTGCCTATTGTCCATGATTCACTTCCATAAAACAAGACAGGTTCAATATAGCATCTATTTTCAATCTAACGAAGCATTTTTGTTCTTGCAAGTGAAAATTTTAATCATGATCAAAATACCATGAAAAGAAGCCAATGTACATCCAAATACACGCTTTCTGGGTGTAACAGCTTGTTACTTGAATATCTTAAAAAAAAAAAGAGCATGAGAGCTGCTATATACTGAAATGTTTATTGTAAGTGCACAATGAATTAAGCAAAAATAGGCAAACATATCTCCCGCAGCAGAATTTGCATATACAGAACCACATCAACAATGAAGTCTTTCTCATAACTTACACAAAAAGAAATGAAATCTTCATAATCTGTCCATTGTTTAATAATGTTAATGAATGTGCTGTCTTAAAACTGATGAAAAATTTACAGAATCAAACAGAGGACTCTGTAAACAACACTGACAATCTTCCTAGTCTAATCCAAGTTATCAAGTGCAACTAACAGCTACATATCTTGTGCTTATCTGAGGACTCTGTAAACAGCACTGACAATCTTCCTAGTCTAATCCAAGTTATCAAGTGCAACTAACAGCTATATATCTTGTGCTTATCTGTAACAAAACTATATAATGCTTGTAGCCATGACCAAGAAAAAAAAATGTCCCTTATTTCTGGGTTGTTTAATTATCATTCATGACAACAATCACTGCATTATCATTTCCTTCACTGCAATGGATACTTGATATTCTCTATCGCAACTTTCTGCTTACCACAAGGACAGCCAAAAAAAATTGCCAGCCTGTGACTGGACTTTAGAAACATAAAAGCACCAAACATCAAAAGAGTAGCTGTGTGTGACTGGACTTTAGAAACATAAAAGCACCAAACATCAAAAGAGTAGCTGTGTGTGACTGGACTTTAGAAACATAAATGCACCAAACATCAAAAGAGTAGCTGTGTGTGACTGGACTTTAGAAACATAAATGCACCAAACATCAAAAGAGTAGCTGTGTGTGACTGGACTTTAGAAACATAAAAGCACCAAACATCAAAAGAGTAGCTGTGTGTGACTGGACTTTAGAAACATAAAAGCACCAAACATCAAAAGAGTAGCTGTGTGTGACTGGACTTTAGAAACATAAAAGCACCAAACATCAAAAGAGTAACTGTGTGTGACTGGACTTTAGAAACATAAAAGCACCAAACATCAAAAGAGTAGCTGTGTGTGACTGGACTTTAGAAACATAAAAGCACCAAACATCAAAAGAGTAACTGTGTGTGACTGGACTTTAGAAACATAAAAGCACCAACATCAAAAGAGTAACTGTGTGTGACTGGACTTTAGAAACATAAATGCACCAGACATCCAATAAGCAACAGCCTGTGACTGGAGTTTAGAAACATAAAAAATACCTGGACTCTAGGCATTAACTACATCATTTACTTTCCACAATTGAATATTTAACAAAAAAATCTTGAACATATGTGACAAACCAACATACGTGACAAACCAACATAACTTTATAAACAGATGATCAATAAGTAGTGATTGTTATAATATGTATAAAAGTCAAGTGTCCTTTACTGTTCTGTCAGGACAACTGGATAAAACAAATAAAACAATTAAAAAAAGTAAAACAGGAGTTTCATGACAGGCCCTTTTTGCCTAAGTATATAAAATATATGTGAAGCTCAATGAACATGGCTTATGTAAAATCCAAAAACCTCTAGAAAAACCTGTAGGAGACAAGACATAACAAAATCATGCCTCTGATAAAAGCTGTAGACCGACATAACCACTTATGTCTATATATTCTGTAAAAACATTTTACAGACACAGAAAAACGTTCAGTGTTTCAACAGGTGAAGGTTGAACATTCAGTTGCAATGTATGAAAAATGCATGACTGATTTCATATACACAGGTGTTTCACTTATATATATATATATATATACTTTTGAGGTCCAAAACTAAGATCATTTTTGTAAACTGCAAATGCTCAATTTATTTGCTCAAAAAAAACAATCTGCTTTGGGAACAGTCTAAATATGAAAAGAAAAGATGAGGGATCTGGGAGAGCACTGCAGAATTAAAGAGACACACTTGAAATATGCAGAATATCTTGTAAATAAAAAAAAAAACGTGCAAGTCCAAGTTACACTTCACATGATGTGATCTTGTCAAAATTGTTTTTTATTTAAAAAATCTAAAATATTTAGCTTCCACATAGCTTCCACTCTGATTTTTTTTTAAAATGTTTTTTTTTGTTTCCCCACAGATAACCAAACATGTTTTTTTAGATTTATGAGAAACTATTTTTTTAGCTCATATATGTGAACTTACATATACCAGTGTGACATATACCCTGAACTTACACGACAATGAAGTAAACTACCAAGATCTATAAAAATTTAATGGTATCTGATGATATACATACATGCATAATAAAAAAAGGATAAAATGATTGTTATTAAATATATAAACCACACCAAAAACTCTGCATTTCAATGAACAGAAGAGGAGCACACAGAGAGAAAACTGTAAGACATATGAAGCAGAGATTTATATATGGTGTACACGTCCCCTGTTGTTTGACAAATAACAATGGTCTGACATTAACAAAATTAGATCAACAAAATGCTTAAGGCTGGGTGAATGAACATGCCTGAATCAGGAATACAATAAAACTGGTAAAACTGCAAAGAAAGCACCATGCAAGTAATTTTTTTTTCTCAACAACAAATCTCTACTACAACATCAGGTTTATAACTTAACTGAACATTTTTCAAATATTTACAAAGGCCAAGAAGAAAGTGAACACACGATATGAAATTTATCAGAAATTATCCACAAAAAAAAAAAAAAATCCTGCATAAATAAAGCTATTATTTCTCACCTTTCTACGAATATGAATTAAGTGTGAGGTTTCATTTCAACTGTTTGTCTTTACTTGGTCTGCTGGCATGATGAAGAAATTTAAAACAAATTTTTGACTCACAGTCTCATGGCACATGATATTCTCATTCTGAAAATTAGACGCTGCTAATTATTATAATTCTTGACTCTTTTTTACTGATAAGACTGTCTGTTGATATTGTTGCCTAAATTAACAAGGATGAGAGATGACTCTAGATGCAACTACTGTATGCTTAGGATTACTTTAGAAAAAAAAAGGCTAATATTCTTTTCATTTTTCAAATCACACGGCTATTAAAAGTGTCATGCCATATGCGGGTGATAAAATTTTTATATCTAATCTTATTATAATCAACTTGTAAATTGTAATTTACTTCACAAAAACCATTCTAATGATGTAAATCTCACTTATGTTAACTATGGTACTATGTACAAGATTTAAAAAACAACAGAATGGAGAACAAACATATCAAAGTAATGTAATGCTGCATTGCTCATCTTCTTTAAAAATAATGCCACCAAACTTCATAAATAAGGGATATATTCCCCAATAAGTCATTGCACTCAAAGTATGGTATGACCATACTCGGCTAAAATTGTATATCTCTTCTACTGGCTGATACAAGCCACATCTAAAGCACTCAGCTATGAGTAATATGACTATCACATCAGAGCTCACGCTTATGTACAGTTTAAGTATAAAATGAGTATCCTGCTTACCCTTTCTTGAAACGAACGCTTCCCACAACTTGATGAGATCAGTTTGATTGAAATTTTCATTCAGAATTATTACTTTTAAGAAGTAAGAAATCATTACTTTTATTTAAATGAAATTAAAAAGTCTGTCTTCTGAAAAAGTAATTTTCATTCAGAAATTGCTTGACTTGTGCCTTGATAATATACCACATTAAAACAATTCCTTTCAACCAAGTCTCATACATTTAAACAATCATGCAGAATCTGTTTAGAAAAACCCTATCATAATTAGCTGCTAATTTTGCGCTATTACCTGAAACATCAAAACAGACAGTGAATATTTATATTGTGCGTCATCTTACAAAAACTCCAAGCATAATTTGTTACTAGCAGTTTTATGAGATTCAGCAGCCAGTTTCCAACAAGTAAACACAAAATTACAGATTCAGAGACGTTAACTATTCCTTATCCATTTCTACAGAGTGTGGATCTGCTTTAAAAATTCAGTTTATCTAGTTTTTATTCTAGGCCAGGGCTTCAAATAACAAAGCAGTTTTGCTAAAGAAATCTGATATACAAATGACAAGAGAGTTTTAATGAAATGCACTTATATACTTATTAGGTGTTTAGTTAAGGTCATTCAATTTTACAATAAAAATGTTCAAGATGAATGAAAAAAGTACCCCGAATGATGTTTGCAGTTACGCACACAGAAATAATTTGAAAATCTGGCTAACTTTTGAGTTCCAAGCAAAAACTCTGATCCTCAGCCACAACAGCATTTCATGAACACCAATAATTGTGTGTCAAAATATGCTGCAATCCATTTCTTAATATATGACATAAAGCTTTGTTTATGTGATAGTGAAAGCAAATATAAATGATAAAGAATTCAATAAAGTTAAGGTTGATGAAAGCAGCAGCAGTTACAACATTATGAAATCTCACATCATCAGTTTCTGCAACCCTGGCAACTAATTATCATTAAGCAAAAGTTAACGAATGTTATCAGCCCAGGAAGGATGTAAGAATGTTGCTGAGTTGATACTATATTTGATCTATATAAAATATAAAACTTAACATGTTAGGCCAAGATTCTAAACTGGGATACATCTTAAGTTTACTCATGAATTAGTAGAAAGAAATGAAAATCTAAAATGTTCTATAAAGTTTGAACTATTAAGATTAATACTGCTAATTCAACTAGCATAGAGTAAGGTGAGTACTTTTTTTTTTTTTTTTTACAGTAAAACCATAAACAAGAAGTTCAAGTAATCTTGCACCTGATAAAAAAAAACAAAAGAAAAAAAAATTGGCCTATAAAATATGAGTCAAGAGATGCTGTAAGATCTGTGAACTTCCCCCAATAATATTAAGAGATGTATTAAAAGATTACATAATGTCAATAAAATGATTAAACTAACAACAGCTTCAATAAGCACAGTGAATCTCTCCGACTGGATGCCTGAAGTGAGGGCATCAAACTAGCAAGTGTTTAAGTGAGATCAATATATTCTTCTCTAAAAACTTTTCTTTCCAGCACTTAAATCTGAAAAAATGTGCTGCATCTGAGTCAATGATCTTCCACATTCTGATAACTGCTTACCACTTCAGAGCTCTACCTTTATTAACATTGTCGCTGCTACGTTCACCTCATTCTGTGACCCACAGCACGATGTACTCTGCTTGCATGCTTTCACACAGTGCTGAATACTTTTTTATGTCATCTGAAAATATAAGACTTATTCCAACTCTCCTGTGATTATTTTTCCCCACTCATGTCACATATTACTATTAATCTTCTTCAGTGAACGATTTATACGCAAAATGTCTTTTCAATACTGTATTTGCACATGAAATGTTTCAGAACCTGGCATAACACACAATGTGGTATCACAAGCTTGGGACTTATTTCCTCTCATCTTCTATTTTTTGCACACGCAACTCTCTCAGTGGGCCTTTTTTTTTTCTTTCAATGTTTATGATTCTATTTATGGGAAATGTCTCAGGAAAGTCACTAGTGCTGTCACATGAGACATACAACATTCTCAGTAATAAAAAGCTGTCCCTGGACATAATTTCACTAAACATCCGAGACTGAAGCAAAAATGTTTCTGACAAGTTTTCATTAATTTTCAACATTTTTTATTTTAGTGAACCATCCAGTCAATGTTCATGTTTATAAGTGCCCTGATTATCCTGTTCACCATCACAACTACATATCTCAACTTGTCTTCACTATTGTCAATCACATGAAATTTAAGCTTCTACACAAATTCATTTTCAGGCCATGCTATAAGAGAGATTTTATAATAAACTAAATGCAACATGACCATAGAATATCAGTGTAGTTTTTAATGTAAGATGGAACACTGGAACACAATGAATACATGTACAGTATAGTAGTGTCTCATTAGCCAAAAATAACATTGCTACCAACTGCTTGACAAGTCCCACTTCTGAAACTAGGCCACATATATCTAAAAATAGCTACTGTGATTCTCTCATTGTTGAATAACAATATTAGCTTACAGCAGCAACAGGTAAAATACAGAATGAGTTAACACGTTAAACACATTGTTAGCACCAGAGGAGTGGAAATCTTGGGAGGTGTTAAACTGTCCTAAGCAGTGATACCGCAGAACATCTAAACACATTCATAACAGCCTAAGGGTTAAAAAAAAGATGGATGGTTACACATTTCTAAGATTTTTGACTGATCTCTCATGCAAATGAAGACATGTGATTTTAAAAATAGTTACTAAGTGTGACCAAAGTGTATGTGATGCCAGCTGACATCTTGTGTTGTCATATGCTAAAATGTGACCAGTATAAATTTACCAAACTGGAAAGTGACAGACCACAGTATGTATGACTAGCTTATAAAAACAGCAGTCAAAACACTTCAAATGTGAGACAAAGAACTGTGGACTCCAACCTGATGTAGCTAAGGTTCAAAATCAGACTTCAGCATCATTGCAGTTCCATATATGCCTGCTGCAGAATACATCCAAGAGTGTGTTTGCTAACAGTGAGTGTGTCTGCAATGGAATTTGTGCACTGAGGTCAATGCTGCAGCATCCAAATCAAGGAGCTTTATAGAGTGGGGTGGAGGAGAACAACTGGGGGGTGAGGGTGGAGGAGAACGACTGGGGGGTGAGGGTGGAGGAGAACGACTAGGGGGGTGAGGGTGGAGGAGAACCACTGGGGGGTGAGGGTGGTGGAGAACGACTGGGGGGTGAGGGTGGAGGAGAACGACTGGGGGGTGGGGTGGAGGAGAACAACTGGGGGGTGTGAAGGAGAATGACTGGGGGGTGATTGACTGATTGATCTTTATTTCAAAAGGGTTAAGAATTGGGCATGCAGGCCCGTCTGACATTCTGCCCTTTATCATACATCTTTCACTCTATTCCAGACATTCTACAAATATGCTGTTCATATAACAAACATAACTAACACTGAAGCTGAGAGACATAAAATAAAATATAACATTTACGTTTCGGTCTTAAACATTCACTCAGTACAGAAGTAACTACATACATTATAATTGACTATCTACTAAACAAAATTTTCGGGACTATTCAGAAAACAATTAAATAATTTTAATTAGGTGACGGTGAAGGAGAATGACTGGGGGGTGAGGGTGAAGGAGAACGACTGGGGGGTGAGGGTGAAGGAGAACGACTGGGGGGTGAGGGTGATGGAGAATGACTGGGGGGGGGGGGGGGGGTGAGGGTGATGGAGAATGACTGGGGGGGGGGGGGGGGTGAAGGAGAACGACTGGGGGGGGGGGGGTGAGGAGAACGACTGGGGGTGGGGTGGAGGAGAACCACTGGGGGTGGGGAGGAGGAGAACCACTGGGGGATGGGGTGGAGAACCACTGGGGGGTGGGGTGGAGGAGAACCAATGGGGGGGGGGGGGGGTGGAGGAGAACCACTGGGGGGGTGGAGAGAAAAAGGAGAACAGGGAAATAGAAATTCAAGTGCAGTGCCACATGGCGTAGGCAATCATTTCTCTCCACAGTTCCCAGTCTTTAGACTTGATTATGAGATCCACCGGTGACTTTTCCTAACCACACTGACAGCCCATCCAGTAACTTCTCTCTTTGTCTTCCTCTGTCTCTTCTTTCCTCAATTTTTCCACTTGCCACAGTGCGTTCCAATTTTCCTCTTCTCAGGAAATGTCCTACAAATCTCATTTGTCTGCCTCTGACTTTTGCTATAATTTTCTTTTTAACTCCAGCCTCTCTTAAGACTTCTTCAGTGGTTTTCTTGGCTGTCCATTGTATCTTCAACATCCTTCTTATAAACCACATCTCCATGGCCTCCATTTCTCGCTGTGCTATCTTATTCATAGACCATGCTTCACATCCATAAAACAAAATTGGCTCGATGTAACATTTAAGTACGCTGAATCTTGTTTCCATTGATACGGATCATTGACAATGAGACACATCTTGTGCAACAGATACGTATCAAACAGAATATGATGCAGCTAAATTTGTACATAAAACTATATTCTTTGAAACTTAGTAAGTTGCAGCTCGTTTTACTAGGGCCTGTGGTTTAAGTCATGATTACTCTTTTGCCATTTTTCTTTCTCTCATGTCTAAAGTGCTTCGCCTACTAATTTTCCAAGGCTAATCACACATACCATGCACCTGTCACTTCAAAATGTGACTGCAGTTTTTACTATTATTTCTGTATTGGTGTGGTTTTCCTTTATTACTGTTACCGAATTCTGTTAGTCCACACATTCTAGTATTTAGTTAAAAAAAGAAAAAAATTCACAGAATTTGATGATGAACTTATTTCAATCCTAATTGTGTGGTGATCTCTTCAGACACTTTTGCCTGTCAATTTAAGCTCTCATTATGGAAGAAAGTAAAGGGAGGTCAATAAAGTAATTTTTCCCCTCACTGTATTGTTATTAAACTTTAGAAGAAACCAACAAACAACTCAGAGACTATAGATAACCAAATTTAGTGGAGACTGTAAGCACAGTCTTCTTCTGTACTATTGCTCTGACCATCTGTAAAATCACCAACATTATAATCTTCTTCTAACGAACCTATATATATATATATCCACCTAAAAAAAAAAAAATCTGTTTTGAAAGAAATGTGCTTCTAATAAATGCCTGGGTGTTATAATAGCAAGTATACTAAAAGACTGCATACAGATATATATACGTATGAATTATATTTGCTATGTTTCTGCCCTGAGTACATTTACAATGATATGTACACAAAAACAATATAAAATTCTGTGGGGCTGATGTGGGATCCAAAAATATATGATTATATATTTTTTTTCAATCAGTAAAAATATTTTGGCTTTGCTGTTGTAATGGCTTGGAAATATTTGGTCTTGAGATGGCAATGGAAATCTCAGTCTCAGTGGCAGATTCGTTCAGTCATGACCTTCTGAAAATTAAAGAAAGATAAAATTATAACTAGAAAAAGTCAACCTGATGTGGTCTCACCTTCTTACACCTGGCAGCACTATAATACCTGATAATGGGGCAAACAAGGATATTTTTTTAAAAATGAATAGATAAAGTTATAATGTTTGTTAAACTAAGAAACATCTACAAGCCCCCCCCCCTCCCCGTAAGGTCTCTCTCTCTCTCTCTGATCCTTAAGTGCCAAGGGCACATGGGGCTTCCGCAAGGGTTTTCCACAAATGCCTGTCCTTTGCCTTTTTTTCTGCTCTTGCCCAGGTGAGCCCTCTATTGCTCAACTATTGCTCTGTTGTTCTTCTCCATGTCTCTTTTGGTCTACCCTTACTTCTGTTCCTCTGTGGTGTCCATCTTAGTGATATTTTTGGTAGTGAGTTGTCAGTCATTCGGAGCACATGTCCCAACCATTGCCAGCGTCTTTCCCCCATAAGGTGTTATAATCTAAATAAAAGGGTATCAGAGCTTTGTGCTATACAAATTCTATATAGAGCAGAACATTGGAAAACAAGCAAAAAAGGAAATGGTCAAATTCTGCCCATTCCTCACAATCTGCCTCCGAAAGATTTGAAATATTTTCAGGCCAGAGACCACATGTAAGTGAGGCTCACTGAAAACATAAAAAAACATGCATACACTTTTAGCAAAAAAGATGCCGGACATAGACTGGTCATGCGGTCTGAAATGATCCCAACACCACTGAAAAAACAGGCATTCAATAATCAGCCCAGCTAAGGAAAAGAGGCAAGACTAAAGACAGCCAGGTGAAGAACTGTACAGCACTGATGAACAGCATTCAGTGCATGGCACCAAGCTGGCTGCAGAACACGAGAATAGGAAAGAATTTGTTGTTCTGTAAGACATGTTCATAATTCAATCTGGGCTTAGCTAATATAACTTATTTAAAAAACTAATGATATATACTACTCAGATGGTGTAGGCAAAGACTAAATTGACCAATCTGATGAAAGTTTCTTCTGGCTATAAATTATTAGAAAATATATGTCAAATCCAGCCTATGCAGATATCAAGTTACTAGACTGTTTATATGGCCTGCACCTGAAGCAGAGAACACACAATCTGGAGAAAAGTGCAAACTTCACCTTGAAAACTTGGCTCTTGATATGACATGACCTTAACTTGAACAATGAAGACATCAGTAATTAATGTGCTGTACTAAGACTTAAACACAACTTCAAAAAAGTGAAAAAAAACCATCAAGTAAAATGTGAACAGAAACTGCAGAATTGGTTGCAATATCAAGTGAACCAAATAAATAAAGTGCTTTATAAATAAGAAATATTTTGGTAAAAGATGAGGAAGCATCTCTACAGCTGTATGATATTTTGTTTCAAGAAAATTTACCTTTAAAACATGCAGATCATGAAATGACAAAATTCAACAGAGAAAACTTATCTGGGAAATACTTCTTTAGGATAACGAACACTAAACCAGGTTTAGCTTTTGTGTATTAGAAATGACAAAACATCCCTAAAATATTTTCCTTGTAATTTTCTTTCTTAACATTTAAGGGATTTTGTGCTGTCCTGCCACATATCTTCTTTATATAAGTATTAATGTACATGTAAACATGACTTGGGCATGAACAAGGATTTATGAGGTTGTGTGTACAAAAATAATGAAACTTCCCATTAATCAAGAAAGAAAAATATATGTAGAAGGAACAGCTTGTGAAGAAGTAAATCAGTTTGCATACCTTGGCAGCTACATAGACCAGGATGGTGACACCAGAAAGGAAGTTAGATTTAAAATTGCAAAAGCAGCATTGACCTTCAAGAATCTTCAGAACATATGGCACTTAGAAGTTATAAGCACAAAAACCAAGCATAATAATAATAAGAATAATAATTTGAATCATTCAATTCAAATGTAATATCCACCCTAATTTATGGACGTGAAAGCTGGAAAATAACTAAAGAAATAGACAACAAATTAGACTCTTTTGAAAACAAACGTCTAAGGAAAATGCCTCGTATAATGTGGAACAAATTCAGGAACAATGCAAAGATTAGGCAGGCAGATGAGTGAACAACAACTTGTCTCTTGGGTGATCAGAAAAAGAAGACCATATATTGGATATGTGATGAGAAGAAACAATTAGAGAATCCCAAAACCAGCTATCAAGTGGAACACAACAGGCTGTAGAAAAAGAAGTCGACCATGTGAAACTCTAAAGAGAACATTGTTATGAGAGGTCAAATTAGTAGGCATAAAATTCCTTGACGAGGTTGAAAAGCTCATCAATAACAGGAAAACTTGGCAAACTACCATACGAGCCCTATGTGACATTTAACAGCACGGGAAGGATGTAAAATGTGTAAAAAAATGAAGACTGATTTCTATCAGTCTAACTTCTATAAGTGTTTAACTATAAAAATGAAATCACTTATTACAGTTGGCCTCTTTCTTGACAACCATAAGATGTTAGAAATATTTTGCAGTTCTAACTTTACTGTGATCTTGTAGACATTTTTACTGACGGTCCTTGACTTATGCTAATCTGATCTTATGATTGCATTCTGATGCTGTTTAATATGTCTTATGATAACAATTAAAATAAAAATGTTACAGTTAAATTCATACCACTGCCAAAAAAAAAAGGGTAACTTGAAATTATACACAAACTACAGAACTGTTGCCCTGATTAGTCATGTCAGTAAAATTCTATTAAAAATCATAAGGGGTAGACTTCTTAAGAAAATAGAAGAAGTCAATATGGTCCAAGCTGGTTTTAGACAGGGAAGAGGAACAAGAGATCATATATTCAATATAAGATTAATAATAGAGAAATGCAGAGAATTTAATGTGAATCTATATTTGTCTTTTATAGACTATTCAAAGGCATTTGATTGTGTACAACACCAGAAACTTTGTGAATAATGACAAAACGGGATTTCCAACACATGTGATACAATTAATATAACTGCTGTATCTAGACCAACAGGCACCAGTGAGAATAAATGGTGAAACAACAACTTGATCTGACACAAAACAAGAGGCCTGTAAAGGATGCATACTGTCACTATATTTACATAAAGCATAGACTGAAAATATAATGAGGAATATTAGAGATGTAGACAAAGAATATTACTATGCCATAAAAATTGATGGTTATGAAAAACCAGAGACTAGATATGCTGATGACACAGTATTACTGTTCACAACACAAAAAGGAATGGAAAAACTAAATTATGTCAGTCTGTAAGAATAGTGAAGAGCAAAACCTTTATCTTAATGTGAAGAAAACTAAATTGATGACAACTGACAAAACAAATAAGGCAGGGGAAATATATATCAATGAGGGAAAATTGGAAGAGTGGAGAGTTTTGACTATCTTGGATATAATAATGGAGATACAATGAGGGAAATTAAAAGGAAGACATCTATTGGTCTTCAAAAAGTAAAACAACCTGTGGAGAGGAACAGACAGAACTATAAAAATAAGATTTTTAAGGGCATGCATCTTCCCATCGCAACATATACCTTGAGATCTGGACACTTAATAAAACAGTCGAGAAACACATAAATGCCTTTGAATGTAAATGCTACACAGAAGTTCTTCAAATATCATGGGCATAAAAAATAACAAATATATCCATACTAAAAGAACTTAATATTGAAGAAGGTTGGCTAGTAATGAGGATTAAATGAAGAAAATTTAAATATTTTGGACATATTAAACGTCATGATAATTTAGAGAAGACCGTATTGGAAGGTACATAATGGGAAAAAGAAAGAGAGGAAGACTAAGGTGAAGGTGGCTGCAAGGCATACTTGATGATCTGCAAATGGATGCATCAGCAGCAGGCTATCTTGCTCACAACCAATAGGCCTACAGGAGTGCTGTTAGGAAGGCAAAGTTCCTCAAGGGACATGCAAATGAATGAATGAATAAATTATGTAATTTGTGTTTTGAATATGAAGAGAAAGAGAGTTTGAAAAATGACAGGGAAATGAGATGTTTATATAAAATGTCATTTGTTTCAGTATTAGATCTGTTTATTACTACAAATAATACCCCTTTGTTTATCCAGTCTTCTTCTTTTTCTTCTTCGTTCACTTCTACCACCAAAAACCGCACTGTGAACCTACTGAATTCACGCATGTGGTCCTCGTTAGGTCCCGTGTGTGGTCCAAAATAGACCACACGAGTTCCACGAAAGGACCACAAGGGGTTCAGAGTGTCACAGTGCTTTAGCCTGTATTCTTGGTGGGTCTCGGAAGCGGGATTGCGTGACACCGTGGTTTTCATTGCACCAGTTTAGTCTAGGGTTGGACTTTCTCACCGGAAGACCTCGACGTGTTTAGGATATCAGTGCATCCCCGCTGGGTGAGAGGCATAGCCCATCCAGTCCAAGGTTGGACTTTCTCACCGGAAAACCTCAGCGTGATTAGGATACGCAGACATCCCCGCCGGGTGAGAGGTGGTTGCCTATCTAGACTTCCCTGGTCCAGTGTCTCAGACTTCAGCATTTTGCAGTCGTGGCCGCTACCCTTCCTAGTTGTGACCAGGATGGAGCTTTTGTCCAGGAGGACGAATCCTCGCCACTAGTGACTTCTACCCCTGGGTTGAGCCGGTTTAGGCATTTCCCAGTATGGGTGTGTTTGGGACGGGACCGACCTCTAGGGCAGAGGTACTGTGACATTCATAGCCTTCAAGATTCACCCCTGGTATGAGCCGGTTTAGGCAAAATTCACCAGTATGGGTGTTTATCAGGCGTTACCGACCTCTAGAGCGGAGGTGGCATGACATGTCTAGCCATCGAGTTCCACCCCTGGTGTGTGCCGGTTTAGGCATATTTCACCAGTGTAGGTGTATTTCGGACGTAGGCGGCCTCTAGAGCAGAGGTGCCGTGGTATAGCTCTCGTAGCGATATTACTGGACATACCAGGTTAAACTTCACTTTCCACCACCTTTTCCCATCGGCGCCGCACAGCAACCTTTATTTCCGCATTTACTTCCTTAACCGGGAGGAGCTTCACTCCACGCGCGGCATTTGAAAAGTCAAGCCAGCAGTGACTTAACCTCTGGGACAAGCCGGTTCATGCATTTCACCCGATATGACTGCACTCAGGACGTGGCTGACCTCCAGACCAGAGGTGCCGTGATTTGACTGTTTGCTTCGCTTTATTCTTTCAACCACCTTTTCTGCAGTGATGCTGCTCGGCAACCTCATTTGCAAATTTCTCCATTGGCCGGGAAGAGCACTGCTCCACGCACGGCAGCTGGAGATCTCGCCAACAGCGGCAGATGAGCTACCAAACGTGACACTCATCTACCCTAAGTAACTGGTTTTCAGGCGCCAGATATTCGCCCTCGCCCCTTCTCCTGTCAGTTTAAACAGTTCTGCCACGGGAAGGCCAGGAGCTGGACTTGACTGCCAGAGGCTGTTTGTGGCGCGTTTGCAGTCCTTAGAACCTGTTTATCCAGTAAATCAGCTCATTCATTCATTCATTTGCATGTCCCTTGCAGAACTTTGCCTCCCAAACAGCACTCCTGTAGGCCTCTCAGTTGTGAGCAAGATGGCCTGCTGTTGCTGCATCCATTTGCAGATCGTCAACGATGTCTTGCAGCCATCTTCGTTTTGGTCTTCCTCTCTTTCATTTTCCCATTATGTATCCTTCCAATACAGTCTTCTCTAAATTATCATGATGTTTAATGTGTCCAAAATATTTAAGTTTTCTCTCTTTAATCCTCTTTACTAGCCAGCCTTCTTCAATATTAAGCTCCTGCAGTATAGATATATTTGTTCTTTTTTGTGTCCATGATATTTGGAGAACTCTTCTGTAGTATTTACATTCAAAGGCATTTATGTGTTTCTCAGCTGTTTTGTTAAGTGTCCAGGTCTCACAGTCATATGTTGCGATGGGAAAGATGCATGCCCTTAAAAATCTTATTTTTGTGGTTCTGTCTGCTCCTTTCCACAGATTCTTTAGCTGTTTTACTTTCTGAAGAGTGACAGATGTCCTCCTTTTAATTTCCATCATTGTATCTCCATTATTAGTTAGCAGTGATCCAAGATATTCAAAACTCTCCACTTCTTCCAGTTTCTGAGTAAATCAGCTTCTGATATGAAAAGGAAAAAAAAGATATTCTGAATAGGCAACACTTACGGCTTGTACATGTTTGCTTATATTATTGCCATTGCCATTGTTTCCAATGACTTTTTTTTTTTTTTAACCTATGATGAGTTTATCAAAGCCTAAAACCGTTGTAAGCAGAAGGGGAGTTTGTACTGATTTTAAATGGAATGTTGTGAGTACTCAACCAGTTTAATGATCAAATGACATATGTTTTATCTGACAAGCGCTGCTTTCACAATGTACTCAAACAAACTTTGGCACAAGGAACAAACACTTGTAATGGATTTTGGACAAGACACAAGAATTAACAGGTAAATCTCAGAAATACTGTAGTAAGGAGGATATTGAGATACCATTATAGTATGGACTAACAAACTAAAGCTGGGAAGAAGCTATCCTACCTCCACTAGGTGCTCCTGATACTAGACTGTTGTGATTATACAGATTAACAGTAAGGTACAAACTGACAAGTTCCCATGGTATCTGCATTTTGCCTGGTCACAGGGAAAGCCACGGTGGCACAAATCCATATAAACATTTGCTATCACACACAGTTTCTAAATTCTCCACCACAACATCAGCTTTAAAGAATGACTGTGTCACAGCCATAAAGATAGTAAGCAGGTAAAGTAATATTACAGGGTTGTAAAAAAGATAAAAGTCTACATGACAATAAAATTTGATGATCTGCATACATACCAAAGGTTCCAGTTCTTTTTTGTCAATAAGGTTGTACTCGGAAACAAAGTAGTAGAAATGCTTGTAGCATGTGTTGACGTGAGCTTCCTATAAAAAAGAAACAAAACAGTAGAAAAGCTTGTTGCATGTGTTCACGTGAGCTTCCTATTAAAAAAAAAGTAGTAGAAATGCTTGTAGCATGTGTTGACATGAACTTCCTATAAACATAGAAGCAAAGCAGTAGAAATGCTTGAAGCATGTGTTGACATGAACTTTCTATAAACATAGAAGCAAAGCAGTAGAAATGCTTGAAGCATGTATTGACATGAACTAGAAGCAAAGCAGTAGAAATGCTTGAAGCATGTGTTGACATGAACTTCCTATAGACAGAGAAGCAAAGCAGTAGAAATGCTTGAAGCATGTGTTGACATGAACTTCCTATAAACATAGAAGCAAAGCAGTAGAAATGCTTGAAGCATGTGTTGACATGAACTTCCTATAGACAGAGAAGCAAAGCAGTAGAAATGCTTGAAGCGTGTGTTGACATGAACTTTCTATAAACACAGAAGCAAAGCAGTAGAAATGCTTGTAGCATGTGTTGACATGAACTTTCTATAAACATAGAAGCAAAGCAGTAGAAATGCTTGAAGCATGTGTTGACATGAACTTCCTATAAACATAGAAGCAAAGCAGTAGAAATGCTTGTAGCATGTGTTGACATGAACTTTCTATAAACATAGAAGCAAAGCAGTAGAAATGCTTGTAGCATGTGTTGACATGAACTTCCTATAGACACAGAAGCAAAGCAGTAGAAATGCTTGTAGCATGTGTTGACATTTTGACAGTGTCAAAAGAGATGCACTGTGGAAAATCCTAAGATGGCATGGCCTCCCCCATAAAATAGTTAATGTAATCAAAGCCCTATACGAGGGTTTTCAGTGCAAAGTTATCTGTGGAGAACATACCTCCAGCAGCTTTAGGGTACAAACAGGAGTGAAACAGGGATGTGTACTATCACCAACATTATTTATCTTGGCAGTAGACTGGTTAATGAAAGAGGCAACATCAGACAAACGCAGAGGATTACAATGGACCCTTGACACAGTGCTGGAGGACCTTGACTTTGCGGACGACATTTGTCTATTATCAAGCAGTCACAAAGATATGCAAGATAAAATAAACAAGCTAACTCAGAATGCAAACGACATAGGACTAAAGATCAACGTAGGAAAGACAAAGTTAATGAAGCAAAATGTGAACAACAGAAATGTACTCAGAGTAGATAACAAGTTAGTGGAGGAGGTCAGCAAATTTGTATACCTTGGCAGCAGAGTAGTAGAAAATGGAGACAGCACAGAGGAAATCAACAGCAGACTTACTAGAGCAAACCAGGCTTTTGCAATGCTGCAGAATATATGGAAATAAAAAAAACTAAGCATAAATATGAAAATCAGGATATTTAAGAGTAATGTTCTAAGTGTACTACTCTATGGAAGTGAATGCTGGAAAATCACCAAAACCATAGAAAACAAGTTGAATTCTTTCCAGACTAAATGTTTACGAAGAATTAAAAAAATATTTTGGCCAAACACCATAAGAAATAACATTTTATTAGCAGAAATGCAGATGAAACCACTGACAACAATTATTGAGGAAAGACGCTGGCGATGGTTGGGACATGTGCTCCGAATGACTGACAACTCACTACCAAAAATAGCACTAAGATGGACACCACAGGGGAGCAGAAGTAAGGGTAGACCAAAAGAGACATGGAGAAGAACAACAGAAAGTATGTTGAGCAATAGAGGGCTCACCTGGGCAAGAGCAGAAAAAAAGGCAAAGGACAGGCATTTGTGGAAAACCCTTGCGGAAGCCCCATGTGCCCTGGGCACTTAAGGTTCAGAGAGAGAGAGAGATGTGTTGACATGAACTTCCTATAAACATAGAAGCAAAGCAGTAGAAATGCTTGTAGCCTGTGTTCACATAAGCTTTCTGTAACCATAGAAACAAAGCAAAAACATTTTTTAAAAAAGTCGACAACTGCTGCAAGGCTGTCATTCTAGTCATATATTACAGAACTATATTTTCTGCTGTGGGGAACTCATCTTCATATGATATTCTGTCCCCCTCCCCTTCATTCTTCAACAGCTGCTATTTGTACATGAGTCTGAGGTGCCTCACTTATATCTTATATCCTTCCAGTGCCGTTAAATGTCACATAGGGCTCACAAGGTAGTTTGCCAATTTTTCCTGTCTTCGGCAAGCCTTTCAACCTCATCAAGGGATTTTATGCCTGTTAATTTGGCCTCTCTTAACAGTGTCCTCTTTAGAGTTTCACATGGTCTGCCTCTTTTTTCTTTGGCCTGTGTTCCACTTGATAGTTTGTTTTGGGATTCTCTGACTGTTTCTTCTCATCAAGTGACCAACATATGTCCATCTCCTTTTCCTGATCACCCGTGAGACTGGCTGTTGTTCAGTCATCTGTCTTATCTCTGCATTGTTCTTGAATTCGTTCCACTTGATGCCGAATATTTTCCTTAGGCATTTGTTTTCAAAAGAGTCTAATTTGTTGTCTATTTCTTTAGTTGATTTCCAGCTTTTGCATGCATAAATGAGGGTGGATATTACATTTGAATTGAATAGTCTTAACTTGGTTTTTGTGCTTATAACTTTTGAATGCCATATGTTCTCAAGATTCTTGAAGATCGATGCTGCTTTTGCAATTCTAATTTCCTTTCTGGTGTTACCATCCTGGTCTATGTAGCTGCCAAGGCATGCAAATTGATTGACTTCTCCAATATCCGTCCCTTCTATGTGTATTTTTCAATTTTGATTAACACTTCCCGGGCCAAAGACAGGAAAATCTGTTTTCTGGTTTTACATGCGTTATTGACCGAAAGGCGGATATGCCGTTTTTGATGGTTGTCTTATTTAAATGGTTTCTAGCGTGTTATTTAAAGTAATTTTTGGTTGTCTGTATTTTTACTGTAAAGTTAATATAATAAAATAATGTTTTCAATCTTCATAACTTTAAAATAAATAGAAATCTCGTGGTTTTAGCTGTCGGGAACAAGTGTTTTGCAAGATTTCGCAAGTCGACATTTTTTTTAAACTACGGAACACGCTTCTCTCGATGACACTGCTGTTGGCACTGAATTATGCTATGATTTGTTATCAGACTGCCCTAGTGATGATGAAAAATCACTGTTTAATGATTCTTGTAATGAAAATGATGCGTTTCAAAGTGATTCATGTGACAGCGATCGGATAAGACCTAAGATAACTAGGCACAGCGTTGTTGCATCAGATAGTGAAACTTGTAATGACAGTGACTGTGATTCAATGTCAAGATATAATGCTCCAGCAGCAGGTATTTTACATTTTTCATGTGACATAGTTGGCAGTGATATAGGTGTGTGGAGTAACACTGATTCTACACCAGTTCTTGAAAAATTTCTAGGAAATCCAGGTGTTTCAGTGAATGTAAACAAACCGGACAGCATAGAGGAAATTTGCAGTATAATGTTTGGGAATGATTTTTTGGAACTATTAGCTCATCATGAAAATTTATACCGTGCACAGACCCAACATATGCACAAACCTACTGCCTTTTTTGTCTGAAAATATAACACCTGCAGACATGAAAAAATTCTTTGGATTAATCATATTGATGGGCCAAACTAGGAAGCTACACTGGAAAGAGTACTGGACAACAGACCCTCTTCTGGAAACAATATTTTCAAAAACAATGAGCAGAGCTAAATATGAGCATCTTCTGACATTTCTGCACTTCTCTGACAACTCTCAGACACTTCCAGAAACAGGCAGAATTAGCAAAATAAAACCTCTGCTGTATTATTTTTTGCAGAAGTTTCAGGAGTTGTATAAATCAAAATGGCAGCTTTCACTTGATGAAGGAATGATTCCTTGGAGAGGAAGACTGAAATTTAGGACATATAATCCTTCAAAGTTAACAAAGTATGGGTTCCTTGTGAGACTGGTGGGTGAGAGTGACACAGGCTACATACTAAACATGGAAACATATACAGGAGAAAGAAAGAAGCTAGAAGAAACAGCCCTGTCAGTTCTGAGCCCCTATCTTGGAATGTGGCACCCTGTATATCAAGACAACTATTACAACAGTGTGTCAATGGCTGAAGTTCTGAACCCCTATCTTGGAATGTGGCACCATGTATATCAAGACAACTATTACAACAGTGTGTCAATGGCTGAAGTTCTGAACCCCTATCTTGGAATGTGGCACCCTGTATATCAAGATAACTATTACAACAGTGTGTCAATGGCTGAAGTTCTGAACCCCTATCTTGGAATGTGGCACCATGTATATCAAGACAACTATTACAACAGTGTGTCAATGGCTGAAGTTCTGAACCCCTATCTTGGAATGCGGCACCCTGTATATCAAGATAACTATTACAACAGTGTGTCAATGGCTGAAGTTCTGAACCCCTATCTTGGAATGTGACACCCTGTATATCAAGACAACTATTACAACAGTGTGGTAATGGCTGAAGTTCTGAACCCCTATCTTTGAATGTGGCACCCTGTATATCAAGATAACTATTACAACAGTGTGTCAATGGCTGAAGTTCTACTGCAAAACAAAATCAGAGTCTGTGGAACAATTAGAGAAAACAGAGGACTGCCAAAAAGTTTGAAAGCTGCTTCCAAAGGAATAAAGAAAAGTGAAAGCACATTTTGTCGGAAAGACTGAACACTGCTTCAGGTCTGGAAAGACAAAAGAGTTGTCCGCATGATAACAACAATGCACAATTCAAGAACAGTTGCTACTAGGAAGACAGATAGAAAAACTGGACAGCCAAAAGTGAAACCAATTTGCATTGTTGATTACAACAAGCACATGAAGGGAGTAGACAGGGCTGATCAGTATCTTTCATACTACAACATCTTGAGGAAGACAGTGAAATGAAACAAAAAAGTAGGATTCTATCTCATCAATTGTGCATTATTTAACTCATACATAGTCTACAGAGCCTTAAATAAGAACAAGAAGACCTATAAGCAGTATTTGGTTGAAGTGGCAAGATTCTGGCTCTCTGAAACCAAATCTACTGTTCAAGAAATCTTGGAAGCAGGTGATGAGAATGAACCCCCTATCAAACAGCTCAAAAGGGCTCCAAGCAAGGATCCTCCAGGAAGATTATCTGGAATAGTAAAGGATCATGTCCTGGTGAAGCTTGAGGGTCAAGGCACTAAAAAACCACCATCTAGGAAGTGCAGAGTGTGCTTGGTCAATGGGAAAAGAAGTGAAACAAGATTTATTTGTAAAAGTTGTCAAGTCCCAATGCATCCAGATAACGGTTTCACAAGATATCACACACTCAAGAAGTACTAGAGGGTCTTGGGAGTCTGTCTACCAAGTTGGATTACATTCCCTAAAGGGTGAGTAGAGATATGCATGTTTTTCTAAGTCCACTCAAAAAACTTCGTTTTCAGAAAAAGGGCTGGGAACTGGGGGTTTTTCAGTGTAAATAACTGTGGTCTACAAAGTGTTAATGGGAAGTTTCATTATTTTTGTTTTGTCCTTGTTAATTTCAAGTCCTATTCTGATAGCCAGTGAAGACAGGCCATCTGTTTTTTCTTGCATGGAATTCACATCGTTACTGATAAGAGTTATGTCGTCAGCAAAATCAAGATCTTCTAGTTGGGTCCCATGTACCCAGTCAGTATCTGTGTTACCTGTGCAGCATTTTTTCATTATGAAGTCTATTGTAATTCCAAAAAGCAAAGGAGAAAGTATACATCCTTGCTTCATGCCTGTTTCAATCTGGAACCATTCACTCATCCCTTCGTCTGTTTTGACTGCACAAATATATCCATTGTAGAAGTCCTTAATGATGTTGACAATCTTAGATGGTATTCCATATAGACTTAAAATTCTCCACAATGAATCTCTGTGTATGCTATCAAATACCTTTTTAAAGTCTATGAAGTTCAGCATTAATGGTTTCTGCTTTTCAATATGTTCTTCACTAGTAGGTGATAAATCTGTAATCTTTCAGGTGAGAATACAGGTCACTACCGATTTGTCTATATGTCCTTGAACTTTATAGCAATGATTAAATCATTAAAAGGTTAATTACTGTTTATATAAAAGATATGAATAACATTTACTACAGATGTTTTAAAACAGAATCATAAATTCATAACCACAATTTTTTTTGGGGTCACACTTACCGCCCCAATAGCCAAAAGCTTGTCAAAGTGATGGATGTAGACGTGCACAAAAACTCTGAACAACCTCTTCAAAATCTTCTTGGCAATGCTCAAGTAGTTCTTTGGAAATGGTCTGCCTGATAACATACATATGATAAAAGTTTCAGAATAATCAATGATTAACTGAATACAAAGAAGTAGACAAAGAAGTATTAGAATAAATGAACATATCAGTCTTATTAAGCTCAAGTTACAGTTTATTTTTTTCATAACTTAAAAAAAATATATCCACAGCACACAAAAAAAAACAAAAAAACTATCTTGCATGCAGTCAAAGTGTGAAGTGTTAATGCTTTCACATTTCTAGACCACTACAACATTTGAGACAGGGATGCCAGCAACTCTCCTCACTGCCTTTTTTTTTTTCCCCATAGGGAAGCCCCAGTATCCATTTTTTAAAAATTAGGTGAACCCCGGTGCCAGTCTGTCTACCCCCCCCCCCCCCCACAAACTGTGAAAGTGAACTGGGGACCTTCTGATGGCAAACAAGTGCACTAACCATTACACCACTGCAGCACCCAAACATTTGACATTTTTCAATGACTGGAATGTGTAATGTCAGTCATTTAAAAACTAAAAACAATATCAAAATCTCCTCGTTTTCAAAGTTTAATCACACAGCAAACTACATCTAAACCATTTTGCTCTGAATTAAATGAACTAATCTGAGTATAGGTTTTATAGTGCATTATTTCATTTATTCTAATGTCATTTCTGTGACATAATTTTATGGTAACTTACATAGTGAAGATATTGATGATTTTTTGATGGCATGATTTATAATGAAGCTTTTCTCAAGAAAACTTGCAAATATGAGTTTAGTGATGTGGGCCACACTAACTGGAAAAAAACATGGCGTCCCTACACCATCCTGACTTGGATACCTCAAGGGAAATGAAAATGGGGCAGGCCACTGGGGACATGAAGACACATATTACAGTAAGAACTAAAGGAAGTAGGAAAGACATGTTTTGAGGTATCCTGACTGCTCAAAACAGAATTGGCTGGAGGACCTTTGTTGATACCTTACGCTCCATTGGGAGTACCAAGGTGATGATGAATAGTATTTCTTGTGGTATCAATATCTAAATATTTCAAAATGCTGACAATAGAACTTCACTGTTTGCTTACAATCTCCTTAGCAGGAAAAAAGTAGACTACCCACCAAGTTGGGCAGGAAACAGGTTTTCATCATTAATCTGTGCCTCAACCCACTCCATAAGCAATGTAATGTACTGTGGCGCTGGAAGAGCTGTTGGTTTCTTATACTTGACACCATCACACCAATGATATTCATACCTGTTAATAATGCAACAAACACATTACACAGTAGCAAATTTATTTTTATATTTTTGTTATTTATTCTCATATTTTTGCTATTTATCTATTCTTGTTATCTGAAGAGAAGACTGTAGTAATTTAGTTCTGTTTCATCTATTAGACTAAGACCATGTGTAAGAATTTAGACGAACTGAGATAAATAAATGCTTACTTTGTCCCACCAGACATTGTTGGGCAGGTCTGATCTGTACAGTGCTCAAATACCGTTCCATACAGCAGATTTATCCGGTTAAAAAAGTCCACAACTGAAAAATTAATGCAGGAAATGTGAGGGTCAATGAAATATACTCTTAATAGAAATATCCTCACAGAAAATTACTAAACTTTAAACACCTACCACAGACTTCATCACATATACATGGTAAAAGAAATAAGAAACAGATTACAGCATAGTTTTTTCTAGAATAGGGGTGCAGTAAATACTGGCTAGGCAGAAATACAATGTAAGAAATCCATATTAAAACATCCTCTAAAGCTGATCAAGTGTGAAACAATGAGCTGCACCATCAGGTTCAATGAAAAGATCATAGAAGTCTAGCACTAAGGTTCTATCTTACATCCTTCTGTGCCGTATACACATGGGAATTACAAGGTTCTTTACATAGAAATTTTTAAAAATGAAAAAAAAAAAGAAAAGATAAAAAAAAGCGCAGTTTACACAAAATAAATGAAGTCATTCTATAACCATCATCCAAAACCATAGACAAAGAAGGCAAAGAAGAAGAAGATGTTCTAACCATGAACGGCTATCCAGTCATTCACATCTTCTCCTGGAGGTAGTTTAACAACCTCTTTTAGATCAATTCCTGAGTTGAGAGAAGCATTGGCTTGTTTATGTAGATTATATTTCAAAGTGCCACTTTCAAATCTTTTCTTGGGTCTGAAAGTCTGAAATAAAAACTAAAGGTAATCAAACTATGGAAATTAAAAGTTAAAAAAAAATATAATATACTATATAACTGACTGGCTAAAAATACTGTACTTTATAAAATTCTGATTTATATTGCTGCTGCTGTTACTACTACCATTACTACTGGTACTATTATAACTACTATTACCTTTACCACTACTGCTTTTACCAGTGATCATATTAACTGGCAGTTACCAGTTAATCACCAGTTAAAAAAAAAAAAAAGAGAGAAAAACTGAAAGTTTTGAGCTTGTCGGTCGGTTATTGTAACCTGGTTATATTATTAAGCAAAACATAGCAAAAAGCAATCAGTGAAACTGGTTGGAGGATAACTGGGCCAGCAGGCTGATGATGTTCACTCTGCACAGAGGAGAATCTGCCAGTTTTGACTTTGATTCAGCATGTGAGCATTTTATAAAGATTAAATCTTGCTGCAAACAGGGTAAGAGAAAACAATTCTGAAGTGTGTAAAGTGTGCTTAAGTTTACATTAGAAAAAAAAAACAAACTGACGAAAGAGGTATTTCAGAAAGTACTTCATGCAAGATGAAAGACGGGTACAAATGTAACAATTTCAAAAATCCTAGCGTGATTACGCCACCACTACTACTACTACTACTAATACCTTCTTTGTTTACTTTTTACTCACTGTCAGTTATTACATTACATTTCAAGAAAATAATCAGCAAATCATCAGCAAATAATAATTCACTTAGACTAAGGACCATAAATCTGCCTCTCTGATGAATTACTGACTTTCTGTAAATCGGTGTTGTGATGGAAGAGACAGTAAACTTCACAAACAAATACTTTAATTAAGTCTTTTTTTCAGATACACATAAACAATGAAAAAATTGAAAATTTACTTCAGAATAAGTTCTATATGACGTGTCAAACACACAGCTCATAAGTTGCATGCAACCACTGGGGACATCTGCAGCTTGCAAGGTTATCATGAAAAATGTAATTCATTTTATTAAAATTAATACTGTTAGCCAAGAAACAACAAATTTTAGTTTTATGCTGAGAAAGAATGAAATCATCACAGCTACAACTGATTGTACAGGCTGCTGTAAACTTCTCTGAAGCAGGTTATGTAATTCATAAACAAACAAAAAAACTGGCTGATTTAGACACAGCCTGTCACTTGATTCTGCAATGCAACTGTGGTCTTCTGAAGTTGGACAGTCCTACTCTATATTAACATCCAATATCCGGACAGCCAATAAAGAATGTCACTCTGATTACCTACCTGGTGCTCAATAACTGGTACATTCATTAATATGGCATGCTGGAACCACATGGTTTGAACTAAAAATTCATCTACAATTACTATTCCCTTTTTTTTCTTCACATATTTCCTCCCTACTAAGTTCTATTCTTTCTTCACCTGCAATATATTCCAGAATCCCATCACTGCACTATATTACAAACCCTCTACCCCACCCCAACCACATTCATCTATTCCACCCACCCTTTTCTTGGTTAGATTACCATTCACTCTCTCTCCTTTCTGTTTTTCCCACCTTCTCTTTTCTACCAACTGTCATACATATCAAGACTTCACTTAAACATTCATAATACTCTACCATGTGCACTCCTGAGCGCAGCTAAGTCCTCCCTTTTTTTCTATTTTTTCCCCATTCATACTTACTGTATAGCATTTATAATTTATCTTCTTTCCTTATTTCTTCATCCTGTACGTTATTATATGAATAAGACAGGTACAGTCGAAACGTCACAACTGTGTGCGCGATAATTTATAAAGCTGTTCCTATTTGCTTTAAATAGTTTTAACGTGTTGTTAATCACAGCTTTACTGTGCTGGCTTCGTGTATATTTATTTATATGTTTGGTTTTATATATACACATATCCAAACTATTCTGATGTTCACACCACGCAGCATATCACGGAGTCGACACAACTGAGTAAAAACATGGGCGCGACATAGAAAAAAGGTGTAATAAGTTTATAAACTCATTGTGTTAATAAGTGAGTGTGATGAATCAAATGACTAAAATAAAATGGACATAAGCGGTCGACTGTGGAACAGTATTTACCTTATCTCTAGCAAAAAACTGAGCGAAAGCCTGCCTCGCCGCGGCCATCTTGCTTGGATTTCTGTGCCAGTTAATTCAGTAGATCAGAAAGAAAATATATATATATATAAGCAAATGCAGCACTCACAATACACTGGCCACATGTGGCTCACATATACTTTATATTGTACTTAATCTGCTGGCTAATTCTATTTAAATTGACGGTGATAGTGAAAAAGTACATTCTCTTATTAGAAATCAACATTCATAAGATTTTACAAGAAAATCTGGCAAAACGTACACACTTTTTGTATTTTGATGCACAGTCAACGCGTTTTGTTTGTGAGTGTACAAGACAAAAAATCTTCAGTTAGTTCTGAAACTGCAGGTTGTTTAAGTTTTATCCACAATATGGCAGCTTTGACTGTGAAGGAACTCGCTTCACTACTTAGGTAAGCATGAACATACCAAAGATCCAACGCAAAAATGATGGTATTTATATACGCTACGGACATGCTGGGGTTGAAGATATTAACGTGATAATAAAATTCTACCGTTTTAAATCTGATCTGAGTCTAATTTCTCAAAGGTCAGCCTCAGTAACTTCCTTTTGACTTATTTTCATTTGCTAAATTGTGACCACAGAAAATATCTGTTTAGTCATATCAGTCACTCATTGATTGCCGGCATAAAATCATGTTCATTTCATTTACTGGAATTGACAATTCTGTTCGTGTAAATGATTCTCAGGATATCAGGCATTACAAACCAGTTACTCTTTCAGAAATGGGTTTTGATTCAACAGGCGCAAGCCAATAAAGCGAGGCACATGCATAAAATCAAAGAAAACACTTTAAATTTGAAAAGATAAGGGTATCTAGTAAAATGGCAGAGAGAAAACCCAGGGGGAAAGTAACAACATGCTGATCTTAAACTGGGCAGAATGAAATGATGATTTTAGGGAGAGAACTGATCAGTGAAAATTTGAACTGGAGGATGGTTTGGAGAGTGTGGCTGGGGTGGGGGTGAGATGGAGCTTCTCATAAAATCTGGAAGTCGGGAACATAAATCTAGAATTAGATCTGTATAATGCGCTTTATTTATAATATATGACTTTCTTTCTTTCTAAGTTGAAGTATTTCAGCTTTTACTGGCATGTACAGGGTATTTCAAAAGTCACTTGGTAGTGTGTAAAAATTCAGGTAGGCAGTGACTGTGGACGGAGGTAACTATCTAACCGTCCTGATTGCATCATTGTTGTGCTAAGTTTAAAATCAAAGTACGGAAAGCCATTTTACATTATATGGGTTTATTGCAACAAGTAGCAGTGAGAATTTACTTTAAAAAATAACTTTAAAAAATAAAATTATAATGTCATAAGTCTTTGAAAATTACAATTGTATATTAATGTTTTAATATTGAAAAGAATTAGTACATGTAAATTTATCTTACCTTAAAGGCAATGTTCGAAATGAAATCCTTGTGTGTCAACACAGGCTTGCACACGTTTAATTTTGTTATCAAAAACTCTTTGTAAAGTTTGCTGTGAGATGTCACTTGTTTGTAGATATTGCCGACTTTAGTTCATCAATTGTGATAGGGCAATCACGATACTTTTATTGCTCCCCCCAAATAAAAGTCTAGCGGAGTTAGATCCGGCAATCTGGGTGGCCATACATTTTTAGAAGTGATATGCTGACAGAAAAATTTCTCCAAAAGTTTCAGAGCTGGTGGCAGTATGAGGGGTAGCACTGTCTTGCTGAAACCATGAATACATTATTTCATCCTCCTCCAAAAGCAGTATTGAACCATATTGTTTACTATCCACCATTTCTGCAAAGAATATGGAGCCAACAATACACTGATGGGATATTGCCAACCGCACTCCAACTTTCTGATCATGTAGAGGTGTTTCTTGCAGAACGTTAGGATTGCTCGACGACCACAGACATGAGTTTGCATGACCAGAAAAATTGAACCAGGCTTTGTTGGTGAAAAAAGTAAAGTCAGGAATGTCGATACCTTTCATGCAAATGAAGTGTTGAAACCATTCGCAATAATAGAGTCGTTTCTCATGATCCAATGGTTGCAATTGTTGCACCACTGTATTTTTGTATGGGAATAATTTCAAATTTTTTTGGACTGCAGTATGGCCAGCTCTAATGCTGATATCTTGCTCCTGTGCCAGTTTTCGTAGTGATTTTGAAGGACTGGAACTCAAAGAGGTTATAATATATGGGTTATATTTATATAATATAAAATATTGAATAGTTTTTTTTCATCAACTTTCACTGGTCTTCCACTTCGTTGTGCATCTGGCACTGATACTGTCCTCCAAAATTTCTCAATAAGACTGTGCACTGCATTAATACTGGGCACTGCTGTCTCAGGAAGTTCCACAGCAGAAAGCTCCCTTACACTATTGGTATACTTACTGCCTTCTCTAAAAACATGCTCAACAACAAAAACATGCTCCTGAAGTGAAAAAACCATATCATTTAAACAGAACAAGACACTGAACTGAATTAAGTGAATTCCGCTACTTGTACTGGGCAAAGTTGCTAACACACTGAATGTAACTCAACTATGGTCTTCAAATAACCAAAACAAGAAAGCAATAAATCTAGATGGTGAGAGACAGTAGAAGAAAGTGTGAAATTAATTTCCCCTGTGCAGAGTCTAATTGACACAGTGCTGGAGGACCTTGACTTTGCGGACGACATTTGTCTGTTATCAAGCAGTCACAAAGATATGCAAGAGAAAGTAAACAAGCTAACTCAGAATGCAAACAACATAGGACTAAAGATCAACGTAGGAAAGACAAAGTTAATGAAACAAAATGTGAACAACAGAAATGTACTCAGAGTAGATAACAAGTTAGTGGAGGAGGTCAACAAATTTGTATACCTTGGCAGTAGAGTAGTAGAAAATGGAGACAGCACAGAGGACATAAACGTCAGGCTTACTAGAGCAAACCAGGCTTTTGCAATGCTGCAGACTATATGGAAATAAAAAAAACTAAGCATAAATATGAAAATCAGGATATTTAAGAGTAATGTTCTAAGTGTACTACTCTATGGAAGTGAGTGCTGGAAAATCACCAAAACCATAGAAAACAAGTTGAATTCTTTCCAGACTAAATGTTTATGAAGAATTAGACAAATATTTTGGCCAAACACCATAAGAAATAACATCTTATTAGCAGAAATGCAGATGAAACCACTGACAACAATTATTGAGGAAAGACGCTGGCGATAGTTGGGACATCTGCTCCGAATGACTGACAACTCACTACCAAAAATAGCACTAAGATGGACACCACAGGGGAACAGAAGTAAAGGTAGACCAAAAGAGACATGGAGAAGAACAACAGAAAGGATGTTGAGCAATAGAGGGCTCACCTGGGCAAGAGCAGAAAAAAAGGCGAAGGACAGGCATTTGTGGAAAACCCTTGCGGAAGCCCCATGTGCCCTGGGCACTTAAGGTTCAGAGAGAGAGAGAGAGTGCAGAGTCTAACTAAAAAATTTCACTTCAGATGCCGCTAATCTGTTTTTATCAGATGTGATCTTATCGCCTACCATACTTTTACGATGGCCAGCTTCAGCCAGGCTAATGACCGAGCGAGCATAATTTAATGTAATGATGACCGACATGGTAACCTGACCACCCATCGACCTTTACACGCTAAACACACACTAACAAGTGACTTTCAAAACACCCTGTATTTATGTATTGTTTATACAAGTTTTATTCACTATCATCTTGTTCCTGATAATAATTCCTTATTTGTACTCAATTTTGAGCGAATAATTTGACAGTCAAGTTAATGTTGATGTTGTGCATTTGTTACAATAATTTATTTTATTTTTTTTTTTAACCACAGTCACAAAATGTGTGTGTCATGCTTGTTCAGTGTTACAGTGAATACTTTTAACTCTTTCACTTCTGGATTATTTTCCATGCTGTTCCAGAATAAATGTTGATAGAAAGAAACTAGAAGAAAGTTACTGTATCATTTGAAACCATAGGCTGAGTTAGAAATGTGCTACTTTACATTTTATTTGAACTTTGTGTAAGTATCACGCTAAGCAATGATTTACATACATTTTCAAGATCTACTGACCCTGCTGTTTTGGAACATAAGAGTTAACACTTCTGCAGAGATTTTGCTGTAGTTTTAATTATCACTATTTTTTTTACCTGTAGGGGATTTATTTAACGTAGGCTCAACTCTGATATAAATGTAAAAAAAACCAAGGTAAAAGTTGTAACTGAGTAGGTACTGAGATCTTTTCTGGTATTGTAAAGATTTTCCTTTCTTATTCTTTTTTTTTCTTCATTGTTGTTTCAGTGTTCTGTCAGAGGATTCCACACAGGCTCAGGCATTTGAAAGTTTAGCTGCCTCGTTTCATCATTATTTCACCAACAAGCAAGACCACTTTAAAGTTGGACAAGCTCTGGTATGGTCACAATGATAATGTAAAATCAGTTGCACTGAATGAATCACACTCATTCAGTTGATTTATGGTTGACTGCTTAGTGAGTTTTGCTTATTCGGTTGTAAATTTGTTATGAGTGTAAGTATGGAGTAGAATTATACTGGAGAAAGTTTACTCCTCTACTTCAAAGGAGTTTTATAATCATAAGTCTTGCTGATTCTCACCTGTTTGCTTTGATGCACAGCAAAGTGAGAGGACAGAAACACTTAGAACTAGACTCAAACGGGTCAGAGGCAGACAGATCAGATGCAGACAGATCAGATATGAGAAAAAGAAAAGTAGTGTGTGGTTGACTGAGGGCAGAGGTCTAGACTCCAGTAGGACAAACAATCATATAACCATGAGAGGGCAAACCTGTTAATCATTCAGCCATGAAGTATACATTTTATAGGCTAATCCTACCTGTAAGTATAAATAGAAGAGATAATTGTGAAGAAACTATTTCATACAGAAGAATAGAAAGTAATAGATAATGTGCAGATGGAAGCCTCACAGATTCTCACAGTAGGAGGAAGATCTGAAGTAAGCACAAAGTAATGAACTATATTACTGGGGAAACAACTGTAGTTTTCTTTAAGAATGTTTAAATGCTGAAGTGTTGAAAAGTTATCTTCTTTTCCCTTCAGGCAAATCTATAATTGACCCAATCTCACCTCCCATTGAGGAGGATCTCAGCGCAGATCACATGCTCCATTACGCAGCAATTCATTCATTCATTTGCATGTCCCTTGCGGAACTTTGCCTCCCAAACAGCACTCCTGTAGGTCTCTCGGTTGTGAGCAAGATGGCCTGCTGCTGCTGCGTCCATTTGCAGATCGTCAACGATTTCTTGCAGCCATCTTCGTTTTGGTCTTCCTCTTTTTCTTTTTCCCATTATGTATCTTTCCAATATGGTCTTCTCTAAATTATCATGACGTTTAATGTGTCTAAAATATTTAAGTTTTCTCTCTTTAATCCTCTTTACTAGCCAGCCTTCTTCAATATTAAGCTCTTGTAGTATAGATATATTTGTTCTTTTTTGTGTCCAGGATATTTGAAGAACTCTTCTGTAGCATTTACATTCAAAGGCATTTATGTGTTTCTCAGCTGTTTTGTTAAGTGTCCACGTCTCACATGCATATGTTGCGAAGGGAAAGATGCATGCCCTTAAAAATCTTATTTTTGTGGTTCTGTCTGCTCCTCTCCACAGATTCTTTATTTGTTTTACTTTCTGAAGAGCAATAGATGTCCTCCTTTTAATTTCCCTCATTGTATCTCCATTATTAGTTAGCAGTGATCCAAGATATTCAAAACTCTCCACTTCTTCCAATTTTTCCTCATTGATATATATTTCAGCTGCCTTGTTTGTTTTGTCAGTTGTCATCAATTTAGTTTTCTTCACATTAAGATAGAGTACGCAGCAATAACTGGTAAATTAGAAGGTGGTGGATGGGATTTTAATCTCATGCTTTAGGTCAGAGTTGGATTGAAAGACCAAAATCCTGTCAGTTCATCCAATTATACCTCTTTTTTTAAATTTGAATTCAGTCGATCATTGCTCACTGCAGAGATTGAAAAAGAGTTGTCAAGATGGCAAGATCATCGCTGCAAACTGTTGGTGATAATACAATATTCAGAACTAAGAAATCATATTTCTCTTCTTTATCATCAGGTCCTCTTGTTGCAACACAGAGACTTGCTTCCACATCCCACACAGAAGTTGGCAGCTGTGTTTCTGTTGTATGAAATGTACAAGACAGATCCAGTTGCAGCAAACCCATTTGCTACAGTTTTCCTTAACCTTTTAGTAAGTCGTGTGTGTGTGCTTGTAGTGACTTGTAAGAATCCAATCTGACCTAGTTACTGTGACAGTACTCCAGTCAATTAATTGAATCTTAAATATAGGAATTAGCATCATCGCACTCAGGGCACACTCATAACATGCTCCAGCAACCACCAAGAGTATGAACTAATGCCAGTCAGCTGATGGTTGTGCCCATCCTGATTTCTACCCAACAACAAATTGAGACACCACATGTTTAACAGGCTCAAGGTAGGCACATCTGATGGATACACCTGTAGTACCAACTAAATGACTGCCCAAGACTTGTTACAGGACTGCCCTTCATTTGAAGACCCAAGATGGTGCTTTTGGCCATTACCTGCACCAATCCATGACAAGCTGTATGGTAATCTTAACAGTCTTAATGGCAGCATTCTTCAGAGCCGTTCAAGTTGATGTCTGAAAGTGTTTAATGAAGAAGAAGAATAATTCTATTGGACAGCTTCTCCCCCCCCCCCCCCCCCACACACACAATCTATATCTTTTATCCTCTGTAGCACAGACCCTTTCTTTTTCCTGTCCCGGTTCCTCGGCCACCAACTTCAGTATATCCATCCTGTCTGTAGGAATCATACTTAATATCATAATTAATTTTCCACTTGGAAAAAATATTAATGTAAGAATACATTATTGAAATTTCAGTGCAAACTGATCTGTGGAGAACATACCTCCAGCAGCTTTAGGGTACAAACAGGAGTGAAGCAGGAGTATGTACTATCACCAACATTATTTATCTTGGCAGTAGACTGGTTAATGAAAGAGGCAACATCAGATAAACGCACAGGATTACAATGGACCCTTGACACAGTGCTGGAGGACTTTGACTTTGCGGATGACATTTGTCTACTATCAAGCAACCACAAAGATATGCAAGATAAAATAAACAAGCTTACTCAGAATGCAAACAACATAGGACTAAAGATCAACGTAGGAAAGACAAAGTGAATGAAGCAAAATGTGGACAACAGAAATGTACTGAGAGTAGATAGCAAGTTAGTGGAGGAGGTCAGTGAATTTGTATACCTTGGCAGTAGAGTAGTAGAAAATGGAGACAGCACAGAGGACATCAACAGCAGACTTACTTGAGCAAACCAGGCTTTGCAGTGCTGCAGACTATATGGAAATCTAAAAAATTAAGCATGAATATGAAAATCAGGATAAGTGTACTACTCCATGGAAGCGAATGCTGGAAAATCACCAAAACCATAGAAAACAAGTTGAATTCTTTCCAGACTAAATGTTTACGAAAAATTAGACAAATATTTTGGCCAAACACCATAAGAAATAACATCTTGTTGGCAGAAATGCAGATGAAGCCACTGACAACAATTATTGAGGAAAGATGCTGGCGATGGTTGGGACATGTGCTCCGAATGAATGACATCTCACTACCAAAAATAGCACTAAGATGGACACCACAGGGGAACAGAAGTAAGGGTAGACCAAAAGAGACATGGAGAAGAACAACAGAAAGGATGTTGAGTAATAGAGGGCTCACTTGGGCAAGAGCAGAAAAAAAAAGGCAAAGGACAGACACTTGTGGAAAACCCTTGCGGAAGCCCCATGTGCCCTGGGCACTTAAGGTTCAGAGAGAGAGACATTATTGAAATGAATAAATGACCATGAGTAATGCACATAATTTTGTGGTTGGAGAAAGATTTTAAAAAAGGCAGTTATAATAAAAATATAAGATGTTAGAATCTTTGTTAGCTTTCTCTGTAGGAAGAAGATCCGCAGTGTATGTTATGTGTTTTATGTTTAATTTTCACAACAGCAAGACCCCTCTGAGAGAAAGGAAGCAAATCCATATGATCTACAGTCATCCATCCCTCCAGTGTCCGCACCAGAGAGATACTTCCTCTCACACCTCATCTCAGGCACTTCTAAAGAGGTAAACATTTGCCCAGAATTGTTTATATTGTTATATACACTAAACCATAAATAGTCCTTACGGAACGTTTGCTTAACTCTTTCTGTGCTTATGTCATAGAGGTAACGCTTCCTATTTCTGACATGGTGCCTTTCATCACTTAGGTGACGTTGGTTTGTTTCATTAAAAAAATCAGTGTAATGTTTAGATTGTAAACATTTAGTGCGCATGCCCCATGACCCTTTTTATAATGGCCGAAGAGTGGTTAGTTACGAGGGAGAAAACTGAAGTTTTCTGTGAGAAATTTCAATTTTTGGTGATGTAGATAGGGGTATGGACATGCCCTGTGACCAGACCACTGTTCTTGAATGTATCCCAAGTAGATCTAGATATATTAGATGACTGGAGAAGTAGTTAGAAGGTTATTTCAGACATTATCTTACCGATAATATAACATACTATCACAAGATGAGACCAACAGGTAGATCTAGGCATCTCACATGGTAAGTAGTGTACCCTAAGACTTATCCGATGGTAAGTTGGGCACATTCATTGTCTAAAAACATCACATTACTTCTTTTTTCCTAAAAAAAACTCTGCATTTATGAAATCTTCATACATTTGGTTTTATTTTGAAACAATAAGTACATGGAAATACTGTTTTTCATTCAGTCTTTCAACTATACCCCATATACATAACAAGACCCATGCTTTTAATTTGGCATCCAACTGAACGTACATGTTTCTTCGTAAGGCACAGAAAGAATTAGAGTTGCAGAAAAGTTAGCTGTTTGTTGCATATAGTGAAATAAAAATAACAGTTGCTCAGTAAAGAAAGAAAAAGTCACCAAGTGTTCTTGCTTATTTTGGTACTGAAGCTAGACTTAAGATGCCATTAGGCTTAGAATGTGGAACAGATTTACTCAGTTTAAGTATTACTGCAGGCATCTGAGTAGTGCACTCACTGTTAATGGTGCAGGTTGGTTGTTTGAAGCTGACTGATGTGCACCAGTCACCCAGTTGTACAAATAAGTACATGGCTTCTTCTTAAGTTGGGAAAAGAAAGACAGCTAAGGACACTCTGAATGTGAATAGATCAAAGTCAGTTCTTCATCATTCGCCCAGACATTGACACAAATCTTTCTTACAAATGCGGCAGTTCATATGAGGTTTTCAGCAGTCATTCAAGCGAGAGTTTCATTGTACTGCAGTTCTTCGCATGTCTGTGTCACTTTGTACCCTGGGCCCAGTACATCCATCTTCAGCATGCATTTCTTTCAGGCTTGCTTCCATAGCCTTTGACTGTCCCCAGCCATATTTACCTTCCCAGGTTTTTCTGGTACCCATTTTTAGAGGTTGGATGGATTCGGGGGCATTTAGGTGTGTACCAGAAAAAAAATCACACTGCTAGGGCTTGAACCGAGTATCACTGGATCAGTAAACCTAGTGGCTAACCAGGCCTTGTAAATAAGGGCACCAAACATCATATCCCCTAAATATCTCTATAACATGACAGGGCTGCTTTTAAAAATATTATTGCTGCAGTAACTACTTGTGTGTCACACGCAGACAGTGATAGGTGAAGTAGGGGAGAGAGAAAAGATTGTGTGCATGTCTGCTTTGGAAACTAGTAGATTTATTTCTCTTTTAATCAACTGAATTTCCCAGTTTTGATTTTGATTATTCATCATCATCAGGTGCCGTGCCAACTGGGCATTGGCTGTTGTGCTTCTCCAGAGTACACGATCCTTCATGCAGGCCATCAGCTCAGTTGGTGATCTCCTCTCACACCATCCCATCAGACTGTCCAGTATCATATCTCTTGGTCTTCCTCTTGATCTTCATCCTTCTATTTTTCCTGTTGTTATAATATTTTAAATACCCCCTCTTCTCATTGCATGTCCTATGAAAGTACATTGTCTCTCTCGCTTATTTTTTGACAAGTTTTTTTTTTGGTCTCTCCAGCTCTTCTCATACATTCTTCATTAGTTATTTTTGCTGTCCAGGGGATTCGCAACATTCTTCTAATAAACCACATTTCTGCTGCTTCTAATGATTTTTGTGCAGACCTGCCTATTATCCATGACTCACTTCCATATAACAAGATAGGTTCAATATAGCATTTTAGGACTTGTTTTCTAACATTCATTGATAAGGATGTGTTAGCTAATATGTTTCTCATTCTCTGAAATGCAGTCTTTGCTTGGCCTATTCTGTTCCTAATTTCTGTTCTGCATTTCCCATCTGAAGTTATTATTTTGATTATTATTATGTTATTTATTTTTCTGATATTTTTGCTTGTAGAGCAAATTTCAACAACTGCAACATATTAAATGAGGAAATTAAAAAAGAGTGCAAATAGAGAGTAAAATATACTTTGCCTTGCAAAAAAAAATCAGAAATCCTATCCCAGAACAGCAAGATAACAATCTACACTCAGGACTAGCTGTCATGTATGGAACAGAAATGTGGAGTACAATACAGAAAAGTGAACAACTCTTGCAGGTCTTTGAGAACAAGATCCTAAGAAGAATTTTTGGGCCCATAAAGGATACTGACAGTGGAGAATGGAGAACTAGAAAGAATACTGAACTTAATAGCTTATTTAAATCTCATTTATAAAATACTGTTTATAAATCTTGAAACAGATTACACCTGTTGAGTCATGTAGAAAGAATGGAAAAGATCAGACAAATGAAAATGAACTATATACAAGAGATGAAGGAAATAAAACTGAGATGTAGATCAAGACAGAGATGAGGAGACAACGTAGAAGAGGGTATGCAGGAAATTGGTGTCACTAACTAGAGAGAGAAGATTAGGAATAGGGAGGAGTGGAGGTGAACTTTTTCCGCAACAGTGAGGCGAAGAAGTTTAAGACTGATTACAAAAATGATTGCATAAAAAAAATTAACAAAGTTGGCTGAAGCAGAATATTAGCTTGGTGAATTGTAGTCACTTCCATTTTGAAAAATTGAATTGTAGTCACTTCCATTTTGCAATACCGAATTGTAGTCACTTCTATTTTGCAATGCTAAATCATAATCACTTCCAGTTTCTGTATTATATTGTTGTATTGATTTTGGAATCACATCTTTTGCACACCAGGATTGTTTCATTGTGAATGTTTATCTCCAGGAGCATGACATGTGATATGTATCACAGAACTCATTATAAGAGGTTGTTCAATTCTGGAATTTCTAACTTTTTTGTAATGATGATAGTCCAAAGAAGGGAAGTAACCTTGTTTAAATTTGTCTTACCACTCAAGGGCAGTAACCTTGTTCTTACGTATAATTATGACTGTGAAGAATCATTTACCATCATCAACATCATCATTGCCTGTCATTCCCCTAGAGAGCATCTCTCTCTCTCTGAACCTTAAGTGCCCAGGGCACATGGGGCTTCCGCAAGGGTTTTCCACAAATGCCTGTCCTTCGCCTTTTTTTCTGCTCTTGCCCAGGTGAGCCCTCTATTGCTCAACATCCTTTCTGTTGTTCTTCTCCATGTCTCTTTTGGTCTACCCTTACTTCTGCTCCCCTGTGGTGTCCATCTTAGTGCTATTTTTGGTAGTGAGTTGTCAGTCATTCGGAGCACATGTCCCAACCATCGCCATCGTCTTTCCTCAATAATTGTTGTCAGTGGTTTCATCTGCATTTCGGCTAATAAGATGTTATTTCTTATGGTGTTTGGCCAAAATATTTTTTTAATTCTTCGTAAACATTTAGTCTGGAAAGAATTCAACTTGTTTTCTATGGTTTTGGTGATTTTCCAGCATTCACTTCCATAGAGTAGTACACTTAGAACATTACTCTTAAATATCCTGATTTTTATATTTATGCTTAGTTTATTTGATTTCCATATATTCTGCAGCATTGCAAAAGCCTGGTTTGCTCTAGTAAGTCTGCTGTTGATGTCCTCTGTGCTGTCTCCATTTTCTATTACTCTGCTGCCAAGGTATACAAATTCGTTGACCTCCTCCACTAACTTATCTACTCTGAGTACATTTCTGTTGTTCACATTTTGCTTCATTAACTTTGTCTTTCCTACATTGATCTTTAGTCCTATGTTGTTTGCATTCTGAGTTAGCTTGTTTATTTTATCTTGCATATCTTTGTGACTGCTTGATAATAGACAAATGTCGTCCGCAAAGTCAAGGTCCTCCAGCACTGTGTCAAGGGTCCATTGTAATCCTCTGTGTTTGTCTGATGTTGCCTCCTTCATTAACCAGTCTACTGCCAAGATAAATAATGTTGGTGATAGTACACATCCCTGTTTCACTCCTGTTTGTACCCTAAAGCTGCTGGAGGTATGTTCTCCACAGATAACTTTGCACTGAAAACCCTCGTATAGGGCTTTGATTACATTTACTATTTTATGGGGGAGGCCATGCCATCTTAGGATTTTCCACAGTGCATCTCTGTTGACACTGTCAAAGGCTTTCTCAAAATCTATGAATAATGCATATGTTGTACTATGCCACTCATTTGCCTGTTCTAATATTTGTCTAAGTACAAATATGTGGTCTATGCATGATCTTCCTTTCCTAAATCCTGCCTGCTCTTTCCAAAGTTTTTCCTCAAGTGTTGGTACAATTCTGTTGATGATTATTCTGCAAAATACTTTACTGGTGAGTGGCAGTAGGGTAATGCCTCTCCAGTTCCCGCAATCTCTGAGGTCACCCTTCTTTGGTAGTTTTACTATAAGACCAGTTTTCCACTCCTCTGGGGCTTTTTCTAAATCCCAAATTTGTTGTAATATCTGGCAAAGTTGTTTTGGTGTTTCTATTTCTTCTGCTTTCAACATCTCAGCAGTCGCTTCATCTTCACCTGGTGCCCTGTCTGATTTTAGCTTCTTTATCGCCTCCTTTACTTCATTTATTGTTATTGGTCCTGTATTGATGTTTAGTTCCGTTTTTGCTTCAGGTATGTCTATTGTTTGTGCTGCTTGTGTTCTATTTAGTAGGGTATTAAGGTGTTCCCTACATCTTTCAATTTTTTCTCTTTCTCCACTGACCAGTTGTCCATTTTGTGTTCTTACTGCACTTTCACATCTTGTGTTGAAGTTACCTGTCATCTGCTTTGTGATTTTATATATGGTTTTCATGTCATTTGTATATGCTGCTTTCTCTGCTGTTTCTGCTAAGTTGTCATAATATTGACGTTTATCTTGACGGCATGATTCCTTCACTTCTTTGTCTTTTTGTGCATAATTACTTAAAACTCGTTCTTTAAGCCGTTGTGATTTGGTGTTCAGTAATTTTCCCTTGATTTCTTTTCTTTGCTCTATCTTTTCCCATGTGGTCTCGCTTATCCATTCCTCTTTTCTCCTTTTCCGATATCCCAGCATTTCTTTTGCTGTTTCCTGTAGTGTTTTATTGAACTCTAATATGGACATTTCTGCTTCGTCTTGTAGGACACTGAAGCGGTTCTTAAGTACTATTGAGAATTCATTTCTTGTTTGCTGGTCTATCAGTTTTCTTGTATCAAAATGTAACTTTCTGTGTTCTCCGATTTTGGCTTTCCTTAATTTTAGTTTTATTTTTGCTACCAGAAGGTTGTGATCACTTCCTACATCTGCTCCTTTCCTTACTCGCACATCTTGTAGTGACCGTTTCCACTTGTTGTTAATTAGTATGTGATCAATTTGGTTTTCTGTGGTTTTATCTGGTGACCTCCAAGTCACCTTATGGATGTTTTTGTGTTGGAAAATTGTCCCTCCGATGGTCATCATGTTTTCTTCACAGAAACTGCACAGTCTTTCTCCATTTTCATTTATTTCTCCGATTCCTTCTCTTCCCATGATTATTCTTCTATCTTCATTTCCTTCACCTACTTTTGCATTGAAGTCGCCCAAGGTGAGTAGCATATCATGCTTGGGTATTGTTTCTACTGTTGCTTGGAGGCTGTTGTAAAAATCTTCTTTTAATTCCTCTTCAGCTGCTTCTGTTGGTGCATAACAAACTATAATAGACAGCTTCATGAATCTTGAGTTGAATCGTGCATATAATAATCTCTCATTTATTAGGGTCCATTTCAGCAATGCTCTTGATGCTTCTTTTGTTATAATCAATGCTACTCCTCCTTCATGAAGATCTTCTTTACCTGACCATATTATTGTATCTTCTGTGTGCTGTGTTGTTAATTTCCTTCTGCCTTGTCCTGTCCATCTTGCTTCTTGTATTCCTAGTATGTCTAGTTTATATCTGTGCATTTCCTTGATGGTTTGTGCTAGTTTTCCAGTCTGGTTTAGTGTTCTTACATTCCAGCTGCCTATTTGCATCTTATGTTTCGGTTCCAGGAGGTCTGCAGTCGGGCTGGGGACTTCCAGTGGCTGGCTTTCATCCACAACCTTCATGGGCTCAGTTTCCTGATACGCATTTCTCCTTCCACCTGCATTTGCTTTTTCCCTTGCTTCCGTTTCTGTAGCAGTCTGATAGTTTTTTTACCAGATAGGGTTGCTGGCCCTATGCTGAACCCTCCTTAGTTGCCTTTTACGATCATGCATGGTAGGGTACAGTGGTCCTATTCTTTGCAGATCCCGGGTACCACACGGGGGTAGAGAGTATAGGCCATGGATAATTTCTTGTATTTATTATTTAATCTCCTATTCTCCACTCCCCACCATGTGTATCCCTTGTCTCTGAGCGCTTTCATAATTTCTCTTCTTTAAGGAGTTCTGGGCTTTTGGTGATCTCTTCTTCCCCCCCCCCCCCCCCCCCCCACTCCATGTCAGTGTCTGCCTTATTATGCTGATGTCTGGTATCCTCAGTGTGTGGCCAATCCACCACTATTTTCTAGACATAATTTGTAAGTTCATAGGCTCTTGTCCTGCTCTCTATCTCAGACTTCCTCGTTCCTGACATCATTCTGCCATTTGATGTTTAGGATCCTTCTCAGGCAGTAGTTCATAAATGTTTGTATCCTTTGTCTTAGTCATTATCTAAACCATAAAGTAGGACAGTCTTTTATATTTGTATTGAAGAGCCTAAGTTTGGTTCAGTTCCTATGTTTTGTCAAGTTTGGTAAATGCCATCCTGGCCGTGATTTAAGATTCCCCCCCCCCCCCCCCCCCCCCCCAGGTTTATCAACTGTGCAGTCATTTATCATATGTTGTCGTGAAACATATTTTGCCACATTAAATGAGTTACAGTCTCATACATTACCTGATTTTTGTTATTTAAGCTCTTGAAAAAGACACCTGCACAAATCCTTCCAATGGATATTGGTAACAAGCAGACCTTAGACATAAGTCAGACCCAGCTTTTCATTGTTCAGAGGCAGTCAGAGATGCCCCACACCAGTAAGACTGCAATAAGCTGTGTGCTGGCAGATCCCGAAACCAAACCCACAAGGTGAGACATACAACAAAAATCAACACTAACACTGGTCATCTTTTGGAGCTTTTCATGTATTAATATCATGTACATGATAATTCGTGCTCGGTTTGCTAATCCGGTGGTACCAGGTTCAGTTCCAGGAGTGGGATTTTTTTATGGTACACACCGAAAAGGCCCCAGGGTTCACCCAGCCTCTGAAAATGGGTACCAGAGAAATCTGGGAAGGTAAAGCGACCAGGCGTGATACTGACCACATCACACTTTCATGTGCCGAAGGTCATGGAAAATGTGGGCCTAACACCGTATTCCCCAATATGCCTTAATGACATGGAAACGGGAATTTTACCTTTTTTACATGATAATTCAGGCATTAGCTGAAAAATAAAAACCATAAAAAGTAATTAATGAGAAGTTTAGAATTTTTCAAAGGTTTTTCAGATGTCATATTTTGAGATTTTAAAAATCATCTGCAGACATAGTGGCAGCTTAACACATACAGTCACAGCATAATGCCTAAAACCACACATGCTGTGGCAGCATAACACATACAGCAGTAGACTTGCTACATTTTAACACATAAATAAATTGGAGAATTGGAAGAACATTTTTTTAAAATGGGGTGGGTGAGTAGAGGGTTTAAATCAGGACACAATCGGAAAAATTATACATGTAAACATTCTGAAAAATTGCAGTGAAATTACGGGTTATTGGGTGGGAACCTTGGGTTTTGGTTTTTTATGTATTACATAGTGTGTTTTTCAAATTTTTATTCTACAATCATCAAGAAAATTTATAATTAAGAATTTGATTATTGAGGAGGCAAAATATAGGCTGATATTCTTATTTGATTTATCCATTCAAAAATGTAGTCTTCAGAGTTTAGTTCCATATGTAGTCCATAGTATTTGTTTAATTCCGTATGTAGTCCATATTTATAATCATCGACTGGTTTCTCTGCACTCCGGACATTCCTGTATGTGCTTTACTTTCCATTTCAACGTCACTGAAGCTTGCACCTGCCAGTGGAACTAGTCTCACACTGGTTGTGGCGAACATGCACTAAACCACTTTGTTCAGAAAAACGTCTACTTCCCCTCTCCTCCCCCCAACTCAGTCATCCTCCTAACATGGATTATCGTTCAGCCATATGTCATCCTCAGTATGCAGCCTGTCCAAAGTGCCTCTTGCAGTTTCCTCCTTATCCTTTCCGAGTCCTTGAATCACTGCTGTGCTTGTCTGCCTTGTCATTGCCTTTGACACCCGCATGACCTGAGCAGTAGATCCATGTTAGACTGGGTTAATTAAGAGCCCTTTAGAAACTGGATCACTCCCTGCAGAAAAACTACCTCTCAGTTCTCCATGACATGCTTAGGGCATCTGTCACAATGACCCCAAGTGAGTCGTCCTGCTCCACCAACCAGATAATTGCTTCTAATGCTGCCTGCGCCTCCATTCTCATGCTCCAAGTTGTGGTTGCATAGGCTCCTGATTTACTTGCAACCAGTCTGCCATTATGGTAGATGACATAGCCCCATCCACTATTTAAGCCTCGTGCCACGGACCCATCTGTGAAGATCACGGAGTCATGTGATTTGTAGTGCTGCTGAATTTGTTCCTGCGCTCGGACTTCTGTTCTACCCTGAGACCAGTCACGGCATTCATGCCCAGCCATTATCACGACCTTCATTACATTTTGACGCTTAAGTCCATTCCAGTTCTAGAAAGTTTTGCTCTGGGTTGCAGATTGCTGACAGTGTCTCTTCTGCCTCTGCTATCCATGATCTTCCTTGCTTGATATGCTTGCCTTTTGTTGAGTTCAGTTGTGGTAGAAGGGGGTGGTTGCTGTGCTGGCAGTCCTGACATATATCTTCACCTGCGCATACTTGTGCCATACTTTCATGCTGGGCATATCCAGCAAGTAGCACATAGCTGTGATTGGAGTATCTCTGGTGCACTCTAGAACTGCTCTTATGGCCTCATTTTAAATTCTTTCAAGTCTGGTTATCCGAGTCATGGACAGAGTCAGAAGGCTGAGGCCATACGCAACCACAGACATCACCAGGGAAGAATATCCACTGTGGCAGACCACCACCTGCTATAGTCTTCACTCCACTGAGCCATTTCTTTGCCTTCTGAATGACCATGTCCATGTGTGATTGAAAGATAGTGCCCTGTCAGATGTGATCCCAAGGTATTTCAAACATTTTTCCCTCTTGATGGTTTCACCATTGCATTGCATTGCCGGTATATAGTCCATAGTATTTGTTTAATTATCTCAGAAATCATCATGACTTTCTTTTTTTCTTTTGGCAAAGTGATTATTTTATATTGAATCAGATAAAGCCCCTTGCTGTATTGAACTTTCATCCTACATGAAACTTATCTCAAGAACTATGAGAGTAAGCTCAGTAGAACAGCAGGGTGATCATCGTGTGATAAGAGGCATGTGAAGATGGAGAGGAAGGTTATTTTCTTGAAGAAGATTTTTTACGTTAAAATTATTTTAAATTTCAGTTTTGAGCAGTTTGGGAAACCGAACATGATAAACCCAGATATTCAACGAGATGTAGCAGAAAGTTTGCTCACTGGCACCAAATGTGCAGTTGATAATACACTTCGGCCAGAGTTCATCAGACTGGCTCCACCTCTTCATATAGCAGAAGATGAGGTAAAACAGATATCACTTTTAGTGTCTTCTTGAATCAGAGCTTATTGACTAACAGATTATACTTGTGAATATAGTCAGTGTTATTGTAATTCTTTTTTTGTCTCTCCATGTTGCCTTATTTTATGGTCATGGTACTCACTCTGGGATTGAGAAGATTGAGAGTAGGTAAGTAGTAATAACATTCATCATGGAATTATATTCATTGCATATAGGGAAGAGTGAAGCAACAAGTGTATATTCTTTGTATTTGTAATTTCTCAGGAAACATTTTCAGAAACATTAAAGAAGATTTGACAAATTATCTGCAGAGGACATTAACTCTTTCTGTGCCTCTAGTCGAATTTCTGACACTTTCAGTTTCCGATGTGGTGCCTGGCGTTGAAAAACTGATTCATGTTTTGTTTCATTAAAAAACCGGTGTAACGTTTAGATTGTAAACATTTAGTGCGCATACCCTGTATCATGGCAGAAGCGTGGTTAGTTATGAGCGATGTCGAGCGTGAAAAATGAAGTTTTTGATAGAGAAATTTCAATTTTTGGTGATGTAGATAGGGATATGGACATGCCCTGTGACCAGACCACTGTTCTTGAATGTATCCGAAGTAGATCTAGACATAGATGACTGGAGAAGTAGTTAGAAGGTTATTTCAGACATTATTTTAGTGAGAGTGTAACATAAAATCACAATACGACACCGACAGGTCGATCTAGGCATCTCAGATGGTGAGTAGTGTACATCTATACCTATCCGATGGTAAGTAGGACACAATTATTGTCTAAAAACATCGCATTACTTCTTTTTTCCTTAAAAACTCTGCATTTATGAAATCTTCATACATATTTAGTTATTTTGAAACATAATAAGTACATTTTTCACGTGGAGAAACTGTTTTCATTCACTTTTACTAATATGCCCCTATACATACCAAGACCCACGCTTTTAATCTGGCACCCAACTGAATGTCCACATTTCTTCCTGTGGCATGGCAAGAGTTAATAGTCTGAGGCATTTAGACAACAAAGATGAAGGAAACAAAACTGAAAGGTAGATCAGGACAGATATGGAGAGATAACATAGAAGAGGATATACTACGAGAAATTGGTGTCACCAATTGGAGAGAGAAGATTAGGAATAGGGAGGAATGGAGGCAAACTGTATCTGCAGCAAAGAGCCTTAATAGCTCGGAAATCTGAGGAAGAAGAATGTAGACAGCAAAATACTGAAAAGATAAAACCTGCATCATCTGAAGAAGTTCACTGAAGAAATATCATGAATGTCTGTAGAGTATATAAAGGACTCTTCTGTTCAGACCACATTGAGGGATGGGGGGGGGCTGTCCAGTTAAGTAACCAGTGACCCATATCTGGAATGCAAGTACTTGTATCAGGGCTGGCTAAGTATAGGCTAAACATAGATTTGTAGGCTAAACATAGCCAGCTGAGATCATGTGCCACTTCTCTGTAGGTACTCTCAGTAGCAGGTCTAGCCTGGCTGTTAGAGCAGAGGTTGCCATAGTCCCCATGGCAGTGGAGCCTGCTAAAGAAGTATATACATCCACTGCCTTTTAGCACCATTCAGGGACTGAAAAAAACAGCCATTGTAACTCACTCCCAATTTGACACAGTGCTGTGCCTGAACACTTTTACCTCATCAGCTACAAGGAGCATCATGCTTGCAGTTACTAGGAGATACAAGAAGAATTCAAGCCACATCAGTAATGGTATGAAAGCTATTGCTAGAAAACTGATCTAAAGTTATTTATTCTGATACATGTTATCACTTCAAGATATTGAGAAGTCTTGGAGGAGAACACAAGATTGATTTAGGTGTTGTTGAAGAAAGCGTGAAATATTACATTTTGATGGTGCAGAACTCACTAGTTCTCACATGTGTGTTTGGAGTAGGTGGGTGAAGTTACTGGTTGATCTTCCAGTCTGACTAGATTGTGGGTTTGGAGTAGGGGGTGAATTACTGGTTGATCTTCCAGTCTGACTAGATTGTGGGTTTGGAGTAGGGGGTGAATTACTGGTTGATCTTCCAGTCTGACTAGAGTGTGGGTTTGGAATAGGGGGTGAAGTGATCAGTTTTAGAATGTTCTGTTATAGTTGTGCAGTTTGAGCGAGGGAAGGCATTTAAAAAAAAAAAAATTACGGCATAAGTCATGCTATAATTCTGTTATCACATTTGCTTATCAGTGTACAAAAACTATTGTTACTGCTGCCTTTTGACTTACTCTCTATCACTGTTCATCATGAAAGTGAGCAGCTGTCTGTACTGTAGGAATAAGGTTACTCTGGGAAGCATCCAGATTAAGTAACCTCAATGGTATTTTTATTGTCCAACATTCAACTTCATTTTCATGTTTGTATCTTTGTGCGGCTTTTATATCTTGGTACTTCACAAAATGTTGCCTTTGATATCACCAGAATAAATTATGGAGTTGCTGAAAGTATGTAAGGTTATATCAGTTTTATTCCTGGTAAAACATCAGAATGTATATTACAAAGCTGTTGAAAAACTATTGTTATTTCAGTTGGTTTGGATGCTCCCCACTGACATAGATTTCAATGTTGCTTGGGATACAACAATGTGTGTGAATACATCAACTGGTGTTGAAGTACGACGTCTCATGGCAAAGGCTTTTAAGAGTGCACTGTCCCCACCACAGCAGCAGCAGATTAAGAAAGAACTGGACAAGGACAGTAAACTGGTCTACAATATTGGGCTTTCCCCAGCTAAGGTATCAGTCTTTGTGTCATCTTCTTTTAGTTGTAGATATATTTCAGAAGATATCAAAGAATATTACGATGCCATAACAATTGGAGGTTATGAAATACCAGAGATTAGATATGCTGATGACATAGTATTACTGTCCACAACACAAAAAGGAATGGAAAAACTAATTATGTCAGTCCGTAAGAACAGTGAAGAAAACAAAAAGAAAACTAAATTGATGACAACTGACAAAACAAACAAGGCAGCTGATATATGTATCAGTGAGGAAAAACTGGAAGAAGTGGAGAGTTTTGGATATCTTGGATCACTGCTAACTAATAATGGAGATACAATGAGGGAAATTAAAGGAGGACATCTATCGCTCTTCAGAAAGTAAAACAACTAAAGAATCTGTGGAGAGGAACAGACAGAACTACAAAAATAAGATTTTTAAGGCCATGCATCTTTCCCATTGCAACATGTGCCTGTAAGACTGGACACAAAACAGCTGAGAAACACATAAATGACTTTGGATGTAAATGCTACAGAGGAGTTCTTCAAATATCAGGACACAAAAAAGAACAAATATATCCATACTACAAGAACTTAATATTGAAGAAGCTTGGCTAGTAAAGAGGATTAAACAAAGAAAACTTAAATATTTTGGACACATTAAACGTCATGATAATCTAGAGAAGACCGTCTTGGAAGGGTACATAATGGGAACAAGAAAGAAAGGAAGACCAAGGCAAAGATGGCTGCAAGACATCGTTGATGATCTGCAAATGGATGCATCCGCAGCAAGCCATCTTGCTCACAACCGAGAGGCCTACAGGAGTGCTGTTAGGGAGGCAAAGTTCTGCAAGGGACATGCAAATGAATGAATCAAATGTTAACTTGATCTTTGTTACTATTACTTTGCTCTTGATGAGATAGTATTTAAATCTCAGGTTTTTCAGTCTCAGCTGGTAAAGGATAAATGATACAGTCATTATAGTCACTGATCACTTTACCAGTCATTATACTTTTTAGTCCCACATCTTTTACCTCTCTTTTTTTTTTTTTCTGCATAAGGTCAAGCAGTGATCATATATCTTCACCTTTACTTTTACTATCAGATGGGATTTAAGTCCTCAGTCTTTGTCATCATGTCCAGGGATCAGAATGGCCAAGTCATAGCATACGGCACTAATTTTAGTGACAAACCCATTTTAGATTTTGTTAGTCCTTTACACATGTTTTTGTTTTTGTTTTGTTTTTGTTTCATTACTTCTCCAGCTTTCTATTTTATGTCACAAAATGTATGTAGGCTGGTCAGAAAAAAAAAGATTACAAAAGTCATAATTTAAAGACACTTTAAATGACATATGTAATTTTTGACATAGGTGGCACTAATTGTCAGTGTAAATGTTTTAAGCCATGTGCTGTGAGCAACAGATAAGCAGTTACACATCAGAATGGTGCAGTGTCTGAAAAAAGTGGTCTCACTTTGAAGTGAGGTTTAAAAAAGATTTTTATGTGCCAAGAATGTGTCCGCAGCTCAAATTCACTGCCAGCTTGCAGAGGTTTATGGTGAAAAGGTTATGAGTAGACAACATGTGGCAAAATGGTGTCACTTATTTAAATCCAACAGAGATGATATAGAAGGCAGATACGCTGGAAGTAGTGGGCATCAAAGTTCATTGGCAGCAGAGGTCAGTGCAGTACATGTTAATGAACTTATTCAACAGGACTGAAAGATAACTTTATGTCATATTGCGTCCGTACGGGGACTGAGCTATGGCAGTGTTCAACGCCTTGTAGTGAATGTGTTGCGCTACACAAAGGCTTGTGCTAGATGGGTACCACATGCACTATCTGATGATCAGAAAGCCATATGGATGGCGAAATCAGCAGGGACATGACTTCTACAGAGTCAAGGTGGAAAAGTTGGTCTTGAAATCAGACAGATGGCTTCATCAACTTGGTGAGTACATTGAAAAACAGTGTGTACATATCCTTTTATCATTGCATTTTTTACCTGGGTATTGTTTCTTTTGTATAGTTGCACATATGACCTTTTTTTTTTCTGATCAGCCTATGTAATCTGTGTCATTGATGGCAGATGGAGCATTTTATTCTATGAGAAGAACAGGGAGAGGAAGAATGAGAGAATAGATAGATAGAAAAGGATGAGATAGTGCCAGTTATGAATGTATCAGTATTAGGCAAGCAAAGGTAAAAAATGAGAACATATTCATTTTTTGTTGTATTTTTAAGAATATAAATAACATTATTTTGTCTCCATGTCAGCTGCCAGATTTGGTAGAGAACAACCCTCTTGTTGCTATAGAGGTTCTGCTGAAGCTTATGAACTCAACTCAGATTACAGAGTAAGTACATCAAACCTCAACTCAGATTACAGAGTAAGTACATCTGATCTCCCCTCAGATTACAGAGTAAGTACATCAAACCTCAACTCAGATTACAGAGTAAGTACATGTGGCCTAAACTCATATGTATTTGGTAAGTACATCTGATCTCCACTCACCTCCACTCAGTTAATATATCAGTGACCTGCAGAATTTCAGATGTATTAATTCATTTGCATGTCCCTTATGGAACTTTGCCTCCCTAACAGCACTCCTGTAGGCCTCTTGGTTGTGAGCAAGATGGCTTGCTGCTGATGCATCCATTTGCAGATCATCAACGATGTCTTACAACCATCTTCGCCTTGGTCTTCCTTTCTTTCTTTTCCCCATTATGTACCCTTCCAAGACGGTCTTCTCTAGATTATCATGACGTTTAATGTGTCCAAAATATTTAAGTTTTCTTTGTTTAATCCCCTTTACTAGCCAAGCTTCTTCAATATTAAGTTCTTGTAGTATGGATATATTTGTTCTTTTTTGTATCCATGATATTTGGAGAACTCTTCTGTAGCATTTACATTCAAAGGCATTTATGTGATTCTCAGATGTTTTGTTAAGTGTCCAGGTCTCACAGGCATATGTTGCGATGGGAAAGATGCATGCCCTTACAGATCTTATTTTTTTGGTTCTGTCTGTTCCTCTCCACAGATTCTTTAGTTGTTTTACTTTCTGAAGAGCGATAGATGTCCTCCTTTTAATTTCCCTCATTGTATCTCCATTATTAGTTGGTAGTGATCCAAGATAATCAAAACTCTCAGATATATAATAGAGTAAATCTTGACAGCCTAGGGTTACTTAAATAAGATAAACATCCTTTTATCACTTCATACATAAAATATTAGTGTACTGCATTTAGGTGGCAAAGTTAAGAAACTGGAGAGTATAAAGATAGCTTGGATGTTATCACTGAATCAACTCCAGAAGGTAAGCAACCTGCTGTAACCCACATCATCTGATTTGAAGGGTTTTATTCTAAGATCTTCACCATGGTAACAGCAGCCATGAGCATCATGGAGATTCTAACAAGACTTACCACTACACAGTGATACCAGTCCTTCCCCAGCTCCAAGAAAATAAATATCTATTTTTAAAACCTGATTCTGCCTCTGGGAGAAACGAAACCGCTAGTCATTGCCACAAGAATACACCTCATAACTCAAACACCATTTACCCTAAATGAAAAATCATGTGGAAATACAGAATGACAACATTCAGCATGAACTTCATTAATGTGAAAAGTACTTTTTTAAATGAAGCTGTAATGGTATTTGGTGGATAGTTTTGAAATTATTACAGCAGATGATTTTGCATACAGGAATTTGTGTCATGATGTAGGATGATTTTGATGTACAAAATCAGAAATGGTATTTTGCTGTAACAGTTAATTAAAAATTCAATTATGAAAACTTCTGTGTCAGGTCTATACATTCTGTGATTCATGTTTGAATTTGACCATTCAACACCATCAGTTTGTGCAACAAGAGGTCGTTGAAAATTTTAGTTTACTTGAAATTATTTAAAGTAAAAAATTTAAGTTAGGATTGTCAGTCAAGAATTGCTAATTTGACATTGTAACTAGATACTGTGTAGTAACCTGGATTCAGTTGCCGTTTTCTAATCAGAAATTATGATTCACAAATGAATGAACTATAAATGTACTTGTAAACTTACTTGAAGGTGAATTTTCTTTTAAATTCATCCTCCATTGTATTGTTGAAAGAGAAAAAAAAAAAAAAATGACAGACTAACCAGAGAATTTTAAAAAGTTCATGAATTAATATTGCAGGGGCGGTAATTACTATCATTCATCTTATACTGTTGTTTCTCAGTTATTTCCAGGTTTTAGTGAACATGGAAATGTCTCTTCATTCAATGGAAGTTGTCAACAGGCTCACAACAGTAAGCATATTTACTTCCTTGCCCTTTGTTGCATCATAATGGAGTTTGTTCTGTTGTTGAAAATCATATGTTAAGGATCTTTTTTTTTAAATGTAGCTTTGACTGTTTGATACTGATCCAGTCTTCATATTTTTGTTTCCTTACATTGTGAGTTTTTATCATTTAGTAAGCCTGATTGAATTTCTCCTGAGATAGTTGTTCACAGATATATTTTCATAGAAGTGATGATTTTATTGCTTGCACTGTTGTATTTTCATAGAAGTGATGATTTTATTGCTTGCACTGTTGTATTTTTATAGAAGTGGTGATTTTATTGCTTGCACTGTTGTATTTTCATAGAAGTGATGATTTTATTGCTTGCACTGTTGTATTTTCATAGAAGTGATGATTTTATTGCTTGCACTGTTGTATTTTCATAGAAGTGATGATTTTATTGCTTGCACTGTTGTATTTTCATAGAAGTGATGATTTTATTGCTCGCACTGATATATTTTCACAGAAGTGATGATTTTATTGCTCGCACTGATATATTTTCACAGAAGTGATGATTTTATTGCTTGCACTGTTTAAAATCTGCTGATAAACACTGCTGTGTTGGTTTAAGTTAACAGTTTGTTTTTTATTCTCTCTCTCTCTCTGAACCTTAAGTGCCCAGGGCACATGGGGCTTCCGCAAGGGTTTTCCACAAATGCCTGTCCTTCGCCTTTTTTTTCTGCTCTTGCCCAGGTGAGCCCTCTGTTGCTCAACATCCTTTCTGTTGTTCTTCTCCATGTCTCTTTTGGTCTACCCTTACTTCTGCTCCCCTGTGGTGTCCATCTTAGTGCTATTTTTGGTAGTGAGTTGTCAGTCATTCGGAGCACATATCCCAACCATCACCAGCGTCTTTCCTCAATAATTGTTGTCAGTGGTTTCATCTGCATTTCTGCTAATAAGATGTTATTTCTTATGGTGTTTGGCCAAAATATTTGTCTAATTCTTCGTAAACATTTCATCTGGAAAGAATTCAACTTGTTTTCTATGGTTTTGGTGATTTTCCAGCATTCACTTCCATAGAGTAGTACACTTAGAACATTACTCTTAAATATCCTGATTTTCATATTTATGCTTAGTTTTTTTTATTTCCATATTTTGTTTTTTATTATTGTGGATTATTTGTGTTCTGTTTTCTATATTGTTCTGATAATATATTGAATGCCTTTATGTTCCTGCACATGTAAATGCTAGTGTTAGGGTTGGCGAACCAACTGACCAAGACCCTGTCCCTCCTCATTGTTGGTACCCCCTATTACAGGCCCAGCTTTGCTAACCAGACAGAGATCACCATAGTCCCCCATGGTGGTGGCATCTGATAAAGAAGTATTATATCCCTCCTCCTCCCCCCTCCCCCCACAACCTGCTTTTTTTTAAAGCTTCACTTTTAAAAAACCTGCTCCCAGACTGCCATGATACTGTGCCTCAACATCTCCACTGCATCAGCTGCAAAGAACACCAGTTTGTAGTTCCGTGGAGATAGAAGAAGGTATAAACATTTCATTGTGTAAAAAAATACTCTTCACAGATTGCTAATTCTTTTTTTTTTTTTGTAATATTTCCTACAGCAAGTAGAACTACCATCAGAGTTCATTCATTTGTACATATCTAATTGCATTACCACTTGTGAGACCATCAAGGATCGTTACTTCCAGAACAGATTGGTTCGTCTTACTTGTGTGTTCCTTCAGTCTCTAATTCGGAACAGAACTATAGATGTAAAGGTATTGAAGTGTTTTTTGATAACAGAATTAGAAATTCATTGTTTATTTTAAAGTCAATGACTTTTTAAAATCCTTAGGCATTAAAAGCAGATCTTACAATTATGTGAAATTCTTCAGATTTTTTTTTTAATAAAGCATTTAGAAAGATGGCTGGGAAAGGTTTTATTATCAAAGACATCTACATAGATATAAAATTTCCTAGGATTGTCAGTAGAGTTGTCACGTTACCTTTTTTTGCATCACTGACCAATTTTTTTTTTATACACCTGCATGTAAATCTAAACTCAGATGGGGTATGTCTTATCTGTGCAGAATTCTGCTTACTGTTATGATAACTGAGAAGGTCATAGCTGTCCTAGATGGTTAAAAGTTCAGTTATGTAAACTTCAGTGTTAAATATGTACATTCTGTCTTGGTGGTTCAAGTAGTATGTATGAAGCAGAGTATTCAGGTCAGATAGTAGATCATCTTCTGAAGGAAGATTAGACGATTAACATCTTTGTAGATCATATTCTGAAGGGAGATTAAACAATTAACATCTTTGTAGATAATATTCTGAAAGAGGATTAGACGATTAACATCTTTGTAAATCATATTCTGAAGGAAGGAAGATTAAACGATTAACATCTTTGTAGATCTTCTGAAGGAAGATTAAATGATTAACATCTCTGTAAGTGATAAACTTGTGACTTTTGGGGGAAATTTTTGCCAGACAACCAATATTCTTCCAGTAGGAAGACCAAGAACCAGTGATGTGATTTGTGTGAAAAATTCACCTTAGTGGCATCATGTTGAACATAGTAGTGTGAAGTCAAAATCACATTAAAATTTTTTTTTTTACTCCCACCATTTTTGACAAAAATCACCTGTAGAGTGTCTAATGTTTAAAAAAAAAAATGCCCATGCGCTTGCACCTATCCCTACACATGAATATGGTCATTATCACTCTTAACAATAAGCAAGGAAATTTCACAGTATGAAATCTGCTGACAATCTTCACACTCATTGTTCACAGTGAAAGACTTCAGACTCATTTTTCAGAATGTAAAACTTACTGACAAACTCCACACCAATTATTTGCACCACAAACCTACTGACAGACTTCACACTTATTGTTCACAATATAAAACCTGCAGACAGATTTTATACTCAGTGTTGACTGTATAAAACCTACAGACAGAATTTACACTCAGTGTTCACTATATAAAACTGCAGACAGAATTTACACTCAGTGTTCTCTGTAATATGATTTTTAAGGGCATGCATCTTTCCCATCACATATGCCTGTGAGACCTGGACACTTAACAAAACAGCTGAGAAATACATAAATGCCTTTGAATTTATGCTACAAAAGAGTTCTTCAAATATCATGGACACAAAAAAGAACAAATATATCCATACTACAAGAACTTAATATTGAAGAAGGCTGACTAGTAAAGAGGATTAAACAAAGAAAACTGACATATTTTGGACACAGTAAACATCATGATAATCTAGTGAAGACCGTCATGGAAGGGTATATAATGGGAAAAAGAAAGAGAGGAAGACAAAGGCAAAGATGGCTGTAAGACATCATTAATGATCTGCAAATGGATGTATCAGCAGCAAACCATCTTGCTCACAACCGAGAGGCCTACAGGAGTGCAGTTAGGGAGGCAAAGTTCCACAAGGAACATGCAAATGAATGAATGAATGAATGTTCACTGTCTGTATAAAACTGCTAACAGAATTTACGCTCAGTGTTCACTATATAAAACTGCAAACAGACTTTACACTCGATGTTCACTGTATAAAACTGCAGACAGACTTTACACTCAGTGTTCACTGTATAAAACTGCAGACAGACTTTACACTCAGTGTTCACTATATAAAACTGCAGACAGACTTTACACTCAGTGTTCACTATATAAAACTGCAGACAGACTTTACACTCAGTGTTCACTGTATAAAACTTACTTACAGCCTTTACTCTGATTCTTCACAATGTAAAACTGATATAATCTTTGCTCACATTGTGAGACCCACCAACAAGTGTACACATTCATGTTGTTACATATTTTCCAGGATATTTTCATTGAGGTTCAGGCCTTCTGCATTGAGTTCAGTCGTATCCGTGAAGCGGCAGCTTTGTTCCGACTTCTGAAATCTTTGGACAATGACAAGGAGCAGCCAAGCACGGGGAGATGATGTCTCACATTATTTCAGATATGTTTAGCAAACTTTCTTTTGCATTTGAAATCTGGGGGGGAGGGGGGAGAACATGCCATTTTTGTTGATGTGAAAATGAATTTATAATGTTATAGTTGAGTTGTGCAGTTAATTTTTTTTTTTTTTAAATTCTTGCATGAAAAGAAAGTTATATTTGCCAGAATTTCACATTGAAGTGGTTCATGATGCAGAATTTTATATGAAGTGACATGATTCCTTTTTTAATCTAAAGTGTCAGATCAGAGCATTGACTAGGAGATGGTAGAGAAAGGAGTCATTTGTTTTTGTGACACTAGCATTATTGTATGCCTACAAGTAGTCAGTAAGTATCTGCTGTTAAAAACAGTGCAGCAGAACTTTGTTCAAGATGTTCTCTCAGAGAATAAATTGTCATCTGAATGTTTTTAACATTGAATAAAATTTATAGATTTGGTTGCAGTATTTTTTTTCCTTCATTTTGGTTTAGAATATGTGTGCCACATGTAGTATGTAATAGGCAGTTTACCACAGGTACCATTTTTGTGTGAAGTTTAATTGTTTACTCAGCTGTAAATTGATGGAGAAAGAAATGAAAATATGATTTTAACTATTCAGTTTTACCAGTCCTGAGAACAACAACAAAAACTTTATTTTAAAAAAAAATGCAACATTCTACAAAGTGTTAATCTTTATATATATAAAAATGGATGGGTGTATGTATGTATGTCACAGCATCACTCTGGAATGCCTGGAGCAATTTCAACCAGACTTAGTACACATATGACAATCTGGAGATGTATAATTTGGGGCTAAGACACCCCAGTCTGCACTGGGAGTGGGGTACAAAGAGGGTGGAGGTGTTATCCACTAAATTGTATAATTTGGGGCTAAGACACCCCAATCTGCACTGGGAATGGGGTACAAAGAGGATGGAGGTGTTATCCACTAAAGTCATGGAGGAACAAACAATGGTTTAAGAGAGATAAGCATTAAATAGAGCAGTACTGGTGTAAGAGAAGCATTTATAGTCTCCCATGTAAAGTCCAAATAACAGCCTTCTAGAAGACTGTGGATATGACTCTGGCTGTGGACTCATGATGTTCTAGAAACTTCCAGCACCCTCTCAATCTTAGATCATCATATATAATTTGACAAGTCTTCCAATTTATCATCTTTCAGGGAATGTGACAGTTTTATTTCGCTCTTTTGTTTCCTACACTGATATTTATAAAGACCAATATTAGTGTCAAATCCATAGTTTTTGGTGTTGCCGAGATGAATAGTGACACTCCTGATGCTGTTTAAGTCCAAGTTCAGCCCCCATTGGCATGGGGACCTAGGGGTGAGGGTGGGATGTGGTGACATGTACAAATAATCGAAAAGTACCAATATTGGTGTTGAATCCATAGTTTTTGGTGTCGCTGAGATGAATAGTGACACTCCCAATGCCATTTAAGTCCAAGTTCAGCTCCCATTGGCATGGGGGGGGGGCCTAGGGTGGGGATGGCATGTAAAAAAACTGAAAACGAACGATATTGTTGAATCCATAGTTTTTGGTGTCACTGAGATGAATAGTGACATTCCCGATGCCGTTTAAGTCCAAGCTCAGCCCAAATCGACATGGGGTCCTGGGGGTGGGGGTGGGATGAGGTGACATGTACAAGTAATCAAAAATGACCAAAAGTAGTGTCAAATCCATAGTTTTTGGTGTTGCTGAGATAAATAGTAAACATTCCCAGTGCTGTTTAAGTCCAAGTTCAGGCTCCATTGACATGGGGGGCCTAGGAGTGGAGGTGGGATGGGGTGACATGTAAAAATAATAGAAAACAATTGATATTATAGTGTTGAATCCATAGTTTTCAGGGTTGCTGAGATGAATAGTGACACTACTGATGCCGTTTAAGTCCAAGGTCAGCCCTCAATCGACAGTGAAAGGGGGGAGGGGTCCTAGGGGTGGGAGTGGGATGGGGTTACATGTACAAATATTCGAAAATGACCGATATTAGTATTGAATCTGTAGTTTTCAGGGTCACTTAGATAAATAGTGGCACTTGCAAGTTCAGCTCCATCGGCAGGCGAGAAGTGATGAAAAATAAAATGTCCAAACTGACCGAGATTAGTGTTGACTCCATAGTGTTTGGGGTCACTAAGCTGATTGGTGTCAGTCCTAATGACAATTAACCCCACGTTTAGTCAAATAGAAAGAATAAACTGTAGAACCTTCTAGAAGGTTGTGGAAATGAATAGAACATTGTAGAATCTTCTAGAAGATTGTGGAACTGAATAGATCTCTGTAGAACCTTCTAGAAGGCTATGGAAATGAATAGAACATTGTAGAACCGTCCAGAAGGTTGTGGAAATGAATACTCCGATTGGGATAAATAAATACCCGGGCAATGCTGGGTAATCAACTAGTTACTATTAAAAAAAAGCCCATGGCCAATGTCATTGTAGCCCAGAAATTCCTTCCAAAACCACCACAAGGTCATCCAACTGTTGTATTTGTTATGAATGAACATAGGATAGATGGGACTTTTAGCATTTGCCTTTGTAATGTCACAGACTACATGGAATGAAGACAAATAGCTTTGGAGCTTAAGTAAATCCAAAAGTTAATAGACTTGCCTATCCTGACACTTGCATATTGGGTAAAAATCCAGAAGCTAATAGACTTGCTATTTGGACACTTGTATATTGGGTGTGAATCCAAAAGTTAATGACTTGCACTTGGTTTTAAAGAAAAATATGCACTCATCATTTCTTTGCATTTTGTTCTGTTCAAAATAATCATTCCCAGTTTTATACATGAGCCCAGTTATGTAAGAAATAATGCTAGAAGTAAAAAAAACTTGGATGGAGCAAGTTCTGCCATGATGTTATGCTTTCAAATGTGACAGTTTGATTCTTATGGTGTTTTTTTTTTTTTTGTGAGAACAAGTAATTACTTAACAATCTAAGATCACATGAAAATGGAAAGTTTGGTTTCTCAAGTTTTTTTAATAGAAAAGGAATGCAAAGATAACTGTCTTTGTACAGAAACTATGTAGTTTAGAGATTCTTCTGACTTTACATCATAATTGATTTAACTGAGTCATCACAGCCTATGGCCACTGGATATGTATTCCCAATGGCAATTTATAAAAAAAATTTGTTCGTAACTTCAGTGACCATGATTATATGATGTTAGAGGTCATCTATTAAATTCTCATTCTCAGTCACTTGAAGGATTTATTACATCTTTACTAAGGCAGTTGACATGAAGGAACCATTGCCTTTTCATTATGTGTCAACACAGTCAGTGATGCATGCAGTATAGTTGCCCTTGTTCTGTAAATTTGTATTGTGACAAAGTCATAGGAAACTCTGGTGGCTATCAGTAATGCTTCAGTGAGTCAAAACTGGCCACCTACAAAGCCATCATGTTACAAGATCTTCTCTTTTGGCTGTTCACTGCCTCGCTTTCTTGTTGTTATCCTTTCTTCATACAAGTGCTAGGGAAAACTGCTTCTGAAGATGGAGAAGATGTCTGCCTGCATGGTGAGGAACACTAGATTGCACTGCAATGAAAAGAAACTAGGATATGGTGCAAAGTGCAGCCTCGTGTATTCAGCACTGGCTGAATCTGCATCGTCTAAATGCTAGAGAAAGTTAAAAAAAAAGGAAAGCACTAGAACCACGAGAACTGCACATTGTCCCTTGAGAAACTTTGCCTCCCTAACAGCACTCCTGTAGGCCTCTCGGTTGTGACCAAGATGGCCTGCTGCTGATGCATCAATTTGCAGATCATCAACGGTGTCTTGCAGCCATCTTCGCCTTGGTCTTCTTCTCTTTCTTTTTTCCCATTATGTAACCTTCCAAGGGAATTGCACAGCCCAGGATATAACTGGCTAAAGATTGTGCTTCAAGTGAAACATTTATATAAGAGGCTGCATTGTATTGCTTAATCAAGTGAATCTTTCCCTTTGCTTGTACAACTATTTGTACCTTCCAAATATTGAAATAACACAAGTAAAAAAAAAAATCACACACACAAAAATTTAACTCTTGTATTTAAAAACAAAACATATTTAAGAGTCTGAAAAGTCAGATACTTCAAAAGTAAAATTTGTTTAAAAAAAATTGACTTAACGTTAAAAATATGGAACATGACACAGAAATGGAAAAAAAAAAAGACTAACAGTAACAGAAAAAAGAAAGACTAAAATGTGTCAGAGCATGTCTAAAAATTTTTTTTTAATATAGAAGAGAATAGCATGGACAGCCAAGAAAATAAAGGCCGGGCAAAAGAAGGACATTATAGCAAAATTCAGAACATGACAGTCCAGCTTTGTAGAACATGTTTTGAGATGAGGCAGACTGGAACACCTAGTGACAACGGGAAAACAGAAGGGACAGAGGAAGACAAAGAAACATGGTATGGAACACGGTCCAACACCCACCTTATATACTAGCTTCCAGTAAAAACTTTATTTAAATAATTGTGAGGTGTCAATTGTTTATGTACGTGGACAATTCAAGCTCCGAAAACGTTCAAGTATGGCGGTTACGTAATGATACTTTCCCGGCAGTGTGATGTTTACATTTGGCGATCAGCACATGCAAATCAACTTTTTCTTAATTTATGGCCTTATTAAAAGTTGTATGACTTTGAAATTTGTGAGAGAGACAGGCATGGCAGGCAGACACGCACGCTCACACACATGCACACACACACACAAAAGGCAAGTTGAGACAAGTAAAAGGCCATCATCTGTTTCCATCGTAAGGATGTCTGTTGATGTTTTTGTCATGGCCAGATTACTGTCACAAGAGCGGTGACAAACTGTTTGTATGCAAAACAGTGGAACGACGATCAGAGATGTTGCCAGACACTTTCATTGTGACCATTCGACTATAGCGAGGTTGAACCAGCGATTTCAGGCCACGGGGACCACAAATAACCGTCCCAGGCCTGGTCAACCTCGTGTAACAACACCAGCTCAAGATCGCCAAATGCTATCTGCGCAACCGTTTCCACACAGCAACTCAGATAGCAGCACCTACACTTGGCACTCAAGGACTTGTTAGCTCGAACACTGTGTAACTGAGACTTCACGCCGCTGGCTTGCAAAACAGGCATCCCAACACTGGCCCTATCTTTACTAGACGTCACCAGACCAGCAGAATGGCTTGGGCTTGACAATGGCAGAATGAAGATCGATGCTGTTCTCAGATGATCGCCGCTTTAGTGTCTCTGTTGCATGCGACGTCGTCCTGGAGAAAGATGTGCCGATGCATGTGTAGTACAGCATGACAGGTACAGAGAAGGAAGCGTACATGGCCACTGTACTCCACATTTTCAGAGTTAATGTTACCGCTAATGTCTACGTTAATCAGGGACTGCGACATATAGTGCCCTTCTTCAAAAAATCATCCAGATCTGAGAATCTTTCAGCACGATAACGCTAGACCTCACACAGCTAATGTTACAAGGAGTTTCATACCCTAGCAACCTTTCCTCGTGCTGTATTGGCCTGCAGACTCTCCTGACATGAACCCGACTGAACATGTGTGGGATGAGCTGAAGATATCGTCGATATGACATCAAAACCGTGAATGATCTGGAAGAGGTAGCAATCATTGCTGAACGGAACGCCATACACCAAACATGTTTTGAAAGACTGCAACACGAGACACCGATGCCAAGGCTGCACTGAGCTTCGGGGGATCATACACGGTATTAATGATGGCTGCGACTATGATAATGAGTTGATTTTGCTTTTTACACCAAAGGTAGGCAGCTGTTTATGAGCCACTTGTGAATCCTGTTATGTTTAAAATACAGCAAGTTTGTGTCAGTAAATGGATGAGAAATGTGAAATCTGTGTGTTTTAGGTATTTTGAATCTAGTACAACGACTTACAGGCTCAAAATAAATAAATAAACTCAATAAAGTAAAGCGATGCGTTTAAATGGCGGATAGTATAGAAAAAGCAAAGGATTGATGGTTGTGGAAATCAGTGACAACCAACACCTGATTGGCATGAGCCAGGGAGACAGAGAGAGAGAGAGAAGAGAGAGAGAGAGAAGAGAGAGAGAGAAGAGAGAGAGAAGAAAGAGAGAAGAGAGAGAGAAGAGAGAGAGAGAGACAGAGAGAGAGAAGAGACAGAGACAGAGAGAGAGAGAGGTAGTCTTGTTAACGGAATCAGTGAGAGGGTTGTTCAGACTGTGCATTGCTGCAGGGCCTGTGGGTTTTATTTGTTCTATGGGTCTGGCTGAGTGTGTGTGAGAGGGTGGAGTCTAGATGATGAAAACAGAATGGCTAAATAAACTTGTGCGTGACCTTGCAGAATTCCTCTCGGAGACTGCATGTACAAGGACAGAAAGTAAAGCAACACTAACAGAAGCTAAAGAATCTGTGAATTGTAAAACTCATGACAATTTTTCTAATGATCACCGAAACAACCAGCAGAAGTGAAGGTTACTCCGATACTATATAAACTTACCAAGACATTCCATGAAGCTTTTGTCGACACAATGACTGTAATTATTTGTGGAACTCAAACAAGACAAGACAGACTATCAGAGCACAAGTAACTCATGTTTCCGATCCTGATCATTTTCATTTTGTTCGTCGTTCTACTAACCCAGATTTCTTTAAAAGTTCGCCCCACTAACTTTTATTCTGAAACTATAATTACTCCTAAACTGCGCTTACAGATGTTGAAAATAAGGAAAATTTTTAGTGTTACTATGTTCAGAATACTTTCTGCTCGTAACAGAGACAAAAACAAAATGAGCTCTTTTGCGTGTGAGAATTACTAATGTAATGTAAATGTTACAAACGTAATCTTAGAGCAAGCTTTAATTATGCTACCCATTTTTGTTTGGTCGCGGCTCAAAGTGGAATTTTAGTTCTAGAGAGATGTGTATTTTGAACATATTTATATGTGTGTGTGTGTGTGTATATTGTCGGGGAGGGGGATGGAGTATTCGCCTGTCCAGTATATTTAGGTGCGTGCACTTTTGACATCTTTACTATAGGGGTCGTCATGCTTGTGTTAGCTTGTACCGAGCATCTAAACTAATGTCGTGTGATGTCTTTTTTTTTCTACACAAGTAAATATATGTACAATATCGCTTGCTACCTTTTCCTCCTCTTGAAGTTCTTGAGGAGACTGTAAATTTACACTCAGAACTGCGTAATAGATTATTCGTTATAATCTCTGAGTTCTATGTGTTTTCGTTGGCGGATTCGTTGAATCAAGGCAGCGTCCATATATTATGCCGACTGTTCTAGACGACGCCAGGTAAAAATGATAAAATAAACACCTACATTTAAAAGTTCTTCCTGACTCACACACTTCATCGACATTTTTGTTTAAAGAACCGACGTTTAATGAATGTCTCAAGTGGGCTCTCGTAAGAAAGTGTCTAATTTCTGAAACTTTATCTTGCTTTGGTCTAGACTCAGCTGGATTTCTGTTAGAGAGAATTAGGTCACACAGTGGAAGGTATTTTTAAAAAACACACACACACATATTCACTCACACACACACAGATAATGAATGAATGAATGAATGAATGAATAATCTTTATTTTTAAAGGGTAAAGAATTGGGCACGCAGGCCCGTCTTACATTCTGCCCTTCATCACTCCATCTTTCATTCTTCCCATACACTTGATTTAGTACAAAAATACAAATTAAATTAGGAAAAACATATCAAAAGAGTGTAAGATTTAACTACTACATTCAAAGTAAAAGAGAAGAAGTAATTAACCTAATAAAATAGCCCTCACGCACACATACACACGCAGACATATACATAAATAAAAATACATTGTAAATACAGATTTTCTAACATATGTTTTTTTTAACAAACATTAAAATAATTTCTAACAATATCTAACAAGTTGCTTTTCTATGTCATTGAAGTACTTGATGGTTGACGAGCTATGTGTTGAGAGAGTGCTGGTTATTTTATGGAGGCATATAATTACAAGCAAGTAAATAATGAAACAGGTTTGAGTTAAAAGATGAAGTATTACCAATGGATTTTAAATTGTAGAGGAGGGTGTTCCAGAGCTGTACTGCAGAGTATGCAAGGGTTTTCTTGTACAGATCAATCCTGGGTTTAGGAAGAAGACAGTTTTTTAAACGCTGGCTATGTTTAGTGTTATACGTAAACAGTGATCACAAGTAAGGCGGAGCATTGTGCGACAGAATTATGTGAACAAACTTAACTTTGTTAAAAATGATTCTGTTTTTGAGGGGTAGAATTTTGAGTTGTTTGTGTTGATCAACAGTCTGTACTGGGTGTTTGTCACAAATAAGATTTAATGCTCGCTTGTGAAGTGAGTGGAGCCTTTTTGTGTTTGAGACTGAGCATCCATCCCAGATTGTGGAACAGTAATCTAAGTGTGTTTGTATGTGTGATATGTAGTATATTTTTCTTGTGTCTTTGTCGATAAAGTGTTTAATTTTGGCTAATTGGTAAACTTTCTGTGCAATCAAATTTGTTAGGTTATGTACGTGAGAATTCCAAGTTAAATGCTGATCAATGATGAGTCCTAGGGTTTTATGTTCATGAACATTTTCTATTGCCTTAGTCCCAGCACAAAGCTGTAGTGAAGTTTTTGTTGCATTTTGCAGTTTCTGTCTTGTAGTGATGAGCATGGATTTTGTTTTGTTGGTGTTTATCAACATACCATTTTTATTAATCCATTTAATCAAACTGTATATATCATTTTGGAGCGTTGTCTGTAGTTTATTGGTGTCATAGTCACTATTGTAAACAGTACAGTCGTCAGCGAAAAGATCACATGAAGAGTGCTTTAAATGTAGTGGTAGGTCGTTAATGTAGATAGCAAAGAGAAGAGAAGAGAGAGAGCGAGAGATAGAGATAGATAGAGAGAGAGAGAGATAGAGAGAGTTTTGTCATCGTAATATACTACGTTCTTTAACGTGGACTGTTATGATTCTCCAGTCTGTATGATTACTGATTCTAAGATGACAGTTCGAATATTTCTGCCTTGCTCTCATTTAATGTTAAGATATTGCTACTGTGCTCACATCTAATGTCTAATATTTCAATATTTGCTGTCATTTAGTGTATTTCTACTTTGCTCTTATCTAGTTTTCAGCTGTTTCTGTCCTGCTCTCATCCAGTGCTTATATAGATCTGAGACAGATTACAACCTTCTTTAGATCAATAGACTCGAGACGGACTTCAACATTCCCTCGATCATTAGAATCGAGATGGACTGCAACCTTCCCTAGATCAGTTGAACTGAGATGGACTACAACCTTCCCTAGACCAACAGAGCCGAGATGGACTACAGTTTTCTCTAGATTAATAGAGCCGAAATGGACCACAATCTTCCCTAGATCAGCAGAGCTGAGTGAAGCTACAATTTTCCCTTGATCAATAGAGCCAAGGTAGAAGTTGGTCCCGCCCAAACGTACCCTTTCACAGAGCATCAGCCATATAAAGTTGCATTGTCTGCAGTCACATGGTCATAAAATTGTCAACATCATTAGAGATCTCTACAACGAATATGTTTGTGCAATCAAGACAGAAGAAGGAATGAGCGAATGGTTTCAGATTTAAACAAATGTGAAACAAGGATGTATATTATCACTACTGCTTTTTGGAATTGCCATAGATTTTATAATGAAAAGATGCTGTACAGGTAAAACGGGCATTGATTGGGTATATGGAACTCAAATAGAAGATCTTGATTTTGCAGACGACATAACTCTTATCAGTGACAATGTGAAGTCGATGCAGGAAAAAAACAGATTCCCCGTCTTCCCTGGCTAGCAAAATAGGTCCTGAAATTAATAAAGACAAAACAAAAATAATGTAACTTCTCATTAACCAAGAAGGAAAAGTATACAAAGAAAGAACAGTTATTGATAAAGTAAACCGATTTGCATACCTTGGCAGCTACATAGACCAGGATGGTGACACCAGGAAGGAAGTTAGAATTAGAATTGCAAAAGCAGCATTGTCCCTCAGAAATCTTGAGAACATATGGAATTCAAAAGTTATAAGCATAAAAACCAAGTTAAGATTATTCAGTTCAATGTGATATGCACCCTCATTTATGCATGCGAAAGCTGGAAATCAACTAACGAAATAGACAAGAAATTAGATTCTTTTGAAAACAAATGCCTAAGGAAAGTACTTGGTATAAAGAGAACGAATTCAAGAACAACGCAGAGATAAGACAGATGAGCAAACAACAATCTGTCTCACGGGTGATCAGAAAAAGAAGATGGACATATGTAGGCCATGTGATGAGAAGAAACAATCAGAGAATACCAAAACAAGCTATCAAGTGGAGCACAACAGGGCGAAGAAAAAGAGGTCGACCACGTGAAACTCTAAAGAGGACATTGTTAAGAGAAGCCAGTTTAGTGGGCATAACATCCCTTGATGAAGTTGAAAGACTCGCCGAGAACAGGGAAACTTGGCAAACAACTATGCGAGCCCGATGTGACGTTTAACTGAAAGGAAGGATGTAAGATTAAGTCACGTGGTGGAAGTGAGCTTATGTCAGTTTTTCCCTCTCTTTTGTTAACCGTAGTCTCGTAGCTGAGAGAGAAGAAAAAAAATGTCATGGATACCTTACAAATCAGTTTTAAACCACTTCTAGACATTCTATCCAAAATTTTGGTATACTCGTATGTTATTTACTTGAGATATGGTACTTATCTAAACACTAGATATCTTAATCCACTGCTGTGGAGTGTTGTCATCATGGATGGTATTATAGCATGCTACATAGACTCAGAGATAAAGTAACAGAACACAGTGTTGCTCGACTAGTCATCGAAAAACTACTACAGTCTCGGAGATACCACAATCTCAGAGGCAGTTTGTTTTGCTAATTAATGTTCATTATTCCGCGATCCAGCAAAAAATAGATACTGCCACGTTTTTCTCTTGTCTGAATTATGTTTTCTCACGCCACAGGTCTCTACTATACGAGGGTACTAATCTGACAAATCGTCTGTTGTTTCATGGCCAATTCGTGCACTACTTTCTTTGTGTAGTGAGAGGATGGTTGTTACTAGATCTTTCCACTGACTCCATTCAAAGTGTGATTTTTCAGTGTGTCTGTGCCCCGTCCAAGAATCAGTTTTTTAGACACTTGTGTGAAAGTCGCATGTGTTACCCGCTTTTGTTAATCAGTGATTGACTGACGTGGGAACCACACAGAAGCTCGTTGGCATATTTGTGTCTTGGCTCAGAATCTCACTATATTAAACAAGGAAGCCATCTAACCTTGCTCACATTGAACACATTATCTTTGGCTTGTCTGACAGTGGTGTGCAGGAAGGAACCAAACCCTGGTGAGAGAAAAGGCTAGCACGCATCATTAGTTTTGGCTCCATCCCTAATCTCAACTGTCAGAAGTATTTGCAGGGAACTAACAGCTTTCTTAGTTTTGTTTTTTTTTAAGGTAGTAATTATGATCGATGCCAAATGTACTCTTTAATATTCTGCAGAGACTCGTGGTGTCGAATGCTGCGGTAAGATTTGACAAAAGCAAGAAATAGGATTCTTTTTTTCTACCTGAAGGTAAGTGTAAAGACCTTGCCATTGGCTGATCGCCGTAGCCCTGAATCCACACCATGATTTAGGAAGAATCCACTTTGCAGTTTCTGCGAGCCCTTCATGATAACTCGTGCAAGGTCTTCTGCAGCACTCGAAAGAAAGATGCATCTGTAACGCAATCGCTCTTGTCTCATTAGTTTTTGTAGGGCGTCACTATGTTGACACTGAATTATATCAGCTTGTAAAAGCAGAGGAGTAATTCAATTCTCTATTTTGTCTAATGAAAGTTCAACACTTCCCCTGCTTGTATTACGTCGGGGTTCACGTTTAGAAGTTCTTTCTGTTTGGCCAGGGTTGGGAATTGTTTGCATGGTTCTTCTAACAACTAAGAAAATGAAGACAAACAAAACAGGAATTAAATGTCTGCAAAAAAAAAGTTCATATTTGCAAAAATTATGGATGCAGTTTTTTGCATGACACAGGGAACTTTAAAGTGCAGCATCTGCAGCAAGTTTCAAATGACAGATATGGCTTATATTAAATAGGTGGCTGATGTAAGTACAGCAGTAGATTTCTCTTGCAACTTTATGAAGATGCCATTAAAACTTTTCAAGGAAATTGTGCTCTTTGAGTTAAGCTTTAAAAACGTAATGGAGACATATGTCAGAAATAATACGTGGAAACAAATCTCACAGAAAGCGTATGAAATACTTCCAGTGTACTCAGCTGCGACTAAAATTCTTTGACTTGATCTGTCAGAATGGGTATCTAAATGAATGTGTCTGTCACTCTGTTTGTTATCTTGCCCTGAGCATTTCTTAGAGCAGTGGTTCTCAACATATTTCGAGCGCAGCTACGTATAAACCAGCAGCGGTGAGTGACCCGCCATTCTATACCAGCAATGTTTAGGTGGCCCACGACCTATGAAGAAGATGTATGAAAAATATTGAAATTAAAAAAAAATTAACGAATACTATTTCAGTGTTTTCAGCATGTCATAAATTTGCTACCAATATTTAAAAATTATGCATAAATTCTAAATTTATTATAACATCTTCTCGGAAGCCTATCTCAGACCCTCCCCTCCACTCCCCTTCCCCCACTCCCCTTCCCCGACCCTATTTTTTTGTTGGACCGGAAGTCAGGAACCGCTGACTTAGAACATACATTAACAATGAACTCTCCCAGGTAAATTTAAACGCACTTACTTTGCATGCGTAGTTTGAACATTTTTCTCCCTCTAAATTCTCTTGTTTGCCAGTTCTCCTGTTAGATCATGGTGGTATTTGCTGAAGCTGCTATAGACACCCCTTCCCTCTTCCTCACTGCACGCTCATGTAATCTACGCGTTGAAACTACGCTCATGTAATCTACGCGTTGAAACTACGCTTATGTAATCTACGCATTGAAGCTACGCTCATGTAACCTACGCATTGAAACTACGCTCATGTAACCTACGTGTCGAAACTGCTGTGTCTGCAAGGTAGTGAGATACTTGGAGAGAAAGATCTGACCCAGACCACGTGGATTAAAATATCCTTTATCAAACCAGGCAGCAAGAAAAGAGATTTCTAGAGAATGTTTAAAAAAAAAAATAAGAAACTGATCTCGGTTCCTCGTCTTTGTCGTTGTTTGCACTGTCATGGACTTCTTGAACCTCCTGCCATTCTCTGCGTTCATGCTCTGCACTCACAAATATTATAACAAGTTACATACTAAATCTCTTTTTTTTTGTCTGACACCCACATACATTTACAGGCAACCTCGGTGAAAAAAATTGTCTTATTGAGGCCACTCGTGTTTTTCTTAGCTCTTTTATGCGTTTGCTAGGAACAAACATACTCGGCACTGTCCAAACTTATACTCATGGCGTTCATGTTTTTTAGGTTACATATAGCACGATTTTGATTCTTCATCAAGACTCAACATGTCCACCTCTGTGTAATCATTGCCCGTTGGAGCTGGAAATCTGAGAACAGGGAGAGTTTTTGTATGAAATGATAGCAGGCAGCCTTTGATAAAAAATATAGCTTCGTAAACCAAATGAGCTCATGGGGAAAAGTCGAATGCGTCCATGTTTCTTCATGGGGTATCTATTAGTACATTCTCATTGAGGTTATCAAGTACAAATAATACAAAGAAACAATAAGAAAACTGTAATCTTTTGCACAACATAATATTATATTAGTCAATTGAATGTATAACAGGGTGGTCTAACGGACATTAAAGACTGTTTCAGACAGATAAAGCTATAAACTGTAAATCTTTTCATGTTCTAATGCATGATATTTTCATTCTTATAATATTGTTAGTATCAGGTATAAATCTCCAGATCCACGTATGACCAAACATTTAAAATGAAGCCGTAGAAAAGACCGAAAAACCACAAAAATCACGTGTAATAAAAGTGAAAAGTGGGGCGAGTGGTTGATGCTATATGCAAATTTAATTCGTGTCTATTCTTGTCAGGTGGTAGCTTTACCCAACATGAATGCAAGATTCGACTGTCAGCAGTCGTCCTCTGCTGCTTAGTTCTATCATGTCTCTAAGCGCTTCCTACACATAAAAATCTGATTTGTCATTCGTACTGTTGTTAAAATCGTACAGTATTCTCTATTTTCTTGCTCTATGCTGTGTACAAAGACAACTGCATGGCACTATCTTTTCTGAGCTGATTCAAAAGCTGTGAGGGATCGGTAACAGAAACAAAAAAATTCCCAGTTTCTGGAAGGAAAATAAACGTATTAAAATATTCAGTTATTAATTTTACTTATTTATTTATTTTTCCCTTTTCTTTATGTTACTTTATGTGTGGTGAGTGCAGTGTGGCAAGTACCATCGCACTCATAAACGTTTGTGGAATACACGAAGATAAAGTAACAGTTTTGGCAGTATGTCTCTGACCTGTTTATTTAAACCAAGGAAATTATATCTGATACACGCAACAGACGTGACATTGTTCATATGACAGATGAAATTGTTCATGTAACAGATGACATTGTTCATGTAACAGATGACATTTTAGTAACGCCATGTAGATTGATTATTTAAGAGCCAACGTTGACTGGTCCAAAGTTTGACTTTAATCTCACTCAGTTTTCATGCAGTTTTCCAAATCACAGTAGTCCATTGTGCACATTAAAAGTCAACTTGTGTTAAATGTTGCAAATGTATCGAAGCAATTCTTAAGCTGAAACAGTTTACTGGAAAGGAAAACAGTCAAAATTTCGGCCACAACACTTAATAAGGAGCAACAGAAGAGATAAAACAATAACTAAAAACAAAAATAAAACTGAACTTTTAAATTGTCAAGAAGTCTGTAGCGTGCTGAGGTTGAGTATTCACTTCATCTCATATAAATGGCATCTTCGATGATTTGGCTAGCGTTGATGCTAGCATGACTGATACTGCTATAATAAGGAAGTGGTCTACGTTGTGTGTACGTGACAACATAACTGCGCTATTGTAAAAGATTATCTCCACGCTGAGGAATGGAGTTATCCTTTGTTACTGGAGTACACATTTTGTAGAAATCTTTTATAGCACTGAACGAAAGTTTGTGTGTATGTGTGCGTGTAAGAGAGAGAGACAGACAGACAGACAGAGATTGAGAGAGAGAGAGAGAGAGAGAGTAAGCGAACGAACGAAAAATCTTTCTTCTGAACTGGTGAATAACTTTGGGCACACAGCCCGTTCCGACAATCAGCTCTTTGTCTCTCATCATTCACTCTTTCAAATCAAACATTTTCATTCAAATATACATATAAAAATGGACAGAGCGAGTGAGCGAGTGAGATTCACTCTGGAAAAAAAAATGATCCACACGCATATCCACATATACACTCCACTGGTTGTAGGTCTTTAAAAAGCCGATCATGGCAAAGAAAAATAGAGAGGTAAACATTAAAAAAGAATGCTAGGTCCTCTACTAAAGTAACTACCAGGAAGATGAATGAGTCTTGTTCAGTCTAACAAGTTTCATCTACTTTTATAATACTTATATTCAATGTAATTTGAATTCTATTACCGTTTACATATTACCGAACCGTTATGAAGATACCTTGTTTCTTGTGTTGTTGCATTTTTTTGTATGAAGTTCATTTTGTATGGCAGCTCTAAAATGAAGGAACTTGATTACCTGATACGTCAGATAATGTAAATACTGCCTCATGTCGTGTAAGAATGCTTGTTTGAAGATCTAGAGTTAAGCTAGCTCCATCCCTGAACTGAGACAGTCGACGATGAACGCTGAGACAGAAAATCAAAGACAAATAACTGACCTAACCTAACCAATGGTTATATAGAATGATGTTTTAGATATCACGTAATTTAGAGAAAGTATTTTAGAGAAATAACAATGAAGAACTCGTCATAACAAGAACGACATCATATAAAGTGAATATGAAATAGTATATGTTTTAAATCGTATAAGGAATAACAGGTAATTTGAAACAAAATAAAAAAGTTAAATTCTTCTTGTAGTCAATAAGTCAAACCAGAAAATGTTCGTTCATGCAAGAAAGACAGAATGTACTCGCAGAATGCGAGACACAATCGTAGTAGATGAAGATCTGACTTTAACCACAACAGAACTCCGGCTGACAAAGATAACACAACCAAATCATGCATCAATAATGGCAATTGTTTTTCATACAAAAGTTCATCCCTTTTTTCATCAATGAATTTTACTTTAACTGTCTCTACCGAGATGAGCTGAACAAATAATTGAAATATTATCTCTTGAAATCACTTCACACACATTTAGTATTGACAAAGTTTGACCTCTTAGTACTTGTTATTTTCTTCGAAAAGCAGTCATCTAAATCTCATAGTTATGTTGTCTAATGTCAGTGTAAACAATATATAACCAGTTTTTGTAAAATTATTGACACAAATCACGTACGAAGAATTGGATTTTGTTTTCACAAAGAACTTTTTTTTTCGTCATTCAAACAATGAAAGGAAACAATATTGTAAAAAGACAGGCTGATATTTAGGGGGATCTTAATACATGAAACCTGACACCTTGTTCACTGATTAATGTCTTTTCACAATCATTCAGTCATAAGAAATCATTATCACATATTAGTCATCAACAGGTGTCATGCTGAAAGATGTTCCTGTGTACATATCTCTATCTGTGATGTTCCTGTGTACATATCTCTATCTGTGATGTTGAAAGATGTTCCTGTGTACATATCTCTATCTGTGATGTTGAAAGATGTTCCTGTGTACATATCTCTATCTGTGATGTTGCCCATCTACTGTCTGTCCTTGAAGTCTTGTCAAACGTCATCTTCTCTACTAATTCATCTAACCCGTTGGTATTATATTTTCAAGTCTCCTGTTACTTATTACACTCTCGGTGAATGATGATTACTTAAAAAATCTTTTAATTAGTTACAATATTCATCAAACGTAAACACATTTGAATATCTAGACTCTGTCATCATCTCTGATGGCGACTGCACAGTGGAAATCAAAAGAAGACTAGCAGTTGCATTGCAGAAAATAGAGCATAGAGCATGTGGCCAAGGTACAAAAAAAAGCTGTTTACTATGAGTTTACATATTCCTAGTGGCATCGTATGGATGTGAAACAAGGACGCTTAACAAATCTCTATAAAAGAAAATAGCGGTATTTGAAACGAAATATTGTGGAAGGGCACCTAGAATATCATGGATAGAAAGAAAATAAATTTTAAAAGATAATAATGGGGATTAGTCAGGTGTTGTAGAAAATTGGCCCGTAAAAACTATCAAAATTAGAAAGCTGAGATACTTGGGCACATCACGTGACACAGTGATTTGGGGAGGTTGACAGTGGAAGGCAGAGTGCCCAGGGGGGCGACCTCGACACAGGTGGACTCGGGACATTACGGAGAGTCTGAACATGTCCTTGCGAGACGCTGGTCAACTTGTGCAAGATCGCATTGCATTCAGGGAGACATGACACACGAAGAATGAAGACAATGTTCATCCCTTTTATCGCTGGCTTTATAAAACATTCATTATTTGTCGCTGCTGTATATGGCAGCTTTATGTTGTAAGATGTGCTTTGTACATTTCTCGGGTTAAAAAAGACCATAAACAGGAAATATGTACTAATAATGTAATATTATTAACTTGATAACTGAATTAACGAAGGACTATTTTTGTCTACACAAGTTCACGCCAAATAATCACTGATTCAAATTAGATAATGAGACAACTGAAGAAAGAAAATAGGGGGCAAAGACCCTGTCCAATTTGTCAATCATCGACCCTAGCTGATATGCTGGCGTCAGGGCTGGAGAACTATAGCTGACCAAGACCCCGACTCATCTTTTCGTTGATATCCCAAGTAACAGGCCAACATTGTTTAACGGGGCGGGGATCTCTAATCCCCATGGTGGTGGAGTCTGCTAAAGAAGTACTGCACGCCCCTTGCTTTTTAGCTGCACTCAGAGACTGAGAAAAATAGCTGTCATGATCCGCTACCAGGCCATCAAGATGCTGCTTCTCTACACCTCCGGCGCACCGGCTGCAAAGAACATCAGGACGAAGTTCTAGGGAGACTGAAGAAGAAGAAGAGCAGAGAAAATAGCTGGACATGGGTTGTGATGTTTAGATAATATTGAGATAGGTAAATACAGGCCTTTAGCGGGGAATGGAAGAGGGTGGATGGGTGCTAGTATCAATTATGTGCATAATACTGAAAGTATGTGATAAGTGACCAATAATCTTCCATGAACACATCTGAGAATGAGTGACTAATGTTATGGAAAGGAAAAAAAAATTCCAATTGACTGAAGAAGCTTGTGAAAATTTCGGAAAAGTCATGGCAATGAACTAATAGCAGCATGTCATAGCAATCTTCCTTGGCCATTTCTTCTCCATTGCATGACCACTTGCGGGTAGTACTAAGATGAAGACATTTTATTTGGCTGAGATGATTGATCTCCCTGTTCATCTGGTTGGCTGACCTGACGTTGGTTGCTTGATAATCTCCACTCTGAGCAGAGTTTATTAGCATATAGTTAATTAATTGGTTGATGATCTCCCAACACTCTTTCCCTGCCAGTCGTCAGATATCTGACGCTTCCGGTTTCTCACGTGGATGCCAGTCGTCAAAGATTTGACGTTTGGTTTGTTTCATTAAAAAAAAAAACCGATGTAACGTTTAGATTGTACATACTTCGTGTGCGTGTCCGGTGACATTTTTCAAAATGACGAAAGAGTACTTAGTTACGAGCGATGTCGAGAGAGAAAAACGAATGGAAACATCGAGAAATTTCAATTTTTGGTGATGTAGATAGGGGTATGGACATGGCCTGTGACTAGGCCACTGTTCTTCAATGTATCCCAAGTAGATCTAGACATATTAGATGACTGGAGAAGTAGTTAGAAGGTTATTTCAGACATTATTTTAGCTATGATGCAACATAGAATCACAATACGAGACCGACAGGTAGATCTAGGCATCTCAGAAGGTAAGTACTGTACCTCTAGACCTATCTGATGGCGAGTTGGACACAAACAGTGTCTAAAAACATGATATTACTTCTTTTTTCCTAAAAAAACTCTGCATTTATGAAATATTCATACATTTAGTTATATTTTGAAACATAATAAGTACACGGAAGTACATGGGAATACTTTTTTCATTCAATTTTACAACTATACCCCCCTATACATATTAAGACCCGCGCTTTTACTCTGGTATCAACTGAAGGTCCTCGTTTCTTCCTCCGGACTTGCCTAGACTAGCAGTTAGTTGGCTGATCATGCACCTTCTGGACACAACTGACTAGACAGGAGTTTGACTGGCTCGTTGATGATGTCTCTGTTGAATATCGTTGACTAGTCTAGATTTGGCTGGTTGATGGTGTGCCTTTTGAATAACGTTGGCTAATCTAGATTTGGCTTGTTGATGATGTTCCTGTTCAGCAGCGTTGACTAGTCTAGATTTGGCTGGTTGATGTCTTGAGTCACTCGATGAGCACGATGAAGACTGGATTTCATATACCAGGCCATGCTGATGTCAGGGAAAATGAAAGAGCAGATCAATTGGCCGACTCAGCAAAATCATGGAGGAAGGTCATGCAATAGATCGAGCAGACATCATCAGTGCTACATGAGAAGATGGTTGAACAAAAGATTTCACTGACAACTGTGAGAATGTTGTTAAGTGTGAAAAGTTTTGGGGTTTTTTAGAGAGGGAAGGGGGTTGGTTGGCGGCCAAAAATGAATGATTCATCAAGAGCTCCAGAAGGATGGTCAGCCAATGAAGAACGGCAGTAATCAGTTTCTGTACGCTAAGTGAGATACTATAGAGGAGATGGAGCATCTGTAGATGTATCCAGAGTGCGATAATGATGATGATGATGGTCCTTCCTAAGTAGTAACTATGTTACAGAATTACAATCAATGAATCCAGGATTCATCCATTCTCTGGGACAGAAAGCGTCGTTCTGGACATTTTAAATTAAAACAGATCTGAAGTCAGTGGTATAACCAAAAGCTACCATCCTGAATTAATATTTGCCTTTTGTTTAAATGTTCATTAGTAATGAGGATTTTGATGAACAAATATGTCAGAAATATGTAATTTGGATTTAGTCATCATGTACAAAAAAGACAACTTGATCTTCTTGTACACTTTTAATAATCTCCACAACCTTCTTCTTTGTATCTTACTTCTTGCTGCTCTTTTTTTCACTCCACCACTCATTAATAATCCAGTTTAACAACAAATGACAGTCGTCACGCTCAGTAATAAACCCTTTTAACAACAAATAACAGTCATCACACTCATTAATAAACCCCTTTAACATCAAACGACAGTCGTCACACTCATTAATAATCCATTTTAATATCAAATGACATTCGTCACACTCATTAATAATCCCTTTTAACATCAAATGACAATCGTCACACTCACTAACTATCCATTTTAACATCACATGACGATAATCACACGCATTAACCATTCTTTAAAAAAAAATCTTCTAGAGATTAGCTAGTTAGTTTTAACATTAGATACGATTTATTATAACATCAGATGACATTTCGATCCATGACAAACTAGGGATTATACACCAATGGTTTCCCTTTTGCCTTCCGCCGGATTGTGTACAGTGTTCTCCTCTAGCCTTTGACTCTGAAAAGAGCATAACCCACAAGACAGCAAGAAGAGGGGGGGGGGGGTTTGTGGCGCCTCTATCAGTGTTTAGAGGATTGTATGAAGTTAAGAGCCCCTGAGTTCTCCCCTCCCCTCATTCACCTTCGCCTGGCTGGTCCACAGCTCCTTATTCAATACATTCTCAGCTAACCTCTGTATCTGGAGGCCACTACACCATTCACCACTCTGTGGACGCACTTGGTAGAAGTCAGGCTCCTAAAGATGACTGCCTGCGTCTATCGGCATGGCAGTATCTGATTTGATCTGATCTGGTCTGATCAAATGACAGTCACATTCAGTAATAGTCTGCTTTAACATCAGGTGACATTCACGATTACATGAATGATGGCCAAGTCGGAACATACAAAAAAAGAACTACTGAGTTCAGTCATGATTACTTGCCTCCATCACACGCCTAAAGTATGTTCAATGCTTCCCATCACACACTTAACAAATGTTCAGTGCTTTCCACCACACACTTAAAGTATGTTCAGTGCTTCCCATCACATATGTAAAATATGTTTAGTGCTTCCCATCACTTACGTAAAATATGTTCAGTGCTTCCCATCACTTGTGTAAAATATGTTCAGTGCTTCCCATCACTTGTGTAAAATATGTTCAGTGCTTCCCATCACTTACGTAAAATATGTTCAGTGCTTCCCATCACTTCTGTAAAATATGTTCAGTGCTTCCCATCACTTGTGTAAAATATGTTCAGTGCTTCCCATCACTTGTGTAAAATATGTTCAGTGCTTCCCATCACTTACGTAAAATATGTTCAGTGCTTCCCATCACACACCTAAAGTATGTTCAGTGCTTCCCATCACACACCTAAAGTATGTTCAGTGCTTCCCATCACACACCTAAAATATGTTCAGTGCTTCCCATCACAAACCTAAAATATGTTCAGTGCTTCCCATCACACACCTAAAATATGTTCAGTGCTTCCCATCACACACCTAAAATATGTTCAGTGCTTCCCATCACACACCTAAAATATGTTCAGTGCTTCCCATCACACACCTAAAATATGTTCAGTGCTTCCCATCACACACCTAAAATATGTTCAGTGCTTCCCATCACACACCTAAATTACTCTCCGTACTTCTCAACCGCGAACCAAAATGGGCGCTGCACGTCTCATTCAAAATACATCCTTATATCCTTCATCAAAAGCTGATTGTCACAATCTTAGGACTTTGCCGTGATTTTTTTTGTATGTGGGTTTTCACGTCTCTTTCAACATGCTTGAACTCGCCCTGCAGTGTAATTTTCAGGTACTCTACAAACATCAGCAGAGGAGTACTTTAGCGAGGCCATGAAACACATCAGTACCTGAGTAACTGCCGCTAATTAGCTCCTCTGAGCTGAGTATACCAACACTGCGCACTAAGACAATACTCGGATATAGTTAAGACTCCGTCGAGTAGGAGAATGTAGATTAATCACCGACACAGAAAGGGCCTCATTTAAACCAGGCCTTCCAGCTGTCTAGGAATGGTCAAATAATTACTTTAGTAAAGAAGAAAAATGTACAGAATCACGAATTTAGCCTCTGATAGACTGGTCGAGAGAATCCAGTGTCCAGTTCTATGGCTTTTATTTGGTATGACTGCACCACACGCTGTGCCTGGGAACTTCCAGGCCTGACAATTTCTTTTGGATAAAAATGTTTTTAAAAAATAACAAAAAAGACAGCGCGAAGCATGAAGACGAAATATAAAGCTAGTTATAAAGATAGTGTGAAGCATGAAGATGAAATATAATGCTAGTTATAAAGATAGTGTGAAGCATGAAGAAGAAATATAAAGCTAGTTATAAAGATAGTGTGAAGCATGAAGACTAAATATAAAGCTAGTTATAAAGATAGTATGAAGCATAAAGACGAAATATAATGCTAGTTATAAAGATAGTGTGAAGCAAGAAGACTAAATATAAAGCTAGTTATAAAAATAGTGTGAAGCATGAAGAAGAAATATAAAGCTAGTTATAAAGATAGTGTGAAGCATGAAGACTAAATACAAAGCAAGTTATAAAGATAGTGTGAAACATGACCAAGAAATATAAAGCTAGTTATAAAGATAGTGTGAAGCATGAAGACTAAATATAAAGCAAGTTATAAAGATAGTGTGAAGCATGAAGAAGAAATATAGTGAAGCATGAAGAAGAAATACAATGCTAGTTATAAAGATAGTGTGAAACAAGAAGACTAAATATAATGCTAGTTATAAAGATAGTGTGAAGCAAGAAGACTAAATATAAAGCTAGTTATAAAGATAGTGTGAAGCATGAAGACTAAATATAAAGCAAGTTACAAAGATAGTGTGATGCATGAAGAAGAAATATAATGAAGCATGAAGAAGAAATATAAAGCTAGTTATAAAGATAGTGTGAAGCATGAAGACTAAATATAAAGCAAGTTATAAAGATAGTGTGAAGCATGAAGAAGAAATATAGTGAAGCATGAAGAAGAAATACAATGCTAGTTATAAAGATAGTGTGAAACAAGAAGACTAAATATAATGCTAGTTATAAAGATAGTGTGAAGCAAGAAGACTAAATATAAAGCTAGTTATAAAGATAGTGTGAAGCAAGAAGACTAAATATAAAGCTAGTTATAAAGATAGTGTGAAGCAAGAAGACTAAATATAAAGCTAGTTATAAAGACCAAAAACAACGTGGGATGTAAACCTTCATCAGTAACTTGTCTTTGCTGTTTAGGGACATATTCTTAGATTTGAACTTTTTTCTTTCATTTCTGACCGCCTACGTGTTTCCAGATCAGTCAGTCAATCATTTGCATGTCTCTTGAGGAACTTAGCCTCCTTAATAGCATTCATGTAGACCTCTCAGTTGTAAGCAAGATGCCCTGCTGCTGATGCATCCATTCGCAAGATCATCAACGATGTCTTTGCAGTCATCTTCGTCTTGGTCTTCATCTCTTTCTTTTCCTTATTATGTACCCTTCCAAGGCTGTCTTCTCTAAATTATCATGACGTTTAATTGACGAGTTTCTCCAAACTTCTACAACAGAGTAAGACTGTTATAACATACAAATAATTTTAAGAGTCCAATTTCTATGATATTACTTTCATATTCATACTTTTAGCAAGTCTTATTTTCATGAATCTGCTATGAGTATTCGAATTCATATATGGTCATCCATAAAACATATATATAAAATAAATCGTATTGAACCGAAAATTTAAAATCAGTCTTTTCAAGTCTCTGTCTAGAACATTCTGCTCACCGAACGTTTCTTTCGTATCGTATTTTGTCAGTTTAAATGTTGGATTTGCATGTTATATTTTCACATCTCTGTGCGGCACAACGGTTCCCAAAGTGGGCGATGGGAAGATCCAGGGCGGTACAGATAGAGGAAACAGAACACGCAACAGAACCAATCAAAGAAAACAAAACAAAAAAAATGTTTTTCGGGGCGCCATCTGTATGAGGCAGGGCGGCGGTATACCCTTCTCTCCCCCCCCCAAAAAAAAAATAGAGTAGTATACACAGATCTACCGTATTTTGTGTTCCAGACTCTGCGGTTGTGTGGCATTTTTTACTCTTTTGTTTAAATGTGAAAGTTTTTCTTCTTTTCCTATCTCTCTAGAACTGCCAGCTGGTGTTCTTTGCAGCCGACGCTGTGAAGATGTTGAGGAACAGCACTGTGTCGGCTTGGGAGTGAGTTACGATAGATATTTTTTTTCAGTCCCTAAGTGAAGCTAGAAAGCAAGGTGTGTGCAATAGTTCTTTAGCAGACTCCGTCACCATGGGGACTATAGGGATCCTTGTTAGAGTTATAAAGGACTGTTGATGAGTTTACTGTCCCGGATATAACGAAATACATTTGTCAGATGGATCGATATTACCCCGATCTCTGAGTTTCAACCCGCTGCAGTAACGCGGCCTCTTCTGTTTGCCAGTTTTCTGGTCGGTGCTACGAAGTTCGTGCTGCATTCCTCCTTCAGTGGAGGATATCAGAACAGCTACTGGCCTGTGCTCTAATGATAACATTTAATGTCTGAACATGTAAAGTGCTGCTAATTAAATAAAACCTCATCTCACAAAGTGGAATGATGTTAAAATGTTTCTTTCAAAAGCGTACTCACATTCATCAAGAATATATCTTTTCTAAATGTTCATCTTATCTTCAACAGTCATACTATTTTTCTTATCTGTATAATGTGTTATCTGTTGCAGATCTAACTTGCAGATTTAAGCTTTTTCAAACTGTTATAGAAGTTCGTATAAGGTGTTTTGAAGCTGTTCACCTTTCCCGCGTATAAACAAAAGGGGATAGTTCATAAGCGAAATTATGTGCCCTTGACGGCCAGATCTGACTTTCTGTGTACAAATATTATTAAGCAGGCGACAGGAAACAACAATGACTATCAATGCTTCTCTATCAGGTACTTGCGCAATATCAGACCATAGCCGTGTCCGTGTGGTTAAACATCTGCTCTGCTACACATTTTCCTATCAAATCTGAGACACTTTGATTTTTTGGCATATATCTATCATCCGAAGCCATTGTTCATTTTTATCCAAATGTATTTCTACAGAAACTTAGGGCGTGAGTTTAAGATAAAAGCCGATGTAATTTAATGATTATCTTAACTTTATTATCCACTCCTGCCAGTTGTTAAAGAAGGAGCTCACTCATGCACATATAAATTACTGTCAGTTACAGTTTACACGAACAGCTGTAAAGAAATTTCTGTTGAAAATACAGAACGGAAGCTTGGAAATCCAGTTTTAATTATCCACAAGAATACAGAAATTGGTTTTAGCGTGACTGAATAAAAATTGGCGAACTACTTTGCGAGCCCCATGTGACGTTTAACGGCACGGGAAGGATATAAGATATAACATAATAATAGGAATTAAAATATTAATAGTAGATTCATGAAAAAAGTATTACTCGCTAAACATACGAAAATGATAATAATGTTAGATATTTGTGCTAAATAAAGACAAGAAATTTGCAGAAAGAGCAAATATTAAACAAAAGTCTGTTTTAACATTTCATTTTCTTAAATGACAGAAGTTTGTGTTCAAGTCGTCGCTGCCCATTCTGATACAATTTTCTTGTGAAAATCAATGTCTGAATTTGTTATTATCGGGCCGAAAATGTATTCGGATCGAAAATTCGGTTTACTTCTGATACTCGGAGATTGTTCTTTTTATATCCAGTTTTTTGAGTTTCAGCACGTGGATTCACTTGTCATATGTTTTGACCATAGAACTATTTCAGTCGTGAAGAAACAATGATAGCTAAAATTACTACACTCTTTGTCAGGAAGAAACAATGCTAACTAAAGTTACTACACTCTTTGTCACTGTAATTCATTCCAGTGTATGTGAGTGTCTTGTGTTTGATGTTACTTACGATGTTTTCTATTCTTAATATTTTTACTTTCAAAGCTATTTTGTCAGCTTTTAAAAATCATTTTCTTGCTTTTAACCACACTTAGACCAAGTGGCAAATGTCACTTGTAAGATCTTGGAGTTTGTTATTTGTTTGGTTTTTTTTTTTTGGCGGGGGGGGGGGGGGGGGGGGAGGGGGGAATAATGAGTGACAATTTGTCTAAAACAAACCGTCTCTTCTTCTTTCTCCACTTTTTTCCTGTGTTCTAACCTATTGCCTACTCTTTCTGTGATATTTATTTCAATGTAATATTTGTGACATATGTTTGTATACCTTTTTTAAAATTTTGCTCAAAGGGTACTATTTTTTAAAAAGTTTTTAAATGACATCTTCATAACCTTATAGAAGATAACCACAGTTATATTTACTTAAGATACGTTACTATAACTAAATTACGATCAGATACGATACTATAACTAAATTAGGATCCGATACATTACTTTAACTAAATTAAGATCAGATATGTAACTATAACTAAATTAGGATCAGATGCGCTACAACTACGTTTAAAATGTAACAAGGCCATTACATTACTTTTTACATTGTTGACAAATTTACATCATAAAGCAAATGCTATTTTCTTGCAACTTTACCGTCTCTTGCATCAAAACAGTAACAGGCTACGTTCTAGCTCTATTGCACGTTATGACCAGTTTTTGCCTTGTCATATCTGGCATTTTCTAGATGTTTCTAGATCCTGTAAATAATAGTTCCATATCAGTCTTATTCGTGAGCCTTGAAGTTAAAACTCTCTTCATTTTTTTTCTTGGCAGAAATAAATAGTAATCATATTTGAACGATCATGATACCTAACTGACCATGTTTACTTGGCAAGAACTTCATAATCTGTACTTTGTTTTGGTGGACTACCCTGTTGGGCACGTGGTTCTTGAAAAATTTGTAAAATTTATGGAGAAACTGCGTTGTTGGCTTTTCGCTGAGAAATCTGTTCTCGTCTCGAAGAAACTGATGTTTTCTTCCTTCTCTTCTTTGTGCACATCAATAAAGTGCTCAGCCTGTTGATGATTTGTGTTTATTGTTCTACGAAACTGGAAATGATATGAAACGACTAAATGAAAAAAAAGTTGTTAAAAATATGGAGGACAAGGAGAGATAACATATGTATATAAGCCTAATAATCTGTTCATTCATTCGTTCATTCGGCTTTTCTAGCCATTGCGGTTCATTGCTGCAGGAAAGACTTGTCTTCATTGCTCTCCGTTCTTAGTCTTCTCCTGCCAGTAGTCCACTCTGAAGGCTCGAAGATCTTCCAGGTTGTCACGCCATCTTTGTCTTTGTCTGCCTCTATTTCTTACTTCTGTATAAGCCCTTTTTGTCTGTCTATTCTCGTCCATCCTCTCTCAAGTGGCTGAGCCATCTCGGTCTGTTGTTTTTCATAATGGTAATTGTGAGTGGAGATTGGAATAGCGTATGTATTTCTTTGTTATTTCTTGGCCTAATAATCTACGCATTTTTTTTTCAAATATATCTGGGCTGTGGCATTTTCACATACAACTAAAATCAAGGACAGCTGAAGATGGCTATTTCCAATCTCTAAGAGAAAGAACATATCTGAAACAGGTCTTTTAAAAAAATGCACACCACATCAATATAGTGGCTAGGTTCAGAGTTCAGGTACGCACATTAGACCAGGAGTGTGTTTAACGCTGCACTCGGTAAAGACACCAGTTAGCTTTGGATTTGTCAGCTCTGCTTAAATAATTGACCACCTCTTAGTCTCCATTTTTAAGCACATCTGCAAACACATCGCACCTGCATCGTCAAACAGACACTGTAAAATATCTAGTGTTGAGTCATTTCGTCTCATCCTGCTAGATCTAGCCAAGTTTTATATAGTCAAGCCTGCATTCTGGCCGCATTTACTTTCCTAACATGTGAACATATTCAGACTGCAGAAGATCTTTTTTTTCCCTTTAAACACATGCATACATGTTCATACACACAACACAGAATTGGCTCTATTAATGATAATCTTCCAAAATTTATGCACAATCCAAGAACCATCGTGATTTCCTGCATTTTCTGCAGTTTCCCAATGTATGAAAGAAAATTGCAAGAAACTAGCTACCCTCTCACTCTACTTTGCCCAGTGTGACAAAGTAAAGCTGTCGTGGATTTGCAAAGATACACCACTGATGTGTGTTTTTTTGTCACGAATGAAAAACAGATTGAATTTGCAGTGTAAAATACCTACATGCCTCAGCTCTATCCAAACAAATCGAGCTTGCTGTAATTGCAGAAGTTTTGAGATTTGAGCGGCTGAGAGTGCTGTGTCTCTAGAACATTCAGTAGGAACAGAAGTTTTTTTAAAAGTCAGGACTAAAGGACACTACGAAATTATCACTTCAAAATAAAGGGTATGATCAGACAGAGTAGAACATGTGTTGTATAGTGATGGTACTAGTAGAACATGTGTTGTATAGTGATGGTACTGGTATCTGAGAGATAGAAGAAATAACGGCTGTGGTAAAACTGGTTCTAGTAATGAAGGTAGATAGAGGTGCATAGTTCAGTTTTACAAAGAGTCAGGAAAGTGGGCAGAAGTTATTGCTACTGTTGTATGTTCTTCATTTATGTGTGCTCATCGTACCAATATTTGCTATTACCAAGTGAAGAAGATAAGTACAAGACGCGTGAAAACATCGCTAAAACAATCATTAAAGGGGGGGGGGACTAAAACAAAAAAGACAGAATTGATGTACTGGCCGTCTAAAATCTATGTATGACATTCAATAACGGTACAGATAACTCCATCAAACACCCACCAAGTCACAGAATGATAATATCTATCTCAGACTGGAGAACAAAACAATTGTGTATTTCCAAACAGATCTCTCTCTCTCCTCTCTCTCTCTCTCTGTTTCATATATTTGTAAACAAGTCACATTTGTGTGGAAACAAAGGATCAAATGGTTATGAAAATGGCTGATTGCCGTGTAACGATATCGTTATGGTTTGCTGCGTTTCGACTTTCGTCTTCGTCAAACTAACATTTCAAACTCAGTGATCATAAACACTTTCAAGGTTGGCAAACTTTCTAAAGTTATTAAATTCAGCCCCCCCCCCCCCCCCCCCCCCAGTGAGAAGGTGAACACTTTTAAAATATTTTTTTCAGTCGAATTTAGTTTTTGGACACAGTTTTAAACAAGAAAAAATGTGGGAGATAACAAAAATTTTAAAGAAACGATGAGCTCTGCGCGATTTATATAACTAGAATCAAAACACACTGCACAAACAACCGGCATGTTTGTTCTTCGTTTAGTCAAATAGTCTGTGCTTGTTTGAGCTGAGCAGCCGGTCCATCTTCATTTTAAAAATCACATTAGCAATGAAAAAAAAAAGTTAGAACTGCTAGAAGTTCGGTATAAAAAAATATCCTGTTTCCTTGCAAATAAGTGCTCAGGTGATAAAGAGTTTTGCTCTTGTCTCCGTCCAAGTCAGTGGGTTGATCACGAACCACACAGAGTTTTTTGTATGTCTCTCATGCTAGCCTTGTCTGTCTCTCATGCCAGCCTTGTCTGTCTCTCATGCCAGCCTTGTCTGTCTCTCATGCCAGCCTTGTCTGTCTCTCATGCCAGCCTTGTCTGTCTCTCATGCCAGATTTGTCTGTCTTTCATGCCAGATTTGTCTGTCTTTCATGCCAGATTTGTCTGTCTCTCATGCCAGCCTTGTCTGTCTCTCATGCCAGATTTGTCTGTCTCTCATGCCAGCCCTGTCTGTCTCTCATATCAGCCTTGTCTGTCTCTCATGCCAGCCTTGTCTGTCTCTCATATCAGCCTTGTCTGTCTCTCATGCCAGCCTTGTCTGTCTCTCATGCCAGCCTTGTCTGTCTCTCATGCCAGCCTTGTCTGTCTCTCATGCCAGCCTTGTCTGTCTCTCATATCAGCCTTGTCTGTCTCTCATATCAGCCTTGTCTGTCTCTCATGCCAGCCTTGTCTGTCTCTCATATCCCTTGTCTGTCTTTCATGCCAGATTTGTCTGTCTCTCATGCCAGCCTTGTCTGTTTCTCATGCCAGCCTTGTCTGTCTCTCATATCAGCCTTGTCTGTCTCTCATGCCAGCCTTGTCTGTCTCTCATATCAGCCTTGTCTGTCTCTCATGCCAGCCTTGTCTGTCTCTCATATCAGCCTTGTCTGTCTCTCATGCCAGCCATGTCTGTCTCTCATGCCAGCCTTGTCTGTCTCTCATGCCAGCCTTGTCTGTCTCTCATGCCAGCCTTGTCTGTCTCTCATGCCAGCCTTGTCTGTCTCTCATGTCAGCCTTGTCTGTCTCTCATGCCAGCCTTGTCTGTCTCTCATATCAGCCTTGTCTGTCTCTCATATCAGCCTTGTACTGTGATTAATGCAGGGGGTGAAGACGCCAGATAAGGTAACCAGCGACCCATAGCTGACCAAGACCCTGTCCCACCTTTCCGTGGTACCTCCAGAAACAGTCCTAGCCTGGCTAACGGGGCAGGGATCGCCATAATCCCCGTGGTGGTGGAGTCTGCTAAAGAAGCATTGAACCCCTTGCTTTTTAGCTGTGCTCCGGGATTGAAAAAAATAGGCGCCATAACCCTCTCCCACGTCGATACGATGGTGTGGCTCAACACCTCTACAGCATCGGCTGCAAAGAACAACAGCTCGCAGTTACAGGGAGTTTGTACAAGTACGATTATTAATGGTCAGATATGAAGCTATAAATCCCTATCAAACAACCATATTTCTATGTCTGTCGGACATCCATAACCGTATCATTGTCGAAGTTCCAGCTTTATTTTGCAGGACATTTATTGGTTGCTTTATACAACATTCGCGTGCTCTTAACTTTCTCAATTTCCCAAACTGGTTAGTTTTCTCGATCCGCCCACTACCTTGTCATGGCATTTTATTGTTTTTATGCTCTTTTTTTTAAAAGAAGCTTACTATCGTGGGTCTTGGCCTTATTTTTATTTCAGCTTTTAAAAGCAAGTCTCAGTATCTGCTCTTTTTTTTTAGAAATATTTGTCACTTGTGTTTCCTTTTATCATTTTTGATTCAACATTTAAAATGTATTATTTACACTCTGTTAGAGAATTTGGTTTTAAGTTATTTTTTTAACTTTCACAAAGAGATCAAGAAAAAAAGTATAAAAAGAAAAAATAATCGCAAACGTTATAGTTTGAGTAAAACATTGAACAAGGAGAGAGCTACCCACAGTGAGGATTTGCATCAAACTGAAGATAGTCAACCTTTCATTAAATTCCTTATATATATATATATATATATATATATATATATATATGTGTGTGTGTGTGTGCGTGCGTGCGTGCGTGTGTGCGTGTGTGCGTGCGTGCGTGCGTGCGTGCGTGTGTGTGTGTGTGTATGTATGTAAGCTTCAAAGAACCGAAGTACTTGGTTTCTGTGAGTTCTTCAAACAACCTGGTCTAGACCATCCAACTCTGTCTAGAAGGAAAATCATCAACCAGCCAAATCTATAATAGTCAATGCTATTCAAAAGAGACATCGCCAACATGGCATAGACATGTGCTGTTGTATTTATTAAACTTGACGTAAGAAGAAACTGAATAAGAAGTGAGGCAAATAAGCAGACGCTTGTTTTAGTCAGTGGATCTACATGAGGAAGGAGGTGGTCCTCTGGGGAGGAATTTCAGGTTTAAGAGGAGGAGTTTTGACCACGATAAAGGAATGTGATTGTTTGTGGGTGATTGTTTATGGGTGATTGTTTGTGGGTGATATATATATATATATATATATATATATACACATACATATATACGCGGAAGGATAATATGTATGAAAGGATGTACATATAATACATATGTGTGGCAAACACATGGAACCAGTATGATGCTTCCAGTATCGCTGCTAGCTCCTCCATCAAGAAATCTATTACATTTAATTTTCAAGATTTTCTCCTGTAAAATGTGGAAGCTTTTCTAGCCGTGTTTCTGATATACTCGTAATATCAGTGTGACAATTATTATTTTAAACAAAGAAAAAAACGACAGTCTGAGTTATTGTGCTGTGTGGACACTCCCATCAAGTATTAGACATGTATATGCTATGTATAAGGTACTAGCAAACGCACTTTGCTGATAAATATTTTTAAACTACGACCATTTTTATGTAAAAGTCTTTGGTTTCATGAGAGAGTCATCCAAAACCGCAGATAAGTCTGTAGCATAAGTGGTTCTCAGACTGTTTCAGGCTGCAGTCAGCACTTTTTTTCCTCCGTCACATTTCCCCTACATACAGGCATACATAACCCATGCATACATAAACACACACACATACTTCACCTGATTCTGATGGATTCTGCAACTTCCTTTTCCTTCATAGTCTAACTCTGATGGCTTCTGCTACTTCCTTTTCCTTCATATCCTAACTCTGATGGCTTAGGCTACTTCCTTTTCCTTTATGGCCTAACTCTGGTGGCTTCTGCTACTTCCTTTTCCTTTATATCCTAACTCTGATGGCTTCTGCTACTTCCTTTTCCTTCATATCCTAACTCTGATGGCTTAGGCTACTTCCTTTTCCTTTATGGCCTAACTCTGATGGCTTCTGCTACTTCCCTTTTCCTTCATATCCTAACTCTGATGGCTTCTGCTACTTCCTTTTCCTTTATGGCCTAACTCTGATGGCTTCTGCTACTTCCTTTTCCTTCATATCCTAACTCTGATGGCTTAGGCTACTTCCTTTTCCTTTATGGCCTCATTAGGATCTTCGAGCAGCACACTATCGTCCACTTTGAACACCCACAATTTACAAGAATCTGTGCAGAACAATAAAATGAATTGTATTCTTATTTCCCCTGCAATTAAAACTAAAAATTACCAAATGGTAATGGAATGTGAACGATAAAATTTCTACGATGATGCGATCACAGTTTGCAAACAAATCTGAAATAGACGCACTTCAGGATAATTGAGCAGACAAACTGGCAGGCTCTGTAAACGTATTTTTAACAAAAATGTATCGAAATATGGCCAATCCCAGTGCTATATGGGAAGGTTTTTAACGAGAATTTCATTAAAGCTTAAAAGCACAGAGGGTTAGGATCAATTTAAAAACTGTTGAAACAGTCGCTAGGGAAGCTTAACTCACAATGTACAGCATACTTGCTCTTGCACCTTCTAGCTTTGTCTAATTAAGTTTTAAATGAAATATGTTTAACAAGTATACTTTAGAGCGTTTGTTTTTCCAATCTGAAGGCATGTTAGAAAGAATTTCACGGGGGACATGTTTAAGAACTCGCTACCAAAAATAACACTAAGATGGACGCCACAGGGGAATAGGAGTAAGTGAAAACCAAAAATAGCACTAAGATGGACGCCACAGGGTATTAGGAGTAAGGGAAGACCAAAAATAGCACTAAGATGGACGCCACAGGGGAATAGGAGTAAGTGAAGACCAAAAGTAGCACTAAGATGGACGCCACAGGGGAATAGGAGTAAGTGAAGACCAAAAATAGCACTAAGATGGACGCCACAGGGGAATAGGAGTAAGTGAAGACCAAAAGTAGCACTAAGATGGACGCCACAGGGGAATAGGAGTAAGGGAAGACCAAACGTAGCACTAAGATGGACGCCACAAGGGAACAGAAGTAAGAGTAGACCAAAGGAGAAATGGAGAAGAACAGTAGTGGGGATGTTAGGCAAAAGGGCTCACCTGGGTAAGAGCAGAAAAAAAAGGCGAAGGACAGGCGTTTGTGGAAAACCCTTGCGGAAGCGCCATGTCCTTTGGGCTCTTAAGGGTCAGAGAGAGAGAGAGAGAAAGAGAGAGAGAGAGAGAAGTTCATTCCCTTGGCGAAATTTGCGACAAGTGGATTGGAGTTGGGGGGGGGGGGGAGGAATTGGGTTAGACTTTGGGCACTTTCAAGAAAGTAGTAGTTATATTTTATTTCTATGGACGTTGTTGTCGTGTCTTAGAGAACATATCTGATAGTAAAACCATCGCTTATATACCAACAATTTTATTTCCTTTTGCTTTAGCCATTAAAATTCGTCCTTCTAATTTCTTCCCCCGTTTTTGTTGGCCTCTCTCATTTTGGTCAAGACAGAAAGGTCGCGTTCGTCTCCAGTTATCTGTCCACACAGCCACATGCTGCACCCACACAACCACTTGTCAAGAAAGAGCTTGCGCTGACCTCTGGACCGATCTGCATGTTAAACAACTGAGGACAACCAGATCTCCGCCGGCAAGGGCAAGATGACTTTGTTTTCTTTCCTGGCCTTTGATGTGTGATATTTCTCCACAGATGAAAAGGGGGTGTGGGGGTGGGTTGGGGTTGGTTAGCAGAAAATTTTAGACAGAATCGTGTATGAAAAAAAAGTCCATACATATGTGAGATCTGAAGAATCTATATTTGTGACTTTAGAAACGGGCAAGAGTTTTTGCAGGACGTCCAGCTAAAAACGTTGTGGAGTTTTCTATGTCGCCGTGTGTGGGCACAAGGTGGAAAATAGCTCGTATCTGGGTGCAGTGGGACATCTCTCTATGTTACATGATCAGGATGTACAATACTTTTTAGCAGAAAGCACGCCGTGGAGACCTCTGTCATCCCCTGGTACATAACAGACTGGGCCTTGTTACGGGGGGGGGGGGGGTAGTCGACTATGATTCGCTAACTCTGACGCTACCATGTGAGCTATGTGTCACTGACTGCTAACTTGGAAAGCGTCTTCGCTTCCAACAAGAAATACGAACATCTAGAAACAATGTGAAACTCATAAGAACAGACACACACACATATATATATATATATACATATATAAACAGTTTTCAATAACTGCGACAAAGTAAGAGATACAATAAAAACCAGAATACTCGTAAGAACAGGATATAAAATGTGCTCTTTACTACAAAAATTCAGTTATCATGGGAGGCCAAGTTATCATACATAAAACCTCTATAACACCATCAGTCACAGATGTTTAGCCCAGAAACATGGATTAAACATAGCTACAATGTTTCGGGAATAGAAATTTAAGAACACTTTTTTGGGCTTACTCAGAAAATATAACAGTGAAATGTGGAGTCACAACCATCAGATAAGTTCATTATCTGAACAATGCGCCACCAGTCACCTCCAATACGAAATCGGACATATTACGATGCCTGGGCCACTTATAAAGAATAGAAACCATGCCACTAAACTGCCATATGTACAAAAGTAGGAAGGGAAAAGATAAAAAAAAAGCAGATCAAGAGAAAGATGAAAAGATATCGTGAAAGAAATCCTACGTGAACTTGGATTAAAGCAACCGCATAGAAGGAGCCAGAAACGGACATCAGACACACTGTGTATGAAGCAACGAGTCTTAAAGACTTGGAATATGAGAGATAAAGAGACATAGAAAGCGACAGATATAAGGGGGATGGAATGAGGTCTACGGTCTATTATTTCCCTGGAGAATTCAGTTGATTAGGATCTGCATTACCTGCAGTACGACCATGTACGTAATTACTTGCAGTTCTGGACACTTACTACTGTAATAAGGACTACATCTTGCTACCTTTCATCGTGCTAGGAGTCAGGAACGTATATCAACAGGAAAATCTTTGTCTTAAAAAGCACGAGAAAACAGAAACACGTTATAAAAGCACTACAACTGGACATTGGGACGGTAGGAAATGCTACTTATGTTACAAAAAGAGATGGTTATGCTCTTAGTAAAAAACAACATAGTGATATTATTGTTGGTGCCAATTGCAACCTCAAAGATTGGTTAGTGTCATAGTTCTCATTATTTCTTCTGAAATATTATAATGAGGTAAAAGGTAAAGGAGTCCCATAGCAAATGCCGTAGAGGATGAAGCGTTAGAGACCTCATTATGCTGGGCCATCAGCGTATGAGATAGGGTGGCCAGTTACTTTTCTCGCTGCCTTTCTTTCCCAGATTTTCTCTGGTACCCAATTTTATGAGGCTTGAAAAAAAAATCCCGTTCAGCTGGGTATTCGAACTCTGGACATTCGGTTTCTAGACGAGTGGTTTAACCATTACGCTAGCCGGATAGTGAACTTCATGTAAAAACTTTGATACATGTGAAAGAGTAACAAACATCCTCAGAATCCACGTTCTTTCTGAAAATACACACACACACACACACACACTTACACACACACAATACAACAAGCACAAAAAAGTCAGATTAAAAAAAAAATAAAACAAGAAAGAGAGTAGCAATACACGGAGAAACAATTTCAATAACAATATTAATTGTCATGAAAAGCTTGCCAACTTAAAAAAAAAACAAACTGAAATCTCTGCATAGGAAAGTGAAAGATTTTCGCGACAAATTTCGCTCGCTTCCTCATGTTACATTTCCTATGTACAAAAGAATTGTGCTCAATAAAGTTTAACAAAAGTTTCAATATCAGTGAGTAATGTAGAAGGCAATAGAATAAAGGAGATAATACAGGTAGTATTTTGGCAAAAAAGCTTTCAGCATGGACATGAGTAAACATCTATTCACAATAAAGTTTTACAAAGTCCGATTCCTATCAGCGATGAAAAAATTGACCTGTATAAAGCAAGGACGTGGACAATAAAACATGAAGAAAGGCCACTCATGAAGTACTGTTCTATGCTGCAGAAATGAATGGTTAGCTTCCGGCGCTTCAAACTTTGACTAATAACACCGATGATAAAAAATCATTTTTTCCCGTCATTTTATGACGGGTTACCTCTAGCATATATATTATATCATGCTCCGTTAGGATAACAGTTCGTAACAGAGAAACAAATAAACAAGCAAAATTTCTCATAAAGTTATAGTGCAGTAAAAAATGATATCTGAAAGCTTTATATGAGAATATAGAATGAAAATCAAATATATCGTCCGAGTAAACCAGGCAAGCTTATCCTTAGTTTACTTAGTGACTTTTACTCTGTTCACAGAAAAGAAAACTTCAATGGGTTTCTTCCGTTAATTAAAAAAAAATGCAAATAATGACATTCCCCCTACACCATAAGTATTCTTGCACATGTGTCGCAATAGCCAAACCCTATTACTCTTGAAAATTGTGTTTGAGTTTCTATTCAGCAGACACACGTTAAAAATAGATGTATGTATATAAACATATAAAGGCAGGTCATCCGATTTGAAGGAAAGTCCTACGTTGAGTTGACAGAAGTCTGGGCGTTGTTTGCCACCTCCTCGGATCTGTATATGTCAACTCACAAATGATCCTATCACATCTCAGCAAACAGAAACATGAATAGAAGCATTGCTCCGCCCTCACCTGAAGGAAGATTTAAAAGCGAGACGCGCATGTCCCTGAATCACTGGTGCGTACAGCTCAGACAGGGAGCTGAAGAACTGCAGAGACAATCTGAAGGGTAAGTCTTGAAAAAACTGCACAGTTGTGTAAGAACTTTTATTTCTTATAAGAACTGACAAGTCAGAATAACCGCAACATCGTTTGCAGAAGTAAATGGCTTTAAATAAGAACATAAATATTTTCGTACACCTCTTTTTTGTAATGATTTACAGAAGACTGTCATGGAAGGGTACGTAATGGGAAAAAGAAAGAGAGGAAGACCAAGGCGATTATGGCTGCAAGACATTGTTGATGATCTGCAAATGGATGCATCAGCAGCAGGCCATCTTGCTCACAACCTAGAGGCCTACAGGAGAGCTGTTAGGGAGGCAAAGTTCAGCAAGGGAAATGAATGAATGAATAAATAGAATATAGTCAAAGGGAGATAATTCATTAAATTGCATAACCATTTGATAAGGAAAAGAAAATCACATTAATTAAATGATAAAGCACTTAACTGAAAAAAACCCCAACAACAATATATTCACATTGGCATGAAACTGTACATAGATATATAAGAAATCAATAATAGATATAAAATAACTTAACTCTTTTTTAACTCTCCCCTCACCCCCCCCCCCTTTTTTTTTAAAAAACCCGGGCAATGAATTTTCATGATCTATCAGAACAGATTTTGATGATAAGTTTTGGTAGAAAGAAACTGGAAAGAAGCCAGTCAAATGTTTAACAATATGGGTTGGAATAGAAATGTGCTACTTTACAAATTACAGACTCTTCGCATGAATATTGCTTCTAGCGTTGGATTAGCAAAGGCGTGCAAGATCTAATAGCATTGTCAATGTTGTTCAGGAATCAAAGAGTTAAACCCAGCGCTTAACATTGTATGCTGAAGAAAGGGAGCATTAATGCAGTTTTTTTTTTTTTTGGCGACAAAGTAGTAGAATAGTTTAAACTTGATCTGAACACAACTTTAAAAAATACGTATAAATATTAATAAGTTGTTTCTCATAAGCAGCTCAAGTTTAATTCTTGTGTGTTTAAGCAGAAACGAAATATATCACCTTAGCACCAGATCGGAGGAGTGCCAGGTGTGTCATAAAAGAAAAAAAAAGTAGTAGTACTCCTACGTAACAAAACAAAATAGCTCTTTAACAGACGAAGCAAAACAAAAAGTGATAAGAAAATGTGCTGCTCACCACATGCGATCTCACACATGGTCTTGTCTTCTTGCAAAGCAGAAACCACGAAGAACAGAATGGCTTTTTCTGAAGTAACAGTCGGCCTGCTTCTCATTTTGGCTCTGGCCAATGGACAATTCTCGCCGAACAACCCATTGCCATGTAAGATTTTTCTTCTCATTATGCTGATTCTCCAAATCCCCAGAGCTACCCATCATCATCATCATCATCATCATCATCATCTTCTTCTTCTTCTTGCGTTGATCACGATGATCACATTTTTCTTTTACCTTCAGTTTTATCATTATATGACTGAAGTGTTGTCAAATTCTTCATGGCGGTTATATTCATCAACGCCAGACAAATCAGCATAAAATATAATTACTGATTGTGTCAGTTATTAACGATGCCAGCATATTAACATAAATGATTAGGTTTTATTGAAATTGTGACGATCAAAGACCTAATCGCTGCCTTGTTTTGTTTTGTAAAATAAGATAGCCTGTTTTTTTTTGTATACACTTTTTTAAAAAGAACTTTCAAAGTTTCTTTGGCTGTCTTTTTAAAGGCTTTCATGATTGTTGTATAACGTCATTTTTTCCCAGCTTGCAATGACCCAAGTATCCAAGCCGGTAATCAATACCTGGCACATCCTAACTACTGTGAGCTCTACTTACAGTGTGATACCGGACTGAATCGAAATGAAGTGAGCTGTGGGCCAGGCACGCTGTTTAACACAGATACATTGGTCTGCGGTCACCCAGCGCAAACCAAATGCTCCAGCTGTAAGTTCCTTTGGCAAATAATTATTTTTCTTATCTCGAAGTGACTTTTTATTAAAAAAAAAGATTAATCCACAATATAGTTGACGTTTTCATTCTTATTATATCATTATGTACACATCAGGTATGTTGGACTAATAAAAGACAGTATATTTTATACGTAATGTCCCTCTCATTTCATTTGTAGCGTTGAACGTGCGGGAAAGAAGCATTCCGAACTACAATAAATTACGCAGCAGTAAGGCTTCCATGTGCTTGGTAGCGCGCGCACACACATGTGGCAGTATATGACGAAATGAAAGAACCGAAATGAAAAGATAAAAAGTGTTTCCGTGGAAGTGTCGTTTTTTACAAAGACGATTGTGGGTAAACAGAAGATCACCAAGACATCTGTGACGTAGGATAGGGACGAGGAGAGGAATGTAGAGAGGAGACAGCCCGTGGAGGTACGAAGCAACAAGGAAAAAAATGGAAGAAAACAGAGAGAGAGAGAGAGAGAGGTTCGTCTGTTGGGACTCTGCTGTGTCAGTTTAAGTAGTTGGATGGACTTTAATTACTCTTAGTGCAGCAGTGACATTTACATTCAGATCGGTTTACCATCTGACTGGAGCTGAGATTCGTAATAGATCGGTTTATCATTTGACTGGAGCTGAGATTCCTAATAGATCGGTTTATCATTTGACTGGAGCTGAGATTCCTAATAGATCGGTTTATCATCTGACTGGAGCTGAGATTCGTAATAGATCGGTTTATCATCTGACTGGAGCTGAGATTCGTAATAGATCGGTTTATCATCTGACTGGAGCTGAGATTCGTAATAGATCTGTTTATCATTTGACTGGAGCTGAGATTCGTAATAGATCGGTTTATCATTTGATTGGAGCTGAGAATCGTAATAGATCGGTTTATCATTTGAATGGAGCTGAGATTCGGAAGAAGATAATGTCGAGCTAGTTTTCTTCCGGGATAGACTGTTTTTGAATTGGTACGTACGTGCTGAGTTTGTGTTATCGGCTTCTGTGTTGACCACGAGAGCATGCGGAACAGATTGGGTTGGAACACACGAAGCAACGAGATACACCACTATATGCACTGCCCAAATAAACATACGCACACACCATACACACATATACATACATATATAATTTGGCTATATTTTCCAAGCATAAACAAAAATTCATCCTTTTCTTTTGAAATATGTTCAGGGCGCTGTGATCGGAATTCAGGTCCACTTAGATACCCTTCAGTCTGCTGCAACAAATATTATGAATGCAACGGAGTAAGTACTCATTTCAACACATATTTAATCAATCTTATTTGTATAATTTCTTACCTAATTCATCTTTTAGATACAAATACTCCATGTCGTTTACTTCACAGCCTGTGAGTCAGCGAACATGAGGTTTTACTTGCGTACACAACAGAAGAAGTTTACGCTTTTCACGGCATCTCGGGATATCTGATGCTTTTCTCATTGTCTTCAATATTAATTTAACACTTATATTTGCTGGCACTTAGAAAGGAGATGTCTTGAAATTCACAACACCAGGATAGTGAATTCACACATTAGGCAGAGCATTACGGTTGGTGAAGCTAGGATCAAATACAGTGTGGACAAATATCTCTTTTAATGAGACTGTGTGTCTATTCCGTCAGTGCTAATAAAGTCACACTCGCATATACTGTCAGGACATTAATGTTAATGAATAATTAATTTTGTCATGGTAATAATTTTAATACAACTAGTGCTGTCTTATAGAAAAGAAATTAGACTCTTTTGAAAACAAATGCCTAAGGAAAATACTCGGCATCAAGTGGAATGAATTCAAGAACAATGCAGAGATAAGAAAGATGACTGAACAACGGCCAGTCTCATCGGTGATCAGGAAAAGGAGATGGACATATGTTGGTCACTTGATGAGAAGAAGTGATCAGAGAATCCCAAGACAAGCTATCGGGTGGACACAACAGGCCGAAGAAAAGAGGCAGACCGCGTGAAACTCTGAAGAGGACATTATTAAGAGAGGCCAGATTAACAGGCATAAAACCCTTTGATGAGGTTGAAAGACTCGCCGAAAACAGGAAAAATTGGCGAACTACTTTGCGAGCCCTATGTGACGTTTAACGGCACGGGAAGGATATAAGATAAGTGCTGTCTTATGGTATAGTAATACTGGCATAGTGCATGCTGCTAATTTCTTTAGAGATGTACAGAATCCTTAGGGCTAGTACGAACATTACATCTTTTGGATATCCGAAAATGAACTGAACGAAAACCGAGTAGATTTTACTGAGTGGATTATTATCTGAGTAGAGTTTACTGAATAGATTTTAATCAGAGTAGAGTTTACTGAGTAGACCAGAATAGCAGATTAATAGGAACATTTGTTTACTATATGAATATAAAAATAATGCTAAATTTAATGTTAGAAAACTCACGCTAAATAAGAAAAGTATTTTTTTATACATGGTCTTGCACTGTTTTAAAATTCTTCACAGACAGTACACATTAACTATGGATTGCGAGTACAATATTTGAATGTCCTGTTAGACCTAAGCCTATGAAAATTTAAGGAAAATAAAAGGGAATAGAGTTTAAAAAAACTTTGTTTGGAAATATTTGACACTTTATTATTCGAATTTTATTCAGAAATAAAATATTCGAATTTCATCATTATTCTGCCAATTAAGTTTCGAATCGAACATCTGGTACATCTTTAGACGCTATATATTTAATGAACGCCATTTACCTGTTGCCCGATGCTTAGATACATAAAGTCGTTGTTATCTTTGTTTCCAGTCATTACAATTAATAATATCAATATCTATTTTATTAAACAAAGGCTGGATTTGAGGAGAGGTCCTGCCCATCACAACAAGTTTTCAACCCAACTAGTGGGACATGTGGTTCTGGACAATGCACTAATGCTCCCCAGTGCAGACCTTTTGGAACTGTACAGACTGGTGAGAAGACACACAAACTCATAGAAAACAAAGACAATATACACTTGCAGACGGCACGTTAAAAATTATAACAGTTCATAAAATAGAGAAAATGTTACATAACACAACAACACAACAGTAAGAATAAATATATGATACTATAAATAATTTATAATAAAAATTATGGAAAATTGAAAAAAAAATGTAAAGGATTGCAGCGATAGACAGTCACATCATTTTTGTTTTGGTGATTATGTTACGGGCGAGGTCACTGGTCACGTGAGAAGACGTAGCTGCAGTAGAAATGCAGTGGTGTCAGTATACGAGAGCACGAATAAGAACTAACAGAATGCAGAGAGAGAGAGAGAGAGAGAGAGAGAGAGAGAGAGAGAGAGAGAGAGAGTTTGTGGTGTAGATTATGATGAGTGAAGAGTGTGCTGAGTAGATTATGATGAGAGACGAGTTTGTTAAGTAGACTGTGAATGCAGGAGAGTTTGGTGAGTAGATTATGATAAGAGTAGAGTTTGCTGAATAGATTATGATGAGAGAACAGTTTGCTGAGTAGATTATGATGAGAGTAGAGTTTGGTGAGTAGATTATGATGAAAGAATAGTTTTGCGAGTACATTATGATGAGAGAAGAGTCTGCAGATTAGATTATGATGAGTGAAGAGTTTGCTGAGTAGAATATGATGAGAAAGAGTTTACTGATATATATTATTGCCAGAGTCTTACATCTTACATCCTTCCCGTGGTGTTAAACATCACATAGGGCTCGCATGGTAGTTTGCCATGTTTTCCTGTTTTCGGCGAGCTTTTCAACCTCATCAAGGGATGTTATGTCCACTAAACTGGCGTCTCTTACAATGTTCTTTAGAATTTCACTTCATCGACCTCTTTTTCTTCGGCCTGTTGTGTTCTACTTGATAGCTTGTTTTGTGATTTGCTGACTGTTTCTTCTCATCACATGGCCTACTTATGTCCATCTTCATTTTCTGATCACACATGAGGCAGGTTGCTGTTCGCTCATCTGCCTTATTTCTGCGTTGTTCTTGAATTCGTTCCACTTTATACCAAATATGTTCCTTAGAAATTTGTTTTGAAAAAGAGTTTAATTTCTTGTCTGTTGCCAGAGTAGGGTGTCATTTATTAATATTGTCTATTTGCTCCCTGTAAACAGACGTTGGGTCTAACTGCTATCATAGGCCTAGTCGTACTGGTAATCCATGCACATACGATACCATGATAACACAGGAAATAACCGTGAATGACAGGCCCTGCCCTTCTGGAACCTCTTACAACTCGTCAGCCTGTCAGTGCAGCACCCTCAACCCAGCATGCCCCAGCAATAACAACAACGCCTTCATCAAAGGACCAGGTATGTATATTGTTTTCCCTCACATCCATGTATGTGAGGCCAGCCACGCGGAGGACATCTTGTATATTGTCTTCCCTCACATCCATGTATGTGAGGGCAGCCACGCGGAGGACATCTTGTATATTGTCTTCCCTCACATACATGGATGTGAGGGCAGCCACGCGGAGGACATCTTGTATATTGTCTTCCCTCACATACATGGATGTGAGGGAAGACATATACAAGATGAGCAGCCACGTGGAGGACACCTTGTATTAGTAGTAAGTACTGAGCAGTCTTAGTGCTAGTTCTGTGTTTGAGATTCTGCTGACAAACATCTCAGTCTCACGTCGGAAACATTTCTACTGTGTAGCAATAACAAAAGCGGGTGAAGATGCTGTCCCATCTGACATGCTAGGGGCAGGGATAGTCAACCATAGCTGACCAAGACCCTGTCCTACTTTTTCGTTGGTACCCCCAATAACAGCCCTAGTTTAGCTAACGGGACAGGGATCGCCAAAGTCCCCATGGTGGTGGAGTCTGCTAAAGAAGCATTGCACACCAGCTGCTTTTCTTTAGCTATACTCAGGGATTGAAAAAAAGCTGCCATAACCGACTCTCAATCCGACACGGTTATGTGCCTGAGCATCCTCACTGCATCGGCTGCAAAGAAAACCAGCTCGCAGTTCCAAGAAGAAGAAGAATTTTAAAAAAATTGCCATGTGTATCGCCACCTGGGAGGCAGGGCATGCACTCTAGGCATTGCAACGCTGTATAAAACTCTCTTAACTGTGAAGGATGCAATGGAGAATGAGGAAAAAAAAACATTAAAGGTTTACAAGATTTGTCAATTTTATTTCCTGCAGGTTTTGTTCAAAAGTATCACCTGTTTGCAAACAAAAATACGTCAAACATAAATACTGATTTTTATGTCATTGAAAAAAAAGAGGATAGATTTATCATCAAAGAGAAATAGATTATGATGAGAGAAGTTATAGAAACTTCCTTGGGGAACAAGCCATTCTTTGATTGCTAATCTTCTCTGTGCACACAGACCCACAGTGCAGGGCATCTCTCAGATCAGAGTTCAATAGCTTCAGAGAGTCCACATCTGCCCCACTGGCTGTTACGGAGAAGACCCAAAATGGAGTTGTGACGAATCTTCCTGACATGATTCAAGTATCTGGAGGTCAGATTTCTAATGGTGTAGTAAACCTTGCGTAAGTTTATCTTTTTTTCCACTTTTTATTTTACATATTATAGACATCACTATGCAACACAGTGGTTCTCGAAAGTTTTCAGGTTGGCACCCCCCTTGGTTCTTATGGAACGAAGGCACTTTTTCCTGACTCTGTCCCAGCTTTTGTCAACATCTCTGGATTGTGCTATTCTAGTATCATTTTTATCGGACTTTTTTCTCATACTAGTTCTTTAGTTTTAAACTTTCTCCCTTGTTCTGATTTTCATACCTATGATCATTCATAAATCTGTTTTAGTTGCGTTTTTTTACTGTTAGTCATAGCCATGAGCCTTCATAACTGCAGAGATGTTAAGGAACTTTTAATGAAGAAAGTGTGAATTACCATCTTAGAAAAAAAGTTTCGAAGCAAGCAGATGTAGTTAGTTTATTATGGTCGTATGCTTTATCTGCAGAATTTTTATGTATGAATGGTTTGTCCACTGCACAGACTCTTTGAGTTTCAAAGGTAAAGGGCGATCTAAAAGTATGGAAAGCTACCAGAGCTGGGGAGTATTTTTAAACATGAAGAAGTTCTCGGAACAAATTTCTGTATGATACCTCCACACTGATTCTTTGCTATTAATGTCTAGATTTGCTTTTCTGCTTTTTTACTTTCCCAAACAATCCATCACAAGGCGGCGTGTTTATCATTTACTAGTAGTACCGAGCAAGTACCCACAAGGCGACGTGCTTGATGGTTACAACCAGTATCCGGTAATGCACAAGGCTGCATGTTTGACAGTTACAAACAGTATTCAGCAACCCACAAGGTTCTATGTTTGATGGTTCGGTTGCAAGTAGTACTGTTTACAGCGAAAAGAAATTAACTTTAGCAAAACCACGAGTGTGAAAGAGTGATAGCACCAGAAAAAAAAAACAACAGCAATGTTAGATAGAAACTGTGTTCTGATCTGAGTCATAAACAACAATAATAATGACTGAATGTTATATTCTCTCTGTTCCACAGAAGAAATCCTCAGACAGGAGCACAGCCATCTATTTACATCTATTCTTTCAATAACAATCAGCTTAATGGCAACGTTCTCATTACGGTCGTGTTCAGGATAGCTCAGGGGGTAAGTTCCAGAACACGCGAATCACAGAGCAAGAAAAAAATCATATTGTGGAAATTAAATGTGGAAAATGACATAAATCTCAGAGATAGTAAGCAGATATATGGCATATACATATAAGAGGCATCCATTGTTGCCTGGGTAACTGGGAGTCTGTCAAGCTGTGATGGCTCGCCTACTTTTCTAATTCATCCATTCTCTTTGTAAGATGCAGCGTATTTATGCACAGTTGTTCTCCAGGCAACTCTGTTTTTCGTTATTTGTTCAGAGATCTCATGGTTGACAGACGTATCTCTCATCAATGACTCGCTCTGGGAGACAGGCTCCCGTGGATTAAATTCTGCCTTTTAAACCGCGACTGGCCCAGCAAGCGGGCGGTGGATCTCTTTACCGCTCATAGAAAAGACAGGAAGAATACATGGACTGATAAGGCTGCAGTTGCTTTCCACTTGATTCTAAGTTGTGCTAAGCTGAAATCTTTGTTATGAGAGAAACACATTTTTCAGAATTTTCTTTCATTCTATCATCACCAAGGAGTGCTTTCGGCTGAAGACAGAGATCGTACACCCACAGACATTCACTTTCTGATTGTTCTAGTGTGAATGTGAGTAGTAGGGTGAAGGTCTGGATTTGACCTTAAAAAAAGAGGGGGTGGGTGTCAGGTTATGGTTTTGGGATGCCAGGTATAATAGACAGTGTTCTTGATTTTGTTTGTTTGTTTGTAGTTGTTACAAGATCTGCTGTTAGCAGAACTGAGGGATTTTGTACTAAAATGTTGACATTCGTTGGGAGATGGGAGGCCGGATGATTACTTAATGTATTTGTTGTTGTTGTTTTTGTTGTCATTTTTGTTTTTCATGTTCATGACTTTATATTGTTACTTACCAAGTCATTTATATCCGTATTATGAGCATTTTACCTGAGCTGAATTTGTTTTTGTTGTCATCAGTGTTATGTCAAGTGTTATTAAATCTCATTCTCTCATTTATCATTTTAAAATTCACAGGTGGTTTGTTTGGATCATTTGTTTTGAGAATTCCATCTTGTATTGTTGTTTCATATGTGTACATCTTGTCCAGGCAAAGTCGTACAACTGTGCAAAACAGAGAACAGTAATAATGTATCGACCGTGGCCAAGACAACCTCGAGATTTCGTTTTATTAAGGGGAGGACATATCCATAGCCTGGGAGGTCGGTAGTATATTCCAATGAAGAGAGAAAATAACAAACAAACAAAAACTTATAACATCTTCCATTACTGTCGCAGAAGGTTTGAAGTAATTGTGTCCACTAAATTATAAATGGAAGTTTTTTTTAAAAATTAACTTAGCAGAGCACTAAATCTAACTCCAGGTCTTGCCATACTGCTTTTGTATTCTGTCTTTTGCGTGCAGAAATCGAACTCTGTTTTGAAAGAGTCTTCTTCTGTTGTGTATTACTGTGGTTGTATTAATCTTTGGTTTTGCCAGTTCTTTATATTTACACCTAACACTTGCTATTACTGTGGTTGTATTAATCTTTGGGTTTGCCAGTTCTTTATATTTACACCTAACACTTGCTATTACTTTTACTTTGCTAACAACGAGTGCGTGCTCAGTGTCAGAATTTGCGCCGTGACACAGCAAATATCTTATCTTATCTTATATCTTATATCCTTCCCGTGCCGTTAGACGTCACATAGGGCTCGCAAAGTAGTTCGCCAATTTTTCCTGTCTTCGGCGAGTCTTTCAACCTCAACAAAGGATTTTATGCCTGTTAACTTGGCCTCTCTTAATAATGTCCTCTTCAGAGTTTCACGCGGTCTGCCCCTTTTTCTTCGGCCTGTTGTGTTCCACTTGATAGCTTGTTTTGGGATTCTCTGCTCATTTCTTCTCATCAAGTGGCCAACATATGTCCATCTCCTTTTCCTGATCACCCGTGAGACTGGTTGTTGTTCAGTCATCTGTCTTATCTCTGCATTGCTTCTCACTTTATTTAGATTTGTCAGTACAAAGTGCAGTGGCAGTGTTGTCACCTGATTTTACTTCACGACATTCTTTAAAAAAAAGTAACTGCCAAAGTGAATGAGAATAAACAGAAAGTGTTAACATTTTGTTTGATCCATATATGCACAACGTTCTAGTAGGGAATAAGGCCAGCTGAACTGTTGGTAAAATTAAACGTGGGTTACTTCTCTTTCAGCTACAAGGTGTGTTCCAGATTTTGAGCAACAATTACAACAATGCGTGTACCCCTACCATCGAGGCCTCGGCTACATACAGTATGTATCATTTTCATTCAAATTATCGTAATTATTATCACTATGATAAATGATATCATATCATAAAGTATCCTGCACTAACGGTAAGACTATATATAAGAAAGTTGTTTAAGTAACACAACGAAGGATGAAATGAAACGTGCATTTTCAGATAAGAGTGATCCTGTATGAGTTAGTATCAATACTGTTACTACAGCTACTATGATTATCACTATCACCATCATCATCACAACTATTGCCATTATCATCATCATTAGTATCTCTCTCACTGAAACCATTAATGTAACTTGCACATTTTTTTCCGTAAGGAAACATGAACATTCTTTAAACCCTCCTTCCTGAATTACATTTTAATGCTTTGCCAGAATAAATTTTTGATAAGAAATTTTGGTACAAAAAACTAGAAGGAAGTTATTCTACAGTTCAAAACAAATATTAGTTCACTCATTTAGACTTTGACTAAACATCTCCCCAAGCACTAATCTGCATAGATGTTCAAGATCTACTGTGTTGTTTTGGAATGAAAGAGTTAAACCTTTAATTCCGACACAGTAAAGCAAAAGTGGCATACGTTGCATGGCTTCTACTGTATATGGCTTAGCCAGTTATACGTACTTTCCATCTTAAGATTAGATATCAGCTCTAACATGTACATATTTTCATGTTGTTATTTAGGTGGCGGGTTACTGACGGTGAATTCATTTGCAACTGCTTTCACTCCAAACGGAGTCAACTCACAAATTGTCAACAGTGGAAATTCGACTGGCTCTATGTCCGTCCAAGTAAGCATCATTCAGTCTTGGTTTCTCATCATTTCATTCTGTTCTAGTACTATTTAGATGCGTTTCTATATCAGTTCATTATGTTCTAGTATTATTTAGATGTGTTTTTATATCATTTTATTCTGTTCTAGTCCTATTTACATGTTTCTACATCATTTTATTCTGTTCTAGTATTATTTTGTTGTTTTTCTTTATCATTTCATATCTTAAAATACATATCATTTAATATTTTTAGTTTTTGTTTAATTTAACTCTGTTTGCTAAAAGTATAATTTTTGTTTTCATTGTATTTTACTTTGTTGTGACGGCCTGATTAGCTGAGTGGTTAGGTGCTTGGTTTACTAATCTGGTTCAAGTCTGAACTGCGGGACTTTTTTTTTCTGATACACACCAAGAAGGCCCCGAGGTTCACCTAGCCTCTAAAAATGGGTAGCAGAGAAATCTGGGAAGGTAAATGCGGCCAGGCGTGACACTGACCAGTTTATTTCACGTGCCGAAGCTCTTGGAAACACGGGCAAAAACAGTATCCCCCAATATGCCTTAACAGCATGGAAACGGGGATTTTATCTTTTATCTTTACTTTGTCGTTTTTGCAATTTGCTGGTAACATAATAGAAATCTCACCATTCCCATGCAAGAATTTCTATTTATTGTGAATTAATTATACCACCTAAGCGTGAACAAATATGACATACTTGAACTAATATGAGAGAACTAACATAAGGTATGCATAACATGGCTTGCTGAACACTTGGAAAGCGTACAAGTGTGGTATCAAACTACCATTAAACTTGATCACAATTATGGACAGCCTACACATATACTTTCATTGTCTGCATATACACATATAACTCACATAACAGTAATCTCCTCTCTCTTGTTCCCAAATCTTTTAGGTTAAAAAAAATGTAGACAGAAGATGTTGTAATCGGGCGTATAACATTTCTTACGTCACTCTTGTGGTCAACTGGAGACAATACAATCCTAGATTACAAATCAATATAATCTTGGATTATAAATCAATAATACTGTCTTCTTGTGACCCTTGATGGAAGAAAAGCTGATGAGAGAAATAAAAAGAAAATGCATCCGCTGCCTTATAAAAATGACTTGATTTATATAGTAAAGATTTAAAAAAATAGTTCTTCTGAAAAAAAGGAAGATTCAATTACATCAAAAATGTTTTTGTTCAGAATTACAACTGATTAAAATTGTGATAGCATGATTATGAAAAGTAAGCTGACCAAACATTAATATCATGAATATTTTCACGCTGTTACAGTTAGTTATGGAGATATACATTACTGATAACCACCATACAGTTCCCCCTCCCCCACCTCAGCTCAAAGCTCATTGTCACAAGTAGTCTCCTTACATTTATTTCTGCTCATAGCTCTCTCTCTCTCCTCTCTCTCTCTCTCCTCTCTCTTTCATCTCTCTCTTTCATCTCTCTCTCTCTCTCTCTTTCTCTCTCTCTCTCTCTCTCTCTCTTCAGTTGACTCAGTAGTCATTTGATTTCATTATAGAGTTGATTGGAGCCACATTTCATGGGTTAAAATTCTCAAATTTCTTTTAGGTCTTATGTTTAAACAATTATCAGCTACACCACTGTCAGTTTCAGTTGTTCTTGTAGTCTAGAACAGTTTTTCAGCGCAACAATATCGTATTATCAGACAGTCAAATAAGAATTTCATATTTTAAAAATGACATAAACTAAATACAGTAATAGAACAATTTAAAAATAATTTGTAAAGACGAGCATTATGAATAAAAAATAAAATATACAGTACATATAATATATATATAATATATATATAATATATTATATTATACCTAAGAAATATAAATATACCATTATATATAATATATATATATTTATATATATAATAAATATTAAAAAAGAATATACAGAACATCGAAAAAGGATGCTTCTGGAATATACAAAACTCTACAAGATCTGAGCGAGTGAGTCATGGACATACGAGACACGATAAGGAGCATCTAAAATCATTATAACATATGAGACACGATAAGGAGCATCTAAAATCATTACAACATATGAGACACTGTAGGAAAAATCTAAAATCATTACATCTAAAAAAAACCCAAGGAGAATAATAGAATTTATCATGGATTTCAGAAAAAAATACAGTAGGTCTAGCTAGATCAGGGCGAGAAATCGAAAATAAACTAAGGGGGAAGAAGGAGATTGAAACAGACATCGACAGACATTGACAGACAGACAAGCAAACAGATATACAGGAAAATAAACAGACCTGATATGCCATATTAAAAATAGCACAGAATGTAGACATTACCACTTGAAAATCTTGGCAACGTGCATGATGACAGAGGACTTCAGTGTTGAAATAAAAGATAGCTTACACTAAGTTAGTACCCAAGATATGTGTTTCCCTCTTCAACACTAACATTTCTTTTCAGCCAAACGAATGGGTCTACTTCACATATTCATTTTACAACGGAGCTCACAATTTTGAGATGCAAAATAGAGGTCCCAACGGAAACAACCTCAATGGCCAGAGAGTCAATTCTACCGTAACTCCGCCTCTTGGAAGTCAGTCATCATCATCATCATCATCATCATCGTCATCGTCATCGTCATCATCATCATCATCATCCAAGTAAAATCACTATTTTAAATTAGGCGTATATAATATAACATAAAATGAGCTGGATAATATACATATTGTTGTATTTCCTCATTAGTTTAAATACTGTTCTTCAATTTTTCATTTCATTGTTTTGATTACTAAGAATAATGATAATAGTTACGATGGGGATGTCACCGTCATTTGTTGCAGTAATAATTTTATTAATTTCTTACATTAACTGTTTCAGGTCTTTTGTCGTACAACAAGTGCGGTTACAACTTTCTCAGTGGCCTGGATGGTGCTTGTGACAAGGTAAGATCAACACTGTTATCTCTGCACTGCTGGCTTTTCTGTACTACGATACTCGTCTTGAAAGCTATGCCACACGAAGAATAACGTCCATATTAATACACGTGTAATGCAAGGCATTTAACAGCGAACAATGATTATATATAGCTAGGAAGGACCATCGTTCATGAACTCTGGATAGGTCCATAGTAGCTCCGTTCTGTACTTCAGCATCTCCCTCAGCGTACAGTAACTGATGACATCTGTTCTCTGTTGGTTGACCATCTCTCCTGATGTTTATTTTATCTAGATTTATTAACAATAGAGAGCATCTAAATATCCTGTGAAATAGAGAACTGTTTCTTCATCCTGGGGAGGCTGGTTTTCAACTCTGCTCGTCAGCCCAGTCGTAATAAGTGATACCTTATACTCGGTAAGAGAAGATCTACTTCTGGAGGATATGTACATGTACGACAAGGCACACTGGAGTACACTGAAAAAAACACTCATGAGTATTGATATGAGAGGAGATTGAAATAATGAGGACATGCTGAAAAGTGAAACGAGCATGAAATAATAACAACAATAATGACTATGCTGTAACATAAAATATTACAAAGTGAGGGAAACAGAAAGTGTAAGACAAAGCGATTGTAAAATCAACACGAATATTAACTACAATGTGATATGTAACATTTATAAACATATCGGAACGTTGATATTTAACAGTACTCTGTCTCTCCGTTTCCTACAGATCATAGTCCATGAAAACTGCCTGGACAAATCCCGAGCTATTTTCTAGACTGCTTTCAGATGTGACGAGCGGACCATCAGTGACGATATACACACATGACTTTTATCCGGCTTCATCAAGTAACAAAGTTCCTCATTGCACGCTACTTCGTGTCAGGGAAGAGGGAAAGTAAAACAAGTTGAAATGTCAAGTCTGTTCACAACAAAATGGACTGTCACCTGGCATTGCTGAAATAAGTTAATGATTTACAAGAAAAGACAAAGTGTCAATGTTAACCAGTAATATATTTAAGTTTACTTTTAAAAATTATAATTTCTAAACCTGTGCTCACTATGCAAAATAGGACTTTTTCTCATAAGAAAATCTAATTAACTATAACAAAAACTGAATATAGCTATCGTTTTATGTCCAGCATTTTTGTGTGTGTCACAGTTATCTGTAGTAATATCGAAGCTGTATGTAAAGGTTCAAGGTGTGTACACAAATAAACGCATAATAAACTGCCAACTCTGTACTGTTGTTATTTTGATGTTGCCCTTGTGTGGTGCTTGTTCGTGAACAGAGGGGATGGCCATCCATGCGGCCAGTGAACCGACCAGGTAACAGAGATCTTAAAGATCCTTTTATATAAATATTTTGCTGAGCCCTGTCAAGAACTCCCTTTGTCATCTGAACAGAGGAGGAAGGAGACAGAAGAAGAAAAGCTAACTTGTGTGAAGGAAGGATGAAAATGTATCGGCCCGATCATGAAGGGAATGACATAGCGCCATGGAACTTGCATATCATTCCTCATATTCGCCCCGAAATTCAACAAACTTGGCACGTCGTTTTTCAAGTTTCTTTATGCCTTAAAAAATTGATATGTTGTCACTGAAATTGTGCTCTGTTGCTGTTATAACCCTGGAATCATTCGAAAATGTCATTCCTTTCAAATACTTTTTAAAGGTGAGAAATAGGGAAAAAAAGTCAGATGGACCAAGACCTGGTAAGTAGGGTGGACATTCTATGCGTTGGAACTTCAAATTCTTCAAAACATCCAACGTCTCGTGAGTAGGCGCATTGTGTTAGGAAAACAGAACACATTTCCACAACTTCCATTTCCGTTTTTGCTGCACTTCATCCTTTAATTGGCAAAGCAAGTGTTAGATGTATTCTGAATTACTAGTAGTATTCTGAATTGCTAGTATTATTCTGAACTGCTAGTATTATTCTGAATTACCAGTAGTATTCTGAATTACTAGTATTATTCTGAACTGCTAGTACAGTCATCAACAAACATGTAACATAGAACAATCATCAGGAAACAGGTCTCATAGTACAGTCATCAGCAAACAGATCGAATGGTACAGTCATCAGCAAACAGATCATATAGTACAGTCATTAGCAAAAAGATCACATGAAGATTGCCTTAAATGTAGTGGTAAATCGGTAATACAGATAGCAAAGAGAAAAGGACCAAGAATGGAGCCTTGAGGAATACCAAAAGGACTCTTCTGTGGTTGATACTGGTATTCCTAAAGAGTCCATTCTTGGTCCTCTTCTCTTTGCTCTCTATATTAACAATTTTACCACTACATTTAAAGCACTCTTCATGTGATCTTTTTGCTGATGACTGTACTGTTTACAGTACTGACTATGAAAACACTCCAAAATGATATATACAGTTTGATTAAATGGAGTAATAAAAATGGTATGTTGATAAACACCAACAAAACAAAATCTATGCTCATCACAACAAGACAGAAACTGTAGAATGGAACAAACATTTCGCTATAGCTTTGTGCTGAGACTAAGGCAATAGAAAATATTCATGAACATAAAAATCTAGAACTCATCACTGATCAACATTTAACCTGGAAGTCTCACGGACATAAACTAACAAATTTGATTGCACAGAAAGTTTACCAACTAGCCAAAACTAAACACTTTATCGACAAAGACATAAGAAAGATATGCTACATCTCACATATGCAAACACATTTAGGTTACTGTTCCAGTCTTGGATGGATGCTCAGTCTCAAACACAAAAAGGCTCCACTCACTTCACAAACGAACATTAAATCTGATTTGTGACAAACAACCAGTACAGACTACAGATCAGTCAAAAAAAAAACAACTCAAAATTCTACCCCTCAAATATAGAGTCATTTTTAACAAAGTTACGTTTGTTCATAGATTTCTGTTGCACAATGCTCTGCCTTACCTGTTGCACTGTCTACGTATAACACTAAACATAGCCAACGTTTTAAAAAACTGTCTTCTTCCTAAACCCACGCTTGATCTGTACATACAAAAAAGCCTTGCATACTCTGCAGTACAGCTCTGGAACATCCTCCCCTACCATTTAAAATCCATTAGTAACACTTCATCCTTCAACGCAGACCTGTTTCATTATTTACTTGCTTGTAACTATAAGCCTCCATAGAATAACCAGAACTCTCTCAACCCAGGACTTGCCAGCCTTCAAGTACTAAAATGACATTGTTCGAAAAGTAACTTGTTAAATATTGTTAGAAATTATTTTAATGTGTGTTAAAAAACACATGTTACAAGATCTGTACTGAAAATGTATTTTTGTTTATGGATATATCTGTGTGTGCGTGTATGTGTGTGTGAGAGCTATTTTATTAGGTTAATTACTTCTCCTTTACTTTGAATGTAATAGGTTAATCGTACGCTCTTTTGATATGTTTTTTTCCTAATGTAATTTGTATACTCCTATTAATCGAGTGTGCGAGAAGAATGAAAGATAGAGTGATAAAGGGCAGAATGTAAGACGGCTCTGCGTGGCAATTCTTTACCCTTAAAAAAAAAGATCATTCATTCATTCATTCATTCACTAACTGCGCCAAGATATTCTGGGAAAAAGTCAAAGTGCGCCTACAATAAATGAGGCTTAAGCTCATTGAACATCCCAAGTTTTTGGATTTTTCCAGAATGTTTTCTACAATGTTTTCTACAATGACTACAAGTTAGGGTCCATTTTATTTCAGGATATATTAAGTACATGTTTGAAAACTATCCAGGTCTTTTTTTCCCGATTTCTGTCATCGAAGAAAGGAAATTTTTACCCAACATCAGTTTTCTAATATCAAGTCTGATAAAAATGCCTTCCTTTAGCTTATCTTCTGAAAGGTGAGAAAATTTATTACTGTAAGCAGATTCCATTAGTTAGCAAGGATTTAACACATTGTTTTTTGATGCCTAACTTTATATGAAGTGGTAGTAGAAAACTTCTTTCTCTGAATCAATAAGACTTGGACATTGAATGATCTTGATTCCAGGTTCTAAAGGTTTTATTGCGAGCGAGTGTCTCCAGTGCTGACTTTTTGCTTTGCTGTCCCATTCACATACGAACAACGGGAACATAGTATATCCACCTTGCTGACCAAGAAGTATACTCAATATTTTTAAGTCACCGCATATCATCCAATCATAATCATATTTTATCTTTGTGCGGACCAGTTCTAAATTCTGATAATTATCTTTCAGGTATACCATTTACAAACATATTCCCGTTGTTGAATAAAACAGCTCTTAGACTTCTTTTAGAGCTCTCAGTGAAAAGTTTACGTATGTTATTCATTCCAAACTTTTGCATCAGACTAGTAAGATCACTATAGTATACTAAGTCACCATCAAACCAACAAGATAACTACAGTATACTAAGCCACCATCAAAGCAGCAAGATCACTACAGTATACTAAGCCACCATCAAAGCAGCAAGATCACTACAGTATACTAAGCCACCATCAAAGCAGCAAGATCACTACAGTATACTAAGTCACCATCAAACCTGCAAGATCATTACAGTATACTAAGTCACCATCAAACCTGCAAGATCACTGCAGTATACTAAGTCACCATCACACCAACAAGATCACTACAGTATACTAAGTCACCATCAAACCAGCAAGATCACTACAGTATACTAAGTCACCATCAAACCAGAAAGATCACTACAGTATACTAAGTCACCATCAGACTAGCAAGATCACTACAGTATACTAAGTCATCATCAAACCAGAAATATCACTACAGTATACTAAGTCACCATCAAACCAGCAAGATCACTACAGTATACTAAGTCACCATCAAACCTGCAAGATCACTACAGTATACTAAGTCACCATCAAACCTGCAGGATCACTACAGTATACTAAGTCACCATCCTGTGAAAAGTATGGAGTAAACTTCTATTCTCTACTTATGTACCAACAAATAGGTGTTCCATCTGCTGATATGTTTTTTTTTCCTTTTAATCTTGATGCTAAGAGTTCTACAGAATCCTTGGGTAGTCCTAAATCTCTCAACAAATCACTGAGTTCAGACTGAGCGAAGAGTTCAAGGTCCTGGATTATGCACTGAAAATCCGCATCATTTTTATCTGAATCAGAAGAACCAGTAAAGAATCTTCTAAACTCTCAGGCACAAGAGGGAGTGGAACTTCAGAACCACGAGGAACAGGTCGCAAAGCTTATGGAAGACTTTGATACACAACAGCTTTCTTATATTTAGAGTTGTAGCCCCTAATACCACAGCTGCAAAACAGCAGTCATGGCTCATTTTTTGGACTCTCTCCATGTCATTGGAACACTAAATCTGAAGGCCCCTTTCGTTTTCCTTAATACCACATCGTTAGATTCTCTACATAAAGATAACAAACCTTATGTGGAGTCCGTGATTTGTCATGATCACTAAGTATCACTTTAAAATAATTCATTTTCTTAACAAAATCTGTAATATTTCTTTGATGTTGTTTTTATTTATAAACCTTCCACGAATGTAAGAAAAACTGTATGGACAGTTAACACTATTCATTGTTCTCAATAGAACTGAAACTTTAGATAATGACTATCAACCTTACATGATGTCTGTATGTTGCAGCTGACAAGAACAAAATATAAAGAACTTGACAATATTATTGACTTTGTTAAACAATGGTGTATGATACATGAAAAAGAGTGTGATTTTTAAAAATCAGAACATGAAAATAGATACCTTACATCTTACATCATCACGTGCTTTTAAACGTCACATAGGGCTTGTATTGTAGTTGGCCAAGTTGTAATGTTTTCGGATAGCTTTTTAACCTCATCAAGGGATTTTATGCCTACTAATTTGGCCTCTCCTAATAATAATGTCTTCTTCGGCCTGTTATGTTCCACTTGATAACTTGTTTTTTGGGATTCTCTTACTATTTCTTCTTATCACATGATCGACATATGTCCATCTTTTTCGGATCACCCATGAGACAGTTCGTTGTTTGCTCATTTGTCTTATCTTTGGGTTGTTCTTGACTTCGTTCCGCTTTATAACGAGTATTTTCCTTAGGTATTTGGTTTCAAAAGAGTAATTTGTTGTTTATTTCTTTACTTGTTTTCCAGCTTTCGCATGCATAGATAAGGGTGGATATTACGAAAGGTGATTGATAAGTTCTAGGCTTAAGGTACAACGGATTATTTGTGGACATATTTTTGGGGTTATTTCTCAACATAGTCCCATTGCAAGTTTATTCACTTAGTCCAGCGATCCTAGAGCATACGGATCCCTTCTTTGTAAAAGTCTGCATCTTGTGCCAGTAGAAACTGGTCTACAACATGAATGACATCATCATCTGAAGGAAATTTGCGACTATTGAGCTCCTTTTTTGAGTTTGTTAAACAGGTAATAGTCCGAAGGGGGCAAATCTGGAGAATAAGGAGGATGTTCAAGAAGCTGGAAGCCGCATTCATGAATGGCAGCCATTGCCACCGCCGACTTGTGAACTGGAGCATTGTCTTGATGAAAGATGACTCCTCTCGTCAGTTTCCCTCGATCCTTTTCCTTCAGTTTTACCCGCAGTTGCTTCACAAGATTAGCGCAATAGGCCCCAGTGACCATTCTGCCCTTTTGAAGATAGTCTACCAGTAGCACACTTTCAGAATCACAAAAGATGAAAGCCATCACTTTGCCTGCAGACAGAACCATCTTTACTTTCTTTGGATGTGGGGATCCATGATGTTTCCACTGCTTTGACTCTTCTTTGGTTTCTGGTTGAAAATGATGAACCCAAGTCTCATCCATAGTCACAAATTGCTGAAGAAACTTCTCAGGATTTTCATAAAATTGACCAAGATTGTCTCTTGTTGAGACGCTGTCGTTTGTGATCTGCTCCAAGAAGTTTCGGGTCCCATGACTTTTGTCATTTGAAGATCATTATGAATAATGGCATGAACACGTTCTTGGGAGATGCCCAACCTCTCAGTTAGTCGTCGATCATCCATTATCATGTCATGGATTTTGCCGGTGGTCACCGTTCTTGGTCTTCCTGGATGGAGATCATCTTCCAGACTCTCCCTTCCATGCTTGAATTGAGCTGCCCATTTATTCACTGTGCTGTAAGAAGGGGCACTCTCCCCTAAAGTCTCTATCATATCCTCATGGATCTTCTTTGATGATAGGCTCTTGATGCAGAGGTAGTGAATGACTGCTCGATGAAAACTTTTTATCAATTTTCTCAATTTCTGCCACCACTTACCACTTCAGTAGCCTGTACAAAAATTGGTTGCAGTTAATTTCTTGAAACTTTGTGTTTAACTTACATTAACCTGATCTACAAATGCACCTAATATCAACTGTGTTTCAAGTATTTGTAGCTTAGGCCGCGAACATATCAATCACCCTCGTACATTTGAATCGAATAATCTTAGCTTGGTTTTTATGCTTATAACTTTTGAGTGCCTCATGTTCTCAAGATTCTTGAAGCTCAGCAGTGCTTTTGCAGTTCTAATTTTAACTTCCTTTCTGTTGTCATCATCCTGGTCTATGTATCTGTCGAATATGCAAATTGGTTTATTTTTTCAACAGCTGTTCCTTTCTTCGTATATTTTTCCTTCGTGATTAATGGGAAGTTTCATTATTTTTGTTTTTTCCTTGTTAATTTTAATTCCTATTTTGCTACCCAGTGAAGTTTGTTTTTTCTTGCATCGAATGTATATTGTCACTGATAAGAGTTATGTTATCTGAGAAATCAAGACCTTCTAAATGGGTCCCATGCCCACAATCAATGGCCGTTTTACTATGCAGCATTTTTTTCATTATGAAATCTATGGCAATTTCAAAAAGCTAGGAAGATAGTAGACATCCTTGTTTCACGCCTGTTTCAACCTGGAACCATTCGCTCATTGGAAAATATATATAGAGCAGTTAAATTTGTGTAAAAAAGTTTTTTTTTAAATTCATGGCGTGTGTTGCTGCTAGACTGCTCAAAATGCTGCAAGATCAAAGTGCCAGTGTACACTCGATTTCATTTTTCTTCATCATTCAAACATTTCGGCACCCACCTGGCTAACAGTTCCTACATATCCAAATTTCATGAATTATAAATCAAACGTTTTCTAAATTCGTGGATCTCTCAAGAATCAGGTCGTGAACAAGATATAACATTTCTGGACCTGACATTGTTGAAGACCTTCTAGAACTTATTGTATCCTGGGTCTCGAGATCTCTACGCTGAAAGCTTGTATAACATCTCTCCTTCACACTTGGGTATGATGGGCATTAGCCACTCAGTGTTTGCAGCATACACTCTTGGACTTCCTTTGAAACTGTCTCCTGCAGTAACATTAAATTCATGACGGCCCAGAGTTCTACACTTGAAAATGTTACCCACTCACTAACTTGCTTTTGTCAGTGGTCTGAAAAAAAGTAAAAATATAGCATTACGATCCTGTACATTGGCACATTACATTATAACATGGTGGTCTGGTGTGGGGGGGGGGGGAAGATGATGATGATGATAATAATAATGATATGGAGAGATGCTCTACAGAGCACGTGGTTGTCGTTGTTGTGGTCCCGAAGAGTGGTGGCTGATGCTATGGGACAACATTGACAGGACCGGGACTGATGACACGTGACTTCTTCTAGAAGATGAGGGCCTTGACACAAGTCCACATATTTGTACCGTTAAAAGACACGAATACAACAGTAAAACTATTTGTTCGGGTTAAATCGCAACGCATGCACCCTGGAGTTCTTCACAAGCAATGTCGTGTACAGTATAGGATAGGTAATATGGTGGTAAATTAACATAAAGTAGTAGTCTCCCCTGAAGAGAGTTATGTTTGGATGTTGGTAGGCGTGTGCAGCGGGAAAATCCGCTGTAAGGTCGCACGCATTTGTACTTGTAATGAACGAATTGGTAGGAGACGCAGGAAGACGAGCAGACGACGAGATAGGAAAAAAAAAACGTTTAGGACCTGAGAAGTGAGAAGCCTTCAAAATGTAGATTCACAGAAGTTTTCATTTATAGTTAGTAGTTAGTTGTGCTCTCATAATAGTAGTAAGTAGATTTTGTAGCCTGTCCTTGTAGAAATGCCTAGTGGTTATTAAGATTTATCCTTTTCAGGACCATTTCTCAGATTTCTTAGTTTTGAGTGTAGAAATATCTGTAAACAGCAACGTCCTTCACCATCTCGCCATGTAAGAGGTCGTCCCATGGCGACGTCCAGTCGCCCGGACACCATTTCATATAACTGTAAATCTTCACCAGCCCTTTCACATACTCCCATTCTGGCAACAAACATAAACAAATGGCTTTCATTTATAAATTTGATTTTTCCTGTAGTGCCCAGAGGTAGGTGGTCGTTGATTTATGTTGTAATGCAACTGTGAAGTGACATGTTCAGTTGATTTTTTTCTATATAATTCATAATAGTGTATGAACTATATCTAAACTGTTCCTTGGTTATGCAACGTTGCACAAGCATATGAATGTAACAGACATGAGCCCAGCTAGATGAAGTTCCACAGAAGAGAAGACGAATATGAAGGAATTCTATTTTATCGCGAAGAAGATCATGTTCTACAAGCATCGTTGAGACAGGCAAGATGTTCTCTTACAATTCCTGAATAGGTCACATGACTTCTCAGCAAATTCCAACATTTACTCACGGAAAAAAATTAAGTGTGCAGTGGTGTCAAGCGCACCAATTACGTTGTAATGAGTGAAACGAAATCAAATTTGCCACAAAGTTTTGTCTGAGTGTTGTCTACTTCCCCGTGCTGTACGAACTTGATCGCACTATTCATAGGGAGATAACCACAGCTCCAGTGAAATCACGTGCGTGATCCATGATTGGTTACTGACCACGGATAAAATGAGGGTAAGTGTGTAATTCTGTTCTCAGAGATCTCTTCACGTAATCGTTGAAGAAAGAAGTAGTGGAATTCCAACATAAACATATTTTTTCATCATGCCAAGATTGAATAAACATCAGCGAGAAATAGCTGTTAGGATGTTAACTGCTGGATCAACAGTAGCAGCAGTATCTCAATATTTTAATGTTCACAGAAACACAATATCACGCCTTCAAAGTCGTTTTAACCAAAATGGTTCCGTTGCTGACCGCCATAGAAGCGGTAGACCACGAGTTACCACCCTTGCACAAGACCGCTACATCCACCTCATGCACCTTCGTAACAAGTTTCTCCAGGCAACATGGACTGCCTGCAACATTCCAGGTGTAAGACGTGTGTCGGGTAGGACAGTGAGGAACAGACTCGGAGAGGTAAATCTCTTACCTCATAGGCCTGCAGTTAGACCAATATTGACAGTTCGCCACAGACAAACCGGCTTGAACTGAGCCAGGCACCATGTGGCATGGCCTTATCATTAATGGGGGATCCTATTCACTGATGAGTCCAGATTCTGTCTGCAAGGCCATGATGGGCGTGTTTTAGTGTACAGGCGAAGAAAGTTTCGCTGTGCGAATAACTATGTGCTAGAGGTGTGACGTGCAAGATGGCGGTCGTTTTTAAAACGCTCTCGCCGGCATGCAGAAATCAGCGGAATTCCGCCTGATCTGTTACATATCATGTACCGGGAGTTGGGCATAAGGCTAACAACCTTATCCTGAGACCTATCTAGAGGCAACTCCAGATAGGAAAAAAAGATATCGTTATGGAAACTCGCAGAGAAACCAACCGAGCATCAGGGATGCCAACTCCGAAGAGCTCATTCGTCGGCCCCAAACATGTGACAAGGGTTGGATTCTGGAATGTGAGAACGATGGCAGCACCAACAAGAACTAACCAGGTCATCAAAGAAATGGAGAGATACCATCTAGACATACTGGGCATCAGCGAAATGCGATGGCCAGAAGAAGGTAAAAGATCGGCGGAAAACGGTAAGTTAATTATACATTCAGGTAGAAATGACAATAAATTCCGAGACGGAGTGGGCATTATTATGTCAAATGTAGCTGCAAAGAGCCTTGTAGAATGGGAACCAGTGAACAGTCGTATAATAAGAGCACGATACAACCTACGACACGGAAGAATGACAATAATACAGTGTTATGCACCCACGAATGATGCAGATGATGATGTGAAAGACGACTTTTATCACCAACTACAACAAATCATCAACAAAGTCCCTAAACACGACATCCTAATTGCTATGGGGGACTTCAATGCTAAGGTAGGGAAAAAGTGATGGGGAAAGAAGGAATTGACATGGTTAATCAGAATGGAGAAAGATTAATTGAAATATGTTTAACAGAGGGCATGGTCATTGGAGGCACAATATTCCCACACAAAGAGATACATAAAACAACATGGATATCTCCAGATGATAGAACTAGAAACCAGATAGACCATTTTTGTATTAGAAAGCAATACAGAACATCTCTCATGGATGTAAGGGCTTATAGGGGTGCAGATGTCAACAGTGATCACAACCTGTGCATAGGGAAAATAAAACTAAAATTGAAAAGTCAACACAAGAAATCAGTACACAGAAAGATAAACATCCACAGCCTACAAGAAGAAAATACTAACATTAATTTCAATCAGGAACTTGCCAATCATTCCAAAACACCCAGTGAAGTTGAGGAGATAGGTATAGATGAGTTATGGAATTCTTACAGCACAGCCATAATCACAGCAGCAAAAGTAAGCGCTGGATTGGAAAAACCAAATAGAAAAGCATGGATATCAGATAAAACATGGAAGTATATACATGAAAGACGAGCAGTCAAATTAAACATGTTGAATGCAAAAGCAGATCATGAAAGAGATTCGGCAAAAGCAAAATACAAAGACATAGACAAGAAAGTAAAAAGTTCAGCTAGAAGGGATAAAAGAGAATACATAGACAATATGGCGAAAGAGGCAGAAAATGCAGCAAAAACAGGAGACAGCAAAACTTTATATAACATACAAAAGAGGCTAACAGGTACTATTACATCTAAAGAAAGACCAATCCTTAGCAAAACTGGAACACTATTAACATCAAATAAAGACCAAAAGCAAAGATGGGCTGAACACTTCCAAGAAATACTCAATCGACCACACCCAAAAGAATTGTTAAACCTTGAAACTGACTTACCAGCCCCACAACTAAATGTCAATCTAGATGAAATTGAATTGCATGAAATTGAAACAGCAGTGAATTTAATGGCTAACAACAAAGCTGCAGGTGAAGATGAAATAACAGCCGAGATGCTAAAAGCTATCAATAGTGACAACATGAGACAACTACAGAGAATGTTTAACAAGATTTGGAAAGAAGAAAAGGTCCCTTCTAACTGGAAGAAGGGAATCATTGTGAAAATACCAAAAAAGGGCAACCTTAGTGACTGTAACAACTGGAAAGGAGTAACCTTAATATCAGTTGTGTCAAAAGTATTTTGCAAGGTCATTTTGAATAGACTCAAAGATATAGTGGATACTGCAATGAGAGAAGAACAAGGAGGATTTCGAAAAGGGAGAAGCTGTCTCGACCAGATCTTTACTCTCAGAATAATACTTGAAGAACATATTGAAAAGCAGAAACCATTAATACTGAATTTCATAGATTTTAAGAAGGCATTTGATAGCATACACAGAGATTCATTATGGAGAATTTTATGTCTATATGGAATACCATATAAAATTGTCAACATCATTAAGGACTTATACAATGGATATGGTTGTGCAGTCAAGACAGAAGAAGGGATGAGTGAATGGTTCCAGATTGAAACAGGCGTGAAACAAGGATGTATACTGTCTCCTTTACTTTTTGGGATTACAATAGACTTCATAATGAAAAAATGCTGCACAGGTAACACAGGTATTGACTGGGTACATGGGACCCAACTAGAAGATCTTGATTTTGCTGATGACATAACTCTTATCAGTAATAATGTGAATTCCATGCAAGAAAAAACAGATAGCCTATCTTCACTGGCTAGCAAAATAGGACTTGAAATTAACAAGGACAAAACAAAAATAATGAAAATTCCCATCAATCAAAATGTAAAAATACACATAGAAGGGACAGATATTGAAGAAGTCAATCAATTTGCATACCTTGGCAACTACATAGACCAGGATGGTGACACTAGAAAGGAAGTTAGGATCAGAATTGCAAAAGCAGCATCAATCTTCAAGAATCTTGAGAACATATGGAATTCAAAAGTTATAAGCACAAAAACCAAGTTAAGACTATTCAATTCAAATGTAATATCCACCCTCATTTATGCATGCGAAAGCTGGAAAACAACTAAAGAAATAGAAAAGAAATTAGACTCTTTTGAAAACAAATGCCTAAGGAAAATACTCGGCATCAAGTGGAATGAATTCAAGAACAATGCAGAGATAAGACAGATGACTGAACAACAACCAGTCTCACGGGTGATCAGGAAAAGGAGATGGACATATGTTGGCCACTTGATGAGAAGAAATGAGCAGAGAATCCCAAAACAAGCTATCAAGTGGAACACAACAGGCCGAAGAAAAAGGGGCAGACCGCGTGAAACTCTGAAGAGAACATTATTAAGAGAGGCCAAGTTAACAGGCATAAAATCCTTTGATGAGGTTGCAAGACTCGCCGAAGACAGGAAAAATTGGCGAACTACTTTGCGAGCCCTATGTGACGTCTAACGGCACGGGAAGGATATAAGATATAAGATAAGAGGTGGATAGAAGAAGAGGAGGCAGTGTAATGGTTTGGGGAGGAATTTCATATGCTGGCCGAACAAACCTAGTCTTCCTCAATGACAACCTTACAGGTTTACGATATAGGGACGAAATCACTACACGCCACGTAATGCCTTTTCTGGATGCTAATGGACAAGGCATGATACTGCAGCAGGTTAACGCTCGTCCACATGCCGTACGTATGGTCAGGGACCACTTTCAGCAGCACAAGATTACTGTCTTGCCACGGCCAGCAGTTTCACCGGACCTATCACCTATCGAGCATATTTGGGATGAACTGGACCGCAGGTTGAGAAGACGACACAATCGTCCTGGAAACCACCAAGAATTAGCCCAAACGTTGCAAGAAGAATGGAATAACATGCCTCAACAATTGATACAACGTGTCATTGGTTCGATGAGAAGGCGGTGTCAAGCAGTGATAACTGCCAGAGGAGGACACACACGATATTGAAACCCTGATTTTCTTTTCTAGGGGTGGTGAGCCACATTAGGTGAAATTTTTTTTCACTTTTTTGTGACATGTGACTGGCCTGCAAGTTATCATTTTATCTATTATTAGATAATCAAACGTAATGTGTGCCAAATTTTTTTTTTTTAATGACTTTATTTCCATTCAACAATCAACAATCAACAATTTCATGTTCAACTGAAGTGGTGTGAAATGGGGATGATTGCCCGTGAGGTGAAATAATGAGATGGTGGGCTTTGACAAAGCATGCGGTGATAGCGTGAAGTACCATAAAGCAAATACTTTGTACATAGACTGCGAAAGAAAAAAAAAGCGCAGATGTAATATCACACACACGCTCACACACACACTCTCTCCCACACATACACACCAACAAACACGCACACACGCATGTGTTTAGGCATTGATGTTGCCATGACTGTGCATAGTTTTCCCTAGAGATCTCTGTCCTAACATTCTAATGAAAAGATACATATTGCACACTTACTTTTTTCCGTCAGTATAGTAATAATAGACTTCCGTCAAAGAAGGCGGTTTTGAAGCAGGTTGACGTTCGTTGATGATAAACTTTCTGAGCAACTTTTCTCATGTCCAATCCTACCAATGCAGGATCTGCATAAATGGCCACAATAACAGTAAGCAATGTTTGTGTTGCAAGGTCCAGTCTCTTAATGCTTGCATCTTTTACTTTCAAATCTCATCTTATCTTGTCTTGTGCTATCTCCTTGGAACTGCGAGCTGATGTTCTTTGCGGTCGATGCTGTGTATGTGTTGAGAGACAGCGTTGTTTCGTCTTGGGAACAGGTTATGGGAGCAATTTTTTGCAGTCTCGGAGTACAGCTAAAAAGCAGGGAGTGTGCAATGCTTCTTTAGCAGACTCCACCACCATGGGGAATATGACGATGCCTGCCTCGTTAGCCAGGCTATGCCTATTACTGGGGGTACCAAAGGAGAAGTGGGACAGGGTCTTGGTCAGCTATAGTTGGCTAACCATGAGGCTAGCATATCAGTTCTTTGTCGCTGAGTGCCTCATCGCACAGCGTCATCCCCCCTTTTATTTTCAAATAAGGCCCTTGTTTCCTTTTCAAATGATTCTACTCCCTTACACAGACTTGTTCTCCACATGACTTGGTCTTTCTTGAGTGACAGAATAACTTTACCTTACTTCTGATCTACAACGTGACCTCCTTCCCTCTACAAGTTTGCCATCTGAATTATTAGCAGGATATGATTGCCATCCATTTTTTTGCTGCATGTCCCAATCATCTTAATCTTTTGCTGTTTAGTGTTGCCATCATGAATGGAAACTTAGCACGCTGCAAAACCCCTTGGTTGGTTATTTTGTCTTGCCATTTGATATTTCATTATTTTTTAAATGTGGGGAACTGTTTACAGTTTTTCCCTCCTGCCTTGAATATGTTATACAAGTTTCAGATTAATATAAAAGACGACTAAGCATACACATCTAACAAATCAGAACTTTTCTCTTCATTGTTAACTTTCTGTTGTTCATTTCCCTTCCCGTTAGTTTGTAGCAGTGAACTATTCAATCTGTGCAAACTTAGTGGTGAATGATTTATTTCAATGCGTAGTTTTAAAGAAGGCATCAAATGAGAGAGAGAGAGAGAGAGAGAGAGAGAGAGAGAGAGAGAGAGAGAGAAAGAGAGAGAGAGAGAGAGAGAAGAACACAGAAATGTCTGACTCCATTCATGATCTTAGAACTATCAAATGTGATCCCATCAAACTGTGTGATGGTCGTCATATCCTCGGTGAGTGACGCCTATGCTTTACAGAGAACACCCGGTGTTTTTAAATACATTAAAATTATGTACAATGTAACTGGGGTGGGGTGGGGGTTGGGGAGAAAAGATGGCCAGTAAATGTCTGGAGATGTGTTTTGTCACTTTTCGCTGTCTCTTGTCCCTCTTATCTTCCCTGCCTCGGGAAATGTTTACGTGTCAGGGTTGCTGGTAACAGTATGGGCGCCGTCTAGGACAATAAAATGAATGTGCATTACATGTTGTAGAATATTACAAGGTCATACAAGTGGAGGCTATGAAATACCAGAGATGAGATGTGCTGATAACACATTAATACTGTCCATAACACAAAAAGGAATGGGAAAACTGAACGTGTCAGTCCATAAGAACAGAGAAGAGCAAAAGCTTTATCTTAATACAAAGAAAACTAAATTGATGACAACTGACAAAACAAACAAGGCGGCTGAAATTGTATCAATGGGGAAAAATTGGAAGAAGTGGAGAGTTTTGAATTTCTTGGATCACTATTAACTAGTAATGTAGATACAATGAGGGATATCAAAAGGAGGACATCTATCGCTCTTCAAAAAAGAAAACAACTAAAGAGGCTGTGGAGCGGAATACACAGCATTACAAAAGTAAGATTTTTAAGGGCATGCATCTTTTCCATCGCAACATATGCCTGTGAGACCTGGACACTTAATAAAACAGCTGAGAAATATATAAATGTCTTTGAATGTAAATGCATTAGAATGGTCTTTTATATATCGTGGACACAGAAAAGAACAAATTTATCCATACTACAAAAACTTAATACCGACGAAGGTTGGCTCGTAAGAAAGATTAAACAGAGAAAACTCAAATATTTTGGACATATTAAATGTCATAAGAATTTAGAGAAGACAGTCTTGGAAGGGTATATAATGGCAAAAAGAAAGAGAGGAAGACCAAGGCGAAGATGGCTGCAAGACTTCATTGATGATCTGCAAATGGATGCATCAGCATCAGGGCATCTAGCGTACAAACAAAGAAGCCTACAGGAGAGCTGTTAGGAAAGCAAAGTTCCGCAAGGGACATGCAAATGACTGACTGACATTACATGTTTCTTTACAATATCAAACGCACCTCCTACCTCTCAACGTTTCCATCCTCGACTGTGCCAGACTGCTTCAGAAGAAGAAGAAGACAAATCTGTCTGAAAATCCAGAAGATTTTTGTAAGGAATGCAGGAGGTAAGGAGGCCAGTTCTAGATTTTTTTCTCTCAAAGCTTACCCTTCATAAGCTTTGACTGTTCTGCATCACCTGCAAGTCAGTGTGTTTGACATGTACTACTAGTACCGCTTGTTGCCACGCTGTAACAGCCTAGCCCCACCTATAGTAAACAATTACATTTGTTGCGCTAGATAATGTAGTACACAACTCCCATGTCCTGGATCACTGAAAGAAGATTGGTAGGGTCTTCACCCTCTGTGATTCACTTGTCCTCAAAACGGCATAACTTCTCCAGCACAAATAACCTCGGTATCATTCTTTCGAGCACAATCATCCTCAGTAACAACATTCTACCACAATCATTCTCAGTGACACCATTCTACCACAATCACTCTAAGTACATCACTCTAGCACAATCATTCTCAGTAACAACATTCTACCACAATCATTCTCAGAACATCACTCTAGCACAATCATTCTCAGTAACAGCATTCTAGCACAATAATTCTCAGTAACATCACTCCAGCATAATCATTCTCAGTAACACCACTCTAGCACAATCATCCTCCGTAACATCACTCCAGTACAATCATCCTCAGTAACATCACTCCAGCACAATCATCATCAGTAACATCACTCCAGTACAATCATCCTCTGTAACATCACTCTAGCACAATCATCCTCAGTAACATCACTCCAGCACAATCATCCTCAGTAATATCACTCCAGTACAATCATCCTCAGTAACATCACTCTAGCACAATCATTCTCAGTAACATCACTCTAGGACAATCATTCTCAGTAACATCACTCTGGCATAATCATTGTCAGTAACATCACTCTAGCACAATCATCCTCAGTAACATCACTCCAGCACAATCATCATCAGTAACATCACTCCAGTACAATCATCCTCTGTAACATCACTCTAGCACAATCATCCTCAGTAACATCACTCCAGCACAATCATCCTCAGTAATATCACTCCAGTACAATCATCCTCAGTAACATCACTCTAGCACAATCATTCTCAGTAACATCACTCTAGCACAATCATCCTCAGTAACATCACTCTAGGACAATCATTCTCAGTAACATCACTCTGGCATAATCATTGTCAGTAACATCACTCTGGCACAATCATTCTCAGTAACATCACTCTAGCACAATCATCCTCAGTAACATCACTCTAGCACAATCATCCTCAGTAACATTACTCTGGCACAATCATCCTCAGTAACATCACTCTAGCACAATCATCCTCAGTAACATCACTCTGGCACAATCATCATCAGTAACATCACTCTAGCACAATGATTTTCGGTACCACCTCTCCAGCATAAGGTTCCTCACAGTGGTCAGTATGTCACCAACGTTCGACAAGTTTAACCATGGGATCGGTAAATGACCGGGGTAGGGAGTCGAACGGAGGTAGATAAATGGTTAGGAGGTCGAGAAGGGATCAGTAAATGGCTGCGAGGATGGGGGGGGGGGCTGTGGGCGGGGGGGATCGGGGTAAAAAAAGAGGGGTCAGTAAATGCCTGGAGGTGTGTTTCGTCCGTTCACCCAGTCTCTTATCTCCCTTGTCTCGGGAAATAATTACGTATCAGGGTTGCTTTCACAGCGTGGGGGGGGGGGGGTGTAAAGCAGAAGATCATGGGCAAAACATGACGCCTCACATTTTTTTCTTGCTATATTTTGGGTGCAGATTTCTTTGTTTATTAATTATGGAAATATGAAGTGACACCAGCGAATCAGTTTTTGTCTAATTTTATTGTGATTGGGCGGTTGATATAATGCGGGGGGGGGGGGGGGGAGTTTCCACCCAGAGAACAAAGAAAGTACGGGGAACAGGGTCGGTCGGCTGGTCTGTATATATTGCAACATCCATAATAGCAGCTGCCAAGACCAAGAAGAAGTGTCGACAGGTGTTCATAAAGAGTACTTAAACTTTAGATTCATAACTTAATTTCAGTGGAACAGTCCCAGACTGTGAACAATATTTGTATATATCATGGCGCCCCAAAGATAAGAATATTTAAAATTTAGTTTTATAACTTTGTTTCAACGAAATAGTACCTGACATGAAACATTATTTGTAATTTTCTGTGCAAAAAGTTTCGCTGTTTCCTATTTGTAAAAATTTGTACCTGAAACCAACACATGAAACGATCTTTATGTAAAAAAAAAAAAATATATATATATATATATATATTCGTTTGTTTATTGTTATTGTTGTCCAATACGCACTAGACATTGTGTGCATGTTTATGCCTGAAAAAGTTTGTACCTGCGAGAGACTGAATCTAAGCGACGGAATTTCTGTGTCAAGACCTAGTTTCCTTTCCAGGTGTTACGATTTTCAGAAGAGCTGGTTATGATGGCCTCGCTTTCTTTTTGTTGGAGAGCTGTGGCGCTAGATAGCCAAGTTCATTAATACGCTGTTCTCTCATAGCTAGACGGATCCTTATCCTGCGGGAGACCGTGGTTCAAGTCCAAGATAATTCTCATGTGATTTTGCTTTCTCTCACGTCTAAAATGCTCTGTCTACGTTTTTTTTTTAGGTCTGATCACACAACAGCAACACTGTGTTCTATTACTTTACTGTAGAGGTCTAATCATACAACACTGTGTTCTGTGTAGCAGTATATGTGTAAAACTGTTGGCTTTATTGTAAGGGCATTATTATGGGTTTTCTAATTTTCTCGTGCTGAGATCCTTCGAGAACGTCACGTGGGCTGAAAAGCCCGGAACAGGGAATTTTGGGGGCAAGGCCTAGTGCGTGGAGTCTTGTCTGGCTCTGAACGTGTATCTGTGTGGACGTGTTTTGCTGTGTTACGTCTTCGAGAAACATATGAACGTTGTAGTTGTACTGCAGTCGTAAGTATGAATGGACTTGCCGCTTAGCAGGGGTGACCTGCCGGCAGTCGGATAAACTGTTATTTCCATCAACATTATCATCATTCTATCAATAAACGTTTCAAGTCACCGTTAACCAGGATTTACCTAACCATCTGTACCAGTTGTTGCCAACGTGAGGTTTTGAATGACCCTGGGTGAGAAGTATGTCTGGAACAGTATTTAACTAATCCAGAAAGTGAGTAAGAGCTAGGATTCTGTGTATAACTTGTCCAGTAACCTCAACTCACGAAGATCAAGATGAAGGTCTACCCTGTTATTCACGTGCGTAACGTGAGCACAGCGATACGATAGGGCCTAACAAAAGCCCCAACTACACACAGAAAATGACAACCACCAATTCTCCTATATCTGTTACATCACTGTAGAGGTCTAATCATTCAACACTGTGTTTGTTACTTTACTGTAGAGGTCTAATCATACAACACTGTGTTTGTTACTTTACTGTAGAGGTCTAATCATTCAACACTGTGTTTGTTACTTTACTGTAGAGGTCTAATCTTACAACACTGTGTTATGTTACTTTACTGTAGAGGTCTAATCATACAACACTGTTCTGTTACTTTACTGTAGAGGTCTAATCATACAACACTGTTCTGTTACTTTACTGTAGAGGTCTAATCATACAACACTGTTCTGTTACTTTACTGTAGAGGTCTAATCATACAACACTGTGTTTGTTACTTTACTGTAGAGGTCTAATCTTACAACACTGTGTTATGTTACTTTACTGTGGAGGTCTAATCTTACAACACTGTGTCATGTTACTTTACTGTAGAGGTCTAATCATACAACACTGTGTTTGTTACTTTACTGTAGAGGTCTAATCATACAACACTGTTCTGTTACTTTACTGTAGAGGTCTAATCATACAACACTGTGTCATGTTACTTCATTGTAGAGGTCTAATTATACAATACTGTGTTCTGTTATTTTTACTGTAGAGGTCTAATCATTCAACACTGTGTTATGTTACTTTGCTGTACGAAAGCTTTGTTGTTTTGTATTTGTAACAATATTTGTATCACATCGTCCCTTGGAAAAGGACTAAATATTATATATAGTTTTATTACTTCGTTTCAGTGAAGCAGTCCCTTACATGGAGCAATATTTGTATCATGGCGTCCTTTAGACAAGAATATTCAAAATTTAGATTCATTTTTTTTGTTTCGTTGCGAGATTTCGATTCATGACAAATGACAACACTATAAAGACCTCCTTCCCACCTCTCATGAAGAAACTGAACCACTCCAAATTGTGGAGGAGCACAGTCACTGTGAAAAGATAACAGTCCTCACAGAAGTACCAGGCATACACAAAAAGGTCTACTTAACAACACTTCAGATGAAGACACTGACGCAGGAGCTGACTGACAGCAAATACAAGCCAGCTGAATGGACACATGTGTACACAGATGGGTCTGCAGAAAAAAGCAGTAAAAAATGGAGGTGGGGGCGTTTACATAAGATACACAGATGGAAGACAAACCAAAAAGGCCTTTGCGACAGGAAAGATTTCCTCCAATTACAGGGCATAAACAACAGCCCTCCATGAAGCCCTCAAAATATTTAAAACAGAAAACCAGCACCCACCACACAAAATAGCCTTCTTAACAGACTGCAGGGCACTTCTGGATTTCTAAAAACTACAAAGAACCCACAGGCAAACATACAGGAAATCACAACAGAGCTGAAGCACCTTACACTGTCAACAACCGTGGCCCTACAGTTGGCACCATCCCACTGTGGAATAGCTGGCAATGAAATAGCTGAAGTCTATCTAAAGCTGGCAGCAATCAAAATCAAACCAATCATCCAGTAAAGTACCAAGAGGCGAAAACTATAGTCAGTAACCAGTGCAGGTCTGAATGGAAAAAGAAACTGAAATGCAACAATGAACCAGATCCAATACACTAACTACAAAGACATCAGCAAACCGTCCTTTTTCGCCTAAGGACAGGCCACTGCAGACTACTGAGCGTCCTGCATCGACTCAAAATGTCTCACACAGACGAGTGTCCATGTGGCAGTGGAGTCCAGATTCCAGAACATGTCCTACAAGAGTGCCCAAACCATGCAGACCTGAAGCGTGAGACATGGCCAGAGGACACAAGCTTGGGACAAAAGCTTTTGGGCTCCTATCAGGATCTAGAGAGGACTGCTGGCTTTGCCATGTCGACAGGGATCAGGATCTGAAGTGACCAACAACCTCGAACGAAGAAGAAGAAGAAGATGACAAATTAGGGATTATGCAGCGGTGGTTTCCAAGAATAAAGGTTGCTTAAATCTTGTTCTTAACTAGTGCCGCACAGAAGAAAAAAAGACGATCGGACACACTGCAGACGTGAAGGTCTCGAAAAATTAGCCATGACTGGAAAGATACATGACAAAAAAAACAAAGAGGGTGGAGATGATAGAAATAGAAGGTGGAGATAACAGAAATATAGGGTGGAGATGACAGAAATAGAGGGTGGAGATGACAGAAATAGAGGGTGGAGATAACAGAAATTTAGAGTGGAGATGACGGAAATAGAGGGTGGAGATGACAGAAATATAGGGTGGAGATAACAGAGAGTGGAGATGACAGAAATAGAGAGTGGAGATGACAGAAATATAGGGTAGAGATGACAGAAATAGAGGGTGGAGATGACAGAAACAGGGTGCAGCTGACAAAAATAATTGGATGGACTGACTGCATGATTTGGCTGGAAAAGAACAATCCACCTGATTCGAGACACGGAGGATCGTGCGAGATGGAGAGAGATGACCGCCAAGGCTTATCGGCATGACATCGCCTCATCTGATCTGAACTTCAGTGAACAATGAACAGACCCTGGCATGGAACAATATTTGTATCACGGCATCCCTAGATAAGAATGTTGAAAATTTAGTTCCATAAATTCGTTTCAGTGAACAGACCCCGACATGGAACAATATGGTATCCTTAGATAAGAATGTTGAAAATTTAGTTCCATAAATTCGTTTCAGTGAACAGACCCCGACATGGAACAATATGGTATCCTTAGATAAGAATGTTGAAAATTTAGTTCCATAACTTCGTTTCCGCGAACAGACCCTGACATGGAACAATATTTGTATCATGGCATCCCTCAGATTCAGCTTCATCATCGAAGCCCCGAGTGATGATCGTCTTGATATCTGAAGTAAATGTACTTTAACGAGGTAGGGACTGGATCGTATGTGTCCGCTCTGTACCGAAAGTATGGGACATCAACACTGAAAACACACGATCATTAAGCGAAATTCTCTACACATTGCAGCACAACACAGTGTTACAGGAACGGATAATCACTGTGGGCAAGAATAGGGGACTGAAGAAAACAACTAAAAAAAGAGATGAAGCTAAGACCACAATCGAACATTCCATTGGCGAAAGGGGAATCACAGGATAACAAAACTATGAACACTTTGTTTCTGTCGTTGCTAGATGAAGCAAAAAGATTGGGATGTATTAGCAAACTTGCTGGAATAAAAGTCATCAAAAATAATTGAATGCAATCAAATATTTAGATGTTTCTCAACAATGAGAGAGGGCTTAATAATGATCAAAATTCAGTCCAAAATGAAACAATAGGGGAGGATCGGCACAGGTTTGAGAATAATTAGTACAGTAAAATCAGATTTTGATAGGCATTTAATTCCGGCAGCTGGAATTATGGCTAAGATGGTAGTTACAGAAAATGAAGGAGAAAATACACAATAACGTGTTTTATATTATACTCTTACAGGGCGTACATCAACAAATAAAAGCATTGAAAAAAAAAGTTTCATCAACTCCAGACAAAGCCTTTGTGCTTGCCTGTGGAAATAGATTTGATGAGGAAACAAGAAACATCTGAATACAGAAATTTAAATGGATTAAATGATCATTTCAGTACTAGCAGTGAGTGACAGACGATCCAAAAAAAAAAAACGCAGTAATATCCAGATGCAGTGCTACACATCTTGGTTCGAACTCCAGTTTAAGGGAAGTAAGCGGTAAAAAGTTACTGTTGAACGAACTAGCTTATAAGGCAGATGTTTGAAGGACGGTTTAACATCCTATTGTGATATATGGGAATTCTAGGCTCTTTCATTTTATATGATGTACATTTTCTTGAAAACAAAGGAAATCTTTAATGTTACTCTTGAGAAATTTATGTGGTGTGCTACCTGCGATGATTTATATTTGACTTATTTCTGCTGTATAATTCCTGCGATGATTTATGTCTGACTTATTTCTGTTGTATAATTCCTGTGATGATTTATATTTTATTTATTTCTGTTGCATAATTTCTGCGATGATTTATGTCTGACTTATTTCTGTTGTATAATTTCTGTGATGATTTATATTTGATTTATTTCTGTTGTATAATTCCTACAGTGATTTGTATTTGATTTATTTCTGTTGTATAATTCCTGCAATAATTTATATTTGATTTATTTCTTTTGCATAATTCCTACAATGATTTATATTTGATTTATTTCTTTTGTATAATTCCTACAATGATTTATATTTGATTTATTTCTGTTGTATAATTCCTACAATGATTTATAGTTGATTTATTTCTGCTGTATAATTCCTGCAACGATTTATATTTGATTTATTTCTGTTGTATAATTCCTGCAATGATTTATATTTGATTTAATTCTGTTGTATAATTCCTGCAATGATTTATATTTGATTTATTTCTGTTGTATAATTCCTGCAATGATTTATATTTGATTTATTTCTGTTGTATAATTCCTGCAATGATTTGATTTCATTCCGGCTCTTGACATGACACAATGAAGCAAGATTTCCGGCTCTTGATGTGACACAATGAAGCAAAATTTCTGGCTCTTGATGTGACACAATGAAGCAAAATTTCTGGCTCTTGATGTGACACAATGAAGCAAGATTTCTGGCTCTTGATGTGACACAATGAAGCAAAATTTCTGGCTCTTGATGTGACACAATGAAGCAAGATTTCTGGCTCTTGATGTGACACAATGAAGCAAAATTTCTGGCTCTTGATGTGACACAATGAAGCAAAATTTCTGGCTCTTGATGTGACACAATGAAGCAAAATTTCTGGCTCTTGATGTGATACACTGAAGCAAGATTTCCGACTCTTGACTGTACACAATGAAGCAAGATTTCCGACTCTTGACTCTACACAATGAAGCAAGATTTCCGGCTCTTGATGTGACACAATGAAGCAAGATTTCCGGCTTTTGATGTGATACAATCAAAACAAAATCACTGCAAATGATTTCTTTACCTCTGAAGATTAATTACCCTTTATTTCCATCATCAGACAGAGACCAGAAGATGTCCATTAATTTACATACCAGAGACTATTCTAATGGACAAGAAGGGCAAGAAATGAGAACTTGGAGCACTTTAAGAAATCAGTCTACAGAATGTTAATCATATGGCCATACTTTCTTCTGAACACACCCACAATGTTGTCTAATGCTTTAATGCTTCATCCGGACATTATAATCAAGATGAGGCAGGATCACATCTCCCACAGGCCCTCTTTTACTTTCTAGTGAGGAAATGAAACTCTACTGCGACCGCGAACTACAGTCCCACAGTATCTCTCCAGCCGTCTTTTGACTATGTCGTTCAGAAAATTGAAGACTTTGAAATATTCAATAGAACAAATTCATCGCAGTATCGTGTATTAAGTTTCTTTGTTACATCACAACGAGATCTGCTATATTTCAAACAATAATTCGCACTATAATTAGATAACTAATAGAAATCAGAATGATAAATGGCTACAACAATGTATATGTTAGCTATGTTGGCAGCAACTTCTAGAAATAACGTTAAAAAAAACAAAGCCTGCCAGAACCAAAGATAAAAGAAAAAAACTTTAGAGTACTGAAGGAGTTCTATCTTGTCTCAAGGTAAATTAAGCGCCTCGACTTTTAACAGGAAGTAAATATAGCAAATATCCATCTTCATTTATTAATTCTTCTACTAGAAAAAGCACAATCGACGTCATAAACTTAACAGAGACTCAGTATCTAAACTAACACAGTCCACTGCCATTAGCAAGACCAATATAACTAATGTAAGGAACAATAAAATATCACTCCAGATATATAGTGGCGTGTATTTTAAGATACGGACACATGCATATGAAGTAGTGAAGTTTTCACAGGACAAATTATATTTAAAATAACCATGTGCGTTGTCATTTACAAATACTGGGGTGAATCAAACGACATTTAAAAGTGCGAATTACGCAACACTTCTATTCAGTACAGGAGAAATAGCACCCCTCTTTTTCAATATGGTCCCCTTGTTTTACAAAGCATTTGTGTCACTTGTGCTCCAGCGCCTATATATGGAGACAGCTTCGTATGTGAGTATCCACATCTTGAATGTTGGTTCCTTGAGTGCTTGCTCCGACGGATGGCGTCGTGTAAGCTTGTTATAGTATGAGTTGTGAACCAGCGTCACTGCATACGATCAAACCAGAAATGCTCTGCTGCCTAGTCAGCAGTTTGCCATAAAACGCCGACTAATGTCGCCATCAGCACTAACTCCGTAGCTAGCGGCGTCAGTCCTCTTCTCTCCCAGAGCATTAACCCTGGTACCCATTTTTTTTTCCTTGAGGGTGGGTGAATCCCGTGAGTTTTTTTGTTTGTTTGTTTGCCAGCCACGGTGTGACCGCCATTGTGGTGAATGGAAATGGAAAATGGGTCGCCTGAACGGCGAATGAATGACTAATCCACTTCGTTAACTTCGGTAAGCGAGGCTGAGTTTCCAGGTCACATTGTATTGTTCCAGCGTCCTATATCCTTGTCCAGCGAAGAAGAATAAGACGAAGAAGAAGAAGAATAGTAAGCGACAAGACACAATCATGCACTCCTAGGAGACCAGCTAGCAAATCCTGCCTTACGTTATGACAGTAACAATTGCGCTACGTTTATAAATGAAGTACATTCCTTTCTTCAGGCACCGCTTTATATACTTTATGTCTAAAATCTTGCTCTGTGTATTTTTGTCTGTACTCTTGTACATATTCTATAGGTATCCCAGAAGTCACACAGGGGTTTTCAAATTCAATAAAATGTATTTAAAACATTTTTATAATTATATTTTCCATCAAAGGTAAATGAAAGTAGATTTACATTTATTTATTAACAAATGCTAATAATGAGATAGGCTCCATTTTGTAGCTTGGCACAGATGGGCTCTTTCTACATCATTTGACATAGCAGTATGCTACTAACTTTGCTTGCAGTCCTAGGATCTCTGTATAGATGTCTGTGGGGGTGTTGGATTGTCTGGGTGTCTGGGGCTTAATGATATTCACACGCTCCTTCAGGTGAGCGCCCCCCCCCCCCCCAGAAAATAACCTAGAGCCGTCAGATCAGCTGAGCCTGATGACTCAGGGATTACTGAAAATCACTAAATTATTCGGTTACTGAACATTTTTGATTTCCAAGCTCCCTTGTGTCTCGAGCAGAGCGGGCGCACGTCTTTCCTCATTTTGCCTCGCTCCTCCTCCATGAAAAAAGTTGTTGAGCGAGACAGACTTGAGCAAGAGACTGACACTATCATAGAATCATTAACAGTGGCGGAAGCTGGAGGAAGACAAATAGCCGGCTAAGTTAGAGAATATTTATTCTCTACTCGCTGCTGTCACTCGTCAACGTTACTTTTCTGTAGCTGGATATGTTGTTAATAACAACAGCGTCACCGAAACGATCAGTGTAAAGACATAAACTGGTCTACATAAACGGCTGAACTAACAATTTAAAAGCCAGATAATGAATAATTATTTTTCATCTTCATGTCCGTTGAAAAGACAGGGTTATTGATAGAACCAGTCAAAGTGTTGTTTTATTTTCCAGTTCTGATGTGGTTTGAAAAATAAACATAACTTCACTTTTAGCTGTTGACTGATTGCTATTCCACTGTTTATTCAGTTATTTATGTTACATAAAACTGTTATTAAACTAACAGGAATCATTTAAAATGTGCAGGCAAGCAGTTGTTTTAACTGTTTTGTTAGCACTGTTATAAAGAACAATATTAACATGCTTGAAAGAGGTACGTAAACTTTCGATTAATTTGCAGTTAATTTTAATTAAAATTTTAATCGTCAGATTAATCACTATTAAATTTTGTAATCAAACAACAGCTGTAATGAATGTGTGATATATACAAGTATATTAACTCATATATATATATACATACAAGTATATTAACTCTTTTATATATATATACATACACAAGTATATTAACTCTTATATATATATTATATATATATACATACATACATAAGAGCTAATATACTTGTACTAATATTTCTTGTAAAATTCACTGTGTTTAGACATATTTGGTTATGAAAATATGCTTTAAGGGACCTCCCCCTCCCTTAAACGTGTATTTATCTCCTATACAATTTCAATGATAAGTGTCACGCGAGTGAACACTTTTTTTATATGCAAATTGCATTAATCTGTGTATGTTCAATTCATATGTTTTTGTTTCTTATATAAAAAAAATATTATCCCACATCTGAAAGAATAAAAGGCAGATTTACTTGTAAAAACTGTAAGTTTACATTCTCCGTTTGGCTCATGTAATATTACGTTTTCATCACTAACTGCAATGGCCTTGTAAGTATACTAGAACACATGGAAGCTAATATTTGGCTTCGACTGCCATGCATAAATAGAATTTACTAACTTGCTCGTAGAAAGAAGATCTATTTAAAAGCTGCAGCTCGTCCAAGGTATGATAATTTTTTTTCTTCTGCAAGAAAGAGACAGATAGGCAACCACACTGACAGACAGACAGACAAATAAGGAGAAATGAACCTCACAGACACTTTGATGGTTACAGAAGTTGTAAAAGTACCTTCAGTTTTACCTCTGTAAAAAATGTTACACGAGCTATCATGTTATCACAGAGCTCTGAATAGCATTATACAGTAATGGAGTCTTTGGTACATAGTGGCCTTGGTATAGAAATGTTGGCTGATTTTAATGACTGTGTGGTTGCTTCTTGTGTTATGTTTGATTCTGTTTTACTGCAGCAATGTCATCAACATATTTTCTGTTTTGTTTTATTCTTTTTTACTGCACCAGTGTCATCAATATATTTTCTGTTTTGCTTTATTCTGTTTTACTGCAGCAATGTCATCAATAAATTTTCTGTTTTGCTTTATTCTGTTTTACTGCAGCAATGTCATCAATAAATTTTCTATTTTGCTTTATTCTGTTTTACTGCAGCAATGTCATCAATAAATTTTCTGTTTTGCTTTATTCTGTTTTACTGCAGCAATGTCATCAGTATATTTTCTGTTTTGCTTTATTCTGTTTTACTGCAGCAATGTCATCAATAAATTTTCTGTTTTGGTTTATTCTGTTTTATTGCAGCAGTGTCACCTGTTATCACCTGTTTGTTCTTCACAATTGTTCAATCTCACGTGTTCATGAGTGAACAAACCTTCCAGAATATTTTACAGGTAATCTTGTGTCTACTTTATCAATCGAGAATATGCTATATTGTTAATCTTTCTGCTTGTGTATCATTTACCTGTCTGCCTTCCTGCCTGTTTACCTGACTGATTGATTGGTCTCAAGAGATAGTCTCACCGCCGTCAAGACCTTCTCATATCTACTCCGCTGCCTGTTCCATCAGCCAAAGTAAGGCTGAGAGTCCCTGGTGCGGGCTGATTGGAGTTTGTTGCTTCAGTGTTTTAAAATGGAGGTTTTGGTCACGGGCAGAAACCTTATAAAGATCCAATACTACCTCCTCTAGCTGCATCTTGTAACAAGCTGGTGTTACTATTGTCTGGTCAATGGCACAAGAATAAAAAGGCCAAGTAGCTCCCGCGGTGGTGGAGCTAGACGAAAACCCTGCTTGCTTTTTAAACTTACTACTTATCTGAATCTGTCAGGATAGCAATTTCTTCACAAGTTAATTCTTTTACAATTTAATTGTAATCTAACTTGCATACTGTTTTATCTAAAACCTAACACTTGCACACTATTTTATCTAAAACCTAACATGCACACTATTTTATCTAAAACATAACTTGCACATTATTTTATCTAAAACATAACTTGCACATTATTTTATCTAGAACTTAACTTGCACACTGCTGTATCGAAACCTAACATGCACTCTACTTTAATAAAATAGAAATAATAGACTCTGATTACACCATACATAACTGGGCAGACATGCCATTAAAAATCTTATTTTTGTAGTTCTGTCTGTTCCTTTCTACAGGTTCTTTAGTAGTTTTGGTTTTTTTAAGAACGACAGATGTCCTGCTTTTAATTTTCCTCATTGTATCTCCATTATTAGTTAGTAATGATCCAAGATATTAAAAACTCTCCACGTCTTTCAATATTTAATCATTGATATATATTTCAACTGCCTGAACAGTCAATTGTAATATCAGATAGTGGTGAGAACAGTCAAGTGTAATATCAGATAGTGGTGAGAACAGTCAATTGTAATATCAGATAGTGGTGAGAACAGTCAATTGTAATATCAGACAGTGGTGAGAACAGTCAACTGTAATATCAGATAATGGTGAGAACAGTCAATTGTAATATCAGATAGTGGTGAGAACAGTCAATTGTAATATCAGACAGTGGTGAGAACAGTCAATTGTAATATCAGATAGTGGTGAGAACAGTCAACTCTAATATCAGACAGTGGCGAGAACAGTCAATTGTAATATCAGATAGTGGTGAGAACAGTCAATTGTAATTTCAGACAGTGGTGAGAACAGTCAACTGTAATATCAGATAATGGTGAGAACAGTCAATTGTGATATCAGATAGTGGTGAGAACAGTCAATTGTGATATCAGACAGTGGTGAGAACAGTCAATTGTGATATCAGACAGTGGTGAGAACAGTCAATTGTAATATCTGACAGTGGTGAGAACAGTCAATTGTGATATCTGACAGTGGTGAGAACAGTCAATTGTGATATCAGACAGTGGTGAGAACAGTCAATTGTGATATCTGACAGTGGTGAGAACAATCAATTGTAATATCTGACAGTGGTGAGAACAGTCAATTGTGATATCTGACAGTGGTGAGAACAGTCAATTGTGATATCTGACAGTGGTGAGAACAGTCAATTGTGATATCTGACAGTGGTGAGAACAGTCAATTGTAATATCTGACAGTGGTGAGAACAGTCAATTGTGATATCTGACAGTGGTGAGAACAGTCAATTGTAATATCTGACAGTGGTGAGAACAGTCAATTGTGATATCTGACAGTGGTGAGAACAGTCAATTGTGATATCTGACAGTGGTGAGAACAGTCAATTGTAATATCTGACAGTGGTGAGAACAGTCAATTGTGATATCTGACAGTGGTGAGAACAGTCAATTGTGATATCAGACAGTGGTGAGAACAGTCAATTGTGATATCTGACAGTGGTGAGAACAGTCAATTGTGATATCTGACAGTGGTGAGAACAGTCAATTGTGATATCTGACAGTGGTGAGAACAGTCAATTGTGATATCTGACAGTGGTGAGAACAGTCAATTGTAATATCAGATAGTAGCAGGATCAGCTAGATGTGGGATTTGCTCGGTAAATGACCCCATCTCTCACAAAACAGATAAACAAGCACAAAAGAAGGATGATCATACGTAAAGAGAGTATTTTAAATGGACATAAATATGAGAACGGAGACACCGTCACAGTTACTGGTCAAAAATTCGTCACTGGGTACAAGCAGTAATCTTGTAGAACTGGTTGCCAGTTTGATATTATTTGTTTCTCCAGACATGGGTAGTCCTGCCTGCTTATCATACATAAAAGCCTACATCCTTAGATGACTTGGGGAGTCTCTGTCAAGTAAAAGAAGTCTGGTTGCGCCAAATTCCGTGACAGTTATCAGAATTTTGTGTCAGCCTTTGGTGTTCATGTCTGACTAATGGAAATGGAGAGGGGGGGGGGAATCAAGAGAAAACAAATAAAAGTTGCTAGTAGTGGCTTTGAAGTGCACATCTTTTTCAAAGTATTACTACCTGAATGTGAGGTGTCAGTGATATATCACAATCCTGGGTTATCAAACGGTTTGGTGGAGTCATAATATGGTAAAAGTTTTCTGTCATCTCACTACCTGTGGTTTATTTGAATGTTTATTACCTGACGCCACTGGCATACAGTAAAAGCGTATTATTTTCTTCTCAGGTTTTCTCCATGTTTCTCAATTCATGTCAGTAAGTGTTAACATTTTCCATTCATTCAAAATAAATGCCAACTTTCTGTCGTTAATTCAGTAGATTTCTGCTTCACAGTATTGTCACTGTTTAGTCAACAATACCTGCATGTTAACATCTTAAACACTGCTAAAGGTTCCCTAAGAGTTATACTAAAGAAGAAAAACGAACATAAAGCAAAAAAACACAGATATAAGGTGTAGGGCAAATCATAAGAAAAAGACAATCAAAATTCCGTTCACATGTCACGAGGCGTCAGAGAACCAGGAAAATTCAAGGGACAAAGAAAGAGAGGGAGCAGAAAGAGAGATATCCGAAAGGGCTGACTAAATGGCAAAAGAAAGGAAATACAACTGACTGATTGTAAAAACCAAGGGTTGTACAAGCTTGAGAAGAATGACAAGTGAGTAATACCGGCGCCAGGGTCTGACGAATGAATGAAGAGCTAGACTGAGAAATTACGTGAAAGACAAATATTTTCCAATAAAGGAATCTATAAGGAAGGATTAAACAGACCCAGTAATGTAACTCTGACAAAGGTCTCATACTGTCAACTCACGAAGCATCTATTATAGGACGATTAATGTGAGTTTTGTGTATATTTCTACAAAACATTATCTCCCTGCTACATAACAGCCATACTTCCATACACAACTTTTACAGTAAAAGAACTAAGGATAATGAAATACACAAGCGTTATAGCGTACATACAATCATGATCTATCCTGGTCTTCTCATGAAGAATTATGCTATCTGATATATCCTACAATCATTCGAAACTTCAAGAGAAAAAGAAATGGAAATCAAGTGAAACATATAATTTGGTTGACGAAGAGGCACATAAAGAAAAAAAAAGAATACAAACAGCCTGATTAAAAATGAGAAGAGCTGACAAAATAAAGATTCAAGATCGCCAACCCCCTAACAGCAGGACAGACAGCTAAAACAAGACTGGACATCTCGTATTTACACATGACAGCGGGACAGACAGCTAATACAAGAATGGACATCTCATATGCACACATGATATACTCATTTTTATTCTTCTTATCTGCTTGTTTCGTTGGCCCTCTGCAGAAAGTGGACAAAAGTCCACCACTACATATCTAAACACCGACAGCGTGTTAACAGTTACTATTTACGGTATTCTGTTACTGGGTGTACATACAGAGAGGTGGGACAGGGTCTTGGTCAGTTATGGCTCACTAACCTTGACGATAGCATGTTGCCTATGAGTCGCTTATTGGCCAGATCGGACGGCGTCTTTTCAAAGTGGTATACTAGACCGTCCACTAGAGACTATTTAACGATCGTCACACACAATAATTAGTGTAAAACTATACACGAGGCACTGCAGTAAAGCTGTGATACCAAAATGTATAAACTAGGAAAAAAGTAGAAACAGCTTTATTACTTAACGACCACATAATAATATAATATAATATATTAAAAAAACTTAACGATCGAGCGTCTACAGAGCATTAACAGAGTTTTTCCAGAAAAGAGTGACGACGGCCGTAGCCGTAAGTACTTGCGTATATTCGCTGAGCTAAACGACAACAACGGCTCTCAAAGTGTGATGTATTACCCCACCCCCGAGAGATGAGAAATGTATGGTGAAGAGGAAAAATGAGCGGCAAGGGGGGAGGTGGGGGGTGGAATAAACTGAGTAAATGAGAGGCAAGGAAGCGATAGCTTGACCAAGTTTGAGAATCACTGAGCAAAAAAAAAAAAAAAAACCGACTGCTCTGTGTGCTAGAAAATGGTAATGCACATATACAATTTATAACACACTACATTTATGTTATTGGCAGTTATATTAAATACATATGTAAGTGAAGGATGTATATAGTCTTTATTGTTATACATAGAAATCACACTGTATGATAAGTTACTACCAACAGCACAACATCACATCGTTCACTGCGTCCTGTTTGTCTGCGCTCGTCTCTTTCTGTGCCTTGATACCCCCGCCTAAGTGCATGTACTGGTAAACTTCAGCACAGCAATCACATTGTTATTATTATTATTCACACTTACCATCACCACCACCACGGTATTATCGTTCTTTCAGCTATGTTTGCATGTTACAAAGGTTTCACTGTATATGCCTGGCAGAATTGTACTGTATGCTGTATTATGTGATTCCTCGCACACAATATGTTGCCAGAATAGGTAAATGCATTTAAAAGCAACCGTTTTATCAACGTGTTGCAATAGTTTATGTCACATGTACCTATGTCACAGTTCGCAAAGACCACAACAGTTCACACTTAATGTGAGGGAGAATACAAAATACAGTTTTTTGTTTGTTTGTTTGTAATCATAAATGATTTTATAAGAAGAAAACCCAGCGCAGACAAACCGAAAAAAAGTATTTCGGTAGGGGACATAATTAAAAATTAAATGAAAAATAACTGCGACAAAAATATAATAAATCGTCTCCCTTGTGTGGCACAGTTGACAAGAAAACTATTAGTGCAAGGGGAGTGAAGAAACTGTTCGGCAATCAGGGACCCATAGTTGACACGCTAGAGCAAGGGATGGCGAATCATAGCTGATCAAGACCCTGCCCCACCTCTCCGTTGGTACCACCAGCAGCGGGCCTAGATTGGATAAGGGGACAGGGATCGCCATAGTCACCACGGTGGTGGAGTCTGCTAAAGAAGTATTGTACACCTCCTGCTTTTTAGCGCTCTACTAAGGAACTGAAAAAAAAAAAAACCAGCCATCGTAACCCGCTCCCAGACCGACACGATACTGTGTCTGAACATTTTCGGTTTCAGACAACATCAAGCGCGTAGTTTTAGGGAGATAGAATAATAATTTATATTTTCTACTCATTCATTCGCTCATTAATTAATTAATTCATTCATTCATTTGCATGTCCCTTGCGGCGGAACTTTGCCTCCATAACAGCACTCCTGTAGGCCACTCGGTTGTGAGCAAGATGGCCTGCTGCTGATGCATCCATTTGCAGATCGTCAACGATGTCTTGCAGCCATCTTCGGTTTGGTCTTCCTCTCTTTCTTTTTCCCATTATGTACCCTTCCAAGACGGTTTTCTCTAAATTATCATGACGTTTAATATTTCCAAAATATTTAAGTTTTCTCTCTTTAATCCTTTTTACTAGCCAGCCTTCTTCAATATTAAGTTCTTGTAGTATTTATATGATGCATCAGCAGCAGGCCATCTTGCTCACAACCGAAAGGCCTACAGGAGTGATGTTAGGGAGCAAAGTTCCGCAAGGGACATGCAAATGAATGAATGAATGAGTATGGATATATTTGTTTTTTTTTATGTCCGTGATATTTGAAGAACTCTTCTGTAGCATTTACATTCAAGGGCATTTATGTGTTTCTTAGCTGTTTTGTTAAGTGTCCAGGTCTCACAGGCATATGTTGCGATGGGAAAGATGCATGCCCTTAAAAATCTTATGTTTGTAGTTCTGTCTGTTCCTCTCCACAGATTCTTTAGTTGTTTTACTTCTGAAGAGCGATAGACGTCCTCCTTTTAATTTCCCTCATTGTATCTCCATTATTAGTTAGTAGTGATCCAAGATATTCAAAATTCTCCACTTCTTCCAGTTTTTTCTCATTGATACATATTTCAACTTCCTTATTTGTTCTGTCAGTTGTCATCAATTTAGTTTTCTTCGCATTAAGATAGAGGTTTTGCTCTTCGCTGTTCTTACGGATTAACATTATTAGTTTTTCCATTCCTTTTTGTGTTGTGGACAGTAAAACTGTGTCATCACTATATTTAATCTCTGGTATGTGATAACCCCCAATTGTTATGGCATCATAATATTCTTTGTCTACATCTTCTCTAATATTCCTCATTATATTTTCAGTATACAATTTAAATAAGTAAGGCGACAATATACACCCCTGACACACAGGACGAAGAAAAGAGAAGATAAAATATAAATTCACATGAATGCTTTGTAACAAAACAGGAATGGAAAAACATTAGAATAAGATAAAATGAGTAGAGCACTCAGCTGTGACTTGGAAGAAACTGTTGCATTTTCCCATTCCTAATTTTCTACATAGCATTCACGTGAATTTATGTTTTATCTTCTCTCTTTATTTCTTCGTCCTGCGTGTTTTTGTATGATTAAGGCTCGCACTGGAATGTCACAACTGTGTACTCGTTAAGTAATAAAGCTGTTCCCAGTTTTTTCCTAGTTTATACATTTTGTTATCACAGCATTACTGCAGTGGCCTCGTGTATAGTTATATACTTAGTTTTATATAATTATACACTAATTATTTGTGTGCTTATATATGACACTGAAACACAATTTTCCTCACTTTTAATGATACTGCATAGATCTTTATTTGTTTATACCGGGGGGGGGGGGTGAAAAGTTACCGGCCCAAGCAAGAAGGGAATGACTACAGCCAGGAAACGTCGTTCATGTTATTGTCACATACTCACCCCAAAATTGGCACATCGTTTCTAAGCTTCTTAATCCTTCATATACTCACCCCAAAGTTGGCACATCGTTTCTAAGCTTCTTAATCCTTCATATACTCACCCAAAAGTTGGCACATCGTTTCTAAGCTTCTTAAACCTTCATATACTCACCCAAAAGTTGGCACATCGTTTCTAAGCTTCTTAATCCTTCACATACTCACCCAAAAGTTGGCACATCGTTTCTAAGCTTCTTAATCCTTCATATACTCACCCCAAAGTTGGCACATCGTTTCTAAGCTTCTTAATCCTTCATATACTCACCCCGAAGTTGGCACATCGTTTCTAAGCTTCTTAATCCTTCATATACTCACCCCGAAGTTGGCACATCGTTTCTAAGCTTCTTAATCCTTCATATACTCACCCCGAAGTTGGCACATCGTTTCTAGGTTTCTTAACCCTCCAGAAAAGTAAATCTGATCTCTGGTCATATAAACACCTCTGTGTTACTGCTATTTCATCCCTTTCAAACACTTTTTAAGGCTGGGAAACAAGTAATAGTCAGACGGAGCAAGATCTAGTGAATAGGCGTGATGATCCATGGACTAAGACCTCTAAATTATTCAAAACATCCGCTGTCTTGCGAGCAGACACATTCTCCGGCATCTCTCCTTAGCTTCCCTCATCGTTTTCCTTCTAATTCAAACTGTGTTCCGCATCACACTAATTAAGGTGTCAAATTACATAACATAACGTAAGTGAAATAAATACTGTTCATAGTTTTATAATATTTTATTGTGAATGCGGCCCGCCAGCCACTCATACATGTGACATCCGGCCCCATTAAAAAAAAGGCTGTGCCGCCTCTGATTTTCTTGCTTTTGATAGGAAGGATTGCAACCACTGGTTGGTGGTAGTAACCCTGCGTCGATGAAGTCAGTCCGCGCCATTTTGCTTTCTCCATTCCAGCACTTTGTGTCTCCATGTCATATTCTGGCTATTCTTGCAATATTTCAAACTTTCCCATTGTTATTGTACTTAATTGTGGCCTATTATTAAATGTAAACTGGCCCTTAAGGTATGCAGTGAAAGGGAGAATCGCAATTTCAAATCAAAAGCTAGAAATGATTTGAAAGGCACGTGGAAAGCCGAGACAGGCTGACAGATAGACCTTATGATGCGCCAAGCAGTTAGCCAACTTGCCAACGCAAAGACCACATTTAAAAAGTCTAACCGATAAACATAAAATGATGTGAAGACAATTTTTTTTTACCAATAAAATATTTGAAATTTGACAGTACATTACATTTTTAAAACCTAGCCTTAAAAAATGTGAAGATTTAACAAACCATGGTGTGAACATTATTTTAGACTTTTATATGCATCAGGAATAAATGGGCGTGGCTGGCTTTACTGCGATGGCCTGGAAATAACCAAGCGATATCTTAGAGTAATGCTTGTGTATTGACTTTTAATAATAATTAATAATAATAATAATAATACAGATACCTCGAAAAGGAAAGGAGAAAAGAACGACAAAGTATATTTCAGGGCGAAAGTAATAAAACAGGCAGGAACAAAAGATTTCTCAGTCTTTCTGTTCACGAGAAGTAATAGAAGGCGACACTGTATCCTGCTTCCTGACCTGAATTAGATCAGATTTTTTCTCTGCTGCGGTTCCTATTTCTGCAATTAAAACAAGCGAAAAGAATAAATACAATTTCGTTTTTAAAATAATTAAAAACAAATGAACACAATAACGTTCATGAATTTGGCCCATAATATGAGGCACAATCTGTTCCTAGCTCTCAATGCACAGGCCACGCTAATTTCTGTCTCTCTCTTTTTTTTCTCAAACTATCTGCATCTCCAGATGAAAGGCTATCTCCAGATGAAAGGCTGGGTGCAATGAATCTCCACCTTTTTCTGTTTCTAGCTCTCAGTGGAACACCGTCTTGGAAGGGTACATAATGGGAAAAAAGAAAGAGAGGAAGACCAAGGCGAAGATGGCTGCAAGGCATCGTTGATGATCTGCAAATGGATGCATCAGCAGCAGGCCATCTTGCTCACAACCGAGAGGTCTACAGGAGTGCTGTTAGGGAGGCAAAGTTCCGCAAGGGACATATGAATGAATGAATGAATGAGCTCTCAGTGCACAGACCACGCTAATTTCTGTCTATCTCGTTATGTTCTCAAACTATCTGTATCTCCAGATGAAAGGCTGGCTGTACTGAACCTCTACCTTTCTTTGTTCCTAGCTCTCACAATGCACAGACCAAGCTAATTTATGTCCCATCTTTTTATGTTGTCAAACATTTACATCCCCGTCTTCCCCTTGCTCTTTTCCTCTCCAGCTCTTTTCCCTAAGTATGGCTTTCATTTTAGTACTATACTTCCTGCTAGGAACAAAATATTCTGTATGTTTTTCTTTATTTTTTCATTTCAGTTTCAATTGGTTCAGTATTTAAATGTTTTCTTTTATTTCCAATAAACAACCCAGTTTTTCTGTATATCCACATTTTTAGGCCCACAAGTAATTCTACAAATGTAAAATACAGAGCAGCGTGGAGTATAAATAGCATACAGCAATTCTCATGTTCAACTGATGTTAAAAAAAAAAAATAAATGTGTAGCTACCTCTACTGAGATGGCATGGAACCGAACGTGAGATATATTAGAGGAATTCGTGTACAGTATATAATAATAATAATAATAATAATAATTGTTGATCAGTTCGTTATTTGTTTGGAGATAAAGATGTTTTTCATTTGTTTAACGTACATTTCTAACCTTCATTTGTTTAACGTACATTTCTAACCTTGTCCTTTTTTCTGTTTATTTCCAGTCGGTAGTTTTCAGGTTGTTATCACCATCGCAACATATGCCTGTGAGACCTGGACACTTAACAAAACATCTGAGAAACACATAAATGCGTTTGAATGTAAATGCTACAGAAGAGTTCTTCAAATATCATGGACACAAAAAAAAAACACATATATCCATACTACAAGAACTTAATATTGAAGAATGCTGGTTAGTAAATAGGATTAAACAAAGAAAACTTAAATATTTTGGACACATTAAACGTCATGAAAATTTAGAGAAGATAATTGGAAGGGTACATAATGGGAAAAAGAAAGAGAGAAAGACCAAGGCGAAGATGGTTGCAAGACATTGTTGATGATCTGCAAATGGATGCATCGGCAGCAGGGCATCTTGCTTACAACCGAGAGGCCTGCAGGAGAGCTGTTATGGAGGCAAATTTCCGCAAGGGACATGCAAATGACTGACTGACTGAGTGAGTTATCACGTGTCTACGGGAGACCCTTGGGCAAGATGGAGTACCTGTACAGCGCCCCCCCCCACCTCCCCGATCAGGGTGACGTGAAGCCATGGGAGAAGGTGGTGGATGGAAAAGGAGAGCAGCCGACAGATAATGTTGGTTATAGCCACCATTCTATGACGGTAGGCAGATGATCTCAATGTAGGGACAATGGCTCCTATCACGGACTAGTACAGTCACTGCACTGAAGGAAAGCAATGGCAAACTACCTTCTGGAAATATACCAATAAACCCAAACAACAACATGGAAGGTCGAACAATCGAGAGGCCTACAGGAGAGCTGTTAGGGAGGCAAAGTTGCGCAAGGGACATGCAAATGACTGACTGACATGTCTGAGTTATCACGTGTCCCAGACATGGTCAATTTGTCACGTGATCCAGCGTGTCTCTATTTATTCTTATATTTACAGACTTTTCTTTCTTTCTTTTTACTCTAGTTTTAAACAAATCAGTTTACTAGAATTGGTACCAAATTACCAGAGAGGCCTGGACCGGGTAGCGTAGTTGTTAGAGCACTCATCTAGCAACCGAATGGTCGAGGGTTCGAATCCCCAGCTGAGCGGGATTTTTTTTTTCTGACCAATACTGCCCTAGGGTTCATCCAGCCTCGGAAAATGAGTAGCAGAGAAATGTGGGAAGGTGAAGCGGCCAGGGGTGATACTGACCACATCAGACTTTCATAAGCCAAAGGTCATGGAAAATACAGGCCTAACATCGTATTCCTCAATATGCCTTAGTGGCATGGAAACAGGAATTTGACCAGAAGCCTATAATGTTGACTTCTGTTTTTATGTATTTCACTAAGCGCTGTAAGTGTCCTGCAACCAGAGATGAGTAATTTTTTTTTTTTTTGTTCACTGTTATTCATCTGATGATTCTTCCAGGCATTTCACTTACGTCTTTGAAGATGCTGTCTGTATAATGGTTAAACAATCGAGAACACAACGCGCATCCTTCTGGGACGTGTGTCTTTATACAAATAAGTGTTAATCAGTTCGTATGAGATCTAACAACAGTTATATGTTCCTCACACAAACTGCTCCATAACTTGATATTTTTCCCGTGCAAATCAAATAATCAAATGTTCGTTTGGTGGTAATCAAATGTTCGTTTGGTGGGTACCCTATGAAAAACTTCGGCATAATCTACAGACTGCAGTATGGAAAAAACAATGAGACATAGTAAAGTACTGAAAACTATACGTAATGGAAAAGTTGGAGGAAGTAGAAACACGGACAGTTTTAACGTGAATACAAGAGAAAGAACAAACTGGAGCTTCTTGCAGTCAGTTCCTTGAGAACAGTGCACAGGATGAGAAACATTCCAGCAGGCAGTAAAGGCTTATATCGTAACATTATTATGTCTCTGAATTGATCAGGGATTATTTTAGTTATGTTTTCTTCTTTACACACTAGATGTTCCGGATTATATTTTCTTGTGTAGCTGGTATGACCAGATAAGCTGTTTCTGCACACAAATATATACCCGCAGTATTGTTTCTTGTGTACTCTGTAACAGTGCAGGGTGCAGGATAAATGTTGTAAAACTGGTACTAGTTACACGAAGCTGTAGGTTGCATGTTTACAAAAAACAGGTAGAGAGATGCTGTTAAAACCGCACCATACTCCTCCGTCCAACTGTCCTGGTGCGTCCAGAGAATGGCACGTGGCAGCTTCCTTTATGTCCGCCGGTTTTTATGTGACAAAAATGAAAATGTTAGCCAAGAAACAATTAGTTTTGGCTTTATGCTGGGAAAGAAAGAAAGCATCACATCTCCAGATGATTATGCAGTCAACAGTAAAATTCCTCAATACATGTTATATAATTCGCAAAAAATAATTGATTCAATGCGGTCTTCCACTCGATTCGTGGATAAAATTAAGACATTTGGGCCTTTTGAAGCTGGGCATCCTTGCAGTGTAATATTTGGAACATCTTCAGAATGCATGGTCTTGCACACTGACAGACCAGATGTCATGAAAACCTGATCACGAGCCTAGTATCAACATCAGAGAGGTCATCTTGTCACTTGCTAAACAGAGCTTTTTCCTAAGCAGGACATTTGAAAAAAAAGGTTGGTAGAACGGCATAGAAAATTATATTGATACAGCGGAACTGAAATGAAAGAATTCACGAAGACATAAGGATACAGAACGTGACTGAGAACAAGAAAAAGAGAGGATTTTCTATTATATAACCATAAACTGTCAATAAACTGAAGATAAAGAAGGCTGTGGAAAGTAAACAACATATGTCGGTTTATGTGCACCGTGCATCGTAATTTTAGAAAACCTGACTTGACAGATGAATATAGTGAACAAAACCATTTTAACATCTTTTCAGATTTCATCTGTGGTCACGTGAGATTTGTGCCCACCTGTGAAAGAAAAAAACCAAGGTGCTGGTTTATTTAGACCGAACTTTGCTTTTCTTCACCTCGTCCGTACATTTCATCAGATATTTTATTCATGCACAAACTTTCCCAACAAACATCAGCACAAAACACATGTTTCACGCAAGCAAAGACCCATTTCTGTGTGCGTAAATGTACAGCCCCTCCCCAGTCCCTCCTCACCCCCACCCACCCCCCCCCCCCCCCGAAAAAAAGGCCGGATATTTGTGGACTTTGATTATTATCATTTTACGTAGGCGTAAAAATTCTCTTAATGCTGTACTACTGACAGTTCATAAATAGTATTCATCGTGATTCCGCCATTTTGTGTCATGGATACAAAAATTGTGACAAGGGTTGGCTCAAACTCATGGTCCTATGAGGCTCTGCATTTTGTTCTACCAGATGTCGGCAAGCTGTGGCACAGGAAACGATTTACAGTGGCACGATGGCTGAGTTGAAACGCAGTAATCATGATCTCCTAAAACACTTGAATTTTTAATTTAAATAGAAGTATATCATTCTACATAGCTCGGTTCGGCATCAAGTGGAACGCATTAAGAACATGCATAGATAAGACAGATGAGCGAACAACAATCAGTCTCATGGGTGATTAGGAAAAGGAGATGGACATATGTTGGTCACGTGATGAGAAAAAACGATTAGAGAATCCCAAAATAAGCTAACAAGTGGAACACACTAGGCCGAAGAAAAAGAGGCAGACCATGCGAAACTCTAAAGAGGACACTGTTAAAAGAGGCCAAATTAATAGGCATAAAATCCCTTGATGAGGTTGAAAAGCTCGCCGAAAACAGGAAAAATTGGCGAACTACCTTACAAGCCCTATGTGACGTTTAACGGCATGGGAAGGATATAAGATATACAATATAAGATATAATTCTTTAAAGGTATCATCGTTTTTAACATCCATTCAAAATTAACGTTCTTAGGCACTGGAAGTAAGACTGTATAATCTGATGCAAAGTGACTGAATGAGTGCGTAGAGACAATGACTCATCCAGATCGAGCTCTGTTTCCGTGCTATCTGGATAGTTGGATGAGCATACGAACTGTTATCACGGGCATACATAAGCAAAGCAAATACCACAATAACAAAGTGATATTAGTCTAAAGTTTTGACATTTATATCTGGCTCTATATTTTTCGTAGACGATATGAAGAGTTTATATATATATATGTGTGTGTGTGTGTATGTGTGTGTATGTGTGTGTATGTGTGTCCCATACTGTCCGTAGACGACACGAAGAATTTATAGCGCCATAGCGTCCGTAGGCGACACGAAGCGTTTTTGTATTTGGCGCAGTATTGTTTGTAGGCAACACGAAGCGTTTTTATATATGGCGCAATATTGTTCGTAGACGACATGAAGCGTTTTTATATATATGGCGCCATAGTGTCCGTAGACGGCACTAAGCGTTTTTGTATTTGGCGCAGTATTGTCTGTAGGCGACACGAAGTGTTTTTATATATTGCGTAATATTGTTTGTAGACAATATGAAGCATATATATATATTGCGCAATATTGTCCGTAGACGACATGAAGCATTTATATATATGGCGCCATGTTGTCCGTAGACGACACAAAGAGTTTATATATATATATATATATATATATATATGGTGCCGTATTGTCCGTAGACGACACGAAGAGTTTATATATATGGCGCCATATTGTTCGTAGACGATACAAAGCTGTTCGAAGTGTTTGGGAAGAATTTTGTGCAGCCACCAACATGCAGATGTATATTTAGTATAAAGGAAAACCGCAGTTAAAAGCTTTTGTATTGTCTATGTGAAAGTCTATCAGATTAGAATATTTCTAGTTAAGAGCTTTAGGTTATAGTTATACATCATTTTTATTACAGTCCCTTCATATGTTACAATAATACAAATATAATCAGAAAGGATACTGATGTAGGGATAGAAAGATCACCAGAAGGTATGTAGACACTGAAGGTATGAGGATATTGGCCATTCGTACAAACCAGAGGCTTTAAATGGACATATCCTTGAGTCGTGACTCACATGGGTTGGTTAACAGGTCACAGTTACACCCAGTCATCGCGAGACCTATCCCCCTCCAGCCCGGACGACATATGTACATACTTTCATTATAACATGACACGGGTGACAGAATAAGCAGATTATAAGACATATTTAGCGTAGGTTGTTCATATTTATACGTCTTCCTACGCGTTTTCTTGGCTAAATAATAGTTTGTTCATTTCCGTTTTATTATTGGCAAACTTTGCAGCGATTCTGCCACGATGAATTTATACTGAAGGTGAAGCGCAAGATTTCTTAGGGAATTCCTGGGCTCACAGTTCTAGAAACTGCCACTTTAGTTTAAATCCTGACATCTGGTTTCATTGTTTGAGCAGGCCATGCTAGTTTTAACTTCAACTTGCTCTGCTTGTTTATTTTCTTTTTGAGTGAATTTTGTGGGTTTTTTTTACCTTTATTACTTTGCAAGACTACTTTTTCTGATGATTACATAGCAATATGTGATCACACCGTAGCGTCTTTGTTGAATGTTGAGAATTTCTTTCAGCATAAAAAGAATGTGTCACGTTACAATCTTTGCGATTTAGGTGACAAAATATCACCAAAAAAACAAAGATGCTAGTAATCTGATTGCGAAATTTTGTCTCCCCCACTAATGAACATGTAAGGAAGGTCTTCAGCTTATCTCATCCACATAGAGCTATTATCTTTAGTACTTTTCTATATAAGATTCGTACATTTTTGGACACTGCGGCAGAAAGTATATCGTTTACATTTTGCCTTTCATTCCTACTGAAGTACAGGACACTATATGATCTCCAACATCTTTGCAATTTTCGTTTGCTGTGTAGAGAATTCAGTCTGAATTATATGATTTGCAACGGATCCGAAATGCAATTAATGACTACATCGAGTTATGTCTACATACTTTGTTTTTGCAGTGCAGATGTAGGATGGCTCAATAAATAACTTCCATATAATTATGGAAAACATGGAATTTTAAACATTTATTTTGTTGTTTCAGTGTATTCATATCCCAGACAGGATTTACGTGGTTGAATATTCTTGCCATTACCGGGAATAATGATTTACTGATTATTCAGTAACGCATTTGCCTAAAACTACAGCAGTCTCTTTCTACGGGGCGTAACTGCCATTGGCTTTCGTCCATTCTTACTTCCGCATCCCAAATTCCACAAGGTTCTTTCAGTGCTTTCGGACACATTGTGTACAGTGCATATGGGACTCCATTAGAAGCTGGTGTTCATTTGCTCCTCAGTATTTACTTGTATATCACGTTTTTATGTGTCTTGTGACGGAAGCTGGGGTTGGGTGAATTCACGTTTGGAACGCAGGACATTGGCAGCCCCAGGCAGTGGCTGTGATGTGTACTTTCTTCTCCACCAGACCATGTCTTCTAACATCGGCAACACTGAAGCTGCTCGTACAAACCTGAGCGCACACATTTGTTTCACCAGGTTTTTCAGCTTCGAGCTTTCTTTTGAGCTATCAAATGTTACTAAAGCAATACTTAATCCTTCCTTTTTTAGTTGTATATTTATATAAATTTAGTGATTTTTTTCTGTTGTTTTTTTTTATAATGACATCTATTTCTTCAGTTTTGTAGATGTCATGTGTCTCTAGAGATTCTGCCTTTCTTTGAGGATGTAACTAAAACTGTTTGTAGCAGTAAAGATAGTGTATATGATATTATGAAATATTTCTGCAGCTTTTAGTCTAACGTTCTTTATTTTTGTTCCACCAGCTCTTTTTCCTAGTGATACCCCACATGTTCCAACGTATTTTAAGCATAAAAGGGCAGGGAACAGATCTTGCATATTTCGCCCACACCCCTGGCCAAAGTCAGCCATGATGTAGAACGTTTTGAAGCGTTGGATGAGCCGTGACAACAGAGTATAATTCTGTCGTTTCTTCCAAATCATAGAGCTTCATGCAGAAATCTCTCACCACGTTTCGCAGACATCTTCACACTATTATGTTCTATACTTAACCACGTATATCTGGTAGTTACTTTGGTCAAATTTCAATAGCACATTGTTGGTATATAGGGTAATAAAAAGGCATAATCTATTATCGACCGATCACTGTCTCCTGATAATGAGATAGTCAGGTGATTTGTAAGTCACTGTCACATGATTCATAAATATCGTCATAGGATATTTATGTAGCGAAAATTATGTTTCCCATGATTAATGCTATTTATTCTTTCTTTACAATAAATTGCTCCACGTTCTCTGAATTGAATGAGAAGATAGGACTTATGATAGTTCTATTGTTTTGTTTACTGATTATCTGGCGAGATACCTGAATGAGCGACTGATTATCTGGCGAGATATCTGAATGAGCGACTGATTATCTGGCGAGATACCTGAATGAGCGACTGATTATCTGGCGAGATATCTGAATGAGCGACTGATTATCTGGCGAGATACCTGAATGAGCGACTGATTATCTGGCGAGATACCTGAATGAGCGACTGATTATCTGGCGAGATACCTGAATGAGCGACTGATTATCTGGCGAGATATCTGAATGAGCGACTGATTATTTCTGCTGCTCACAATGTGTGCTTATGTAGCATAGCCTTGTAAGTAATGATTATAGTTATTATTATAATTATTATTATTATTAGTGATATGATCGTGAATATAGTTAAGAAGGTATTAGGGGACAAAGGACCAGTTAAACAACTGAACAGAGAACGGACTAAGTCCCGACGCAGATATCATGAAAGAGATGGTGGACTTATTTAAATAAAAATAACAATTGGACAGACGGAACGAAAGCGACTAGCGCGTATAGGTTGTTATAGGTTGTTATAGGTTGTTGTTAATTCTAGGACGCTAGTTGCGACCGGTTTTGGGCGACGAAGGATGACCCAATGACCCGATGACCCAATGACCCAATGACCAATACAACAATTGGAGGCGTGAACGGAACTTACGAATATAAGGCAGGGAAGAGAGATGAGGATTCAGATTCAGGTAGAGAGAGGTTCTGATAGAGGAGGACCAAAAGGTCCTAAACAAGCAGTCTAGTAGAAGAACAGAAAATATAGAGAAGTAGTGTTAGACTGAACCAGTGTATTAAGAGGTTGTGCAATAATTGTTACAATGAAACTTCGAGCACCGAGCTTTTGTATTAAAGTATGAAGTATTGAATATTGTGAAGCCGAGAACGCTGCTTAAATACTGCATTATACTGCATTAGAATATGAGAAGTATGATATCGTGAGATTTTGAGATTATGTGCTACAAAGAGGTATATAACGAATTGTATTCCAAGTGATATTATCAGTTATACGTCTTGATCATATTTGTCATAATAAATAACTTCATTGAAATGTTCAGGAGGCTTCATCTATGGCTTCATCTATGGCTTCATCTATGGCTTCATCTATGGCTTCATCTATGGCTTCATCTATGACTTCATCTATGGCTTTATCTATGGCTTCATCTATGGCTTCATCTATGGCTTTATCTATGGCTTCATCTATGGCTTTATCTATGGCTTCATCTATGGCTTCATCTATGGCTTTATCTATGGCTTCATCTATGGCTTCATCTATGGCTTCATCTATGGCTTCATCTATGGCTTCATCTATGGCTTCATCTATGGTAATGTTGTGAAGCCTCGACGTGTGAGGTATCAATGTGTGATGGGATGATTAAAGAGAAACTTCCTGGATAATATGATAGTACAAAGAACAAGATCTTGAACAACAAAATAGAACTCCTCTTTGTTAAACTTCTTCGGCTTCAACACCAGCTCATAGTTCTGCAGAGAATTCTGCCGCACATTCCATCCATCTAGACCAGTGTTTCCCAGATTTGTTCGAGCTGCCGCCCCATTTTCTCCCAGGCCACATCCCCAACGCTCCCATCTCTTCTCCTCCCCCACCCTTCCCTGTTATGCAGTATTGGCACAACGGACTATTAAACTAGGATATGCATTACACAACTAAAAACTTAAGCAAGCAAACCAGTTTAACAACATGAAGGAGTACATTTATAACTCATCTACTGCATTATTTTCTCAACCTTAAATGTGATGGGCGAGTTTCATATAGGGACAGAAGTTCCTCAATATCAGGCTGAGAAGTGCTAAGATGTAAGATATTACTGTTCCCCTCTGCTGCTACGTTCTTCATTAACGCCCCATACTTCCCCCCTTCTTCCGCCCCCCCCCGACCCTTTTTCCTTCACAGTCCCTGGTCCTTTGGGGGGGGGTGAATTTGGACGTTCGCTTATGTTGTTAGAGATTGCTGAGTCAAAATCCACCAGAATTAGCAGGGGATTTTTCCCCCTGAGTCCTTCAGCAATGAATTCCCCTGGTTCTAGGTAGTGGGAACACACGTCTGTGTCTAGGTAGTTGGACCAAACGTCTGTGTCTAGGTAGTTGGATCACACGTCTGTGTCTAGGTAGTGGGACCACATGTCTGTGTGCATTACCCGGCTCTTTCTAAAAATCCCTAGCCAGCTGGAAATCCCAAAACAAGTAGGCAACACGGGCGTTGCCCGAAGAAACTTCTAGGAAATCTACCACAGAAACTAGTGCTGGGGAGTGGAGTGTCTATTCTGTCTGCAACACCCGTTCTGAGATGCTGGGACGACCCAGCGGATATTGGAAGGTCATGGTTGCGATGAAGCTGTTTCCCAAACAACGAACAAACGAGTAAAAACATCATATAAATCAAATACATTAGACTACAATTCTGTTCACAACAGACACAGGCAGACAAAACAAAAATACACACACGAAACATTTTTCACGAGAACCTTCATTTGTCAAAACCAAGTTCTTTTATCCTATGGAGAGAACTAAGGATTTGATGTTTTATTGGCCCTATTTTCCTTGTCCAAAATATATCCTTGGGCTAAAGAAATTTGTGAATGCCAAGAAAAGCCATCTTTGAACAGTTAACTCAGCATCATACATTATTTACAAAACGCAACGATTATAAGAAATCAGCTGAACTTAAATACTTGGGGCTATCTTCACATGGGATATTCTCACCACGGGACATTTTCTTCATGAGGTTTTCTCCTTATGGGACATTCTACTCTTGGGGCGTTCCCATCACGGGACCTACGAGGGTAATACCGAAAGTTGCGAGCAAACATTTTTTTAAAAATCAGAATTTATAGATTGAGAAAATATAAATGTATCACCTTAACTGCATCTTTCATACTTCATTAGAAGTCACATGACGTCAGCATCATGTGTCACATGACCACGCGGAGCAGAAACAAAATGGCGGGTGCTGAAGTTTCGTTTCGTTAACGTGCTATTATTGAGTTTCTCGTCAAAGAGGAAATCCCCGCTGCTAAAATTCGCCAAAGACTTCAGTTTGTTTATGGAAGATGTGTGTATGGGTGCTAGCAGTGTTAGGAGGTGGGTGAAACATTTCAAAGATGGAAACATGAGCATCCAAGATATGCCTCGCAGCGGTCGCCCTTGAACTGCCTCTACTGAACGCAACGTGGAAAGGGTTGACGCAATTCAATAAGCAAGACAGACATGTCACAGTATCTGAAATCGCTGTAAATCTTGGAATATGACACAATGCAGTACAGGAAATGATTGAAACTCTAGGCTATAGAAAAGTTTGTGCCCGCTGGGTCCCACGTTTGTTAACTGAAGATAACAAAGCTGTGAGAAAAACTCTGCTCGCTGGACAATTGAGGAAATTCAGAAAATAGGTTGGGAAATTCTTCCACACTTTGCCTATAGCCCTGACCTGGCACCCAGTGATTACCATCTTTTCAGTTCTGTGAAAGAACAAATGCAAGGCCATCACTACGACACAGGAGGGAACGTCCAGAAAGCAGTGCATCTGTACCTTCAGTCAGCTGGAACGGAATTCAACCGGGCGGGTATTTTCAAACTTGTAGAGCGATGGGAACCCCACCAGTGGTCCATTTTATGGATCATTGCCTGTCCCACGTCAGGAAAAAGGGGGAGGGTTGGCTTAAGGCCAGCAACCTTATCCTATAAAAAGAACTTTGCTACAGAAACGCCAAAAAGAGACTCATGATGTAAAAGCAAGAATGGGCAAGGCAAGAGTAAAATTCCATCAGATGAAGAAAATATGGGGAACTTCAGCCTTGTCAGTTAAATTGAAGATCAGAGTATTTAACACCATGATAAAGCCCATTCTGCTATACGGTTCAGAAACTTGGAGAACTACTGTTACGATCATGAAACGAATCCAGACATTTATTAACACATGCCTTAGAAGGATTCTACAAATACGATGGCCAGATACCATAAGTAACCAAGAACTGCAGCAGCGAACAGGCCAGCAACCAGTGGAAGACGACATCCTACGAAGAAGATGGGGATGGATCGGACACACCCTACGGAAATTCACACCCAGCACCACAAGGCAAGCCCTAACATGGAACCCACAGGGTAAAAGGAGGAGAGGGAGACCAAGGAACTCCTGGCGCAGAAGGCTGGACACGGACATCAAAATAATGAAACAGACATGGAGACAGTTGGAAAGAGTGGCTCAGGACCGAACTGCCTGGCGAGCTCTTGTTGGCGGCCTATGCTCCACGAGGCATAGATAGATAGATAGAGCGATGGGGAAAATGTGTGCAGAGAAATGGAGATTATGTTGAAAAGTGAAGAAAAAGATGCATATAAAGGTGATAGATTTATATTTTCTCTGTCTATACATTCTGATTTTTAAACATTTTGCTCACGACTCGTACTTCTCACGGGAAGTTGCACTCATGGGGTATTCTCATTTGTCATTCTCTGTGTGGTGGTGTTTGATTTGGGGGGGGGGGGATGGTAATAAACAAGACAAAACTATAAAAGGCAAATGATCGATGCTGGGGGCAACATGACTGATTGTGATGCTACACAGATCTGATTCCAATTTAGCCAGAACCCTTGAAGTAAACACAAGAGACTCAACATGATTGATTGTGATGCTACACAGATCTGATTCCAATTTAGCCAGAACTCTTGAAATAAACACAAGAGACTCAACATGATTGATTGTGATGCTACACAGATCTGATTCCAATTTAGCCAGAACTTTTGAAGTAAACACAAGAGACTCAACATGATTGATTGTGATGCTACACAGATCTGCTTTCAATTTAGCCAGAACTTTTGAAGTAAACACAAGAGACTCAACATGATTGATTGTGATGCTACACAGATCTGCTTCCAATTTAGCCAGAACTCTTGAAGTAAACACAAGAGACTAACAGTTTATAATTACATTATTCCCAAAATGACAGCTCCTAACAATTCCAAAATGATCTGTATAATAATCTCATCATAAATATGGTTATCTCCCTCAAGAACATTAATTATTTTCTCCTTAAAAATACAGTCATTATCTCTTCAACAAAATATAATCTCATCATAAAGCTGTCTATTATAGTTTGTTATGCACCAACAGAAGCAGCTGAAGAGGAATTAAAAGAAGATTTTTACAATAGCCTCCAAGCCACAGTAGAAACAATACCCAAGCATGACATGCTACTCATCTTGGGCGACTTCAATGCAAAAGTAGGTGAAGGAAATGAAGATAGAAGAAGAATCATGGGAAGAGAAGGAATCGGAGAAATAAATGAAAATGGAGAAAGACTGTGCAGTTTCTGTGAAGAAAACATGATGACCATCGGAGGGACAATTTTCCAACACAAAAACATCCATAAGGTGACTTGGAGGTCACCAGATAAAACCACAGAAAACCAAATCGATCACATACTAATAAACAACAAGTGGAAACGGTCACTACAAGATGTGCGAGCAAGGAAAGGAGCAGATATAGGAAGTGATCACAACCTTCTGGTAGCAAAAATAAAACTAAAATTAAGGAAAGCCAGAATCGGAGAACACAGAAAGATACATTTTGATACAAGAAAACTGAAAGACCAGCAAACAAGAAATGAATTCTCAATAATACTTAAGAACCGCTTCAGTGTCCTACAAGACGAAGCAGAAATGTCCATATTAGAGTTCAATAAAACACTACAGGAAACAGCAAAAGAGGTGCTGGGATATCGGAAAAGGAGAAAAGAGGAATGGATAAGTGAGACCACATGGGAAAAGATAGAGCAAAGAAAAGAAATCAAGAAAAAATTACTGAACACCAAATCACAACGGCTTAAAGAACGAGTTTTAAGTAATTATGCACAAAAAGACAAAGAAGTGAAGGAATCATGCCGTAAAGATAAACGTCAGTATTATGACAACTTAGCAGAGACAGCAGAGAAAGCAGCATATACAAATGACATGAAAACCATATATAAAATCACAAAGCAGATGACAGGTAACTTCAATACAAGATGTGAAAGTGCAGTAAGAACACAAAATGGACAACTGGTCAGTGGAGAAAGAGAAAAAATTGAAAGATGGAGGGAACACTTTAACACCCTACTAAACAGAACACAAGCAGCACAAGCAATAGATATACCTGAAGCAAAAACGGAACTAAACATCAATACAGGACCAATAACAATAAATGAAGTAAAAGAGGCGATAAAGATGCTAAAATCAGACAGGGCACCAGGTGAAGATGAAGTGACTGCTGAGATGTTGAAAGCAGAAGAAACAGAAACACCAAAACAACTTTGCCGGATATTACAACAAATTTGGGATTTAGAAAAAGCCCCAGAGGAGTGGAAAACTGGTCTTATAGTAAAACTACCAAAGAAGGGTGACCTCAGAGATTGTGGGAACTGGAGAGGCATTACCCTACTGCCACTCACTAGTAAAGTATTTTGCAGAATAATCATCAACAGAATTGTACCAACACTTGAGGAAAAACTTCGGAAAGAGCAGGCAGGATTTAGGAAAGGAAGATCATGCATAGACCATATATTTGTACTTAGACAAATATTAGAACAGGCAAATGAATGGCATAGCACAACATATGCATTATTCATAGATTTTGAGAAAGCCTTTGACAGTGTCAACAGAGATGCACTGTGGAAAATCCTAAGATGGCATGGCCTCCCCCATAAAATAGTTAATGTAATCAAAGCCCTATACGAGGGTTTTCAGTGCAAAGTTATCTGTGGAGAACATACCTCCAGCAGCTTTAGGGTACAAACAGGAGTAAAACAGGGATGTGTACTATCACCAACATTATTTATCTTGGCAGTAGACTGGTTAATGAAGGAGGCAACATCAGACAAACGCAGAGGATTACAATGGACCCTTAACACAGTGCTGGAGGACCTTGACTTTGCGGACGACATTTGTCTATTATCAAGCAGTCACAAAGATATGCAAGATAAAATAAACAAGTTAACCCAGAATGCAAACAACATAGGACTAAAGATCAACGTAGGAAAGACAAAGTTAATGAAGCAAAATGTGAACAACAGAAATGTACTCAGAGTAGATAACAAGTTAGTGGAGGAGGTCAACGAATTTGTATACCTTGGCAGCAGAGTAGTAGAAAATGGAGACAGCACAGAGGACATCAACAGCAGACTTACTAGAGCAAACCAGGCTTTTGCAATGCTACAGAATATATGGAAATCAAATAAACTAAGCACAAATATGAAAATCAGGATATTTAAGAGTAATGTTCTAAGTGTACTACTCTATGGAAGTGAATGCTGGAAAATCACCAAAACCATAGAAAACAAGTTGAATTCTTTCCAGACTAAATGTTTACGTAGAATTAAAAAAATATTTTGGCCAAACACCATAAGAAATAACATCTTATTGGCAGAAATGCAGATGAAACCACTGACAACAATTATTGAGGAAAGACGCTGGCGATGGTTGGGACATGTGCTCCGAATGCCTGACAACTCACTACCAAAAACAGCACTAAGATGGACACCACAGGGGAGCAGAAGTAAGGGTAGACCAAAAGAGACATGGAGAAGAACAACAGAAAGGATGTTGAGCAATAGAGGGCTCACCTGGGCAAGAGCAGAAAAAAAGGCGAAAGACAGGCATTTGTGGAAAACCCTTGCGGAAGCCCCATGTGCCCTGGGCACTTAAGGTTCAGAGAGAGAGAGAGATAAAGCCTAATATGATAATCTCCCCTTCAAAAACAGGATTATTCTCTCCTTATAACACAGTTACCACCTAAAATTGTCAACATCATTAAGGACTTCTCTTGATCTTCCTCTTGATCTTCTTCCTTCTATTTTTCCTGTTGTTATAATATTTTCAATGCCCCCTCTTCTCATTGCATGTCCTATGAAAATACATTGTCTCTCTCTTATCTTTTTGACAAGGTTTTTTTTGTCTCTCCAGCTCTTCTCATACATTCTTTATTAGTTATTTTTGCTGTCCAGGGGATTCGCAACATTCTTCTAATAAACCACATTTCTGCTGCTTCCAATGATTTTTGTGCAGACTTGCCTATTGTCCATGATTCATTTCCATAAAACAAGATAGGTTCAATATAGCATTTTAGAACTCGTTTTCTAACATTCATTGATAAGGATGTGTTGGTCAATATGTTTCTCATTCTCTGAAATGCAGTCTTTGCTTGGCCTATTCTGTTTCTAATTTCTGTTCTGCATTTCTCATCTGAAGTTATTACTGCTCCAAGGTATTTGAATTTCTGCACCTGCTTTAGAATAGTTCCGTTTAATTTTATACTGCATGTTGGTGGATTCTGTTTCCTAGATATAACCATAGTCTCTGTCTTTTTGATGTTCAAAGTAATGCCTTTTTATTCACTTTCTTTAGCGACATTATCCAAGAGATTTTGCAGGTCTTGTTGGTTCTCAGCTATCAGTACTGTGTCGTCAGCATACCTATCTCGTACAATTCTAATATAAAAAACCAGTCTGAAACGGATCGCCCCCGTCTCATCTACACGGGGCGTTCTGTTCACTGGGAGTGCTCTTGACGGGGCGTTTCTCCTTAGCTATTTTCAGTTTTCTTTCATTTTCTTTCAAGCCACAGGTGAGCGACAACAAACCCTCCCGACACATTCATTATTGTCTAGAATCAAGACAACAAAGGTCAACAAACACCCATACACGTTTCGTCGGTGTTTTTGTGTGGATTCTTTCTTGTTCGTGTTTGCCTAGGGTTGGGAATTATTTGTACAGTTCTTTTTTCAACGACCAAGAAAATTTTGATGAGTAAAACACTGACAAGCTTTCGCGTATTTGCTCTGCACAAAATGAAGATATTTTTTCGCTAAAAACTTCATTGGGTTTCAGTTTTTAAAATGTTGCAAATGGTAACATTTCTTAAACTGCTGCTGCGGAAAAGCAACAGGAGAGTGTTAGAGAGAGAGAGAGAGAGAGAAAGAGAGAGAGAGAGAGGGGAAGAAAAAAGGGGCAGAAATACATGATTTCTCTGTCGGCTGGCCTAAGTGGAGAAACATGTGTGAATGTGACTTGGCAAAACCGATGTCTTAGTCCAAACTTTAGAGATTCTCCAAGCTATAAATGTTAGTATTGTAAAGAAATAACTACCAGACTGCTGAATGACATCTATAACAGTAACTATGTCCCATCAGACCTTTTGCAATCAGTTTTCATTGCCCTACCAAAGAAACAAGGTGCAGCTGAATGTGAAGACCATCGAACCATTAGTCTTATGAGCCACGTTACCAAAATCCTGCTTCGTATTGTCATAAGAAGAGTCAGGGGCAAAATAAAACCAGAAATCACTGAAGAACAGTGCGGCTTCGTCGAAGGAAAAGGCACAAGTAATGTCATATATATATGTGTGTGTGTGTGTATATATATATATCTAAAACATTGATAGAAAGATCGATAGAAGTAAAGACAGACCTATATTTATGCTTCATAGACTACTGTAAAGCATTCGATAAAGTGAGACACACAGAAATTATAAGAATGCTGGAAGACAACAACATAGATGGGAAAGATCTGAAACTCATCAAAAACATATACTGGCAGCAATCAGCAGCAATGAAGGTTGAGAACCAAATAGGAGCATTCGAAGACATACAAATTGGGAGTGAGACAAGGATGTGTTCTATCTTCTGACCTCTTCTCCTTTACAGCGAAAGCATAATAAGAAATATAGAGGGCTTGTGGCGGGTACAACCTTAACAACTTAAGATATGCAGACGACACAGTTCTGATCGCTAAAAGTGAAGGGGAGTTACAGGCTCTTATGGACATCGTAGTTCGTGAAAGTAAAAGTAAAGGTCTCAGCCTGAATAAAAAGAAGACTGAATTGATGGTCATCTCAAAGAAAAGAATACCACCAAAATGTAGTATTACCATTGATAGCACATAACTGAAATAAGTTGATAAATTCAAGTACTTATGAACAATTATAACAGCTGATCGGAAACGTCACAACGAAATAAAAAGTAGACGTGTTCAGGCCAAGTCAGCATTCCAGAAAATGAGAAACATCTTCTGCAACAGATCAGTATCAATGTAAACAAGATTCCGAGAACTTAAATGTTACTTCGAGCCAATTTTGTTTTATAGATGAGAAGCATGGTCCATGAATATGAGAGTACAGCGAGAAATGGAGGCCATGGAAATGTGGTTCATAAGAAGGATGCTGAAGGTACCATGGACAGCTAAGAAAAACGAAGAAAAACTCTTATAAGAGAGGCTGCAAATTACAATTAAAAAGGCAAATTACAGCAAAGATCAGGGACAGATAAGCGAGATTTGTAGGACAATTTCTGAGAAGAGGAAAATTGGAACACATTGTGGCAACTGGAAAAATTGAGGGAAGAAGAGACAGAGGAAAACACACACACACACACAGAGGGAGGGGGAGAGAGAGAGAGAGAGAGAAGTTATTGGATGGTCTGACAGTGGGGCTAAGAAGAAAGTCACCAGCAGATCTAATAATCAAGTCTAAAGACAGGGAACTGTGGAGAGAAATGATCGCCTACGCCACGCGGCACTGTACTTCATTGATTGACTATCAAATCGTGTTCACGTCAATCGTATAAAACTGAGTCCTATTATCAAATCTTGTTCATCTCTCGTATAAAATGAGTCCTATTATCAAATCTTGTTCATCTCTCGTATAAACCTGAGTCCTATTATCAAATCTTGTTCATCTCTTGTATAAAACTGAGTCCTATTATCAAATCTTGTTCATCTCTCGTATAAAACTGAGTCCTATTATCAAATCTTGTTCATCTCTTGTATAAAACTGAGTCCTATTATCAAATCTTGTTCATCTCTTGTATAAAACTGAGTCCTATTATCAAATCTTGTTCATCTCTCGTATAAAACTGAGTCCTATTATCAAATCTTACTCATGTCTCTCGCATAAAACTGAATCCTATTATCAAATCTTACTCATGTCTCTCGCATAAAACTGAATCCTATTATCAAATCTCACTCATGTCTCTCGCATAAAACTGAGTCCTATTATCAAATCTTGCTAACGTCTGTCGTATAAAACCGAGTCCTATTGACTATTTGTAACGTCATGAGATCTTTCTCATGTTCTCGGCCACATTGTTCTATCTCTTTGTGATACTAACGATGGTGTTGTAGATGGTATTTGACCATAACAGTAAAGCTTGGTCAATATTCTTCCTCGGTATTCGCTGACATGATGTGACGAAAGAGGCGGAGGATGGGGTACGGTGGCATCAATTCATACCCAAACCACGTGATTAGGTAGGGATTTTTTCCAAGAAGCACTCTGAGGAAGATGGATAATCATATTCGGAATTATGGTGCCGGCTGGACAGAACAGAAAAAAAGATCGAGTTAGACTTGATGACGACAAACTAGTTACTGATATTTGTAAATAAATCTAACAATTAAGAAAATATATGATTCAGATTATCATTTAAGAAATTATGTTTGAATTAAGAATAACTAAATCAACATAATATATGACAGTATAACATTATATTATACACTGCACACAACCATTTAGACAAAGCAGATAGACAGTTACACCGCAAGCAGGAGTTTCACATGCCTTGTCTCAGTTTTAGCAACAAAATCTCCTCTCGTTTATTTTCCCCGTTGTCAACTTTTAACCAAGTCTATGCATAGAATGTACACATTTTTAACCAAGTCTATGCATAGAATGTACACATTTGAAGAATGGCTTTATTTTCTGAAGCCATATCTGGACTAAGTCTGTTTACAGAGTGTACAGGTTTGAAGAACGTATTTTTTTCTCTGAGGCCAATTTTAGACCAAGTGTCTGTATAGAGTGTACAAGTTTGAAGAATGTTTTTTTTTTTTGTTCCTGAGGCCAATTTTAGACCAAGTCTCTGTATAGAGTGTACAAGTTTGAAAAACGTATTTTTTTCCCCGAGGCCACTTTTGGACGAAATCTTTGTATAGAGTGTACGACTTTGAAGAACTTATTTAGAGGATTGCAGAGCATTCTGGTACGTGTAGAGTGATGTCTTAGTGGCACTAAGTTTACGTAGGAAAGCTTATAGTTGGTAATGCTCTCCATTGTGTGACTTCAGGCTCTTACCACATGTTGGCCATCGCCTGATGTGTGAACAATAGACGAGAACTTTTCGGAAATAAAACAGATCGAAACATTGTATTTCTTTCTTTCTAGAATATAGACTGGTGAAAGGATAGTTCAGTAAGTCAAGAAGCATATATATATATATATATATATATATATATATATATTTTACATATCTTATATCCTTCCCGTGCCGTTAAACGTCACATAGGGCTCGCAAAGTATTTCGCCAATTTTTCCTGTCTTTGGCGTCTTTCAACCTCATCAAAGGATTTTATGCCTGTTAATTTGGCCTCTCTTAAAAATTACCTCTTCAGAGTTTCACGCGGTCTGCCTATTTTTCTTTGGCCTGCTGTACTCCACTTGATCGCTTATATATATATATATATATATATATATATATATATATATATATATATGTGAGAAAATGAGGTTGCTTAACTTTAGAAGCCCAGTCATTTTTTGGTGGAAAAAATATCTATAATGCAAAGATTTCATTTAGAAAAAGGAAAACGAGTTTCATAAAACTAAATACATGAATATTTGCATTGCATTTAAAATCCCCAAAGCTCCTACACAAAACATTCTTGCGCGGACTTCAAAAAGTAAATATTTAGACCTGTGCTAGCTGAACAATGCTACAGAGAACGCTGCGGACTTCTGTATGTTTCACTAGGTTAAGTAAGTAAAAATAGTTGTATGTGTAAAGAGGAGTGCAGCAAGTGTTTCTAAAGATGATAAGAAGACCGTGTGAAACAAGAAAAGAACGCTGAAAAATGTTAACCAGACGGAGTGAGCCAGAATGTATTGATGAATGAAACAGATTGCAGTATGTTTTCTTTGTGTGACTTTCCAGGATATGCAAATACTTATCAAGTATGCAGATATATCTAGATAGATACACTTTGTTTCTGCTAATACTTATCAAGTATGCAGATATATCTAGATAGATACACTTTGTTTCTGCTTTATCTGTTCCATCTTTTTAACCTTCTATATCTCCTACTCACGGAACTAAACTTCGTATATTTTATTTTCTCTTCATTCACTGATATCCCTCTGTTTAGTGCAATTCAGTGTTCCTCACTCTACAAACAGCAGATATTCTTCGTACTGGGATAAAAGTCATGTTAAAAGTGAGCAAGGAATACGCAAGTAGCAGTCTCCGAGGACAAAATCTTAGAGCATGGCTTCATGTTCAGTGTTTGAATGAAGTTAATTGAGTAAACGTTTTTTAATTGCCATTTTTTCATCCCAGAAGACGGTTTTGAAACTGACAGACGCTAGCAAATGGCAGATACTGTCACGTGGCAGACGCTAACATGTGATCAATGCTAGCACGCGACAGACGCTAGCAGACATCACCACTGGGTATATGAGTTGCAGACTGGGAAATGCACCCCCCCCCCTCCTTCAACTCTGTCAAACAACTCCAAAAGAAGGAGGACAATGTCGATCATGTGAAAATCTAGCAGAGCTGCAAAGGCTGCCAGAAGATGAGTAGGCTAAATAACCTCCTCATCAACTGCAACAGAGTCCCTCCCTCCGGAGTTTTATTTCGGGGTTTACCTCCATAGCCTTTAACTCATCTGTGCCCCCTACAAGGCCGTAGATTAGAATAACTGTAACCTTAGCAGTTATTCATATTACTCAAACTCTTTATGCTACATTTAACCAAAGAATCTCTGTTTCTGTCTTTCATTCAAACACTACTTGCTGAGACGAAGGTTTACCCACTTTGTCCAGTTCTGAGTATTTCTAATGTGAATGGTTGCACTAGTGTTATAGCGTTCTTTGGTCAGCTAGTTCAGATATTTTTTTCTCCTGATTTATTTTTCCCCACGACTTTTCCAGTGACTGTCTGTTTCTTTGTTCTCTGTTTTCTCATGCCGTGTTCAGGTAAATTTGATTGTCTTTATATATCTTTACATGTAATCACATGGGCACACCCATGTAAGTCTTTATCATTCAAGTCTTTCATTTCTCTGACAGGTTATTCATTTATTTACGTGCAGCGTCTGTTCAAAAACTGTCTCTCAACTAAATCCTACTTGTGCCTGATCTTCTTGCTTTTTGTCCAAGTAGTGCAATCTGAGACATGTATCTCTGTCTAGTATTACAATCTGAGATATATATCTCTGTCTAGTATTACAGTGTGAGATATATATCTCTGTCTAGTATTACAATCTGAGATATATATCTCTGTCTAGTATTATAATTTGAGATATGTATCTCTATCTAGTATTACAATGTGGGATATGTATCTCTGTCTAGTATTACAATCTGAGATATGTATTTCTGTCTAGTATTACAATCTGAGATATGTATCTCTGTCCAGTATTACAATCTGAGATATGGATCTCTGTCTACCCGGCTACAGTTCACGTAACTCTACTGATACTATTTTATGATTTCCACTTTTCTATCTCTTTATTTTGTGGTTTTGTTTGCTTTATTTCAATAAAACAGAAAACACAGTCTGCTCTATAGCAAACAAGAAAGCATACTGCATGAGAGGTATTTCTTTCTGATGACCTCCTTGTTGACACGCCCATGTAAGTCTTTATCAGTAGTTTTTACCTGGTTCATGTTTCCGCCCATGTCTCTCCGTGATGGCTTAGAGAAGGCACGAACATCCTCGAAAAGCTGCAGTGGATATCACTAGATAAGATCCGAACCAGGTGAGGGTGGTTCTCAACATTATTACTTAAACTAAAGAAAGAGTACAAGGACATAACTAGAGCAGACAAACTTGGGAACCTTGTATACTGGTATATCTGTGCATGCACGTCCCGCAATGCCTTGAGTCTCCGGCCGTTCTCCCTGTGTGTAGAAGCTGTGTACACAGAAACTGTGACAGATTATTCTCAGTGTCAGCAGAATATTAAGGCATCTTCAGAGACCACCAACCATTAATAACACAAAGTGGCCTTATTAAAATTATGCACATTCACGTCTTTCCTTACTTTGGCTGTCATTTGCCAGGAACAAACAAACCTTGTGAGTCAGGGACCGCCCGCTTCTTTCCCTTCTCTAGGTAGACAATGCATGGTATGTCACTGCGGTGTGGAGTATACTTTCTGAGTTTTTGTTGAAAGGAACCTCCGGTACAGCAGATGACTGGACTGAATTAACAGATCAGACTGACACAAGTTTACTGTTACAGCTGGTACAGGTCAGGTTAGAGGGTACAGTTAAACTCTTAATATTGCGGGTTAGCAGAGTTTAACAATAATGTGCGATTCATACGCGCAAGTCATTTTGATAAAACATAACAGCATTTCTATCAACAGAAAGCATACTCAAAGGATTTGAAGCTGCAGCACTGAGAATACTTGTGGGACTAACTGGAGATACAGAGGGACTGATACTGAAGTACAAGAGTATACCAAATAAAATGGCATGAACCTTAGGGATAAAGCGAAGTTGCTGGAAATGGACTGGGTATGAAAAAGAAGTTACTGCTAAAACGATGAAATGATTGCCTATTAACAAAAAAACACCTTTTAGTCTCCATGGATGCAGAAAACAATTCCCCCAGTACCCCTTCACCCCCCCCCCCCCGCATGCCCGCCCTGACCAAAGAAATATTAATACTACTCCTCCTCTGCGAAATCTCAAAGTAGCTCTTCTGTTTATCTCTAGAAACTATCTGCATCAAATCTAAATGCTGTGCTGCGGATGCCAGCCACTTAATCTCATCAGAGCCTTCTTATGTTTTCCTAAGCTGGTGTAGAATATTGTGAGTGATCGCTGTTATGGTTAGTTCTGGACATGTAGTCGGCGCTGTATCTGACTCCAATTCTATCTGTGCCGGAAAGGAAAAGAAGAATGTTGATTTTCCTATCACAAGGTCCATTCGGTGCAAAAGGCATGCCCAGTTTGGCAGTGTCTGCTGTCTAAATTTATCATTACGCTCAGCGAAAGCAAGCCTCCAGGGTCATACAGGCTGTGGTATGCTTATAAAGGTAAATATCCTGCTAGTTTAGAACAAAGATGCTGGATTAAGTATTGCTTTAAGATAACATTTTAGACTGGTCTTGCATTTGAAGGGACAGCACAAACACCCAGTGTCAAATAATTCTCTAATATCCTAAATTTTGATGTTCTTCTAACAGTTTTGTCACTGGACGAATCACATCTTTACTAAAACAAACAAACAAACAAACAAACAATCAAACAAAAAAGATAAATCAAAACTGAAAAAAGAGTACTGTACAACATTATGTTTCTTCCAGCGCTAAGCTATCAGTATCAGACATGGACACTAACAGCCGAAAACAAAAAGAAAATCATCATAACAGAAATGAGATGTCTAAGGAGAAAACTGAAAGCAACAAGAAGAGATTAAATGAAAAAAATGACACAATTAGTTCAAATGCTGGAGTAACACCAGTATTACACTATACCCTAAGAAACAAGTTAAAAGGTTTGGCCACATTACATTCTGCAGCACAGAAAAGGTTCGCACTAAGAAATGTAGGAAACAGTTGGGGAGGCCACTCATACAAGAGACTGAGGGAGGAAATTATAGAAACCTTAAATACTCAGTTATATAAAGCACATTGCCCAGCCCTATCAAGAAGTCTGTCTGGTAACTCAACAGTATAAGGTATAGGGAGAAAGAGACAACATAAGACAAACCATTTAACAAAATTAATTTTATCTTGCATATAATTTAAATAACAAAGAAAGATGAAAAATTGCAGATCTTTGAGAACAAGATCCTAAGAAGAATCTTTGGGCGTATAAAGGATATCAACCGTGGAGAATGGTGAGTTAGAAATAACACTGAACTGATCAGCTTATTTAAATCCCAACGAATTATAAATGTCTTGAAACTAAACAGACTACACTGGCTGGGGCATGTAGAAAGAATGGAAAAGAATAGACAAACGAAAATGATGTATTTACAAGAGATGAAGGACCAAGGGGTAAACCAAGACAAAGATGGGAAGACAACATAGAAGATGATTATAAAGGAAACTGGTGTCACCAACTGGAGAGAGAAGATCAGGAATAGAGAGGATTGGAGGCGAACTTTATCTGCAGCAATGAGGCTTAATGGCTCAGAAAGTTGAAGACATAACCTAAATTCTTCTATATATTTATGTACGTATTCTTCTGATGGGCAGTTATTACTATCTTCAAATATATGCACACATACACACGCACGTACAAATACACGCACATGTGCATATTATATGGAGTTTTTAGTACTGCCTACATTAGCATGTCACCTAAGATCCTACATATCTTGAATGGAAACATGGGCGTTCTTTGCCACCTCTTCAATTGTGTCGTCAATTGATAAACGATCTTTTCACACGCGAGCAAACAGAAACATGAATAGAAGGCCTGCTCCGCCCTCGTCAGAGGAAGATTTAAAAGTGAGCCGAGCCCTGACCGGACACTTCTGCGCCGAGTCACTTTCTGCAACAACTTCAAGGGTAAGTCTTTACGCTTTGATGCGCAGTTCCTTTTTTTTTCATCAACGAATGATACCAGACTACAGTTATACGATATAAGGAGACAAAATTCTGCATTTATAATTAATTTACAGTCATTGTAGGAAAATATATAGTTATTTTTTTATCTCACGGAAAATGTGTTGAATTTATAAGGTTGAGTTCTTTTGTTCTAGCATTTCTATACCTGTAATTTTTTAACTTCATTCACATGTTTCTATAAAGAATACATAGTCCTTGAGTTTATGAGAATGTCAGTCATTTACGTATTTAACACAGACAGAGACATTATTGGGCATTTTATGCTTGAATACAAAATATTAGCTAAAACATATAACCATAGCACTTTTCGAAGAAAAGTATTTCAGTATATTTCACTGCTCGCTTGGCGTCCACAGAGAATGATGTACAGAATTAAAAAAAGAAACCCTATTACTTCAAAGTTCTTGACCTAAATGCTAAATCCTAATCTCTCTAAACATATCTTGACATGGTCATCGTAGTCGCTACTACTAAAGCATTTATGGACTGAACCTTTGTATAGTCACCAGCAACTGAGTCTTTCTACTGTTACCAGCAATGAAACATCAGTGGACTCTAGACTTTGTACAGATACTAGTATTGATACATCCATGGACTGTAGCTGTTGTCTTCTCAAACTGCCAATAACCACAACCCCTGGTGTAAGAAATTTATTTTGATTGTTTCCCTTGAATATTCACTTTATTGTCCACAGTGTGAAATGACATTGTTTGTGATGTTCAGATCAGTTAGGAAGAAATCTTATTATTTATTATTATAACAACAGCAGATACTTTAGTCCCTGCCGTGGTGGATCCTGCATAAAAGTGTAAACTGGCAGCTTGTGAAGTAAGCCCCGACACATTTTAAAGCACAACTGCCAACCTGCCAACTGTTGCATCTCATCCCACACATGATACTTGATGAACTGCTGCTAGATCCAATGATTCATCGGCATTTCACACATGATACTGAACATATGGTAGGATTCACTGACATCTCACATGTGATACTGAACATATGCTAGGATTCACTGACATCTTATACTACATGAACTGCTGCTAGATCCTAAGATCCATCAACTTCTAGCACATACGATAAAACCCACTATAAAAAAATGAATCCCTTGAACTGCATTAAACAGAGCAAGAGCAGAGAGTAAAACTAAAGTAATGTTCTACTAATTAGAATAGTTCCTCCCAGGGAACACTAGCACATTTAAATGACATCTCTTTTATTCTCAGTCAGAACAAAGGCACAGATCTGAAGGGGTGAAGCAAAGAACAAACATGGCACTCCTTACAACCATCGCCCCAGCGATTGCTGTTCTCTTCCTGATTTCTCTGACAAACGGACAGTTGCGATCAACGCCTGCACCACCATGTAAGAATCTCTTACTGCATGTTTCTCATGTTTGACTTCAGTAGATAATGTGCTATGTTACTAAGTTTACCTAGTATCTTTCTATCTTTATCTGTTATATTCTTTACACTAGGTCCCACCCTTCCACCCCTCCCCCCGAAACCAAGTCATGTAAAGTCTACTGTTTCGCTAAGAAATAAACACTGGTTGGGGGGGGGGGAGAGTAGGGCGCCATGTTTCTGACTTTCATAAAAAAGCAGGGCAAACATTGTTTCATGTGCCAATGCATACAAAGCTCTGATAAATAAGATTACATTATCATATATGAACTCTTTCAATCCTGAAGTAATTTCCGTGTTCTTACAGAATAGATTTTGATGAAAGATTCTGGCAGAAAGAAGCTGGAAGGAAGTTACTCTACAATTTAAAATTAAGGGCTGAGTTAGACTGCTACTTATCATTTTATTTAGACGTTGTCTAAATATCGCTGTGAGCACTGATCGGCACAAGACATAGCAACACTAGCAGTGTTGTTTTGCTGTGACAGATGGAAGTCTGCAGTTGAACTAGTCCTGAAAAATGCGACAATAAGATGAACATACAGTGCACGAAATGCTCATCTGAAAAATGATCACTCTTTGATTATACTGAGTACACATATTTTACAGGTGCTGAAACTTTCTCCCATACACTGATAACATATGTACACAGAATATTTTGTCTATATTTAGATGCTGCTGAAGACACACAGAACACTTCGGGAAATTCTTTTTAGATGAATCTACTGTAATTTATAAGCAGCAATAATGTTGTGGTTCAGAGCCAGCAGTAATAATTCATTTTTACAGTAGAAAAAAAACTTCTGTTTCTTTATATTAAGCATTTGGTAGCGTGGAGAATGGCTGTCTCTTTGATGCTAAGGATGTACTACTGAAGAACGCAGGAAGAGCAGAACAAGCGTCGAATATAAGATAACACTGATATAGCAAAGAACCACTGCATTAGTACAGCTCCAATAACCAGAGAGCCAAAAAGTAGAGCCAAGTCTGCAATTATGAACAGCCGTATAAGCGAAACGCGGAAAAAGAAAACGCCTAAAAGTGGTTCCGCGTGTATTATTGATAACAGCCAGTAGAATGGATGGAAAACATGAACAATGATGCAAAAACACCAGCATAAGATTGTGGCTTTAAAACAATGAGATACACATTGCTGTAACGTATAACAGAGAACCCTTCGTTTTTGAGAGAACTCTAGGTTGTGTTAAAACCTGTCATCAAAATTACAGGAGCATTTTTAAAAAATCCAAGCGTGAATAATAAATTCATGGGGCTGCGTAGTCTCGGAGTTAAACGTTCGCCCTGGGTGTTGGAAGTCGAGTTCGAATCTCACCAGAAGTGGCAAGGACTTTTTCTCCGGAATCTTCCTGCAATACACTCTCCTGGTCTCTATTTAGTGGGACCAAATGTTCACGTGCATTGTCGCGCACCGTTGAAAATCCATTGACACTCGGAAATCGCAAAAAAGACAAAAAAAAAGGCCATACAGCCGCTACCCGAGCACGAGTATAGGAAATCTACCACGGAAATCGTGGCTGGCGCTTGGAGCGTCTATGCTGCCTGCGACTTCCGTTCTGAATTTGTAAAATGAAGGAGCGAGCGATATGGGAATGTCCTAACTTGGACGAAGCCACGTTCGAACAAGGAAATGAAACGAAACGAATAAAACCATGATCTTCAATTCTTAACACCTTTAAATGCCAACATTCGTTCATCAGTCTCATGATGTATGGTTGTACATTTCTTTCTCCTTACGTTATGTCTGCCTGTTCTCACCTATTCCCAAATACAATCTATAACTTTACAACTATATCGTTCATGTATAACTCAACCTTTGAGAATTAAGGTCCTCCTCAACTGAGGTAAAAGAAAGGTACTTCAACTTATATTAGAGAATCTTTCAGACACTGGAAAATATTTTCATGACAAGGTGAATACACCAGAGTTTACGTTCTACGGAGCTGTCAGTATGCGGGGGAAACAAATTCCAGTGAAAATAAGCGCGCCAACGAAAATAAAGAACATATTGTTGAAGAATATCAGAGAGAACTCTCTGTTATCAATAAAACTTCACTACGGTAAATCGGCCACTTGGGCTCATTTTAAACGAAGACGAGCAGCAGACTGGTTACAGTTTCCACAGCAGTGATTAGATATGCAGCAAAGTGTGTTCAGTCTCCTTAGTATCGACTGTGAGTAAGAGTTATTGAAACTGTGCCGTTGCAGAGTATTTGTGATAGATAGTATTACCATTCGCCTTATGTGCTGACAAATGATGCTAAATCTGTTCACTTGTTCATCTTATTACAGCCTGCACTGACGTGGATACTGAAAGCGGCGGCGAGTACAAGCCTCATGAAGTATACTGTGACCTCTTCTATAGGTGTGTTAATGGAAAAAATGGAAAAGAGCTCACAGTTCAGAGCTGTTCTGCGGGAACTGTTTACAATACTTTAATCAATAACTGTGATCACCTTTCCAATTCTGAAGTTGCTCAAAGTAAGTCTTTGTTAATAGTGATATATGTATATAATGCCATATTAAAGACGATTAACTTCACCAGGATACTTGACAAGAAAGTGCCTAGTAAAATGTACGTATGAATGTCTAATGGGGCAAGGGTGGACTAATCGATAGGGAACTGTATTAACAAGTATAGTTGTGTGGCTGGCGTGAGCCAGGTACTAAGTAAGCCTTAGTATAAAACTGGTCACCTGATTTTATGATTAGGAACCCGACTCTGAAAACAGAATTTACCTGTAGTGCGAAGCAAAACAGAATGTACTGTACACACCACAGCAGTGGGTGAAAGAAAACGTAGGATTCATGTAATAGTCAACGTGAAAGAAAGGCAAGAATTTAATTAATTCTGCATGATTTCAGCCTTTCAGTTAGAACCTCCTGCACAATCACTGTTGAAATACGTGCATGTATAACATTAATCTAGACCTGGAAAGTCTCCTAAATGGAAATATGTGAACATAAAAAAGAAACTATCAGATCTTTATTGCGTTGATGTAACAGAGGTACGCGGATAAGTGTGCTAAGAATGTCCTTTTCTATATTTCCTTATAGTTCAAATATTTTATTTCATTGGCTACCACATCTGAACATTTTTCAGTGCCATGTAGCGCTGCCACGAATGGAAGTACGATTCCATCCAAGTGCAACAACGAATATTACCAGTGCAGCAGTGTGGTAAGTACGCCGTGACTATCCATCATTCCATTTAAGCAAAAATGTTCACAATGAGAAAAAATACAACACTGCATGGGGACTAAAAAAACAAGAAACAAAACTGACAGCAGATACTCCAGGAGTCCATTCTAAACCAAAACATACCACAACAACCATAGTTTTCATGCTAAGAACAGGACACTGCAGACTACAAGACATATAAACAACATAGGTTTTGTTTTACGACCTCGTTTCATTTCCCTGTGTCGCGGGTTTGGTCACACACACACACAGACACACATACACACACACGCACGCACGCTCGCACGCACGCACACGTTAAAGAGCATTGTCAAACAGCTCTGAAATCAGATGTGAGATGGCGAAGTGGACTGTGCCCTGTCTTCTAGTGGCTAAGTGTTGCTCGTCCAACCGGAGTACGTGGTTCGAGTGCTAGGTAGTTCCCTTGTCATTTTTATTTCTCTCATGTCTAAAACGCTTTGTACACTGTTTCTCGAATGCTAACTAGACAACACTATGCTAAATCACTTTACTGCGCACGTCTGAACTGTCCCCAGACTTTAAAACGCATCCTACAAACCTGCACTCTTTACAGAGTTTCCAGAGTTTACAGAGGTTCCAAACCAAGCCACAGGAAAAGAAGAAAAACTGCGGGGGTACACATGAAGAGCTTCTGTTGACCACAGGATTCATGGAAACTATCTCTCTCCTTGTCTAGTTGGCTGAGCTCATGAGACGGAAGAGAATTCATTATTTTGTCCATTACATATTTTCTTATTTATTTCATAGCATCTTAACTATTATCAGTTACGCTTTAGCGTACGTTTATTTTCATGTAAAGACATGCTTACATTAACGGTCATGTGGATAGTTTTTGTTGTTAGCATTTGCCTCTTGAATATATATTTCATTTATTTGCGTGTATGATCTGTGACTGTAGATACTTATCAATGACCTTTTAACTACAGTCTGGTTGGTCGAAACTAACCTGTGCCAGTGGACAACGTTACGACATGACGACTGGAAACTGTGTGAGTGGACAAGGTGTAGACCATCCTCTGTGCTTCCGACCAGCTGGCAACTGTGAGTAAGAGATGGATTGTCATGGAAATATAAAGGAAACATGGCGGTGTTATGACGCGATGATATACTGACTTTTTAATACACTGACAATCACATTCACAATGACTAGAATAGTAATAGCTGGTGATGCGCTGCTGGTCACTTGTACCAGCGTGCATATACTAAATAGTATTATATTCATGTAGCAAAAGCAGTAGCTGATCGTCTTATAATAGCTACTGTACTGAATGTAACAGCAGAAGTAATTGAACATCGTTATAACCGCTAATATACTGAATATAACAGTAGCAGCAGCTGAAAGTCGTTATAATCGCTACTATTCCGAACATAATAGTAGCATGAGTTGAACGTTTTTATATCAGCTACTATACTGAAAATAACAGTAGCAGTATTTGAACTTCGTTATAATGATCATTATACTGATTATAACATAGCAGTATTTGAACGTCGTTATAATAAATATTATACTGCCTGCAACAGCAGTACACAGTGAAGGTCGTTTTAATAAGTATAAAGTGATATTAACAGTAGATGACCATTGTTATAGGCATTCATACTTATTGTAACATAAGTACTTAGTAAGTGTTGTTACGATATAACGACTGGAAATAACTATTATACTGATTTTAACAACAGCATTTGGTGGACGTTATTATAATAACTGTTGTACTTAATGTAACAACAGCACTTGATTAACGTTAATATAATAACTATTGTACTGATTTTAACAACAGCAATTGGTGAATGCTGTTATAATAACTATTATACTGATTGTAACAATAGCAGAAGGCCAGTTTTATAACAATAACTATTTCTTCACGTGTCGTGGCCTTCCCAGAGCGTTGTTCCTCTCACAACCTCCCTGAATGCAATGTGATCTTGTGCAAGTTGACCAGCGCCTGACAATGATATATTCGAACTTTCCGTGATGCCCTGGGTCCACCTGCGGCGAGGTCGCCACTTTTCTTATCTGCCGGGCACTTAAGCCTTCTATTGTCCACTTCTCCAAACCACTATGTCTCTTGATGTGGCATACGTATCTCAGATTTCTGATTTTGATAGTATAACAGCAGCAGAAGGTGAACGTGCTAACTGATTATGAAACAAACCAGAAAAAAACCTCGATATATGAGGTTACAACCAGCGCAGTTTTCGGTTAATGCGGTCAAAAAACATCTGTATCCTACCTACCTGTGTGCACCTAAAAGCTTCAAGCAGCGTTGTAGATTATTAGAAGACAAACAAGAACCTGTCAACATGAAATTAGGAAATAATATTTACGTGCCATCACATTGCTCATTTTTTCTTAAGTGGTGAAAGCAATGTCAAAAGCAATGTCTTCGCACAACTGTAGTTTAAGCTTGTCTTCCTACAACTGTAGTTTAAGTTTGTCTTCCTAAAACTGTAGTTTAAGCTTGTTTTCCTACAACTGTAGTTTAAGCTTGTCTTCCCATAACTATAGTTTAAGCTTGTCTCCCCACAACTGTAATTTAAGCTTGTCTTCCCACATCTGTAGTTTAAGCTTGTCTTCCCACAACTGTAGTTTAAGCTTGTCTTCCCACAACTGTAATTTAAGCTTGTCTTCCCACAACTGTAGTTTAAGCTTGTCTTCCCACAACAGCCGTTTAAGCTTGTCTGCCCACAACTGTATTTAAGCTTGTCTTCCCACAACTGTAGTTTAAGCTTGTTTTCCTACAACTGTAGTTTAAGCTTGTCTTCCCACAACTGTAGTTTAAGCTTGTTTTCCTACAACTGTAGTTTAAGCTTGTCTTCCCACAACTGTAGTTTAAGCTTGTCTTCCCACAACTGTAATTTAAGCTTGTCTTCCCACATCTGTAGTTCAAGCTTGTCTTCCCAAACTGTAGTTTAAGCTTGTCTTCCTAAACTGTAGTTTAAGCTTGTCTTCCCAAACTGTAGTTTAAGCTTGTCTGCCCACAACTGTAGTTTAAGCTTGTCTTCCCACAACTGTAGTTTAAGCTTGTCTTCCCACAACTGCACTTTAATATTTTGTAAAAGCTCATTTGCCACTGAAGGAGAGTAGGATGTCATTAAACGAACGTGAGCAGTTGCTGTGAAATACAAAAACTGTTAAACAAGAAACAGTTGGGATAATAATGTTGGCATCAACAATTACCGCCAAACGAAAGAAAGAGAAAGAAAGAGAAAGAAAAGGAAAGATAGTAAAAGACAGCCAAGTCGAGTGAGAGGCGGGTCTAGTCTGGGCATACAATTGTAGATTTAGACCCGAATGTGAAGAGAAGCGTCCCAGTTCATAGAAACGTAGAAAAGGCTGTAGGACAATTTATGTAGAGAAAAAGAACATCCATCTATTCAAACAACACTGGACCGGTTTTAATAGCGGTAGTAAAGTTGGTGGTAGTAGTGGTAGCAGTGGTGGTAATAATGGTGGTAGTAGAGATGGTGGTGACAGTAGTAGCAGTAGTAATGCTGGTAGTAGTAGTAGCAGCTGTAGTAATGCTGGTAGTAGTAATTGTAGCGGTAGTAATGCTGGTAGTAGTATTAGCTGTAGTAATGCTGGTAGTAGTAGTAGCTGTAGTAATGCTGGTAGTAGTAATAGTAGCGGTAGTAATGCTGGTAGTAGTATTAGCTGTAGTAATGCTGGTAGTAGTAGTAGCTGTAGTAATGCTGGTAGTAGTAGTAGCTGTAGTAATGCTGGTAGTAGTAGTAGCGGTAGTAATGCTGGTAGTAGTAGTAGCGGTAGTAATGCTGGTAGTAGTAGTAGCTGTAGTAATGCTGGTAGTAGTAGTAGCTGTAGTAATGCTGGCAATAGTAGTAGCTGTAGTAATGCTGGCAATAGTAGTAGCTGTAGTAATGCTGGTAGTAGTAGTAGCTGTAGTAATGCTGGTAGTAGTATTAGCTGTAGTAATGCTGGTAGTAGTAGTAGCTGTAGTAATGCTGGTAGTAGTATTAGCTGTAGTAATGCTGGTAGTAGTAGTAGCTGTAGTAATGCTGGTAGTAGTATTAGCTGTAGTAATGCTGGTAGTAGTAGTAGCTTGGTGAATGCTGTGATAACTATTGTCTGAAGTAACAATAGCAGAAGGCCAGTTTTATAACAATAACTATTTCTTCACGTGTCGTGGCCTTCCCAGAGCGTTGTTCCTCTCACAACCTCCCTGAATGCAATGTGATCTTGTGCAAGTTGACCAGCGCCTGACAATGATATATTCGAACTTTCCGTGATGCCCTGGGTCCACCTGCGGCGAGGTCGCCACTTTTCTTATCTGCCGGGCACTTAAGCCTTCTATTGTCCACTTCTCCAAACCACTATGTCTCTTGATGTGGCATACGTATCTCAGATTTCTGATTTTGATAGTATAACAGCAGAAGGTGAACGTGCTAACTGATTATGAAACAAACCAGAAAAAAACCTCGATATATGAGGTTACAACCAGCGCAGTTTTCGGTTAATGCGGTCAAAAAACATCTGTATCCTACCTACCTGTGTGCACCTAAAAGCTTCAAGCAGCGTTGTAGATTATTAGAAGACAAACAAGAACCTGTCAACATGAAATTAGGAAATAATATTTACGTGCCATCACATTGCTCATTTTTCTTAAGTGGTGAAAGCAATGTCAAAAGCAATGTCTTCGCACAACTGTAGTTTAAGCTTGTCTTCCTAAACTGTAGTTTAAGCTTGTCTTCCTAAACTGTAGTTTAAGCTTGTTTTCCTACAACTGTAGTTTAAGCTTGTCTTCCCACAACTGTAGTTTAAGCTTGTCTGCCCACAACTGTAGTTTAAGCTTGTCTTCCCACATCTGTAGTTCAAGCTTGTCTTCCCACAACTGTAGTTTAAGCTTGTCTTCCCACAACTGTAATTTAAGCTTGTCTTCCTAAACTGTAGTTTAAGCTTGTCTTCCCACAACAGCAGTTTAAGCTTGTCTGCCCACAACTGTATTTAAGCTTGTCTTCCCACAACTGTAGTTTAAGCTTGTTTTCCTACAACTGTAGTTTAAGCTTGTCTTCCCACAACTGTAGTTTAAGCTTGTTTTCCTACAACTGTAGTTTAAGCTTGTCTTCCCACAACTGTAGTTTAAGCTTGTCTTCCCACAACTGTAATTTAAGCTTGTCTTCCCACATCTGTAGTTCAAGCTTGTCTTCCCAAACTGTAGTTTAAGCTTGTCTTCCTAAACTGTAGTTTAAGCTTGTCTTCCCACAACAGCAGTTTAAGCTTGTCTGCCCACAACTGTAGTTTAAGCTTGTCTTCCCACAACTGTAGTTTAAGCTTGTCTTCCCACAACTGCACTTTAATATTTTGTAAAAGCTCATTTGCCACTGAAGGAGAGTAGGATGTCATTAAACGAACGTGAGCAGTTGCTGTGAAATACAAAAACTGTTAAACAAGAAACAGTTGGGATAATAATGTTGGCATCAACAATTACCGCCAAACGAAAGAAAGAGAAAGAAAGAGAAAGAAAGGGAAAGATAGTAAAAGACAGCCAAGTCGAGTGAGAGGCGGGTCTAGTCTGGGCATACAATTGTAGATTTAGACCCGAATGTGAAGAGAAGCGTCCCAGTTCATAGAAACGTAGAAAAGGCTGTAGGACAATTTATGTAGAGAAAAAGAACATCCATCTATTCAAACAACACTGGACCGGTTTTAATAGCGGTAGTAAAGTTGGTGGTAGTAGTGGTAGCAGTGGTGGTAATAATGGTGGTAGTAGAGATGGTGGTGACAGTAGTAGCAGTAGTAATGCTGGTAGTAGTAGTAGAAGCTGTAGTAATGCTGGTAGTAGTAGTAGCAGCTGTAGTAATGCTGGTAGTAGTAGTAGAAGCTGTAGTAATGCTGGTAGTAGTAGTAGCAGCTGTAGTTTAAGCTTGTCTTCCCACAACTGTAATTTAAGCTTGTCTTCCCACAACTGTAGTTTAAGCTTGTCTTCCCACAACTGTAGTTTAAGCTTGTCTTCCTAAACTGTAGTTTAAGCTTGTCTTCCCACAACTGTAGTTTAAGCTTGTCTTCCCACAACTGTAGTTTAAGCTTGTCTTCCCACAACTGTAGTTTAAGCTTGTCTTCCCACAACTGTAGTTTAAGCTTGTCTTCCCACAACTGTAGTTTAAGCTTGTCTTCCCACAACTGTAGTTTAAGCTTGTCTTCCCACAACTGTAGTTTAAGCTTGTCTTCCCACAACTGTAGTTTAAGCTTGTCTTCCCACAACTGTAGTTTAAGCTTGTCTTCCCACAACTGTAGTTTAAGCTTGTCTTCCCACAACTGTAGTTTAAGCTTGTCTTCCCACAACTGTAGTTTAAGCTTGTCTTCCCACAACTGTAGTTTAAGCTTGTCTTCCCACAACTGTAGTTTAAGCTTGTCTTCCCACAACTGTAGTTTAAGCTTGTCTTCCCACAACTGTAGTTTAAGCTTGTCTTCCCACAACTGTAGTTTAAGCTTGTCTTCCCACAACTGTAGTTTAAGCTTGTCTTCCCACAACTGTAGTTTAAGCTTGTCTTCCCACAACTGTAGTTTAAGCTTGTCTTCCCACAACTGTAGTTTAAGCTTGTCTTCCCACAACTGTAGTTTAAGCTTGTCTTCCCACAACTGTAGTTTAAGCTTGTCTTCCCACAACTGTAGTTTAAGCTTGTCTTCCCACAACTGTAGTTTAAGCTTGTCTTCCCACAACTGTAGTTTAAGCTTGTCTTCCCACAACTGTAGTTTAAGCTTGTCTTCCCACAACTGTAGTTTAAGCTTGTCTTCCCACAACTGTAGTTTAAGCTTGTCTTCCCACAACTGTAGTTTAAGCTTGTCTTCCCACAACTGTAGTTTAAGCTTGTCTTCCCACAACTGTAGTTTAAGCTTGTCTTCCCACAACTGTAGTTTAAGCTTGTCTTCCCACAACTGTAGTTTAAGCTTGTCTTCCCACAACTGTAGTTTAAGCTTGTCTTCCCACAACTGTAGTTTAAGCTTGTCTTCCCACAACTGTAGTTTAAGCTTGTCTTCCCACAACTGTAGTTTAAGCTTGTCTTCCCACAACTGTAGTTTAAGCTTGTCTTCCCACAACTGTAGTTTAAGCTTGTCTTCCCACAACTGTAGTTTAAGCTTGTCTTCCCACAACTGTAGTTTAAGCTTGTCTTCCCACAACTGTAGTTTAAGCTTGTCTTCCCACAACTGTAGTTTAAGCTTGTCTTCCCACAACTGTAGTTTAAGCTTGTCTTCCCACAACTGTAGTTTAAGCTTGTCTTCCCACAACTGTAGTTTAAGCTTGTCTTCCCACAACTGTAGTTTAAGCTTGTCTTCCCACAACTGTAGTTTAAGCTTGTCTTCCCACAACTGTAGTTTAAGCTTGTCTTCCCACAACTGTAGTTTAAGCTTGTCTTCCCACAACTGTAGTTTAAGCTTGTCTTCCCACAACTGTAGTTTAAGCTTGTCTTCCCACAACTGTAGTTTAAGCTTGTCTTCCCACAACTGTAGTTTAAGCTTGTCTTCCCACAACTGTAGTTTAAGCTTGTCTTCCCACAACTGTAGTTTAAGCTTGTCTTCCCACAACTGTAGTTTAAGCTTGTCTTCCCACAACTGTAGTTTAAGCTTGTCTTCCCACAACTGTAGTTTAAGCTTGTCTTCCCACAACTGTAGTTTAAGCTTGTCTTCCCACAACTGTAGTTTAAGCTTGTCTTCCCACAACTGTAGTTTAAGCTTGTCTTCCCACAACTGTAGTTTAAGCTTGTCTTCCCACAACTGTAGTTTAAGCTTGTCTTCCCACAACTGTAGTTTAAGCTTGTCTTCCCACAACTGTAGTTTAAGCTTGTCTTCCCACAACTGTAGTTTAAGCTTGTCTTCCCACAACTGTAGTTTAAGCTTGTCTTCCCACAACTGTAGTTTAAGCTTGTCTTCCCACAACTGTAGTTTAAGCTTGTCTTCCCACAACTGTAGTTTAAGCTTGTCTTCCCACAACTGTAGTTTAAGCTTGTCTTCCCACAACTGTAGTTTAAGCTTGTCTTCCCACAACTGTAGTTTAAGCTTGTCTTCCCACAACTGTAGTTTAAGCTTGTCTTCCCACAACTGTAGTTTAAGCTTGTCTTCCCACAACTGTAGTTTAAGCTTGTCTTCCCACAACTGTAGTTTAAGCTTGTCTTCCCACAACTGTAGTTTAAGCTTGTCTTCCCACAACTGTAGTTTAAGCTTGTCTTCCCACAACTGTAGTTTAAGCTTGTCTTCCCACAACTGTAGTTTAAGCTTGTCTTCCCACAACTGTAGTTTAAGCTTGTCTTCCCACAACTGTAGTTTAAGCTTGTCTTCCCACAACTGTAGTTTAAGCTTGTCTTCCCACAACTGTAGTTTAAGCTTGTCTTCCCACAACTGTAGTTTAAGCTTGTCTTCCCACAACTGTAGTTTAAGCTTGTCTTCCCACAACTGTAGTTTAAGCTTGTCTTCCCACAACTGTAGTTTAAGCTTGTCTTCCCACAACTGTAGTTTAAGCTTGTCTTCCCACAACTGTAGTTTAAGCTTGTCTTCCCACAACTGTAGTTTAAGCTTGTCTTCCCACAACTGTAGTAATGCTGGTAGTAGTATTAGCTGTAGTAATGCTGGTAGTAGTAGTAGCTGTAGTAATGCTGGTAGTAGTAGTAGCTGTAGTAATGCTGGTAGTAGTAGTAGCGGTAGTAATGCTAGTAGTAGTAGTAGCTGTAGTAATGCTGGTAGTAGTAGTAGCGGTAGTAATGCTAGTAGTAGTAGTAGCGGTAGTAATGCTGGTAGTAGTAGTAGCTGTAGTAATGCTGGTAGTAGTAGTAGCTGTAGTAATGCTAGTAGTAGTAGTAGCTGTAGTAATGCTGGTAGTAGTAGTAGCTGTAGTAATGCTGGTAGTAGTAGTAGCTGTAGTAATGCTGGTAGTAGTATAGCTGTAGTAATGCTGGTAGTAGTAGTAGCTGTAGTAATGCTGGTAGTAGTAGTAGCTGTAGTAATGCTGGTAGTAGTAGTAGCTGTAGTAATGCTGGTAGTAGTAGTAGCTGTAGTAATGCTGGTAGTAGTAGTAGCTGTAGTAATGCTGGTAGTAGTAGTAGCTGTAGTAATGCTGGTAGTAGTAGTAGCTGTAGTAATGCTGGTAGTAGTAGTAGCTGTAGTAATGCTGGTAGTAGTAGTAGCTGTAGTAATGCTGGTAGTAGTAGTAGCTGTAGTAATGCTGGTAGTAGTAGTAGCTGTAGTAATGCTGGTAGTAGTAGTAGCTGTAGTAATGCTGGTAGTAGTAGTAGCGGTAGTAATGTTAGTAGTAGTAGTAGCGGTAGTAATGCTAGTAGTAGTAGTAGCTGTAGTAATGCTGGTAGTAGTAGTAGCTGTAGTAATGCTGGTAGTAGTAGTAGCTGTAGTAATGCTAGTAGTAGTAGTAGCTGTAGTAATGCTGGTAGTAGTAGTAGCGGTAGTAATGCTGGTAGTAGTAGTAGCTGTAGTAATGCTAGTAGTAGTAGTTGTAGTAGTGGCGGTAGTAATGCTGGTAGTAGTAGTAGCTGTAGTAATGCTGGTAGTAGTAGTTGTAGTAGTGGCGGTAGTAATGCTGGTAGTAGTAGTTGTAGTAGTGGCGGTAGTAATGCTGGTAGTAGTAGTTGTAGTAGTGGCGGTAGTAATGCTGGTAGTAGTAGTAGTAGCTGTAGAGATAATGGTGGTGGCAGTAGTTATATAAATGGTAGTAGTAGTGGTGGTGGTGGTGGTAGAACTAATAATTGTAACAGTGGTGGTAATAGTTGCCTGCATGTACACTGTTCCACGAGTTTATCATGTCAGAAAGGCAAGAGTTCAGTCTGGCTTTAAGAATAAGAAAATAAAATGTAGGCTGGAGGTGAATTAGTTCCGATGGCGTCAACATGGGTGAGGAAAACTTGGGAAGAAATGAAGAACAGAGTGCAGAGTGAAGTATTTCGCTGCTTTTAAACGTGATATCATTGACGTAGATCTCTGAACACTCTCATGTTTCCGGGTTTATAGTTCTATTTCTTGTACTTGTAAACAGCATCCAGTGAATGCACTCTGTATGCTAGCGACGACAGAAATCCTTGTATGTACAGACAAAGACTAAACGCAACAAGAACCGCCAGTGACCCAGTACTAAGGTGTGCAGAGGGAACGTCTTTCAACGAGTCGACCTGCGGATGTCACAACTATAATGCCAGTTGCGCGCCTAATAATGCTCGAATTAACAACAGGCGCCCAGGTAAGCTTTATGTTGGCTTGGTGAATACAAATATTTCATGTTTCATATATCATGCTGAAATACATACCATTCTTTTACTATGTGTATTGATACCGTTATAATCAATGTTTCATTTAGATAGAAAAGGAAGCCTATTTCTTGTTTTGCACGCGTCCCCAAGGTTTAAAATGGAACTAATGGGAAGAAATTTGTCATTTTCAGATCCCCAGTGCCAGTGTTCGTTTTCATGTGATTTCAATAAGTTCAGAACTGAGACTGGTACTCCCGAGGCAGAAACTTGCAAACCATCTCCTGCGCCTCTCAGTGACACGATTCAACTGACCAATGCCGAAGTTGTCAACGCCATGGCACAGCTAAGGTTAGTTCACTAAAACAATTTAAACTGTCAACGGCGTGGCACAGCTAAGGTTAGTTCACTAAAATACTTTAATCTGTCAGCGCCGTGGCACAGCTAAGGTTATTTCAGTAAAATACTTTTAAATTGTCGACGGCGTGGCACAGCTAAGGTTCATTCATTCATTCCTTTGCATGTCCCTTGCGGAACTTTGCCTCCCAAACAGCACTCCTGTAGGCCTCTCGGTTGTGAGCAAGATGGCCTGCTGCTGCTGCATCCATTTCCAGATCATCAACGATGTCTTGCAGCCATCTTCGTTTCGGTCTTCCTCTTTTTCTTTTTCCCATTATGTATCCTTCCAATACGGTCTTCTCTAAATTATCATGACGTTTAATGTGGCCAAAATATTTAAGTTTTCTCTCTTTAATGATCTTTACTAGCCAGCCTTCTTCAATATTAAGCTCTTGTAGTATAGATATATTTGTTCTTTTTTGTGTCCACGATATTTGGAGAACTCTTCTATAGCATTTACATTCAAAGGCATTTATGTGCTTCTCAGCTGTTTTGTTAAGTGTCCAGGTCTCACAGGCATATGTTGCGATAGGAAAGATGCATGTCCTTAAAAATCTTATTTTTGTGGTTCTGTCTGCTCCTCTCCACAGATTCTTTATTTGTTTTACTTTCTGAAGAGCAATAGATGTCCTCCTTTTAATTTCCCTCATTGTATCTCCATTATTAGTTAGTAGTGATCCAAGATATTCAAAACTCTCCACTTCTTCCAGTTTTTCCTCATTGATACATATTTCAGTTGCCTTGTTTGTTTTGTCAGTTGTCATCACTTTAGTTTTCTTTGCATTAAGATAGAGGTTCTGCTCTTCGCTGTTCTTGCGGACTGACATAATGAGTTTTTCCATTCCTTCTTGTGTTGTGGACAGCAATACTGTGTCATCAGCATATCTAATCTCTGGTATTTCATAACCTCCAACTGTTATGGCATCGTAATATTCTTTGTCTACATCTTCTCTAACATTCCTCATTATATTTTCAGTATACAAGTTAAATAAGTAGGGTGACAATATGCACCCCTGACGGACCCCTTGTTTTATGTCAAACCAACTTGTTGTTTCACCATTTATTCTTACTGCTGCTTGTTGGTCTAAATACAGAAGTGATGTTAATTGTATCAAATGTGTTGGAAATCCCATTTTTTCCATTATTTCCCAAAGTTTCTGGTGTTGTACACAATCAAATGCCTTTGAGTAGTCTATAAAGGATAAATATAGATTCACATTAAACTCCCTGCATTTCTCTATTATTAATCTTAGATTGAATATATGATCTCTTGATCCTCTTCCTTGCCTGAAGCCAGCTTGGACCATATTGACTTCTTCTTCTATTTTCTTTCGAAGTCTACCCATTATGATTTTTAACAGAATTTTACTGGCATGACTAATCAGGGCAACAGTTCTGTAGTTGGTGCATAATTTCAGGTTACCCTTTTTTGGCAGTGGTATGAATACAGTTCTTTTCCATTCTTTTGGCCAAATACCTGAATGCCATATCTTTTCACATAGTGCATGATAGATTGTTGCACACTCCTTTCCTCCTGCTTTAATAAATTCAGCGGTTATCTCATCACATCCTGGTGACAGCTAAGGTTAGTTCACTAAAATACTTTTAAATTGTCGACGGCGTGGCACAGCTAAGGTTAGTTCACTAAAATACTTTTAAATTGTCGACGGCGTGGCACAGCTAAGGTTATTTCACTAAAATACTTTAAATTGTCACCCGCGTGGCACAGCTAAGGTTAGTTCAGTAAAATACTTTGCATAGACCAGAGAGTTGAAGGAGGTTCAATATTTTAGCTTCCACAGTTATATACTCAGAGAGTGGTAATTGTTAACTCTTATGTGCACGCTGTAGTTTACTTCTATATATGTCTTGTATGAAAGGTAGAACAGACAGCAATACTGAAACTGCTGCTTACTTTGCTCTTTCTCTTGTATGTTTAAAAAACAGAACTAATACTAACACTCATACTGTTTTTGGCCTGCATATTTGTCTTGTATGTTTGAAAATAGAACTAAGAGTGATAGACAAGCAATAGTTTAGAGCTGTATCTACCTTGTATGTTTGAAAATTAGAACTAAGAGTTATAGACAAGCAATAGTTTAGAGCTGTATTTACCCTGTATGTTTGAAAATAAGAACTAAGAGTGAGAGACAAGCAATAGTTTAGAGCTGTATTTACCTTGTATGTTTGAAAATAAGAACTAAGAGTGAGAGATAAGCAATAGTTTAGAGCTGTATTTACCCTGTATGGATCCCCACAGGTCTGGCAGCACCTCGCCAAATCCGTCATTTATATACGTCTACACCCTTAACAATAACGAACTGTCAAGGCCATTTGCTCTTTGCATCACATTCAGATTACTCCAGCCGGTAAGTTCATTTTTAAAAAACATAGGACTAATGATATAACAATTTAACTCACCAAAGTGACAGACAGATTCAGGAAGAAAGACAAGTGAATAGATACAGAGATACGGATAAATAAGACAGATAGGATTTCAAACAGATAGACAGGTAGATGGAGAAAAATATTCAGGTAATCCAAATAAACACCTTTAAAACTGCTATAGAAGTTCTAGGCATCGTCCTGTTGACAGCAACGTTACTAATAACTGTAGGTGGCAGCGCGGTGCCAACAGCCACATGACGTCATTGTAGCAGTGTGAAGATGGCCGCTTCTCTAGAGACATGCACGAAAGTAGAACAGCGTTCTGTCATTCGTTTTTTTTTTTTTAAAAGAAACGTTGAGATGGGAAATCTTCAAGTTGAACATATCAAGGATGAAATGGTGTAATGAACCACAGCTGATATTCAGAACTCTGGCTGCTTGATTCACCATCACACTATATTTTGTCCACCATAAGACGTGAAACTTGTGATTGTGATTTCACAACTCGGTGTTTGCCTGACCTGAACAATGAGAGTCAGATACAGAACTCAGGCCAGTTCAGAACTTTCATACTCCACTCATACACTTGCTGCTTTGACAGACGTGCAACACCGTCGATGAATTTCACAGATTTCAAGCTCTCATTGCTAAAAAAAAAGGTGACAAAACACTGTTCCACTTTCGTGCATGTCTCTAGCAGGAGGATACTGATATATTGCAAAAGGAGCGGAGTGGGCAGAAGTGAAAGATGATACCACCAGGCTCACCATAGTGCTAATCTCCTCGCTTTTCAGAGAATGTAGAGAAGGGATGGGAGACAGGACTGAGTTTGCAATTCAGGAGCTCGTTTACACACACGCTAGGTCACATGGCCCAGTCTTCACGGACGGCTGAGTGCTGCCAGTCTAAAAGAGTGGATGTGACTTGGTTGTCTACAGGCGAGGCGGACTGTTGGCACAGAAAGCAGGGGGATTCTTTACGACGGCATCAGGCTTGCGGATGGAAACCGAGGCAACAAATCTCTGTCCTGACTAGTTCGGCAGGGTGATACACACGATGTGGTGGTGACGGGCAGGATGATACACACGATGTGGTGGTGACGGGCAGGATGATACACACGATGTGGTGGTGACCGGCAGGATGATACACACGATGTGGTGGTGACGGGCAGGATGATACACACGATGTGCTGGTGACGGGCAGGATGATACACACGATGTGGTGGTGACCGGCAGGATGATACACACGATGTGGTGGTGACGGGTTCTCAAAGCATGCTTCGCAAGATAGAGAGGGGTTTGCTACATCATGAATGGGTTCAGCTAATGCGACAATCCAGTGTTACCAGGCTGATATGGATATATTACCCGGGGCATATGTGGAAGTGAGAAGCAATGAGGTAGCCGATTATGTTGCCGTAACGTTATTGCAACATATATGATTCCTACAGATGGGACGGATACACTGAAGTCTGTGGCCAAGGAACTGCTGCAGGAGGGGGAAAGGGCTTGTGCTGATAATATATATCTACAGAGGATGAAAGACAGAGGAGTGAGGAGGAGGAAAGAGCTTGTGCTGATAATATATATCTACAGAGGATGAAAGACAGGGCTGTGAGGAGGGGGAAAGGGCTTGTGCTGATAATATATATAAACAGAGGATGAAAGACAGGGCAGTGAGGAGGAGGAAAGAGCTTGTGCTGATAATATATATCTACAGAAGATGAAAGACAGAGGAGTGAGGAGGAGGAAAGAGCTTGTGCTGATAATATATATCTACAGAGGATGAAAGACAGGGCTGTGAGGAGGAGGGAAGGAAGAGCCGGGTGGCTGGTTGGTAGAAAATCAACAGCTGACTAGCACAATTAGTGTTCATACTCTTCGCTAGTTAGAAACAGAGAGCAGAGGATAGATAGGTGTGCCCCGAGTGCTATGATGCTAATTCCTAGATTGAAGATTCTCTAGCAGAGCGGCTATCTTTAGGCTGTTACTATGACGTCATGTAGCTCTTGGGCATCGTGCTGATATTTGCAAGACATTGCTTACCTCATCTGTAACGACGCTGTCAGCATCTGACGTTGGGACGGCGCTTAGAATTTCTAACGCAATTTGAATGTTTCTATTTACATCACCCTCGTATAACGTCCTACCTTTACAACAAGCATGTGAACACAGACTACTGATCAAAACAGCTGTTTACATTCTGTGGATATGCTAATAATCTGTTAAGCTAAACAGTATTGTTCTGTAAATTATCGAATATATTTTAACTGACAAAGATAAAATGAGTACAATGTTTATTATTATTTTTTAACACAGCTTGACTTACGTTACAAACAACATTTATTTTCAGACAAGTACTCCAGTGACTGTTTTCAGCAACGAGTACTACGACCACTGTCAGGCGACATACAGCGTCTCAGCAAGTTTGGGTAATACATCACACTGAAAGCTGACATTCATTCATCTTATACATACCAAAATAACAGCACTGTCCCAATGAAAAGTAAAATATACATGTAAAATGTATAGCACCATTTTTATAGTATTTTGCATTCACAAAGGAATGCGCTGATCACTGTCTCCGGCACTGCAGTTTCTGTCCGTTGGAAATGTTCTTTGGCAGTGGTTTCCACGTTTATCGGGTCACAAGTCCCTGAGGCCGAAGATAATACCCCCCCATACTTCTTACACACCACCTTAGCCAGTGCAAAATAAAATAAAATAAAATCTTCACGCACATGTACAATTCTATATAATCTAGACTTGGCATTAATACCCATACAACATCCTTACATTATCCAGTATTCTATATAATCTAGACTTGGCATTAATACCCATACAACATCCTTACATTATCCAGTATTCTATATAATCTAAACTTGCTACTTACACCCATACATCATCCTTACATAATCTAGTATTCTATATAATCTACACTTGCTACTTATACCCATACATTATCCTTACATTATTCAGTATTCTATATAATCTAAACTTGCTACTTATACCCATACATCATCCTTACATTATCTAGTATTCTATATAATCTACACTTGCTACTTATACCCATACACTATCCTTACATTATCCAGTATTCTATATAATCTAAACTTGCTACTTATACCCATACATCATCGTTACATTATCCAGTATTCTATATAATCTAGACTTGCTACTTATACCCATACATTATCCTTACATTATCTAGTATTCTATATAATCTAGACTTGCTACTTATACCCATACATCATCCTTACATTATCCAGTATTCTATATAATCTAGACTTGTTATTAATACTCCTACATCATCCAGTATTCTATATAATCTAGACTTGCTACTTAAACTCATACATCACTTCTTGAAAGAACTCCAGAGATTGGCGGACCTCTAGTCTGAAACGATGTTCTCTGAGATTAAATATGAATGTGGCATAACCGATGATGACGGATAAATAAAGTAGTTCATAGTTAAACTTCCAAGAAGAAGAGCACTGTTCGATATACAAATATTAACACCGAGCAAATGTTGTAGTGGCCGGCTGAAGTTTGGTGTCTTGTCTTGAACTGTATGAAATGTTGTAGTGGCCGGCTGAAGTTTGGTGTCTTGTCTTGAACTGTATGAAATGTTGTAGTGGCCGGCTGAAGCTTGGTGTCTTGTCTTGAACTGTATGAAATGTTGTAGTGGCCGGCTGAAGTTTGGTGTCTTGTCTTGAACTGTATGAAATGTTGTAGTGGCCGGCTGAAACTTGGTGTCTTGTCTTGACCTGTATGAAATGTTGTAGGAGCCGGCTGAAGCTTGGTGTCTTGTGTTGGATTGTATGAAATGTTGTAGGGGCCGGCTGAAGTTTGGTGTTTTGTCTTGAACTGTATGAAATGTTGTAGTGGCCGGCTGAAGCTTTGTGTCTTGTCTTGAACTGTATGAAATGTTGTAGGGGCCCGCTGAAGATTTGTGTCTTGTCTTGAACTGTATGAAATGTTGTAGGGACCGACTGAAGCTTGGTGTCTTGTCTTGAACTGTATGAAATGTTGTAGTGGCCGGCTGAAGCTTGGTGTCTTGTCTTGAACTGTATGAAATGTTGTAGGGGCCGGCTGAAGCTTGGTGTCTTGTCTTGAACTGTATGAAATGTTGTAGTGGTCGGCTGAAGCTTGGAGTTTTGTATTGAACTGTATGAAATGTTGTAGGGGCCGGCTGAAGCTTGGTGTCCTGTGTTGGATTGTATGAAATGTTGTAGGGGCCGGCTGAATCTTGTCTTGAACTGTATGAAATGTTGTAGGGGCCGGCTGAATCTCGGTGTGTTGTGTTGGACTGTATGAAATGTTGTAAGGGCCGGCTGAAGCTTGTCTTGAACTGTATGAAATATTGTAGGGGCCGGCTGAAGCTTGGTGTCTTGTCTTGGACTGTATGAAATGTTGCAGGGGCCGGCTGAAGCTTGGTGTCTTGTGTTGGACTTTATGAAATGTTGTAGGGCCCGGCTGAAGCTTAGTGTCCTGTGTTGGACTGTATGAAATGTTGTAGGGGCAGGCTGAAACTTGGTATCTTGTTTTGGACTGTATTAAATGTTGTAGGGGCCGGCTGAAGCTTGTCTTGAACTGTATTAAATGTTGTAGGGGCCGGCTGAAGCTTGGTGTCCTGTGTTGGAATGTATGAAATGTTGTAGTGGCCGGCTGAGTCTTCGTGTCTTGTCTTGGACTGTATGGATCGTGGGGGATCATGGATTGTTTTTTTGTTTTTCAATAAAGAAAATGAAAAGTCTAATCTATTCATTTTTAGTCAAATTTAGTCTCCCATTATAAGTACAATAGTACGTACTTTCCTCTAGCATAGAAGGCTAAAATTGACACTAATTATGTTTATACTATTTTTTTCTTGTCTTGCTTCATGAACAGCTGGCACATCCTACACAGTAAATGTTAATGTTGTGGGCGTGAGCGTTCTCAACGCCAGGAACAGGACACGCACTACAGGAACAGCCACAGGCACCCTGGCACTTCCATCTGTAAGACGTTTTATGCTTGGTTTTCAATTCTGACTTGTAGAAAGCTTAGGATACGGTCAAGAAACATTCAGTCGCCATTTGGTTTTTTTTTTATTTCTATGCACGACAAAAACAAAACTTAATTCAAGTAAAAATGAAAAACAGGTAACATAAATATATCTCATAGCATATTAGGATGACTCAAAACTAAGAAAATTGTGACCGGAAAAACAAAACAATGTAAGATATGTTTAAAAGCTGGGAAATTAAGTTATATGGGATTAATTAATGGTACGAATATAAATTAGACCGTATTTGTTAAACGACTATTTCAAAAGATGAAGTCTGTGGAAGTGAGAAAGCAGATATTTCTGTAAATGTCTGTGATGATCCGATATTATGAACTTCATGCCAGAGAAAACACAGTTTTCTTCATATCTGGTAGTCGATGAATTAGTCCAAGAGTATCATGCTCCCAAATTATTTATACTATCCTCTGTTCAGTCCAAGAATATTATGCTCTCAAATTATTTATACTATCCTCTGTTCAGTCCAAGAATATCATGCTCTAAAACCTTTTATATATCCTCTATTTCTCTTGCTCAGTAACATACAGTAAAGGATGATATCCACGTCTCTGTTTCATTTCAAGTATACAAAAAATATGTAGTCTCTGACTGAGTTGTTGTTCACTTTCAGGCCAACAACTTTATCCAGATATGCGTGTATTTCGATGGCTCGTTGTACCTTCGTTTGGCTGACAAAGGTCAGGAAGGCATAACCACTGGTCAGCAGGTGCAGCATATTAATGGAACTAGTAATATTGGATGTGAGTTGTCATCATCGTCGTCGTCAGCATCATCATCATCATCATCTACAAAATACCGAGGATCGAGTAATCCTTTGATAGTAAAAAACACGATCACATTTCAAACACGATCACTAGGTCAGTGTTGAAGTAAAGGCACAGATCGACCCTCCTTGTTAACACAATCCGGTGAACGAGTAGTCGTCCATGATGTGTATTCATTTTTAAAATGTACAGAGTTTGTGTCGAGCATTTTAGAAAAAATGAGGGAAAAACACTGCTGGGTTTTCAGTACAAGTGTGCTATATGCAGTTAACAAATAAATGATAACCTCACATCAATCTTATCTTCTTTGCAAACATTATGCTATATTTGTTTTCTCTCTCTCTACAACAGCAACTCTTTTAACAAACCAATGCGGTATCAGATACGGCAACAACTATAGTGCCGACTTCAAGCAGGTAAGATTTTCTCTCCTTTGTTTTCAAATTATATTGTTCACTTTCATAAAACTTAACATGCATTTTAAATGTCAGTGTTATGTCCTCGGTAAACGATGTAACATTAACGCTAATTGTCAGTGTTATGTCCCATAAAACAACATAACAGTAACTCTAAATATCAGTGTTACTGTTCCCTAAAACAATGTAACATTAACACTAATTGTCATTGTTATGTCCCCTAAAACACCATAACAATACCTCTAAATACCAGTGTTACTGTCCCCTACAAGAATGTAACATTAACACTAACTGTCAGTGTTACGTCTCCTAAAACAATATAACAGTAACTCTAAATATCAGTGTTACGTTCCCTAAAACAATGTAACAGTAACTCTAAATGTCAGTGTTATGTTTCCTAAAACAATGTAACATCATCATCATCTGTACTCTCTGTACTCTCAGTGGAGCATAAGGCATCGACAAAGACTCTCCAGCCAGTCCTGTCTAGAGCAAGTCGGGATACCTGAAACCATGTCTTTCCTGCCTCCTTTAGTTCTTCCTGTACTTCCTAATTGTCTGCCCCTCTTTCTTTTCCCTTGAAGTGTCCAAAGCAAAGGCGGTATAGGGGTGTCTTGTTCGTTCCATCTGTAGTATGTGCCCCAGCCATTTCAATCTTCCTGTTTTGACCTCTTTGGTAATGTTCTCAATGCCTGTTCGTTTGGTTATTTCCTTGTTTGTCACGTGTTCTTCTCAGTGTATTCTTAATTTTTCTGAGGCATCTTCCTTCAGATCCTCTCAGTCAACTTTCAGTTCTCTGGTTGGTTCTCCGTGCTTCGGCTGCAAGGAGCGAACATTGGATTTATAGAATCTGAGCTTGAGGCTTGTACGAAGAAAGGAAGATTTCCATATGTTTGCTAATTTGTTAAAGGCCTGAAATGCATGTCCAGTTCTTATGGATATTTCCTTCTCAATATTGCTGTCTGCTGAAATAAGGCTTCCAACATACTTAAAGTGTTGTACTTCTTCAACTTCTTGTTCCAGCTGAGATTCTTTCTTTCTTTTTTTTCCCCATTGATCCTCATGATCTTAGTCTTGTCTGGATGAACTACAGATCTGGCTATTTCCTAAATCTTAGTTGTCTTCTCCTCTTTGCCTCTTTGAGTATGTGAGAGTAGATCAGTATCGTCTGCGGAGTCATAATCCTCTAGATGATTTGTGAGTCTCCAGGTTAATCCCGTAAGTCTAAACAATGTAACATTAACTCTACATATCAGTTTTATGTTCTTTAAAATAATATAATATTAACTTTACATGCTTTTAGAAAACTTTTCTTACACACTGAAATATGCAACATGAAAGCAATGAATTACTCTCGTATATCACTATATATATATATGGGCACTAATGGGAACAATGGGATTTCCAACACATCTGACATAATCAACATCACTGCTGTATCTAGACCAACAAGCAGCAGTAAGAATAAATGGTGAAAATTGGTTTGACATAAAACAAGGGGTCCGTCAGGGGTGTATATTGTCGCCTTACTTATTTAACTTGTATACTGAAAATATAATGAGGAATGTTAGAGAAGATGTAGACAAAGAATATTATGCTGCAATAACAATAGGAGGTTATGAAATACCAGAGATTAGATATGCTGATGACACAGTATTGCTGTCCACAACACAAAAAGGAATGGAAAAACTAATTATGTCAGTCCGTAAGAATAGTGAAGAGCAAAACCTCTATCTTAATGTGAAGAAGACTAAATTGATGACAACTGACAAAACAAACAAGGCAGCTGAAATATGTATCAATGAGGAAAAATTGGAAGAAGTGGAAAGGTTTGAATATCTTGGATCACTACTAACTAATAATGGAGATACAATGAGGGAAATTAAAAGGAGGACATCTATCGCTCTTCAGAAAATAAAAAAAAAACTAAAGAATCCGTGGAGAGGAACAGACAGAACTACAAAATTAAGATTTTAAAGGACATGCATCTTTCCCATCGCAACATATGCCTGTGAGACCTGGACATTTAACAAAACAGCTGAGAAACACATAAATTCCTTTGAATGAAAATGCTATAGAAGAGTTCTTCAAATATCATGGACACAAAAAAGAACAAATATATCCATACTACAAGAACTTAATATTGAAGAAGGCCGGGTAGTAAAGATGATTAAAGTGAGAAAACTTAAATATTTTGGACACATTAAACGTCATGATAATCTAGAGAAGACCGTCTTGGAAGGATACATAATGGGAAAAAGAAAGAGAGGAAAACCAAGGCGAAGATGGCTGCAAGTCATCGTTGATAATCTGCAAATGGATGCATCAGCAGCAGGGCATCTTGCTCACAACCGAGAGGCCTACAGGAGTGCTGGTAGGGAGGCAAAGCTCCGCAAGGGACATGCAAATGAATGAATTATATATATATATATATATATATATATATATATATATATATATATGAATATGACAGCTGAAAAATGAAGCAGCTTATCAAGATATAAATGCAAAATTATTAGTAGAGGAAAAACATGGACTAAAGATATTGTATAGTGTAATGATCGAAACCGCACTACAGCGATAGGCAGCTGATGTCAATGTTATTATACTGAACTTTAAAAAAAAGGTACAATTCCCGTTTCCATGTAACTAAGCCACACTGGGGAGGGGTACGGTGTTAGGCCCGTATTTCTATGACCTTTGGTACACGAAAGTGTGATGTGGTCAGTATCACGCCTGGCCGCATTTACCTTCCCAGGTTTCTCTGGTACCCATTTATGGAGGTTAGGTGGAGCCCGGGGTCTTTTTGGTGTGTATTATATTGAACTTTTCCATGTAAATGTTATTATTTTATCAGCTGACTCTCTGTGTTTTAGTTGTCTCTGTTCTGCAATATAAACGAGGTTTAGCCAGCCTCTAAAACTTTAAAGCAGAAAAATACAACTTACTGCAGGAGGTAATTTTGTATACATAATATCATATTAGTATGATATTATGTATACTCTGTATATTAGTAATTTATTAATAGGACATTAAAAAAACGTTTCTGTACTAAATGTTGCTGTAATGAAGAATGTTTAGTTATCACTGATGGTTGAAGTGTATGTGGCCGCGCTGACTACTTTCTTCAACAGAAGCTTATACAATCGTTTACACTATCAGATTCCCAATCACAACAAGAATGTACCAATCAGAATTTAATGTCTCATCTTTTGATGTGATTTTAATAATTGCTGAAGATGACCAAATTATCGACAGATCCGTTGGAACGAGGGCTGCTCCAACTACGCGAATTTGCCGTACTGAACAGGACAGCGAGACCGGAACAAGTGACCATTTATAAGCAGAAATACTTCAGTTCATTCAAACTGAACTCACAGATATCGCGATTAAGCATGTATGTCTTCAAAATATCTATTTAGTTTTTTTTGTTTAACTCTATTCCTATCGAACAAAATTACCAACATGCGAATATTTTTTGTTATAAGAAATCAGAGCCACCATTTTCTACTGGGAAATGAAGTGATGTAAAGTCATAACGTTTACTGCAGTTTAAAGTTACTAACACTAACTACACATGAAAACAATTTATTATTATTATTATTATTATTAATTATTTTAAAAAATCATTTAAAAAGCCATTTAATTACGTCATTGCAGGTTCAGAAGTAAATGTAACCCATTTTGTTTCCAAATTTAAATAAAAAATTATTAAAATTTAAAAAAAAATATTAATAGCCATCGTTAACAAAACAACAGAACAAGCGTCAGAAGTATTCATCTTTGAAATGATTTAAACAGTTAATACAAATTAGTCAGGACATTTTATAACAGAAACCTTGTACTTGAACATGGGCTTGTTTTAGTGCAGAACCTCTCTATTACTGATTAGTGTGAGCTGTATGCTTCCAACTTCCTTGTTTAGACTCAAACATGCGAATCGCTCTTTGATAAACCAATAAAAGTTGCGCAAATTAACCGTCATTTGTTCAAAGTTTTTACTTCTGTAATGCAGATTATGTTTGTGTCGACATGCTGTTGTGACCACACAGGAACTGGAAAACTGAGTTTAAATGTCAGCATTATCTCTTTGTATAACTGAATTCTATGTTTCGCAGCATTTGCATGCGTTACAAGCGTGAAGTATTAGTGCCCATCTTTCTTACAAAGAGGACACCATGAAAACTCAGTGTTTATTTTTTCGTCTGTTTGTGGTGTTTTTATCTGTTATGTTGCATTGATAAATGCTTATGCCGAAATATTGGTTTCTTGAATGTTCTTCATTTAGACGTGTTCATCTTTCTTTTCTGCCTTTTTTGTTTCTGCCCACCATTCTCACTCTTTCTATCATTTTGTAAATCTGAACCAGACTCCTCCATCTACATTACATTTCTAGGCCACTACAAGATTTAAGGTAGGGAGCCAACACCAGTCCTTGCAGCCCTTGTTTTCCCAGGGAAACTCCAGGTACACATTTTTTGAGGCTGGATTGACATAGGTGCTGGTCGATCTGAAAAAAATCGCGGTGACCTCTGGACGCGAATATTTCTGATTTAAGAAACATCAAAGAGCAAAGATGTTTGTGCTAGACTTGACCGACCTGGCTGTTCACGATTCCATCCTATTTTATCACTGTTCTCTCAGCTACAGGTTGATGTACTTCATCAGTAGCAGCAGAACTTTCTGTTATCATGAAGGCGATGGACACTGTCGATAAACTAGTTTCTTGGCTCGTTTCAAACAAGGCACTCTAATCCATACTATAAGAATCGCTCCTCATCCGAGGCGATGTATATCCGAGATGAATCATCATCACTATTATGGAACTGGTTGCAAGGAAGAAAAGTTGGCACCTCCACTGACATCATAAAAGGAACAATCTATGGCGCTTGAAAATGTTTTCATGAAATATTTTGTGTAAGATATACATAATTACACCTTCCACTGTTTCTGGTTGCCAGTGAAAATCTTTAGGTTTAGAACAATTAAATAAAGAAGTATAGTAGAGAAATACAACGAGGACGGATGTGTAGTAAAGAAGTGGATGTATAGTAACGAAATGTAACGAAGGTGTATGTATCTGATTCACAAGAATCGACTTCCGTTGAAAAGAAAATGGGTTTAAAGACCTGCTCGTTTCTCGAACTAGTCGACGAAAGTATGAAATTAGAAACTAGTTACACTGTTTTAGGGAAAATGTATACTTCTTCGTACTAGACATGATCCATCAGTATATGCTGTATGCAGACATGACTTGGACCACTTGAAGGAAAGCAAGAGATGTTCGCATCTTTCCTGAAAGAGACGGGACATAAGAAAGCAACTGAAACAAAAAGTATTTAAAGAAAACGTTGAGATCTTGACAGGGTTTTATTAAAAACTCCTGCAGGTCATATGTGTACTTTGTGTATGGACACACAGATTTGTGGAAGTCAATACTTGTGCCACTGATATTTCAAAGTTTGCTAAATTATTGTTCATTTTACAAGAACAGACAATTATATTCATATTTCCCCATCTACAAATCCTACCTCTTGCAGTAAACGGGACACAGATATGGTAATTTATGTCAGGAATTCTTCCCCATCCAAAACATTTCTCTCTCACGGTTTTCGTAACAGAAGCATAGTTGACTTGCTGTCATGTCCCCGTATGTGCAGTGTTCCGAATGTAATGTGATTTTCTCCATAGTCCAGTGATGATGATGATGATGATGATGATGATGATGAAAATGGTAATAACAGATGATGGTAGCAAGCAGCGATGATATTCTTCTGTTTCACAGAGCTAATACTAATGATGGTCTTTCAATGCTCGATTTCATAAATAAGCTACTGTACAGCACTAAGTTAGACAAGAAAAAGACTGCAATATTAAAAAAACCTTTCTGTTTCAGTTTCCATTTACACGAGGACCTAATCACAATATTTATGTCGAATAGTTTTCTTTTCCCTGCACAACGTTTGGACATGCCATTCTCAGCCCACTGACAGCTGCAGGATTTGGGCTGATGAATAAAATCTGTGAAATCTTACTAGCAGCACCTGGGAAAGAGGACCCTGTCCAGTGAGGCCACCGACGACCCACAGCTGACAAGCTAGCGTCAGGGTTAGAGATCCACACATGACCCTGTTCATCTCTCCGCGGGGGCCTTCAGTAACATGCCTAACCTGGCTAACCGGGCAGGGATCGCCAGTCCCCATGGTGGTGGAGTCTGCTAAAGAAGCATTGCATACCCCTGCTTTTTTTCCCTCCACTCACGGACTGAAAGAAATATCCGTCATAACGCCGGCAAGATGCTGTGCCTCAACAAGCACACCACATCGACGGCAAAGAACACTAGCTTCCGGGAGAGTGAAGAAGAAGTAGATTACCAGTGCCTTCGCTATTTACATGTAGCTGATTCTCATCTACTTCTGTGAAGATACACACTATTCATGTTCTGTGAAGATACACACTATTCATGTTCTGTGAAGATACACACTATTCATGTTCTGTGAAGATACACACTATTCATATTCTGTGAAGATACACACTATTCATATTCTGTGAAGATACACACTATTCATGTCCTGTGAAGATACACACTATTCATGTCCTGTGAAGATACACACTATTCATGTTCTGTGAAGATACACACTATTCATGTTCTGTGAAGATACACTATTCATATTCTGTGAAGATACACACTATTCATATTCTGTGAAGATACACACTATTCATGTCCTGTGAAGATACACACTATTCATGTTCTGTGAAGATACACACTATTCATGTTCTGTGAAGATACACACTATTCATGTTCTGTGAAGATACACACTATTCATATTCTGTGAAGATACACACTATTCATATTCTGTGAAGATACACACTATTCATATTCTGTGAAGATACACACTATTCATATTCTGTGAAGATACACACTATTCATATTCTGTGAAGATACACACTATTCATGTTCTGTGAAGATACACACTATTCATGTCCTGTGAAGATACACACTATTCATGTTCTGTGAAGATACACACTATTCATATTCTGTGAAGATACACACTATTCATATTCTGTGAAGATACACACTATTCATATTCTGTGAAGATACACACTATTCATATTCTGTGAAGATACACACTATTCATGTTCTGTGAAGATACACACTATTCATATTCTGTGAAGATACACACTATTCATATTCTGTGAAGATACACACTATTCATGTTCTGTGAAGATACACACTATTCATGTCCTGTGAAGATACACACTATTCATGTACTAGGACCTGCTAACAGTCTTTGGCTATTATGTTCCTCAGTTTTGGATTTTTCTCAATTTCTAATCACATCAGTTGCCTTTAACTTCTTATACCACCTGCTCGAACCACTAAGAAAATGTTCTCTCCGGTTACATCTCTTTTCTTTATTCTATGATCCTTCCACTGAATTTCAAGTTCCTTCACTTTTTGTCTTCTTATAATATGTCCAGATAATTTTATTTTGATTGTACTTTTCATGTGTGTTTACTTGGTTTTGATTGTTCTAGATTTGTTTTTATAACTGCCCGAAAATGCGCTGCGTCTTTCTCCACAACCTTTATCTCTGACTTTCATTGTCTCCTTATCGCGCTGTTTACTGTTAAATTCTCACAAAAATCCGCGCTATTAGAAAAATGCGCAAATCGAGACCTACTTACATTTATTTCATTCGGCGAGAAAACACAGTTTCTCATATGTGAAGCTATGAGTATTTAGAAATGAATCAAATTCATGACACGAGAAGAGATCAGTAAGAACACGAGAAAGTAATATTATGGCGGTAAATGAGTTAACTGAGTATCTAGAAGTCATGATGGTGCGTGTTAGGACAACAAAGACAAAATCTGAAGTAATGTAGGAATAGTTCAATCGGGCCATCACAAGCCGTAGGTTTATCCTGAAATCTTTGCAAGCACGAGCTATCGTTCATTGCAGAGGACGCCGTGAAGATGATGTAAACAGGCAGTTTCTGATTGTAGTGAATTTTAGTTCCTTGTTGATGATCCAGTCAAAAGACCTTCCCGAGACACTGTGGCTGACCTACGCCTACGGCGATAATGATAACTTAGCTTAGGCTTGGTCATGTATTTTATGATCCACACAAAAGGTTCAACTAGCAAGATCCTCGGTTACTCTTTGTAAGAATCCAGCATATTTTCCATACAAATAAAAATCAACAAAGACATCAAAATCATTTTTTTTTGGTCAAATATTTTATGATTTTATTTTAGCATATGATACAAAAGAGACTCTTAATCAAATTTCAGTAACGAATGCCATCGACCTTGAATCTGTAACAGTGAAATCTCTTATCTTGAGAAGTTTTCACTGTAAACAACTGTCGGGGGGGGGGGGGGGGGCGCTTCATTTTTACACTACTCAGGGGATGATAACTCAGAGAGAGCTAGCACTTCTTTGTCTCTACATGTTTTCGGAACATTTCTTTTTCTTTACAATACTCAAGCTCAAGTTTCTCAGGATATCTCGATCCCTTCGTGTTTTTAGTCAGCTCTCTCGTAGTACAAGTACACGAAATACAAGGAGGAAAACGAGAAGACAGTATTTCTTCACTCTATGTACTATTCTAACTATTCCAGACTTCCAATGTTGGAAGATTTCTTTTCCCATTTCTGCCCGCACATTTCATTCTGATTAATCATTTTTCATTTTTCCATCAAGTGAAGTTTTTCACAGTGCCTAGCACAGTGACAGCTTCAGCGTAATATTTAGTTATGTTTCCAATGTTTAAGCTTACAGATGTCCAGCACATTGACAGCTTCAAGTTAATATTTAACTTCTTATAACTTATATCCTTCCCGTGCCGTTAAACATCACATAGGGCTCGCAAAGTAGTTCGCTAATTTTGCCTGTCTTCGGCGAGTCTTTCAACCTCATCAAAGGATTTTATGCCTGTTAATTTGTCCTCTCTTAACAATGTCCTCTTCAGACTTTCACGCGGTCTGCCTCTTTTTCTTCGGCCTGTTGTGTCCCACTTGATAAAGAAGTGAAGTGATCAGAGAATATTTAACTTCACTTTCAATATTTAAGTAAGGGTGAAGATGTCCGATTAGGCAATCAGCAACCCATAGCTGATATGCTAGCGTCGGGGTTAGTGAACCATAGCTGACAAACACCCTGCCACACCTCCCCGTTGTTACCTCCAATAACAGGCCTAGTCTGGCTAACGGGGCAGGGATCGCCAGTCTCCATGGTGGTGGAGTCTGCTAAAGAACCATTGCGCACCCCTGATTTTTTAGCTATACTCCGGGACTGAAAACAAGCTGTCATAACCCGCTCCCACGCCGATACGATGCTGTGCCTCAACACCTCCACAGCATCGACTGCAAATAACACCAGTTCGCAGTTACAGGGAGATAGCACAGGACAAGTCAATGCTTAAGCTTAAATATGCCCAGGACAGTGACTGCTTCAGCTTATAGTTAGCTACGCTTTTATCCTTAAGTTTACAGAAAGGCATTTTCTGCAGTTACTGGAAGAAAAACGTGTCAAAGAACTTTCGGCAGTAATAATCAGTCAGACTGTCCATTTTTATTTCTTTTTTTTTTAGTCAAGAAGAGAACTGTTATTAGGAGATGGTAAACATTTCATTGGAGGAAATAATTCGAGTAAAATTCTTATTTCGGTGCTTTCTCCTGTCCTGTTTGAGGGTTCAGAGATTACAAGAAAGATGGCAAAGGAAACTGATTATTTGGTTTCCGTTATCATATGATTGACAAAAGATGTGTGTTTTCATTTCCGTCCAGAGTGTCCAACAATCAAATAAAAGCATTCATCTTGATCAGAAAGCTATCTGGTAAAGTTATAAATCAACGAGAGAACTGGGATATGATAAGATGCGGGTTGATCTCAGCACTGAACACGGCATGATCTGAGCTGCAGGATGCAGTTTTTACCTTCATCAAGTACAGCAGCCAGGAAATGTGTGTGGTAGACACATGAGCAGAGTTGATCACCATCGTTGTTTCAACCATTATGTGCCGAGTCCATGGATATTTTCGCGTGATCAAGTTTCTCAAGATATCTCGAAACCAGTCCCAAATCATTTCAATGGCCCCAACCACAGAGGCAAATTTGATTTTCTGGTAACAGCCATTAAACAATGTCACGCAGATGACACAAGCCGCCTGGCACTTGAGAACCGGTGCATTCAAAATTATGGGACGCTGGAACCACATGGGTTAAACTCGCTGTTTAGTTACACGTAACATCATCTTCTTCAATCATTATAGTACCTCTCCACTAAATCCACCCCTTTTTACTTTTCAAACTTCCTCACAGCATCACTCTGCAACCCCGCTATTTTCTCAGCAACCCCTCTTCTCTGCAACATCTCTTCCCCAATCACCTGTTTCAAATTCTCCTAGCTAGGCCAGTAGTGCGTCACTCTCTCTCCCCTCCCCGGTTCCCCATCCACCACTCCCAGTTACAACCCACAGACCACATGTCACAGGTCTCTATTTAAACAATTTCCACGTCCTACCAGATCCATTCCTGACACACACCGCCAGACAAGCCACACCTTATTTACAGCTAAGTACTTTTTTTTTTTTTACAGTATTGATGTAAATCTATACTTTATCTCCTCTCCCTATTTCTTCGTCCTGTATGTTTTTGTATGATTAAGGCTCACGCCGAAACGTCACAACTTTGTAATCGTTAAGTAATAAAGCTGCTCCTACTTTTTTCCAATTTTATACATTCTCGATTCTTGGATGTTGTTCGTCAGCTCATGTGTATGTCACTTATAGTTTAAGACTATTATCTTCTCTCTTGGCCTCCCCCTCCTTCCATTTACTTTTCCTATTGTTGTCATCATCCCATTTTCATTACATGTCCAATAAGTGTGTTAGTTTTATTTTGATAGACTCATTTAGAATAATTTCTTTCTTATTCCTTTCTTACTATTCTTCGTTTCTCATTTCAGCTTTCCACGGTATTGGTTGCCTCAGATGCGCGTTTATATTGGTCTTTGCTTTTGTCCACGACTCACGTCCATGGAACACAATGGACTCAATAAAGAGGCTGAATATGAGGCTTAAAATGTTGTTATGAAAGATCGGAGGAGATAGTTTAGTTTTTGCTCTAAGCTTCGAGATGTCGTATCATTCTTTCATGTGACATGTCCTTTCCAGAACGTTATCCCTCTCACAGCCTCCTTGAATACAATACGGTCCTGCGCGACATGACCAGCGTCTAGCAATGACACATTCAGACTTTCCGTGAAGTCCTGAGTTCACCTGCGACGTGGTCGTCCCTTTTATCTTTTTTTGCCGGACACTATACCTTCTACTATCAAACTCTCCAAGTTTCTGTATCTCTTGATGTGGCCGAAGTATCTCAGCTTTCTAATTTTTAGGGTTGTTTTCTGCGACACCTAATCTCATCAATGTCTCTTTATTTGATTTTCTTTCTATCCATGATATTCTAAGTGCTCTTATGTAACATTTCATTTCAAATGCTGTTATTCTTTTTTCTGGTGATTTGTTAAGTATCCATGTTTCACATCCGTATGTTGCCACTGGGAATATGTAAATCTTAGTAAAGCACTAAGATGGACACCACAGGGGAGCAGAAGTAAGGGTAGACCAAAAGAGACATGGAGAAGAACAACAGAAAGGATGTTGAGCAATAGAGGGCTCACCTGGGCAAGAGCAGGAAAAAAAGGCGAAGGACAGGCATTTGTGGAAAACCCTTGTGGAAGCCCCATGTGCCCTGGGCACTGAAGGTTCAGAGAGAGAGAGAGAGAGAGTAAACGTGACGAGTTTTATAACGGAAGGGAAGTAACTGTGTTAATTTTACATCAGAACGTTGGTAGTCAAAAATTGTCTTTATGGTCACAAGAATAGAATTTATTTTTTCTACATTATAGAACACCTTTCAGGACAGATCAAGAAGAATGCTCGCTGCACCTATTTCCTGTCAGCTTGACAAGACGAATATGTCAGACTTACAGCCACATACAATACAAAATCTAGACATGTTATGTAAAGGGGCAAGTATCTGAACCTCAAGTACTGTGTTTCACCAACGACTAAAACTGGTATGTGGATCTAAAGACTGCTATCGTCGTGCATTGCAAGTCTCTTCGTTCATCTTTTCCTCATAGCTTGGGAAGATCTTCCAAACTAGTGGCTCTTAACCTGGGATCTATGCATTAGGCCCATTGATGGGGTTGGGGATTTGGGGGGGGGGGGGTCCTGTCAATGCATTGTTCTGTGCTCGGAGGAATTTCTCCTATATAAGGTAGGCCAGGTCAGCCTCCAAGATGACCAAGACAATACAGCAAACATTCAGGGACTACTGCTTAAGGAGGATTTTAAACATTAAATGGCAGGACAAGATGGCCATGAACGAGGAGGTCTGGGAAAGGACAGAACAAGAATCTATCAACCTACAAATCATGTCTAGGAAATGGAGGTGGATTGGCCACACTCTGAGAAAACCGGACACCAGTATAGCAAGACAGGCACTGACATGGAATCCTCAAGGAAATATAAAACGAGGAAGACCCAGACTTACTTGGAGAAGAGAAATTATGACAGTGCTCAGAGACAAGGGATGCACATGGAAGAAAGCAGAGGATACCTCCAAGTACAGGGATAACTGGAGAGCCCTTATCCCTGACCTATGCTCTCAAGGGAGTGAAAGGCGATGGTGGTGATGATGATGATGATGATGAATGATGATGATGATGATGAAGTCAGCTTCCGGAGAAGTGGGGGGGGGGGTGGTTCTTATAGGCTTGTATAATTCCCACATGGATCCCCTGGCGTCCACGAAAGGATTTCTGGAGGTCCACAGAGAGCAGAAAACATACTGGCTCAGTTAATAAAAAAATCTTAACATTATCTGGATTCTATTTTTTATTTAATTTAATATTATTATTTTTGTTTCTAAAAATGGGTACCAGAGAAATCTGGGAAGGTAAAGCGGCCAGGCGTGATACTGACCACCTGACACTTTCATGTGCTGAAGGTCATGGAAGATACGGCCCTAACACCATATTCCCCAGTATGCCTTAATGGCATGGACACGGGAATTTTTACCTTCTATTATTATTTCTTGGTTCATAATTGATAACAGGTCTACAACTGCTCTCGGCCGGAAGGTGGTCCACACAAGAAACAAAATTACAAACTACATCTATAGTCTCTTCAGTACTTTTATACAGTGTAAAAGGTAAAGTAAAGGTAACCCTATCACGCCTTAGAGGAGATACAGGAGATATGGTGTTAGTGCCCATATTTTCCTTGACCTGTCAGCACACTAGAGGACGATGTAGTCAGCATCACTCCAGGCCGCCTTTCCTTCCCCAACTCCAGAAGAAACCAGGCACCATTTCTACAGCGGGGTGACTGGGGCGCCTCCGGCCGAATTCTACCCCCCCCCCCCCCACGACCTTCGCCATGAGAGACTAGTGCACTAAAAACTACGCTACTCATACGCCATTTATACAATGTATGATCAACAAGCACACAGACAGACACACCGGCCACACACAAGCATGAACATTAGTTCGGTGTAGCTCATCGACTAGTGTTCTGCGTGTTATTCGTTTGTTATTTTATCAAAATCTTATCAGGTGTGGGAGAGGAGTCCTTCTCTAAACTGTGTAAGATGTATAAAGAGATTATCCTGACTTTTCTTCTCTTTGTTTCACCCCCGCTCCGTCCCACCCGTTATTATACAGGTCTCCTTCTCACACACCACACACACACACACACACAAAACAAGGTGCAACATAAAACCACTTTATATACGAGCGGTTACAGCAATTTGTATCAGGAGAAGCTTGTTAGAGTTGTTACAGCAGTTTATATAAGAAAATAGCTGTTATAATATCTGCTGTCAGAAAATGGCTACTGCAACAATTTAAATCAGAAAATAGCTGTTGCAACAACTGATGTCAGAAAATGGCTATTGCAAAAACTGATGTCAGAAAATGGCTATTACAACAACTGATGCCAGAAAATGGCTATTACAACAACTGATGTCAGAAAATGGCAATCATAATAATTTATGTCACAAAAATGGTTATTACAACAACTGATGTCAAAAAATGGCAATCATAATAATTTATGTCATAAAAATGGTTATTACACCAACTGATGTCAAAAAATGGTTATTACACCAACTGATGTCAGAAAATGGCTATTACAACAAATGATGTCAGAAAATGGCTATCATAATGATTTATATCCGAAAAATGGTTATTACAGCAATTTAAATCATAAAATGTCTATTACAACAGTTGATGTCACACCTTGGTTGCCACAATAAATTATCTCAGAGAATGGTAAGAACAGTAATTTATATCAGAAAAAAATGTTGATATAACAGAGTTGTTACAGCAGTTTGTGTCGGAAACTGGCTATTATTTTTATCAGAAAATATTTAATACAACAATTAGTGTCAAAAAAGAGAAAATGTCTATAACTATAGTTTACATCTGTAAAAGACTGTTAAAACAAATTGTATCAGAAATGGTTATAACAATAGTTATATTAGAAAGTGACTGGCACCGTACTTACTGTCAGAAATTGACTATCATAACAGAATATATCAGACAATGACTATTAGAACAAGTAATGTCAGAAAGTGGCTGTTACAACAGCTTATATCTGAAAAAGGATTACTGCAAATCACAATAAATTATATTAGAATAGCAGAACATTTATTCAGATGTCAGATTGTCCAATATCCACAATATAAGTAAGCAAATGTTCTATGTATAGGAGATTTCGTGTGTGTGGTTTTGTTTGCTTGGTCAGTGTCAGACTGTCCTGTCATTGTGCAAGAAGCTAAGTAGAGACTGTAATATCTTATATCTGTATAGCACGCTGCCTCTATCCGTCTCACCCTCCGTTCCGTCCCTCATTATTGTGTAGATTATTTCAGGCAGATAAAGCCCGAGGTTATGTACGGACTAATGGCTGAGATGGATTGATGATAGTAAAGATCAAAGAGTGAAGTGCAGACCTCGAGAAGGACGGATAGTAGCGTTTGGTTGCTTGCAGTCAGCTGACTGGCTCACTGCGGACGTAAACACTCACGCACACAAAGGAAAACGATAACTAGACGAGAATTTTCCAATAGAAACTAGTATGTGTATGTAGTGCTGTAAGAGCCCCAGTGAAGGGCTGATGCTATCTAAACGTTGACGCCAGCTGCTGTAGCAGTCACTCTATAATTTTATGCTCTTTTAACCTAGAGTGGCTGGCGGCTTTGCTGCCGCAGGTTTTGTATGGCAGCAGTGTGCCTTAATGGCTTGGGAAGCTGAAGAAGAAGACCACATTAAAACACGCTTTTTGTCTAGCAGATATAAAAACTACGTTTACCAATGTGTAAGTGTGAGCAGAGAGAGAGAGAAAAAGAGAGAGAGAGAGAAAAAGAGAAAGAGAAAGAGAAAGAGAGAGAGAGAAAAAGAGAGAGAGAGAAAGAGATAGAGAGAGAACGAACGGACTTTATTTTCGAAGAGTTAAGAATTGGGCACGCAGGCCCGTCTACCATTCTGCCCTTCATCATACAACTTTCATTCAGTCACAGATATTCAGCATTTGTTACTGAACATAAAATGCATGAAAAAACAAATGAATAAGTAAATAATTAATAAACCCTCTTTCCATACACTCCATATTCTGCTTTATGCAACTACATGAAATAAACTTCATTGCTCACATTCATTATTAACTCACACATTTTTGGAACAGCAATATAAGAGAGAGAGAGAGAGAGAGAGAGAGAGAGAGAGATTGATTGATTGATCTTTATTTCAAAAGGGTTAAGAATTGGGCACGCAGGCCCGTCTGACATTCTGCCCTTTATCATACATCTTTCACTCTATTCCAGACATTCTACAAATATGCTGTTCATATAACAAATATAACTAACATTGAAGCTGAGAGACATAAAATAAAATATAACATTTACGTTTCGCTCTTAAACATTCACTCAGTACAGAAGTAACTACTTACATTATAAATGACTATCTACTAAACAAAATTTTCGGGACTATTCAGAAAACAATTAATTGTATTCGGTGTTTGTAAGAGCAGCTTAAGATAACTTTTAAGTTTTATAATTCATGGAGGCATGTAGTCGACATCAAATAGATATTCGGAAAGCTTGTAGTTGTAGGAAGGAGTATAATTTATATTTTTTATATAGGATGGGAGGGTATTCCAAAGATGAGCAGCAGAATAACTAAAGCTTTTCTTGTAAAGATCAAGTCTAGGTTTTGGAAGACATACGTTGTTCAAGCGTTGGCTGCACTTTGGGCTAAATTTAAACAGGTTCCAGAGAGAGAGAGAGAGAGAGAGAGAGAGAGAGAGAGAAAAGAGAGAAATAGAGAAACAGAGAGCCTGAGAGATAGAATGCCTGAACGAGTAAGAAAAGAGAGTCTGAGAGAGTTTGAAAGAGAGTCGAGTATGAGAGAGAGAGAGAGAGTATGCGTGTCTGTATGTATGTGTATTCGTGAGAGAGATGGAGAGAGAGATGTTAATGTCCCTATATTGCACATGTGTACGATTATTCACTGAATTTATGACCAATAAATCTGATCTATGTTTGACGAAACAACACCGTTTATTTGCTATATGATGACACCTAGGTTGACAGATCATCACGCTAATTAACTAAGCTAGTCTGGGCTATTTGTCACGGTATGATAGTGCCTGGAAGTCAGCAATAGCCGGGAGAGTTTACATGTACTGATCCAGAGAGAAGACTATCTGTTATCAGCTACTGACGTGGCCAATAAGGCGCGGAGATTAACATTCTAGATACAATACGCTTTACATGTAAGACTGCAATAGGTTATAGTTCTGCACTCGTATCATTATTTTTCTTTTCAGTTTGCTTGAAGTAGGAGCTAGTTCTGCTGCTTCTGTTGTTGCTGTCCACATACAGCGGGAGCCCGTTATATGTCGGCCCGCTATATATCATTTCGCGTTCATATTGTTGTAGCTTTATACTATACGTGAATCGAATTCGCCGTTCCTAACTAGGGATGGTAAATTCGATTTATAAAGAGTGTAATCTCAGTTATGTCCACTAAACAAGGACTAGCGTGTGTATTTCTTTCCTATCTTCTCTTTCTTCCTATGTATTTAAATTCACAATTACATATTATTTATTGCATGTATTCCTATATCAATTTACAACAAAACATAAGTACAGTAATACGTGCTGACAGTACATCAGATATTGGTATTGGTGATAATTCTGATAACAACATTATACGGTATGAATTTGCTGTAACTAATGTTATCAGTATAGGTACTGTAGTTATTGCTACTAATAGCAGCATCAGTACTTTGACAACTTTGACTAGTAATATTGTAAGTGCTATTATTTCTGCTGATATAACGTTTATTTTTATTACTATTACTAGTATATATATATATCTTATCTTATATCTTATATCCTTCCTGTGCCATTAAACGTCACATAGGGCTCGCAAGGTAGTTCGCCAATTTTTCCTGTCATCGGCGAGTCCTTCAACCTCATCAAGGGATTTTATGCCTATTAATTTGGCCTCTCTTAACAATGTCCTCTTCAGAGTTTCACGCGGTCTGCCTCTTTTTCTTTGGCCTGTTGTGTTCCATTTTATAGCTTGTTGTATATACATGCATATATATATATATATACTTCCCCTTCTAAAACTATTACTACTAGGTATATTACTATTACTACTGATGCTGCTCATACTGTTATTAATACCACTATTACTACTTCTACAGCCAGTATTATTACTACTACCACTATTACTACTTCTACAGCCAGTATTATTACTACTACCACTATTACTATTTCTACAGCCAGTATTATTACTACTGTCACTATTACTACTTCTACAGCCAGTATTATTACTATTACCATTATTACTACTTCTACAGCCAGTATTATTACTACTACCACTATTACTACTTCTACAGCCAGTATTATTACTACTACCACTATTACTACTTCTACAGCCAGTATTACTACTACTACCACTATTACTACTTCTACAGCCAGTATTACTACTACTACCACTATTACTATTTCTACAGCCAGTATTATTATTACTACCGGTACGACTACTCCGACTCCTGCTGCAGTTACCTCTAGCACTACTGTTGCTATAGCAACCACTGCAACCACAGACAGAACAGGCGTGCTGCACAGAGAAACAGGAAGAAGTCAGGGACATGACGACACAAACAAGAACGAATGAGAGCAAAAACAATAAACAGTGATTTATGAAAGGCAAAAAAAAGAAAATAATAATCACGTCGTCAATCTAAACGTTGTTTTATGCCAACATTTCGCCCGGATTTGTCAGCAGACGGAAAAGTCTTTTTTATTTTACAACAAAGACCTATATAGAAATAATGGTATTTATGAGCTATAAGCAAGGCGTGGCGCTTACTCCAGCACATAAAAAGGGCACATCACGCTACTTTTTTTGAGTTCAGCAGTCCAGCACGAAGAGGAAGGATACTTTCAGCCTAAAACTAACCGGTTGAAGTGAGTATTTTGCTCGGCAGCTCACTACAAAGTGAGCACTGTTTTCATGTTTGTTGTTTGCTTTTTTTTTTCTTCTGGCTCGTTAAACAACGGAGCATTGTTCCGTTAGACTGAGTGTGTTTCTGTTCAGTAGCACGATCATAACAAAGCACAAAGCACATTATTACTGTAGGAGCTTGCTGTGGTCAGATAAATTGCTTAGTTTTTAATATCTTCCACTTGTCAGTGATGATTTACAACTTACCTTTCAATATAATAATACATATTTATTCCGTCAACTCTGGCAAAGGTAAATCAATTATTTTTAGTAAATATTTATGCAGTCAATTCTGAGAGAGGCTAAATCTATCAACTCTGATAAATATATGAGAAGCCAGCTTCAATGACTATAAACTCGTCATTTTATAACAAGATTCGTGATCTCAGATACAGTGTGCTTGATAGACGTCTGGAGTTTTAAAACATTTGAATAGTTAACTAGGAGTAATTTGTTTCGTCAAATTTAATAAAGAATATTCTGCTAAATTTGGTAAAATTGGTTTTCGTCGGTTTTGATCTAACATATACGAGATTTCACAAAGTCATTGTCAGTTTTGATCTAACATGTACGAGATTTCACAAAGTCATTGTCAGTTTTGATCTAAAATGCATGAGATTTCATAAAGTCATTGTCAGGCTATCTAGTATGTAGCTTGTAGTTTCACACAGGTAAACTCAGAGGAACTAGAAAGAGAGATAAACTAAGAAAACGGCATAGGAAAAGAAATACGTCCAACCTGATTAAAACATCTACAACTCACATAATACAGAAGCAGGATTCCTAACGTATTTCGGCAATGCGCATCATAAATATAAGGTTATATCTTGTTACAGGATAAGAATTGTATGATTTTCCGTTTACTTTCGTCAATATTATTCAGTGTGATTAATATAACAGCAACAGACCCTTTCATGATTAGATATCGTGCAGCATGTTTGTTTATGAAATGCCTGCCATAACTCGGTATCAAAGGAGTCAACTAATTATAAGCCAGCTTGCAATTTCCTGCAAGAATCTTGAATTGTCAATCGCGATTTTACTGCCAGAAAGTTCTTGCTTGTTTAATCAATCGTGGCTTTTAAAAATATTTATATCTAATTTCCGCACCATTTTTATATTTAAGAAGTCATAATAATGCATGTTAAAACTGATCTATAGTTCTGCTGTTCCATCAAGGATGAAATACCTAAAAAAAAAGTTTGTGATTTTCCTATACTGTAAAGCGATGTATAACAAGTACTCGTGCAGAAAATCATATTTTCTGTACACTGACCTGTGCAATGTATATTTAAAGTTTATTGTGTATATTTACTAATTAATAAATGAATGAAAAGTCATAATTTACATTGAGAAAGAGAACTGCATTTCTTAATTATGATGCTTATAACGGTGGCGCTGGTGGTGTTATGTCAAAGGAGAAACTGAAAGCTACATTCTCCCGTTTTACAAGATCTTTGAAGAAAAGAAAAGCTTCTGTCTTGTGCAAACTGTTTCTTTCGTGGCGAACAGAACGCGCTGTTAATCTGCTCCGTCGCGCGCCACAAAATGGGTACCTGACATATGTTAGGACAACTACTGTCCCAACAGAAAGTATGTGCTCGCACACAAAAATCCACTGGATACATGTGTCAATGCTTAAAAGAAGTAGCAAATTCACACATAGTTCAGGCCCGCATGTTTGGAAGTATATCAAAATGTAAAACGATACTTTTTATTTTTTTTTTTTAAAAAAAAAAAAGAATAATACAGTATATAATGCAGACGACACAACATAAAACTCAGATAGAGAAGATTAAAGTGGACATACTGAAATGATTGCTTTCTTTTCTTGTCCTTCTGTTTGGATTAAGATGACACTTACACAAAATTCTCACTGTTTTGCTTCTCTTTTTTCTTTCTTTGAAATGCGCGAGAGAGATAAGAAGGAAGAAATATTAATTCTGAAACTGAACATTCCTATACAGAGAAGAACATGTAAAAATAATCTTTACATTCTTTGTTACAAATAAGCATGGTAGACACACACTATCGTCGCTTATTACACTTTTTGAGGGGTTAATTTGTTTGCCTGAAGTGAATATCATAAAATGAAAATATTCTCCAAGTTTACTTTGCTAAGTATAAACAAGCATTTTATTTTTAAATCTTGAGATATGAAGTATATGTATCTACATCATGATGAAAATGTTTTATGAACTAAAATTTTCCATTGTTTTTAAATTATTAGAGTGTGGAAAGCACTGGTTTCTACTGTAAAGAAAAGGACAGCACATTTGTGTTTCAGCACATATTTGATATTTACGCGTCCTGGACAAGTGTAAATCTCATGAAAGATGTCCGTCTCATGGAACAGAAAACTTCATTTAAAAAGTCCATAGATCTTTGCTGTAAAGCTTATTAATTGTTTCATAAAAACATTATTTATATAAGGATTCTGCGCGCTCTAATTATTCATTATTTTATCACGAGAGGTTTGCAGATTTAGATGACAGAAAAATAAACCACACCGATACATCAAGGGTGGAGCTAAGCTAAACTTGGGTGGAGCTTACACGAATGTCGTCTTTTGGGTGGCATGATGAGTAGTGTTTGTGTGCAAAGTAAGCTGCGGTTATTTTGCTACATGATTATATATAAATGATGGGCTTGAAAATGGCATTTCGTGGAGGTTATATTGAGTCATACAAGATACAAGCCAAGCGAATCCAATTACTTCTAGCGTAAGACATGGAAAAAACGCTATTAGCTATAACATAAGACATTAATTAATTTACTTCTAACAATAGACGCGAAAATTCAATTATTTATAGCGTATGACATAAAAAAAACCTGTTATTTACAACACAAGACACTAATTCAGTTACTTTTAGCGTAAGACACATATTCAGTTACTTGTAACACAAGACATGAATTCACTTATTTGTAACACTAGTCACTTACATGTTATGGGACATGCAAAACAACAATTCTGCTCTAGGAAAAGACATAACGAAACAACATACTACCATACAGATAACGCCAACATCCTTTTTTCGTGTTGCAGCCTCATCATAAGATTTGTCAGCATTTTCAGAAACATGAAGTATAATACTTTCCCTTGCAGTGATCCACTCACACTTTCTGTGACACTTCTCTATCATCAGTGATGAATAAGCTAAACTCAGAACATGCGTATGAAACACTGACAATATCCAGCTCCTGTACAGACTATTGTGCGACGTCATAATTTATACAGCATTTGGTAGATAGCAGAGAAGGAATTTAGTGAAATTTTGGAACAGTAAATGTGTATATATATGCTGGTGTGTATGCATGATTGTATGCATGTATGTATTTAGAACAATCAATCTGCAGGGGTGTGAACGAACGAACGATCGAACAAACTTTATCTTCAAAGGGTGAAGAATTGGACGAGCAGACTCGTCTGACTTTCTGCCCTTCATCAATCAATTATAACTCAGTTTTCAAACATTCAGTTTAGTGCATGCATTCGTGAAGAGTATGAGAACAACTGAACATGGCAGAACTCTTACATACGAGTTTTCTTCCCAAACATTCAACGGTACATACATATAGTACATACAAGGGATGTAATTAAATATATATTTACAAATAGGACAGTCACGACACTGCACAAGTTAATGTACATAAACAAAGTTATTGCAGGCACTCTAAGGACATAATCGGATCATTTGACAAGTTAAAGCTGCGAGGAAAATACAATTCTTAAGAAGGCATACAACGAAAATCCAGGAGATGCTGAAAACGTTTACTGTTAAAAGAGTGAATATTAATTTGAAGTGAGATGGAAGACAAAGTAAGCAAGGCTTTTTTAAAATATAGGTCAAGCCTAGGTTTTGGGAACAGATAATTGTTTAGATATTGTCTGATGTCTGTGAGTGAGAGAGAAAGAGAGAGAGAGAGAGATTGAAGGGAGAGAGAGAGAGAGTGAAGGGAGAGAGAGCAGAAAGAAAAAAAAGTGGAAATAAAAACAGAGACATACAAGGAGTAGTGAAATAAAAGAATCAGGCAGTGAAACAGATAAAACACAATCATCAAACAAGCAAGAAAATGCTTCTACACGAAAACTTTATGAAGGTTGACAGTAAAATATTTTCTAGTGAACTGTGCACCCTGTTTGTTATTCTCATTTCAAAAATTCGCTTAAACAACTGTCCCAACAAACAGATTTGACTGCAGATACGTGATAACTGTTTATGTAGCGTCCTATTTGTGTGAAATCTCGTTTCAGGAAAGAAAAAGGCACAGCAATGTCACGGACGATCTTTATCTTGAGCCTAGCAATGTTACTGCCTTCATGGTCGCTGGCACTCCAGATTAATCAAGACAGCTCTCAGGTGATTTTACGTGCTTTGTTCAATATAAATAGAATAAATTATGTAGTAAGGTCAAGCTTGTTGTCATAACTTTCTGTTCTCATGTGCTCTGTCACACAGTGAGAGAGACTGGGCCAAGAGTTTAAAGTCTACAGTTAAAGAATTTAAGAAAGAAATCTGTGGAAGAAAAACCATTTCAAATACGATGGAGGTACATGTGCACTATGTTTACAATGAATTAGCTTTCTCACTAATGTACGTCAAGGATTTTCAAAATGGGCAATCATGGATTATATGTCCATCTTATACATACGTATGTACACATATGTACACGAACATTTACACTCATCTATGATGCGGTGAAGAATGTTAAAAATTATCAGTCAGCTTAAAGTTGCCCTAAATTAAGTAATGAACCGCGGAACCTTGTGCTGTCATTGGTTACTTGAAAGGCTGTAGAATAAATTCTGAAGTGAGTAGATGTAAGCAGGTAGTCTTTGCTGGACTCCACTGTAACAGACTATGTTAAGGTGTAAACTCCATTATGGCTTTTGATGAAGACGCCCATGATTTAATATTTAAATTTTCTGAGCTGCAGTCCTGAATGACTGGCTTTTGTCCGAGACAAGGACAGCACGTGATTTAAGCTTGGTATGCGGTGATGTGTGTTAAGTAGACAGAAAAAGAACGAAATGGATGCTTGACCGGTGCGGATGTGTTTGCTTGTCGCTGTATTATGCAGTTTTTGGTTGTACTATGAACTTGGAGGATTGTTCATATGTTTCATCTCAAGTCTTGTTCACTTGTTTGTCTGGAATGGAAACTTTATATCAGCCTGACTGTTTGATGGCTGAACTGAAGATCTGCAATTCGACATATTTCTCAGTGTATCATCCACCCAATATCCACCATCATCAAGTTCCATCCAATAAACTTCACACTGTCATATTGTCAGCACCGGACTTGCTTATTACATTGCGATGTCTCAAAAGAAAGGAAAAAGATCATAGGGATCATCTGACTTGTAATTAGTTAGTCGCCTATGCTGCACTAAGTTGGGTTATATAGACGGTAAAGCAACGGCATGGTTACAGTATCTGTTTGTCATGAAATGGTGAATACTGGACTGCTGAGTCAATGAAAAACAGGCTGGCTATAGTTAAGCTGAAAACATAAAGAAATATATGAACTGCCCCATATACTTAATGAAGCTATCTGAATTCAATCCCGAGGTAGACAGTAAATTAAATGAATTCTAATTTATTTTTATACTCATTCATACTGATTACTTCATTAAATCTTATTTGATGTAGATAGCACACAAGTCAATACTAGACTAATGCCCACGATGTCAGTCTTATTTCCAGTTTGAAGGACACAGCGGACACAGAATAACACGTGACTAGTATGAGATAACACTAACGTTCTCAAAGACTGCCCAGCCAATTACATTAAATTTTGTTATTGGAAAGAGTACATAATATCTCCCCCTACGTGTTGATCCCAGTCTCTGATATGAAACTGCTACATCACTACAATTTCTTGAAAACGAATTGTGTTTACCCATTAATACTATTCTACTGGTGGTAACTGTTTGTTTCAGATGAGCACAGATGAGACCTCCAGACCGAACAAGAAAGAAGGAACGGCAGATTGCGAGTCCTCAGACTCGGTGCCTGTGTTATGGTCGAACATCAAGGCCGCTTTCCAGTTTCTCGAGGAGGATCCTTTTCCAAAGAAGGTCGAACAGGTGTCAACACAAACAAAAGCTGTGCCTAGAAAGGAATCTTATTTTCGTCAAGCTTTTCTGAGATTTGGAAAAAGATTTCGTCCAAGTTATGTGGTTCATGTTGATGACTCTCCAGTCCTGAACAATTTCAACAGCCTGTCACAGGATACAGCTGGTGAATCACACCATAAAAGTACAGAGAGCTTTGGTAAACCACAGTTCCAAAATCATCACTTTAGGCATCTCCACAACTCTCTTTCCACAGATTCCGAACGAACAATCAAAAGTGAAAGGAACACCAAAAGTATGAATAAAGTTACAAGAAAAGACTTTCGGTTTAACACTGCATCCCATCCAAGTACCCCAGCATCCCGGCTTTCTCAGAAAGATGTTCCAGCATTCTTTGAGGGTGATGAGAACCTGCAGGGTGCTCTTGCTGACAAGGACAATATTTTCCGGTTTTCAGACGAAGAATGGTTTGACGCCTCCCACAGCGTGCTCAAATCAAGTTCCGTGCCCAGCAAAGCTCCAAGTATTGAAATGAATGGCAAAAGTAAAGAAGAGCAATCGATGAACATGTTTTCACGACAACGACGCTCAGCGCTGCCACGTGAGAAATGTAATAAAAAAACCTCTACTAGTGTACCACCACTGAACCATAGCGGTACTACACCAGGTGGCAGTACTACAGCACGTGACAGTACCACACCACGTGGCAGTACTACAGCACGTGACGGCACTATACCCCGTGGCAGCACTATAGGACGTGGCAGCACTAAAGCACATGGACGTCAAAATTCTCACCCGAGAAAGAAATCGTTAAAGGAAATGTACAGGACATCTAGAATAGGACGGTTGCCTGCCAATGTGTTTTACCGAGCGCGACCACACAGCTCTACGAACGGATATCCAAAAGTGTCTGCAAGATCTCTCGATTCCAAACGATCAAACCTCAACTCCCTGCCCAGATACGGATAGAAAAAGACGTCCTATGAACGCGCTGAAGCTTCGAAACTGGTCCATTGCCACTGAAATATCAGCGCAATAAACTTCCAGGCTACGTATATACCGTTTCTCGTGAGTCAACGTCTCTGATTACAGCCTACGTAAGAGTGCAAAGGATGAGAAGAAACATTAAAATATAAGAAACTAGCTCCTTACATGTTTTGTCAACGTGTACAAAGATGAAAAGAATACGTACGAACTGGGAACGCACTGGAGATACCTCTTATGTGGACAGCACACATTGTGATGCCGGTGATCATGTATGAAATATTACAAGACTAGTTTTGTGATACGGAATTATGATGGTACGTCCTCATTGTCGTCATCGCTGTTATTATCATGTGTCATCATCCACTGAAGACTGGTGCCTATGGATCTCCAGTTCTCTTGCTCTCGAGCCATGAAGCTAGGTGTGATTACGACTCTATCCTGATTATTTATTAATATTCCATAACCAACTGCTGTTGTTTTCCCCACCTTCCATGTGTATCCTGGCACGTACCTTTCTTAAGTTTTTACTGCCTTGTTACCATTTCAGAAGAGCATAGTATTTTATTTGTAATTTATTTCTTGGCTACTTTTTCCTGTTATCAAGTGATCATTCTTTCCGTCCATAAAGCAGCTCTGCTCATATGCGTCCATGTTTCTGGGGTCTTGATTTATTTCTTACATTGTCATGTTCAGACCTTGCCTTCTCTTTCTTTAAAGAAAAATTAAGCTTGTTGTTTCAATCTTATATCAAAGAGTTTTTTTTTAACAAGGGAATTATGTCGACAAAAATGCTTGTAATTATTAATTTAATTCAGGAGAAAAAATAGTTTGTGTGGGTTTGTTATCAGATAATGGGTTAAATTGCCTTTTGTAAATCCTATAAGTCTGACGCAGCAGTCAGTTTACAATTAGGGTCTGTGACTATTTCAGTAATGTGGTTAAATAATTTTCAAAGGTAAAATCCGCGCTCCTCTGAGGTCTTGATCCTGGGTAGCTGTCTCCCTGCCTTTACTTAATGGTAGAGCTAGTTCTGAATCAGGACGCTGAAAACAATGTTAAAATGAACGTGTCTGACAAATATACCTGTGAATAATTTCAGCTGTATAGCGGGACTTCATGTTTTTTACAAATGTTTTTTTTTAAAGGCAACTTTCTCATGTTTACTCCCAAATAGATTCATGCTTAGTACAGATTATACTTCACAGCTCTCAGTTTTTTTTTACCTACTGTACAGTTCTGGTTTTGTAGATAAAGATTTTGTTTTAGTTTTATGAAAGTGCATTCACTTACTGAAATTCTTCAGCTTGATTTCCACTTTTTGTTGTCATGTGTACAAGATTTGTACACTGCGTGCGTATTTTGATGTTTGACTATTGTTGACTATTATTCAGATAACACATTCTGCTTGTCTAATTAATATTCATTGATTTCCATGATGCTGCTTCGTAGAGCACTATAGATCACGTTTTTCCATCTTGTGCTATCCTTTGTGTTTGTGATAAATTCAGATACTTTCCATTTCCATCGTCTCGTGGCCAGACGAGCTCCGTCTCTTTCTCCCCCCCCCCTCCCCCTCCAATTAAATATTCTAGCTATTACAAAGTTCTCTAACTTCTGTCTTCTCATAACATGTCCAAGAAATTTGGACTGTCTTTTCTTTTTAAACTAATTTCCGTCTGAAACTTCTCCAATGACCTTTTCATTTGTTTTTCTGGCTCTCTAGGGTAATTTCTTTACCATCTGTCACAATTAATATGAAATATCATATATAGGCAAATGTGCAGAATAGAATGAGCTCAGTCATGGAGGAATTTAAGCTGAATACGAAGGATACGCGAGTGAATGTGAAGAAGGGACTTGTTATGTTAGATAAGAAATACGCTTGAAAAAGATATGAATGATAACGGACAGATATAAGTGCAGATTGTGTTTACGATTCCACTGGTGCTATACAAGAGCTGATTCGCGTCAATCGAATTAACAGAATTATTAATGCATTATTAGAGTCAGGTCCAGAGAGAGAGAGAGAGAGAGAGAGAGAGAGAGAGAGGTGCATTGCTCCATGGTCTGGATGGTTCCCCTGTTTTAAGGATGGCCCTGGAAGACTTGGAGAAAGATCGGAGTAAAATAAAAAGATAAGCCGGGTGTAAAAAAAGGGGGGGGGGGAGAGAAAGAAGCTTTGTACCGAATGACAAGATTTCTCTCGGAGGCTCTGACTAGAGTAGCAATAGATGCAGAAAAATAAAGTCAGATATTTATTTGAAAAAAAAAGAAGAAGAACGACGTAAATAAATTTTGAATTGTTTGGAGAGTTCATTTTATTATTTTTTGTATGAGAACAAAGGTGTGTTTATGTCTGTATGTGTTGGTGTATACATGCAGGCACGAGAGACTGTGTTGAGATAAACACGTGTTTATGTGAAGATGTAGATAAACTGCTATTTGCTGGACAACAAGCAGAAACAGCCATGAAGCTGTACATACTTTGAGCAGAATTAAACACACAAGAGAATCCCTTTCTTATTATGGGATCAGCCTATACAAACCAGTCATCTATAAACCAGACCTGTGCCAAGTAGAAATGACAACTAGGCAGCTGTTAAGCATGCTTGGTTGACATTGAGTTTTGAGACAAAAGAAAAGGAAACCCAGTGAACGGCAGCGCCGGCAACAAAAGAAGTATATAAGAAGTGATCAGGCTATGATCTGTTGAAACTGCTAAAGCTGTACCTAACTTGTACATTGTAGGAAGTACTTTTCCAAATACCTGTCTTGTGAAAACAGTACTTTGTGCTTTTTTTTAAATGTACACTGAACACACTCGACATACGTCACCGGGAATTCAATGTTTGTGTGAAATTCTTTTATTACCTTATTTGGAACGAGATTTAATCTTTACAAAATGCTCAAATGATGAAACAAAGTTGTGACGAGATTTAATCTTTACAAAATGCTCAGATGATGAAACAAAGTTGCGACGAGATTTAATCTTTACAAAATGCTCAAATGATGAAACAAAGTTGCGACGAGATTTAATCTTTACAAAATGCTCAAATGATGAAACAAAGTTGCGACGAGATTTAATCTTTACAAAATGCTCAAATGATGAAACAAAGTTGCGACGAGATTTAATCTTTACAAAATACTTAAATGATGAAACAAAGTTGCGACGAGATTTAATCTTTACAAAATGCTCAAATGATGAAACAAAGTTGTGACGAGATTTAATCTTTACAAAATGCTCAAATGATGAACCAAAGTTGTGATGAGATTTAATCTTTACAAAATGCTCAAATGATGAACCAAGTCAAACCTGGGTGATTATTTCCCATGCTAACTGACCATCATACAACTTACTGGCCCGAGTATCCTCCCAAGCAACTTCACTGGGTGCTTTTTATTACGATTTGAAGGATACAAACCGGCTACGATAACGGAGAATCTCCAAATGTTTAAGTTTTTCTGTTTTCTTTTTTTTATGGGTAATTTATCGGTGAAGGCGATCACTGACATAAGTACAATTGGACCACAGCTAATACATGTCCATCTTGTCTGGTACAATCAGACCACAGCTGATACATGTCAATCTTGGCTGGTACAATTTGACTATAGCTGATACATATCCATATATACATACAGGAGTGCTGTTAGGGAGGCAAAGTTCTGCAAGGGACATGCAAATGAATGAATATGTATATATACGTATATGAAACATATATATATATATATATTCAGTTATATCCTCTTCCGCCTAAGGACAGACCACTGCAGACTACTAAGCCACCTACATCGACTTAAAATGTCTCACACAGACGAGTGTTCATGTGGCAGTGGAGTCCAGACTCCAGAACATATCCTTCAAGATTGCCCAAACCATGCAGACCTGAGACGTGAGACATGATAAGAAGACACAAGCTAGGGGCAAAAGCTTTGGGGCTCCTATCAGGATCTGGAGAGGACTGTGGGCTTCGCCATGTCAACAGAGATCAAGATATAATGTGACCAACAACCTCGAAAGCAGAAGAAGAAAAAGAAGAAGAAGAAGTGCATTAGCACAAATGGAGATTGTGTGTAGTATGTGGAGGTGGACTGGAGATATTTCATGATATTCAGTGTATTAGCACAATTGGAGATTGTGTGTAGTATGGAGAGGTGGATTTGTAGCAGCAGTTAATTTATGTCCTTGACTAATAATGTGTAATGTATGTCATGTAGTTTGTATGAATGTATGTGATTTGCTGCATAACTGCCATATATTATCCTTGGAGGGGAGATCCGGAGTTGTATGTTAGATATGGGTTTGAGCCTGGCCACCCAGTACGGTAGTACATAGGCCATGGAATTTGAGGTTGCAGCTGAAGTTTTGGTCCTGTCTCTCCCTTAATTGTCCCCAAATTGTGGAATTAGCACCTCGCCAAGTATATACATTGAGGAATCGCTATAAATGACAAACTATCGTTACACACACGCTAAACGTCTGACTATACCTAATAATTTAAACGAAAATCACATAACCCTTTGCACAGCGCATGGACGTGACAATACAGCAGAAGACCGAAACTCTTACTAACAGTAAACAGGAAGGAATAAATCCTTTGTGGATTAAAAAAAACTACATAAAAAAGCTTACTATACAATAAAAGCTGGAAGCTCAAACCTTAGTGCTTGGAGTGTTTGAAGTATGCAAACGCTTACTTCAGACATCATGTGGAACGTCGAACGATCAACTTTTTTCTCTGTGGCACTTTCCTGGCTACAGGCAGGGAGGAAATTTATTCTAGCAGGATACAGCCAGGATTCCAGTTTAGATCATGTTCTATTGCTTCCCTTAGAACAGTGTTCACCAGCTGCTATGATCGTATTCTGTTAAGTCACAGTACAGCAGCCACAGACTTGCGGCAAGCGGAAGCTAACTTTTGTTCGCCTACAGCTGGACTCGCCCGCGGTCGTCCGGTACTTTGCAATAGCGTCAGCATGAAATTAGCATATTTACCTTCAACTTCAGAAGTTCGCTACACCGCGCATTGTCCTAGACCCTATTTCAAACTTCATTCCGCTCGTAGTGCTCACTATCGATTTTATGAATACTCGTTCATTACTCATCTTCGTTACTAATCAAGCAGGCTAAGACAGGCAGGAACACTGGGTACAAGTTGAGGGCACAAAACATTTTCATACCATTTAGGTCAATGGAAAAAAAAAACGCACACACAAACCAACCCCAAAACGGTTAACACCATCTGACCACTACCGTTAAAGAAACAACAAACTTTATCGTGCCATGCTCTTCCTTCTTTCCCCTCTCCCCCATCCATTCGTTGGAAAACTGGACAGAAGAAAGATATGCCAGTAACTGGAGCTGGTAGAGAGAAAACACACAGTAAATAGAGTTACTGCGCTGGCAGAGAGAAAACACACAGTAAACAGACTTACTGCGCTGGCAGAGAGAAAACACACAGTAAACAGAGTTACTGCGCTGGCAGAGAGAAAACACACAGTAAACAGACTTACTGCGCTGGCAGAGAGAAAACACACAGTAAACAGACTTACTGCGCTGGCAGAGAGAAAACACACAGTAAATAGAGTTACTGCGCTGGCAGAGAGAAAACACACAGTAAATAGAGTTACTGCGCTGGCAGAGAGAAAACACACAGTAAATAGAGTTACTGCGCTGGCAGAGAGAAAACACACAGTAAACAGAGTTACTGCGCTGGCAGAGAGAAAACACACAGTAAACAGAGTTACTGCGCTGGCAGAGAGAAAACACACAGTAAACAGAGTTACTGCGCTGGCAGAGAGAAAACACACAGTAAATAGAGTTACTGCTGTAGCATAGCCTTGTAAGTAATGATTATAGTTATTATTATTATTATTATAATTATTATTATTATTATTATTATTATTAGTGACATGATCAGGAATAAAGAATGTATTGGGGGGCAGAGAAGGGATAGTTAGAAGGACGAAGAACGGATACTCGGTACTTCAAAGACCTGATCAAAGGTAAAACCGTATCGATAGATCTGATAGATCGTGAGAGTGGTCCAGATCTATCGATACGGTTTTACCTTTGATCAGGTCTTTGAAGTACCGAGTATCCGTTCTTCGTCCTTCTAACTATCCCTTCTCTGCCCCCCAATACATTCTTTATTCCTGATCATGTCACTAATAATAATAATAATAATAATTATAATAATAATAATAATAACTATAATCATTACTTACAAGGCTATGCTACATAACCGATGTGATTTAGGCAACTGATGTGATTTAGGCGAAGAACAATTGTTTATCATAGCTACAATAGATCGTATGCTAAATGATTTTGCTTATTCAGAGCTATGGCCACTTTAAGAAAAACGAGAAATGTACTGAGCAGATGAAATTTCAAAATAAGAAATATAACAGAAGAAGCGACAGAGTAAAATGATCATTAATATTCTTTTTACTGATGTGAGGAATCAAGAGGATGTGTGCTTTATTTTTATTTACCATAAGGGTTTATTAACTTTACATCTTATAAATGGTGGTATGTTGACGGGAGCACAATTACGAGGTTGCTACATTTTTTTTGGGGATGCAAAGGTTTCAAACTGATGTACATACAGGTATACATATCTTGAGGATAATGTGACTTAATTTTTTTATGTTTATGAGACGAGACTAATATGGCTCGCATTGATGATGTACAATTTTTGCATTTGCTACTATGGTATTACTAATGTTGAAATGCTCAGAAATTGAGAGTGTTAGTAGCCTACCACTCTATGTATTTTTTTATGGTGAATAATAATGTAATATTGCATAATTTTGTATGATGAATGAAGTGCCTGCACATTTTTTGAGATATGGAAACAAACTTTTCATTTGTATTAAGAAGAGTAGGGTGAGATGTTTGGGTGTTGCCCGATTGTTTAGTGGAACCGAGAAGGTTGTGTTGTGATTATCAATACGAGGATACCCTCACCACTAAAAATGGTTGGCATAGAGGGATGGAGACCCAAGAGTTATCATGATAGAGGAGTACTTGGGGGGTAAAATAATTGAAGTCAGTGGAACAAATTTCGTGAGAATACGATGGGAGTATTCTGGTCTTTCAGGAACCAGTACATCACATTTTCAAACTGAGTATGTATCAGGGAATGTGTATGAGATATCTGATGATTGCCGCTGATGATGAGAAACGGGAGGTTTGTCGAATGAAAATTCATCATAAGGTCAATAAAGTGATTTGTTTTGAGGTTGGGCCTCAAATGTAATGACAAATTATTTTTGGTCATTTGAAAGAATGTATGTTTTTATTTTTCTTGAGTATGTATGGGAATACACTTTGATGCAGAATATGTATAATCTAAAGAAGAAGAATGAATTTATGTTTTATGGGCATGTGTAACAAGATGTAACTATTATTTTACATATTTTTCTATGATGGTTCAGAGTTATTGAGAGAATGTAACTACCATGTAATTGCTTAAAGCAGTCGATATAGCTGACAGTTAACATTCTGACTTAAACGAGGGGAGGTGACCGCAAAGTGATTTTTGTTGGTACTGTGGTCCACATGGAAATACATTTTGGTAGCTCATTACTTACAAGGCACTTTGCTAGTTTTTTTTTAGTCATAATGTTAACAATATGACTTAAACGAGGGGAGGTATGTAGCATAGCCTTGTAAGTAATGATTATAGTTATTATTATTATTATTATAATTATTATTATTATTATTATTAGTGACATGATCAGGAATAAAGAATGTATTGGGGGGCAGAGAAGGGATAGTTAGAAGGACGAAGAACGGATACTCGGTACTTCAAAGACCTGATCAAAGGTAAAACCGTATCGATAGATCTGATAGATCGTGAGAGTGGTCCAGTTCTAGAGGTGCGACTTCGCGCGCACATGCAGTAGCCCAGGGGGAACAATTGACCAGTAGATCAAAGACTGAACAGAGAACGGACTAGGTCCCGAAGCAGGGAACATGAAAGAGATGGTGGACTTGTTAATGGGAGGTAACAATTAGACGACAGAGAAGAAAGCGAAGACGCCAGTTGCGACCGGTTTTGGCGTGGTCAGAACTTACGAATATAAAGAAGGGAGGAGGATTCAGGAGGAGGGCGGGCGGAGAGCAGATAGGGGTTCTGATAGAGGAGGAGGCAGAGAGAGATTTTGATAGAGGAGGACCAAAAGGTCCTAAACAAGTAGTCTAATAGAAGAACATAACAGATAGAGAAGTAGAGTTAGATTGAACTAGTGTAGCAAGAGATCGTACAGTAATTGTTACCAAGAGCTTTTGTATTACTGAATATTGTGAACGCTGCTTAAATACTGCTTGTAGAATTATGAGAATTATGATATTGTGATTTTGTGAGATTTCGTACTACTATGATGAAAATAATGAAATGTGTATAATCTTGCCTATGCCTATTATTACAAGTGAGTTATCAGCTATACGTATTGATCATATTGATATTATTTGTCAAATTAAAATGAATCAGTGAAATGTTCATGAGAAATCTTCTATTGCCATGTATGTGAAACTTCGACGTGTGATGTACCAAGGTGAGATGTGATGATAATAAAACATTCAATAATAACAATAATAATGAACGGTATAAATGAACTAAAACATTGTTATACTGCGCTGGCAGAGAGAAAACACACAGTAAACAGACTTACTGCGCTGGCAGAGAGAAAACACACAGTAAATAGAGTTACTGCGCTGGCAGAGAGAAAACACACAGTAAACAGACTTACTGCGCTGGCAGAGAGAAAACACACAGTAAACAGACTTACTGCGCTGGCAGAGAGAAAACACACAGTAAACAGACTTACTGCGCTGGCAGAGAGAAAACACACAGTAAACAGACTTACTGCGCTGGCAGAGAGAAAACACACAGTAAATAGACTTACTGCGCTGGCAGAGAGAAAACACACAGTAAATAGACTTACTGCGCTGGCAGAGAGAAAACACACAGTAAACAGACTTACTGCGCTGGCAGAGAGAAAACACACAGTAAATAGACTTACTGCGCTGGCAGAGAGAAAACACACAGTAAATAGACTTACTGCGCTGGCAGAGAGAAAACACACAGTAAACAGAGTTACTGCCCTGGCAGAGAGAAAACACACAGTAAATAGACTTACTGCGCTGGCAGAGAGAAAACACACAGTAAACAGAGTTACTGTGCAGATAGTGATTGCTTTTCAGACTTTCTACCCTCATGCACTGACAAAGAAAATAAAATAAAGAACACTTTGTTATTCTCAGCTTCAGATACTTTCCACAACACGGCTCGTGCCAAACGTAACTATAATTATTTCAAATACAGACTCTTTTCTTGTATTATTTAAACAAAGGATCGGTAAATCATGAGAGATCTTTTTTGTTTGTGTATTTTGTTTTGTTAGAAACAGGATGGTGCATGTTTTTAAAAAATTTCTCACTTCTTTTCCAGACTGACTTACATTAAATAACAGCAACAAGTTTTACAACAGTTAAGTCACGAAACATTTCGGTCAAATGGAAAAGCATTAATGTGGTGTACGCCCCCCAGCACGGCTCTAAAGTCAACACCGACATTTTCCTATGGCAACAGCAGCCTCGCCACAAGATTACTCTAGTTCTGACACCAATCAAAGGTTACTTATTTATCGTGGAGCTGCCCCACAGTTAACAGAGATTTTCTGATAGTTCTGAGAAATTTCTGTGTTCATAGACAGGGAGAATGAGATCTCTTCAATAACAGCAGTTCAGGCGCTACGTCATCATATTCCTACAGCTCCCAGATAACACTTAAAATAATGTTTCTTGGGAAAAAGTGAATTTGTCTGAGTCTGGCCCGTGTTTGATTTCGTTATTCAACGCAGTTTTCCCATATAATATTTCGTTTGCTTGTGAGGCGGAGGAGGAGGAGGAGGAGCGAAGGGGTTTGTCGCTAGTACTTTCACTTGTCTGAGCGAAAGACATAAAATATTACATGTAGTTCCCAACTCTATTTGCTTGTCTCATCAATGTATGGTGGTGGTTGTCTCATCAATGTAGGGTGGCGGTTGTCTCATCAATGTATGGTGGTGGTTGTCTCATCAATGTAGGGTGGCGGTTGTCTCATCAATGTAAGGTGGTGGTTGTCTCATCAATGTAGGGTGGTGGTTGTCTCATTAATGTAAGGTGGTGGTTGTCTCATCATGTAGGGTGGTACTTGTCTAATCAATGTAAGGAGGTGGTTGTCTTATCAATGTAAGGTGGTGGTTGTCTCATCAGTGTAGGGTGGTGGTTGTCTCATCAATGTACAGTTTAGCTTGTCTCATCAATGTAAGGTGGTTGTTGTCTCGTAGGTGGTCCTTATCTCATCAATGTAAGGTGGTGCTTGTCTCATCAATGTAAGGCGGTGCTTGTCTCATCAATGTAAAGTGGTGGTTGTCTCATCAATGTAGGGTGGTGGTTGTCTCATCAATGTAAGGTGGTGCTTGTCTCATCAATGTAAGGTGGTATGAAAAGGTTTTAAAACAGACTGCAACATAAAACACTGTAATTTAGTATGTATTGTGAGTGTGACGAGCACTAGAAGTCTGTGACGAACGCACATACACACTCAAAAAAAAAACAACCGTGAGTAATTTACAGTACTACGTTTGTGTTATGGAGGCTTGGAGCACTAATGTCTACGTTATATATATATATATAGTGTCTGAGAGGAAACATTATGGAGCTAAACAGTGCATCATATGTTTTTCAGTGCGAGAAGACAAGTTCATGGACAAGAACAAATACATTTGCCCATTATGTGTGTTCAATTTTACATAGCGTCTATCCTCAGTCACATTATCTGTTCTCTGTTACTTCTGTTTATTTGTTACTCTTGCATCCGTTAAAGGCTTTCTGCTGAAATATCACGTTTTGTTTCTCTATTAGCAAAGTTTGTTCCGGCTAATTTTACTGTTAACTTGGAGTGTAGTATGAACGAGATGGGACAATGAATGAAGTATTCAGCATGTGGTAATAGCCACATGACCTCACAGAAAAGTTGTCGCGATTTTCAATGTGATGGGCGTACACAATTTTCAATACAGTGGACGAGTGGTTGGAGCATAAGTCAGTATGGTCATGTTGTAAGAAAATAATATAATATTTTAATGGCGCTAATATTGTCTGTTATTTATATGTTATACTGTATATTTATTGTATGGTTGGAAGGTTGCACTTATTAACACATTCACAACTATACCAATGAAAGAAAACAAACACAATCAATAATGCTTCTTCAAACAATCATAGAACTTATATTGATGTAAATCATTTGTTTACATGGTTAGCAAAATCAAGAAATGAATCACCAACTTGTATGTTATTCATCGGGTATATCATTAACAACCTAATCATTAAAACGATTTCCTTAAATATTCAGATTCCTAGACTATCTTGATCGACAGTGGAACTTCTATGGAATCAATTTTAACCCCTTCTACATATTCATGCAAACATCTCTGATCTTCACCATTAAATGATGAGCATCTGATGTATTATAAGGAACTAACTGGCAGTAATTGTTGCAACATACATATCCATAAAATTCAGCATTACGTATTTATGTGCACACACAAGCCATCATTGCACATTACCAAAACCTCTAAATCTTACATAGACAAATATGCTACGCTAGAACTATAATTATTCAGGTATGCTAATCATACCTAAGTGGGTCGGAATGTGGATAGGAGGAGTCGACAGCACGGCCTTGCACGCGTCCTCATTACAAAACTAGAAACCCCAAATATAAACTAATACTTTCGTGTATATCCATAGACGAAATACTCTCTCATACACTCTCGAACGACAACATGACCTCCCCCGATCTGCTCGGCGTACAAAATTCCGACCTATTAAAATTCTCTCATGATATCTTTATATACTGGGCCAGGAAACCGATTTTTTCCTCAGAGTTGCCCACCACTGAAAAACTGACCGGTAAATGACCAATTATTCCTACTCTTAGGGTTGTCAACCGACCCAGGTATCTATTTGCTTATCTATTCCCTACAATATGAGTGCATATAAACGTCAGTAGTGATAAGTATCTGATATTTGCGACAAGCGCACAAAAGTGAATGAATAATATAGACTGTGTGAAGTTCAATAACGAAGATTCCGTTTAAGTTCCGCCCGCAGAAGGTTTTCCTTAATCGGGAAACAGGCAAGTCAAGAACAAGAAAATAGCAGGATGTAAGATGTTAGAAGTGTGGTTTTCACTGCAGCTGACTAGCGCTTAACACGTAATTCACAGTCTGGCACAGTCATTTCTCTGTTAATGTGAAGCTCAGATATATTCTGTCTTTATAAATTGAATGCATGTAGAGTAGAAAGAGAAATGATCAGGGCCTGAAAGTATTTATAGAAGTATGGCCATTTAAAACCCCAAAACGACCGTGCTGTAAGCATTGTTATTTGAGTTATGTATCCAAACATTTTAGTCATTAGCAGCATCAGAGTTATATAACAGATCTTGTTAGCCATCATTAACAGCATCATTATATCAGTTGTACAGTATGGTCTGCTAGTCATCATTAACAGCAGATCTGATCCACAATGTGACTAGAAACAGAGATCATCCTCACCTGGAGTCTATGTAACACAAAATGGGATAGGAGACTGGCTTTCTACCGCGACTGACAGCTCATGTTTCGAAGCCAGCTCAGCGGGTTTCCACTAACAACCTGCCATCATGCGTGACTGACAGACTTCAATCTACTCTAGATAAGACTCGACTAAGGACTAGGCTCCGTGTAGGACGACTACGCTGATGTACTTTGTAGCACTGAATCGTGTCAATGTGTAGACCAAATCTTGTCAAGGCTACTGAACTGAGTTCATATCTAAGTTTTTCTACTATGAGAGTTGCATTATGTGCTAACACCAGCCTGCTATCATGGGACTTTGAAAACACAAGCTGGTAATAAATGTTAAATATCACAGACCCGGGACATGGCCCTATGGAGACATAGTCTGAATGACGTAGAGATGAAAGCCGGAACACTGTCATAAATAACACATTGTGTTCTGTCTTCGAGGAAAGAATGAACTATTATAATGACATGGCAATGAAAATGGCGTGCTCGAAGCCTTTGTGACAACACATAATAACCAGTCCGATAGAGTCCCTGCTACGAGCCCGTAATATACAGTTAGTTATGTGACAAGTGAAAGAGTTACATGAGGTTAGTTAATGAGTTTTGTTCGTGGGTGGAACACGGAACAGAACATTTTGAGGAGGTTAGTGATTCTCTGATTTCTAAGTTGAAAGTGTAGCGCTGCTGTATATAGGTTGTAAAAATATAAAACAATGCAAACTGCTGGCAAATCGTGAATAAATGAATGCTACCCATTTCACTTGCTGACACCATCAGTCTGTAAGTGCCAGAGAATCTTACTTGTAAAGTTTATGTACAATTAGTTCTTCAGCAACACTAGGTCTGCAAACAGGGATATGAAAAGACAAACATGGACGAAAATAACGATCGTGAAAAAGAGTACTATAAGTTTTCATTGGGGCTGGTGAAAGAATAAGGAACAAGGCAGTCAACGAAGACAAGGCTAACTGAAGAGAAGTATTCGAGACAATATAGGCAAACAGAGACAGCGAGCTTGATTATGAACTTGTGTTCAGTTACTAATGATATATGATCTATTTTGTTTTGTTGCTCTTCTGCTCAGTGGCAGTGATGGTGATTATATATGACGATATCAGGGGATATCATGAGCTTACATAGGACAAAGTGATTTATGACATCAAGAGATATCATGACCAAAGGGATATATGACAACATCGGGGGAATCATCATTGCATAAAGTCAAAGGAATATATGACATAAGGAGATATCAATGGGCATAAGGAAATAGGGATATATGACTACATCGGGGGACTATCATGGGCATAAAGACAAAGGCATATATGACATCAGGAGATATCATGGGCATAAAGAGATATATGACATCAGAAGATATCAATGTGCATAAAGATAAAGGAATATATGACGATATCGGACGACCATCATGGGCATAAAGACAAAGGATATATGACATCAGGAGATATCATGGGCATAAAGAGATATATGACATCAGAAGATATCAATGTGCATAAAGATAAAGGAATATATGACGATATCAGGGGACCATCATGTGCATAAAGATAAAGGGACATATGACGACATCGGGGGACTATTATGGGCATAAAGACAAAGTATATATATATGACGACATCGGGAGATTATCATGGGCATAAAGACAAAGGATATATGACATCAGGAGATATCATGGTATAAAGACAAAAGGATATATAGCATCAGGAGATATGATAGGCATAAAGACAAAATGATATATCACGACATCGGGGGATTATCATGGGCATACACAAGACAAAAGGATGATGCCAAAACAGCGAAGGCGTAATACCTAGCATCTCAGCAATGTCACCATGACCAAAAACCACGTGCTAGAGCTATTGATGACCTGTTGTGTGACCAGCAAGTTCAGCCCAAGTGTGTCACTGTGTGAGCGGTCATAGAAGCAATGCTGCTAAGAAAGCATTGTTATACTGTCTTTAGCTCGTGTGATTAAATCTTTTATTTGATAACGTTGCTTCTGTTATACTTAATACGGATGCATTATTGTTGATATGCTGGGGTAGAGATTAAGAAGTTGAAAACCTGGGGCTAGGAAAGAGGCGTGGTGGTATGAGTATCCCGCACTATATGACTGACATGACATGACATATGATGACACTAAATCCATGACAAAATGACATACAGAAATAAACTGGTAAGAGAACACACTGGCCACCGGGAAAATGCTGACTACTAGCAACTCAGCAGGGACAAGCAAGTAATCATTTACCCGGTCGCCACAGACTGAGGTACCATCGTTTCAATAAGTTCAAGTTCAGTCTGTCCTACATGTGCCACAGGTAAGATGACGGAGGAACATATTCTACAGGAGTAGAAGAGAAAGCAGATGGGGCCAAAACTTGTATCAGCCCAAGAGGAGTTTTATAGGAACGTACGCCAACTCCAGCCGATCCCCGATTAGCTCAGAAGTATACCCGTCGACGTCTTAGACTTACTGCAGAAGAAGGAGGAGGAGGAGCATACAGGATTTGGCTGTTATCGGCCAGGCTTGCTGTAGCTCACCTTCATTCATTACAAAACATGTTATAAGTGTTACAATGGCCCTAAGCAAAAATGTTACTCATGATAGGTTTTTTTTACAAGCCCATATACTAGAAAGAAAGATACCCATGTAAGCATGAACACATTATAGACAAACTACAAAGATTTAAACGACAAGTGACATTAAAAGAAAATCTTATAGTAAGCTTACTGAATATTTTTACCAAAGCTAAGATGGGGTTCAAACAGGTCAGTATTATGACAAAACTGAAAAAAAATGTATTAATGTAAATTACAAGGAAAAAGAAAAAAAGATAATAAAGCGAACATTGAACAGATTATATATACTGTATGTTGAGATGACTTTTTCTAAAATGAGCACTGTAAAACGAAGTGATTCGTGTCTATTTGTCTGACTCCAGTGTGGACTTTTGGTGAGGATCAACGTCAAAGAATGAAATGTTTCAGAGTTAGGTAAACGTCACGTAACAATGAAATGTTTCAGAGTTAGGTAAACGTCACGTAACAATGAAGTGTTTCAGAGTTAGGTAAACGTCACGTAACAATGAAATGTTTCAGAGTTAGGTAAACGTCACGTAACAATGAAATGTTTCAGAGTTAGGTAAACGTCACGCAACAATGAAATGTTTCAGAGTTAGGTAAACGTCACGCAACAATGAAATGTTTCAGAGTTAGGTAAACGTCACGTAACAATGAAATGTTTCAGAGTTAGGTAAACGTCACGTAACAATGAAATGTTTCAGAGTTAGGTAAACGTCACGTAACAATGAAATGTTTTAGAGTTAGGTAAACGTCACGTAACAATGAAATGTTTCAGAGTTAGGTAAACGTCACGTAACAATGAAATGTTTCAGAGTTAGGTAAACGTCACGCAACAATGAAATGTTTCAGAGTTAGGTAAACGTCACGTAACAATGAAATGTTTCAGAGTTAGGTAAACGTCACGTAACAATGAAATGTTTCAGAGTTAGGTAAACGTCACGTAACAATGAAATGTTTCAGAGTTAGGTAAACGTCACGTAACAATGAAATGTTTCAGAGTTAGGTAAACGTCACGTAACAATGAAATGTTTCAGAGTTAGGTAAACGTCACGTGACGCTTGTACTTGTATTTGTACGAACTCCTTGTAACTGTGAGCTGTTGTTCTTTGCAGGTAAACAGACAGATACAGAGACAGACAGATAAATAGATACACAGACAGACAGATAAAAAGATATATACACAGACAGATGGATAGACAGACATGCTGAAGGATAAACAAACTGACAGACAGACAAAGAGATGGATAGATAGATAAAATAATAAAAAGGGACTGTCTGGTTTTTTTAAAATAAAGGAACAGAACACAAAAGAAATACGATTATGGAATAAAAACAGGCACATGACTAACAGTGCTCTGCTAAAGAAGTCTCCTAGGGAGTGAAACATACACCTAACAATGATCTGCTACAGAAGTCTCCTAGGGAGTGAAACATACGACTAACAGTGATTCACTACAGAAGTCTCCTATGGAGTGAAACATACAACTAACAGTGATCTGCTACAGAAGTCTCCTAGGGAGTGAAACATACAACTAACAGTGATCTGCTACAGAAGTCTCCTAGGGAGTGAAACATACAACTAACAGTGATCTGCTACAGAAGTCTCCTAGGGAGTGAAACATACAACTAACAATGATCTACTACAGAAGTCTCCTAGAGAGTGAAACATACGACTAACAGTGATTCACTACAGAAGTCTCCTAGGGAGTGAAACATACAACTAACAGTGATCTGCTACAGAAGTCTCCTAGGGAGTGAAACATACGTCTAACAGTGATTCACTACAGAAGTCTCCTAGGGAGTGAAACATACGATTAACAGTGATTCACTACAGAAGTCTCCTAGGGAGTGAAACATACAACTAACAGTGATTCACTACAGAAGTCTCCTAGGGGTGACACATACGACTAACAATGATCTGCTACAGAAGTCTCCTAGGGAGTGACACATACGATTAACAATGATCCACTACAGAAGTCTCCTAGGGAGTGAAACATACAACTAACAATGATCCACTACAGAAGTCTCCTAGGGAGTGAAACATACAACTAACAATGATCCACTACAGAAGTCTCCTAGAGAGTGAAACATACAACTAACAGTGATTCACTACAGAAGTCTCCTAGGGGTGACACATACGACTAACAATGATCTGCTACAGAAGTCTCCTAGGGAGTGACACATACGATTAACAATGATCCACTACAGAAGTCTCCTAGGGAGTGAAACATACAACTAACAATGATCCACTACAGAAGTCTCCTAGGGAGTGAAACATACAACTAACAATGATCCACTACAGAAGTCTCCTAGAGAGAAAACTTACAATTAACAATGATCCACTACAGAAGTCTCATAGGGAGTGAAATATACGACTAACAATGATCCACTACAGAAATCTCATAGAGAGTGAAACATACAACTAAGAATGATCCACTACAGAAGTCTCCTATGGAGTGAAACATACAACTAACAATGATCCACTACAGAAGTCTCCTAGGGAGTGATCAGTCAACTGTTGGTTAGTTGCTGTTTTTTTTCTTCAAAATTTCTTCTAACATGTTCATCAATATTGTGTGCTCTTACATGTTTTCGGAAATGTTTTTTGTCAAAACACTATAGACCATCAGTTCATAATTCTTCATGCTCTCTACATTAACATATTAGCTATTCCCCTTTTTCAGTGTTCACCAAAAGACTATTGATTTAACGAAACTTGCATGCAAAGAGCAATTTGTCTCTGAGTTAGCTTACATTGTTTTGACAGTATGGGCACTATATATCTTAGAATTTGACTTCAGACTCGCAGACAAACTCCTATATATATATGAGTTATACTAATATAATAATGAAAACATATATAATTGGAGTAATGTTTACTCATGTTTTGTTGCTGGTAATGTTACTTCGTGAAATGATACTCATGTATATCACATACATCGTTATCCTTGATATTAAAAGAATGCAAGAGATATCTGTCTATGAATGTTTATTTGGATGTTGAAGATAACGACTGATGGCATGGACCACGCACACAATTAGTAGATAAAGAACAATGTACACATGGCAATCCTGATGTTTTCTCCCAGAATGATGGGGAAATTATGCCTGGTATTGCATAAATATATAGGGAAATAGTGACAAAGTTCAGATGGACACATAATATTAGATGGTAAACTATGACACTCTGTTAATAGGCATTTGCTTTTACACATATAACATCCAACGTTTTGCCTCCAAGCAACTAACATCTAATATTTTGCCTACACGCAACTAACATCCGATATTTTGCCTCCACGCAACTAATATCCGATATTTTGCATCCACGCAACTAATATCCGATATTCTGCATCCAAGCAACCAATATCCAACGTTTTGCCTCCACGCAACTAATGTCCGATATTCTGCCTCCACGCAAATAACATCCAACATTTTCCTTCCACGCAACTTACATCTGATGTATTACCTCCATGCAACTAACATCCGACATTCTGTCTCTACGCAACTTATATTTGATATTTTGCTTCCACGCAACTAACTTCCAACATTTTGGCTCCAAGCAACTAATATCCGATATTTTGCTTCCACGCAAATAATATCCAACCTTTAGCTTAGACGCAATTAACATTTGATGTTTTGCCTCCACGCAACTAATATCTGATATTTTGCCTCCATGCAAATAATATCCAACATTTTGCCTCCACGCAACTAATATCTGGTATTTTGCTTCCACGCAACTAACATCCAACATTTTGCCTCCACTGACTAACATCCAACGTTTTGCCTCCACCCAATTAACATCCGACATTTTGCTCCACGCAACTAATATCTGATATTATGCCTCCACACAACTAACATTCGACATTTTGCCTCCAAGCAACTAACATTTGATGCTTTGACTCCATGCAACTAGCATCCGACATTTTGCCTACATCAAACTTTTTGTCTACACGCAACTAACATCCGACATTTTTCCTCCACGCAACTAACATCCAACTTTTGCCTCTACGCAACTAACATCTGATATTCCGCCTCCACGCAACTAACATCAAACCTTTTGCCTCCAAGCAACTAACATTCGATATTTTGCCTTCACTCAACTAATATCTGATATTATGCCTTCACGCAACTAGCACCCAACATTTTGCCTCCACGCAACTAATATCTGGTATTTTGCTTCCACGCAACTAACATCCAACATTTTGCCTCCACTGACTAACATCCAACGTTTTGCCTCCACCCAATTAACATCCGACATTTTGCTCCACGCAACTAATATCTGATATTATGCCTCCACACAACTAACATTCGACATTTTGCCTCCAAGCAACTAACATTTGATGCTTTGACTCCATGCAACTAGCATCCGACATTTTGCCTACATCAAACTTTTTGTCTACACGCAACTAACATCCGACATTTTTCCTCCACGCAACTAACATCCAACTTTTGCCTCTACGCAACTAACATCTGATATTCCGCCTCCAAGCAACTAACATTCGATATTTTGCCTTCACTCAACTAATATCTGATATTATGCCTTCACGCAACTAGCACCCAACATTTTGCCTCCACGCATCTAGCACCCAACATTTTGCCTCCACGCAACTAGGACCCAACATTTTGCCTCCACGCAACTAACATCCAACCTTTTGTCTCCACGCAACTAATATCCGATATTTTGCCTCCACGCAACTAACATCGAAGTTTTTTCCTCTACGCGACTAACATCCTATATTTTGCCTCCACTCAACTAACATCCAACCTTTTGTCTTCACTCAACTAAAATCCGATATTTTGCTTCCACGCAACTAACATCCAATCTTTTGCCTCCACGCAACTTACATCCGATATTTTGCTTTCACTCAACTAGCATCTGACATTTTGTCTCCATGTAATGCAGACAGACGTCATTAACGTATTTGGGGAATAGATAAAGTCTAACTTGATTTTACAGACTTGTTGCAGAAGCAACTGGTACTATCTGACAGTGCTAATGGTACGATACTGATCAATGTCCTTGATACAGGTTAACGAGAACAGTGTCTTCAGCTAATTTGGACTGTATAGAGAAGTCAACAGAAAAAAAACCTTTATAATTGCTGTATCATCCCACCTTTCCTTATTGTTCTGATTTGTTTTCATCTTTAACCTTGCTCTTCTTCTCTCTGTTTATGTTCACAGATATTTCACCATCCTTTCTATTTACATGTCGTTAATATCATAATTGAACTGTTACCAAACTGCGTGGTATTTTGGCTTGTGTAAATAAGAAAGAACTCAGCCCTACAAGATCTGGAGACATGGATGTTCTGATAGTTTTTAATGTCCAGTGCCAGGTTTGCGATACACACGCCTACAATAACTCATGTACGGCGGTGTTTTATAATGCCAACATTAAACAAGTCTATTATATCAATGCACAGACCACGGCATTTGTTACTTAGACCGCCCTCAGTAGACTGCCCTTACACTCGGGCAAGTGGCTGCGGCCATTTGTCATCAGCTTCTGGCAACCAAGTCTGGTAGTCACCGTCACAGATAATAAGAAGCAGCTGAAGGTATACACCTTCTACCAGCTGATACATACACAAGAATGTATATCAGCGCCCACTAGATTCAATCTAAAAGAATAAATAAATCAATGCTGAAAAATTCGAGTATTTATATGCTGAGGCGCAAAACTCTCTGATGCAGATAGTTAAACAACCACACAGACTCTAAAAATATTCTTACAGAAACGCTCTCATTTAAAAAGCCACAGATTTCACGCCCTCAGATTTGTAACATCTCATTAACCCTGATTCATGACTTCCTTTGATGATGTGCCTGTTTGCTTTCTTATACTACTTCATCTCCATTCTGATATCAGAATCCATGATTCTGCTCCTGTCAGTCGCCGCTTCTATTAGTCAGAGTTCTCGTCGGTGCTACACTGTGCATGCACTGAGCTTGGCTCTTCACTACGGGGGAGATAGGAGCGCTTTATGAACTTGTCGGAAGTGCAGTACGTTAATCATTTAACATTTAAGTATTTGTATTTTAATTCTGACACTTAACTATTTCCATGCAGCTCTCTTATCTTGATCTGTGTGCACATATGATTCTGCTGTAGGTATCTAAGGACTTACCAGTCTACTATGAGCACTGGCACTCAATGCAGCCAATCAGTGCTTCTAGTAGAGCAGCAGGTTCTAATTTTTGTTAATTCCACACTAAATCAGTAATGGGTACGTGACCCAAACCAGCAACAGTACATGACCTTTACCAAAAGCCAGCAACAATACGTGACTTTGACCCAAAACCAGCAACAGTATGTGACCCGTGACCCTTAAACTAGCAGTAGTATTTGACCTGTGATCCTATCTTGCAATAGTGCATGACCCGTGACCGTAAAATTAGCAGTAGTATTTGATCCGTAACCTGTAACCCTAAACTAGCAATAGTACGTGACCATAAAGTAGCAATAGTACGTGACCATAAAGTAGCAATAGTACGTGAGCATAAAGTAGCAATAGTACGTGACCATAAAGTAGCAATAGTACGTGAGCATAAAGTAGCAATAGTACGTGACCATAAAGTAGCAATAGCACGTGACCATAAACTAGCAATAGCACGTGACCATAAAGTAGCAATAGTAAGTGACCATAAACTAGCAATAGTACGTGACCATAAACTAGCAATAGTACGTGACCATAAACTAGCAATAGTACGTGACCATAAAGTAGCAATAGTACTTGACCATAAAGTAGCAATAATATGTGACCATAAAGTAGCAATAATATGTGACCATAAAGTAGCAATAATATGTGACCATAAACTAGCAATAGTACGTGACCATAAACTAGCAATAGTACGTGACCATAAAGTAGCAATAATATGTGACCATAAAGTAGCAATAGTACATGACCTTTGACCCATGAAGAATATTTTTAAAAATAATAAAACTGAAGAAAAATGGATACTATATCAGTGCCTACAGTGACTTAATTTTGTCACAAAATTACAACACTCATAGGTAGTGTCATGTAATCCAACATTTTCAAGATATGAAATACTCAAAACATTAAGAAGAAAACTTATTTTAACAAACATGTCAACGAATGGAAACGAATGTGGTAATTGTTATCTTAATATTTAAGTTTGAAAACATAAAGGAGGAGAATTTTACTAAAATGATGTTAATTTTAAAATTTTAACTTATTATTTTATCTTTCTTTTTCTTCTTATCTTTTCACTATTTTGCCCCAGAGACCCCTTCCATCCCCCTTTCCTGCAGGCCCAATTTAGGTCGTGATCTGATTTTGTCATTACAGGAACCCAAATACAGATCTGGAAAAAACAAATCTTGGGTCATACACACATACGAGGGGTGATTGATAAGTTCTAGGCATAAGGTACAACGGATTATTTATGGCCACCCTTTTTTTTTTGGTTATTTTTCAACATAGTCCCCTTGCAAGTTTATGCACTTAGTCCAGCGATCTTGGAGCATATGGATCCCTTCTTTGTAAAAGTCAACATCTTGTGCCAGTAGAAAGTGGTCTACAGCATGAATGACGTCATCATCTGAAGCAATTTTGCGACCACTGAGCTGCTTTTTTTTAGTTTGGTAAACAAGTAATAGTCCGAAGGGGCCAGATTTGGGGAATAAAGAGGATGTTCAAGAAACTGGTTGCTGCATTCATCAATGGCAGCCATTGTCACCGCCGGATTGTGAACTGGAGCAATGTCTTGATGAAAGATGACTCCTTTCGTCAGTTTACCTCGACGCTTTTCCTTCATTTTGACCTGAAGTTGCTTCACAAGATTAGCGTAATAGACCCCGGTCACCGTTCTGCTCTTTTAAGATAGTCCACCGATAGCACACTTTCTGAATCACAAAAGATGGAAGCCATCACTTTGCCTGCAGGCAGAACAACCCTTGCTTTCTTTGGAGGTGGGGATCCATGACGTTTCCACTGCTTTGACTGTTCTTTGGTTTCTGGTTGAAAATGATGAACCCAAGTCTCATCCATAGTCACAAATTTCTGAAGAAACTTTTCAGGATGTGCAGAAAAATGGCCAGGATTGTCTTTTGACATGTTCAGACGCTGTCGTTTGTGATCAGCTCCAAAAAGTTTCGGGAGTCATCAAGCAGAGACCTTTATCATTTGAAGGTCATTGTGAATAATGGCATGAAGACGTTCCTGTGAGATGCTCAATTCAGTAGTAATGTACCGCTCAGTTAGTCGTCGATCCTCCATTATCATGTCATGGGTTCTGCCGGTGGTTTCATCAGTGGTTACCGTTCTTGGTCTTCCTGCACGGGGATCATCTTCCAGACTCTCCCTTCCATGTTTGAATTGAGCTGCCCATTTCTTTACTGTGCTGTAAGAAGGGGCACTCTCCCATAGAATCTCCACCATATCCTCATGGATCTCCTTCGATGTAGAGGTAGCGAATGACTGCTCGATGAGAAATTGTATTCATTTTCTCAATTTCTGCCACCCTTTACCATTTCAGTAGCCTGTAAAAAAATTTGTTGCAGTTAATTTCTTGAAACCTGGTGTTTAATCTTACATTAATCTGATCTACAAATGCACCTAATATCAACTGTGTGTTTCAAGTATTTGTACTTTATGCCGAGAACTTATCAATCACCCCTTGTGTGATAATTTATATGTTTACTGCAGAACTGTAACACCTACATGCAAATTAACTGACGGTTAATCAAATCTATAGCATGAATATACAAACCTAAGTGCTTAGTATTCCTCATTGTTCTTAGAGCCGGCCAAGCAACCTTAATCGAGGAAAGCACGCATAACTGTGCAGCACAGACAAGAAATATAAAACTAGATAGCAGCAGAACGGGTCTGGAAGAAATGTAACATTTTCCTGTCAGCAATGATGCATTTTCGTGTTTAGGCGGAGCTGAAGACATGATTCTTAGATTCTAGAGAACTGTCTCAAGCAATTATCTGAAGATTCTTTTATTGTATTGCAAATACTGGGTGAGAAATTACTTCTCTTCGTTTTCTACCTCTGGTTCGAGAAGGTAAAAAACTTGGCAAGAAATAGCTTTCCTTCTCTTTCTAACTCTGGTTCGATAAGTATAAAATTCGGCAAGAAATAATTTTCCTTCTCTTTCTACATGGGGTTTCAGTAGGTATAAAAATCCTAATTCGTCGAAGCAGAATAAGAACACTATAAAAGAAAAAAAATGGCACTGACCTGATTTTGACGAATAAAACCAATTTACAAAACATATTTCAATGAAAAGCAGAATTCTGTGACAGTTTTTTACCATCTGTCTATGTGTGTTTAGTTTCGGTACGCTTGTCGTGTCTTGTCCTGTCTCCTTCCTCGTATACCTTTCGATGTTTGAATTGAGCTGCCCATTTCTTTACTGTGCTGTAAGAAGGGGCACTCTCCCATAGAATCTCCACCATATCCTCATGGATCTCCTTCGATGTAGAGGTAGCGAATGACTGCTCGATGAGAAATTGTATTCATTTTCTCAATTTCTGCCACCCTTTACCATTTCAGTAGCCTGTAAAAAAATTTGTTGCAGTTAATTTCTTGAAACCTGGTGTTTAATCTTACATTAATCTGATCTACAAATGCACCTAATATCAACTGTGTGTTTCAAGTATTTGTACTTTATGCCGAGAACTTATCAATCACCCCTTGTGTGATAATTTATATGTTTACTGCAGAACTGTAACATCTACATGCAAATTAACTGACGGTTAATCAAATCTATAGCATGAATATACAAACCTAAGTGCTTAGTATTCCTCATTGTTCTTAGAGCCGGCCAAGCAACCTTAATCGAGGAAAGCACGCATAACTGTGCAGCACAGACAAGAAATATAAAACTAGATAGCAGCAGAACGGGTCTGGAAGAAATGTAACATTTTCCTGTCAGCAATGATGCATTTTCGTGTTTAGGCGGAGCTGAAGACATGATTCTTAGATTCTAGAGAACTGTCTCAAGCAATTATCTGAAGATTCTTTTATTGTATTGCAAATACTGGGTGAGAAATTACTTCTCTTCGTTTTCTACCTCTGGTTCGAGAAGGTAAAAAACTTGGCAAGAAATAGCTTTCCTTCTCTTTCTAACTCTGGTTCGATAAGTATAAAATTCGGCAAGAAATAATTTTCCTTCTCTTTCTACATGGGGTTTCAGTAGGTATAAAAATCCTAATTCGTCGAAGCAGAATAAGAACACTATAAAAGAAAAAAAATGGCACTGACCTGATTTTGACGAATAAAACCAATTTACAAAACATATTTCAATGAAAAGCAGAATTCTGTGACAGTTTTTTACCATCTGTCTATGTGTGTTTAGTTTCGGTACGCTTGTCGTGTCTTGTCCTGTCTCCTTCCTCGTATACCTTTCGATGTTGAGGTAGCGAATGACTGCTCGATGAGAAATTGTATTCATTTTCTCAATTTCTGCCACCCTTTACCATTTCAGTAGCCTGTAAAAAAATTTGTTGCAGTTAATTTCTTGAAACCTGGTGTTTAATCTTACATTAATCTGATCTACAAATGCACCTAATATCAACTGTGCGTTTCAAGTGTTTGTACTTTATGCCGAGAACTTATCAATCACCCCTTGTGTGATAATTCATATGTTTACTGCAGAACTGTAACACCTACATGCAAATTAACTGACGGTTAATCAAATCTATAGCATGAATATACAAACCTAAGTGCTTAGTATTCCTCATTGTTCTTAGAGCCGGCCAAGCAACCTTAATCGAGGAAAGCACGCATAACTGTGCAGCACAGACAAGAAATATAAGAACAGATAGCAGCAGAACGGGTCTGGAAGAAATGTAACATTTTCCTGTCAGCATTTTCGTGTTTAGGCGGAGCTGAAGACATGAGTCTTAGATTCTAGAGAACTACACTGTCTCAAGCAATTATCTGAAGATTCTTTTATTGTATTGCAAATACTGGGTGAGAAATTACTTCTCTTCGTTTTCTACCTCTGGTTCGAGAAGGCAAAAAACTTGGCAAGAAATAGCTTTCCTTCTCTTTCTAACTCTGGTTCGATAAGTATAAAATTCGGCAAGAAATAATTTTCCTTCTCTTTCTACATGGGGTTTCAGTAGGTATAAAAATCCTAATTCGTCGAAGCAGAATAAGAACACTATAACAGAAAAAAATGGCACTGACCTGATTTTGACGAATAAAACCAATTTACAAAACATATTTCAATGAAAAGCAGAATTCTGTGACAGTTTTTTACCATCTGTCTATGTGTGTTTAGCTTCGGTACGCTTGTCGTGTCTTGTCCTGTCTCCTTCCTCGTATACCTTTCGATGTTGAGGGGACAAATAGATGTGTTGACAGAGCTCTACCATTTGCTTCATAAAATGGGATATTTAATGCTGCTGCAGTTTCTCTCTCCATCTCATGGCTGGGCGCCCTCTTTCTCAGTACATTGCCATGGCAAACGGAACGATAAAAATTTTGCTGGGTTTTTCAGAGTTCAACGTTTGCGAAACAGCGTTTTCCGACATAAACTTTAACAATCTGAACAAAGAAATATACGACTATGTATTAGTCCTTCGTCTCTAAGCGCACATATTGACATGTTTGTGTGGAGAAGCCAAACATTGAGTCCACAATAACAAGTGAGTCTTGATTTTAAATGAATGTTAAGCAACATTTAAAGATTTAGAAATCTACACTTCAACGAAACTATAAATAGTGGGACGTTACAAATAACAAATCCAACATGGCTGACGCTGCTTAGATCGCCATAGTCCCCGTGGCGGTGGACTCTGCTAAAGACGCATTGCAAACTCTTTGCTGTTAAAATCCACTTAGGGGGTGACCAAAAAAATCACCATAACCCCTCCCAATCCGACACGATGCCATGACTCAACATCTGCATGGCATCGGCTGCAAAGAACAGTTCTAAGAAGATAGAAGAAGTTATGTTTTAAAATGTCTGAGAACAAGCCCAGCTATAAAGTGCAGCCCTAACAAAGTTTCAGCTGAAATCGTGCAGTAGTGCTGGAAATTGATTGCGGTTTTTGTGTGTGCTGGCTTGCTCAGTGACTTTTTGCCTGTAGACTGAACAAGTTCTAGCAATCATCTTGCTGTTAGAAAGTTAACATGTCCACGTCTGATCTTGCTGTTAGAATGTTAACATGTCCACGTCTGATCTTGCTGTTAGAAAGTTAACATGTCCACGTCTGATCTTGCTGTTAGAAAGTTAACATGTCCACGTCTGATCTTGCTGTTAGAATGTTAACATGTCCACGTCTGATCTTGCTGTTAGAATGTTAACATGTCCACGTCTGATCTTGCTGTTAGAAAGTTAACATGTCCACGTCTGATCTTGCTGTTAGAAAGTTGCCATGTTCACGCCTGGATCTTGCTGTTAGAAACGTGCCATGTCCACGCCTGGATCTTGCTGTTAGAATGTTAACATGTCCACGTCTGATCTTGCTGTTAGAATGTTAACATGTCCACGTCTGATCTTGCTGTTAGAAAGTTAACATGTCCACGCCTGGATCTTGCTGTTAGAAAGTTAACATGTCCACGTCTGATCTTGCTGTTAGAAAGTTGCCATGTCCACGTCTGATCTTGCTGTTAGAATGTTAACATGTCCACGTCTGATCTTGCTGTTAGAAACGTGCCATGTCCACGCCTGGATCTTGCTGTTAGAATGTTAACATGTCCACGTCTGATCTTGCTGTTAGAATGTTAACATGTCCACGTCTGATCTTGCTGTTAGAATGTTAACATGTCCACGTCTGGATCTTGCTGTTAGAATGTTAACATGTCCACGTCTGATCTTGCTGTTAGAATGTTAACATGTCCACGTCTGATCTTGCTGTTAGAATGTTAACATGTCCACGTCTGATCTTGCTGTTAGAATGTTAACATGTCCACGTCTGATCTTGCTGTTAGAATGTTAACATGTCCACGTCTGATCTTGCTGTTAGAATGTTAACATGTCCACGTCTGGATCTTGCTGTTAGAATGTTAACATGTCCACGTCTGGATCTTGCTGTTAGAATGTTAACATGTCCACGCCTGGATCTTGCTGTTAGAATGTTAACATGTCCACGTCTGATCTTGCTGTTAGAATGTTAACATGTCCACGTCTGATCTTGCTGTTAGAATGTTAACATGTCCACGTCTGATCTTGCTGTTAGAAAGTTAATATGTCCACGTCTGATCTTGCTGTTAGAATGTTAACATGTCCACGCCTGGATCTTGCTGTTAGAAACGTGCCATATCCACGTCTGGATCTTGCTGTTAGAATGTTAACATGTCCACGTCTGATCTTGCTGTTAGAATGTTAACATGTCCACGTCTGATCTTGCTGTTAGAATGTTAACATGTCCACGTCTGGATCTTGCTGTTAGAATGTTAACATGTCCACGTCTGATCTTGCTGTTAGAATGTTAACATGTCCACGCCTGGATCTTGCTGTTAGAAACGTGCCATGTCCACGTCTGGATCTTGCTGTTAGAATGTTAACATGTCCATGCCTGGATCTTGCTGTTAGAAACGTGCCATGTCCACGTCTGATCTTGCTGTTAGAATGTTAACATGTCCACGTCTGGATCTTGCTGTTAGAATGTTAACATGTCCACGTCTGGATCTTGCTGTTAGAATGTTAACATGTCCACGTCTGATCTTGCTGTTAGAAACGTGCCATGTCCACGTCTGGATCTTGCTGTTAGAATGTTAACATGTCCACGTCTGGATCTTGCTGTTAGAAACGTGCCATGTCCACGTCTGGATCTTGCTGTTAGAATGTTAACATGTCCACGTCTGATCTTGCTGTTAGGATGTTAACATGTCCACGCCTGGATCTTGCTGTTAGAAAGTTAACATGTCCACGTCTGATCTTGCTGTTAGAAAGTTGCCATGTCCACGTCTGATCTTGCTGTTAGAATGTTAACATGTCCACGTCTGATCTTGCTGTTAGAAAGTTGCCATGTCCACGCCTGGATCTTGCTGTTAGAATGTTAACATGTCCACGTCTGATCTTGCTGTTAGAATTTAACATGTCCACGTCTGATCTTGCTGTTAGAATGTTAACATGTCCACGTCTGGATCTTGCTGTTAGAATGTTAACATGTCCACGTCTGATCTTGCTGTTAGAATGTTAACATGTCCACGTCTGATCTGCTGTTAGAATGTTAACATGTCCACGTCTGATCTTGCTGTTAGAATGTTAACATGTCCACGTCTGATCTTGCTGTTAGAATGTTAACATGTCCACGTCTGATCTTGCTGTTAGAATGTTAACATGTCCACGTCTGGATCTTGCTGTTAGAATGTTAACATGTCCACGTCTGGATCTTGCTGTTAGAATGTTAACATGTCCACGCCTGGATCTTGCTGTTAGAATGTTAACATGTCCACGTCTGATCTTGCTGTTAGAATGTTAACATGTCCACGTCTGATCTTGCTGTTAGAATGTTAACATGTCCACGTCTGATCTTGCTGTTAGAAAGTTAATATGTCCACGTCTGATCTTGCTGTTAGAATGTTAACATGTCCACGCCTGGATCTTGCTGTTAGAAACGTGCCATATCCACGTCTGGATCTTGCTGTTAGAATGTTAACATGTCCACGTCTGATCTTGCTGTTAGAATGTTAACATGTCCACGTCTGATCTTGCTGTTAGAATGTTAACATGTCCACGTCTGGATCTTGCTGTTAGAATGTTAACATGTCCACGTCTGATCTTGCTGTTAGAATGTTAACATGTCCACGCCTGGATCTTGCTGTTAGAAACGTGCCATGTCCACGTCTGGATCTTGCTGTTAGAATGTTAACATGTCCATGCCTGGATCTTGCTGTTAGAAACGTGCCATGTCCACGTCTGATCTTGCTGTTAGAATGTTAACATGTCCACGTCTGGATCTTGCTGTTAGAATGTTAACATGTCCACGTCTGGATCTTGCTGTTAGAATGTTAACATGTCCACGTCTGATCTTGCTGTTAGAAACGTGCCATGTCCGCGCCTGGATCTTGCTGTTAGAATGTTAACATGTCCACGCCTGGATCTTGCTGTTAGAAACGTGCCATGTCCACGTCTGGATCTTGCTGTTAGAATGTTAACATGTCCACGTCTGATCTTGCTGTTAGGATGTTAACATGTCCACGCCTGGATCTTGCTGTTAGAAAGTTAACATGTCCACGTCTGGATCTTGCTGTTAGAATGTTGCCATATCAGAAGATTAGATTTCTAGTTAGGACGGAATGGGAGAAGCAGTCGTTGTCGACCAGGACTTATTGTGCATTTAATTTTCATGTTCTTTCGTGTGTTTCAAAAGTTGATCATTTTTCATAATCACTTGTTCTGTTCTATATAAACATATTCAGAAGCACTAAATAGATTGCACAATGCATCAACCAGGTACACACATTTTTAAAACTACAGTTTCCTTTACTCTCTTTTGACGGTGACTGTCTGCTTTCTTATATCATTTCAGCTCAGGTCTTGTATGAAAGTCGCTTGTTGTCTATTTGTTCCTTCAACACTGAAAGGTATATGAGGAAAGAGACAAGACAAGACAAGAAGCATGACTAATGTTACTTCTTTCAGTGTCTGCTTACTCTTTAGTTGTACATGCCCTCTGAGTACAGAGGTCAAGAACGATACTGAAAAATATTGTGTAAACGTTAAGAACAAATGTTCTGTTGCACAGATCTTGCATATAACACTTGAATATAGTATTTTCTACGTATACCCGTAAATCTCGAGGTGGTTCCGTGAGATTCAGCTGCATAAACTAGATTTCGAACTGTGGGCAGAGTGTATATCGACAACATCTACTACTCAGACAGGGGATTACAGAACAATTTGATTAGATTATGGGAAGATGTCTGACTGAAGTGGACAAACCTACGTGGTAGCGCTAAGTTAAATCAGTTCAGACTCATAGCAAATACCGGCAGAGATCAATGCTCACAAACGCGTATTTAAGTCTGTGAAGTCAGTGTTAAGGTAGCTGTAGATACACATCTGAAGACTTTCAAAAAAAACAATCACTGCCCATGGCTAAAATATAACAAGAGGTAAAAAATCAAACCACCTTGAAAATGTGTGGACCACCATTTCAGACAACATGGACATGTAATTTGCCGGATAAACACAATGGTTAATATAATTTACTCACATTCATAAACTATATACGCGTATTAAACAATATTAAAAAACTACAATTCCAGACGTCACATGAACGTCGTCTAAGGCAAGAAACAATATGATCAAAGAAAACAAAGTAATATCTTTGATATCTTTTGACATCTAAAAAAAAATACCAGTCTGAACTAAGGTATATTTAATTGTATTACTTAAAAGAATATATAAAAAGCATCACAGCCAGACAACAGATCTTGTATGGCCAACGTTCAGGGCCCGGCTAAGGTTTGGTATATGCTACAAGAATGCGGATGGGCTAAAAACAGACAAAATCACTTGATACAAGAACAACATTTGTCAGTCAAAATGACACCAGTAATAGGTGCCTGTGAAGAGTCTTACGCATGAGATTAAAGACTAACCGATGTTTATGAAGAGTTGTCTGCAGGAAATTATAAATCAGTCGGTGTCCATGAAGAGCTGTCTGCAGAAGAACATGAATCGACCAGTGTTCATGAAGAAATGGTAGCAGACGTGTAGTGGAGGTTTGGGCGAGACCATTTATTATTGACAGTCATTACTATTAAGCTGATTTTTTTCCTACCGCTGGGTCAGACAACTGTGTCCCTAGATTAACAATTGTTGTACCTTTATGCTGTGTATTCAAAACTTTGAGAACCGCGGCCATAAAGAGCAGCTACATCTTTACTGACTTCAGCTGATTAAAGCAAATTAACGTGATAAAACAACTAGCTAGTGTTGATGGAATGAAAATATTTATGAGGAAACGACAAAACACTGGCTTTGGTTTTCCTAAGCTCCGTATATTAACTGTAGACACTGTACTGCTATGTTGCATGACTCTGAATAATAGATCAAAATGGATATTAAAAAACTAAAGGTGATGCCGTGGAACAGGCCAAGCCATAAATATGCATTGTTTTCAAACGTTTGTGTTTTACAATCGAGCACACAGCCAACTAAGCTCCACAAAATAAGGTTGTTTTTATCTACCAGGTCCGACAATTACGTAATGAGACTAATTACACAACAAAATAAAATAAACAGCAGTTGACCTGTATTTTATTAAAAGTAAGCACCTTGTGGATTGATACAGCGAGTGGCACGATTTAACAAACACTGGAACGACCTCTGCAGTTCTTCTGTTGGTATGGCCATTAAACTCGATGTTACGGCCCTTTGGATGTCTCAGTATCGTCAAGAAAGCGTCCTTTCAATGGTAACTTTAATTTTGGGAATAGAAAATAATCGCAGGGAGACAAATCTGGGAAATAGGGTGGATGGTTGAGAACACACACTTGTTTTTTGGGCCAAAAATTCCTGTACAACTATCGCCCGGTGAGCCGGTGCATTATCATGAAGAATGAAAAAACTGCCAGGTGTTGAATACTCGGGTCGGACTCGGAGAATCTTTTTCAATAGGGGTTTCAAAATACTTAAATAAACTTTGGCAATGACAGTCTGTCCCTCTGGAATAAATTATTTGTGAATATCTCCTTTGCTGTCGTATAAGCACACCAACATTGACTTCACTTTCGACTTTTAAAGACGAATGTTTTTCCCTTTTTGGTGATGATGATGATTTCCACTGAGCACTTTGGCGTTTAGTTGTGGGATCATAGCGGAAAATCCATGTTTCATCCTCTGCAACAATCAAATTTAAGAAATGTTTATTTCTGCGACACGTTTTGATGATATCTTTTGCGTACTCAACACGCTGATGTTTCTGGTCATCAGACAACGAATGTGGCAGAAACTGGCAAGCAACTTTTTCTTGCCCAAATCTTCCATTACAATTTTACGAATGGTCTCTCAGTTAACATCAAATTCATCTGCCATCATCCTCACAGTCAAACAACGATTTTCTTATATCCCTTCTCTGACTTTTTGCAATGAGTTCCTCATTACGAACAGAAATTGGGCGTCCACGTCTAGTTGCATTTGTAATCGTTTCCACACCAATTTTGAATCGTGAGTACCACCTGCACGAGATAGACAATTATCCCCATAAACTTGTCGCATCAATTCAATTGTCTCAATGGCATTTTTTCCGAGTTTTAAACAGAATTTAATGTTAGTTTTTTGCTCCATGGTGATTACGTGACAATGCACCTCTAACTGGGTCAACAAAAATGGTGGCTTGTTTATCGTCTGCTTATCGGGCGGCGATGAAAAGTTGCCAGATCATAGATGAATGTTGCCTCTTTGGATTCCATGCTTTGCTTCATAGATGGCATTTTTGTCTTGCCCATAATAAAATCAGTCTCATTACTTAATTGTCGTACCTTGTAGTTTCCTATACAAATTTATTCATGTAATACGTAGGAATATTTTATGTGAAGATCAGCGTTATGAAAAAAAAAAACTATGCAACATTACATTTTAGTGATATTCTAGTTTTTGCAGAAAACAGAAAATATGAAACACTGTAGCCTTTATCTTTCCCAGGAATGTAAATTTATGGAAGTGTAATATTTCAAACAATCCATTTTCGTAACCTGATCGACAGTTGAAAGAATCAAAGTAAATCTTCGATTTGCTTCCCATCACCCAGATAACCAAGTTCTATATTATTCCCTTACACAAAAAATGCATGTATGTACCAATCCTGGGTGAAATCTCCAACTATCTTCTGCAACTATCAACTCAATTCCTGGAAAGTCTATTCTGTCCAATCACGGAAACCAAATACTTCCCTACAGCAGGTAATAAAAATACCAACCGCTGTTTGAAAACTGTTCCTATTCTGCTCTCCGATCAGTATTTTCCATTCCGGCCTGACACTCATAAAAAACCTTTTCTAGATCCTAGCAATCAAATAAATAGTGATGAGCTCGCACGAGTGTCTTCTCAATCAAGTCATCAATAGTTCCTGATCAAGTCGTTAGGTCGTCGGGGTGGCCCACTCGTTCAGGGCTAACATTTCCACTGGGAATACGATTCTGATCTGCCAGGGAAGTGTGAATCTTCAGCACTGATGGAAGGATATACACGTTATTCTAAGCACTGGCCGTCTTGAAAACATTCAGTACCGGGCACAAAAATGCAGTCTTACTTGCTACTAGACGGATTTCACGGATGAGAAATGGAAAACAAGACTACGACATGATTGGGCAGCAAAATAAACAACAGTAAATATTAGTCTCATTGAATAGTAATAAGAATAATAATATTAATATTAACGAAATATCACTGCAATGTTACTGACTTTAGCCTTATATGTTGCTAATTTTAGGAGCTGTTGGAACGCTACAAATAAATACGCTAATTTATTCCAAGTTCCAAGAAGTTTATAAAGACAGGTTTATTATACAGAGAAACTACAAGTAATCATATGTTTTTTATTCTCATAAACTGTATCATATAGTATTAAAGTTTAAGAAAATGAAATGCATATACGTATGTGAGAATATACGGAATGTGACAGTAAGTGTGTGAATATGTAATTTGCATGTTACACCGTATGTATATGGTAAATACTGACTGTAATTTTTTTATATATTACGTACCAACTGTAATTGTTATATGCAATAAATACCAACTGTAATTTTTTATACGTGATAAATCTTTTTCTTCAGCTTTCAGAGCCATTAAGGCTCACTGCTGCAGATAAAGTTCGCCTCTATTCCTCTCTATTCCTAATCGCCTCTCCCCAATTGGTGACTCCAATTTCTTTTATATCCTCTTCTATGTTGTCTTTCCATCTCTGTTTTGGTCTACCCATTGGTATCGTTTAACTCATCTCTTGTGCATACATCATTTTCGTTTGTCTGTTCTCTTCCATTCTTTCTAAATGACCCGGCCAACGTAGTCTGTTCAGTTTCAAGACATTTATATTTAGCTGTGATTTAAATAAGCTGTTCAATTCAGTATTCTTTCTAGCTCTCGATTCTCCACTGTTGGTATCCTTTGTGGGCCCAAAGATTCTTCTTAGGATCTTGTTCTCAAAAATCTACAGTTGTTGTTCATCTTTCTTTGTTGTACTCCACGTTTCTGATCCATACATGATGGCTGGTCTTAAGATTGTTATGTTTTGGGACAGGATTTTAGATTTTAACAGGTATTGCAAGGTGAAGTATATTTTATTCCCTATCTGTACTCTGCTTCTAATTTCCTCGCTTACTGTGTTGCTTCTGCTGAAGGTTGTGCCTAGATATTTGTATTTTCCTGCTTTCCTAATAATCATATCTCCAACATTTGTATAATCTGGATCAGACTGCTTCTGGTTTCTTGATATATTCATATACTCTGTCTTATCTTGGTTAATGGTCAAGCCAACATTTAGTGCCACATCTCTCAGGTGTATGCAAGTATTGATGAATTCTTGCAGTTTCCCCCATAAGGTCGATGTCATCAGCGTATCCTAGTATTTTAGCTTGTTCTTCTGTACTTCTTTCTTCTTTCACTTTTCTGATGACCTTTTCTAGTACTAGGTTGAATAGTAATTGAGATAATGTATCACCTTGTTTTAAACCAGTTCTTGTATAGAAGTATTCTGACTTTCTTCCTTTATATATTATTATATTTTTTGTATCCTCCATACACATTCTGGTCAGATTTATTAATTTATTAGGTATCTCAAATTCATTAATAATTTTCCATAAGCTGCTCCTATTAATGCTGCTGTAAGCTTTCTTGAAGTCAGTGAAGATATGTACTTCTTTTCCACATTCCTAGTACTTTTCTGCTCTTTGGCGTAGATAAAATAGTTGGTCCGCAGGTGATCTGGTCTTCCTAAAACCTGCTTGATAGTCTCCCAGTATGTTCTCGGAGTAGGGTTTTAATCTATTTAAAAGTAGATAGTATTTTTTATCTTGTTTGTAGTAAGGATATTCCCCTGTAGTTTTGACACTTGCTTTTGTCGCCATATTTTGAATACTGGGATCAGTAATGATTCTTTCCACTCACTAGGGAATTTTTCTTCTCTCCATATTTGTTGTATTAGTGCACATATTTGTTCATGTAGATTTAGACCTCCTTCCTTAACCAGTTCTGCAGCAATTCCATATTAACCCATTGTTTTATTGTTTCGTAGAAACATGGTACTGTAGATCATTTCTAAGTTTGGCTCCTCTATTTCAGGTTCACAAGTCTGTATTTCTTCGCTTGGTAATGTGCTTATAGGCTCTTCACAGTTTAGTAGTTTTTCAAAATATTCTTTCCATCCGATACAGATTTTCTCTTCATTCTTTATTATGTTTCAACTACTATCCTTCAAGCTCTGCAGAGATCGATTATACCCTTGCTTTACTGTTCTCAGTTCTTTATAGAATTCCCTGCTTTTCTTATTCTGATGACATGTCTGCATCTCGTTTACCATGTCTTTCATATATTGTCATTTTTGTTGACGAATAACATTTTGAGTTTCTTTACATTGTGTGTGATACTTCTCATTTGTTTTGTTATTAATGTGATTCAACCATACCTGTCTTGCTGTTCTTTTCTTTATGACTGCCTCCTTGCAGACTTCATCGAACGAGTTCTTTTTTTTTTAGTTATGGTCTTGACTCCCAAGCATTCTTCCCCTGTGTTCTTTATAATGATTTTGATATTTTCCCAGCTATCATCAATGTTTTTATTTTCTTCCTTCTCTCTTATGGTTTAGCTCTTTTCTGAATTTTTCTTTTGTGTCTTCTCTTTTCAAAGCATCTCTGTTTGTTACTGAGCTTTTTAAAAATTTACTATAAACATTTTTCTTCAGTCTGAATTTTGTTCTAGCTCCAACAAGATAGTTGGTAAACACTGACTGTAATTTTTATGTAGTAAATACCGACTGTAAATGTGTACGTGTGGTGTACACAGACGGTAAATTTGTTACATCTGTGAAATACTGGCTTGTATGTTTTTCATCAAAAGAAATTCACCTCCTATTTAAATACTTATATTCAGACCGCCTATTCTTACCCTCCCACATTTGTGTGGCTGAATATAGACGACTGCGAAGACTGTCAACAGTTTCATAGACTCCCATGTATATAATGTTTTCCCGTGTCAAAGTTTGCCCACGTGGAGCTTTAGTTTCAATGAATTCACGCAGCTCTGCTGAAATCAACTCCACTGGCTCATATAATTATAGAAGCTTCCAGAATCCGGAACACAAAGATTCCATCTCAGTGCCTGTGGAATTTTGTCAATAACATGTGTTTGATTTTCTTGTTAAGCTATCTCTTCTTCAAGAAGCCGTATCCCTTATTGGCCAACAAGCTCTCCCGTGCTCACCCACTCATTCCTGGCCAGCTCTAGTAGTTTTACAACCTGAAAAACAATTTTAAAGAATCACTTGGTCTCAATGACGTATAAGTATAATCAACTCCTGAGAAATGTTGTATGATCTTGGAACCTCCCTTACGTGTTACATAGCAAGCAGGTTTTTCTCAAAGGTTGGCCTGCGAAAAGCAACAGAAATGCTGTATAATATTGGAATCTCTCTTCCATGTTACATAGGCAGCAGATCTCACTAATTGTTTGGTCTGCAAAAATCCGCAGTAAACTCAAAAGTTGAACTATTTAAAAAGAGATGTTAGAAGTATCATGGGGTTAAGATAAAAATGTTTTAAAAAATAAAGTGAATATAGTGGAAGAAGAAGCAATAAGAAAAGTAATGTAGCAATAGTTAATACGCATTCAGACTAGACATTATTGGACTAATTTCTGAGGTCCAGGATATCTGTGTAATAAAATTAACATTTCCTAGCATATATATCTGATTAAAAAATTACATAACTTCGAAAGTAATAGTTTAGCTAAAACCAAAACGAACATATACTACTGGACAAAAGTTAAGGGCTGGTTTTTTCAATTCTTACAAAAACAAAATCAACTGACTAACAAACAAGCCATTAGTACCAATGAAAACAGCATTTAAAACTAAACAAATTCAATCATTTCATTTGCAAATCGGAATAGGAATACACAAACAGCAAGCTGGTGAAATCACTCACCCCTCGTTCACAAATTCACAAGAGTGGTCTTCAAACAATAAACATGTCAGTATCTCGTGTGGCCACCGTTCGTTGGCAGACATTCGACGTACCGTTGCCTAATCGAGTTATCCAGGGTTAGGATATTCTGTGGAATGGTCTGCCACTGTTGATGAAGAAAAAGGGTTAGCTGGGTGACATCAACAGGCGGAGGATGATTTGTTGAAACCCGTCTGCCTAGGACATCCCAAATGTGCTCAATGGGCGATAGATCGGGCAACCGAGCTGGCCAGTCGATTCTAATGATCCTTTGCTGTGCTGTTGAAGAAAATCTTCTATGACACGACCCCGATGTGGTCTTGCCTTATCGTCTTGTAGGATTGCCTCTGCACTCATGGCTTGCAAGGTAGGCTGGACAATGGGTTGCAGAATTTCATTCAGATATCGCTGGGCGGTTAGGGCGCCATGAATGACATGGAGAGGATTCCTGCCGTGCCTGCTGATGCCACCCCAGACCATGATTGATCCCCCTACGTAACGATCCACCTCTTGGATAGTGGCATCATGGAACCGTTTCCCTGACCTTCTCCAAACACGGATTCTGCCGTCATTGAAGGACATACTGAAGCGGGATTCGTCCATGAAAAGAATTTTACCTCGTCCAAGAGATGTGCTGCCGGCACCAGGCAACTCTAGCTCTGCGGTGAGCTGGAGTAAGAGGTATTCTTATTGCTGGTCGTCGTGAAGCCAGCTCATATTCTCTTAAACGTCTGCGAATTGTTCTGCCCCTAACATTGATGTTTGCCGTATTTATTAGCTGGTTTCTGAGAGTGGAAGACGTTACTGTCCGGTTGCGAAGTGTTGACAGCTGCAGGTATCTGTCATCTTGTCTACTCGTGCAACGAGGTCGGCCTGAACGATGCCTGTCTTCTACTTCTCCGGTTGCGTGAAATCGCTCCAAGTGCCTTTGGATGGTAGAATGGGACATCCCCGAACGCCGTGCAACTTCAAGGCTAGATAAACCGCTTTCAACCAAGGCTATGACCCGATAAAAGCTCAAATGTGCTAAAACGCCATCGGGCGGCATGGTGTTTTTCAAATGACAAAAATATCCCTAAACCGCTTTAATAAAAAATGATTGGAAGGTGAGAAGTGTTCACTAAGGATGCCTCTTGCATGTTCAGCAAAATCGGCACGATTTAGTTACCTGCTGGGTCACGCTGACACTTTTAAAATGCCATAACCTTTTGTCAAGGACGATACTACTGAACGTGATTTTTACACTTGTTGTGATGAACAGTTGGTGTTGTTTATGCCCCGGCTGCATAGCGGATTGCCGGAGAATGTAATTTAATCAAGATTATACAATACATTTATTTACAGTTTTAGTACGGCAATCAAAATATACATATGCTTGAAATTAATGACCGGCCCTTAACTTTTGTTCAGTAGTATATATGATACCAGATGCAGCATGCATTTTCTTACATAACGAGACCTTCCCTCTCATATTTGTGAGGTTCAAAGAATATTTCAGAAAATTAAAAGAATACTTTATGCAACGTTACTGACTCAATGAAAATCGTAATGAACAAACAACAATAACCAGTTTTTTGGTATACTCATTAGTACTGCAGAGTATTTGTAATTGTCCACGAAAATGTAGCAACATGTACAAGTGATTATATTTCTAGCTCCCCTAGTGCATGCATTCTTGTTTATCTCTCATAGGAGCTGATTTTTTTTAAAATTCAGATGTTTCCAGAATAGAACAGCAAACAAAAACAAACAATGTTTATTGTTCAGTAAAAATAAGATAATTGCTTGGAAGCAAATACAATTTTTAAATGTAAAACAGCAAAAATCCCAGAACTGAAACATTCGTAGAAGCAAATCAATTGGAGCTGCACAATGTATTTGGCAATTAGGAATGAATCATTGTATGACAATATGCATTGTTTTCTAATTAGCGCTCGATTCACGGCGGATCGCCACAGTAAAGCATTGGAATGACAGTAAAATAACACTTATTTCATCCAAGCTTTCTCTGAGTCATATATGAATGTAAGCTTTATTACTGATTGCTGCATAAAAATCAGTTCATGATTAATCGTGATAAAGTTCTGCTAATGCCAGAATATATTGCTGGAATAACAGAATTTATTGTCCGCCTGGACTCTGGACTGCGGGTTGTCATTTATTTTTCATTAACAATTTTCAGTTCTCGACAGATTCCCCGTGTATCTGCCGATCTACACATGGCTGCAACTTGTGCATAGTAATTTTAGATGTCGTTGTGCAGATCACAACTAATATCCACTTTATAACTCAGTTCTCTGTTTAGGAATACACGGATACAGTAAAATGTGGCGGAGATTTCTGCATTCAAATTCTCAACAGTTTTGTTCCTGTATATGATATTCCCACTGCAGTCATAGGGCTTTATCACTCAGTAAGGTTTTAATTCAGTCATAGAAATTCTCTAGTATTTACAAATACTCTGGCCTAAAGCCATAATGTCATTACACTATACTAAATGTCCCACTGTACACGCTGAGAGATTTGATTGGGAGCAACCAGCAGTAAATCTGGACTAAACCAAATATCCATGGGACAGATTTTCCCGTTCATTTTCTTAAATTCAGCTTACACAAAGTGTTTAAAAAGCTGAGTCTCGATTCGCTAACTGCTGGATGAAAGTCGCCCCAGGACATGGAACAAACTGAAGACAACATTGCAACAAAGATCGACCACGCGCGATGAAAGTGTTCTTTATTCTACACAGCGAAACAACAACTCAACTTCTTAGATCATCTTAGAAGACATTCATTCCTAGCCCATTTCTCTTCTGTTTCAATTCTAAATTTCAAGACAAGGAAGATTTTCTTATCAGCATCCATTCCTTTGCTTTCTCCACCACGATTCCAACAACTGTTCATTTGATAAAAGTAACTACAAAATCTCTGCTGTTTTCCTCTTATCTTCTAACACGTGAAGTGCCATACGGCCATTATCTGTATCTGACCCTGACGAACTCAGCTGCTCTACCACGGAAGATTAGTACCGACGGTGACAATTTAAGCTATTTAAATTTAGTTGCTTTATTACTCATTCGGCTTCTTCCAAATCTTTAGTGAAACGTTGATGGCTGTTTCTACAAGATTTTTCAGAGCTCTTGATCTTACTTGCCTCTGACCTAGCATCTTCCATAAAATACACACTAAAACCACAGAAAATCAGCTTCCACTCGATAGAATCGCTGTCAACTCAGCCCTAATTCCCACCTCTTGCATCAGTTTACTACAGTTTAACACGCGCTGCTCCTTCATCTGGTTCTCGAACCTTATTTTTCCAGCATTATATTCTCCATTCAGAATGTAAACAGTAAATCAACGAAATCAACCTTAATCATTAATATACGAGTTTTCTGTATCCATTAATCTCCAACCCACGCTCTGGCGCTATCTGGTATAACTAATCATTTTCGATAGATTATTTCGATTTGTGCATGTTCTTAATGTTTACATGAGTGAGTAATATTCACACCAATTTTGACAAGAAAATTAACTGGATTCCCATAACTAATTTCCAGAGTATTACGGTGTCTTTGTCTAAAATTCTCATCTAAGATCACCATTAAATGAATTATCAAAATACCTTTGTTTGCTTCTTGTATTTTTATCATACAGTCTTACACAAATTTTCTACTAGATGCACCAAACAATCTTACATAAGTTTTCTACTGGATACAGCAAACTATCTTACACAAGGTTTCTACTAGATACACCATACTATCTTATACAAGTTTTCTACTGGACACATGAAACTATTTTACACAATTTTTGTACTAGATGCACGAAATAATCTTACACAAGTTTTCTACTAGATGCACCAAACAGTCTTACACAAGTTTTCTATTGGATACACCAAACTATCTTACACAAGTTTTCTACTGGATACACCAAAAATATTACACACATTTTCTACTAGATACACGAAACTATCTTACACAAGTTTTCTACTAGATACACCAAACTATCTTACACACTTTTTCTACTGGATAAACCAAACTATCTTATACAAGTTTTCCACTAGATACACCAAACTATCTTCTACATATGTTCTCTCAGGTAGAAAACAAGTAGTTTGCTTTAGAAACAAAATATCTGACTCTTCTGTGGTTGATATTCCTCAAGGCTCCATTCTTGGTCCTCTTCTCTTTGCTATCTACATTAACGACTTACCACTACATTTAAAGCACTCTTCATGTGATCTTTTTGCTGATGACTATACTGTTTACAGTAGTGACTGTGACATCAATAACCTATAGACAACGCTCCAAAATGATATAAACAGTTTGATTAAATGGAGTAATAAAAATGGTATGTTGATAAATACTCATTCATTCATTTGCTTGTCCCTTGCGGAACTTTGCCTCCCAAACAGCACTCCTGTAGGCCTCTCGGTTGTGAGCAAGATGGCCTGCTGCTGCTGCATCCATTTCCAGATCATCAACGATGTCTTGCAGCCATCTTCGTTTCGGTCTTCCTCTTTTTCTTTTTCCCATTATGTATCCTTCCAATATGGTCTTCTCTAAAGTATCATGACGTTTAATGTGGCCAAAATATTTAAGTTTTCTCTCTTTAATCCTCTTTACTAGCCAGCCTTCTTCAATATTAAGCTCTTGTAGTATAGATATATTTGTTCTTTTTTGTGTCCACGATATTTGGAGAACTCTTCTATAGCATTTACATTCAAAGGCATTTATGTGCTTCTCAGCTGTTTTGTTAAGTGTCCAGGTCTCACAGGCATATGTTGCGATGGGAAAGATGCATGCCCTTAAAAATCTTATTTTTGTGGTTCTGTCTGCTCCTCTCCACAGATTCTTTATTTGTTTTACTTTCTGAAGAGCAATAGATGTCCTCCTTTTAATTTCCCGCATTGTATCTCCATTATTAGTTAGTAGTGATCCAAGATATTCAAAACTCTCCACTTCTTCCAGTTTTTCCTCACTGATACATATTTCAGTTGCCTTGTTTGTTTTGTCAGTTGTCATCACTTTAGTTTTCTTTGCATTAAGATAGAGGTTCTGCTCTTCGCTGTTCTTGCGGACTGACATAATTAGTTTTTCCATTCCTTCTTGTGTTGTGGACAGCAATACTGTGTCATCAGCATATCTAATCTCTGGTATTTCATAACCTCCAACCCACTACTAAAAATACTAACAAAACAAAATCCATGCTCATCTCTCTCTCTCTCTCTCTCTCTCTCTCTCTCTCTCTCTGTGTGTCTCTGAACCTTAAGTGTCCAGGGCACATGGGGCTTCCACAAGAGTTTTCCACAAATGCCTGTCCTTTGTCTTTTTTTCTGCTCTTGCCTAGGTGAGCCCTCTATTGCTCAACATCCTCTCTGTTGTTCTTCTCCATGTCTCTTTTGGTCTACCTTTACTTCTGTTCCCCTGTGGTGTCCATCTTAGTGCTATTTTTTGGTAGTGAGTTGTCAATCATTCGGAGCACATGTCCCAACCATCGCCAGCGTCCTTCCTCAGTAATTGCTGCTAGTGGCTTCACCTGCATTTCTGCCAACAAGATGTTATTTCTTATGGTTTTTGGCCAAAATATTTTTCTAATTCTTCGTAAACATTTAGTCTGGAAAGAATTCAACTTGTTTTCTATGGTTTTGGTGATTTTCCAGCATTCACTTCTATAGAGTAATACACTTAGACCATTACTCTTAAACATCACACGGAGGATGCTCATCACTACAAGACAGAAATTGCAGAATGCAACAAAGACTTCACTACAGCTTTGTGCTGGGACTAAGGCAATAGAAAATGTTCATGAACATAAAACTCTACGACTCATCATTGATCAGCATTTAACTTGAAATTCTCACGTACATAACATAACAAACTTGATTGCACAGAAAGTTTACCAACTAGCCAAACTTAAACTCTTTATCGACAAAGATACAAGAAAGATATACTACATATCACACATGCAAGCACACTTAGGTTACTGTTCCGCAATCTAGGATGGATGCTCAGTCTCAAACACAAAAAGGCTCCACTCACTTCACAAACGAGCATTAAATCTGATCTGTGACAAACAACCAGTACAGACTGTAGATCACACAAACAACTCAAAATTCTACCCCTCAAATATGAATTCATTTTTAACAAAATTAAGTTTGTTCACTGAATTCTTCCGAACAATGCACCGCCTTACTTGTGGTCACTGTTTACGTATAACATTAAACATAGCGTTTAAAAAACTGTATTCTTCCTAAACCCTGGCTTGATCTGTACAAGAAAAGCCTTGTATACTCTACAGTACAGCTCTGGAACACTTTTCCCTACTATTTAAAATCAATTAGTAATACTTCATCCTTTAACTCAAATCTGTTTCATTATTTACTTCCTTGTAATTATATGCCTCCATAGAATAACCAGCACTCTCTCAACCCATAAATTGCAAGCCATCAAATCCTTAAATATCATAGTTCGAAAAGTAACTTGTTAGATATTGTTAGAAATTATTTTAATGTTTGTTAAAAAACATATGTTAAAAGATTTGTACTGACAATGTATTTTTGATTATGTATATGTCTGTGTGTGCGCGTGTATGTGTGTGTGAGTGCTATTTTATTAGGTTAAGTACTTCTTCTCTTTTACTTTGAATGTAATAGTTTAATCCCACTCTCTTGTGATATGCTTTTTTCCGAATGTAATTTGTAGACTTGTATTAAATCGAGTGTATGGGATAAGCGGTTAGCGGGGTAGGGGTATCCCCTATCAAAGGAGAAGTAAGACGCCTCCTTACCTCCATCAGTCTACGGGACACCCTTGGGCAAGGTAGAGTACCCGTATAGCCCCCCGATCAGGGTGACATGAAGCCATGGGAGCAGGTGGTGGATGGAATGGGAGAGGAGCCGACAGATAATGTTGGTTATGGTCACCATTCTATGACGGTAGGCAGATGATCTCAATGTAGGGACAATGGCTACGATCACTGACTAGTACAGTCACTACCTAGAAGGAAAGCAATGGTAAACTATCTTCTGAAAATATACCAAGAAACCCAAACAGCAACATAGAAAGTCAAATATATTTTGGACGCATTAAACGTCATGAAAATCTAGAGAAGACCGTCTTGGAAGGGTACATTATGGGAAAAAAAGAAAGAGAGGAAGATCAAGGCGAAGATGGCTGCAAGACAGCGTTGATGATCTGCTAATAGATGCATCAGCAGCAGGCCATCTTGCTCACAACTGAGAGGCCTACAGGAGTTCTGTTAGGGAGGCAAAGTTCCGCAAGGGACATGCAAATGAATGAATGAATGTGTGAGAAGAATGAAAGATGGAGCGATGAAGGGCAGAATGTAAGACGGGGCTCCGTGCCAAATTCTTTACCCCTTAAAAATAAAGATTCATTAATTCATTCATTTCTATCTGATACACGAAACTATCTTACACAAGTTTTCTACTGGATACACCAAACAATCTTACATAAGTTTAATACTAGATACACCAAATAATCTTACACAAGTTTTCCACCAGATACACCAGACTATCTTACACAAGTTTTCTACTAGATGCACCGAACAATGTTACACAAGTTTTCTACTAGATGCACCGAACAATGTTACACAAGTTTTCTACTAGATACACCGAACAATGTTACACAAGTTTTCTACTAGATGCACCGAACAATGTTACACAGGTTTTCTACTAGATACACTAAACTCTTACACAAGTTTTCTTCTGGCTATTCACTGGCACGGAGATTGCTCAAACTACTGCCGTTGTTACTGTCTAAGCAACACGCTCAAGCCTTACATTGTCCTGTAGCCCACGCAGTACCAGATAACCTTATTCAAGTGTCCTTACTGCTTGCCACTTATTTTGGTGAAATAGATTTTACACGTTTCCTATGAATTCTTTCACTGTACAATGTACTCCTGCAGTCAGAGCCTGCTTACGAACTTACTTAACATTAGTACTAGGAAAAGTACTGGTCACACAAGTGTGCAATGTATTTCCATGGTGAAGCCTTTCTAACGCGTTTTAAACCTCGTTACAGATTATTTCAAAATACTGCATCACCCACGAAACATCTGTTGCCTAGAACAAGCCCTTCTGACAAACATAGCTGCATGCACAAAGCATCATAGAAAATCCTGAAACCATCTCTTCTCTAAGTACAGAAGTACGTCATTTCTTTCACAAAACATATTAATTACAATCTGTCTGATTTTGAGAAATTCCATCCTCAGATAAGTAGCAAGTTAGCGACAGTCAAACACTACTTCTTAGAGATACTTGCTTCATTGCTTTTGTCGTATTTCTTGTTTACTTTTACTACACAGAACATCCTTTCTCAGTTAATGAAACTTATAATAATCTGGAGGATATAAACTTAAAATGGATTACAATTTGCTGAGGCATTGATCTGCCTCTCCTCGTTTCTATCCTTCCACACAAGGCATGGTATTCTTGTAAGAGAGCAGGATTACAATGAATAGCTTATGATGGACTGTATTATTGCTGCAGCAGACCGTTTAGGTTACCTTTCTAAGACAATAGTTTACTCCGGTATGTTTCAAACGGTTCCTCACTAGATCTGAGAGTCTGGGTTGCCCTCAGGTACTGCGAGAATCTGAGTATCTACAGAACTTTGCTCCTGTTCCTGACGCGGGTATCTTTTTGTTTAAACTTACATTGCTTTACAAGTTTGCATGACTCATTGTCTGATTTTAAATGTCACCAGAAATGTCGCAGTCCTGCTTCTGTTCAAGATAATCAGAAATAAACAGGGTCAGCATGGCATGAGCACTGATATCATCATCCGCTACGATGCCAGTGAAACGTGTGCATAACTTGAAGAATCATTTTATTTCCATGCGACTGGGCACAGGCACAAATGTATTTGCCCACGCTCTGTCTTTTGATTGGCCCAAAAAAGTTAATCTATCCCATCATCCCTCTGTAAATACTCCAATATGAGATAACATTGTTTACAGCCCATTATGAAAACAGTTCTGCTTGCCTATCAGTTTGAGTTATGATGCTGAGTGTAAGAGCGGCTGGGAGAAATCTCTTCGGCAACGTTTTGAAACATTCTCTGGCCTGAGATGCCACTGATTTTGCCTAAATTGCAGATTTCTGTTGCTGTACGAAAGGGAAAAAAAGGTGGTAAAAATGAAATTAACGTTGGAAATGCTTAGCTTTCCCCAAGTTTAACAATGATATAAGATATACTTCGAATCTGATTCTTGTGCTGCTGAGATGTGAAACCAATTAATTAACACTCCCCCCTCCCTCCCAATCCGCTGTTCCCTATTTTACAAAGACGATAATGCAGGCGTATAGTGAACAGAAAAGTGATCAGTGTGCATTGGAAATAGTTTTTATAAGTAAAAATCCAATATGAAAAAAAGTGAGGGTCTGACTTGCTGAAGCGCCCGCGCGTGCTTGGACTCCATTCAGAAAAGTCTCAACGTCTGATTGGGTAAATGCGTTTATCGGAGCCAATAAAACAGAACGGGAGTACTCAAAGTGGTTCCATTACCTCATGCCCACTTTCTGTCCACTTCCGTGCAGGGGAGCGGTCACCCACTAGAGAAAGGCACCCAATCACAATAGGAAATTAGCGGTCACCTATTTCAAATAAACACCCATTACTCATTCTCACGCCACAAGTCTAATGTGCGTCCTCTAAATTAACCTTTTCACACACTGACACTTACTCACTAATACCAAAACTGGTAGGAAAACTTACTTCAACTATTTCTCAAAGATTATGTTCGGCGTTGGGTCTTCAACTTCCAATGGCAACTTTTAATAGGACTTTTCGTGTTCTCTGTTACACTTGCAGTCCCCTCAAAAGGTTAACTTCATTAACTAGCTGTAACAGCACCAGAATGTACCTGAAGCACAATCGCAAAGCCGGATTCTTACCTTGAATCGTAAGGCAATATCATAATGAAATTCTAGATAATCTGTGTCTAATACTGGTTGCGGAAATGGCAGTGTTTATATCTTTTCTCCTCCGTTGATTAGGTCTTAAAAGAAAGACTCTCTCCAAGCCACCCAGAAGACAGCAGCATGTGTACCATCTTCTGTGTCACTATTAGGTCGAATTTGACAAGACTAAAACTCGTATTAATGACACTGTTTTATAATCTTTAAACAATACTCGAATCTGAAGTCTATCATTTCAGGCAAGAATGTTACATTTCATATCAGATGTCATTTAAAGAATGCTACGTTTCATATTAGACATCATTTAGATTTCATAAAATAAAAGGTATTGCTAGCTGTGCATATTTTCTTTTTGCTAAATTTACAATTTTATAAATAAGATAATATTGTGAATAACAAAAATAATAGAATAAATACTGTTTTTTTTTCAATATGTGAAGAAATTGCTATTATTATTACATTACTGTTATGACCCAGAAAATGAAATCAAGCACACATGGTATCTGAGCTTCGTGAATTTGTTTCTGCACCTCTTCCATTTCTATTTTCAGAACTGGCAATCGATTTCAATTGCTTATACACTGGTGATTGGCAATCTCCATGAAAATTGAAAAAAAAAACCATCTCAATAGCCAAGTTATATCTGAAAGCACAAATGTCGATTAGAATCCAAATCAGTATTTCAGACACAGAAAGAGGTGACCCAATATGGAATCATGATACAGCAGCAGAGCCATGAGAAGGATTTTCTTCTGAAAACCTGCCCCTGCTCCAAATGTCTCTCTTTGACTTTATTTTCGCCCACATTCCCACAATTTGAAATGAGAAGTACAATGAGTTTTTAACTGAAGTTTTAATCCATGGATATGGGGCTCTCAGTCCGCTTGGAGCACTTCTTGTGACATATCCAATGCCATATTAAAGATCACGAAGATTTCTATCATTTCCCGAATACCTACTCTCCCTCCCCCCCCCCCCCCCCCCCTTCTGTGTATGTGTCTCCTTCCTGTTTTATCTCACACACAGAAAAAGCAAATAGACATATTATCAAAATATTTCTAACATAACCATCAATGCAACAATCCTCATCTTCATCATCATCAGCAGCAGCAGCAGCATACAAAATAATGTTAAAATACAGGCAACTAATTAAATAAATGGAAAGTCGAGACGTACGTTCTCATCTACGTCTTGATGATGTAGCTGTTTAGCATTTTATTGGCGTCTACACTGCCCAAACATTATTACAGAGATTTGTGGTACTTCTGCTGTAATTAATTTAAGTGTTTTGGGATGACTTTCTTTTAATGTATTGAAATAAACGTTTAGCACACTGTTACGAGGATCTGAACTTTTCCCAATTTATTATATATTATATGAAGAATCGCAGAATGGTCTATGCTCATTCAATATTTTTAGCTGTAGTGGAACAGAAACATTTGACTGTTTTTCCTGTCTAATTTGCGTTGAAATTTAACCACAATATTTTCTACTTCAGTACACTGGAGAGACAAAAAAAAAACCTTGTCAAAAAGATAAGAGAGAGAGACAATGTACTTTCTTAGGACATGCAATGAGAAGAGGGGGCATTGAAAATATTATAACAGGAAAAATAGAAGGAAGAAGATCAAGAGGAAGACCATGAGAAATGATACTGGACAGTCTGACGGGATGGTGTGAGAGGAGATCACCAACTGAGCTGATGGCCTGCATGTAGGATCGTGTGCTCTGGAGAAACATAACAGCCAACGCCAGTCGGCACGGCATATGATGATGATGATGATAATGATGATAATGATGATACACGTATTTGAAAATAAAAACGACTTATTTCAAAGCTGTATCGAAAAAGAACATGTACGGTACAAAGGAGACAATCATGTAGGACGTGTTATTCTAGGAACGTTAAGCAAGCCTGCTCGCTGGAGAAAATAGAATAATTTCATTAATACTTCTACAACAAGAGGCAGGATATAACAGAAGAAGATAAGCTAGAATCTAAAGTAATTAATAAACCATAGAAGTGCACTTAGATACCTATCTGCCCAGTTAATAATTGAAAAATATAATGCTGCTATTGATGGAGACTGTAAAAAGCTAATACTGAATCATTTATCGAAGATATCTAAAACATATGTCACGTATTACGTGTCAGTCAATAAACGAATGCGTTCCAGGATGAGCAGGCGTAATCGGAATCTACGTAAATCGAAACTACTTTCGTAATGTTTTGTGATTCAAAAAGTCAAAAAACTCAAATTTGATTATTGTATTCTGACAATATTTCCAATTTCTTTCTACTGATAAATAAAACTATTAATGTTTTGTGTTCTTATAACTATCATCATAGTCTGTTGTGAAATTCATATGGAAGGTTTGCTGCAACGAATTACCAGCCGGTTCAATACAACGCTCTCACGTCGAACGTGATCAAGTTGACTCCTGTTTATGTCCTGACATTATCCGCTCATCTATTTCGTTGTATCCAGTTTTTCTTCAACTTTTCCTTTAAATATGCATGATTTACGTTATAGTATTATATCTCTTGGTATGGTAAAATATTTTAATGGCTTTCCTCTTACGCTTTTTCTCGATTCCATTCCCAGTTTTTGATGATCTTAGTTCTGTTACCAGTTTTAGATGATCTGTTTTCTTCTTATTCGTTCCTTAGTTCTGTTACCAGTTTTAGATTATATGTTTTCTTCTTATTCGTTCCTCTGTTCTGTTACTAGTTTTAGATGATCTTAGTTCTGTTACCAGTTTTAGATGATCTTAGTTCTGTTAGCAGTTTTAGATGATCTGTTTTCTTCTTATTCGTTCCTTAGTTCTGTTACCAGTTTTAGATTATCTTAGTTCTGTTACCAGTTTTAGAAGATCTGTTTTCTTCTTATTCGTTCCTTAGTTCTGTTACTAGTTTTAGATGATCTATTTTCTTCTTATTCGTTCCTTAATTCTGTTACTAGTTTTAGATGATCTGTTTTCTTCTTCTTATTCGTTCCTTAGTTCTGTTACCAGTTTTAGATGATCTGTTTTCTTCTTATTCGTTCCTTAGTTCTGTTACTAGTTTTAGATGATCTTAGTTCTGTTACCAGTTTTAGATTATCTTAGTTTTGTTAGCAGTTTTAGATGATCTGTTTTCTTCTTATTCGTTCCTTAGTTCTGTTACTAGTTTTAGATGATCTGTTTTCTTCTTATTCGTTCCTTAGTTCTGTTACCAGTTTTAGATGATCTGTTTTCTTCTTATTCGTTCCTTAGTTCTGTTACTAGTTTTAGATGATCTGTTTTCTTCTTCTTATTCGTTCCTTAGTTCTGTTACCAGTTTTAGATGATCTGTTTTCTTCTTATTCGTTCATTAGTTCTGTTACCAGTTTTAGATGATCTGTTTTCTTCTTATTCGTTCCTTAGTTCTGTTACCAGTTTTAGATGATCTGTTTTCTTCTTATTCGTTCCTTAGTTCTGTTACTAGTTTTAGATGATCTGTTTTCTTCTTATTCGTTCCTTAGTTCTGTTAGCAGTTTTAGATGATCTGTTTTCTTCTTATTCGTTCCTTAGTTCTGTTAGCAGTTTTAGATGATCTGTTTTCTTCTTATTCGTTCCTTAGTTCTGTTACCAGTTTTAGATGATCTGTTTTCTTCTTCTTATTCGTTCCTTAGTTCTGTTACCAGTTTTAGATTATCTGTTTTCTTCTTATTCGTTTCCTTAGTTCTGTTACTAGTTTTAGATGATCTGTTTTCTTCTTATTCGTTCCTTAGTTCTGTTACTAGTTTTAGATGATCTGTTTTCTTCTTATTCTTTCCTTAGTTCTGTTACCAGTTTTAGATGATCTGTTTTCTTCTTATTCTTTCCTTAGTTCTGTTACCAGTTTTAGATGATCTGTTTTTTTTTTCTTATTCTTATCCCTCCTTAGTTATATTTCCAAATTTAGATTATCTATAGTCTTCTTAGACATTCTTTGATTATATTTCTAGTTGTGGATAATCTAAGAGCTCCTTGTCTTCTTTCGGAGAAATACACTTTTTTTTTCCCAGTGTATCCACTTTTCAAGACCTTCATCTTTATTTTCCAAGCTTCCACACCATACACAAGTAGGAAGTCCACACAGCAATTTACCTACAGTACTTTAAGTTTCAGATGACCTTCGATTTACGCCGGAGATGCGTTTTAGAAAGAACTAGAACAATTAGAATCGGGGTAAACTTAAACTTACTTTTTTTTTTTTGGATGTAAGAAGTGCATTAAAACACTTCATTGCCGACGCATGTTGTTATAACAACCTAAACAACTACATGTTTAGCCAGCTTATCACCACTTTTAACGTTTATCTTTCCAGTTGTCGAACATGATAATTCTTGTCCCAAAAGGAATCTTGTTAAATGTGTCACTGTTTTAAATCAGTCATGCTCATTATGTGTATATTATGATTATACCTAGGGTCCTTAACTGGGGATATCCATATTCTTTGGGGGGTATGAGAACCAAATTATGGGAATATCATTTTGCCATATGTGAACCAAATAATGGGAATATCTATATCCATTGAACGTATTTGAATCAAATTATGGGGATACACGTACCTTATGAGGGCATGGGAACTAAATTATAGAAATATCCATATCCTTTTGGATGTACGGGAATCAAATTATGGGAATTTCCATATCCTTTGAACCCATGGGAACTAAATTATGAAGATATCCATTTCCTTTGGGGGTATGGAAATAATTATGGGGATATCCTCCTGAAGACATGGAACTCAAATTATGGGAATATCAATATCCTTTGGGGGTATGGGAACCAAATTACGGGGGATATCGGACTTGATCTCCTAAAAATGTCTTTTTTAAAATTGTTATTAAATTCGATTTTTCTTTCACTTGTTCTGATGCCAGCTATCCATCCCTATGCATATCATATCCAAGATACCGAAATCTTTTGAAATTATTATACCGGTACCTAACAGGACTGGTCGTGATTTGGACATTCTGACGAAGAGGATGAGGAGAGGGGAAAGGGGGGGGGGGAAGCATGCTGGGAAATCCTTTGATGCCTGTAATCATAGAAAGGATGAAAACCTCTGGGTTATAAATTTTAACTGTGGGGATAAATGTTAACTGTGGGGATAAATGTTAACTGAAACTGAGATATAATGTATGTGACAATGTGAAAAGGGAGAGAGAGAGAACAATAATGTTAGACCAATCTGATGACCACTGATAAGTGAAAATAAACTTCACGCTGTAAGTACTCGTATACATGTTTGTGATGAAAAGTTGTTTATATGTATAAGTACTACCAAAAACAGCACTAAGATGGACACCACAAGGAAACAGAAGTAAGGGTAGACAAAAGAAGACATGGAGAACAACAGAGAGGATTTTGAGCAATAGAGGGCTCACTTGGGCAAGAGCAGAAAAAAAGGAAAAAGACAGGCGTTTGTGGAAACCCTTGCGGAAGCCCCATGTGCCTTGGGCACTTAAGGTTCAGAGAGAGAGAGAGAGAGAATGAGAGAGAGAGAGAGAGAGAGAGAAAGATAAAGAGAGAGATGTGTAAGTGAAACTGGTGGGATAAAATCAGCTTGTCGGACAACAAAACAAAGTAAACATGGTTGAGAGAACAAACGTTGCTGAAAGGACAAAATACCGTGTATAGATACATTTACTACATCTTCTACTTCCTTCTCATCCCCACTGTCACAGAATAAAATATTTTTGTCGGTAAAACGCTTCAAAATAAAATTTGAAAAAAAAAACTCATTTCTGTCTTACACCATATTAAAATTTATCCAATGATTGGCGTTTTAATTTTATGTTACACGAATCTTTCCTCAAAACAAATAAATGAAAGAAATCCTGCGAAAAGTTCAAACATTCAAAGTTTTCTATATCCCCCGTATAAATATGCCTATTTTCAGCCCTACTCTGCTTCTCTTGCCTCTCTCTCTCTCTCTCTCTCTCTCTCTCTCTCTCTCTCTCTCTCTCTCTCTCTCCTCACTGTCCCTTGACACATATCCTCGTTATAGTACAGTGAGAAATATAAAGCCAAGAGGAAATCCTCACAGGAGATAGTATTACCTTATCAGTATTTGAGAACTCCCATAGTATTGCCTTATTACTATTTGAGAACTCCCAAACCCTTCAGATGTGATTGAGGGACATTTTCCACACACACAAAATAAAAAAAAACGGAACGAAAAAGAAAGGTGAAATAAATTTGTCTTCATAGAATGTACAATGGCCCTTATTCTGGTTTAGCAAATGAAGCAAACAACGGCAGGACCAGCAGTGAAGAAGTGGTGTGAAATTGGTGGTAATTGTACAAAGGTTAGAGCTAACATTCTTTTAAAGAAGCGCCAGTTCCTACACTACGTGCCGTAGAACAGATCACACACGACTGAAATTGGTAAGTTAGTTTATTTTGTTGTAACACAAAACGACTTGCTGTATTCTACACAAGACATTTGTCAGGAATGAAAACTGTGGCAAACAATTCTGGGTTAATTGGAGGCAACTTAATATCTGACACAAGACGTCGTGTCTAGATCATTAAGTTTTCACAAATAAAGACTTTTACATTTGAATTTTTAAGCGAATACACAAGTCGGCAGTTAATCATTCTGTATGCATTTAACACAATCTTTGCCGTGTTAGAGCTGATAGTTTTGAACGTTCAATCTTTAGAACAACAAAACCTGAAACATCTTTATACACACATATTTCACTTTCATGCGCTTCGCTTTATTGCGTTTTGTGGATAATCTGCTTTGTTCAGATTATTCATGTTTGTTATTTTTAGAATGTGCCTCCTTATTCAAATAATTGTTGGTGGTAACATTGCCACGGGTGAGTGGACTGTCACTATTTTGCTTATCGCACTTTCCTGCTTCGTGTCTCCAGGTCACAATATGACAATTCTCGCAATATCTCAGACTTTTTCTTTTGCTGTTATTACATTGAAACTGGGACTACTAATAACCGTACAAAGGGTCCTAAAGGTTGTAAATGAAAGGAAGAGCTGCACGTCTCACCTGAACTGGAAAGCTAGAAATGATTAAGTCACTCATTAAAGCGTGTCGAGTACTGAGATAGACTGAAATCTAGCTTGATTATTGACAATGCACTCGGTTACTCAGTCAACATCTATCAACATCCAGGCCAGACTCTCCATCAAAACAAAAAAGATTACAATTCGCTAAAGGCTCAGATGATGACGATTAGCATTTTTTTAACGCCAAAGAATTTTACATTTTGCAATACATTGTGTTTTTTTAGACTTACACTATTGCCTATTAACAGACTATAGTGTCAACATGATTTTAGGTTGATAATATGCACTGGGGGCTCACTTAGACAAGAGCGAAAAAAGGCAAAGGACAGGTGTTTATGGAAATCCCTTGCGGAGGCCCCAAGTGCCTTAGGCACTTTAGGTTCAGAGAGAGAGAGAGAGAGAGAGAGAGAGAGAGATTGACTGACTGATTTATTTTTATTTCAAAAGGGTTAAGAATTGGGCATGCAGGCCCGTCTGACATTCTGCCCTTTATCATACATTTTTCACTCTATTCCAGACTACAAAAATAAGATTTTTAAGGGCATGCATCTTTCCCATCTCAACATATGCCTGTGAGACCTGGACACTTAACAAAACAGCTGAGAAACACATAAATACCTTTGAATGTAAATGCTACAGAAGAGTTCTTCAAATATCATGGACACAATAAAGAACACATATATCTATACTACAAGAGCTTAATATTGAAGAAGGCTGGCCAGTAAAGAGGATTAAACAGAGAAAACTTAAATATTTTGCACACATTAAACGTCATGATAATTTAGAGAAGACCGTATTGGCAGGATACATAATGGGAAAAAGAAAAAGAGGAAGACCAAAACGAAGATGGCTGCAAGACATCGTTGACGATCTGCAAAAGGATGCAGCAGCAGCAGGCCATCTTGCTCACAACCGAGAGGCCTACAGGAGTGCTGTTTGAGAGGAAAAGTTCCGCAAGGGACATGCAAATGAATGAATGAATGAATGAAATTCAGACATTCTACAAATATGCTGTTCATGTAACAAACATAATTAATTTGAAGCTCAGAGACATAAAATATAACATTTACGTTTCGTTCTTATCCATTCACTCAGTACAGAAGTATCTACATACATATATAAGTGACTATCTACTAAACAAAAATTTTGGGATTATTCCGAATAAGCAATTAACTGTATTCGTTGTCTGTAAGAGCAGTCTAGGTAACTTTTAAGTTTTATGATTTATGGAGGCATGTAGTCGACATCAAATAGATATTGGGAAATTTTGTAGTTGTAGGAAGGAGTATAATTTATATTTTTTTTATATAGGATGGGAGGGTATTCCAAAGATGAATAGCAGAACAACTAAAGCTTTTCTTGAAAAGATCAAGTCTAGGTTTTGGAAGACATATGTTGTTCAAGCAGTGGCTGCACTTTGGACTAAATTTAAACAGGTTCCATAGATAAGGCGAGGCATGCCGTGAAAGAATTTGATGTACCAACTTGGCTTTGTTGAAGAGGAACCTGTTATTAAGAGGCAGAATTTTTATATGTTTGTGGTTCTAAGGACTGTTATTGCCGGAGGTGGGGTGGAGGATACGCTCTCCACTCCAATGGCGTGCGTCTCAAATAGCCTCTGACAGTCAAATGTTCAGCTTCTAGCCTTCTCTTGGCAGAACTGTTTAAACTGACAGGAGAAGGGGCGAAGGCAAATATCTGGCGCCTGAAAACCAAACGCTTCTGGTAGATGAGAGTCATGTTTGGTAGCTCGTCTACCGCTGCTGACAAGATTCTTCAGCTGTCGTGCGTGGAGTGGTGCTCCTAACGGCCAATGAAGAAAGGTGCGAATGGGGTTGCCGTGCGGCACCACTGTGGAAAAGGTGAAAGAAAGGAATAAATGAAGTAAACAGTAGTCAAATCACGGCACCTCTGGTCTGGGGGTTGGCCACGTCCTAAGTACACTCATACCGGGCGAAATACCTGAACCGGCTTGACCCAGAGGTTAAGACACTACTGGCGAGATTCTTCGGATGCCGCGCGTGGAGTGAAGCTCCTCCCGGCCAATGAAGAAAATGCAGAAAAGCAATCTGGGTTGCTGTGTGGCGCCGATGTGAAAAGGTGATGGAAAGGATAAAGGAAGCTTAATCGGTATGTCCAATAGTATCGCGACGAGAGCTACTCATACCACTGCGCCTCTGCTCTAGAGATCTGCTACGTCAGAAATGCACCCATACTGGTGAAATATACCTAAATCAGCTTACACCAGGGGTGAAACTTGATGGCTACGCATGCCACGGTATCTCTGCTCTAGAGGTCGGTCACGTCCGATATACATCCATACTGGTGAAATATGCCTAAACCGGCTTACACCAGGGGTGAAACTCGATGGATATGCATGTCACGGTACCTCTGGTCTGGAGGTCGGTCATGTCCTAAACATGCCCATACTGGGATAATATGCCTAAACCGGCTCAATCCTGGGGTGAAACTTACTATTGGCGAGGATTCGTCCTCTTGGACAAAAGCTCCATCCTGGTCACAATTAGGAAGGGTAGAGGTCACAATCACAAAATGCTGGAAGTCGGAGACACTGGACCAGTGCAGTCTAGATAGGCAACCACCTCTCACCCGGCGGAGATGTATGCGAATCCTAATCACGCTGAGGTTTTCCGGTGAGGAAGTCCAACGCCGGAATGGAAGGGCAACCACCTCTCACCCAGCGGGGATACACGGGTATCAAAAACACGTCGAGTTTTTCCGGTGAGAAAGTCCAACTCTAGCCCGGATGGGCTACCACCTCTCACCCTGCGGGGATATACTCATATCCAAAACACGCCGAGGTTTTCCGGTGAGAAAGTCCAACTCTAGAGCAAACTGGTGCAACGAAAATCACGGTGTCACGCAATCCCGCTTCTGAGACCCACCAAGAATACAGGCTCAAGCCGTGCGATACTCTGAACCTCTTGTGGTCCTCTCAGGGACCTCGTGTGGTCCCCACGGGACCTATAGAAGACCATCGGTGTAAATTCAGTAGGATCGCAGGGCGGTCTTGCTGGTAGAAGCGAACGAAGAAGAATATACGTTTGTGCTGGTTAGTTGTTTGTGCTTGATCTTTGTCACTAATAAGCTTTACTACTCGCTTTTGGAGCGAGCAAAGTCTCTTTGTATTTGACACTGAGCAATCATCCCAGACTGTTGAGCAAGTCTAAATGTGTTTGTATATGTGATATGTAGTATGTCTTCTTTGTGTCTTGATCGATGAAGTGCTTAATTTTGGCTAACTGGATAACTAGTATACTTTTTGTGCGATTAGTTGTGTTAGACCTTGTACATGAGAGTTCCCAGTCAGAAGTTGGTCAATAATAAGACCTAGTGTTTTGTGCTCGCTAACGTTTTCTATTTGTGATGTTTCCGTGCTGAGCCAAAGTGGTTTTGTTGCGTTTTGTAGTTTCCGTCTTGTTTTTATGAGCACTGATTTTGTTTTATCGGTATTTATAATCATGCCATTGTTTTTGCTCCATCTAATTGTATAACTCGACCTAATACAGTCGTAGTCACTGGTGTAGACTGTGCAATCATCGGCAAAAAGGTCATAAGAAGAGTGTTTAAGATGAAGTGGAAGATCATTGATATAGACATCAAAGAGCAACGGGCCTAGAATAGAACCTTGCGGAACACCAGTGTCAACAAAGATGGCACCACGTAGTCTGTCGTCATTTATGTTTACTAACCAGTTTTCTGTCATTTTGGTAAGAGCTGTGTGGCAGGAATGATTGGGTCTAAAGCTTGACAGACCGTCTGTGAGTAAATTGTTCTCTTGCATGCGTCATAGAGTTATTTTGTGTATGTGTTTTTCGAGTGGTTTTGATAATGACGATAATATGGATATTGGTCCATAGTTGGTACGATTGTTGGATGAGCCAGATTTAAAGTTAGGATACACCTTAGCAGATTTAAAAGCCTTGGGGAAATAACATTTTGCAATGCACTGGTTATAAATGTATGTTAGTGTATGTGAAATGACAAGTGCAGCATAACGTAAGATCTTATTACTAATATAATCAAGCCCAGCTGTATTGTTTTTTGTTTTTTTTAAGATTAAGAGATAACTGTGAACTTCACCGACTGTTAAGAATGGAATGCGTAACTGTTTAAAATCAGTACATCTGCTGTCCAGGAATGTTTGTAGTTCATGTAAGTTGCATACAGGAGCTGGTATTGATGATTTATGAACGTTGATATGTGCGCTAGTGTATGCACAATTGATGGCTTGAAAATCAAATTCTTTTCTTTTATCTGATAGGGTATTTATGGCTTTCCAAATTGATTTAGTCTGATTTATTCTGTACTAGATTCATAAAGTAATTTGTTTTCTCTTGTCTTATTAAGTATTGAACTTTGTTTCTGAGTGAACGGTAGGTCCTAAAGTCCTTGATTTTATGCGCCCGGTCACGTTCTCTCAAGGATTGTAATATTTCAGGCGTTATTCAAGGTGACTTCGTCTGGTGTTTTACTCTCACCTCTTTCATGGGGACAAGTTTGTCTAATATATCTCTGAAGCTCTTTAGCCAATTTTCTATTGCCTCATCAGGGTCAGTTAATTGGTACACGTGTGTAAGTGAAGATGCTTAGGAGATCATTAAGAAATAATTATAGGTTAAATTTTCTGAAGCTTCTAAATTTAATACTGGTGTGTTTGTGTTTTGGAAGTTTATACCCCTTTTTTGTCCACGTACAGCAGACTGGGTAATGATCACTTAACGAAGTATGAGGGATGTTACATTCAATTATATTTTCTGGGTGGACTACATATATATGATCTAATAATGTGGATGATATTTTTGTTACTCTAGTAGGTTTGGTGACAATTTGGCAAAAATTGTAGGATAATATAATATTGCTCCAAGTTGGATTTGATTGTGTTAGATCTATGTTTAAATCTCTAAGAATGATAGTATATTTGAACTTAAAGGTTGAAACTTCATCCATCATAGTCGTGAAGTGATCATACCACAGTGATGATGCATTTGGATTACGGTACAAAAGTCCAATAACTAATGAACTCTAGTTTGGCAATGTAACTTCCGCCCAAATATACCCTACGTCTGATGATTCGAGGTCTTCTCTACGACTAAACTGGATAGTTATGGAGACATACATTACTAGACCTGCTTCTAGTTTTCTAGTTGGGTCACGCCGGATAAGGTTAAAACTGTTAATTCTAATATCTTCATCTGTTATTTTTCTATTTAAACGGCTTTCAGATAAGCCAAAAATGTGGAAATTTTGATTTAATATGTGTGTTTCTTCATGAATTTTACCTAATAGGTGACATACATTCAGATGGCCTATTCGAAGTCCTTCTTTATGTAGCCATTTTTCGGTAGGAGAGGTCATTTTATTCTCCTGTCTACTGTTATTGGTTTGAAAGTAATTCCTATTATTACATTTAATACTGAAGTAAATAAACTTTTAAATACTACACACAGAAACACTCTGTATATTAAACTTTCAACTGGTACACAACTCACTAGCTGAAATAATTGGAGACTGAAAGAGAGACGCGTCTAACTACTGAATAATGAAACGCTGAAATATGCGAATTCACTAACAAGTGGAGTAGGTGAGTATATAGTTCTCACACACTCTCTGAGGCTGACGAGAGGGTAGGGAACACTGCGTCATAGTCGGTGGTTTGCTGTGGAACAAGTGGTGCAGATTTTGGGGTCCCTATGGTTTTAGTACTCGGAGTTGAGCTGGCTTTATGGGGTTTTTTTTCTTGGATGTGGGTGTTGTTTGTGGGCATCCAACTGTATGTCTTGTACCAAGTTTTGATGTATGTATGTGGTCCCTGTACATCTGTTTCTTCGGGGCACCAAATGCTGAGATGAAAAACACAGTATGGTTTATGAGGACAATGTTGTTAACACGACAATATGACTGAAGTGCCTTGTTGTTGATGTCTACCAGGCGACGTCCAGGACCGGAGCAGGGTGGAACGATGGAAGATAGGAAGATTGCTGCATTTGGATACTCTTCCTTGATGGCGGAAGTCAAAGCCTGCATGTCGGAACGCCTGATGTTCTGGCCATTCATGCTGTCATTTATGCCAACATGTATGGAGATTTTCCTCACGCCCTGGTCTATATTAAAACTTCTCAGTGTTTGCGTTATTTTCGCAATACCAGCTCCTGGTGCTGAGAGAGAGAGAGAGAGAGAGAGAGAATGAATAAATGAATAATCTTTATTTTTAAAGGGTAAAGAATTGGGCACGCAGGCCTGTCTAACATTCTGCCCTTCATCACTCCATTTCACTCTTCCCAAACACTCTATTTAATAAAAGTTTACAAATTAGATTAGGAAAAAACATGAAAAGAGTGTACGATTAAACTATTACATTCAAAGTAAAAGAGAAGAAGTAATTAACCTAATAAAATAGCACTCTCATATATATACACGCCCACACACAGACATATACATAATCAAAAATACATTGTCAGTACAAATCTTTTAACATATGTTTTTTAACACACATTAAAATAATTTCTAACAATATCTAACAAGATACTTTTCGAACTATGTCATTTTAGTATTTGATGGCTTGCGATTCATGGGCTGAGAGAGTGCTAATTATTCCATGGAGGCATATAATTAAATAATGTATGTAAGTAAATAATGAAACAAGTTTGCGTTAAAGGATGAAGTATTACTAATGGATTTTAAATAGTAGGGGAGGGTGAGCTGTACTGCAGAGTATGCAAGGCTTTTATTATACAGATCAAGCCTGGGTTTAAGAAGAAGACAGTTTTTTAAACGCTAGCTATGTTTAGTGTTATATGTAAACAGTGACCACAAGTAAAGCGGAGTATTGTGCGACAGAATTCAATGTACACACTTAATTTTGGTAAAAATGAATCTATATTTGAGGGGTAGAATTTTGAGTTGTTTGTGTGATCTACAGTCTGTACTGGTTGTTTGTCATAGATCAGATTTAATGCTCGTTTGTGAAGTGAGTGGAGCCTTTTTGTGTTTGAGACTGAGCATCCATCCTAGATTGTGGAACAGTAATCTAAGTGTGTTTGCATATGTGATACGTGGTATATCTTTCTTGTGTCTTTGTTGATAAAGCGTTAAATTGTGGCTAGTTGGTAAACTTTCTGTGCAATCAAGTTTGTTAGGTATGTACGTGAGAACTTCGAGTTAAATGCTGATCAATGATGAGTCGTAGAGTTTTATGTTCATGAACACTTTCTATTGCCTTAGTCCCAGCACAAAGCTGTAGTGAAGTTTTTGTTGCGTTCTGCAGTTTCTGTCTTGTAGTATTAACCATGGATTTTGTTTTGTTGGAGAGAGAGGGAGAAAGAGAGAGAGAGAGAACGAGAGAGAGAAAGAGAGAGAGAGTATGCACTAGAAAACAGAAATATTGGCTTTGATTCCCTTTATTGAAATATTCGCTTTATAGCGGCGGTGGTCTGGAATGAAATCTGCATTATCGCCGAAATAGTCCTAGGCTGTACTTTAAACCCAAGTCAAAACTGAAACTTTTGGAACGAATTAATACATCGATTTTTAGAACCACCCATGTTCGTCGCATAAACTGGAACGACGTACGCATAGGAAATGGCGCCAGGTACACCCATTGGCTCGACGCATCCTTTGTCTATGTGACGGCCTAGTTTTCGTCTTCCTTTTTTCCTCTTTTATTCATATGCATTAAGTAATCTTCTTTTCTTTCTTCTTGTATTCATATGCATTAAGTAATCTTCATTTTTTTTTTCTTTTGTTCATATGCATTAAGTAATCTTTCTTTTTTCTTCTTTTATTCATATGCATTAACTAATCTTTCTTTTTTCTTCTTTTATTCATATACATTAACTAATCTTTCTTTTTTCTTCTTTTATTCATATGCATTAACTAATCTTTCTTTTTTCTTCTTTTATTCATATGCATTAACTAATCTTCCTTTTTTCTTCTTTTATTCACATGCATTAACTAATCGTTCTTTTCTCTTCTTTTATTCATGTGCATTAACTAAATACTTCCATTATAGAAATCAAGGAAGTATGTTTTCTAAGCTGCAGCGCTGTATGGATAAACGTCATATATAATCAGGTATCTGGCCATCTAATGTGAAGGATCTTCCTTAGGAGTGTGTTAGTAAAGGTCTGCAGTCTCATGGTAGATAACCGGGTTGATGAGTAAGAAAGTGGATAGATGAATACATGAAGCGATTGATGATACAGAGTTATAGTAACTGAAATGTATACACAACGTATAAAACACACATACGTGTGTTTCTCGTGAAACACAGAAATAAATCTCTCACAATGTTCACTGACTTCTCAAAATACAGAATTATTTTCCCCTCCTTGATTATTCTCTCTCTCTCTCTCTCTCTCTCTATTTATCTATATCTTTCTCTCTCTCTCCGTCATGCATACAGTAGCGCAGATTTAAGTACACATTTCTGAAAAGAAATCAATGCTCTTAAATCATCAATACCAGCTCCTGTATGCAACTTACGTGAACTACAAACATTCATTGGTAGCAGATGTACTAAATTCAAACAGTTACACATCTTAACGCTGATTCTTAACCATCGGTGATGTTTACAGTTATCTCTTATCCTTAAAGAACAACAATACAACTGGGCTACACGATATTAGCAATACGATCTTCTTTATGCTGCAACTGTCATTTCACATGCACTAACATACATTTACAATCAGTGCATCGAAAAAAAATTTTATTTCCCCGGGGCTTTTAAAACTGGCAAAGTTTATCCTCTTTTTAAATATGGTTCAGCCAGCAATCTTACCAACTACAGACCAATATCAATATTATCCTCATTATCAGAAGCACTCTCAAAACGCACGCACAAAATAACTCTACGACACATGCAAGAGAACAGTTTAGTCATAGACAGTCAGTCAGGCTTTAGTCCCAGTCATTCCTGCCACACAGCTCTCACAAACATGACAGAAAACTAGTTAGCAGACATACTAGTAAATAACGACAGCCTATGTTGTGCTGTCTTTCTCGACTTTAAAATGGCATTTGATTGATTGACCATGATATTCTTTTACAAAAAAATACTGACTTGTAGATTGCGCTCTGATCTAATAAAATTAACTGCATCATTTCTTTCAGACAGACAACATTTGTTCTTCAACACATTTCCATCAAATTCATCTGTAGTTGACACTGCTGTTCCACAAAGTTCTATTCTAGGCCCTCTACTCTTTGCTATCTATATCAATGATCTTCCATTTCATCTTAAACACTCTTCTTGTGACTTTTTTGCTTTGGTTGCATGGTCTACACCTGTGACTACGATTGTATCAACCTAGAATCAATTTAATCTAATTAAGTGGAGCAACAACGGCATGATCAGAAACACTGGTAAAACAAAATCAATGCTCATAACAACAAGACAGAAATTACAAAACTAAACGAAAACAACACTACAGCTCTGTACGAAACATTACAGATAGAAAACGTTAGAGAACACAAAACACTAGGTCTTACTAATGACCAACATCTGACCTGGAACTCTCATGTGCAAGATCTAACAAAGCTCATCGCATAAAAAGTATACTAGTTAGCCAAAATTAAGCACTTCGTCGATCAAGATACAAGGAAGACATACTACACATCATATATACAAACCAAATTTAGACTACTGCCCAAAATCTGAGATGGTTGCTCGGTGTCAAATACAAAGAGGCTTTACTCACTTCAGAAGCGAGCAGTAAAGCTTATTAGTGATGAAGATTATACAGAAACAACAAATCAGCACACATATATTAAAATTCTGCCTCTTATGAACAGGTTTTGACTTTCAACAAAGCCAAATTGGCACATCAAATTCTATCAAGAGTGTTCCGTCTTATCTATGGAAACTGTTTAAATTTAATCCAAAGTGTAGCCAGCAGTTAAACAACATATGATCTTTACAAGAAAAACTTTGCTTATTCTGCTAGTCATCTTTGGAACACTCTTCCATCATGTATAAAAAAAAATCAAGATATACTATTTCCTTCCCACAACTATAGACATTTCCAGTATCTATTTGATGTGGACTACATGCCTCCATAATTAATACAATTTACATGTTATTTTAGACTGTTCTTAAAGGCACCGAATTCAATTAATAATTTATTCTGAGTTGTACTGAAACTGTAGTTTTGAAGATAATCATTTTTATATGTACGTAGTTACTTTTGTACAGAGTGCATAAATAAGAGTGAAACGCAAATGTATTTTATTTTATGTTTCTCAGCTTTTCAGTGTTAATTATGTTTGTTATATGCTCAGCATATTTGTAAAATGTCTGGAACAGAATGAAAGTTGGCGGAAAAAAAGGCACATCCGCAGGCGTGCCTAATTCTTAACCCTTTGGAAATAAAGATCAATCGCTCTCTCTCTCTCTCTCTCTCTCTCTCTCTCTCTCTCGCTCCTGTTATCTTAAGCTGCTCTTACAGACACCGAATACAATTAATTGTTTTCTGAATAGTCCCGAAAATTTTGTTTAGTAGATAGTCATTTATAATGTATGTAGTTACTTCTGTACTGAGTGAATGTTTAAGAGCGAAACATAAATGTTCTATTTTATTTTATGTCTCTCAGCTTCAATGTTAGTTATGTTTGTTATATGAACAGCATATTTGTAGAATGTCTGGAATAGAGTGAAAGATGTATGATAAAGGGCAGAATGTCAGACGGGCCTGCGTGCCCAATTCTTAACCCTTTTGAAATAAAGATCAATCAATCAATCAATCAATCAACCCTGTCTGGTTATCTCTTCAACATGAATCTTAAACTATTCTAAACATTTCGAAAAAAATGCTTTATCTGAATCTTATTCTTGACAATTACTTGATCAAACTGATTCTCATTTTTTACGGCCATGTGCTTACTTACAGCCGTTTGTAGTTAGGGTCGAGGTCCCATAGGACTGTTTAATATTGTGCTAATCATTCGTCTGATGTTCTACATACACTCTATATTCACTTCAAGACAAGAGAAAGAGATAAACAAACACACTGCATCATTATTTGGTGAACACAATATGAATTCATGTGGGTGTGTGCGTGTTGTTGAAAAGTTATTACAGTATGCTTTTTTATTGTGTTGTGATTTATATTTTGTGATCAGTTTCTGCACAGCTACTGTATAATTAGCATTCTGTTAATATTTTAAAGTACTGGTAACATGCATATTATCTTGTAACATGTTATATTAGTGACCTGTACTTAGTTTATGACCTTTCCCAAGAAGCACCGACTTACAGCCAAATCGACTTCCGGCCCATCCATCCCCTTCCCTGGTCCCAAATGCTGCTAAAGTCGGCGTATGGCTGTACGTTGTTGCCACATTCAATGTTTATTCTCTCATTTCTTTATACCACCACTGATAAATTAGGTACAAAATATGACATTAATTTATTTTACACAGATACAAGGTAATTCATTTCTTTTAATTTACAGCACAACTGTTCTTCTCAAATTTCATTCATAATGTTACAAACAATTTTACTCATTACACTGCATTTGTTATAAACTAAGAAATACACATCTTTCGTTATTTCTCTACAGTTATTCCCTGCCTACATTGTTATCAAAGATATTTTAAACAGGACTATAATCATCTATCACAAACAACTTCATTAACCTGTATATTAAAACACTATTAAGAGGGACAACTTGTTATATAAAGAGGAACAACTTGTGGTATTAACCTGTATGTTAAAACACTATTAAGAGGGACAACTTGTTATATAAAGAGGAACAACCTGTGGTATTAACCTGTATGTTAAAACACTATTAAGAGGGACAACTTGTTATATAAAGAGGAACAACCTGTGGTATTAACCTGTATGTTAAAACACTATTAAGAGGGACAACCTGTGGTATTAACCTGTATGTTAAAACACTATTAAGAGGGACAACTTGTTATATAAAGAGTAACAACCTGTGGTATTAACCTGTATGTTAAAACACTATTAAGAGGGACAACCTGTGGTATTAACCTGTGAAAATCCAAGTACAAACTTCAAACCTACCCTGGCAGAGAGAATAACGTAGAACAGACAGTTACAGTCGCTGTTAAGTTAATACACAGTGTCGTGACCTCCAACGATCCTTTCTTTCGTAACTATAATAATAAATACAAATAAACAGAGAGAAACAGTTTCTTCACTCCTTGGCGGACGAAGTTTTACGACCTCTTCCAAATCAAGGCGTTAACCTCATCATCTGAGCTAAGCTGGAGACCGTATAGGGCCTCCTTAAATGGACAGAAAATGTGATTAATGGCATGGCGCTAGATTAGGGCTGTTAGGAGGATGAGGAAGACCATCCAGCTGCAGCACTGTCAACGTGGAGTAATGTGTGCGATATTGATGATGGACCAGATCAAGTTTTGTCGGTTACACTTGTTCTTCCCGCTTGAAACCTTTCACCCATTCATAAACTTTTCGTTGAGTCATGATATCTTCATTTTGTACTGAGTCAGCATCCTAACGAAAGTTGCAGCAGGTTTCCTTGCCTCTGTCCAAAGATATCTCAGTACGGGGTGTTGCTAAACAATTATGCAATCTCACAGCGGAGCATCCATGTTTATTTGATCTTCTTGACTTCAATTAGTCAGAACGCTGCGTTAAGCGTGTTCGAACTACCCACTGGCTATTGCAAATGTGTGTTACATTTTTGATTGTCATTCGTTTTTGTTCTATATTAATCATCTTACAATTACCAGCTATTACTGTAAGACAGAAAAACAACGAATTAATCACAATCTGAAACTTTAGAATAAAGTGATATGCAAGATAAAATAAACAAGCTAACTCAGAATGCAAACAACATAGGACTAAAGATCAACGTAGGAAAGGCAAAGTTAATGAAGCAAAATGTGAAAAAGAGAAATGCACTCTGAGTAGATAACAAGCTAGTGGAGGAGGTTAACGAATTTGTATATCTTGGTAGTAGAGTAGTAGAAGATGGAGACAGCATAAAGGGCACCAACAACAGACTTACTAGAGCAAACCAGGCTTTTTCAGTGCTGCAGACTATATGGAAAACTAAAAAACTAAGCATGAAGATGAAAATCAGGATATTTAAGAGTAATGTTCTAAGTTACTACTCTATCGAAGTGAATTCTGGAAAATCACCAAAACCATAGAAAACAAGTTGAATTCTTTCCAGACTAAATGTTTACGAAGAATTTGAAGAATATTTTGGCCAAACACCGAAAGAAATTACATCTTTTTGGCAGAAGTTCAGATGAAGCGACTGACAGCAATTATTGAAAAAAAGATGCTGATGATGGTTGGGACATGTGCTCTGGATGACTGACGACTCACTACCAAAAATACCATTAAGATGGACACGACAGGGGAACAGAAGTAAGGATATACTAAAGGAGACATGGAGAAGAACAACAGAGAGGATAGTGAGCAACAGAGGGCTCACCTGAGCAAAAGCGGAAAAAGGCAAAGGACAGGCGTTTGAGGAAAACCCTGGCGGAAGCACCATGTGCATTGGGCACTTAAGGTTCACAGAGAGAAAGAGAGAGAAGTAGTTTCCATTTGTTTTCAGGCAATTAGTATACGATATATCCATGGCAACTACTCTAAAACTCAATAGGAGAGAGACAGAGTGAGAGAAAGACAGGCAGAGACAGAGAGAGACAAAAAGAGAGGGAGAGAGAGACAGGGTGAGACAGAGAGAGAGAGAGAGACCCGTATGACTTGATAAAGTGGCAACAGACATAACAAGACATACACAGGGACCACACAGAATGAAGAGACATGATCGCTAACGTCTACCGATGCACATCTAGTAAATAAATTAACGACTGATTATTAGAGTCAATATTACAGCATTTGTAATGCTGATTTTGTTGTTGTTGTTGTTGTTGTTTAATTTCATGAATTAATTAACAGAACTTAATTATTTGTGGCCTATTATGCAAATTTAACATTGGCAGAATGACCCGCGAAATGTACCATAACAACTAGCATCCACTGCTTCAATATCGTGCTGTAAAACGTGAAGTCCATACTGTATTATTATAATAAATGATAATGCAGTAAAGTGTGGCATAAACAGCCAGATGACTTTTTACTTATCAAAACTTGCGGAGTGGTGGTGGCTAGCGTCTTGGATGACTGAACACTTATGAGCACAAATGCCTCACACTGTAACTCACAGCCAATCGGATTCACGATCAACAGAGAACTCGACATGAGCGGAAGTGAAGAAACCAAGCCGTGGATTCATTGACCGCTCCCTTTGGCGCCTGCGCATAGATTTCTGGAAGCGTGCGCAACTATATAAAGCGCTATGGTTGTCCGGGGCAGAGACAGGTGTACAAATATATTCCGGATATAAAGGACAGGAATAAACAGAAGCAAACTTTTACCAAATAGAACATTGCTGTTTTGTTACTGCTCACAGTTCTTGTTAATTTCCTGTAAACCATTCTGTGACGAAGACACCGCAGAAATAAAAAAGCTGCCTACATATCATTTGACAAATTCATGTATTTCTGTTGAAGTACATCACTGTCACGAGGAAAAGGCTAGTCTGAAGAATCGCACTGAAACCTGCAAGAGACCCTAATATCTTAATAATTAGAATTTCCAAACGAACCACTCCGGGAACAGGAAAGTGTTAGGAAGATTTTGTGTGAAAACGTGGGATCGCAAGTTAGACTTACAGCACTTTCACAGCCAAGAGCTGCAGGTGACAAGGGCTGTACAGGAAACAGCTAGATCTTAAAGAGAAGATTTCTCGTCAGAGATTTTCAATAGCCGTCACTGTAAGTATAGTTTACCTGTGTGTTCTGATGGTATGACATAGCAGTACAGATAGTCGCGAACTGGATGCCTGAAAGTGTTTGTTATTTTATGGTACAGTAAGAAGAACAGTTCATTTATGAAATCTTTTGTCTTTTTATTGGACTTTAGTGCCCATCTGGCATATGTGTTCATTATCACAGATTTATTTTCCATATTCTGGAAAATGTTTCCGTTGTTGTCTTTGAAAGATCAACAAATTCAAGATAGAGATTACATTTTAGTTCACGTAATTTCTCTCTTCTTTCTTTAAACTGATTAAACACCTCATATATTTCTCACGTTTTCAAAAACTATTAGTTACGTTAACTGCGGGTCTAATACTGCTGTCTATATACAACAAGGAACTTAGATAATATTATCTGTTTCAATAGTAGTTTGACAGAAAAATGTTAAACCAGTGACGTAAAGGAAAACTATAGTTACTGAATTTGGAAACTGGGCGGGGTGGGCTGTATTAATTTTACAGAGTATTTCTGAGACACATTGTCAAACTGGCGAGAAATATTGTCTGTACCATGCAGCAGAAAATAATATATTAGCTTCTCCTCTCTCACATTCCCCCACCTCCCTTTGATTTTCATGTGGCAAGCTTGACAAACTTTGGCTGCGTGCAGTCCCATAATTAGTACACTCGAGAGTGACTAGGGAATGCTACAGGCACCGCCCACAGCAGACTTAGCAAACAGTAATATCTGAAGGGCGCAGTGTAAAATACACCACATGTGACAAAGAGACAAAATGCTCCCTCATATAACCACTGTAAATAATAATTATGAACGGGGAAAACTGGCATGGGTGTGTCATGATTGCCGCAAGATCAATACTTCATCAATATCTTATTCTGTGCCTTAAAATATGGGAAGCCTTTTTTTCTTCGCAAAGATTTCATTAAACGATGTCAGTGTTCTGCAGTATTTTAATCGCCTCGATATTCCGCAGGCATACGTAGCGCGACAGATAACAAAAGTTAAGTGTACGCTTTGCCTGTGTGACATTACGCCATATCTGAGTGCGTGAACTTAGCGTTCTCTTCTGTTCACAAACAAACTTTGAACATATTTTGTATTATGAAATTATAAACACGTGTTTCTGCAGGTTAAACATAGTTATATTTAATAACACACAATCATAGCGTTAGTTAGCAACAAGAAAACAATACTTTTCAGTTTGTGTTTTTTTTTTTTTGGTCAACGTTTTTTTCATTCATAAAGAATTCATGTTTTTTTTAAAAATTCCCATCCGCGGCCTGGGCAGTCTTCTAATCTGTCTGTGTAATGTACACTTACCTGTGTGTCTTCTAATCTGTCTGTGTAATGTACACTTACCTGTGTGTCTTCTAATCTGTCTGTGTAATGTAAACTTATCTGTGTGTCTTCTAATCTGTCTGTGTAATAAACACTTAAATATGAGCCTTATAATCTGTATATGTAATATACACTTAACCTAAGTGTTTTCTAATCAGTCTGTATAACATATTCTTACCTGTCTGTCTTATCTAATCTCCGTGCTCTCGTCTGTGCGTGTAAATATATAATTACCCATCTGTGTTATAAAGTGTCTGTGTATTCCACATTTATAAACTGTCTATCTGTTCGTTTATGATCACTTAACCCATCCGTTTGTCAGTCTGTCGGCCTGTCTCGGAAACATAGACCACGATTACCACCTCCCTAAAAATGTGTCTTTCAACCCGTCCAACTGTCAATAAATCGTTCACGCCAGTATAACATGCTACTTACTGGGAGAATTATATTTTTTAATGACGCTCTAAGCATAACCAAAAAGTAATTATGTCTAGTCTGGAGCAGGCAGCCAGGCAAAATCCTTAGAAACCATCCAACCATAAATCTTTTAGCTACATTTCCAGTACTCATTACAAAGTACAGCTCTGGGGAATTGTCATTTTCGGTGCTGAAACAGCACAAAGTTTGTAAGTCATGGTAGTAATTATGTAATGACAGGAACAGTCAGCAAAAAGTAGTATGTACATAGATAAGCCTCTCTTCTCCCTCTCTCTCTCTTCTCTCTCTCTCCTCTCTCTCTCTCTCTCTGCCTGAGTATACTGAAAATGATAAATATGTGCAATTATAGTTTTTCTATAGGTTATAAATGGACAGAATTATGAGTCAAACAGACAGGATAAAATGTAGACTGACGACTGGTTAAGAAGGAATAATAAGTCCCTTAAAGGTTAAACAGACAGAAAAGATAAATTCCCCGAGCATGCAAGAAAATAACTGTCACTCGGCAAAATGTGAACAATAGTGTAACTTGCAATTAAGTGGTTAAAGATAAGGTTACTTATGGATGATAAAGGTAAGGGGTTTTTTGTTGTTGTATATCCCTCGCAGCGTAGAATGTTGCAATCAGTACTTAAGATCAGTTTCAGCTCACAGCGCAGTGTGAGACCTTATCTTATGACCTAACAATGTCATATTTTTCTCAACATTTACATGTGAGTATTTCAACATGTAGTATTAGTTCCAGTCACGTATCATAAATGTATAATAGCACGGTTAGATAAATAGTGTTATTAAAATACACAATTCAGTCTGGAGAGCTGGTGTAAGAGTCCTTATTTAACAGTCAACGAACGATTACTCTAACCAGCATTTTACCTTATCTGTGTTCGTGTTACTTTTTTATGTTCGATATTTCTTGTCTTCTAATATTCTTGAAAAATTAGAGACAGAGAAAAACAGAAAAATTACCGCATGGGATTAGTGATAAACGCTCAATAATTTGAAGTTGGGAATCTCCTTCAACATCGTTTGTGATGGAATGGCGAGAACAAATAAAATGAAATTTGAATTTACGTATTTTATTTTTCGTCTTTCAGAGACTAGTTACAGGCGTTTAGTTTCATCCATCAAACTCTGGAACTGAATCACAAAAGAAAGAATAAACACATGAATTTTTGTTCAAACATTTCTTACGATCACTCAGACAGCCGTGCTTACTACAGAATATCATGTAATCTTCCACTTCCACTTAAAGAAGCACTTTACTTTTCAGAGCTTAGTTACTTCAGAGTTTACGAGTTTTAAAAATCTTTTCGGTACTAGTAATAAAGTGCGCAGTTATTTTTCAGGCGTCCTGTATCAACGTGACGCCGATGAAAAGTTTGGTGATAGCTAATATTTCAGAAGATCTTTCAGACTTGGCAAGCCTGTATGTTTTAGTCTGATCTTTCCCTCTAAGTAGGTGCTTGTAGACTGACGTGTCGTTTGCTCTACGTCAGTGTGTTTGTTTCTTCGTGGGTTTCTGATTTCTGTTTCCGACACTACTCGTGTCTTCGATGTTAATGAAGTTCAGGAGTATAGACGTTCTTTCGAAATAGAAGAACTGGCTGGAAACAAGGCAACTTTTTACTAGCATTTATTTAAAATGCCTCAAGTCTAGTGATATTTTTGTCAGGAAAATACGAGGCACAAATAAAAAAAATTTGTGCACAGATTAAGTTGTCTATAGGTGGTAAAAGCTGTTACTCTGACGACGTTTTATGATCTTCATGTTACCTGTTTGTTATTTTTTTTTTCAAAATTAATTCTATGCCATCCCCCCCCCCCCCTCCATTTTGGCTTTAATGTCAATGTGAGTCGAAATGAATTTTTTCATTAGATTAGTGACAAGCTGGTTTGTACTACTATACTGGTGTTTATTAGATTAGTGGCCCGAGTTAAAGTTGGTTTATGCTACTAGACTGGGATTTATTAGATTAGTAGCATGAGATACAAGCTGTTTATCTACTTGACTGGGGTTTATTAGATTAGTAGCATGAGATACAAGCTGTTTATCTACTTGACTGGGGTTTATTAGATTAGTAGAATGAGATACAAGCTGTTTATCTACTTGACTGGGGTTTATTTGATTAGTGGCATGAGATAAAAGTTGGTTTATGCTACTATACTAGGGTTTATTTGATTAGTGACATGAGATAAAAGATGGTTTATGCTACTAGACTGGGGCATACTAATTTCAGAAGCCTTAGACTGAAAGTCTAATGAGCAGTTAAGAGGTTGTATTTAACATTAGCGTTTTTAAACATGTATTTAACACTGATAACTATCACAAGCTGATAAAATAAACCTCATCTCTGGCTCACAAAAAATGGCAAAAGTTTTCTAATTTGTACACTAACTCCATTTATTAGTAATTAATATGTATTAATATATACATACATAAGTTACGTATGCATATAATACGATTACACAGTAAATTGTTTTCAAGCATTCATCATCAATTTGCAGCTGCAATATAATCTTGTAGCATGCTCCAAATTTATCAGTTTTAGGCTATTCATTGTAGCCAAGAGAAATGACAGTCATCACATTGTATAATCATTTCATCTGGTATTCAGTATAGTTTACTGCAAAGTTAGTGAAAGGTATAAGCTTTTCTTTATTTCCCGAATAAATTGTATATGCTTGCTATGCACTAATCGAGATACCCGTCCCACAGATTAATAGATTACATACTATGATCCTCCACTGTTAAGGTGTCCGTGAATTACACTTAGTATTGTTCATACTTATACCACCTAGCCTGCAAATTTCTTATTGCAAACAACTCTCCATCTAGAGCAGAATTATTAGATTTCACTGGTTCTTGTCTTGGCTATACGCTGCTCATGTTAACAGCCAGTCAGCTGATGGTTGCCTCTCGCAGTTACTTCTGATAATAAGATGATAGGCCGTTGAGGCAACACCAATCTTTCTTGCTCATTCTCCTAACTTTTTCTTTACCGCACCAACATATTTTTGGTTCGATTAACATCGTGGCTAACATTAAGTTTCACTCAGGACTGCTCCGATATGTGTAATGTTCAGGAATCCGAAGAACAGTTGCACATACAAATATATTATTGCTTGATTTCATTCTTGAGTTCTATCCGGTTGTATGCGTAATATCATCCTGCCTGAGGTTTGCATGAAATCAGCTGTGGAAATCAACGGAAAAGATTTGCCGGTAAGTCACTCTCCTCTACATAAGCACAAGCTTTAGCTCGCAAAAACGTGCCACCATCTTGGCGACCCCGGAAGTCGACGGAAAGCGTTCATATTACACTCGACAGAAGATGCAGAGAACATATTCTTGCCGCAGTAGATGCTGAAGTCAGAGCACTAATTAACGAAAACAGAGATGGCGAAGCCGTTATTTATACAGACGGTTCAACGGTTCGGAGCAAGAGGTACCCGAGCTTCTATAGAAAAGTGAAATTGTAGAACAATGAAAGAAGTCAGCTGTGGTTTTGCTGCAAGAACAAGCAATGTAAATCTGGCCTTAGTTGACTCCAGTCACAAGACTACACACAAGTATGCATCTTGAGTGACTCGATGAACATGCAAAAGAAATTTCAGACTGGCTGTCCAAGGCAACAGTGGCTCGAATCCTTGCAGATGTCACAGATCCATCGACTGACTTCAGTTTTTGTATCACGCCATGCAGGTGTCAGCGGAAATGAAAGAGCAGATCATATGGGCGAGCCAGCAATGGATCGAGCAGACATAATCAATGCTATAAGAAAAGCTGGTCGAATAAAGGACTTCACTGACAGCTGTTAATCAGCCCCGTTGTCAAGAATGAAGGAGTTGGGGAGTGGGGAGTGAATCTTGGGGTGGTGAAAATGAACAATTTATCAAGAACTCAAGACGGATGATCAACTAACAAAGAACAAGTTACATCAGGTACTATATGCTAAAGGAGATACTGAAGAGCAGATCAGAGCGCATATGGATGTGTCCGAAGTGCATGTAAGATGGTCTTTTCTAAGTAACTAACTGGGGGATGAAGAAGTTTGTCCGATGAAGCAATCAGCGACCCATAGCTGACATGCCAGCGTCAGGGTTAGCGAACCATAGCTGACATGCTAGCGTCAGGGTTAGCGAACCATAGCTGACATGCCAGCGTTAGGGTTAGCGAACCATAGCTGACATGCCAGCGTTAGGGTTAGCGAACCATAGCTGACATGCCAGCGTCAGGGTTAGCGAACCATAGTTGACCAAGACCCTTTCCCACCTCTCCATGGTACACCCAGTAACAGGCCTAATCTGGCTAACGGGGCAGGGATAGCCATAGTCCCCATGGTGGTGGAGTCTGCAAAAGATTGCACAGCCCCTGCTTTTTAGCTGTACTCCGGGATTGAAAAATATAACTGCCATAACCCGTTCCCACGCTGATACGATGCTGTGCCTCAACACCTCTATAGCATCGGCTACAAAGAACAACAGCTCGCAGTTACAGGGAGTTCGTACACGTCTAAGTAACTAACTAAGCTGTAGAAATAATTTTTGAACATCTGAGATGCTCTGCTACTTCTATGTGGTGATCGTGAATCTAATTGGTCGTGGGTGGTTTTATTGTGAATCTGGCTGGCTGTGGATTACAGTGTGAGTTGGCTGTACTAAAAACATCAGATGCAGTTCATCTAAGCAATGAAGGCCTTCACTGTTTTCTTCATTCATTTTCAGAAAATTATCAGTCCAAATTCCAGCCAAATGTTGACCTTTTCTTTACCACTCAGTATGACTCAATTTTTTTAAATGAACTGAAGAAAGATTTTCTTGATAATAAAGTCTGACTAAATGCCAGTAACAAGTTGCCTAATTTCTTCCATTTCAAGAGATCTGCTCTCAGTTTATATTAGTCGCTGTTCGCCATCGGTAAACGAGGAGTGAGTTTGAATTCGTCAATGAAAAGATCTCCTAGGTTTAGACACATTTAAAAAAAAGCTTTGGCAATGCAAATGATCTGACTAAATGAATGTGTGTGGTGATAGGACGAGAGCCAATATTATCAACGCTGATTGGCCGTAGGCAAGTGTGTGTTTGAGTGTATGTGTGTACGTGCGAATGAAGGAAGAATCTGGAGAATGGTTTGATGGATAAACTAGAAGAAATAACAATACTTCAAGAAACAACAGATCTGTGTATGAGCTGTGTGCATCAAGAAACATTTAAACTCATTCTTAACAACAAATACGTCAGTGATCTTTCAAAGTTCAAAGTTATACTTCTTCTTCTTCTTCATCTCTAAGACTGCATGCATAATATATTTTCTTTGCAGCCGATATGGCGACGGTGTTGCTGAGGCATACCAACGTGTCGGACTGGGAGAGGGCTACGGCAGTTATTTGTCAGTCCCTGAGTGGATCTGAAAAGCAGGTGGTGTGAAATACTTCTTTAGCAGGCTCCACCACCATGGGGGCTATGGCAGCCCCAGCACCGTTAGCCAGGCTAGGCCTGTTGCTGGGGGTACCAACGGAAAGCTGGTACAAAGTCTTGGTCGGCTATGTGTCGTAGACTGCCAACTCGGACAGCGTTTCCACCCCTACAGAAATCTGAAAGAAATCACCTGACTTCAAGCACATACCTTACATAAAATGATCCTCCATTGTTTAACTGTCTGTGATTTACACTTAGTAATGTTCACACTTATCCCATGTGCGTGTGTGCGTGTGCGTGCGTGTTTCAAGAAAGTAGAAAATCTTAAGTTATTTCTTTATAAATACATTTTAAAAGTAAATTAATAGCATATACAATACAGAAAACCGTATCAAATCATCTGGACCACTATTTGCAGATAACTACTGTAACCGTCATTTGTTAAAATAGAGAAATGTCTTTGTAAAGCATTGGAATTCCTTCAATTCATTCTCCAAACATAATCGGTCTGTAGCGTTCTTCAAATAAAAATGCATCCCATAAATCTGAATTATCCCTTGCAAATTACTTTAATCTGCATTGCTTCGCCAGTGTTACTAAAGCTGAATGACAATGTTCTTTTCGCTTCATTTATTGCTGTTAATTTGCTTCTTATAACATGTACACATATTTTAACTTTAAAGGTGGAAATTTTAACATGTTTTGCAACATTTATTCTTTTCATCAAGGGAATAATGTCCCTTTATACAAGGAGTCCAAAAACAACAAAAATAATTCTATTTTAATTGTTAAAAGCTTGCCACATTGATGCTAACGGTATTCATTGTGAAACACAAACATCGTTAGTAGTGAATTTAATTGATTGAATATTGTGGCAATCTCAGCACGCCCGCACAGGAAACATTGTCACATCTTTTCTACACTCTTTTTTCTGGAATTCAGATATCAAACATTTTATACAGAGTAATTGGCAGCGGTGTGAACTCGCTTGCTGAGCTAATCTTTATTCATAAAAAAAGTGGCAAGAAAAACGTCTTTCAAGAATAAGAAGAAACGATTTTTTTTCTAACATTAAGAGTAAAGAAATTTAATAAACATTGCGCTTAAAATATTACAGAAGCATGAACAAGAACAATACAATTCTTTCCCAGAAGGAAATCATCCAGTGTGGGCGACTGTGAAATCGGCAAAACTTTATTAAACAAAAACTACAGTCAATTACACAAACAAAGACAAAGAGTTCTCCAGTCCGGCAAGCTTTAGCGGCGGAAAGTTTCATTTGAAAATATTATTAATTTGGAATCATGCAGCGAGCAAGCGGTACTGGCTGCTAAGAAAAACAAATTAAAACCTCCAAAAATATGAGAAACTAAAATAGATCATTTTCATTATAAGCAGAATTCAAAAATGAATTTTCCATTTTAAAGGAAAATGATAAAAACCAGTAACTTCAAGGTTAAAACGCGACTCTGATGGATTAATACTCATAATAAAGGACTAATGCTTAATGTTAATAATGGACTAATGCTTAATGTTAATAATGGACTAATGCTTAATGTTAATAATGGACTAATGCTTAATGTTAATAATGGACTAATGCTTAATGTTAATAATGGACTAATGCTTAATGTTAATAATGGACTAATGCTTAATGTTAATCACTCTGAACAGCAGGGGGAAAATGTTACATTAACAAATACATTTAAAAACTGAATAAGAAACAAACACAAAAAAAAAGAAAACAAATCCAATATACTGTAGCATATATTCCCACTTATCTTCGAACATCGGTTTGTTTACGAGAGAAGAAATATATCATCTTTTTGTCTGTTTCTGGCAAGTTTACTGTTTCTTCAACTATTGTCTTTTAATAGCAAGTTGTATAGTCAGGATTAGAAGGATTACCATTTTACTCTGGGGTTAGCTTACGTGACTCATAAGCTAAAGTCACCACGAGCTTCTTAACAACTAACTCAACCCTCTTACAACTTTCAACACCTCCAACTTTTCACTAATGGTGGGGGGGGGGAGTAGTCTGTCAAAGAGACTGAGCATCACATGAATCCTCTACATTATGTCCCTGCAAATAACCCGATGTAACATCGGGGTATCTATCTGAGCCACGTGTGTGAAGGTTTGATCTACACTGTTCAAAAAAAAGAAACGCAACACTACTGTAGTCGTAATGGACACCAAATTTCAAACTTGTATCAAAATTTTATTTTACAGAATTAATGTTTCAATCTTTGCATGAAGAAACTTTAAGACTTTAACAATGAAATGATGTTCATTAAATTTGGTTTGGATTTTTATTCTTTGTGACTGAGGCCTCCGTTTCAGTAAAGTGTATGGTCTCCTCTGGCCTGTATCAGAGAACGACATCTCCTTGACATGGATCCGATTAGCCGTTGGATCTGTTGTTGTGAGATGGCTGCCCACTCTTCCCCCAGTGCAAGAGACAACTGTCGGAGATTGGTTGTCGTCATGTCTCGCTGGCGGACTTGTCTGTTGAGTTCATCCTATAAGTGTTCTTTTGGGTTCATGTCTGATGACATGGACGGCCACGGAATGGTCTGGAATTGTTATCAGCGAAAGGAAATAGGTGGTGAGTTGTGCCACATGAGGTCGAGAAGGGGGTCTGAAACACTTCTTTAGCAGGCTCCACCACCATGGTGGCCATGGCAGCCCCAGCACCGTTAGCCAGGCTATGCTTGTTACTGGGGGTACCAACGGAAAGCTGGGACAAAGTCTTGATCGGCTATGGGTCGCAGACTGCCAACTCGGACAGCGTCTCCATCCCTACAGAAATCTGAAAGAAATCACCTGACTTCATACACATACCTTACAAAAATGATCCTCCAGTGCTATCCTGCTGAAAAATCGACCTTGGTGCAACCAGAAGTGGAAGGACGCATGGACGAAGAATTTCAACGACGCATCGTTGGCATTCAGGCGTCTTTAAATTTCACCACATCACTTCTTCCCATGAAACTGATCGTCTCCCACACCAGTACACTTCCATCACAATGTAGAGGAGCCTTCTCCACACAGTTCTTGGCGTAGCGCTTATGGACTCTGCGGTAAACTCTTCTCCATCTACCGTGTCGCTGGAGCAGAAAGAACGATTCATCGCTAAACCAAACCCTTCTTTAATCATTCGCAATGGTCCACTGACGATGCTGGATCGCCCACTGCAGTCGGTTCTGGCGATGCTGGTCAGTAAGAACATGACCCCTGTAGGGTCTTCTACTCCAAAGACCAGCGTCTTGCAGCCGATTCCTGACCGTTTGATCTGAAATTCGACGAGGTGTTGTCATTGACTGGACTGGTGAGGACGCAGATGCAAATCGATTCCTTAGGTGACGCAGCAGTATCAACCGGTCTTCGGCAGCAGTTGTGACTATGGGCTGCGCGGCCGATCTGCAACTGAGGCAGTTTCTTGAAATCCTCTCAAAAGGCGACTAATGGTGCTTCTAACCACATTAAATTGTCTGGCCATTACACTTTGTGATTGTCCAGTCTGTAGACGTCCAATAATGATGAGTCGCTGTTCTGTAGTGAGACGAGCCATAACTGCGCATTGAATTTTCAAATGAATTGATTCGAAGAGCGTCAATCTTTTATAGGCATTCAATAACATGGTCAGTGAGTTTTATATTCAGTAAGTTTCACGGGATTTTTGTGAACCTGTCAAAAATGCTGTTTTGACTAGTGTCGCTTTTCTGTGCTCATGAATCATCTGCTGAGTACAGTTCAGGTCAGCGCGTGAAGTTGATGTCCACGTGGACGTTTCAGGCAATTTGCCCTTTTCTGATCAGTAAACGTCAGTTTAAATCGCAACATCGTATTTGTTGCCTTTTTTTAAAAACAATATAATACGTCAAAGGACCTTTGTTTGGGACTTGTACTACCGAACTCAGCTGATCAGAATCCACCTTCACTGTTCCACCTCCACCTCAACGTTGCACATGTCACTACTTTCCATCAGTTCTATTTCATTATTAAGATTTCTTATTGCCCAGTACCGAAGGCTCACGAGTCTCAGCTGCTGTAGATTTAAAAATTTGTAGTTAAAGTGAATGCAAAAAACAACTGAAAATACTTTATTATGTTTATGTTTTTAGACATTGCTATCATGCTATGAAAAAGCTGTGCGCAGTCCCAACGTTATTTATTATTTCATCATCCAAAATATACTTCTTTCTCAAATATGGCGGAGTTCGGCCTGGCATAAACTGCTCATAAATCTAGTGTTCTCCATCTGCCCAGGAATCTCCATACTTAATGATCATCCACACGTACATCAACCTGCCTTTGTATATTTTTTAGCAGTTTCTTCGAAATTATTTGTTTGGTTTTGGCTTTTAGCAACAGTTTCTAGAGTCTCCGTTTCTCATTAATAAAGTCTCCTTTTTTCCACTACCTCTTGCTTCGCAACAAAAACTTCTTCAAATCGATCAGTTTAAGAATGTGACAAGCCCTAAATATCCCTTGAGCTCTTAGCATCACTTAAAACTGTGTTAGCCCAGAGGTCATGGCTACAGTACACCTGGGTGCCAACAGAAAAATGAACTTGCTGTTTTTGAAGTATCGTTAGATTTAGTTCACGAAGTTTTTCTATCACCTTTCTTCATTAAACGAAGCAAAACAAGGAAATGTGGACACGCTTCCTTTAATAAATATTGCTTGCTTAAAATCAACAGATATCCAAAATCTGATGAAACCCAGTCCAAACCTACAGAAACGAACAACTTGCATTACGACTGGTTTATTTGGTAGGAAGGTCCTTCATAAATACCTGTAAGTAAAATCATTTGACCAGCCACACCTATAAAAATGTCCGACTGGTGGCACCCAAATCAACCCAGATGTCAATTTTAAAAATACTGACTGTACAACATAAGTCTCTGATCTTATAAACTTTAACAATCAAATGACCATTTGTAAGCGCGGACATATCTGTAACACACAGCCACGTCTTGAAATCTGGCTGGCATGCACTTTCTTATTGCAGTGACAGAAGGTTTCTGAGATGAAGAAAATAGTCAAGCGTATAAATAAATAATGAAGCACTGCTGAAGAAAACTCAGTAACGTGTTACATTTATTCAGTCAATGTCTGGCGCCAAACTGTCCCGGAGTTAATAAGTCCCATTGTTAGAACATCGGCAACAAAATATTGGCGGGAGAGAAAAAAAAATTATGTTAAGGTTGTGAAGGCTGCGACAAGCAGAGAGAACTTGTTACTGTCCTGCAAGACATCACAAGGCGTAGTGGATAATAGTTCTTCTAACTACAAGTAGGTTTTACAAGTAGGTCTTCATTTCAGCAGCTACAAATTCAGCTAATCTACTGCATCGCTATTTAATGATGAAACAGTGGATGAATGGATTGAAGGCAGCTAACCGCTGGAGGTGAAGACGCTGTCTGATTTGGCGGTCAATGCCCCGTATCTGTCGTAGTTGACATTCTAGCGTCAGGGTTGGTGAATCATACTCGACCAAGACCCTGCCCCACCCCTCCGTTGGCACCCCCAGTAAGAAGTCTGGCCTGGCTAAAAAAGGTAGGGATCCCCCTAGTCCCCGTAGCAGTGAGGTCTGCTTCACTCTTTCACACCAAAACAACGTTAACAGTGTTGGTAGATCTTGCACATCAACGGGATCAGTGCTCAGAGCGATATATAGGCAAAGTCTACATAAAATGTAAAGTAGCACATTTCTACTCTAATTCACATTTTAAAATTATAGATTACCTTCCTTCCAGTTTTCTTTTACCCAGTTTCTCATCGAAGTTTACTCTCGCAGAGCATGGAAAGTAATTCAGGAATGAAAGAGTTAAGAAATTTCGCGAGATCCCTGCATGGTAGCTAACTGCTAACATCTCTATTCTGAGACTGAGTTGGTAGAGTCGGAACGATGGTGTGTCTCATCATCTTCAGCATATAACACCAGCCCGCAGTTTCAGAGAGGCAGGAGACAAGACAAGAAGACATGACACATTGGCCACTACTTGACTCGTCAAGTTATCAAGTCAACAAACACGAAGTTGTAAATAAAGTTTACAAACTTGGTACCCTACATTTGTAATTAGTTTCTTTTCCTTCGGGACTGTTCATTGGTATGTCACAGAAGCAACGTGGTTCAATGCACTCCTCTGTCATAGCGGTGTACCGTATAGTAAGTCGAAATCAATATAGGAGAGACAAGATGTTTATTGCAATGGAAATATTGCATTGGAAACATTGCACTGGAAATATTGCACTGGAAACACTGCACTGGAAATATTGCACTGGAAACATTGCACTGGAAATACTGCACTGGAAACATTGCACTGGAAATATTGCACTGGAAATATTGCACAGACACTGGATTCACATAGAAAATGAACAGCTCTCTGTAGTTTCGGTTTTAAAATATACAATAAGCTTGGAAGAATGAGCTGGTTGACAATAGTGAAAGTTAATTATCAGCTTATCTTCCCTATTCTATTATTTTTTTTTTAACCAAATGAAGATAAAAGCTCACACGTTATGTCAAATCGCTTTACACTGACATACCAGACTTGTGTATCACTGATATTAAATAATGTAGCTCTGTGAATTATTGCCTTGAATTGAAGCATGAGAGCTAATGGTAGCATAACGGTTATAAGTTTAATATATGTTGCACTTAATTCGAAGGCAAACAAGCAGAAGAACAATTTTTCACACGGGAAACAACGAAGCTTTTTCACAGTAAAGTGATTTAAACACTTATGTACGGGCAGAGTTTGAAACAAAAATTAAAAGCTAACCATACAAGCTTTTTGGTATGTATTTCGCAAGGTCATTTTGAATAGACCTAAAGATATAGTGGATACTGCAATGGAAAAATACACATAGAAGGGGCAGATATTGAAGAAGTCATTCAATTTGCATACCTTGGCAGCTACATAGACCAGGATGGTGACACCAGAAAGGAAGTTAGAATCAGAATTGCAAAAGCAGCATCAATCTTCAAGAATCTTGAAACACATAGAATTCAAAAGTTTTAAAGTTATAAGCACAAAAACCAAGTTAAGATTATTCAATTCAAATGTAATATCCACCCTCATTTATGCATGCAAAAGCTAGAAAACAACTAAAGAAATTTACAACAAATTAGACTCTTTTGAAAACAAATGCCTATGGAAAATACTCGGCATCAAGTGGAACGAATTCAAGAACAATGCAGAGATAAGACAGACGACTGAACAACAACCAATCTCAAAGGTGATCAGGAAAAAGAGATGGACATATGTTGGTCACGTGATGAGAAGAAATAGTCAGAGAATCCTAAAACAAGCTATCAAGTGGAACACAACAGGCCAAAGAAAAAGAGGCAGACCGCGTGAAACTCTGAAGAGGACATTGTTAAGAGAGGCCAAATTAACAGGCATAAAATCCCTTGATGAGGTTGAAAGACTCGTCGAAGACAGGCAAAATAGGCGAACTACTTTGTGAACCCTATGTGACGTTTAACGCCACGGGAAGGATATAAGATATAAGATAAGATACAAGCTAACATCCTGTGCTAAACTAATTCTCATTGTCTTTTTTTTTTGGGGGGGGGGGGGCATTCATTCCACTTTGAAAATATATAATAACGCTTTTTCAAAGTCAAAACTGCCAATAGCAGGTTCCCTTTACCCCACTTTCTAGAGATCTCCCTACCCAAATCAGAAGTAATTTCAATGGTAAATAAAAATAGAAGTCCAAAGCCTTATTTCAGTCTCATATATTTTATTCGCGTTTAACAGCTCCACACGAAGCCGCACAGTAAAACGATTAGGGAGTGTGACAGATCTAAGTTATTAGGATCATGCCCGAATTACGCTCTCTACTCTCACTCTCTGATAGATTTTTGATGGATTTTCTCCCCTGACGGTCTCTGACAAAGAGCTATAGGCCTTCGTGTAATGAATCGTGCTCTTTATTCTAATATTTCCACTATTTGCGGGGGCAATTGTACTTGCACTTGTTTAATTTCTGTGTTAAATCTGGCTGTTTTAGTTCACTAGCCAGCGCATTTGTATTCTCTTTATACATCTACAGGCGCTTTAAAAAGAAAGAACAAAAAACAAGAACTAGTTCACGTACTGCGTTCTCACAATGCCAGTAATGCATGCGGTATATTTGTTTAAATCGATTAAATAATGTAATGGCCACACAAAACAGAGCTGAGTGGTGTAGTAAAAAATGTGGTGATAAAATTGGAAAATTAGGACGTAAAGAGAAGTTTTGAAGAGTATCCACATACTTTTGATTTATCTACATAACTTTACGCTCAGTCATAACTTTTCCTGGCCTCTTCTTGTGTTTAGAGATGGGCAAATCAAACGCTACCAGAAAGCAACTGATGTAACAATTTGTGTGACGCACACAATTTCGCCATAATGGAAAATGTTAATAAGAAAAACAGCTAATTTCAGATGACTGTGATGTGAATTCAGAAAGAGAAAAAGTTCGCCTAAACTTCTGTATAGAAACTGGTCGACCACATTAAGGCTGGTATTGTTTTTATTTTAAAAAGCATTTTCAGAACAAACAGTCAGTTTTATCACAAGTTCCTGAGTGGTGGTGGATCTAGTTATGTTAGTGAAATCGACCATCTCTAAGTGTATTTGGCGATCAGCACGGCTGCGTAAAGTAGTTTCCGCGTCACGACTGCTTTCTGGCATTGGTTAAGTTACACGGAAGCATGGGCGCTGATGCCTAGTGAATCACGCGTCGCTAATGAAAGAAAATATCCGACCGCCTTACCTGACTTTAATGATTCCTTGTACAACGTTGTTCTATCTAGGGATTCAAACATAGTACAAAATTTATAGGACGTAATAAGAGCATTTAAAATATGTAATGATTTATTCCCATTATAATAAAGAGCTGGTGTATCAGCTTATTTTTCTTTCATAATCACGTTGAATATGAGAGCAGTTCAGTAAATGAGTAAGTGTATGCATGGGCGTATCTGGGCTTTGAAAACTATGATGTCATTTCCCGCCACATAGGATGCACTTAAAGAAAAACGAGAAAACCAAAAACGATCATGCGTTCTTTACCCGGATGGTTAAGTTTGGAAACGCTTTTGAGTAGATGTTTTCGGAATTATATTAAAATATAATCACCAATGCCAGATCCAGGAATGCCAGATGTATAGGCCTCACCACTTCCACAGTATTATAGTATGAGAGCTAGTCGATAAAGTCTAAGCACTTGAGCCAAAGAAGGAATGCGGATGTGTCAGTCTTGATAAGCTTAGTGCATGTTTTGCTTATTAAGTTAGACAGGAGAATATCCAGTTGCGTATGACAAAAACATAAAGGACAAGGAAATAGGGGAAGAAGAGACAATATAAAATGACATCAATGACATATAAAATGAGATCGCTTAGCTGTGACTTGGAAGAAGCTGTGCCTGAGAATGCGTGTAGTGAAGTATTGTGAATGTTTGAATGAAGACTTGCGAGGTGTGATGCAAATCTGACTGATTGTTGGTAAAGAGGAAAGGAAAGACAGGTATACAATGATTGTCAAAGCCGAGAAAAGAGTGGCTGCAACAGATGAATGTGGTTGCGGTAAAGGATTTGTAAAACACTTCATGGATGGCTATGAAGTTCATGGAAAATACGGGGTTTTTTACATTTCTTACAAAACATTACTTCCCAAATCATCATAAGTGCGCCTTATATGTCGGAGAAATATGACCACTCATTTTTTTCAGTGCAGAGGTTTAGTTTTTCCGAGCAAAGACAAAAATTGTTTTTAAAAGGAAAATAAACCAGAAAAGAAGTGTCTCATTTCACCTGAAATGTCGAAATGAGAGATTGAGAGGAGCAACCTCTGGCAACTAGTTAAGGCGTTATACTGACAGTCTGCAGGAGATGAAGTCAGACTCAGTGACACTGATGTCATGATCTTCAGACACAGAAGAAGACGGAAGCAAGCATAATCTACAAGCTCAGTATTTTGGGGGTTTCTCTCCTAGCGTTCATGGATTATATGTCTCGTTTCACTTTTAAAGAAAACGCACCACAAAATTTACCTTGACAAAAATTAGTTAGGTCTCTGTTTTGCTTCACTACTTACTTCATTAAAATATGGAACATTAGATTTTAACATGAACCTCTAATAGAACAAACATTCACTATTCCTCTTCAACTTTATCAAATCTTTCCAATCGCCATTTCTACGATGAATGTATAAAATTGGAAAAAAGTAGGAGCAGCTTTATTACTTAACGATTACAAAGTTGTGACGTTTCGGCGTGAGCCTTAATCATACAAAAACATACAGGACGTATGTTTTTGTATGATTAAGGCTCACGCCGAAACGTCACAACTTTGTAATCGTTAAGTAATAAAGCTGCTCCTACTTTTTTCCAATTTTATACATTCTAGTATCACAGCTTTACTGCAGTGTTTAGCGTATAGTTGTATACTTATACACCAATCATTGGATTTATACGATGAAAGTGTCTAAAGACATCTGATGTTATACACGTAAATAATGGTGAGTAGGGATATTAAAAGTTTAGAAGGATCAGCACTATTTTCTTCAGGAAGATCTGCAGTCTTTGGTTTTTATATTTCTGACCAGCTAGTTGGTTGGCTGGCTGGCTGGCTGACTGGTTGGTTGGTCAGTCTGTTGGTTGGTTGGTTGGTTATGTCCCGTGATATTTGCATGCCGTAAAGGTGTGAAGTATTAGTGCCTTCACATTTCAAGGCCACTACAGCATCTGAAGGATTCCAAAATTATTTTACAAAGTCATAACGTAATATAAACTAATCAGAAAATGTAAGTTTCCGACAATGAAAAGTTTATCTAGAAGACAACTGATTCAAAATGGCAATTTCTACATATTTTTAAAAAGCCAGCGACATTATATAGGCAATCTTCTGTCGCTGTTCATTCACTTTACTCAATTAAATTCAAGCGCCATGCCGCGTGGCGTAGTCGATCATTTCTCTCCACAATTCCCTGTCTTTATACTTGATTATGACATCCGCCGGTGACTTTCTTCCTAGCCACACTTACAGCCTATCCAGTAACTCTATCTTCCTCTGTCTCTTCTTCTTTCGATTTTTCCAGTTGCCAAAGTGTGTTCCAATTTTCCTCTTCTCAGGAAATGTCCTACACTTTACTCAGACAACCTAAATTCCTTTATCTTACCGTTTATGCCATAATCAAATCACGAACTGGGAAAGCAGACCCAGTTTTTTTTTAATGACAAGAAGAAGATACTAACAAGAAGAAGTTACTAACAAGAAGAAGAAGAAGCAGAAACTAACAAGAAGAAGATACTAACAAGAAGAAGATACTAACAAGAAGAAGTTACTAACAAGAAGAAGAAGCAGAAACTAACAAGAAGAAGATACTAACAAGAAGAAGATACTAACAAGAATAAGTTACTAACAAAAAAGAAGGTACAAACAAGAAGAAGACACTAATAAAAAGAAGATAACAACAAGACGAAGATACTAATAAGAAGAAGATAATAAAAAAAGAAGATACTAATACGAAAAGATACTAACAAGAAAAATATATTAACAAGATGAAGATACTAACAAAAAGAAGATACTAACAAGAAGAAGATACTAACAAGAAAAGATACTAACAAGAATATATTAACAAGATGAAGATACTAAGAAAAAAGAAGATACTAACAAAGAGAAGATACTAACAAGAATATACTAACAAAAAGAATATGTCATTGAAAGTGAGGGAAAGAGTATTAAAGTGCTGTTTATAGTCAGTACTGCTGTACGGCGAGACCTGAACAAGTATGGAAAATTGGAAGCAACTGTGATGTAATTTTGGAGAAAAATGCTACAAATACCCTGGGCAACCGGAAAACAAATTAAGAGGTCCTCAAAGTTTCTAAACCACGAAATCTTCTTATATCTTATATCTTTCCCGTGCTGTTAAACGTCGCAAGGTAGTTCGCCAATTTTTCCTGTCTTCGGCGAGCCTTTCAACCTCATCAAGGATTTTATGCCTGTTAATTTGGCCTCTCTTAATAATGTCCTCTTCAGAGTTTCACGCGGTCTGCCTCTTTTTCGTTGGCCTTTATAGCTTGTTTTAGGATTCTCTGACTATTTCTTCTCATCACGTGACCAACATATGTACATCTCCTTTTCCTGATCATCATGAGACTGGTTGTAGTTCAGTCATCTGCTTTATCTCTGCATTGTTCTTGAATTCGTTCCACTTAATGCCGAGTATTTTACTTAGGCATTTGTTTTCAAAAGAGTCTAATTTCTTATCTATTTCTTTAGATGTTTTCAAGCTTTCACATGCATAAATTAGGATGGATATTACATTTGAATTGAATAGTCTTAACTTGGTTTTTGTGCTTATAACTTTGAATTCCATATGTTCTCAAGATTCTTGAAGATCGATGCTGCTTTTGCAATTCTAATTCTAACTTTCTTTCTGGTGTCACCATCCTGGTCTATGTAGCTGCCAAAGTATGCAAATTGATTGACTTCTTCAATATCTATCTCTTCTACGTGTAATTTTCCATTTTGATTAATGGGAAGTTTCATTATTTTTGTTTTGTCCTTGTTAATTTCAAGTCCTATTTTTCTAGCCAGTGAAGACAGGCTATCTGTTTTTTCTTGCACGGAATTCACACTGTTACTGATATGAGTTATGTCATCAGCAAAATCAAGATCTTCTAGTTGGGTCCCATGTACCCAGTCAATATCTGTGTTGCCTGTGCAGCATTTTTTCATTATGAAGTCTATTGTAATTCCAAAAAAGCAAAGGAGAAAGTATACATCTTTGTTTCACGGCTGTTTCGATCTGGAACCATTCACTCATCCCTTCTTCTGTTTTGATTGCACAAACATATCCACTGTAGAAGTCCTTAATGATGTTGACAATTTTAGATTCCATCTTCTTCTTATATCCTTCCCGTGCCGTTAAACGTCACATAGGGCTCGCAAAGTAGTTCGCCAATTTTTCCTGTCTTCGGCGAGTCTTTCAACCTCATCAAGGGATTTTATGCCTGTTAATATGGCCTCTCTTAATAATGTCCTCTTCAGAGTTTCACGCGGTCTGCCTCTTTTTCTTTGGCCTGTTGTGTTCCACTTGAAAGCTTGTTTTGGGATTCTCTGATCATTTCTTCTCATCAAGTGACCAACATATGTCCATCTCCTTTTCCTGATCACCCATGAGACTGGTTGTTGTTCAGTCATCTGTCTTATCTCTGCATTGTTCTTGAACTCATTCCACTTGATGCCGAGTATTTTCCTTAGGCATTTGTTTTCAAAAGATATAGATTCCATATACACTTAAAATTCTCCACAATGAATCTCTGTATATGCTAGCAAATCCCTTTTTAAAGTCTTTTAAGTTCAGTATTAATATTTTCTGGTTCTCAATATGTTCTTCAAGTATTATTCTTAGAGTAAAGATCTGGTCGAGACAGCTTCTCCCTTTTCGAAATCCTGCTTGTTATTCTGTCATTGCAGTATCCACTATATCTTTAAGTCTATTCAAAAGACCTTGCAAACATACTTTCGACACAACTGATATTAAGGTTACTCCTCTCCAATTGTTACAGTCACTAAGGTTGCCTTTTTTTTTGTTTTGGTATTTTAACAATGATTCCTTTTTTCCATTTAGAAGGGACTTTTTCTTCTTTCCAAATCTTATTAAACATTTTCTGTAGTTGTCTCATGTTGTCATTATTCATAGCTTTTAACATTTCGGGTGTTATTTCAACTTCACCTGCAGCTTTGTTGTTAGCCATTAAATTCACTGCTGTTTCAATTTCATGCAATTTAATTTCATCTAGGTTGACATTTAATTATAGGGCTGGTAAGTCGGTTTCAAGGTTTAACAATTCTTTTGGGTGTGGTCGATTAAGTATTTCTTGGAAGTGTTCACTCCATCTTTGCTTTTGATCTTTACTTGATGTTAATCGGGTTCCATTTTTGCTAAGGATTGGTCTTTCTTTAGATGTAAAAGAACCTGTTAGCCTCTTTTGTATGTTATATCAAGTTTTGCTGTTTCCTGTTTTTGCTGCTTTCTCTGCTTCTTTCGCCATATTGTCTATGTATTCTCTTATATCCCTTCTAGCTGAACTGTCTATTTCTTTGTATGTTGCTTTCGCCAGATCTTTTCCATGATCTGTTTTTACATTCAACATGTCTGATTTTGCTACTTGTCTTTCATGTGTGTACTTCCATGTGTTTTCTGATATCCATGCTTTTCTGTTTGTTTTTTTCAGTTCAGCGCTTGCTTTTGCTGCTGTGATTATAGCTGTGCTGTAAGAATTCCATAATTCATCTATACCTATCTCCTCTACTTCATTGGGTGTTGTGGAATGATTGGCAAGTTCCTGATTGAAATTATTGTTAGTATTCTCTTCTTGTAGGCTGTGGCTGTTTATCTTTCTGTGTAATGATTTCTTGTGCTGACTTTTCAGTTTTAGTTTTATTTTCCCTATACACATGTTGTGATCACTGTTAACATCTGCACCCCTATAAACCCTTACATCTATCAGAGATGTTCTGTATTGCTTTCTAATACAAAAATGATCTATCTGCTTTCTAGTTCTATCGTCTGGAGATATCCACGTTGTTTTATGTATCTCTTTGTGTGGAAATATTGTGCCACCAATGACCATGCCCTCTGTTAGACATATATCAATTAATATTTCTCCGTTCTGATTAACCACACTAATTCCTTCTTTTCCCATTACTTTTTCATCGTCGGTGTTATCTTTCACTACCTTAGCGTTGAAGTCCCCCATAGCAATTAGGATGTCGTGTTTAGGGACTTTGTTGATGATTTGTTGTAACTGGTGTTAGAAATCGTATTTCACCTCATCATCTGCATCATTCGTGGGTGCATAACACTCTGTTAATGTCATTCTTCCGTATCTTAGGTTGTATCGTGCTCTTACTATATGACTGTTCACTGGTTCCCATCCTACAAGGCTCATTGCTGCTACATTTGACATAATAATATCTACCCCATCCTGGTGTTTCCCATCATCTCTGTCTGAATGTATTATTAACTTACCGTTTTCCGTTGATCTTTTACCTGCTTCTGGCCATTGCATTTCACTGATGCCTAGTACGTCTAGGTGGTATCTCTTCATTTCTTTGTTGACCTGAGTAGTTTTTGTTGGTGCTGCCATCGTTCTTACATTCCAGAATCCAATCTTTGTCACATGTTTGGGGCCGACGAATGAGCTCTTCGGATTTGGCATCCCTGATGCTCGGTTGGTTTCTCTGCGAGTTTCTGTAACGATATCCTTTTTTTTTCCCATCTAGAGTCGCCTCTAGATAGGTCCCAGGATAAGGTTGTTAGGCTTATGCCTAGGTCCCGGTACATGATATGTGACAGATGAAGTGAAATTCCGATGATCTCTGTATGCCGGCGGGAGCTTTAAAAAACCAAAACGTCCGCCATCTTGCACGTCACACCCGAATACGAAATCTAGTTATAAGAAAAAGACAGTCAAAATTTGTTGGACATGTCATGAGAAGACAGATGTTAGAGATCTTTGAAATGGCTGGAAAACTGAAGAGAACAGAAATGACAGTGAGCCCAAGAGAACTGACCAGGTAGCATGAACAAACAAAAAAGTATATGAAATGCTGGAAAACACTGAGGATAGAGAAGCATGATCGTCAACGCAATCCAGCACGTCGTGTAACATATAATGTATGTAGCCATATTGTAAACAGTGTAAACAGCCTGTTGTCAGCGGCTGGGAAATTAGGCTGTGAACATTATTTAGTATACACGTTGTTGCAAAGATATTTTACAGTTAGTTCGGGATATGTCTCGGTGGGCGAACCATGGTAAAGTGGATGTGGTTGGTTCTTGACATTAAAGTATATACAGTGTTATTGTGTCCTGTTTGATTACGTTGTAAGCGTATGCGATATGTGGTTGTTGGCTATGACCCCAGACTCAATTAGGTTGGTTGTTTATAAGTTTGGTTAGTAGAGATGATTTCGTAAGGATGATAGTGTATGTGCTGGTTGCACCCATAGTTATGTATGGCAAGGTTGTAGTATGAGTTGGGATGTTAATATATATTACATACAGCTGATATGGGTTTTCATACAATAATGCTTTTGATCTGTGCTGATAACACGTCATGATTTATTTATATAAGAGACATTGAACGATGGTTCAATTCTGTATATTCTTGTAACGAGTTTTGATGTCGTTGTCATGCACATATAGTATACATGCAATGTTGAGTTTTGATAAAATGCTGATTACAGCTGCTCGGAGGAACAACTTTATATGTTTTAGTGTTCATGATAAATGCTGTCACGAGGGTCGTCACACTTCTGACAATACTTTATTTATGTGTGGTGCTTATATTTAATGCATTGCTGAATATACGTATACTTGCATATTTTGGTTCAGTAATGCATTGCTATGCCATCGGAAAACAATTATATATATATATATATATTATATATTATGGTCCTTATGTGTGAACCGTTATTTGTATCGTGTGTGTTCATGATGAGTGTCTTGATGTTTATCATAATAAATTTCTTTGTTAGTTGTTTTACACACTGACATATCTGTTTTGCATGTGGTATGAGAGATAATGAGAAAGCAGAGTAGACAAGGATCCGGGAACCGAGATGGTTGTGGTCAGATTCCTTTCAAAATTAGGGTTTTGGTTCACAGTACGTTTATACCATTGGAAGAATTTAATTACCTAATTACCACTCTCATAAGTCCCTCACTCCCCTCACTCTCTTCCTTACATTACCGAAGCAATTCTACGGTCTTGACTTATACAACGCCTATTAGTCTTAAAACAAAAGTCTCACCTTCTTTGGAAGATATTCAAAGAATCATTCATTCCTCTTGCAGAGCAACATACTCGTAATTATTTAGTCATCTCACACAACTACACATCATCTTACATGTATGAGAACTGGATGTGATATCAGATTTTCATTATAAACTTAAAACAATAAAAAAACGTTTAATACACTCTGCAGCAACCGCTCAATGTTTATCTATGCTAATTACCATAAGCCAGCACCACATTTCCACGTACTCACAATAAAATATAGAAATCATTCGCAAAATGGAAAATTTCAGTAATTACAAAAACTACAGTTATCCTTTGATTACAGTTTTAAAATTATCTCTCAGTATCCCAAAATATCACATACCCATAATAATATCCTCATTTATGTATGCGAAGGCTGGAGAACAACTAAAGAAACAGACAATAAATTAGATTCTTTTGAAAACAAATGCCTAAGGAAAATACTCGGCATCAAGTGGAACGAATTCAAGAACAATGCAGAGATAAGACAGATAAGCGAACAACAACCAGTCTCATGGGTGATCAGGAAAAGGAGATGGACATACGTTGGTCACATGATGAGAAGAGACGATCAGAGAATCTCAAAAACAAGCCATCAAGTGGAACACAACAGGCCGAAGAAAAAGAGGTAGACTACATGAAACTTTATAGAGAACAGTGTTAAGAGGGACCAAATTAATAGGCATAAAATCCCTTGATGCTGTTGAAAAGCTCGCCGAAAACAGTGAAAAACTGGCGAACTACCTTGCGAGTCCTATGTGACGTTTAACGGCACGGGAAAGATATAAAACATAAGACATCAAAAGTAAGAGAAAATAAGATTAGAAATGAGAATATTTTTAAAATCTAATATTAAGATTTTATTTCTAGCGTTGGAGATTTTTCGTGGAGGTAACAAAACTTTCCGTGAAAAATTTACACATGAAAGGAAAAACAAAACAAATTTCACTATCGAGGAAGATAACATAAACGGGAAAACAGAGAGTGTAAATAACTGAAAAAAAAAGATGAATGTAAACAAACTAACAGAAACATACGATTATTATTATTATTCTTACTTTTTAATCTGAACGTTGAATTTTCCTGTTTACGTTTAGCAAGAGTTGTCGAGGTAATTGCTACATAGCACACATTCTGATACCGTCAGCGTCCAATTATTTAAAAGGTTTACCAGCGACAAGAAACTTCGGCTTGCGAAATATGAAATCTAAGAAAAATGTCGGAACAGTGTGTTCTGCTTGCGAACTACTAGTGCTCATCTGGTTCAAACTTCCTAGAACTGAGAGCTGGTGTTCTTTGCGGCCGATAAGGTGCTTCATCGTGTCGCTTGGGAGCGTGTTATGGCGGCTATTTTTTCAGTCCTTCAGCGGAGCTAAAGTGCAGAGGATGCTCTATACAATAATTAGCGTATAAGTATACAAATATACACGAAGTACTGCAGTGGATCAGTGATACCAAAATGTATAAACTAGGAAAAAAAAGTAGGAACAACTTTATTACTTAAGGACTGCAAAGTTGTGATATTTCGGCGTGAGCCTTAAATCATACAAAAACACCCAGGACGAAGAAATAGAAAGAGGAGATAAAGTATAAATTCATATGAATGGTATGTTTAAAAAAAAAGAAATAAAATGATTAGAGCACTTAGCTGTAACGCGTAAGAAGATATGGCTTGTCCGATGCTTGTTCAGAAATGGGCATGGTGGAGAGTAGAGAATGTTTAAATGGAGACTTTTGATGTGTGATAGGTGGGTCGTAACTGAGGGTGGTGGGTGGGGAAACCGTGAAGGAGAGAGAGAGAGTGATACAATGTTAACCTAGCCAGTATGCCACAGGAAGAGCTAAAAAATTTACTGAATTCGCCAACTCACTTTATAATAACACAAAATTCACTTACGAAATTTCTGACAAGTCTGTCAAGTTTTTAGACATTAAAATATCTCTTGGCACAAACAGGCTTGTCACCTCTGTATTTTACAAGCCCACAGACAGCCACAACTATTTACTTTACACCTCCTCCATCCTGAATCCTGTAAGAACTCCATCCCTTACTCCCAACTCCACCGTCTTCACCTCATATGTCAGAATAGCTTGGACTTTATAGATCAGTCCAACAAGATATTAGAATTTTTTTTCCGTCACCGCCACTACCCAGAAAAGGTCCTTCGTGAAGCCTTCAATGTTTCCAACTAGTGAGCCGCAAAGAAGTATTCATAAAAAAAGCATGTTACCCCTATCTGACAGAGTTAAGTTAGTACTACCTTTCCACCCGTATAGTCAGATGGTTAAGAAAATTCTTTATCGTCATCTGACACTAATCCAACTCTACCCCGACACTCGCGACATTTTCTCTGATCCACCCCTATTAGCATACAAGCGTGAGTCAGACCTTAGGGACATCCTCGTCTGCAGCCACTTGAAGCATATGTTGGCACCAGAAAATGTAACCGCCCCCGCTGCATTACCTGCCCTGTAGTATGGAAATAAAACGCTCACAGTTTCCCAAACTATCCCCACTCTTCATGAGGAATCCACATGCGAGTCCTGTAATGTGATATATGTCATCGTATGCAAAAGATACATTATAACGTATTTTGGTGAGACTGGCTTCAGATCAGGGGACCGCATGCAGAAATATCTGTACGATATCACCCATCATGTTTCGAAATCAATCCCGAATCATTTAAAAGGCCCCTACCCACAGAGGAAAATCTGATTTTCTGGTAACAACCATCAAACAGTGTCACGCAGATGACACAAGCCGACAGGCGCTTGAGAACTGTTACATTCAGAATTATGGGACACTGGAACCACATGGTTTGAGCTTGTTATTCAGCTACACCTAACATTCTCCTCTTCAACATTCATAATCCCCCTCCACTAAACTCCACTCCCTTCTCATTTGTTACATATAATTCACAACCTCCTCACAGAATCACATTACAACCCCTCTACCCTAAAAATAATCATCTATTTCACCTTCTCATGGCTAGGTTAACACTATATCACTCTCTCTCCCCTCCAAGTTTTTCCCACTCACTACCCTCAGTTACGACCCACCTATTACACATCACAAGTCTCCATTTAAAAGTTCTCTACGCTCCACCATGCTCACTTCTGAACTAGAGTCAGACAAGCCACGTCTTCTTACACGTTACAGTTAAGTGCTCTGTTCATTTTATTTTCCTTTTTTTTAAACATAGCATTCGTGTGAATTTATATTTTATCTCCTCTTTCTATTTTTTCATCCTGAGTATTTTTGTATGATTTAAGGCTCACGCCGAAACGTCACAAATTTGCAGTCCTTAAGTAATAAAGCTGTTCCTACTTTTTATTAGCTTATACATTTAGGATTTGCAATAGTTCTTTAGCAGACTCTACAACCATGGTGGCTGTGGCGACTCCTGCCCCGTTAGCCAGGCTAGGCCTGTTATAAGGGCACCAACAGATGGCTGGGACAAGATATTGGTCGATTATGGTTCGCCAACCTTGACGCTATCATGTTAGCTAAGACTACCAAGTTAGCTGACTGCCAAGCTGTACAGCGTCTTCATTTCCCCTTCTTCCCCCCCCCCCCCCCCCACACGCACACATTTATCTAACTACAGATGTAAGCGCCCATTAAATCTCGTCTACAATATCATAACAAACTGGTTATTGTCTGGCCTGTAGGTTGTCTCTCGTGCACAAATGTGCTCTCCAGGAGCAACTTTTATTGTGGTCAGTACAAGTATAGTATGATTCTATTGGTCAGTCATTCCTTGCATTTTTTGTGTAATTATAACTGATTATATTCATCAACCATACCCTTCTTTAAAATGATAGTCACTGGGAGATAAGCTCGAAATCGATCTTTAATATGACAAATGAATTGTGTGATGTAAATGTTCATCCGTGACACAACAGACGTTCGAAAATGTTAAATGAAAATAAATGGAAGAGAGAATGATGATTAATATAACTTGGCTAACTATCACATCACTTTTTTAAAAATAAGAATTGCAAACTGCTCTTTGAATGTTACAATTGTTCATAGACCAGAAGCATGGCGCTGAGTAAGAAAATGGAAAATAAACTTGAGGGGCGGAAATGCCGCTTGATGGCGCCAGTTTTAGGTTATTTATAGTTCTTCTAGCCTTAACAAAATGCTCGTTTCTAAGCCCACAACATCAAATCTTTCACTTGACTGATGGGAACCAAACGTTTCAGGTCTGAGAGAAGACTGCGTTAAGTCCATTTCACATTCCGTGGGTTTCTTCCTTGTTCATGATTTGTCACAATATTTTGCCACCATGTAAAATCGCTTTTTCTGCAAACAGACGATATTCTCCATGAATCATACTGTCAGCTGGACTCTTCCTGCGTGCTCCACGGATTTTCATTGAAAATTGGCCATGGATCTGGGTTCTTCCAGATGTATTATTTATGTTCCTGTGTTAGTTACTCCCACAATCCTCTGAGGTTTCACGCTTTTTTTCTTTGAAGCACTGGTGTTCTATGGGTGGGAGTTAATGAAGTGCCCTGGAGTACGGTCTGTCAAGTCACGTTGTGAACGAAAAGAAAGATTTGATTTTAAAAATTTCAATAATGGACTCATCTACCCAGGACGTCAAATACTTTTGTTCTAGACCCAGACGACAAAGCCTCCATTTAGACTCAGCACTATTAAAACAGTTTTTACATACTTATAAATGAGAATAATTCAATTATTTATTTTCAGTATTTTTGTTTCATTTGAAACATTTCCTTTCGTTTATTAAACTTTCATCAAGAACTACACAATTCTAAAAAGAAGTGCAGTATTAAATAGGCATCTGTGGATCACATTTCCGATGAAAGCTGAAATACAACATAGTATGAAGGTTTGTAAGAAAACGTAGCTTCTCATTACTGTGTGTGAGTTGCAGACAACAGAATTAATTTACGACTAAAACGTATACAAAAACTGAAACACACTCAAAAGAGGAATGTGAAAAAATGTGAAAACTATGCCCAAAGTTTAACATCATACAATCCACTGTTTACATTCAAATCATAAGTAATAAATAACAAGTTTTCAGTTGGTTATAATGAACACCAGATCACAAATAACCATATTCAAACTTATATCTGGCAAGGTCTCAGAAAGATAAAGCAGCAACATGATTTTTTAAATACAAATATGAACTAAGCTATGGATACCAGGACGTTGCCCGATTTGGCAGTCAACGACTTACAGCTGACATGTTAACTGATCAAGGCCCTGTCACACCTCTACGTTAGTGCCCCACCTCCTTCCTAACAGGCCTTGTGTGGCCAAAGGAGCAGGGATCGCCATAGTCAGAACAGGTGTGGACTCTGCTAAAAAGTATTGCACACTTCATGTTTTAACTTCCAACCATGGACTACAAAATAACAAAGCTGCCGTAGCCTGCCCCCAGTCCTACACGATGCTGTGTCTCAACATCTTCACTGCATCGGCTGCGAAGAAAACTTCAGCCCGCAGTACCAGGGAGACAGAGGAGAATGAAGAAAAAGAAAGACCAGCTTGCTTTCAAATGAAAATAACAATAATAATAATAATTTATTATTAAACATATAAACTATTGCAAACCTTTATCCGAAAGACAGCGTTCAGGAACACAATTTGTCACTATAATCACCTTATTTGTTTTATTTCACTGGTGAACACATATTTTGGGTGCTTTTATTAGAATCACAATTCTTACACACTGAACATGCCAACAGGTTAACTCCTGCTCAGTATGTCAGTCAGTGATGACACCGACTGACGGCACTGATTGATGGTACCGACAGCTGGTACCCAGTGATGACACCCCCCTGACGACGCTGACTGATGACACCCCGCTGATGACACTGACTGATGACACCCCCCTGACGACGCTGACTGATGACACCTCACTGATGACGCTGACTGATGACACCCCACTGATGACACTGACTGATGACACCCCCTGACGACGCTGACTGATGACACCCCACTGACGACGCTGACTGATGACACCCTACTGATGACACTGACTGATGACACCCCCCTGACGACGCTGACTGATGACACCCCACTGATGACGCTGACTGATGACACCCCCTGACGACGCTGACTGATGACACCCCACTGATGACACTGACTGATGACACCCCCCTGACGACGCTGACTGATGACACCCCACTGATGACACCCCACTGATGACACTGACTGATGACACCCCACTGACGACAGTGACTGTGGCAACTTTCTTTGTCGAGTTACATTTCATTATTCGCCCTAACACGACGAGCAGCACAAGATGGCATATATAAACTATAATTTGATTTGACAGTTGCAAAAAATATTCTTTCTGTTTATCTTCTTGTATTTTCTCCACTTTTTTGTACTAACTTGCAGCAATATGAATTAAGAGGCTATAGTAGATCTATTTACGTAGTTAAAATGCCAGAAAGTAAATTGGGGCTTAGGATTATTCACATATAAGCAAAATAACACAAGAAGAACAGGTAAGAAGAACAGGTAAGAAGAACAGGTAAGAAGAACAGGTAAGTCTACAATGAGACGGACGCATCCACCTTTATTACTGTGATAAACAGGATTCATTCAAGTTAGTTCTTGTTTAAACAAATCACATTTTACATTCTATCTCGTCGTTTCTTCAGTAAACATTTCAGAAAGCTTAAAGATAACGTTCTAAATTCAAATAACAAAATATCATCCTTCGATTGAACTAACTTTACATAACCAGCTAGAGTGCATGTCACATTTAAGATCATATTTTTCAGGGGTAAAGGAATAACATTAGTAAATAATTATTGTCTAATACATTTAAATAGACGTTTCTGCATTTATTTTCTGCTTCTTCTCTACAGTTGTCAACGGTAAAAATGAAAAGCCGCGTCTGAATGTCCATAACATTTTGGGACAGCTTATTTTTATGGCTGGGACGGACACAGACACAGACACACACAGACACACACTCACACAGACAGACAGACAGACAGACAGACAGAGAGAAAGTAATCAATGTTCAGTCACAAATGCGAGATCTGTACAATACGCCAGATAGAAATGGTGACATATATGTTTTTAACTTGCAAGGAAAGCACTGATGAGCTGTAACACATTGCCACATTTCCCGCATGATAATGATTTAATTTCTTGAAAAGGCACAGTGGTTGACATGGCAGTTCTAATTTTACTCATCTTCCTGGATTTTTTCCTGTTTATTAGTTCGTGTAGGAGAACTCTTCGACAAAAAGAAAAATTAACAGAATTAAAATACCGCCTGTTTTTTTCCATTTCATCATGCTATTAATAAAAGCAATCTGATTCTCTCTAGAGATGGCGGGCGGAATGTCAGGCGGACCTTTTGCCTAATTCTTTGCTTGTAAAAGCATACCGCGGCGCACTGTTTACTTTGAAATCATTTCAAATGATGAAATGTCAGTTTTTTGCTGTTACTTGGAAGTTTTCTTTTGCTCTTGTGTAATGTCCAGATATGTTTTATGGTAGGATCTTTAGTATAGTGCATGTAGTATTTATTTATAGTAGTCCATTTTTCACATGAATATATGTGAAAACATACATACATACATACATACATACATACATACATACATACATACATACATACATACCTACAGACAGCAGTCAGATAGATTCATACATAAATATAACATGTCACTGTTATGAAATGTTGGAAGGTTTCATCCTAGGTTCTGCTTGCCAATATGGTCAGTGACTGGTACCCTCTTTGTATTAAATAAAGTAGTGTCTGTTTGCTCACTTCACTATCTTAATAATAAACGCGGTCCGTGTCTTTCTAGAGATGGCAGACGGAATGTAAGACAAACCTGTTGCCCGATTCTTTGTTTGTTTGTTTTTTTTTTGCATATTTTTGTTTTGTTCGTTCGCTCATTCTCACATTAGACAACGTTCAGTCATTGTCATAGGAATCGACACTTATTCTGGCGCTGAGCAACACTATGTCATTCTACGCCATTCACAGCCGAACAGTAAATGTTACCAAATTTAGTTTGTCTGCAGTTACAAAAACTAATTGTGAATACAGCCTCCCAACAGCAGGCAAAAACTCTGGACAAACTTGATCACTGAGTGGATTTGGCAATCATTTCGTTAATTCGATCAATAGAATCCTTGTAGTATGCCAGCTGCATTTATCTGACAGAATAAACCTGATGGATAACTTACAGGTCACTGGCGAGTCCCTCATTTGTGAAACTAAAAGGAATGCATCAAGCAAAGACGCCAGCTCGTTTCAGTTATTACTGAAAAAAAAAATAAACAGACAACTGGCTTGGACAGAACGCTCGTATACAACGAAAATCACCGATTAAATGAATAGGGTCAATGGCATAAGCTTTTTACACTTATGAACAAACAAGAAATATCAATTTTGTCTTCATAACAGGGTTACTGAAATAATTTGTTCTCTGACATTCTGTCCACCTGTCTAAAAGATTCTGCTAGTAAGTGATGATGCTATTAATGATTGTTTATCTTTGTACATCTGAATTAGGATGAGTAGCCAAGAAGCTAAAAGAAAAAAAAAAGCCAAGGGGGAAGGGTGTGATTTGATATTTGTAAGTGCTATGGCAGTCGATAGAAGCATGATGGTTTTCAGACTGACCAGCAGTAGTAAAGCTGTATGCTGTCTAGCAAGATGATGTAGAGCATACCCCACCGTATGGTGAAGGTGAACAGCCTGATGATTTTGAAGTGCTTGTTATCTCCAAGCACAATTGCTGGGCTGCCGCTCATTAGGGGATTCAGTTTCCCAGAAACCGCAGAGAAGGTCGACTTACAAGACTCAGGATGTAGAGCTCGTGATTTCTTGGAGAGCTCTGTGACGTAATCACCCAGACAGAGGACGCAATAACTATTGCTACACGGAACGTTGCTGTCAACCGATCCTTCTTGGTGCAGCCATTTTCTGTCTGAGCTGAGATTTTTTTACACGCACGCAAACATAAACACACACACACGCACAAACAGAAACACATACACATACCAAACAGCATACAGTGTAGAAAAATATAAATGAATGCACAAAATGCCAGATTAAAATTATATTATTTTGTTTGTGTGTCTCGGTGATATTTGATACAAAATATACTTTATATATAATTGTTCCCTATTATTATTATATATAAAGATAAATAAAGAAGATTAAACAGAGAAGAGTTAAATATCTTGGAAATATAAAGGTCATGAGAATTTAGGAAAGACAGTCTTGGAAGGTTGCATAATGGAAAAAAAGAAAGAGAGGAAGACCAAGGTGATGATGGCTGCAAGACATCGTTGATGATCTGTGAATGGATGCATCAGAAGCAGGACATCTTGCTTACAACAGAGAGGCCTACAGGAGAGCAAATTACATGCAAATGACTGACTGATGATTACGATGGCAAATGATGATAACGGAACATTAAGATAACCGAAATGTGATGGTAGTTTGACGGTAAATGAACGTTAAGGTATCTAAAATATGATGTTCGTTTTCATGGTAAATAATCATTATGATATCTGAAAAACGATGACAGCGTTGACAATAACAGAATATATAGATATCTGAAATATGATTGCAGTTCTGGTATTAACTAAACATAAGGATATCTAAAGAAAGTTGTTCAAGTTGAATACTAACAAAGATATCTATTTTGCAAGTTGGGTACTGACAAAAACTTTTATTTTTCAAAATGAAATACTAACATACGCATCCAGTTCTGAAGTACAAAGAGATGTTGTAGAATAGCATGCGAAATATAATTTTTGTACAAGAACTCAAGCTTACAAGAAAATATCTGAACTGTCTGCAATCACGATAAACATTCAGGAAGTTTTCAAATGGAAGCGATGAATTCAGTGGAGCAGAAATAAAAGAGCACATAAGTAAGCCCAAGTAAATTACAAAACACGTTCTACTTGAAGATGGACACACCCAAAAATTCTGTAATGATATAATTCTGTGAATTATTTGAATGGCCTGTTCCACCGACATAAATTCTCAGAAGCAGTTTCTCTTTCATCTGAACTAATGGCAAGCCGCCGGTATTTATCCAATAATTCTATAATCACGACATAAACAAACATCAGTGCGGCTACGAAGAAATAACCGTCATTTCCCACGTTAACTATGAGCAGCATGAAGAAACTGACGATCAAAATGGAACAAATAATCCTACTCATCGGTAAGTGGAATGTAGTTTGGACTGGACTGGCTGTTTCTCCTGCAGTTAGGGAGAAGCACTTCGGAATACAACAAACAAGATTTTTTTTTCATATCACAACTAGCCAATGAAATATCTTATGACGTTTAATGGGTTTCATTTCCCTTCATTTCTGGATATAATAATCATCATATGGGTTTGTCAAATAGATTGGCATCGGACTGTATAGCACAGAAAGCATTCAGGCTAAGGATTGTATGAAACAGTGGGAAAGATTGTCCATGAAAGAGATGAAGGAACACAATGACAGAAATTGTAAATATTATCCCTTTCCATGAAACGAACCGCCGCGCCTTTACCAAGACGTTTATTTGTCCTCTTAATTTTGAAATGTATATAAGGAAAGAGACAAGACAAGACAGTCACCTGATCGATGCCTGTGATTACTGCCATCGTCTCTCTTGCAACTGGTTCAATCTGGGCTGAAATCGTTCCAGGCAACATAGTTTTAAAAATAGGTACCTAGCTCCTCTTGGAGATGGTCAAGGAAATACTAAGGAAAATGTGGACTCTTACACCAAACATCTATACGTCACTGAATAGGAATAGTTTATTTATTTATTTATTTTTGTATTACCTGATGGCCTCTTATCACCACATAATCCTATATATGATTACTTAACGTCTAGTGGTAAATGGTAAAATCTCTCTATACAGATACATTTATGGTGTGGAAACTGGAGACACTATACACCTGAAATTATAATCGTGTATTCTTTAATGAAAACAATATTAGAGAAATATTTAAAAGAGCTTGTTGTAGAAACATCTGCAATAAATTAAAGAGAACTAGTATCTCAAAATGCGTAAGTCAAAATAACAAATTATTCAGCAGCATCGATTTAATGCTATTAGTTAAATGTAAGACTGTAAAAATAGGCAATGTAAAAAAGCGAAGAACCTACATGGGTGCTCAGAGGTTCATTGGCTATATGCCACAAGCATCAATATAAAATAACAGGCAGAAATAAAGAACAATTCCTGATATGGCAGAGAACTATTGTCCCAGTTCATGTAAAATAATAATGAAATCACAGACATTTGCAGTAGGAACTAAGACTTTTGAGATATTAACGTTGCATTCAGCAGATGATTATCAAGACCAGGATGACTTTGCTGGAGGTAATCAGACTGAATAATATTAAACGTTGTCGTGTAACTTTTGTTTGAAGATGATTGAACTGGCAGAGAATCGAATACAAAAAAGAAAAAACACTGAAATACTCGCTATGATCCATGAATAAGCTTGCTACCAGTTTACCTGAGGCATGTTATGAAAAGTTCAGAAGAACTAGGCTAAGCCATGGTTCTCACCACTTAAGCAGCTTATAATGATGTTCATACTTACTGCATTTCATGCATAGCTACCCTGAATAAGTACCCATGATTATGGCACCGTATTTACACAGCTACCCTGAATTAATACTCATAATTACTGCACATTATTTACACAGCTACCCTGAATTAATATTCATGCTTATGGCATATTCATACACAGCTACTCTAATTTAATATTCATGCTTATGGTATCTTCATACACAGCTACTCTAATTTAATATTCATGCTTACGGCATCTTCATACACAGCTACTCTAATTTAATATTCATGCTTACGGCACCTTCATGTACAGCTACTCTAATTTAATATTCATGCTTACGGCATCTTCATACACAGCTACTCTAATTTAATATTCATATTTACGGCATCTTCATACACAGCTACTCTAATTTAATATTCATGCTTAAGGCATCTTCATACACAGCTACTCTAATTTAATATTCATGCTTACGGCATCTTTATGCACAGCTAGTCTAATTTAATATTCATGCTTACGGCATCTTTATGCACAGCTAGTCTAATTTAATATTCATGCTTACGGCATCTTCATACACAGCTACTCTAATTTAATATTCATGCTTACGGCATCTTTATGCACAGCTAGTCTAATTTAATATTCATGCTTACGGCATCTTTATGCACAGCTACTCAGTAACTGGTAGATAACTGCAGGTACGAATGCCAGGGAAAAAAATGAATATTTAGTTATATTTGATATTGAAATTGGGTAAGCCTGTAAAAGTGGAAGACTTGTCATTGCTGTATGTGGACCTTCGGAACAGGTTTTTCTGGCCAGTGCACTCCTCTCCTCATCTATGGACTGAGTGAATTGCTCAGCCTAGCGTGTGATTTCGTTTTAACGTTGAAAATGGAGAGTGGCCAGAACAACTGCATGCATGGGCATTTTCTTCTAAAGTCATAGATGAAAATGTGAGCATGAACGATTTTGTTTCGATGACCTTAATTCTTCTGTCAGGGGCTGGAGTTTTAAAAGAAGGATTTAGTTCATTTCTAGCTGGTCTCCATGTTCTCCTCTATCGATCATGTTCTGTCTCATATTTTCATCAGCATGCCACACGATTACGTTCTGGCGCTGAGCTAAGTATGTTTTCCTTCATATTTATTTTTCATATTGTCCAATCACATTTTTCCCGCCCATTTTTTTTCTCTCTTTTGATTTTTTTTGTTTTGTTTTTTGCGCCCAGTTTTACTTCTGTTGCCAAATATTCTTAAAAACACAGCCGCCCTCTTAAAATATAATAAGAAGATTGCCTTCTGTTTCTTCTTAGTTATATTTGGAGAATATTTCCATTTGGCATCTTGAAAGTCCGTGAGCTACTTAAGCTGTGGATCGCTTAGAGGCACTGCTCCTTTTCTGCTTTAACACTTTCACTCCAAAACAACACTGAAAGCACTGTTGGTAGATCCTGCACCACCATGGGAAGCAATGCTCAGAGCAACATTTAGGTAAAATATAAATAAAATGAAAAGTAGCAATTTCTAACTCAACCTCGTATTTTTTAAACTATAGAGTGAATTCATTCCAGTTCATTTCTACTAAAATTTTCATAAAAACGTATTCTGGTAGAGTATGGAAATTAATTCAGGAGTGATAAAGTTAAACGTTAAAAGTTAAACTCGAAAGGCATACTTGCGTATAAGTCTTCTGCGTCGCCAAAAATCGTAAAACGGGAATTGGGTGTGAGGCCAACAACCTCATCCTGAGACCCATCTAGAGGCGACTCAAGATGGGGAAAAACCTTGCCGTTCTGGAATCTCGCATCAGTTGTAACCGAACATCAAGGTCACCAACTCTGCATGCCGTTGACAACGATCGAAAATTCATCGGCCCCAAATGCATAACAAAAATCGGATTTTGGAATGTAATAACGATGGCCACAACAATAAAATCTGCTCAGGTAATAAAAGAAATGGATAGATATCACCTAGATATGTTGCAGTGAAATGCGATGGCCAGAAGCAGGGAAAATAACAGTGGGAAACAGTAAGTTAATAATATATTCCGATAGAGACGATGGAAAATACCAAGAAGGAGTGGCTATAATTATGTCATCTGCGGCAGCAAAGAGCCTTAAAGAATGGGGACCAGTGAACAGTCTTATGATAAGAGCACGATACAAAATAAGGCACGGAAGAATGACGATCATACAATGCTATGCACCCACGAACGATGCAGATGATGAAATAAAAGACGATTTCTATTACGAACTACAACAACTCATCAACAAAGTACCTAAACACGACATCTTAATTGTCATGGGACACTTCAATGCCACGGTAAGAAAAGATAACACCGACGCCGAAAAAGTAATGGGGAAAGAAGGAATTGATACAGTAAAACAGAATGGAGAAAGATTAACTGAAATATGTCTAACAGAGGGCATGGTCATTGGAGGACCAATATTTCCACACAAAGAAATACATTAAAAAAGCATGGATATCTCCAGATGATAAAACCAGAAACCAGATCGAACATTTTTTGTATTAGAAAACAATTCTGAACATCTCTGATAGATGTGAGAGCATACAGTGGTGCAGATGTCAACAGTGATCTGTGTATAGAGGGGATAAGACTTAAACTGAAAAGCCAACACAAGAATTCAATACCCAGAAGGATAAACAGTCATAGCCTACAAGAAGAAAATAAAAACAGCGATTTCAATCTGGAACTTACCAAAAATTTCGCAGCACTCAAAGATGTAGACGAGACATATAGATGAATTATGGAATTCATACAGCACAGCCATAATCACGGCAGCAAAACCAAGTGCTAGACTGCAATCAACAAGTAGAAAATCATGGATATCAGATAACACACGGAAATACATACATGAAAGAAGAGCAGCCAAATTAGCCATGTAGAATGTAAAGACATATCTTGGAAAAGTTTTGACAAAAGCAACATACAAAGAACTAGACAATAAAGTAAAAATTCAGCTAGAAGAGACAAAAGAGAACATATGGACAATATGGCAAAAGAAGAAGAAAATGCAACAAAAACAGGAGACCGCAAAACTCTATATAACATACAGAAGAAGCTAACAGGTGCTATTACCTCTAGAAAAAGACCTGTCTTTAGCAAAACAGGCAACCTATTAACATCAAGTAAAGACCAAAAGCAAACATGGGACGAACACTTCCAAGAAATACTTAACTGATCACACCCAAATGAATTAATAAATCTTGAAACCGATTTACCAGTCCTACAACTAAATATCAACTTAGATGAAGTTACACTGAATGAACTTGAGTCATCAGTGAATCTAATGGCTAGCAACAAAGCTGCAGGTGAAGATGAAATAACAGTCGAAATGTTAAAAGCTATTAACAGTGACAATATCTGCCAACTACAAAGAATGTTTAATCAAATTTGGAAAGGAGAAAATGTCCCTTGTAAATGGAAAAGGGGAATCATTATTAAAATACCATCAAGAAAAGGCAACCTCAGTGACTGCAATAACTGGAGGGGTGTAACCTTACTATCAGTTGTGTCAAAGGTGTTTTGTAAAGTGATTCTGAATAGAATTAAGGATGTAGTGGATACTGCAAAGAGAGAAGAACAGGCAGGATTTCGAAAAGGGAGAAGCTGTCTCGACCAGATCTTTACTCTAAGAATAATACTTGAAGAACATACTGAAAAGCAGAAACCATTAATCCTGAACTTCATGAACTTTAAAAAAGCATTTGATAGCATACACAGAGATTCACTGTGGAGAATTTTAAGACTTTATGAAATACCATCTAAAACTGTCAACATCATTAGAGATCTCTACAACGGATATGACTTTGCAGTCAAAACAGAAGAAGGAATGAGCGAATGTTATCAGATTGAAACAGGCGTGAAACAAGGATTTGTATTATCTCCATTGCGTTTTGAAATTGCCACAGACTTAATAATAAAAAAAATATTGTACAGGTAAAACCAGCATCGATTGGGTACATGGGACACAAATAGAAGATCTTGATTCTGCAAATAACATAACTCTTATCAGTGACAATGTGAAACTGATGCTGGAAAAAACAGATTCTCTGTCTTTCTTGGCTAGCAAAATAGGTCTTGAAATTAACAAAGACAGAACAAAAATAATGAAACTTCTCATTAATCAAGAAGGAAACATATACGTAAAAGGAACAGATGTTAATGAAGTAAACCAATTTGCATACCTTGGCAGCTACATAGACCAAGATGGTGACACCAGGAAGAAAGTTAAAATTAGAATTGCAAAAGCAGCATTGTCCTTCAAAAATCATGAGAACATATGGAATTCAAAGTTATAAACACAGAATCCAAGTTAAGATTATTAAATTTAAATGTGATATCCACCCTTATTTATGCATGCGGAAGCTGGAAATCAACTAAAGAAATAGGAAACAAATTAGTCTCTTTTGAAAACAAATGCCTAAGGAAAATACTTGGAATAAAGTGGAATGAATTTAAGAACAACACAGAGATAAGACAGATAAGCAAACAACAACTTGTCTCACTGGGTGATCAGACAAAAGAAGATGAACATATGTAGGCCATGTGATGAGAAGAAACAATCACAGAATACCAAAACAAGTTATCAAGTGGAGCACAACAGGCCGAAGAAAAAGAGGTCGACCACGTGAAACTCTAAAGAGGACATTGTTAAGAGAAGCCAGTTTAGTGCACATAAAATCCATTGATAAAGTTGAAAGACTCGCCAAGAACAGGAAAACTTGGCAAACAACTATGCGAGCCCTATGTGACGTTTAATGGCACGCGAAAGATGTAAGATGTAAGATAAAGTTAAGACATCTGACTTTTCATTTTAAAATGCTTCAGATCACAAGTCTTTTCCAAACAATATTTTCAATAATTTGTTATTCTACCCTATCACTCCGTTATCTCGTCTTTCTAAGTGCTTGGCTATGCTGTTCTATTTTTGTCTCTAATTAATGTACACTCCAAGCGGTAAAAACGCAGTGAACAAAAACAGAATCAAAGTGAAAAATTGATGTTTTGAAATCTCACAGCTGTTGCTTGCTAATACTTCCATCATACAAACATAGAAAATGATCAATCCTGGAGAAACAAATTACTATTAAATCTAGCTTTCATTTGGATTTTAAGAAAATGGTGAAGACTGCCCTATCATGCCATGGAGGCATGTAGGGAACATAGTATTAAGGCTCATATTTTTTTGACCATTCGGTAAACTGGAAGGTGATGTGGTCAGCATCACGCCTGGCTACCGTTGCTTCTCAGGTTATCTGTAAAAAAAAAAAACAAAAGCAAAAAAACTTACATACCCTGCGGATCAACTCTGGAAGTCCCTCCCCTGCTATTAAAAACCCGTAAGTAATATTTACTCTTCTAACTTCAAGCGTTTTTCATTATTTACTCGTACTTGCCTGCAATTATACGCCTCCTTAAATATATACTCGTCTCTCTTACCGTTGACACACCAGCCACCCAGTTTTATTCTAAAGCAGCGTAGTTCAACACGTAGTTTGATTAGAAATGACCTTAAAGGATACCAGAGTATGTGATGTAGCAAGAACTGCATCAAAAATATATTTGTGTGATGGCTGTTAGTGTTTGCGTGCGCGCCATGTCTTATCAAATTAGTTACCTCCCGTGTAGTTCATTATCTTATGTGAATGAATATAACAGGTCTACTTCACACTCCTAGATATGAATTTTCACATAATTTGTATTCTTATACAAGATGGAATGTGTGGTAAGAATGAAAGAAGCGTGATGATGGGCAGAATGTCAGACGAACCGTCGTCATGCCCAGTTCTTTACCTTTTAAAAAAATAAAGATCGTTGGTTCTTTTGTTCCTCAGTTTCAAAAGGAACGGATTTCTACACTATGTGCCCTGAGGGCAGAGGGGGGGGGGGACTAATCACCGGTGAGAAAGAGGTGCATCCGCCACCTAGCTTCTATGCCACCCAATTTATTTGGATTTAATGCCAACACAAATGTCTATGTCGTCAAACATGAATTTGGCGCGTGTCCAGCTCGTGTGTTGGGACATGATGAAGTTGGCTGGACATGGACCGTACCAGACACTGAGAAATAGGAAAAGGGTACACGACTGATGTCCTGACTACAGATTTATGTTAGAGTAGCTATTCTCTACCTTTTTTCTGTCATGACCCCATCCCCTTCAATTTTGAGCTCTTTTTTTTCAACATTCACGGCCCATTCCTTACCTTCTTCAGTAATCATTCTCTTTAGGTTTTCCTACAAGTACTGAGATGGCGTGTTTCCCTCTGATATCTATCTAATACTTTTTAATCGCAAATGGATTTCTTAACATTTCTTATAGACATAAAGAAAAGCTGTAAAAACAGCCCCCAGTCAAAACTTTCTGCATTTTTCCAGGTAAACTAAAATGAGGGTCGTGGAGAAATAATAAAGGTAACATTTTAAACTATTCTTCAAACAAAAAATTACTGAGTGAGGAATGGACAAAAACAAAAGAAAAATAAATAAATACTGAACAGAATGAGTACTAAAAAGAACAGAAATTCAAAAGTATTTTCGGATAAAGAGGATAATAAAAGTATTTTTATAAAAAATAATAAAATTAAACAAAAACAGCAATTTAGGTTATTTTTAAAACATCTGAATGTGAACCTGGTGTACGCACATTTCCAAATGTTGGACTCCAAATTAGTAGAAATAGCGGGATATCCCCTCATGTTGCAATGATCAGTCTGTTTCTATTTTTGGTTAATGAAACCATCCTGCTGAATCCGCATTCAACCAAATATGCGAACAGAAAAGCAACGAAAAATATTTCGACCGTTTTCCTACCATCTAGAGAATCTCTTAGACATCACTCTTTATACAAACTTGGCAATAGTTTCTTTTCCATATGACAAAGAACGAAGCTTTCTCACAGTAAAGAGATTCAGCAACACAGAGTTCTATGGTTCATTTCATAGTTTTAGTGTTCTGATTTAAAGTGTCTGCTAGATAAAACATAACTGGCTTAACTGTTAAAAGTCTTCCTTCGTCATCGATTCCAGAAAGTGATGGTGTCCCTGAGAGCAACAAAACAGCGAAAAATAATTGTGTGAAACAGAAGATCCTGGAAATCATCGCTGCTTTCCTCGCAAATTTACCAGATAAGCCAGTCTTTGATATAACTGAGGCTCTTATAACAATTTAAACTCTCTCAGAAGTTCCTAGACACAAGGTGCTCTCATGTATCATACAATGAAATGTAGAAGCTGTAATGAACAGATTTTTAGATGAACTATGAATCTTTTGTGTCTATCCATTTTTGCAACAGCAACCCCTACACTATACAAACAGCTATATTCTTTAATGGAATGGATGAAATCTTCAGATAGATATCCACTGACTGTCTCGAGTATTCTTTTTGTTTAGTTGTCCTGGAAAACAACATCTCTTCCATTAATCCGTTGTCCTTGAAGAACCGAGCATATATCATTAGAGAGCGTCACTATCATGTAGATTTATCTACTTATAAACAAATATTCTGAAACGTAGTGAACCATCTAAGGTGATTTCTATGACCTGGGCCAACACATAATGTCAGTTCACAGACCATAGTATAATCGCACCTGAATTTACTTGCAACTGCCGCCTGTAGGCACCACATGTCAACAAAGTGTATCACAGATTCCTCATTCTGATCCACATCTCCTTTTTTTTCGTTTCTTTCAGCCGGTGGTCCTCGTAGAGTTCTTTGCCCCACCCCCTTTTTGGTTTCTTTCAGCCAGCCTTGAGCTCTCCACGGGCCTCAGTGAGCCACCTGGTCTCCACTGCTAACAGCGGTGTTAGAGACAATGTTTTCTATACACGTTATCACTCAGAACGCCACCATGGTCAAATTAACTCAGTTTTGTCAGTGTATATGACACCTCCAAAGTTAAAAAAAGTTCATATGAGCAATACTTATGATGATCTTACATCTTACATCCGTCCCGTGCTGTTAAACGTCACATAGGACTCGCATAGTTGTTTGCCAAGTTTTTCTGTTCTCGGCGAGTCTTTCAACTTCATCAAGGGATGTTATGCCCAGTAAACTGGCTTCTCTTAACAATGTCCTCTTTAGAGTTTCACGTGGTCAACCCCTTTTTCTTCGGCCTGTTGTGTTCTACTTGATAGCTTGGTTTGGCATTCTCTGATTATTTCTTCTCATCACATGGGCTACATATGCCATCTTCTTTTTCTGATCATCCATGAGACAGGTTGTTGTTCACTCATCAGTTTTATCTCTGTGTTGTTCTTAAATTTGTTCCACTTTATACCAAGTATTTTCCTTATGCATTTGTTTTCAAAAGAGTTTAATTTCTTTCCTATTTCTTTAGTTGATTTCCAGCTTTCGCATACATAAATGAGGGTGGATATCACATCTGAACTGAATAATCTTAACTTGGTTTTTGTGCTTATAACTTTTGAATTCCATATGTTCTCATGATTTTTGAAGGACAATGCTGCTTTTGCAGTTCGAATTCCTTCGAGTTCCTTCCTGGTGTCACCATCTTGGTCTATGTAGCTGCCAAGGTACGCAAATTGGTTTACTTCGTCAGCAACTGTTCCTTCTCTGTATATTTTCCCTTCTTGATTAATGAGAAGTTTCATCATTTTTATTTTGTCTTTGTTAATTTCAAAACTTACTTTGCTAGCCAAGGAAGACAAAGATCTGTTTGTTCCTGCATCGACTTTACATTGTCACTGATAAGAGGTATGTCATCTGCAAAATCAAGACGTCCCATGTACCCAATCAATGCCCGTTTGACCTGTACAACATCTTTTCATTATAAAGTCTATGGCAATTCCAAAAAACAATGGAGATAATACAAATCCTTGTTTTACGCCTATTTCAGTCTGATACTATTCGCTCATTCCTTCTTCTGTCTTGACTGCAGAAACATATCCGTTGAATATATAGAAGATACTGGGGGTATATTGTCAGATACTTGGAATGAAGAAAGGTTTTCTGATAACTTACGCTGCTAGTTATGTCTAAAACACAGTATCCCATTATTTATCTGTGCGAGATTTTGCAGCGATGTGAAGCACTGCTTGAAATAAAATAATAAAAGACAGGTGTACTGTTAATTTCAACTAAAGTAAGACATGACATGACATGACAACAAAAGTGCAGAAATAAGAGAGAGAGAGAGAGAGAGAGAGAGAGAGAGAGAAAGAGTGGAGAACGACGTATACAGGTTATTTTATTCTATTCAGTTTTGCAGCTCCAGTGGTCTCAATCAAGGTAAAGGTCAGTGGTCATTGTAGGATACTTGAGCAGGGACATTTAATGCATTCATGGGGAAAACTAGTTAGCTGATTTTTTGGAGGGGAATCTTAATTTGGGGGGAAAACACAAGTGAACATTTTTAAGCTGTGACGAGCCGCGTATGTTGGCAAAGATTTCAAATATAAATATACAATCTCTAATGTGTCAAAATAACGAAATATGAAGCTTAATAATTATTTTTAAAATTCATATTAGCCATTTTCTCCTCCAATTAAACTTTAGTCTTTCCATAGAATAAATTGAGAATTTCGGAATTTTTTCTCATAAAAAAGCACACATCACTGAATGATCGGTACTGTCTGAAATCTTGGGAAATACTCCTGATGACTACAAGATATCTCTGGAAGCTTCACACTGCACAAAGAAGTAAAGCAATGCAAATAAATACCACTCTCCACTTTCTCCAAAACCCCGTCTAATCTCACTTTGTGATGCAACTGGAAGATGCAGTGAAACAGAAAAACTTTGAAAATTAAGTTATTAGAGTTTCCATGTACAGAACGAGAAAAGCAAATTCAGAGAGTTGAATAGTTTCTTCAGTATTTATTTGATAGCACACAGAAAAAAAAGCCTAGGGCCATGCCAAGTGTAGAAAAATGATATAAGTGGCATGCTGGGGATGCACAATCGCCGAATTCATATTGCGGCCTGCCATTCTCCTATTATTTTTCCTTCCTTCAGTCTACAGCGTTTTCTCTACTATTTTTCTTTCTCTCTATCTACACTGCTTTCTTTACTATTTTTTCTTCTCTCTCTCCTTCAACACTGCTTTGTGTACTATTTTTCTTGCTCTCTGTCTACACTGCTTTCTGTACTATTTTTCCGTCTCTCTCTGTCTACACTGCTTTCTGTACTATTTTTCCGTCTCTCTCTGTCTACACTGCTTTCTGTACTGTTTTTCCGTCTCTCTCTGTCTACATTGCTTTGTGTACTATTTTTCCTTCTCTCTCTGTCTACAGTGCTTTATGTACTATTTTTCTTGGTTTCTGTGCACAGTGATTTATCTTGCTCTCAGTCTACACTGCTTTGTGCACTATTTTTCTTGCTCTCAGTCTACACTGCTTTCTGAACTATTTTTCTTGCTCTCTGTCTACAGTGCTTTGTCTACTATTTTAGTTTCTCTCTGTCTACAGTGCTTTGTCTACTATTTTTCTTTCTCTCATTCTACAGTGCTTTGTCTACTATTTTTTCAGCGCTAATAAAATATATTTTGCTGTACTTATTTTACTATGTCCATGTTCTTTCCAATTGCCATAAAATGTAATATAAGAGTTCCATTACATCTATACATTTTTCTGATTCTGTATCACAGAATATATTTTGGAAGTTGTTATACAGAAATATAATAACTGCTCGTAATAATACACACACACACACATAAATATATATTTATATATATTGGAAGGATACGTAATGGGAAAAAGAAAAAGAGGAAGACCAAGACGAAGATGGCTACAGGACATCGTTGACGATCTGCAAATGGATGCATCAGCAACAGGCCATCTTGCTCACAACCGAGAGGCCTACAGGAGTGCTGTTTGGGAGGCAAAGTTCCGCAAGGGACATGCAAATGAATGTATATATATATATATATATATATATATATATAGAGAGAGAGAGAGAGAGAGAGATGTGATGTATACATACAAAATCGACACACCGACACTGTTTCATTATGACGCTGAATGAAAGTTATAAACAGTAAACGGCGTCCTGTCCAACAGTTTCTTTCACTTTATAAACGCTCACACACATGGTTTATTTATTTTACTTCAACATCATTTACGCTTCATTCGTGGATGCACATAGTTATGGAAAGACGTTTCTCTTATAAATAAGTTACATTACAGTCAGTGAGCTATAGAAAGATATTGGAAATGAGAAATCACCCAAGGGACTAGTCTGATCGTGACTGTGACTTGAAAACCGCTAGCGAGTGATGAGATTCACAACATGGGAGCAACAGGTTATTAGCTCTGAACTACTGATATTCTATGAAATGATTCACACTAATCTTAAAGTCTACCAGGCATTAAAAACAATAAAGCCATCATTTACTTGGTTCTTATTAAAATATTCATGTCTAAGATGAAGTCATATAAATTCGTTGACCCAGTCAGCCAGTGCAACACCGAGAGTCAAATATTCCTATTTCCCCCACTTATTCTAATAAAAAAGGTGGAAATGACCCTGTTTTGTTATGAGGGCATCTAGGGGGATATGTTATTAGTGCCCATATTTTCCTTACCGGTCGCCACGTTAGAGGGTGATGTGGTCACTGCCATCACTCCTCAGCTCTAGAAGAAGTCGGGTACCCATTTCTACAGCTGGGTGTCTGGCTCGCCTCTGGTCAGATTCGAACTACCAACCTTCACCATGAGAGACAAGCACACTAACCACTTCGCCACACAGATGCTCGTTCGCTCTAATATTCAGCTTTATTTTAAATATTTTTAATGTTGTTTTACCGCACGACTCAGAATGCCTTGAAGAAATGAATAACTTCGAGAACAAAATCTCTAATCAAACGGACTTGAAATTCAGAATAAAATGACTGTGCTGCTGGTGCAGTAAACATGGTCGTGTGACCCGAAGATGTTAGCATCAGATGTTGTGGTGAAGATCATGTGGTACCGAGTTCAAACAGAAAACTGAGAATGAGACAGAACTGCTCTCTTTAATTCCTACAGCAGACCAAAAAAAAAAAAAGCAGGTTCTCACCAAGCTTCACTGTAAATGAGAACTTCTTGCACACACAACCTGGTTATATCATTACTACTGATTGTGCCAGTAGGACAGGGTCTTGAGGACAACCATCATCTTTAAAACATCTGTGCTCTCAAAGTCAATGCCTCTGCATGCATGTGCATTTCGTTACGCTCGTTCTGCCTATGTCCACTCGCCTAACAGTGTAAACAATATCCCAGAAAATCTTGGCTCTAAAGGAGACTTTCTAATGACGGGGAAAATATGGCCTAAATTTGCTCCAAACAAGAAAATGAAAGGAGGATATGAAATGCCTAGGGACACGAAGTATTAACTACGTCTAAATCCATAATCTGGGCTGAATGAATGTTTCTGAGAAAGCTCTGTTCTCTGTGGTATTATGTTCTTGCATTTCGATCTGTGCGCGCTGTTTGCAGTGAGCAGGAGAAGGCAACTCTGGGGTTAGGGTGGGGAGGAGATACAGAGAGAGAGAGAGAGACAGAGAGACAGAGAGAGAGAGACAGAGAGAGAGAGTATGCTTATATTTGTCTACGATTTTTATCTCTCAGCCACACCATCTGGTGATTTTATAAATCTACCCTTGTATAAAAGAAATGTAAAATGGAAAGCTTTGCGCTCTTAATAAAAGAACGCTATGACTAATTAATGAAAACATGAATAAAAATGCAGTTTAATCTTTTGTATATAGTTACATAAACTTTCTGACTAGCGCAAATATATTTCTGTCAGCTTTTCACCAGTTGCAGATTATTACTTCCAAATCTGAATGTTTTCTAATCCACTGACTTCTTTATTTGACGCGAAATGTCTGTACTCGGAAACGTTCCTTCAGCTTTTGGAAACAGGAGAAAGTTTTTGGAGACAGATCTGGGCTGTGTTTACAAGTGTTCTTGTAAGACTTGAAACCGCTAGACAAAAGCACCTTAGGTGGGGCCCACCTGGCACAAATATTACCTTGTACAAAGATGCCAATTATACGACACACTCTTTCTTTACCGATGCCTAAGTTTGCAGCAGTTTCTAGTTGCTTCATGTTATAATTTTCTTACATCAAACGAGGCCAAGTAAAAACACTCGGCAAATCAAAGGACGTAATCACTGAAAAATACATGAAAAAAAAGTCTTTTCAAATATTTTGAACAGCTACGTCCGTTGATGTTCGACTACTTTAATGACTCGCCATCGTCTTTTCACACGATTTTGGAGACGACTCATCTTTTGCAGTTACAGTTTGGCATAAAAATGCTTTCTCCACTTCTTTTCTACACCTCATACCTAGTGCCTCACAGTAGCCACATCGTACACTGATTTCAGTGAATGCCACAAGGCGAAATCTTTCAGCTGAAAAAAAAAACACCAAATAAACGGCACTTACAGCTGGACATTACTCGCCTTTTCTAGGAACCGAATCTTTCGGGTACCCTTTTAATAAGTATTCATGGAACCGGACCTTCGAACCGATTCCTGTGCTTACTTTCTTTGGTAAATGTAAGTGATGATTTACATATAAGACAATGACAATTTCCCAATCCTTTCCCATATTTATAACACAGAACTGCTTTAAATCTTTTAGCCACTATTCACATGTGACGTTCACAATAAAACACACCGAATCGCAGTGAATTAAGTAAATCTGGAAACAGTAATTCAAGAAAAAAAAGTACTGACTTGTAACAAGAACAGTTTTATGAGGGGACACTAATATGCACATCAGTGTTAACAAATAAAACAAGCACAGTTAATAACTGCACAATAATGAAATATATGGCTACTTTGGTTAGACTGGTTTAGCAGTTAACACACTGAATGAATAAAGGCTCTAATGTTTATTATAAAAGAAAGAGGAGCTGTGGATGATAAGGCACGATGACGGTATTGTTTTGATGCCTCGACTTTCAAACAAAATCTCCCGTCATCAGACGTTAGCTCGTCAGAAAACAGTTCTACTCGTATTTTGAACTGGTTTGGTTTCTGTTTTCTAGAGCGGTTCCAAGTTGATACCTCTCGGTATCAGGAATCTATTCGTAGGAACCGAGTACCCGTTTTTTTTCCCTGGAAGAACCGAAAGAAGCGGTTCCTAATTCTGTTCTTTTAACGCTATAATAGCTCGTCATTTGAACTACACACCCTGATATGGTTGCCATTTTGTCCTCAGGAATTGATGCATGGTAAACTTCGGACAACTTCTTCTTCTCTCTCCATGGAAATGAGAACTGGTGTTCTTTGAGGCCGATGCTATGAAGGTGCTGAGACAGTATCGTGTCGCACTGGGAATTGGTTCTGGCAGCTATTTTTTCCGTACCTGAGCGAAGTTAAAAAGCAGGAGATGTGCAAAATTTCTTTAGAAAATCCCACTGTCATGGTAATGATCCCTGTCCCGTTAGTCAGGCTAGTCCTGTTACTGGTAATACTAACGTAGCGGGGGCGGGGGGAAGGTGGTTCTTGATAACAATAGTCGACAAATCCCGAGATTAGCATGGCATCTATGAGTCCCTGATTACCACCAAACTGGACAGCGTCTTTGCCCCCAGGTAAACTGCTAGGAAACACTATGATAATGTATCAATTCTTGTGCAGAGTGTTCTTGAGGAGGCAGAAGTTTTCAACACGACGTAATGTGTTTTGTTTGGGGAGAGAGAGAGAGAGAGGAGGGGGGGGGGGGGGAAAGGAAGGATGGAGACTGTTCGAAACGAATTTAAACGGATAAAACTTCCGTAAATAAGAGTTCCGTAAGCAAGTGGAATTGCAGCTATTTCAAACAGTGGAACCTGCGGAAAATATTAGATTAATTTTTTTAAAGATATATGATCAATCTTACAGGAAAAATAAAAATCTATTACTGATTGTGTCTCATTTTTATCGTTTCAGAATACCAGGAAACAAGAGGAAAATGAGACAGTCGGTGGGTATTATTCTGTGGACAGCAGTACTGTTAACTATACTGATAGAATCCCAGATCGTTGCCAGCAAAGACAAGGCCAGTGGTGTTGAAAATAACACGGGCTCCAAGAATTTGGAACATAACAGACTTAAACGTACGAGCTCAGTAGAAACTCTAGAGAAAGGAGGCGACTTTCACCCAGCAGAAAGGTACACGGAAGATTTTAGATTGGGCGAAAGCTTCGTTGATGATGGTGACAGTGATAGAGACCCTCAGTACACAGAACTAGACAAAAAGGCATCCAGCTTTGTCCGCATAGGAAGGGTGCTTCCTATGAACAGGTTCATAAGAATTGGACGGATGTCGAGCAGTGAACCTACCTCAGATGATCTCACGTATGCTGATGAGCCAGAAGAAGAGAAAAGAGCGTCTCAGTTTGTCCGCATTGGCAAACGTCCTTCTAGTTTCGTCCGCATTGGCAAAAGCCCTTCTAGTTTCGTCCGTATTGGCAAAAGTCCTTCAAGTTTTGTTCGCATTGGCAAAAGCCCTTCAAGTTTTGTCCGCATTGGCAAAAGTCCTTCTAGTTTCGTCCGCATTGGTAAAAGTCCTTCAAGTTTTGTCCGTATTGGAAAATCCGACTTTGACACGGATGAGGAAGAAATTAAAAAGAGAGCCTCAAGCTTTGTGAGAATTGGAAAATCATTCGACCCGATCCTAGAACAAGAAGATTATCTTCCAGAGAATTATAAAAGAGCGTCTCAGTTTGTCAGGTTTGGCAGGGCTCCCTCGAATTTCATCAGAATTGGAAAATCGCCTTCCAGTTTTGTTCGCATTGGAAAATCTCCGTCATCTTTCGTCCGAATTGGGAAATCACCATCAAGCTTCGTCAGGATTGGGAAATCCGAACTTTATAATGATAACAAACGTGCAAGCAGTTTTGTGCGTATAGGCAAGAATTCCAATCTGGGCATTGCTGAAGTGCCAGACTTTTCTGAAAAGAGAGCTTCGAGTTTTGTAAGAATTGGAAAGTCAGATGCTAATGATGACAATGACTTCATAAAACGTGTGTCCAGTTTTGTAAGAATTGGAAAGTCAGCGGAAGAGGGAAAAAGAGCGTCAAGTTTTGTCCGCATAGGTAAATCTGATGAAAGCGACGAGGAAAACCAGAATAAGCGTGCTTCCAGTTTCGTTAGAATAGGCAAATCACAGCCGAATTTAGATCAGCTTGACAAGCGAGTTTCTAGTTTTGTTCGCATCGGTAAATCTCCATTGTCAGAGGCCTCACTCTCCTCGCCAACTGACTCATTATCACTGGAGAACTTAACAGATGAAAACCTGGAAGATGATGAGCCCCTAAGCGTAACAGGCAGAGCTTCATCTTTTGTTAGGATCGGAAAGGCTCCGTCGTCAGCCTTCGTTCGAATCGGCAAGAACAAAGATCTGGTAATGGATGCATCACATTACAGTCAGGGCACAAATTTCTTAGGATAAAACAGCAACTGTGAGACTGAGTTCACCTGCATTTCTCTGCCGACTAAGCTCCAGTTTATACAATGACAGTTGAAAACTTGGTCTTTATTTTACTACAAAAAAAGACTGCCATCAACTCCACAAGTGTGAATTAAAATAAATGAAGCTTTTATAGTTCTCTTGTTTAATATAAATCCACACTTGAACTACCAACTTGCGCCGCTTATAAAATTATTCTATGCACAAATAAGTGGCGCATATACATTGTACTGAAAGATAAGAGAAAGTAAACTAGAAGCATCTCATGACAAATTATACATCATAACGCATTGTGTTTTTATTCTTACTTGTGCTGTCAAATTTGTCTTTTCGCTGTTGTGGCTTGTTGTTGATGTCAGTTGTGCTGCTCCTTGTGATAAACGTCACTCGTTTTTACTGTGGGCCGGGAATAAAGTGGTGTCAACATGGAATTTTGTTTTCTTATCAGCGCTGTAGCAAAAAATATCTGCATATATGTTTCTTTTATTGTTCTTTTTTTAAATACGACCATAATTATCTTATCTTTTTATTGTACTATTTTCCCCGTCTTTTTGGTGTGTGTGTTCTTCCGTGTTTAAGAACTTTATCAGTTTCTTTTTTTCTTACTATTTTTCTTTACATCTTTACTGCAGTAAATATTACTGCACTTTGCATTTTATTATTGTGATTGTTTAAATCACAATTTTATTAATTTATTTATATTTACAATTTATATTTACGTTTTATTAATTTATTTATATTTACAATCACAATGACTATCCTGGGTTTCATCTTCATAATTTTTTTATTAAATTAAAATGCCGTAGAGGATGAACCGTTAGAGACTTCATTATGCTGGGCCATCAGCGTATGAGCTAGGGTTGCCAGCTCCTTTCCTCCCAATTTTACGAGGCTGGGTTGACCTCGGGGCCGTATTGGTTGGAAAAATAAGTCCCCCTCAGCTGGAGATTCGAACCCTCGACCATTCGGCTGCTAGACGAGTGCTCTAACCACTACGCTAGCCGGTCCCCGTTAATTTAATTTTTAATTATATTATTATATTTTTGTGTTGTATCCCATAATAATGCTATTTTAAAGGACACAAACTATGAGCAGCAACTGGCTCTCAGTGTAATTAAATATGTACTACTCTCTCGTAGTTGAATATAAAACTCTTTTCCATTCATTCTTACATCCCGCTACAAATATGAATGAAGACAAAACTACAATGAAGAAAAACATCTCACACAAATGTATTTTATGAACTTATTTTTCTTAAAATTTGTCAGTAACATTTCACTAAGCAGAAACGATCAGCAATTCCATTAAATTGTCACATTTTAAATCACCCCCTATACACACACCACCACCACTACACACAAACACATACACGCACAAACAGTCATACAAAAAAAAAAACCCGAACTCTATAAACGCTTTGGAGATTTTTTAATGTTAATATCTGAAAAGGCAAGCCAGCACTTGTGACTTTCATGCTTTTAGATGAAGTAGTAAAATATATCCCTGCGACGCCAGTCTTGACATAAACCTACATCTACATCAACACGTGTTCGCCAGCGTAAATATATACTTCCACAGGAGAAACGTGTGCAAACCGCAGAAATTCTATCTTGGAATAAGAAGTCATCAGGCAAGTTTTCGAATTCTCAGAATGTGGATGATTTTTTGTGTTTGAATGAATCACACAAGTTCAAACACCATTTTGCTCCATAATTTCAGATTCTCTATATTGATCTGTAACGCCGGCTACTGAAAACAATCTAAATTTTCATTCTTGGAACTAGCAAAATTTATATATTTTCATCTCAGTGATTTGGTTTATTTATTTAGCTGAAAATAAGAAAGATATTACATACATACATACATACATATGCATACATACATAAATACATACATACACGCACATACATACATACATATATACATACATGCATACATATATACATACATATATACATACATACATATTCCATCGGCACTCGTACACATCATTACACAAATAATTTTAAATTAATAAAAACTTGTGTGGTTAAACTCAATCCGTGAAAGAAAAATGAAAGAGAGAAGTTTCATATACTTGAGAATACCCCAGGGTACGAGACTTCAGGACCTACATGACATGTTTTCTGTGAGTACTGAGAGCGCCCTTGTTCCCCCCTCTCAACCCACCAACACACGTAGCATGATTTCTCTTGCTGGCTTTTTTGCCTAGAGATTTCACTAATATTCACCTCTGGATTAGATTTCTAACATTAGTTACCTGATTAATGATATACTAGAAGGAAAGTTACTATTAATGTATCATAAAACTAATGTAAATCTAACGGGTAACTGAATGACTGGTATTTTAGTGTAAAGATAAGAAACACAATGATCTTAATACTTGAAAACGTAGTAAGAATAACAAAAATGAACGCATCAGTTAAGTAAAATCAACATTCACGTCTACATCCTTACAACAGCTTGCATTAAACACTTGTATTAAGAATAACACCCAAACATTTATTGTATGCAAGTTTATACAACTAAATATAAAAATACTCACATGGACATTGCTGCAAAAGCTGTGATGATAAATACGTAATTAGTGAGAAATAAGAGAAATGGCGACTACAATAAAACAACGCTCTATGTCTTTTTCTACAACTGGACCACATATTACCTTTAGCTAATATATCTTACATCTTACATCCTTCCTGTGCTGTTAAACGTCACATAGGGCTCGCATAGTTGTTTGCCAAGTTTTCCTGCTCTCGGCGAGTTTTTCTACTCATCAAGGGATGTTATGCCCACTAAACTGGCTTCTATTAACAATGTTCTCTTTAGAGTTTCACGTTGTCGACCTCTTTTTCTTCGGTCTGTTGTGCTCCACGTGATAGCTTGTTTTGGTATTCTCTGATTGTTTCTTCTCATCACATGGCCTACTATATGTCCATTTTCTTTTTCTGATCACCAATGAGACAGGTTGTTGTTTGCTTATCTGTCTTATCTCTGCACTGTTCTTGAATTCGTTCCACTTTATACTAAGTATTTTCCTGAGGTATTTGCTTTCAAAAGAGTCTAAATTCTTTCCTATTTCTTAAGTTGATTTCCAGCTTTCCCATGCATAAATGAGGGTGGATATCACATTTAAATTGAATAATCTTAACTTGGTTTTTGTGCTTATAACTTTTGAATTCCATATGTTCTCAAGATTTTTGAAGGACAATGTTGCTTTTGCAATTCGAATTCTAACTTCCTTCCTGTTGTCACCATCATGGTCTATGTAGCTGCCAATGTATGCAAATTGGTTTACTTCATCACACAGCTGTTCCTTCTTTGTATATGTTTCCATCTTGATTAATGAGAAATTTCGTAATTTTTGTTTTGTTTTTATTAATTTTAGGACCTATTTTGCTAGCCAGGGAAGACGGGGAATCTGTTTTTTCCTGCATCGATTTCATATTGTCACTGATAAGAGTCATGTCATCAGCAAAATCAAGATCTTCTATTTGAGTCTCATGTACCCAATCGATGCTGGTTTTACCTGTACAGCATTTTTTCATTATAAAGTCTATGGCAATTCCAAAAAGCAATGGAGATGATACATATCCTTGTTTCACGCCAGTTTCAATCTTAAACCAATCACTCATTCCTTCTTCTGTCTTTACTGCACAAACATAATCTTTGTAGAGATCTCTAATAATGTTGACAATTTTAGATGGTATTACATATATTCTTAAAATTCTCCACAATGAATCTCTGTGTTTGGTATCAAACGCCTTTTTAAAGTCTATAAAGTTCAGGATTAATGATTTTTGCTTTTCAACATGTTCTTCATGTATTATTCCTAGAGTAAAGATCTGGTCGAGACAGCTTCTCCCTTTTCGAAATCCTGCATGTTCTTCTCTCTTTGCAGTATCCACTACATCCCTAATTCTATTCAGAATCACTTTACAAAACACCTTTGACACAACTGATAGTAAGGCTACACCCTTCCAGTTATTGCAGTCACTGAGGTTGTCTTCTTTGGGGTATTTTAAAAATGATCCCTTGCCTCAATTTAGAAGGAATCTTTTCTTCTTTCCAAATTTGATTAAACATTCTCTGTAGTTGGCTCATGTTGTCACTGTTAAGAGCTTTTAACATTTGGGTTGTTGTTTCATCTTCACCTGCAGCTTTGCTGTTAGCCATTAGATTCACTGATGTTTCAGTTTCATTCATTGTAACTTCATCTAAGTTGACATTTAGTTGTAGGACTGGTAAATCGGTTTCAAGATTTATTAATTCATTTGGATGTGGTCAATTAAGTATTTCTTGGAAGTGTTCGTCCCATGTTTGCTTTTGGTCTTTACTTGATGTTAACAGGTCTTTCTCTGGAGGTAATAGCATCTGTTAGCTTCTTATGTATGTTACATAGACTTTTGCTGTCTCCTGTTTTTGCTGCATTTTCTGTATCTTTTGCCATATTATCCATATATTCTATTTTGTCTCTTCTAGCTGAATTTTTACTTTATTGTCAAGTTCTTTGTATGTTGCTTTTGCCAAACTTTTTCAAGATCTGTCTTGATGGCTAATTTGGCTGCTCTCTTTCATATATGTATTTCTATGTATTTTCGGATATTCATGCTTTTCTACTTGTTGATTGCAGTCCAGCACTTGGTTTTGCTGCCGTGATTATGGCTGTGCTGTATGAATTCCATAATTCATCTATATCTGTCTCGTCTACTTCTTTGAGTGCTGCGAAATGTTTGGTAAGTTCCAGACTGAAATCGCTGTTGTTATTTTCTTCTTGTAGGGTATGACTGTTTATCTTTCTGGGTATTGAATTCTTGTGTTGCCTTTTCAGTTTAAGTCTTATCCTCCCTATACACAGGTTGTGATGACTGTTGATATCTGGACCTCTATAGGCTCTTACATTTATCAGAGATGTTCAGAATTGTTTTCTAATACAAAAATGGTCTATCGGTTTCTGGTTCTATCATCCGAAGATTTCCAAGTTGTTTTATGTATTTCTTTGTGTGGAAATATTGGTCCTCCAATGACCATGCCCTCTGTTAGACATATTTCAGTTAATCTTTTCCATTCTGATTTACTGTATCAATTCCTTCTTTCCCCATTACTTTTTCGGCGTCGGTGTTATCTTTTCTTATCGTGGCATTGAAGTGTCCCATGACAATTAAGATGTCGTGTTTAGGTACTTTGTTGATAAGTTGTTGAAGTTCGTAATAGAAATCATCTTTTATTTCATCATCTGCATCGTTCGTGGGTGCATAGCATTGTACGATTGTCATTATGCCGTGCCTTATTTTGTATCGTGCTCTTATCACACGACTGTTCATTGGTTCCAATTCTGAAAGACTGCTTGTTGCCGCAGATGACATAATTATACCCACTCTTTCTTGGTATTTCCCATCGTCTCTCTATATTATTAACTTACTGTTTTCCGCTGTTCTTTTCCCTGCTTTTGGTCATCGCATTTCACTGCAACACATCCAGGTGATATCTATCCATTTCCTTGATTACCTGAGCAGATTTTGTTGTTGCAGCCATCGTTCGATTTTTGTTATGCATTTGGGGCCGATGAATTTTCGATCGTTGTCAACGGCATGCAGAGTTTGTGACCTTGATGTTCGGTTACAACTGATGCGAAATTCCAGAACGGCAAGGGTTTTTTCCCCATCTTGAGTCGCCTGTAGATGGGTCTCAGGATGAGGTTGTTGGCCTCACACCCAACTCCCGTTTTACAATGTGTGGCGACTCAGAAGACTCACACGCAAGTATGCCGACAAGAGCGTTAAAAAGCTCCCGCAATCTTTTACGTCACCCGGAAGCGAAAACTAATATACAGACTTATTATAAAAATATAGGAAATGCCTTATTTAGAAAAGGAGAAAAATACTGTTATGTTTCGCTTTTTTTTTTTTTTGTTGCTTTATTTATATCGAAACATTGGGACGAAGAAATAGGGGAAATTTTTTGACCTGAGAATGCTGTCTCTTACATTTCTACTTATGTCAAAGGGGTCATCCCAAAAAGTAGAGTTCTGTTAAGCATATTCGCATACAGATTTTATGGGACTCCTTCCCATGCGGTTGATTCAACATGAATGTCAGGGATTACTAAAATTAAACTGATACGTACAAATGTGGAGCCACAATTCTTTGACTGAAAATAACAATGAGTGAAGGATAGTCGTCTAATTTTTAAATTGTAGAAACTATGAAGCATTTTCCAAAATATAATGTCCCAATCCGTTATTAAGTAGTGTTCGTAATTTATCTGTTGTTGAGTTTACTTGTGTTCATATATGTACTATAGTTAAGATGTCAAATGAGGATAATGAGTGTCTACACCTGAGAGATGAGAACTCTCGGCAATAAAACTGTCTACACCTGAGAGATGGGAACTCTCGGCAATAAAATTGTCTACACCTGAGAGATGGGAGCTGTCGCCAGTAAAATTGTCTACACCTGAGAGATGGGAGCTCTCGGCAATAAAAGCGTCTACACCTGAGAGATGGGAGCTGTCGGCAATAAAACTGTCTACACCTGAGAGATGGGAACTCTCGGCAATAAAATCTACACCTGAGAGATGGCAGCTTTCAACAATAACAGTGTGATATAAAAAGTAATTTATAAACAGGATAGCCCTCTTTATCTCAGCCTCCTTTCCCATGACATAGAAGCTCTTTGATGCATGATATAATTTACGTTATGAAAGATGGAGCTTAAAAATCTAAAATGGGTCCTCCTAATCCTGTACTTGGGACATTCACACATTCATTAGACGCCGTGTCTCTAGGCGGTGGCAATCAAACATCTCCATTACCTGCAATCCTTTTGTCATTTCTAATCATATCGATTGTTTTTCCTATTTTAACTTGACTGGTCGACTGAAATATTCTTTCATCATTTTTATCTTATTTCTCTTTTTTGTCTGAATTTTTCTAGGTTTATGATCAGAGATATCTTTGTGACCATAAATCCTTGTCATCACTGAAATCTGACGTTGTTCTGGATTATAGCCATAACATGATATCTCACAGATGAGCAACTCTTCATAAATTCACATTCACACATGCTTTACTACGCCTAAGCTTCTGATTTTTCCGTGCACTGCCGTCTAGGTCCACTCACAGCTTTAGGTGTACTGGTATGCACGAAAAGAAAGTCTCGAAGAAACTTTCATAAAATCTGAATTTATTCTGTCAAAACAGCCTTATATCAGGACAAAATATAATCACTTCGAAAAAAATTCAACATAAATGGAACATATTCAGAGGAGCTCATAATCTGACTTGGAGTTAGCAAGTTTTAAATTACCTGTACATCCATGAAGGAAATTGAAAGAATATTACTCAACTATAGTTGTCTGGGATTTTATAATGAAATGTGAATATTACAATCCCTACGACCTTGTCCATAATACATTTTTAAATTCATTTGCACTGCATGGGTATTTTTCTAGTACATAAAACATAAATATAAAGATAAAAATCAGTATAACAAGTCTATATAGAGACTAACAGAGCCGCACCACTGGCTATACTGTCACTGTTAGACAACGACAATTTTAGTAGGTTTAAATTTCGAAAACAGCATAGTAAAAATGAAATCCCTCAGGAGATTGCACCAATTAATTCAATTGATTAATTGATGCGACGCATAGTTTTAAAATGATACAGAAAAAATGCAAGTAGTACCATTGGCTCCACGGGAAACCCAGTCATTGGTGAGGCATTCATCCCTACAGCACTGCTCAATTATGCCGTATTTCCCCTACGGCCACATCGCGGAAATGAGGAAATGAAAATGTCGTTTCACCTTTTTTTAATCAAAAAGACGAAATGTTCAGTATATTGATGTCATGTACTCGCCGTGTGCAACGAAGGTTAAAAGTGAGAAGTATTAATGTTTCAAAATTCAGGGGAATAATGTGTTTTAACTCACAAAAGCCTACATTTCACATGATCATTGTGGAGAATGCCATATTTATTATCACACTTGCTTGAACCTGACAGAAAACAGTGCCACTCCCTTAAGGCATTCCGTTGAGTTGTCATAAATCTGTGAGAATCTGAGATAATATCCGTTCCCAGATATGAACTTAGAAACGATTAAACAGATTTTATGGTTGCACATAAGGATTTTAGGTGGGTGTGTGTGTGCACCCTTCCGCATATATCTTTTCATATATCTAGGTAGCTATATTGATTTCTATTTAAAATGTCTGCTTGTAAGAGATTTTTGTTCCGAAAGGCTTGCACGTATGAAAAAGATATTTTAAATTTATTACATCATATTCACAATAATATAAAATACACTTTTAAAACTTCACGAAACGAGGCCTAGTGTTAAGAATAAAATATGTATTATTCTGTCAGAACAAACTTTTATGTGAAGAGTGGTGGTTACACCAGTCTGATTTAAAATAATAAATTTCATCTCTGTAGTACTAGCTCTATTATGTTCATTATAAACATCCAATCACAAAAAAGTCATTTCTTGTCTTTTCAATGTATAAAACAAAGCGAAACAGATAAAACCGGAACTTTGTCAAATATAACAATTCTACGTGGAAACAAATTAATGATTCCATTTTTTTCTGTCATAGATAAACACACAGCATCTCTTTTCTCGTCGATGATATGTGTTTGTTACATACACAAGTGCTATCAGAATCACTTGATAGGACACATGTGTCGCATTTAATACATCGATTTGCTTTTTGCATACAGCATATAGTGTTACATTGTATACTATACACTCTAATTTACTAATTTTAGGAGATAATGAAGAACAGTGATAACATAACTGTTTCCACAAATATTAACTGTAATAGTAGCTGCAGTAAAACTGAAATTAACAGAATATAGAGTTAGACGCTGATGCATGGTGCAGTTTTTTTACGAAAAAAAGTTGGGAGAGGAAGGAAAAAATGTTAGCAATAACGAGTAGGAACAATGAAAGGTTTAGGATTTGCAACAAAAATAACCCAATATTTCCACAAAATTGCCTTTATCAAGGACAACAGAAAAGATAAACCAGATTAAAAGAATACAAGACAGTAGTATGCGAATTTATTGTATTTAATTAGCTTTTCAAGTATTTAAAAAATGTGTTAACATGTTTTCAAGAAAATAAATGTAAGTTTAATCAATACACGACATTTGTAATAATAACATCGTGGGCCACAAAGGAGGCTTCTTGCGCTGTCAGTTTGATATACCTACATCAGCAGGTGATGTAGTCAGTATCATATCAGGCCACCTTTACTTCCGCAGCTCTGGTATCGGGTACCCAATTTTACAGGCAGGTTACTAAGACCCCTTCAACCACTCAAACAATAAACTCAGATATTCAAGCAACGAATGTATAAAGTCGTATACTGTTGGATCAGTGTGCAACACGACAACACTAAAGCAATACCACTAAAGAAGTACTTCGCTAATGTGAGAACCACTGACCCAGGTACCAACTGAATTAATTTGCTTTCCCATCTCCATTAACTAAATCTCAGAAATTGTAATGTGGAAATAAGGGTAGTCACATTCAACACCTTGAAAACCACTGGGCACCCAATTCAGTAATATCAAAAAGACATGTTTATTACGGAGAGAATGGGTGATGATAAGTGTGGATGTAGCAAAATATAGTATATAACAGTTGAACAAGCCGCCCCTCTCCCTAACCAGTACTAGTTCGCCATATAGGGAGGTAGTTGACAACACTCACTCTCAGACAGAATAACAGACATACAACATTATATAACTTACAATCTCAATGAAAGTTTCGTTTCCATGGATTCGTACAGAAAACATCACGTCACAAAACATCGGATTTACAAGTCCTACCAAATCTCAAAAGAGAACTATTTCACATTCTTCAGTTTTACATCTCTATTTTAGACGATTCGTAGAAACATCAGAAACTAATAGATGAATCCATGGAAAAACTACTAGTTCACATCGTATCGACACTTCACATTATGTTAGAAATCTAACACATCCTAATAAGCGTCTCTCTCAGTCATAAATACTTCATAATTCTCCCTCCTACGTCAAAGTTTTGTGTTTAAATATAAGCTATATTTTCTAAATCGAAGTTTCTTGAAGTTTACTTTTCACGAGGACTAACGCTGTTTACGACCTTGGACTGTCTCTTGAAAAAAAAACCAACCCAAATTTAATTTTTCTGTCTCTAATTTTAGCCAGCTTTAAAAATATCTCAAGATAAAGTTCACCAAAAATAATCATAAGTCTCGGGAAGTTGACGTGTCAAAACTAACCTCTCCTTGAACTATCATACGTCATAAATAAGGGCTATAATCATTTAGTCAATGTAATAAAATTATCTTGGATTAGATATCTTAGATAGTAAAAAATATGGCTCAATTGCAGTATTCATATAATGCTGTCACATGTATCAAACATTAATATTAGTATAGTTTGTAGTTCAGCCACGAACGCGTCATAACTGCTACAGTATTGAGAACAAGTAAGATAGTATAACGCATAATACTTCTATGAATTATCACAAAGCTGTGTTGTCTGTATTTCATGGTTGTATCTGTCTTCCTGAAGAATACAAATATGGTGTACAGAGCAGCAACAAATTTTCTTCACATTGTTTTTGCATTAATAAGGTTAACATGTCGACAGATGATTCAAAATAAATTTTGCCTGTGAAATAAGTATGATGGATTTAAGAGGTCAATGTAATAATGATAAAAAGAGGTAACATACATTAGTGTTTTTCTCCACATTTTTTTACTTCCGTGCATCAATTGCTTCTTCGCAACATATCACTGTACGAGGTAGCATCGAGAAATTCCTGGACTAGTTCTTTAAAAAAGGACAGGTTTACCTTATTTAAATCTGGTCGTTATCCCCTTCGAAGCAGCCCCTTGGGAATGTACACATCGACCCCAGCGCCCCTTCCACACCTCAAAAGCATAGTGGGAGTCTCCTAAAGACCATCCACCACGCGATTCTGTTTGGACATCATATAAGGAACAAAGCGAAGTCGAAGGCTAGATCAGATGAGTACAGAGGATGTGGACCGCTATGTTGTTTTCAGTCAAAATCTGCGTCGTTTTGAAGGGAGGTGCGAGCGGGGGCGTTTTGTTATGAAACAGTCAATTGCGGTTGCGCAACAGTTCCGGTCTTTTTCGTCACATATTTTCTATCAAGCCTCTAAACGTCGCAGTGAAAGTCAGATTTCAACATACTGCCGAAAGGAACAAATTCTCGGTGAAAGAATCCCCTGACGTCGAAAAAAAAAACGATGAAGATCTTTTTGTTGCACTTCGGGCCTGTCGTGCCTTCCACGACGACTGTTGCTTTACCTCTAGATTGTAGCCGTAAACCTAAATGTCATCGCCGTGATGCCTTTCTAGAAAAGAAAGCTGGACCCTTCTTAGTTATCTCACGAAATTCAAGGCATATGTAAGTTAAAACGCCGCTGCTTGAGATACTCGATAAGAGGGGCCGAGGGACAAGCATGGAACAAACATGATGCATATTCAATTTTTCTTTGAGGACTTTCTAGCAGACTCCATAACCGATTCCAAACATGTCAGAGAGATGATGGATTATTCGGCCACTGTTCACACTGATGTCTTCACAAAATGTTTCCACATTTTCTGGCAGGTTGTTGATAAGTGTTCGCCCTGAATGTCCGTAATCTTGAACAAACATTCAACCGGCCTTAAAACAGGATGAAACTGTTTTCGTCCTAAAGAATGTTCGCAAAGAACTGAAAAACTATTTCGACGGCCTCGATGATAGAACTGCCGAGCTTCAACCACATTTGATTCAGGTATTTTGCTCGAATTTTTCAGCCACCGTAATGATCGGAAAGCAGTCCTAACATAAGGTCACAAAAATGGCTATAAAAATTGAGCAAGTGTATACAGGATGATGCTAAGTGGCAGACTGACTCAACAGGCTTGTGAGTATTGATCTTTAGAGTCCCGTGCGTATTTCTTGAAAGCTGCAGTCACTGCAAGAATAATCCAGGAACTTTCCGATACCACCTAGTATACAGTACCCATAAAATAGTAACGCTTCATAAAAGTTACCTATGCATAAAGCGCATAACATTATATTTTATTAATATTCCAGTAACAGAAAATATATTAATCGTTACTTATTAGAACTTCTTTTATTCATGAAAGACTTCAAGTAAAGAATTTTATATATATATATATATATATATATGTATGTATATATATGTATGTGTGTATATATGTATATATATGTATGTATATATATACACTCACACACACAAGGTCCGACAATTAAATAATGAGACTAATTCTATAAAAAACAAAATAAACAACAGTTGAAGATATATCCTGTATTGTATTCAAAGTAAGCCCCCTGTGCATTGATACAGCGAGTAGCACGATCTAGCAAACACTGGAACGACCTCTGCAGTTCTTCTGTTGGTATGGCCCTTAAACTCGATGTTACCACTCTTTGGATGTCATCAGTATTGTCAAAGAAGCGTCCTTTCAATGGTAACTTTAATTTTGGGAATAGAAAATAATCGCAGAGAGACAAATCTGGGAAATGGGGTAGATGGTTGAGGACACACACTTGTTTTTGGGTAAAAAATTCCTCTACAACTACCGCCCGGTGAGCCGGTGCATTGTCATGAAGAAGGAAAAAAAAACTACCAGGTGTTGCATACTCGGGTCGGACTCGAGAATCCTTTTCAATAGGCGTTTCAAAATACTTAAAATAAACTTTGGCAGTGACAGTCTGTCCCTCTGGAATAAATTCTTTGTGAATAACTCTTTTGTTGTCGTAGAAGCACACCAACATGTCTTCACTTTCGACTTTTGGAGAATTATTTTGCCTTTTGGTGATGTTGACGACTTCCACTTAGCACTTTGGCATTTAGTTGCGGGATCATAGCAAAAAATCCATGTTTCATCCTCTGCAACTATCAAATTTAAGAAATGTTTATTTTTGCGACACGTTTTGGTGATGTCTTTTGCGTACTCAACACGCTGATGTTTTTGGTCGTCGGACAACGAATGTGGTAGAAACCGGCAAGCAACTTTTTTCTTGCCCAAATCTTCCACTAAAATTTTACGAATGGTTTCTCGGTTAACACTAAATTCATCTGCCATCATCCTCACAGTCAAACAACGATCTTCTTGTATCCATTCTCTGACTTTTACAATGAGTTCCTCATTACGAACAGAAATTGGGGGTCCATGTCTAGTTTCATTTGTAACCGTTTCCAGACCACTTTTGAATCGTGAATACCAACTGATTTATCTGTGCAAGAGATAAACATTTATCCTCATAAACTTATCGCATCAATTCAACCGTCTCGTGTGCACTTTTTTTAGTTTTAAACAGAATTTAATGTTAGCTTTTTGGTCATTGCGTAACAATGCACCTCTGACTAGGTCAACAAAATGGCGGCTTGTTTGTGGTCTGCTTATCAGGCAGCGATGAAAAGTTGACAGATCATAAATGAAGGTTGCCTCTTTGGATTTCATGTTTGCTTCAAAGATGGCATTTTTGTCTTGGCCATAATAAAATCAGTCTCATTACTTAATTGTTGGACCCTGTATATAAAATGAAATTGATCATTCCTCAGTAGAAAAATGTATTTAACAATAAATCGCAAAATTTAACGGGGTTATCCCGGCAGGGACTGTCCTACAATTATACAGTCTCAGATTTTAAGATGAAAAATGATTACTTGTATTGTGTTTTTTTTTTTGTCCAAGTATTTCTGAAAATCCAATATTCCATACAATGAGCAGGAGCTTTAGACAATGTTCATATTTCATGCAGCAGGTAAAGTAAAGACATCTGAGATTAAACTAAAGGACTATGTCCATATCTTATATTAATGAAACAATAATTTTTTAACTGAATATATTTCTGATTATATTACTACTTAACGTACAAGTGAAAGGTGTGGATCATTAATTTAAAGACATGGACAACAAGAAATCAAAAGATATATCCTGAAACTGATACAGTTCAATATGCGAATAAGTGAAAATATGAAGAAATGAAAAAATATATACTGTGGATTTGTTTCAGTTTCAGCCATTACAGTGTTCTGTAATGAGAGAATCCTATTACTTGAAAAAAAAAAACATTTAATTTAGTTACCAATTAGTCTTATAATTACCATGCATAATGACTTTCAATGATAAGAAACATTAGCTCTTATATAGAATAATTTTGTTAAAAGGCGCATCAGTGTACTTCTCACTAACGTTAAAACAGTATTTTCAACGTTTATTTGTCCTGTTTATTTTAAAGTCATTATTAAAAAAAAAAGAAACAGAGACTGTTTTAGGTTACACAATTATATTTATTTTACATTTATTGATATTAATTTCAACATTCTGTGATAAAGCAAATACTGTTGGGAAGAGAAGACCAGTGCCAGACCAAAGCACACAAACTTTGCTGATTCTTTCACTGTTAGCTCATGTTTACTTGTTCGTGGGACTTTTTATGTTTCTCTCAAACACTGGTCCCCCACGCACAAACAATATATGTGTAGGAGTGCGTAAGTGTAACTGTTTGAACACAAGTTAAGATACTTGTATCAGCGCTTCCCGATAGCAAAAACAGGCAGAACAAAGGTGTGGGAAACAGTCTAGACGGACAGGCTTGTCGTTATGTAATTTACTACCACAATTGTCTCAAATATCCCATACATTACAGCCTCTCATGACTCTGTGCAGATGGCATAGTTTACTTAATATAATGCCAGCGTATTCTGAAAACACTAACTGAGACGTAAGGGAGCGATAAAACTGAAATATGATGATGATTATTATTAGTCGTGTTATTGCTGTAGACGATTTCTTATGAAATGAAAGTCACGTTAATGATCAGAGATAAAACCTCATACAATGAAATACAAGTTGGAAGGATATGCACGTGGGAGCATTAATCGCAGGCTCGTGATGTACATTTGCGTAGTATTGAACTCTGCAACGTTGCTCTTAGATCCAGCGGGCTAAAGACGTTATACGTCCCTGAAGCACTCCTCAAATGGGCTCGTAATTTTAGTTGTTTACAGCAATTTTCCGCCGTTCACGTTACGACTTGTACGGCTGTTGAAGGGAAACAATTCATGTAAACAAAATGCCACGTCTCTAAACAAGCGCCCTTTTCCTTCCACTTATTTCTAGAAATTGTAAAAATATTTATCGTCCCTTTTTGCTGGCATATTTTCTAAATGACTAATAATGCGCAAATTTCTGTCCGTGAACACTCGATAAAGCGATTTGTAAGGAGTCGAAAGTTTACTTATCTATTGCTTGGTCGGAGGTTTTCTGATTCATCATTTAAAACAAATGAGCTGTATTTCTGGTTATAAATTTCTTTGATAAATTCGATATTCACAGAGTTAGAAAAGACTAGGAAGAGTGATCTAGCAATATACAAAGTTAACGAAGGATTTCTTAAAAGAACTATTGGAAACAATGATTCATGACATGAATAAATTCTGTTTAATAGCTGTAAGACAGCCGATGAGAATGAATAAAACTGAAGAGACGAGAAAAAGAAGTCAAGGAAAACAGAGAGAAGGAAATATTCAGCTGGCAAATGAAATACGGATCTCTCATTGCCATATATTAGGAAAATGGAAGATCATTTCAGTTTTCTTTGCCTGCATGATTAAATATTCACATCTGATAAATATTTTTGTTATTGCTGCTTTTCTTGTTTGTAACAGTGCAGAATATGTTGTAGTTGTGCTATTTTCTTTATTCATGCTGTTCACGTCATAATGATTATCGTCAGGTTGGATTCCCGTGCTGTGATGTGACTGTAAGACGGTGCTGTATCAGTCTTCTCTGTTTTATGATTCCTTCCCAGTATTACTAGAACTTGTAGAACTCATATCAACTCAAGCAGGTCAAGACGTATAAGAGATAACAGGTCGTTTATATACTTCTATTCACGTCAAAATAGATAGTATACCTTTACAGATGAAGCACTGATGAAAAGTCATACAATATATTTCTAAACATTTACTTCAGCTTGTTCCAGGCATGACGAGTCTGTGACACGCCTGTCAAAAACCACACTCTCACACATTGTTTGGGCATAAGAAAACTTACGATATACAGTCAAATTTGTATTTGCACGGGACATACTTTTTTAAACTTTAAAATATAAAATTTTTGAATTCACTTTCCGAAAACGTTCTCCAAACCGTCTCTTCAGCTGCATGTCCAGGCTGATTTATTTGAATGTCAAACTTTCTGCAGCTCTCACGTGGTCCCTCTGCCCAGGGGAACTTCTGAACGGATAGACAGCACAGCACAGTTTATATTTAGTCACCGGCCTTGTACTTTTGTCTCGAATGTTCGTTGCGATGCGACACAACACTGCTTCTTTGATAACTTCAGTAGTCAATTTGTATACTTCTTGAAGTAATCGGTGGTGAGCTGGAGTTTGTGTACACCCCAACACAACTTTTCTTGAGAGAGTATTGCAACTATATAGCCTCGCAGACAACCAGGGAGGTAAAAATCTAAGAAAAAGAAAATCCTGACCGAAACTCACAACGGATGGACTCTATGAGTGTAAGGTACTTTTTCTATCTACTGGTACCCTTTCAAATTTTACACAGGTCTTTCTTTTGCGAATTAATCAGAAAAAGCGAGATGGAATTCTTAACAATCTTGTGAAGAATTTTTCTATTGCCTCTTAAGATATGCTCAAAAAAGAACTTTGTACGTTGACTCTTTTCTTCTGATAATCTGTGAGAAGTGTGGATTACATAGAAAGTTTTCGTATTATTAAAGAAATATGCTTATTATGTTTTGTTCTTGATTTCTAATGTGCATTATTTCTAAACTCATTAGATGTTCGGCGTGAACATTATTCTGAGTTTATTCACAATACTTGCATCAGACTGCTTAATTTAATTGTACACTGGCTTTCAGTTAAGACTTTTTGTAGAAGTCACACAGTGTTTTTGCTGTGCAGTTTCCTATATCATGGTGTTGTTTTTGAAACTTTTCCCGTTATTTTCCAGTCTCTGACATATCATTTCACAGATGATCTCTTGAATCATGGGATGCTGACATAATTTTGATTAGTTGCCAAAAGATATTTTATATTCATTATGTCGACGTGAAGCTAAACATCTTTTGTAGTCAATGTATTGAGTACAGAGTCACTGTTTATATCAACGAGAATTCACTGAAAACAGCTGAGCAGGAGTATGGGAATGATCGTCCATGTATTATAAAATAAGCTTAACGATAAAAGTAACTATGTACCTAAGTCTCGTGAACATGGTAGTTTCAAGAAGCTCCGTTATAAGTGGCCAATGCTGCTTACTTTTTACCGCTGCAGAACCATATGGAGCAAAAATCCTTCCACCTCGAAATGTCTGAGTAAGTGAATTGAGAAGTGGAAATGGCATGGGCTTGGTATCGGGCATTGATACGGTGTGTTTTCTCAGGATTTCTGCGCTCTCTCTTTGCTAACAAAGCTAACATTGGGCGTAATGGTGGTACCAGATGGCGCACTCGGAACTACAGTCCGGATCAATGGGAATAAATTGCCCTGCTGTAGTGTTATTATCTACCCTTTCAGTAATATTTTTGGAAGGGACCAAAAATGCCCCATTTATTTCAGATATATACGATTTAAACTTCTCTCTCAATTTATTTCTGTCTCTTTCTTCCTGTATATTTATTTCCACTCTTTTCATTATGCACACACATGCGTCCACGTGTACACATATCACTGCTACATTCACGTCCACTGCTGTAAATGAGTCTATTATATATCTATTATTCTTTGTTAAAATATACTCTGACATTTACTGCAGGCAATTTAAAAAACTGATAAATTTACAGTTTCCAAATAAGAATGAGTTAATCGTTTGAACAGTTCACATAAATCGTATCACTGGTTTCTGTTCTACCACAGTCACAGCGTTTACTCAACCATGAACTTTACTCAAGGGTGAAAAATGTGACGCGTGAAATGTAAGGTATCAAACACTCACAACAATATATCATTTAAAAAGTTCCAATAATCTGAGCTGACATTCTGTGTGGCCCATTGTTACGAGATTATGTACCCTTAGCAAGTCTCTTCTCATTTACCCCCGTCAATTGGAGAAAAAATTACAACTATTAGAACGTATTTCAGTGCCATTTTTTCCCCTCTCTAAACATCATGAACGGCACAAAGGCGAGTCTGAATCATAATGTTTATAAATAAACATCTATGATATAACCAGCGCGACACACTATTATGAACTGGGTCTCTGTAAATGCCAACAAGCGCCATAAACGCGAGTCTGTGCCATTGTATAGTATGAAGCTCCAGGTCGCTCCTCACACAACAGCAATAAAAGAAAAAAAAATAGACTAAATAAAAGTTCATGCTAACTATCCATTCTCTGTTTCGTGTTTACGTAACAATCAAGGGTTGTTGGCAGCGTCAGATTAATGTATAGCGAATAATGAAATCTCGTGAAACCATATGGAGTGGATCTTCATCTGTGCCAACAGCAATTCCACCGGAGGCATTTTTTGTTGTGAATCAGCAGTAATCTAGAACTGTGGTTTTTAAACAGTTTCTCACACGAACCGATAACAATGCACATTTCCCACTCGTGTACATAAACGTACCAAGTGTTAAGTGCACTAAAAAGTCATTCTTTTATAATTCCTAAATATCCGAACATATCATAACTTTTTTTTACACATTACAGATCGAAAATACTATTACAAGGTATAATGCTATTGCTATTTACTATCTTCGTTTTTACATATGATTTGTTCAATGTGTCCTTATAACATGTACATTATTTGTTATCCAGGCATACAGTACATAAAATAGATTTACATCTTCACAAATTTTCCTATAACTGACAGCAATATGACCTAGGATTCCACATTTTACTAGCAGCTATAATATCAGTTATACTGTTTCATTTTGTTGGAAAATCGAGACACAGCACTTAACGAGATCAGACTACAGTTCCTTGTTTACAACCACCTCCATCTTTTTTAGACCCCGTCCCAAACGTTCCTGCTCCGCTTGTCCAAGCAAACTGAGGCTCTCATATTCCATACATCCCAAAATCTAATCCTGTTTCGGCGCTAAAATTGTATTACATACATCCTACACGTATATATTCATTCCTGCTTATCTGTTTACTACTTCCTCTCAGCGGTTTAATCTTGTCTTCCACAGCGATGTTCTTTCCTTTAAACGTCTTGCATATTAGAATACTGGGAAACCATCAATAAAAATCTGTAAGAACCTGATTGCTGCGCTTTTTAACCCTTGCTTCCTTGGCTTTCAATTTTCAGAGACGGGAGATTTCACTTAACTTTGCGAATGTCAAAGTCACAATTGCTAAATCGTTAAGATAAATGGTCCGCTTCGTTCACAATCAGAGGTTAATACATCTACGTTCATATTTCCGATTCCAAATATATTGGACAGATTCGGCTGGAATATGCACTTAATCTGTTGGATGAATGTCTTCAACTCCAAATTTCACGCATCATTTTGTTTTTGATAAATTTTCCTTCGGCGCAGACCGATGAGGGTTGTTGTTAAATTAAATTTATTCCGAGGAAAAAAAAAAGTATTTGTCATATTTCCTGAATAATGATGTGACTATAAATGAACTTCCGCATATTTATTGTATCAGTATTACAGACTCGAATAGTAAAAACTAAGCATCTCTTCGTGCTAAAGCTTGAACACCGACAATTACTCCTACATGAACTATGTGTTTGTTATACTGGACATATCGAATAGCTAAGACCAAATAACTGTGCCGAGGTGCAGACTCGATTGTGACATGTGTAACAACTTTTCCCAGTCAAGTGAGCTGAAACGCGCCACATCAAAGAACACTGTCTGTACTGGTTTCATTGCATTTGGGGAAAAGTGGACAGTTATGTGAAAATTATTCCTACTATGTGGGATTATGCCTAAATTTTATATGGCACACATATGTAAAAAATGTAAGAATTTTAGTAATGAAATTTTTACACCCAAACTAAGTTATAAAGTCACTTATAAGTCACTTATAAATAACAACAGTTCATCTTTCACATACCAGTTGGAAATGTTCACAATTAAAACCTGCATAAATCAAGCAACAAACAGCTCTTCTAATGTAGACTTAGACCGAATAATATTTAGAATTTAAGAATATTAGCAAATCAAAAGGAAACACATTTAGAATGCAAGACTTACAACAAATGACCCAAAGAAATAAGTAGACAGAACCAGTTCGGAGGCAAAGAGGAGATTTCATGGAACTGGAGACTGCAGAAAGCAAAAGAAAAGAGCATTGCTTTAAAACAGAAACAGGACAAAGAAAAATAGAGATAGAGATAGAGAGAGAGAGAGAGAGAGAGAGAGAGAGAGAGAGAGAGAGAGAGAGAGAGAGAGAGAGAGAGAGAATTCATTTCCTTCAAATGCTTTTGTCAGAAATTCAGTACTAGTCATCTTAGTCGTTCAAATATATTCCACGAATATATTTTTCTCAGAAACACATCTCTGTTAATCTTTGCAGAAAGGAAGTTGAGCAATAGAGGGCAAGAGCAGAAAAACAAGGCGAAGGACAGGCATTTGTGGAAAACCCTTGAAGAAGCCCCATGTGCCCTGGGCACTTAAGGTTCAGAGAGAGAGAGAGAGAGAGAGAGATATTCAACATAAAACGCCAGTCCTCATTCTCAGTCATAGCTTTCTTTGTACATTTTTTTGTTGTTGTGCATTTTCTACGACGGGCGTTCAGAAAGTAATGCACCACATCGTTTTTCTCAGGAGCCGCTTATTCAAAAAGCAATAAATTTATACACAATATACATGAATATATTATGTAAACATTGGTATTATTCAACATACTCCCCATCAACTTGTACAGCTTTACGCCAGCACGAAACAAGTGCATGTATTCCTAGCCTGTACCAGATTTTATCTTGATTATGTAGCCATTTCTTCGCTGCATGAATCACTCCTTGGTCATCTTCAAATCTTACCCCTCGGAATGCATCTTTAAGCGAACCAAACAGATGTAAATCAGAGGGTGCCAAATCGGTACTATAGGGTGGGTGGGGTAGTACAGTCCAACCCAATTTGGTGACAGCTTCCCGTGTTGCCAGACGTGTGAAGGCGCGCATTGTCATGAAGGAGAAGCAGGTCTGGTGGACTCTTGTGTGGCCAAACTCTGCGAAAACGTTGATTGAGTTTTTTCAATGTCTTAATGTAAGCTTGCAAATTGATTGTCTCTCCTCTTGGCATAACATCCACAAGAATACACCTTCAATGTCCTAAAAGACAATGATCATGACTTTTCCAGATGAAGGAGTTGTCTTGAACTTCTTTCTTCGTGGTGATTGCGGATGATGCTACTCCATTGACTTTTTTTTTTGTCCCAGGTTAAAAATGATGTGCCCAGGTTTCGTCACCTGTTACGATCTTAGCCAAAAAGTTCTCTCCCTCAGCATTGAAACGCTCAAACAATTCAGAAGAAATTGCTTTCATTTGCAATCGATGGTCATTTGTGAGACTTCCAGGAACCCATCTTGCGCAAACCTTAGAAAATCCGAGAGGTTTCATAACTGCATTACCTACCATTGCTGACTGAAAGCTTTAAGGCCAAATGTTGAGTAGTGATATGCCTGTCAGTAAGAATAATGCCCTCAGCGTATTTCAACATTTCTGCCTTGGTGGCTGTGGCAGGACGCCCACAGCGCGGCCGATCATGCAACTCCTTATCCCCACTTATTGATTCTTTGATTCTCTGAACCCAGCGACTGACTGTAATCCTGTCGACTGCAAAACTTCCATCCACATCATACAGACACTTGTGAATGTTCACAACAGTTTCCTTCTCTGCAACGAGAAATTCTATCACAATTCGCTGTTTATACCGCAAGTTGCTAACACGCTCCATTTCAAAGATTAAGGTAGCCATATTCTTTGGCCGGCTGCTGTACATTTTGGTTCACACAATCGGCGGCACATGCCATATTTAAAGTATGCAAAATGTGACGCTTCTATCTTCATTATTAAATGACAAAAACGATGTAGTGCATTACTTTCTGATAGCCCCCCCCTACCCCCCGTATTTTGCATTTATGAGATGTATTTCAAATATGATGCTGTTAATACGCCCAGGTATCAATGTTCGTATTTGTTCTTATTATTGTTTCATAGACTTTAATATTTCCTATAGATAAGTTCTTTTTTTTCAGATAATCTTTCTTTTTCTCTTGCCGTTTAGGACAACTCTTGCCTCTTATGTCGAAATACTAAATTCATATGGCCCCCGGTTTCTGAACTTTCGCTGCACGTCACCTCACTTTTACGAAATAACTTCATTCGTATCTGTTTTTGAGAACCGAAAGAAATCCGAATAGTATTTTCGCCTTCATGGAAAAATGACGAAAAAAAGAGAAAATAGAGCTGAGCGTTGGTTCTGCAACAAGTCGTTACAGAGGCATGCAGAGTATCGTGCCAAGCTCTTTCTTCTGAACCCTAAGAAGTACACTCAGCATCAGTCGGCCACAGCTTTGAAATGTGCCTGTGGACATCTGCTACGGTGACTGGGTTTGTGGAAATTGAAGACGCTGATGCTGAAGTGTTTCTGGCACTTCATCACCAAAATCTGACATATTTGGAGCTCATGAAAATGGTGTTGAAGAGGTTTTGGCATTCCGTGAAGAAGAACAGACAGATAAATAGCTGATGAAGATGATGATGAAGTAGTTTTGGCATCTTGTGACCAAGAGCTCACCGATGAAGAGCTGATGAAAATGATTTTGAAGTGGTTTTGGTATGCTATGACCAAGAATTGAAAAATGAAGAACTGATGCACTTGCAGGAGGAAAGGACACTAGTCAGAACGCAGTAGCGAACGGGCCGAAAGTGGAGTAGTCCAGTAAATGAACGTGAGGTTTTCGCCTCAACAGTGCTGCAATAACTGCTAAGTGGGATTCTGAAAAGGCATGTTTAGGCTGGTTTGTAGGATACTGTGAGTATCTACAAAGAAATGTACGACAGAAAAGCACGTGAAGCTAAGCGGGCAAGTACACTGTCATATATCAAGCCTTCCATATCAGCCACAGCAGACGATAAACTTGGAAAGACGGTATGGACAGTAGTGACCTGTCTGCTCTGATAGGTTCAGACGACGATGATCTTCTTCCTCCCTCCCTCCTTCTCCCTCTCTCTCTCCTACACCCCAATTTCCTCTACCTCCCACCACCCCAACCTCCGACGACTCAACCTAACACACATCATCATCATCAACACTACCATTTCTCATACTTCCAGTGTTATCGCTATCTTCCCGATTTGTGTAAGTGAAACTACACTATACACCCATTATTTCTACTTTATACATGCTGTGTATTTATCGTATCATTCCTGCTTTTATTGTATGTTAGTGTTGTTTTAGGGACTATGTGCTATTTGACATGTTACTTTTGGGGGTTGGGAACGCTCGAAAATAGTTCCCATATAAATTAACGGTAACTGCTTCTTCGCTTTACGCCATTTCAGGTTACGAATGGTTTCACAGGAACGTTCTACTTTCGGAAATGGGAAGAGGGGGGGGGGGCACTTGAATTACGAATCACTGGTAACATGTTTTACAAGTTAACAATGAACATGCAGTACAATAAAGCGAACTCTGCTAACTTTACGCTCATTTTTGCAGGTTACTTCTTCTTCTGCGTTCGAGGTTGTTGGTTACATCAGATCCTGTTCCCTGTGGACATTGTAAAGCCCGCAGTCCTCTTCAGATCCTGACAGAAGCCCCAAAGTTTTTGCCCCAAGCTTGTGTCTTCTGGCCATGTCTCTTTTCTCAGATCTGCATGGTTTGGGCACTCTTGAAGGATATGATCTGGAGTCGAACTCCATGCCACATGGACACTTGTCTGTGTGAGACATTTTGAGTCGATGTAGGTGGCTCAGTAGTCTGCAGTGGCCTGTCCGTAAGCGAACGAGGATGATTTACCGATGTCTTTGTTGTTGGTGTATTGCATCTGGTTACGGATTATGGTTTTCGCTTCTTGGTAGTTTACTGGATGATTTGTTTGATCTTAATTGCTGCCAGCTTTGGATAGGATGTCAGCTATTTCACTGCCAGCTATTCCACAGTGGAATGGTACCCATTGTATGGCCACAGTTGTTGATAATGTAAGGTGCTTCAGTTCTGTTGTGATTTCCTGTATGTTTGCCTGTGGGTTGTTAGTTATTTTTAGTGATTCTAGAAGTGCCCTGCGGTTTGTGAAGAAGGCTATTTTAGATGGTGACTGGTGCCGGTTTCCTGTTTTAAGTATTTCGATGGCTTCGAGGAAATTATCTCCATAATAAGAACAGTATAAAGATTATACTAGCAGACTATTTTCTGGGAAAATGTCTCCATAATAAGAGCAATATAATGATTATACTGGCAGATTATTTTCTGGGAAAATGTCTCCATAATAAGAACAATATAATGATTATACTGGCAGATTATTTTCTGGGGAAAATGTCTCCATAATAAGAACAATATAATGATTATACTGGCAGATTATTTTCTAGGAAAATGTCTCCATAATAAGAACAATATAATGATTATACTGGCAGATTATTTTCTGGGGAAAATGTCTCCATAATAAGAACAATATAATGATTATACTGGCAGATTATTCTCTGAAGTAAATGTCTTCATAATAAGACCAATATGATTTTACCGGCAAAATAAATGTTTAATACATTATAAACAGTTTAATATATTAATAATTGTAATATTAAGAAAAGCAGAGGTAGCACTGTTGAGAACAGTATCGTGCTGTGAAAAAAGGCGCATGGTAGTGTATGAAACTCTCACACGATTTTTATGCTTCAAAATCGTGCATACAGTACAGAATACAATGAAGAAGTGAGTAGACGGTGTGTCAAATATCACGAAAGAAATCTCTCGACCACAGCCAAAACACGACGCGGTGTTAAACAAAATAATAATAATAATAATAAGTGTTTAACTACACAACTATACACGAAGCACTGCAGTAAAAAGAAAGTGATAAATAATAAAAATTGCTGTGTAAGTTGAAAACTTTTGCTTCAGTGTGTGGCCGAATGATAGAACATTGTCAACGTTTCAGTGTTTGTCAAGGTGAGGACGTGAAGAAATGACGGGGAAAAAAAAGTTCTCGTACCGGTGGTTGTTAAAATGGTCGAAGCTAAACGTTCTCCCTTGCCTTGTCTTTGATTGCAACAATCAACAACGCTGAAAGGCCACGTGTTTTCAATTTTCTGGGTTTTTTTACAATTTCTTTTTCTCTTAATGTGCATGCTTTTCGATTAGCACTTTAAGATGAAGTCATTTTGCAAGTGTAATTGTACATGTTCTAGACAAACGATAAATTACCTGTGCTGTGAGGTGTTCGACTTTCCCAACAGAAATAAAGGTATTCTACTGACTCTTGTACACTGAAGATGACAGAAACGAAAGTATTCTAGTTAACAGCTTTCATGCGACAGCTTTCAAACTGAAATCTTGGCCGAGCAGTGAGTTTTAGTTCTCGGCACTGAGAACCACCAGTCTACTAGTCTATCTTGGTTTTATATAAAGAAAGACTGAACTACCGAATTCATATTTGAAATAAATATGACTGAAAGAAGCTGGAAAACATTTAGTTTTAATATGTTCATAAAAAAACGAGTTGCCTACCTAAAACCCCATTCTGTTTCAAACAGGCAACAAGAAATAAGCTATTATGATACTTTATTTGACCAGTAGTGATAGGACTGACTTTTCTGCCAAGACTGTGATGTTCTCTACGAGTATAGAACTTACAACCGGCCAGTTAAATTTTTAAAAATGTCACTTCTGGTTATTCTACTTTAGGTATGATACTTGTTATCCAGCTTCACCACATTAGTTGAAAAATGCTTCCAGTAACAGGGACATATCTACAATAGTGACATATAATATATGAAAGTTCTGTTTATTTTGTGCAGCAAATATTCTTGCAGATGTTTATCTCAAATGTAAAAAAGTCTTGACCTTGGTGTGATTAAAAAATAGCCTTCATCTTAAACAAAAGTTTCGCTTCATTTTTTATCATTCATGTACTTCTAACAGTGTTTGATGTAGCTTTAACGTGATGAGATTCTTGAATTTTAAATGAAATAAATATATAATTAAAATAAATAGAAAAATATCCTGACTATAAAGATAAAGATGGCAGTTTTTTTCTAAATACTGAAACAAAATGGAAAGGAAAGAGAAGATACAATGTTTACGGTCCTTTTTGTAATGTCACATTTAATGTGTCTTCTTCTTCTTCGTTCGCTTCTACCACCAAGACCGCCCTGTGATCCTACTGAATTTACGCCAGTGGTCCTCGTTAAGTCCCGTGCACGAGATCTCGAGAGGACACAAGAGGTTCAGAGTATCGCAGGGCTTGAGCCTGTATTCTTGGTGGGTCTAAGAAACGGAATTGCGTGACACCGTGGTTTTCGTTGCACCAGTTTAGACTAGAGTTGATTTTCTCACAGGAAAACCTCGACGTGTTTTAGATATCAGTATATCCCCGCTGGTGAGAGGTAATAGCCCACACAGGCCAGATTTGGACTTTCTCACCGGAAAACCTCGACGTGTTTTGAGATACCCGTGTATCACTGCCAGGTGAGAGGTGGTTGCCCATCCAGTCCAGTGTTGGACTTTCTCAACGGAAAAACTCAGCGTGATTAGGATACGCATACATCCCCGCCAGGTGAGAGGTGGTTGCCTATCTAGACTGCCCTGGTCCAGTGTCTCCGACTTCAGCATTTTGTGGTCGTGGCCGCTAGCCTTCCTAGTTGTGACCAGGATTGAGCTTTTGTCCAGGAGGACGAATCCTCGCCACTAGTGACTTCCAGTCCTGGGTTGAGCCGGTTTAGGCATATTATCACAGTATGGGCGTGTTTAGGACGTGACCGGCCTCTAGAGCAGAGGTACCGTGACATGCGTAGCCTTCAAGTTTCACCCTTGGTGTGAGCCGGTTTAGGCATATTTAACCAGTATGGGTGTATATCGGGCGTGTCTGACGTCTAGAGAGGAGGTGGCGTGACATGCCTAGCCATCAAGTTTCACCCCTGGTGTATGCCGCTTTAGGCATATTTCACCAGTGTAGGTGTATTTCGGACGTGGCCGGCCTCTAGAGCAGAGGCGCCGTGGTATTTGTAGCTCTCGCAGCGATACTACTGGACATACCGATTAAACTTACACTTTATCCTTTCCTTCACCTTTTCACATCGGCGCCGCACAGCAACCCTTATTTCTTTTCTGCAGTTTCTTCCTTGACCGGGAGGAGCTTCACTCTACGCGCGGCATCCGAAGAGTCTCGCCAGCAGTGTCTTCTGGGTTAAACCGGTTCAGGCATTTCACCCAATATGAGTGCACTTAGGACGTGGCCGACTTCCAGACCAGAGGTGCCGTGATTTGATTGTTTACTTCGCTTTATCCTTTCTACCACCTTTTCCGCAGTGGTGCCGCGCGGCATTCCCATTTGCACCTTTCTTCACTGGCCGGGAGGAGCACCGCTCCACGCACGGCAGCTGAAGAATCTCGCCAGCAGCGGTAGATGAGCTACAAACGTGCCTCTCATCTACCCTAAGTGTCTGGTTTTCATGCGCCAGATATTCGCCTTTGCCCCTTCTCCTGTCAGTTTAAACAGTTCTGCCACGAGAAGACCAGGAGCTGGACTTGACTGCCAGAAGCTATCTGAGACGCATGCTGTTGGAGCAGAGAGCGAATTCTCCACCCCACCTCCAGCAGTAACAGTCCTTAGAACCATGTGTCTTCATGATTATTATGCTCATTAAAAAATGCTGAATGACTGTGACTGAGTGAAAGCTGTACGCTGAAGGGCAGAATGTCAGACGGGCTTGCATGCCCAATTCTTAACCCTTTGAAAATAAAGTATGTTCGTTCGTTCACCTCTTAGTACAAGGCAACTATTTCCTCCATTCGCATTTCATGTTGTCTTAGCTTTAATCTTTCTTTTTCATTTTTTTTCTTGTCTTTTTCTCGTCGATTTGCACGTTGTTTTTATTCACATTCTCACTGATTTTCCCTTCATCTTGGCGATTTCATCGACGTTATGGATTATTTTCCATCTAAGTAATTTCTGTATCTGTTTCTTATCTCCATTTCGCCTATTTCTTATTCAAAGAGATCATCTGCTGGGAATATACACCCCACAGCCGGATATGATTCTTGTTGATGAAGTTTTTATATTTTCAGTAGAAGCGTTATCATTACCACAGAAATGCACATATTTAACCAAGACAACGGTCTAAAACACATACAGCCCGAAGTAACTGTGCGAGTCGAAAACGCACGCTCAAGATTACTGAATGTCCCGCGCTCTGAAGTCGTCTTTTAAGGCGGAGCAGATTTAAATTTTCAAAATAAAATTATAAGCAATGATTGTTAATAATCAACAATCAGAATTTCCTGCTCAATTAACTGCACTATTTAAATACGTTTAGGAGGCGAATCACATGCTTACATGCTCTACTATCGTTTGTGTTGGAGTCGGCTATGTTTCCAATTGTGCTGAATAGTCCGTATATGTTGTGTATATACATCTGTATGTTGATGATCTTCAAGCTCTAGTGATCTAGATACTGCACCTTTCACAAATTCTTGTGTTGAACTGTTTCTTATTTTCTAAGTGACAACCTACTCCCAAATATGCTGGAGCAAATTCTTGCTTCATCTACGCAGCGGGTTAAACAATTTTGTTACATAGCAGTTTTTGTTGCTTATGCTGGCGATTCAGCAGGACAAGCTGTTAATAAAATTAAAAATAAAACTACACAAGTGTAATATTGCATGCACTGAAAAATGATTATCTATCAAATTTGCTCTGTGTCAGACATGAAAATACAAATTTCCCTTTCTTGAAAATCCAGATCTTGAATAAATACTGATATGCGATGATCTGATACTCAGTGGCTATTTACTTTGTAAAAAGTGTCTGAATTTATGGCAGAATAGCCATTAGTGTAAGGTCATAACAAGGTAAAGTACAAATACCTGCAGTACTTTCTCCCCGTGTGTCTTGTTTACAGCTCACATGAATTTAGAAAAAAAGGTCGTGATAAATGATTCAGAAGTTTTCTGTAACTTATTTTATTAGAGAATCTTAGTTTTCCAAGAGATTTTGTACTGAAATACAGAGCAAGCTCTATGAGTAGCGGAATTCATGCAGCTGTTGATAGAGTGGGAGAAAGTGAGAATCACGGGATAGTTGGGGGCTGTAGCAGAGATTATAAAACTGATTTTTGCTAGAGAGAGATAGCCAGAGCATGGTTTAGGTCTGAGCCAAGTTGATGGTTATGAGCTAGTCAGTGTTTTGAGAAGCTGGATGTGAGGTTGCATTCATTGTGAATTGTAAGTATGTAACTTTTCCTATTTTTTAACCATTGCTCTGTTACCATATGGGGAGGTTGTTCTCTCACCGGAAAGTTTTTTCTGTCCTTGTGTTCTATGTTCCTGCCTTGTGGCAGTGATGCTTATTCATCTTCACAATTCCACCCTTCATTCTATCCATTAATAAACTTGTCTTGTCTGATGTAAAACTACACCACTGGCTTTGTTGAAACCCTCACTGTTTGACAAGTTTTGTTTATGCTGGGAGACTGCCAAGTTCAGTTAAGTTGTTGTATCAATATTCTTCTGTGGAGTTCTGTGTCTGGGAGTCTTGTTGAATTTTCTTAGTGAGTAACAGAAAAAAAAATTAGGTTGTCTTTTAGCATAACAACAGGAAGTAATTTCAACGCTCAAAAAATTCTACTCCACAGGAAGACCAATCACCCAGCATATTACTGGTTTAAATTCTGCACATATTGAAAATCCTATCTTTCAGCATCAGTGAAAAGAGAAGTATGTTTTGGTAATATGTGTGTGTATGGGGGGGGGGGGGGGGAAGGGGGCTGAGAATTCGGTTTATGAATAAAATAACTTCAGACTCCAACATTAATCCAGTTTGACACAGGCGCGCATGAGAGCTAGAACATTTTTACTGTCGCCCCTAAAACTCACTACCAGCAATGCGTGTATGGAGAATGTGAAATCTGTCTTGCTCCAGACATTATGATGGAGATAGATATATAGCTGTGTATGAGAACTGTGCTCATCAAGTGATCTAGACCTTGTTATTACCTTATATTATAGTCAATATACATACTCTACAAAAGTATGCAGAGTATGTCATAATTATGCTGTCTCAAAGTGAATGTAAAAATGTGTATAGTTCTGTCTCTACATGCTTCAAACTGTGACACAGCGGATTATAGCAAGTATGTGAACTGGTGCTTGTATGATTTGATTATCAGCCTTTCATGTTGTAAAAACTGTCATGTATATAGTACAAATGCCATGGTCATTGTTTCATTAACAATTTTGCATGAAACTACAGTGCCACATGTCATTGTTTTTTAACAATCACAAATAGTGGATATAAATTATAACCATGTATGTGCATAAAAGAAGCTTTAAAATAATATTATAATATGTATATTCGATATGTCAGAGTAACTTCTCATAGCGCGTACAGTGTGCCACTCGTCAATATCTCAATCAGTTCTAGCGCCGGCTAATTATGAAGTAGTCTATCAACACGAACTTTGTATTTACAGTTTGGTTCTACCATGTAGTTAGCTTATGCCGGTGGAATTTTTCACCAGCAGATAACGTGAACAAAAACCTTTTACACCATTTCCTTCATGGTCTGTTCACGAATAAAAGATGCGATCATTTACATCTTCCTCGACATATATTTCACAAGCATCCAGACACTGCAAAATTCACCGAATACATGAGCTCCGACAGGAAAATCAAATATAAAGTTCACGAAGGGCAAACGATACAAAATCTGACAAAATGCGCTGAAGGTATATTTTTGATCCTTTAAAAACAGCACGGAAAGTTCAGCTCCATTACTTCCTCACGTTTGGCAAACTCTGATTCATTAAGCACTATGTGTCTGCCATAGTACAGCACATTTCATCAAACACCAACGAGAAACCTGCTGCAGTTTCATAATTGATTACCCACAAAAGAAGCCGCTTTATATTGCAACAGCAACAATTATCTGAGTTAACATATTCTACAAAATATCCAGAACAACTTCAAATACAGTCCAAAACGTAATCCACTTTCTATGTATATCAGTATTGCACGGTCACGTTCTTGATTTGATTTAAAAGCTCAAAGTTGACTCAGTGTGTAGAAGTAAAGCTGCTGGTATTGTGGCAGAATACATTTGATCCTCACCAGATCTGATCATTTCGCGTATGGATATTTACTCTACAAATGTTGCTATCTAAATGTCAAGCACAGACTCCAGGACAGAACACCAAATCACCTTTATCCGTGAATATTTTTATACTTGTACCCGTGTATCTTTTCGTATCGCCTATTTTGTTCTCGATCATTTTGTTTCCAATAACATAGACTTTCTCATACGAGAAAGCCAGAAGGAGCTTCAGGACACGAACATATTGCTGGCAGGAAAAAAATATCTCAGTCTCAATACTTACCTTTTTCACATATTTCACGACTGGTTAGTGCTACTGTTTCTCGTTTCAAAGGATTCGAATCCGACCTGATTTCATTTAATTAGACAAGCTGTAAAACCGGATACTTGGCTCCTATTTGGAGTTAAAAAGACAACCAGTGGGGATACTGACAACATCAGTTTTTAGTTTGCTCATAGTGCCATGAAATTATGGACACAAACACCATGTCCCTATATACCTCAACAGTTTGAAGCACGGTTTCCTTGAAGCACATTTTTTTCTCTTAAAAATCAGTTGTGTGAAATAAAAGGTTTATTTTCCGAAGACGAAGTCCGGTTAGACAGTCAGCGACCCACAGCTGACATGCTAGAGTCAAGGTTGGCGAATCATAGCTGACCGAGAACCTGTCCCACCTCTTCATTGGCATCCCTTGTAAAGTCTCAGCCGAGCTAACCGTACAGGGATCGTCACAGTCCCCACGGCGGTGGAGTCTGCTAAAGAGGCATTGCACACCTCCTCCTTGTCAGCGCCACCGTAACCCGATTCCAATCTGAATCGATGCTGTGCTCAACACCTTCAACATATCGGCTGCAAAGGACACTAGTTCTCACTTCCAGGGAGACTGAAGAATAAAATAAGTTTAAATGCAGTGCTCTGCCATTAGACACGTGAATGGTATCAACGGTATGAAGCCATCTTTCAGAACCTGTTAATGAAGAAAACTAAAACATGAAACATTATGATTTTTTGGCAAAATTGCTAAATCTGGCTACGCGTGAAATGAGACAAAAGCAAGTTAATCATAAGCACACTCAAGCATAAACATATGCCCGTACACATTCACACACAATTTCTTTCGTCCTTATTTAGTTCAGTAAAATAAAACAAACTTATAAGAATGCAAATGAATGAAAAAACATAGATATTCAAGATCCGTCTGTCTGCTTATGGTACATCTAAGCAGACAGACGGATCTTGAATATCTATGTTGTAACTTCGGTTTGCCGAAGACAGATTATGACAACAAGGGGATGGTACACCAGAGAATACAGTAGCTAACATCTTATGTTTCTACGACTCTTCGTCTGACGTTATAATGTCGTTTTTGTCAGTTATCATGGGGGTTCCGACTAGTAACTAGAGACAACCAAATTTCTAGCTGGTGGATGGGACCAGTTTGACTTGTCAAATGAATGGATAGAAAGCTGAATGACTTCATCTTTTCGGTATAGGCACCTAAAGCCAAACGATTCAAATGTGCAATAAGACGGAAAACAACTGGCTCTGGTGAAGAAAGGAAGGGGAGGAGAGGGAGGGAGAGAGAGAGAGAGAGAGAGAGAGCACTTGTTCAGGTAAAGCTAAAAGAAATCTCCATGTCTTCGACCACTCCAAGAAAATTCTTTACTGAAATCTAGCATTAGCACAATGGAAACGTTTGGGTTAAAAGGGAAAAAACCCTGGTGTAAAATGGAAAGCAAACCTGTAGCACGAGCATTTCAGATTTAACGGAAACACATGTATGGAGTCAGGCCAGCTCAGACAGCGTACAGGACAGCTGATACTCTTATTCTCGACAAGAGGATCACGTAGCGTACTCAGACTGATGGCTTTTTTACGCTAACCATTAAGGAAGAGCCTGTGCTATGATAGACTGGAAAACTACATACCCCACAGTCAAAAGAAAAGAATTATTTTTACAAGCTTATGCACCAATAAAGCTAATCAAACAACATGAAACGATTAATAAAGAAATAAAAAGAACCTCAAGGAAATAAACATGACTGTTAGAACAACATGATGATGTTGAAAAACTGGTAAAGACTTTCAGACAAAGATAAAAGAAAGATCTGAAAATAAAGGACGGTAAATTATTCTGGAAAAAGAGGAAATATGGAGAGATGGTTTGAGCACATAACAGACTTGTATAGTACTGAATATCAACATTAAATACATAAGGAAAAGGCATAAGTAACACAAGATTTACATTAAGAACAATTAAAATTATGAGAAAAATACAGTGAAAATTTCTCTGACATGTCATGAGAAAACATAGATAAAGAACTTGGTAAGGACTGGACAATTCAAAGTAATAAAAGACAGGTGAAGAGAAAAATACATCAGTCGGGGTGAACAAGTAGCATGGGAAAGTAATAGCATTTGAACTAATCAGAACACCAAGGATGGCATAACATGACAAGCCTTAGCACAAACGCTGTCCAGGAAGTCAGGGTGGATAAATGAAAACGTCAGGCAGATACAGTTGTCGCAATAACTGCAGCCTTATACCAATAATATAACAGTCTTATAATAATTTACAAAACCTGAGGTTTTCATAGCGTTTTAGGGAATACAGCTAGGAAGGATCATCATCCATGCATTCCTAACACATCCATAGGTGCTACGATCTCCTCTTCTTCAGTATCTCCTTCAGCCTATCATCTATACTGTAAGAGGAGCTGGTTGAACACCACTGACAACTGTGAATCGTCATCTTAGTGAAGGCGTTGGGGGTGGAAATTTGGGTGGCGAAAAAATGACGATGAACGTGAAGAGCTCCAGACGGATGGTCAACCAACTAAGAACGGATGCCATCAGTCTCCTTATATATGTGACAGCCTGATATAATATACATATAACCAGTGCACCACTTAACAACTGGAATCATAAATATAGGAACTAGACGAGCACATTTTTTTCTTTCACAAACACATGCTCGTAAATAAACATTAAGCAGCAGTAATAGTCTGAGCAGCCACAAACACGCATCTTCCAAAATCAACTTACTACATCATACACTTAACACATCACTGTACCTTCACCACGCCCAGCCACACCCCCGGCTTGTATATTCTGTCGGTATAGAACGTCTGGGGCTAGATATTCTGGAGTAAAAATCGACAGATTCTATTCAACACGCTTTCTAGAGTTTCTGATCCGTAAAAGAGGCTACTGGTCAGGCGAGAGAGAATAAATGGTTGTGATGTTTGTCCTCGATTGCTCATACAGACTGGGAAAGAAAAACCTATGGTCTCGACGTCATCTGCTTCTGAAATGTTGAACATCAGCTCCCAAGTCCCCTCATTCTCCCTTCTGTTTTTTTTTCTGTTGCCCTAAACATATCTTTTACTAGATTTATTAAAAGACATTTATTACACGTTTCTGACAGGTTTTCATTAGATTAAAATTTTGATCTCTTCACTCCTGAAGTCAACTATTTTCAACATTTCACCTGTGTATGCAATGAGAACATTTATAATTAAGTTAAAAAGTATCTATATTTATTGCGTTACTTTTACTATTTCATAACAGTTTAGCAACTGTGCATTACAGTAAATAGATCTCAGTTTCTTTTCTTTTTTTTCCATTACCGTTTAGCATTCGGTCACTAAAGATGGGCCAATCGTGGCTCAAATCAACAGCTAGTGAAGTTTTACACTTTCTTCGAATGAGACAATTTGGCTAAACGCCTGCTCAGCTTCTATAAATCTCCTACAACGTTTGCCGATGACGTCATCCACTTGGCAGCGCAAGCTACTGAAAGAAAATTTCTGATGGAGAATTTCCGGGTGCCGTGTGACGAATAGTCTCACTTCCCTTCTGTGAAATTAGTTTTGGTGTCGTCTGTGATCCTTATCAAGATGGGATACATAAAAACTGGCATTAGCTCCTCTTATAGATCATGCCTACTTTCTGAAGACTTAGCCACTGGCAACAGAAACATATATCTATACTTCTAATGCTATATATACACACACACTTATATACACACATACATACATATGTATATACATACATACACGCACTACTATTTATATAACAAGATACATAAAGGTTTCAAAACACATACATTTATATGCATTAAGACAACAAATAAGAAACATACGCCCGTAACAGCTGAAAAATATATGAAAAGATTATTGACTCAGTTTCGAATCTTTTCATTTCTTTTTTCAGTGGTTATGTCCATTATTTGCGGTTTGTTTTTTACTCGTCCTCATAAAAAAATTCGCTTCTGTATGTTTTCAAACAATGCACAAAAAATGTGCTTCATATACTTCAGATCTTCACTAGTTCTTGTCATCTATATGTTTAAGCAAGTGACCTCTCTGTCTTGATAGCGAAATAATACTTTCAGTTTTGCTCGCTTCGACCTTTCTTTTCTATATTACTTATTTCGCGACGCATGTTTAGACAGATATTCAGTATGATCAGTTCTTTTTAAACACAATACAATTTCCATTCACGGTTAATGTGAAAGATAATCTGATGTGAATTTTTTTCTGCACCTTGTGAAAAGTAATATAACAGATCGGTAAATTAAGATCTAGAAGTTTCCACTCATACATCGCTCCTTCCTTTAAATGAAACTCATCAGTTCTGACAATAGTATTATCAAAGGTCGTTAGAATTAAAAGCTCCTATGAAAGGCACGCTTTGAATAGTTAGTTCAACGTCAGTGTACCAAAACAGGAGAAACAAGGTCGCACAGGATTACAAATAAAACTACGCTATTGTTGTTTTATACATTCAAACACCGTTCAAACTTTCGTAAAAAAAAAAATTCATGTTTTGGTCAGGTGGGTGAGATACGAGGTTCATACCAACAGTTGTGAGCAAACATTTTTTTAAAAATCAGAACTTATAGACAAATAAAATATAAATGTATCACCTTAATTTGCATCCTTTTCTTCACTTTTCAACATAATCTCTATTTCTCTGCACACATTTTACCCATAGTTCTGCAAGTTTGAAAATACCCTCCCGGCAGAATTCCGTTCCAGCTGACAGACGGCACAGACGCACTGCTGTCTGGGCGTTCTCTTCTGTGGGACCCAGTGGGCATAAACGTTTTCATAGCCTAGGGTTTCAATCATTTCCTGTACAGCACTGCGTCCTATTCCAAGATTTACAGAGATTTCAGATACTTTGACATGTCTGTCTTCTTTAATGATGTCGTCAACCCTTTTCACGTTGCGTTCAGTGGAGGCAGTTCGAGGGTGACCGCTGCGAGGCATATCTTGGATGATCGTGTTTCCATCTTTGAAATGTTTCACCCACCTCCTAACACTGCTAGCACCCATACACTTCTCCATAAGCAAGTTGAAATCTCTAGTGAATTTCAGCAGCGGGGATTTCCTCTTTAAAGAGGAACTCAATAACAACACGTTGACGAAACGAAATTTCAGCACCCGCCATTTTGTGCTCCGCGTGGCCATGTGACATACGATGGTGACGTCATGTAGCCTCTACATGAAGTGCAAAGGATGCAGATAAGATGTACATTTATATTTTCTCTATCTATAAATTCTGATTGTAAAAAACATTTTGCTCACGACTTTCGGTATGACGCTCGTATTTTTGCTACATGTAAATTAGAAAAATACGCGGATAGGAAGTACTGGGTATATTCCCCAGCAGATTAAATCTGAACTGTGGACTTGATACAGCGGTTAGAAATGCAACGACGAAGTCCATCATAAATATAGCTCAGTTCCTTTACTGCAGGAGTATTGACGAATGAAGAAATAGAAATTCTGATTTCTTTAACTCTCCTCTTTACATAATTTCAATCTCTTGTACTTTTATATTACAACATTTGCTGATCTTGTCTTCCTGTATAAAGGAAAGGAAGATGGTCGAACAAACAAAAACACTAACAGAAATAAGAGAGAACTGACAGAGATTTAGCAGAAAAAGAAATGATCGTTACTAACGCTCTACAGCACATAACTACTTTCTCTCTCTCTCTGTCTGCCTGCCTGTCTCTCTGTCTGTTTGTCTATCTATCTATCCTCTTTTCGGACATAGTCTAATGTGATCGGACGTGTTTATTTTAGCTCCTACATTTGGATTTTTACCAGTGTCATTTTATAAGATTGTGATGTGAAATGGATACCACTGGAATTCACTTGTGTTTGTGCTTGTGGTGAAATATGTGAAATTTTTAAAATCCATGTAGTTTGTTAAATATTTATAAAAATGTTAGAATAGTATATATAACATATATTCAATACTGGCCTAGCCCGTGACCAGCGGCTCATTGTAACTAGGTCATCGTGTGGCCAGGCGTGACAACAATGACTGGCATAATGTATTGCATCATAAGCTGACAATGTTATCTTGTAGTAGAGACGATGATGTAGAAGGTGATGTAGAAGAAGCTAGCCAGACAAGAAGACGGGATGGACTGCGACCGGCGGCTGTAAAGAATTACTCCCTGAACAAAAGAAAGGCGGTAAATACCAAGCTCCGTGGGTGCGACAAAGTCCCCGGCCTGACAATAACAAGGACTAACGAGGGACAATGCTTGGTCGTTCTTTTCAACAACACACTCGATTATGAGTGCCTGAAAAAAGCGTTCAGGGAGTACTATCACGACCACACAGAAGAGAGAGCAGATAAAAATTTTGCAAATATGGAGGACTTTATAAAAACACCACTTGTAACTATCCACCTGTACCATACAAGAAATAAAATATTGGTTCAAGGCGGTGCTCATGATGTGGACTCTTGGTTGACAGATGACTTCAGTCGTATTCAGGATGAAGCTTTAAAACCTTTCCTGCGACTGTCAGCTACAGTGAAGCCATCTCTATCATCTGTTGCCATGAGTGACAGACCGGCCATCACCACCAGTGACGGACACGATACTGTCGCCACTGATATCAATCAAGGCGCTACCACCACCGACATGCAAGAACAATTCACCAACTGCCCCAGTGCTGATCTTACTGACAAAGCCCTGTCAGATCAGGTAAGCACCTCAGCTGAACCCACTGACGTTCAAACACTGCCTGAACACTCCATCAGCAACAGCTTAGCTGATGTGGAAAACCGAGACGACAGTGAAGCTCCAGCGCTTGAGTTCTCTGTATCTAGTGTGGCTGATTCACCACATGTATTCTCAGCAGCCTAGAGCTGGCGAGGAAAAATTAGCTACATTATGTAGCCAGAACATACTTCAGGTAGTCAAAGACCTCGTCATAAACCTTATTACGGACATGGCAGCGGAGATTAAGAACTCATTCAAGCTGGAGAATGACAGTCTCAGGGCTGAACTTACGTCACTGAGAGACGAAAATGCTAAAATGAGACTCATGATATCTGAATGGCAGAGTGAGCCACGCAGACACAGCAAGGAAGTGTTGACAAGTATTCAAAAAGTGACTGCTGAATGTCTCAGTCATGCCAGTACCTGGAGCTGGTATTATAAAAATAACGCAGACACTGAGACGACTTGACGTAGATCAGAGAGTGAGGAGAACGACCGTACATGTTGGCATTAATGACAGCATGAACGGCCGGAGTCTTCGGCCCTCTGATATACAGAACTTGATATCCACCATCAAGAAAAAATACCCTAACACTTCCATAAACATTTCATCCATCATTCCACCTTGTTCTGGTCCTGGACGTCGCATGGTGGATATAAACAACAAAATACTACAAACATTCTGTTTACAGAACACAGTAGTTTTTATAAACAACACGCCATTTTTTACTTCAGCCACAGGTGCTCCCAAAAAACGCCTTTACAGGGACCACATCCACATTAACAAGACTGGCAGCAGCATCCTTGCCAAAAATATCAAATATCCAGCAAGAACTGAGCAGAACATAACAAAACACTCAAATAGCCAGAAACAGATCCACAGAAACACACACTCTACACCAACTACAAGACTCCAAGGACCCTCAGAAACATCACCATCTGCCTCTCTACCATTGCCCGCTCCATCCACTGGCCCACTATACGATTCCATCTTCCCGCCCCTGCCTACACGGCAAGCTCAACAAATTCTACCAACACTTAGTACAGCGAACAACATGGAGACTCCTGCACAACCACCACTTAGGAATACCACAACAACTGTACAGGACACAAACACAAGAACCTCGGATCATTATCCGTGGAACTTTCAGCTACAATATCTAATGCAGTTTAGTTCTGCAGCTCTGAGCCACGCGTATATGATGTCCCTACTACACAGTCAACACTCAACACCCATATACAGATACTAGATAGCTTGAAACTTCCAGCACTCTTTAACTTCTGTAGATAAATTTAACTGAACAAAAACAAAAAAAACCACAGAAGTTCTTACAGCAGAACAGACATTTCTTAGTGCTAGCTTACAGCTAATATTGTCATCAAGTCTTTTACAATTTACACTTACATAACGTTCATTGCATTGTTGATTTTTGTACTTTTTTCCATTATTTGTCAGTATATTATAGACTTAGTTAGATTCATTATCTCTACTAGCTTAAACGTATACCTATAATTGTATGATTGAAGTCTGACCAGTTATTTTATTTTTACTGAAATATAATATTTCTAACACAGTTATAGTGACTCAGAAAATGGAGGAGTGGCTGCGACACGATGGCCTACGTGTTGGCCACTTAAATGTTTATCATTTGTTAGGAAAACTCCCTGAGGTTACACATATACTTCAACAACATTTTCATATTTTTGGTTTCTCTGAAAGCAGATTACATAAAAACATCACAGACAATGATATACGAATAGATGGTTTTAATTTGATCAGGCGCGACCCAACTAGGAAGCTAGAGACAGGCTTAGTCGTTTACATTTCTAACACAATTAAATTTTGTAGAAGAGAAGACCTGGAAACATCAGAGGTTGAATGTATTATGCTAGAAATCAAAATATCAAATCTTAGTCCAATTCTAATTAGTTTTATATACCGAAATCCAAATGCTTCAGCCGAGTGGTATGATCACTTTGCGACCATGATGGATGATGCTGTAACTCATAAATTCAAGGACATAATCATTCTAGGCGACTTCAGTATAGATCTTAATCAGCCAAATCCTACATGGAAGAAAGTTTTAACATCTTACAACTTCTCCCAAATTGTTAACAAACCTACTAGAGTTGCTGAATCATCATCAACACTAATAGATCATATTTATGTAGCTGATCCAGGAAACATTACTGAATGTACTGTCCCTCGTGTGTCGCTGAGTGATCACTACCCGGTCTGCTGTACGTGGTCACATAAGGGGTATAAAATACCGAAACACAAACATACCAGCATCAAATATAGAAACTTTAAAAACTTTAACTTGGAATTATTTTTAACTGATCTAAAAGCTTCGCCTCTTACGTACGTTTTCCAGTTAACAAATCCAGATGAGGCTATCGAATACTGGATCAAGATATTTCGAAATATTTTTGACAAGCATGTCCCCATCAAAGAAATGAGAGTAAAACACGTAACAAAATCCCCGTGGATAACTCCCGATATATTGCAATTCATGAGGAAACAGGATGAAGCTCACAAAAGCAGAAATTTCAGTAGCTATCGTTCACTTAGGAATAAGGTGCAGTATTTAATTAGGCAGGAAAAGAAAAATTACTTCAGAAATTTAGTGAAAGACAAAACTGATAGTAAATCATTCTGGAAAGCGATTAATACTCTTGTAAATAAAAGGAAGCTAACTGACCCACAAACACTTAATGGTGAACATACTTGCACTAACTTTAGTGAACATTTTAGGGAAGAAATTAGTATTCTAAAATCTTCATTACCGACCCCTAATTGCGACCTGAGCGTGTTGAAAACTTTCAGCGACAGTAAATGTGTAAAGCTAAAACAAATTAATATTCCTTTCCTCACAGTCGGTGAGGTTTATAACTACATCCGGTCCTTAAAGAACACTAACTCAGCAGGATGTGATGACATTAGTAACAAGATACTACGCTACGCTGCACTAGTTATCACAGACACACTAACATACTTATACAACTTGTGTATTGACAAAAGAAGGGAATCATTGTGAAAATACCAAAAAAGGGCAACCTTAGTGACTGTAACAACTGGAGAGGAGTAACCTTAATATCAGTTGCGTCAAAAGTACTTTGCAAGGTCATTTTGAATAGACTCAAAGATATAGTGGATACTGCAATGAGAGAAGAACAAGCAGGATTTCGAAAAGGGAGAAGCTGTCTCGACCAGATCTTTACTCTCAGAATAATACTTGAAGAACATATTGAAAAGCAGAAACCATTAATACTGAATTTCACAGATTTTAAGAAGGCATTTGATAGCATACACAGAGATTCATTATGGAGAATTTTATGTCTATATGGAATACCATCTAAAATTGTCAACATCATTAAGGACTTATACAATGGATATGGTTGTGCAGTCAAGACAGAAGAAGGGATGAGTGAATGGTTCCAGATTGAAACAGGCGTGAAACAAGGATGTATACTGTCTCCTTTACTTTTTGGGATTACAATAGACTTCATAATGAAAAAATGCTGCACAGGTAACACAGGTATTGACTGGGTACATGGGACCCAACTAGAAGATCTTGATTTTGCTGATGACATAACTCTTATCAGTAATAATGTGAATTCCATGCAAGAAAAAACAGATAGCCTATCTTCACTGGCTAGCAAAATAGGACTTGAAATTAACAAGGACAAAACAAAATAATGAAAATTCCCATCAATCAAAATGGAAAAATACACATAGAAGGGACAGATATTGAAGAAGTCAATCAATTTGCATACCTTGGCAGCTACATAGACCAGGATGGTGACACTAGAAAGGAAGTTAGGATCAGAATTGCAAAAGCAGCATCAATCTTCAAGAATCTTGAGAACATATGGAATTCAAAAGTTATAAGCACAAAAACCAAGTTAAGACTATTCAATTCAAATGTAATATCCACCCTCATTTATGCATGCGAAAGCTGGAAAACAACTAAAGAAATAGAAAAGAAATTAGACTCTTTTGAAAACAAATGCCTAAGGAAAATACTCGGCATCAAGTGGAATGAATTCAAGAACAATGCAGAGATAAGACAGATGACTGAACAACAACCAGTCTCACGGGTGATCAGGAAAAGGAGATGGACATATGTTGGCCACTTGATGAGAAGAAATGAGCAGAGAATCCCAAAACAAGCTATCAAGTGGAACACAACAGGCCGAAGAAAAAGGGGCAGACCGCGTGAAACTCTGAAGAGAACATTATTAAGAGAGGCCAAGTTAACAGGCATAAAATCCTTTGATGAGGTTGAAAGACTCGCCGAAGACAGGAAAAATTGGCGAACTACTTTGCGAGCCCTATGTGACGTCTAACGGCACGGGAAGGATATAAGATATAAAATTGACAAAAAATATTTCCCTGACGCTTTTAAACTCGCCAAAGTTTTTCCCCTTTTTAAATCTGGACAGACTAGTGACCTCTCAAACTATAGACCCACATCCATTCTGTCACCACTATCAAAACCTCTTGAAAAACATATACAAAAGTTAACTCTGCTCCACATGCAAGAAAACAGTCTACTAATAGACAGTCAGTCAGGTTTTAGACCAAATTACTCCTGCCACACAGCATTAACTAAAATGACAGAAAGCTGGCTGTCTAATATAAATGATGGCAAATTGTGTGGTGCTGTCTTTGTTGATTTTAAGAAAGCCTTCGATATGATTGATCATGAAATTCTTGCAAAAAAGCTGGAAGGCAATAGATTACACCCTGACCTAACAAAATGTATTACATCTTTTCTCTCAGGTAGAAAACAAGTAGTTTGCTTTAGAAACAAAATATCTGGCTCGTCTGTGGTTGATACCGGTATTCCTCAAGGCTCCATTCTTGGTCCTCTTCTCTTTGCTATCTATATTAACGACCTAGCACTACATTTAAAGCACTCTTCATGTGATCTTTTCGCTGACGACTGTACTGTTTACAATAGTGAATATGACATCAATAAACTACAGACAACGCTCCAAAATGATATAAACAGTTTGATTAAATGGAGTAATAAAAATGGTATGTTGATAAACACCAACAAAACAAAATCCATGCTCACCACTACAAGACAGAAACTGCAAAATGCAACAAAAACTTCACCACAGCTGTGTGCTGGGACTAAGGCAATAGAAAATGTTCATGAACATAAAACCCTAGGACTCATCATTGATCAGCATTTAACTTGGAATTCTCACGTACATAACCTAACAAATTTGATTGCACAGACAGTTTACCAATTAGCCAAAATTAAACACTTTATCGACAAAGACACAAGAAAAATATACTACATATTACACATACAAACACACTTAGATTACTGTTCCACAATCTGGGATGGATGCTCAGTCTCAAACACAAAAAGGCTCCACTCATTTCACAAGCGAGCATTAAATCTTATTTGTGACTAACACTCAGTACAGACTGTAGATCAACACAAACAACTCAAAATTCTACCCCTCAAAAACAGAATCATTTTTAACAAAGTTAAGTTTGTTCACAGAATTCTGTCGCACATGTGGTCACTGTTTACGTATAACACTAAACATAGCCAGCGTTTAAAAAAATGTCTTCTTCCTAAACCCAGGATTGATCTGTACAAGAAAAGCTTTGCATACTCTGCAGTACAGTTCTGGAACACCTTCCCCTACAATTTAAAATCCATTGGTAATACTTCATCCTTTAACTCAAACCTGTTTCATTATTTACTTGCTTGTAATTATATGCCTCCATAAAATAGCCAGCACTCTCTCAACACATGGCTCGTAAACCATCAAGTACTTCAATGACATAGTTAGAAAAGCAACTTGTTAGATATTGTTAGAAATGATTTTAATGTTTGTTAAAAAAAACATATGTTAGAAGATCTGTATTTACAATGTATTTTTATTTATGTATATGTCTGCGTGTGTATGTGTGCGTGAGTGCTATTTTATTAGGTTAATTACTTCTTCTCTTTTACCTTGAATGTAGTAGTTAAATCTTACACTCTTTTGATATGTTTTTCCTAATTTAATTTGTATTTTTGTACTAAATCAAGTGTGTGGGAAGAATGAAAGATGGAGTGATGAAGGGCAGAATGTAAGACGGGCCTGCATGCCCAATTCTTTACCCTTTAAAAATAAAGATTATTCATTCATTCATTCATTCATTCATTCATTCATTCTATCTCTCTCTCTCTCTCTCTCTCTCGCCATTTAGTATTAAATGTAAAAACAGATATTCGTCTTTTGAGAAATTGTTACGCTCTTATATATATATATATATATATATATATTATATATATATATTATATATATATATATATATATATATATATATATATATATACTTTTAAAATCTAGACCTGTCACACAGATCCATATATCCTTTGCGAGCCTTCAGGGATCAGTAGGTTCCAGTTTGGAAACAAATGCTCTACACTAACGTACCAGTATTGAACTCACATTCGAAAAAAAAACTGACTAAAAAGACATTTTGACTGACAAATATACAAGGCATTTATAAGAAGTACAAATAAAATAAGGATAAACTGATAGGTTACTAAAGGCTGAGCAATGTATGTCTTTGGCTTTTCTGATCCCTGTGTTCGGGATTTCTCATTCTTTTTCTCTTGCACCATGTAGTTGGATACAAGGATCTTTGTTTAACTGTTCTGTATCTCAGCATGTTCGGCACGTTGGTGATTGAAGGGTTTGATGGAAGCTGGTACTTCTGGATATATTTCAGAGGTTCACTATCCAATATTAGGTTCTCTGTGTCATCGCGAACTGGATATTTCCATAATCGCTCCGCTACCTGTGCCAGTGAAAATCGCACAGAGTGTTCAACGATGGTCCTTCACATCCGTCCTTGATGATGAGTCACCCAGTGAGGATGCCATTTTAGGAACTACAACAGTCCACATGCAAAACTAGTCAGCGTCGCTCTTGGCACGAATTTCCTTAGCTAAGGCGCCAGGCCGAACCAGGACATACAAAGACCATCAAAGTTCACCATTGGCCTGATAGACATAACTAAGAGTCATCAATGCCGTCTATGCAAAGTTCACAGCTTAGTCAAACAGCGAAGAGTCACAGCAGGGCGCAAGCACTTTCAACCGGCTGTGCAGAAATATGGCTCCATATCAAATATAACAATCACTGTGTTGGTTGTGAGAGCGTGAAACGGTCAAATGTGACCTACTGCCATCGCGGAACTAAAGTTCATATTTCAGAGGACAGACCAGTAAATGGTACTGAACAGTATTTTTTTCTTGGGCTTCTCTTGTTGCAGTGCTTGTTGTATGGCGTGAGGTCTGAGATCACTATGTCTGTTTATTGTAGGGTAGTGAAACACACGTGTTATTTACTAAATAATTTTGCAGAATCAGGTTATACGTGAGTAACTTCATGCACAGTCTGGAGGGCAGACTGACCATTTAAAAAATAAACATCAGTGTAAGGAAAATCAGCAGCTTTGTCCTCAGATTTTGTTATGAATACATAGGAGACAATAGCTGATAACACTGTATCGTGTGATTTTACAAAGGAAAACATAGAAAGACTGAAAAATAGAATGAAAGAAAAATGTAGTGAAAATGTAACAAATTAACTCCATTACTTCAGAAATATGGCCTAATACAGAACATTAAAAATAGAGAAAACAGTAGTGTAAATGCAACAAGTTAACTCCATTAATTCGGGAATATTCACTCTCATACAGCAATAAAAGACTTGTTAAGAAATAAATGTAAAACATGCCAACCTCACTGTTTCAGTTTCACTGCAGCTACTATCTCTCTCATATTTCACTCCATATAGTCAGATCATGACTGTAATCAGGTCAGACAAAAAGATTTAGATAACTGATATGTCAACAAAATTGCCACAGATTTATGATAAAAGCTCCCGTAATTCAAGTGTTCATAATTCTAGAGGTTTGTCATAAATCCTAAGAGAAAAACTGTCTGAACCAATCTCCTCTTGTTTACAGATGTAAAAGAAACGTTTAGCATGAAACAACTTTCAGCTGAGATATTTCACACAAAATAGGTGAAAGAAAGAAAAAAACAACAGAAAAAGAAAGAAAAAAAAACAGAAAGGATATCCATTTCTAGCAGAGAAATGTAATTTCTTGAGTTACAAGAGAGTTAGTGGTAAGGATGCTAAAAATATTTCTCTGTTCTGACTTTAGTAAAGCAAGGAATTAGCGATTTTCATGAGAATTTCTAAATCCTTATTTACATTGTGCGTATTTCATGGCAGAACCCCAAAGAATCTGAGCAGGAATGCTAGCAAAGAAACTACTCCATCCTAGGATGATCGACGGTATTAAATATTTTTTAAAGAAAAGAATAATACGAGACAAAATATATTTACCAGATGCCGACCAGAAGGTCCTTGGTTCGATTCTGCACTGGAGAGGAATTCTTTTTCGGACCCACTGGCACCGCAGTCAACCCAGTCTCATGAAATGGGTTTCTCTGGAGTCAACGAGGGGAGATGCTAGCATTCCTACCTCACAATACTGTAGTGACCTTGAAATGTGAAAGCAGTAATACTTAACACCCATGCACTATACAAACATCATGGGATATATTTTTCCCCCAGAAAATGGGATAAATCCGCCGGATAAAAATTAAAAATATTCGTTTGAAAAGAGTTTCAGAGATTTTGTGTTACAGATATACTATAAAGAAACTAGTCAAGATCAAATAGCATTACTGTACTGCAGTGTGATATTCACAGACAGCTGAGCCAAATAAGACAAATTCACCTGCTGAAAATGACAACGTTTGATGAAATGGCAAATATAAAAAAACAATAACATTGTACTATAGGTTTCGATTTTCGGCGCTTTATAATTTCGGCTTTTCCCGTTATATCTATGATCGCTGTATTTGGTACTTGTTCCACGTTTTTCAGCATTTTTCCATCATGACACACTCGGCAGCTGAGTGTGTATTTATTTTGTATCCGTATCGTTTTCTCTTAGCCTTTGCTTTGTTGCGTACTCAGTTAATGACAGTGTAAATAGGTCCTCACATGTTTATATGCTTGTAAAAATGTTTCACTTTTTTATGAAGAATGCCATTCCGGTGAGGCCCCTCTGTAATAAGAAAGCCTATCAATATATATTTATGAAAACAACATTACAGTGCTATTTTCATCATTATTCAGGAAAAAATTTGAACCAGCACATTCGATTTGTACACGATACAACGTATAATTAGAAGGATAATCATTTTTGTACAGCTGAGAAGTCCATCTCATTGTAAATATGATCAATCAGTGTGTAGCAACTGATGACACCAGTTCTATGTTGGTTTACAGTTCATCCTCCTACGCCCTTTGTATAACCTTCGGGTCTGACAATGCTGCACTGTCGAAATGTTCTATCTCGTCGGCCTCCGTATGATCTTTTACGACATTCGTCCTATCTGTCCTTCCGCTAACGTAGAAATAGGTATCCCAGCGAACTTACGAGTAACTCCTCTTACATATAAGGAAATGTGTAACGGTAGAATATACACTGACAGTGTGAGAAGAGCGACGGGATACTCAATGTACCAGAGTAGTGTATTATAAGTATATTTACAACTGTACAAGAGAGGATACTCACTATACTGGAGTACTACAATGCATATATTGTATTTTACAGTATATACGTTTACAAGTGTGCATTAGAACGATACTACTATACTAGAGTAATATGACGCATATACTGTATTGTATACATTAACCAGTGTGCATACAGATATTCACGACAACTGCTGTAAAGCTGTCGAGTTAAAAATAATATAAAAGATGGCTAAAAAGAACGGCCGTTGTTTAACAAAGGCGAAATAAAAAAAGCATTGTTTTATTACCATATTAATACTTTCCTTGTTCTTCAGCAGAAAAAAGGGTTATATGACCGAGATAGGTATAATGTTGCTAGTTTCAAAATGATCACCAGTTTCTTATATCATTTATAATCCGCATCCTCACATCATGAGACATTCATTTCAGTGTTAAAATACATTTTCTTTTTATTTATGTTTGACTCTCTTGAATTTAGATTAAAAAGAAAAATGGTTCTAGTTAGTCTAGAATAATTTAGAATTATAGTGTAAAAAACTGCTGGTCTGATCAATACACTGCAGTCATTTTTCACGATGATATCTTCATATTTTATTATTAATGAGGCCGATGCCATCTGCTATAGGAAACGAATGTCAGGCTTGTGGTGCATTCTGCAACACCTGCTTTAAAACGAGTACGATAACACATGACTACTGTCTTCATTCTATACCTACAGTCATACGTTTAGTTACTCTTTACCAGCCATACAGAAGGTTAAAAAATCGTCAGAACTAATTTTGTTCCTCTCATTTTTTCTTTCTTTGTCACAGACTCTTATCTGTGGTACAACAAAATACCACTACTTCAACGCGCGCCAAGCAGCGTTTCACCCCTTAGTTTGTGTAAGCCTTAAATATTTTCCACGCAATGTAATGTTAAACTATAATTACAACCTAGTACAAGGGCGCTTGAGTTACTAATTACCCATTAGTCGTGGTTTGATTCCGCTAGAGAGTTTCCAAGAACACCAAGCTTCTCATACTGCATAAGAAAGTAAGGTGGCAATGCGCCATATTAATGACCAAATTACTGTCTACTGTGTCTATCATAAAAAAGATAGACGCTAACACCACATTCTCTATAGCACAATGACTATGCTTTATGGCTGCTTATTTCAAGACAATATTGTCACATTATTTTACGAATACGAGGGAAAATTTTAAAAGGTAAAAGCAATATAAAATTATGAGAAAGGAACCACAGCGAACACACGCTGACGCAATACAACACGTTCGCAGTGACTGGTGAGTAGCTCGAACACGCACAGCACAGCGCTTTGTCCTTAGTATAGTTGAAACCAAAGTCAAATGATTTACACGTGGTTGCCGTCTCCTTCTACTTTACTTTACAAGAAGAAGAGGTGGCTATATACGATATATTATACCACAGGGGTAAGGGTGTCACTAATAGAAAGTGCTGCTATCAGGAAAAGTTATATAGTGTTATAATTTTGAATTTCAGATTGAACTATCTTTTTAAATCTCTCGCACTTTGCATTTCTGGCTACATGCTAAGAACGCCAAACAACCCAGGCAATCCAACACCAGAACAACAAGGTCACAAAACTGAGTCCACATGGCGTTTGTGAAGAACCAACATTTGTGAAGAACCAACAGAGTCTAAAAAATATGTGTTAGATGAGGGTGATGTTATGAGATGTGTGGGAAAATTACTTTTGCCACACGGCAGTAAAATTTCACACGCCTGAACACAATATCTTCCGGCAATACAAAGATTTGCCATTGGAAGTCGTAAGTTCGATATTATAATACCAGTGATAACAATAAGCCAATTCACATACTTCAATATATGGAACAACACAAGTTCCCCAGTGGAAGAAACTAACTTCTCTCACAAGGTCACCATAATCACTACTCAAAAATACTGCGCTTGTCTTAAAAAAGGACAACATAAAACATACACCTACATTTTGTGAACCTCTGTACTATATATTGTCCTGAAGAAAAGGACAAACACATACAAACTTCTATAGAAGAATCATAACTAGTAACCTCTAACCCATTATGACTGAAGCAAAGGAACTCTCTCTCCGATCTAAACCTTTTCTTCCATCCCTAACCGTCATCTCGAAGTCTACTTTCTTCTTCTTTCAAGTGCCGCACCGTGCTTTTTATTTTCCTAACCCAGCAACATCCCGAGGATCGGGTTTTCCCGATAAACTGGTAAATTTCTGCCATCCTAAAATTATCCTGTCCAGTGAATAATCTTACACACTACTTTTGATAAGATTGTACCCCTTTAACTAACAAAAAAGTCACGCTCATTGTCTACTTTCTAAATACTGCTACAATGAACATGAACGCGCCGTTGCGGGATTGCGCCATTGTCGCAGAACACGCTGTAATGAGGTTTCTTTGGACGGATGCAGTGAAACCTGCTGACATTCGTTGTATGTTGTTGGCTCAGTATGGAAGTGAAAACAGCATGACTCAAAGAAAATTTAATGAATGGATAGAAAAGTTTAAAGCGGGAAGAAAAGTTATGCTCAAGTTCTGATCACAGGAGATCGACGGATTGCGTTGTCCGCTATTGCTATCACTGGACTAGTGTAACGTACTGCTATGCTGAGAGAAAAACTGAAACCTGTATTTATTTCGCAGCATAAGATGAGGAATGCTGTAGAACAGTCCTGCTACATCATGACAATGCACGACCCCATTGAATGGTGGAGGCAATACAACAGCTGTAATGTCTTCCTTATCCTCCTTACAGCCCTGATCTGGCGACATGATCATCGAGTTTTTGGTTCACATAATAGGCTCTACACGACTGCAGATTCACTTCTAAGGAAGCGATGCAGACATGCATTTTGGAACAGCTGAAAAGGATCTTCTCTGAAAGAATGAAGAAGCTAATGGAATCATTTTAAAAGTGCATCAACTGGAAAAAAGAGGGGGGGGGGTTCTGTGTGGAGAAGTGATATAACCGTTATGTTCATTTGCTTAATTGTAGGAATTAAAGCTTATGTTGCCTTCAATTTTTTTTTATTCTACCTCGTAAAAAACCCTACAGCCAGTACTAAACGGAACGTAAGCTGTAATATGTACTTTTTTTAAATTGCATGTACATCTATCTCTCTCTCTCTCTGAACCTTAAGTGCCCAGGGCACATGGGGCTTCCGCAAGGGTTTTACACAAATGCCTGTCTTTCGCCTTTTTTCTGTTCTTGCCCAGATGAGCCCTCTATTGCTCAACATCCTTTCTATTGTTCTTCTCCATGTCTCTTTTGGTCTACCCTTACTTCTGTTCCCCTGTGGTGTCCATCTTGGTGCTATTTTTGGTAGTGAGTTGTCAGTCATTCGGAGCACATGTCCCAACCATCGCCAGCGTCTTTCTTCAATAATTGTTGTCAGTGGCTTCATCTGCATTTCTGCCAATAAGATGTTATTTGTGAAGCATGTACATCTAGTAATAGATAATACATAATACATTATTTGCATTGATGATGCACTAAGTCTTTGGAGTAAATGAAGATAATGTGACAGTCTCGAGACTGTCTAAGTTATTTTAAGAGATAGGAAAGTTCTGAATTCCGCAAAACGAAAATAGGAAAGTACGAGGAGACCGAAATAGATCAGAAGTGATTGAACGTGAAGCGGGTAACTTATCCTACGGCTGAGGAAGCGGAAAGATATGAGAGCTGGCCTGAGATCACCAACCACACGTCCCAGGCTCAAAGCCTGATGAATAAAATGGGAAATCGGGTTCCACTAGATGTGAGAAGTTTACCTGTATTATTTTCGCCCAACCCAAATCAAAATATATTTTGTGACCTTTTAATGTAAGATCAAGATACTTTGTAGAAATAGTTTCCCAGTGTTTATTTTATGCTGAGTTAAGATACGCCACGTGGGCTGGACTATCTGACTTTTTAATGAAGTGTTAGTACTATATTTCATATATATTTCTACATTAGATAACATCGAGCAATTTAAAGCAGGTTGTAGAACCAGTATTTGGATATTTTCATTTATCAAATAAGGCGAAGTAAGTTCTTTTACATAGGAATATGGACCAGGTCTTGTCCAGATTAGGGGATTTTCTGTTATGCTTCAGGTACTGTGCTTTTTTTAAAACTAATTTTATCACATGTAAACGTTTCCTAGTTTAGCAGAGGACATATGAATTAAGTTGTAAGATTTATTTAACGGAAAGTAAGGTAGTTATTTATTTGTTTCCAACTTTCAGGACATATCCTGCTTGAGATAGCTCGCAATTATCTGTGATGGGTGTTTACAGAAAAATTGTGTTATAAGGAGAAGATAATCCTATTCTTGAGGGAGAGATCATTATGTTGACCTTATGAGGAGATTATATTTTGTTGATAAGATAATGTTGTGTGTAGAGGAAGAGATGAATTTATAGTGTAAGAGGAGAAGATAACTGTGCTTTTAAGAAGGAGATATCTCATGTTTCTGAGGGAGATAATCACGTTTATGAGATTACTGTGCTGATACTTTGAGGACTGTTAGGAGCTGCCATTTGAGGATGATACAGTGTTATGAATAGTTAGTCTCCTGTGTTTCATCAAGAGTTATGGCTAAATTGGGGACAGGTCTGCGTGATATCACAATAAATCTTGTTGCCTTGGTCTCAGTCCTTTTTTATTTCATATTTTTGTCTTATTTATTATTTTTGTAGTGGTGGAACGCACGGGAGAATGAGTTTGCTTGCGGCTACGCGAGGGTAGGAACGAAAAGGTTGCATATCTGAGTTCCCCTGGTTGGGGTTAGGCAAGGACGAGACAAGAGTCAAGGTCCTCAGCTTCTAGAAGAAGTCACAAGTAGTCAGTCCTTGTCCTGCCATTCGTCCTGTCTACAAGGGCGAACACAGCCACATGACACTCATTGGCATTTAGATAACGACAACCACATGCTCTGCAGGACATCTCCCCTCAACTCTATTATCATCATCATCGCCACCCCAGTAAAAACATAACTGAAAGCACAGGTTCTGGGAAGTATTCAGTATCATTTCAAATCACTAAAGAGATATAAAACAACTGGTATAACAAGCAGGAAGCACTCACGGCAGGAATAACTCTAGTGTCACTCTTGCCTAAGGCCCAGTTCAGTTTAGACTCTTTGCTTTCTTGCGGGCACCGTACATTCACCCCAGGCGCTCTCTCCTAATTTAATTTTTTAAAAATAACGCATGGAACAGGGATAGTACAAATTATTTTTTTTTCAAATTTGATTTATTTTATTGAGAGAATTATGCTGAAATAATCTCCAGAACTGATGAGATAAATCGATTCGGAATCCTCATTCTCACGGGTAAGGAAACCTTTTTTCACTCACGGCCGGGTACCATGTCTATCAGTGGTTAGCAGGCCACACTTTATAGCTAACATGCTGACAGTAATAATAATATGCACATTAAAACTATGAATAATATGTGTTTCACTTACCTGTAGGGCGCAGTTGCCGATACCTGCCCATTATCACCTGACAGTAACTCTTTATTATTAGGGAGGTGAAAATATCGTGGTTCAATTTGTCATATCTTTTAGGATTATAATATACAACAATAGAAGTTTGAAGCAGTGCTGTTAAATCCAGTAGACTTGGTTACATACAACCTACATATGCTTGTGAAACTTTAGCGAATAAATGTTAATAAAAAAGGACATTTGAAATAAAAGATATGCAGATTTCGATAAAGATGCAGTATTTGCCTTTGATGGCCAGAATAATAAGTGAAGTTCTCAGAGAAGTTACAGGACAATAAAACTAGCTGAAACCAAAAGAAAAAGACAATCAAAATTGCTAGCATAATTTATAAAAAGATAGAATTTAGAGAATATGGTAATCACTAGGAAATTCATGGGAAAAAGAATGAGGAGAAACATATCTCGCTGCGATGATCACATGGCATGAGAAAAGAACAGCATTTGAACTGATCTGCACCGCCAAGTACAAGCTTAGGATGAAAATGCACTATTTTGTCATGGCACGTAATGAATGAATGAGAGATTAAAGTACAAATCTCTGACACATAGACTGCTAATATTTCATTTTACATTATCACCACGGAAAGAATAATAAAACTTCAAATATATAATTATATGTCTGAGCTAAAATGGCCAACTTCCAGGATAATAGAGAGCTGTGAGCGGATATGGGTAACATACAAGCAAATAATGTTAGAACATAAACAGAAGGCGAAACCTGTGACCAAAAAAAAAATCACTGGGAAAAAAATAAGGATAATGTATCTCAAGTTAATGTGAGCACAAAAATGAGGGAGTGGTTCTAGTTAAGGGAAATCTCTTGGTAATTATCCCATTCCTTAAGCTGACCACTCATTTTATAAAGTAATTCTAGACTGAACCACGCCTTCTCCCCCTTACTTCTTCACAACTAGTTCAGTAGTTCTTAACCCATTTTATCAATGGACCTCTTTTCTCACATGACAGCAGCTGTGGAGTCCTCATTAAAAATAAAGCAATAAACAGAACCTTGAAGGTGCTAAGATTTTTCAATCTAGCCAATCCACTTGCTGGTCCGTGGACTCCCAAAAATCCTTCTATGGACTCCCTGTGGGTCCTTCGACCCCAAGTTAAGAAACAGTGCTCACATGATTCAAACAAATTATTCACAAAAAGACGCTTTTGATAATGTGAGTTGGCTTTGCGTTTTAGTGACTTGTTATTTAAATATTTCAATTTGACCATGTCTGTGTCTAGACTGCTGCAGGAGGTAGCGTTTTATGACAGTAGCCTTTGAACTATTACATTATTTCTCCTCACCTTAGTTTTTTAGTTTTTTTAAACAAAGCACACCTTAAATTACATCGCTACTCATAACAATACACTTTGATAATAGAAATGATATATCAGTGTTTCGTGATTCTTCATTCTGGCCTGAGTTACATGAAGCAGAATGATCGGATGGTCTGCAGCCTTTAGTTCCGTTGTTCTTTTTAAACATCTATGTGTAGGCTCTAGAATTAGAAAAATATTTTGGCCAAACACCATAAGAAACAACATATTATTAGCAGAAATGCAGATGAAACCACTGACAACAATTATTGAAGAAAGACGCTGGCGATGGTTGGGACATGTGCTCCGAACGACTGACAACTCACTACCAAAAATAGCACTAAGATGGACACCACAGGGGAACAGAAGTAAGGGTAGACCAAAAGAGACATGGAGAAGAACAACAGAAAGGATGTTGAGCAGTAAAGGGCTCACCTGGGCAAGAACAGAAAAAAAGGCGAAAGACAGGCATTTGTGGAAAACCCTTGCGGAAGCCCCATGTGCCCTGGGCACTTAAGGTTCAGAGAGAGAGAGAGAGAGAGAGAGGAGAGAGAGAGATGTGTAGGCTCTACTGTACTCCACGGAACCACGGGGTGGTTCTGGCGAACACGCTTATCCACAGAACATTCTCTGGATATTTTCCATCACTTCAACTGGTGACTTTTTATTGTGCCACATCATTTACCGTCCACACATTTTTGTTATCTCTAAGCCTATCCCTGTCTTTCTTCTCATTTATTTTTTCTATTGTTATGAAGTTTTCAAGACCACCCATTTTCATTATACGTCAAATGAATGATGACTTGTTTTCTTATGGATTTAATTAGATTCCTTTACACATTTGCTTTTGTTAGACATTCCCTGTTTCCCATCTTAGCTGTCCACAGTATTCTATACATTCTTCTAAGAAACCACATCTCGGTTGCCTCTAGTGATCTTTGCATTAATGTAGTGATTGTCCATGACTCACTTCCACAGAGTAAGATAGACTCAGTGTAGCATTTTAGAATTTTTTTTTCTGACAGACATGACCTGCACAAGATGCTTCTCACTTGTCTGAAAGCTGTTTTGATTTGGCATATTCTTGGCATATTCTTGACTTCAAAGGAGCATTTTCCATCTGATTTTATTCGTAACATTATCTTATGTATTTTCACTTTGTTCCTAGCTAAGCAAAAAAAATATTGTCACTGTGAGTAGAACAATGCTCACTTCTCTTCTTTCTCTCCCAACGGAAGCTGGTTGTTTCGATGTACGAAAAGCCACCTCGTTAACGTCCTCTTCCGCCCGCGAAGACCAGGGACGATCAAGTAAATCGCGTCAGATAAGATATCTTAGACCAGGCGTCCCGTTGTGCAATGAAACTCAGTTATTGCTGTGCAAATTGTTTTCTCCCCAGTTTCAGCTGGGAGCTCGGCTCAAAGAATAGCCGGTTACAGGGAGAACTGATATCTAATTTTCAAATGAAAACCCGCATTATGCCTGGACAGTGTTATACTGACCTTCTTGATATTTCTGGTTGCATCCGGCATCTCACCATCGTCATTATGTTTACTAGTTTATACATTTTCCTTCACTCCACACGGCCGTTTTTCTGTGTATCTTTAGGGACGTCTAAATTAAATTTTGTTATAAGTGCATATAGAATGCCTTAACATTGTTTTGTGTGTATCGTGATTTTGCCTGTAGATATATGAAGTACTTGTATATCTTTTGTATCTGTTAATCATTCAAAATTGCAGAAGCACGACAATTTACGTATGTATCACTTTTAGTTACTGCTTCATGTAGAAATGGATATTTGCACGAAACAGCTTACTTGCATAATAAAAACATTTTTAATACAGCAGATGTTCTCTTCTTTTAGTAAATAAAAAATATATGATCAACGTGAAGTGGTCGACTAAAATCTTTCATTCTTCTTGAAATATGATTCACAACGTCTATGTCATAAATATAGCATATACTTCACATATTTCCTTCTCTCCAGCCCCAATCCTCTCTCTATCACACACACACACACTCAAATACGATCATCTGCAAGTAATACACACGTTCTCTCCTCTTTACTCGTGATTTTGGAATCGATGTTCGTAATGGATTCCCCTAGAGGAGTAATGAGATTGCATAAAACCCACTGTTATTAGCTCCTTCTTTTCATATTGGCTTAAGGTTTGCAATTATATAAACAACAGATAATTAAATAAACAACATTAACACTGCTTTCCAAAGGAAAGAAATATTGTGATTTAATGAAATGGAAATTTTAAAACAGTAAGGGGAATAGCTAGATAAAGGCCGAACGTGAAACATGATGTTGAAGCAGTGTTCAATTCCCCATACACTTTTAAAAATATATTTCTTCCTCTTTCTAACTTCCCAGTGAAGACAGTTTGTAAAATTCTGACAATCTCTTCACTTTCTTGATGGCATTTCTGAATAACTGAGGGTTCAAAAAGTAATTTGACAAAAATGTCCAATCAAAACGGAATATTTCATAAAGAAATCAGAGACAGTTACTATACTTGTAATAAACATAAAATACATTTTTAGATGCTGTTTCTCGAACATGTCATACCATACACTATGCTGCCTGAATGAGATATACAACCGACAACAATGAATAACAATTCGTGGACTCCTCCAAACCATGCCTTTATCACGTTCTATTTTATTTATTTTTTTAAGAATAGAGAGCGAGGTGTATACACATTTATGGTACTGTATATGGATTGATACCATATTTGTACACTTGTTCTCGTTTACCACTGTTATTCTCTTTCAGCCGCCTACATTCTGGTTAACGTATGGCAATGGAATTGCGGACGTTTGGAAAATGAGAAAATGTGGCTTATTATCTTCTATTAAGGTTTGCCTTATCTATTTTTATCTTATATGCTGCATTTATCACTGGTAAACGGCACAGACTGCCACTATTGACAAACTGTCACTATTGGATAGCATGAAATTCTTTGACAAACACGAACCAAACCCGACTGACCAAATTTCTGGAAAGAGCGAGTGATTAACGAATGTAATTCGCAACATCAAAGGAAAATCCTAATCTGCTTTTGCTGTGAATGTGAAAGGAGCAGGATCTTGCTGACTTCTGGCACTTGTCATTAGTGTTAAGTCTTATCACTATTCCAAAGTTTACAACAGTACTCTACTTCGTGTGCTATTTTCGTTGAGCAGCTTCAAAGAAGACTGATCACGCAAGCACCTGTCACTCTGATATCCAAAAGTAAACCCAAAATACCAATCGTTCAACTTGTTCAATAACTGATCAAACCAAATGATTAGATATCGAACGTGCTTTATGTACCGATATTAAATGTTAAAGGATTCGTAGGACAGAACAGAAACATCACTACATCCATTCTGCGCTAATGCTGTCTGATCTAGGCTAGCGGAAATGAAAGACTGAGCAATCGACTTAAGTGAACCAATGTCACTGACAGAGGCAGCAAGTAGTCAGACCTAAATAAGCCTCTGAAAACAATGTATTCGTTGCTATCAGCGCATAAAGTTAAAAATACATTACAACTTACAGTTCAGTCCCATGAGTGTTATATCATGCTTGAGCTATAGTCAGTTAAGAAAGGTCCCAAGGAAATGAAAACAAACCAAAAGATCAGTGGCAATCAGGGACAACTCTTATGAAGGTGATATCACAAGCTGGAAAGAAGTCTCTTTTTAGCGAGTTTGAGCACTGGAACAGTATAAAACATGAACGTGAACTACAGCTATGATGAAGGGCTGAACACATGGTCAGTGCTGGGATGTGAAATATTACCGATTTTGTTTACTATCTATTTTCCTAATAGTCCAGTTCTTATACATACTCAACAATGATCTTATTTTTTTTAATTACAACCATTAAACTCAGGCTAAAATTTTTTGTAACTTTCTAAGCAATAATTTTTCTCTGTTGCTAAAATGTGCATTTAACTATGTTTTTTATTTTTGCCGCACACATATTATTTATTGCGATAGCTGTGTTTATACTTATTCTTAAATGACAGTTATTATGTTTATATGGCAGTTTGATAGCCCTGAATAATTATTGAACAGGATTTTATGTTTTTTCCTTCATTCTTCAATTGTACTTAATAAAGTCACAGGCAACATGTATCTCATATCTTCTGCCAGACGTTCTATCACTGAAGTCCTGTGTTGTCAAGTTTGTCTTAAGACTACTACATTCCCAAGTTCTCATGCGAAACTTCTGAAACACAATCAAATATTTGCCGTCACAATCAGCGGGTTATCAGGATAATACAAACGACTGGGCGTGAAAGCAAGTAAACGGGTTCTTCATTACAAAACATGATCGAAAGGAGAAACAAGTGATAGCAGTGATAGAAATTTGTGAAAAGAGGTAAAAGAACGTAAGAAAAAAATTTTTGAATTACATCTTGATCTTTTATTTCATGTTGTCTGTGAGCATGTTGTATTAGGTCGGTCTCTCTCTCTCTCTCTCTCTCTCTCTCTCTCTCACTCTCTCTCTCTCTGGGTGGGTGGGGGCTGGCGCCCATGCCAATCAGAGTTGGTGGTCACTGATTTCCACAACCATCTACCCGCTGCTCCTTTTATATGATGTGTGTTGGACCGAGCTCTGTGCCACTTTTTTCGTTCATCACGTATCTTGTTTCGTTGTCTTCCTCTGTCCCTTTTCCCCTCCAATTTTTCTGTTGTCACTAGGTGTTCCAGTCTGCCTCTTCTCAAAACATGTCCTATAAATCAGAATCTCATGTTATGAATGTTGTCATAATTTCTTTCTTTGCTGTCGTATTATAATGAAATGCATGAAACTACTGCAAACAGTAGTGTTGTATGTGCAGTTACAAGTTACAATTTCACGTCCAAGAATACTAATACTTTCTTAACAAATATCACCATAGTCAAATATCACTATGTGTCTCGGACTATGGTAAGTCTTAGATCCAATTATTTAATGAAACTGAAGATTTACGAAAAGAAATAACAGCTGTCACAATCAAGCAAGTAACTTGTCTTCATTCAGTTATAAAAGTGTGTTTGTACTCTGTTAAATTATAGTGCAGTATAGTAATAACGAATGAAATCACTACAAAGTGATTAATAGAAAGTAGTTATTCATTGCATGACTGTGGACAAACTCTACACTACATACATTAAGGCTTCCTAGTTTTTGACACGGTCGACATTTGGCGTCTTTTTTCCATCTTGGAGTCATCAATACTGGAAGAAAAAATATAAGAGGTAAGAAGTGAAATACGAGGAAGGCTGGATATGTGGGAAAATGAGATTGTAAGCAATGGAAGCACTGAAATTTCATTTCACTGGAAACTGCAATGGCTGTACGGGAAACTATGTCCTCTCATTTCACCAACAGAGAACACAAAATTTACTCGACTTATTTTAGAAATCATATTCAAACTGCAGAACTATATAGAATGGGTTTCGGTGTTAGCATGATGACTGAAATTGAGTGAGAGAAAGAGAAAGAGAGGGGGAGACACAGAGAGAGACAGTGACAGAGAAAGAAAGAGATTCAACATGCACATGCGTTCGAGTAGGATAAATGGATGCTGTTTCAGGAACATTAAACACTAACAGTTTCCCATATCAATGTTTGATCTAAGGAACGTGAATGTGAATGTGTATATGAAAATGTGGAACATTAATGTGTAAAATAACAGGGACAGCAAATGCCACCACAATACGTTATAATTGATCGAAGGGTTGTGTGTGTGAGAGAAAGAGAAAGAGAGATGGAAAGAAAGAGAAGGAAAGATAGGGAATAGAATTATTATCATACATAAGATTAACATATGAATATTTTTCTTTTTAACTGTAACATTTCATGGTATGTTATGAACATACCCTACATTTATCCTCTCATCCTCACAAATTCACTCACGCCTATTAGACTTACATGATATCAGACTTTAAGGTAAGGGATTTCATACTTTTAAAAAATCGTTTATTATCGATCAACCAAATAGTTTGAAGCTGCATTATTTTTCACAAATCAAGCTCCCTCTTGTCACTGAAAAAAAAGATAACCTGACTGGAGTTTTCTCCTGCAAGAAAATTTGCAAAAGGTACTTAGTAAATGCATCAGTCGATTTTAAGTGTTACAGTTAGGGACTGTTACAGGAGTTGACTGGGAGATTCGCTTAGCTCCCACAAAAGAAGAATGCAAATGTATATTCAAATGAAATAAATACAAACATTTTCATATTTTCAACTCCAGTAACATAAACATGCATTTATTAGCAAACACTAGATAAATGTACAAGAAATACTGCTGTATAAAAACAGCATCTTTTTTTTCTGAGAATGCGACCAAAGTAGGCAGAAACACTGGCATAATAAGTAGCTTGGATGCGAGAATCATAAGACGGCTCAAGAGAATATGCATCGCGAGGAAGCGAAACACTTAAATAAGAATAACACCGTAGTGTGTCTGACTTGGTAACGCGCATAAAATTACAGTAACTGTACCACAGTCTCCCTCATCTCAGTATAATGATTCTTGTCATAATCAGAAGAATAAAATATGATAATCGTTATAACAACAACTAGACAGCTATGGAGAAAAAAGGATTATGAAAAAATGTAACACCATCACTGACACAGCGTTATTCATTAGTATATGACATTGTTTGATCAATGCAAAGACCACAAAATTATCGTATTCTTCAATGTCGAAACATCGGCACAGCAATTACACCAAGCATTGCGTCAGTGCTGCAAAATTTTTGTTGCCGTCAAGGAAAGGATAAAAATAATAATGGTGGCGGGAAAGTACTAACTATATTCGACATCCCTTCTCGCGGAGTGCGTCATCCTTTTTATACAGCTAAGCATCATTGATGAATCCCAGAAATGTTCTCATTCACACAACAGAGCCTATTATGGTTCTTGATCGCTAGTAATTGCATCTTGATTAGCTCTTAGCACGTCAGAAAGGGCGAGTTACCAGCGAATGAAACCACTGTCTATATATAAAGAGTCAGCTAAGTTATAATGAAGCTGCCAACATCTGAAAGGCAAACAGTGCTTTGTGAAATTTCTACTGTTTTCTTTGTGAATGAAATCTGAGAAGCAAAGAAACACGTATTATAGATGCCGGTATTATTTCTGGCGGAGTGCGTAATTTTTATGTTACGCAGATATATTGAAAAAGATAAATAATGTCATTATAAAAATATAAACTGTAACACCCCCGTATCTATGCCATTAAGGCTTACTGGGGATACGGTAAAGCAAGAGAACACAGTTCTGTAGGATTAGACCTCGAAAAAATCGTAGACAAAGCACTTTAGTGAGACGTGAGAGAAAGAAAAATCACAAGAGAATTACCTGGGATTCGAATACGAACTCCGGTAGGACCAGCAGCCGTCTAGCCACGAGAGAACAGCGTACTATCGACTTAGCCAACTAGCACCCCCCCCCCTCTCAAAAAAGGTGTTTTATTAACATAGTCTTTAGAAACTGTTCAGTAGACATGAGGGATCGTGACACCCGGAAAGAAACTAGGTCGTGACACAGAAATTCCGTTGCTTAGATTCAGTCTCTCTAGCAGGTACCAACTTTTAGACAAACATACACACGGTCTCCTACCATGTCTGGTGAACTTGAACAACAATAACAAACGAACGAATACTTATTATATGAAGTTAGTTTTAGGTATAGTTTAAGGAACATTTTTTTAGAAATAGGAAAATACGAGGCTCTGGTACGGTAAAGTAAGAGAACACAGTTTTTTAGGATTAGATCTCGATACGGTATTAGACTAGTATTTCGGCACATGAAAGTGTGATGTGGTCAGTATCACGCCTGCCCGCATTTACCTTCCCAGATTTCTCTGGTACCAATTTAAAGAGGCTAGATGGACCCCTGGGCTTTTTTTGGTGTAGTGGTACCAGAAGAAATCCCCAATGAGATTTGAACCCGGTACCACCGGATTTCTTATAAAAATTTACTTCTATAAAATAAATGGTCGTCAGCAATGAACTGTGCCAGAGAGAGAGAGAGAGAGAGGAGAGAGAGAGAGAGAGAGAGAGAAAGACAGTGAGAGAGAGAGAGAAATTTTGTCTGTGAGTGAGAGAGAGAGATTGAGAGAGAGAGACAGACAGACACAGAAAGGAGAGAAGAGGGAGACATAGAAAGAGAGAAAAGAGAAGAGAGAGAGAGAGTTTCTAAATGGGCTATTAGATCTTTCATTAGCTAACACAGTCTTTAGACGTCCTAAGAAACCCAGAAGACGAGAGCAGTAATAGATCCCCTTGGCAAAACTTAAATTCTTTGGTATGCAGACGATATCGATTAGGGAGATAAAGCAGATAAACAGATGAAATGTAATTTTATGGAAGTCTGAATAAACTGAATGCAAACAAGTTCTGAACATCATCAATATAAGCAGAATACATTATAATATTTACAGAAACAGACAACAAAGAATGCAAATGTATAAAACGATTTTCAAGAAGACAAAATTTCTCAAATAACTGAGGTTATTTAAACATCTGGTCTCATTTAATATTGTCACAACAAGACCTTTAATGTCATGCATGAAATGATAGTAGGAAATTATACATTAAAATATTTATATAAATTATAGCATTAAAATTAATGTATATACTCATTTAACAAAATCAACGTCATAGTCTGTAGAATAAAAGTGAAGAACATAAACAAGAACTAAACCAGCATTGGGCAAACTATACATATATGCTCTTTAGTCTGCTGAATAAAACTGAAGAATATAAACAAGAACTAAACCAGCAGTGGGCAAACTATACATATGTGCTCTTTAGTCTGCTGAATAAAACTGAAGAATATAAACAAGAACTAAACCAGCATTGGGCAAACTATACATATATGCTCTTTAGTCTGCTGAATAAAACTGAAGAATATAAACAAGAACTAAACCAGCAGTGGGCAAACTATACATATGTGCTCTTTAGTCTGCTGAATGATCGTCCTGAGATGTAAGATCTAAATATGCACTTTCTGGCCCCTTGATAAAACAAAGACAAGAAAAAAAAAAACCAGCATTGAACCCGAACTAAAAACTAAATAGTTTCAGTAAAACAAATGAAAGGAGGAAAAGATAACTGCAAATCATTCATAGGCCTATTAAGTCTCAGACAAACGTAAGGCCGTTCTGTTGTACACATGGAGATGAGTCTTACCAAAAGGCAACTATTGCTACAAAGCATTTTTTAAATTCCTATGAAACAGGAGGAAATAACATAACAAAAGGGGAGAAACCAGTATGGCAAAAAGAAACCAGTATGGCAAAGCTGCACATAGAAATAGTTTATAATATAAAAGTTGTATACAGACAAAACCTAAAAAGCATGCAGCTGTATGAAAGATACATCAAATAAGCATAGACGATCGCTTGTATAGTAGAGCATGATATAGCTGGCGTTGATATTATTGTATTTTACTTAAGTCAAACTGCAGTGCAATGTAAATAGAGTGGTGTTATAGTTGTTTGACGATAAACTCTAACGATAGCGCATCACTTGTTCAAGTCAAAGAAAGAAGTGTTCAGTGTGTGAGGTACACATACAAATACGGTTACCATGGAAACAGCTGAGGGGTTAGAAACATTCAGTCTGATTACTGGTCCTGTTCTGGCACGGCACACTGACCCTGTCCGTCGTGGCTGTCAGGCGGTCGAGATTTGCACGTCGATTACGTATTATTGTTAGTCTACTCGTTAATTTGTCAAAATGTTGACAGGCTCCATTTTCCCGTGGTCGTGTAAGCAAAGATAAACGGCCAAATAGTTGTGGCTTGCCGCAGACACACTGTTCAAGATAACAGTACAGATTACTCGCATTTTCCTGCACTTCACATTTGTAACGGTATTCCCAGAGATGGCATTACTGCATATATACTCGTATATATACATAAAATTGTGGACTGCGAAAGACCTAGGTTAGAGAAAGTTGCACCATAGGTTAGCAATCATTATTTACATATTATTAAGTTATTGACACTTTAATGAAAGTTTATTTCATGACTGCCTGTGAAATCACTAAAATTAATTGGTTTTCTTTCTCCTCTGAAGGGAACCTTGTCTAAAATAAACAGCAATGGCTGTTGAAGCCATTTGTCTTAAATACTGCATGTTCAAGTCCTTTAAAATATAAAGCCTCCGATTTGAGTATCGAACTACCAGAAACAAAAAATGAATAACACATTAAAATAATTGAAAACCTCTTCACTAAATATTTCATTGTTATTAGCCACAGTCTAGACAATGATTAGTTGTGGCTTTCATACATCGGATGACACTAGAACTAGAAAAAAAATGTTTTTTTTTGCAAAAAGTGCCACAGGAATGAACATTAGCAATAACGGCACATCTTGTGGGTAATTAACGCATTAACGTTTATCTTATGGTTGGCCATTTAAATGAGATGTTAAACATTTTTAAAAGATAAAATAGCTGCAACGAAATGTTTTGTTCAATAGATGGGACTTAATCATTTCAAATGCCATAAATGCTAAAAAAAATGCATCGGGTCGTTTATCAGTAAAACATGGCAGCTATCTGTTTTATAAAATAAAATGTTCATATGCTCGGCAGGATCAGAGCTGATGTGATCTGAGAAAAAACTGCTACTTTCTCTACACAAAACACTACAGATACACCCTGCAGTCTTTATATAAGTAATGAAAAAAGTCCAGTAATGTAGATGAGGTCAACTTAAGCCCATCTTCAACTTGGCTTGACAACCATTGCGTCCTCCTCTCCCCATCTTTTTTTTGTGTGTGTGTGAATCAGTCAGATTTCTATCACAGTCTACAGTTCTACATATAAACATTTACAATGTTTTACAATCACTTTCAGACAAGTCACGAGAGTTGTAACATCCTTTTCCTCCTTTCTTGTGTGTTGTGTAAAACAAATGTTAATTACAACTTTCTCTCTTCACATACATATTCGTCCAATATTTCTTGTAGGATTACGTAAGCCGAAATGTTACAAATGTGTGCTCCATTAATGAATAAATCTCTTCCTACTTTTTTTAAAAAGTCGAATAATTTTTTATCACAGCTTCACTGAAGTTGTTTTGAGGTTATTTATATATTTTGTTTTATATTTTTATATCCAAAAACTGTTCGTTGATTTTAGCACAAGTCCTTTAAGTTTTAGACGGCGTCAGTTGATGAAGGAGTTTTCCAGCGTGTTCGCAAATAAGAAGTTAACACTTTGGCTGAAGATTTAAACAGGGGAATGTACACATTATAGAAAGATGTCGTCTCCCAGACACTAACTTCTAGCTGAAGATCTAGTACTAATGCTGCCAGTTGCCTTCCTACGTAATTCATGTTGAATATACAAGGATGTGAGCGCCATTTAATTCTGTTTGCACATTTACAGACTATTCGTTTACAAGTCCCTTTGACGAGTGTTAAGGAGTTTTTCTATCATGACATTAGAATTTGTACTTCCCTTTATTTCATCATAACCGTGTGTTTCACTACAGTAGGATTACAGTGAACAAATTTCCCCTGGATTACCTATGGACAGCAATGATTTAGCTACACCTTCCTAAAACCTTTCAACATGCCAAATTACTGACAAAGTATCTGCGACACTTACTCATTGAGGACTGTAAAACAACTATACTGGCAGCAAGAAGCAGCAATTCGAGTTGAAAATAGAACTGGAAAATAATAACCGATAAAACAAGGGGTGCGACAAGGATGTGTACTATCTCCAGACCTTTTTTTCTCCGTACAGCGAGAATATTCTAAGAATGATCATTACAGAACCAGGTATAAAAGTCGGAGGATACACTATTAACAACTTCGGTATGCTAACGACACAGTACTGATAGCTGAGAACCAACAAGACCTGCAAAATCTCTTGGATAAAGTCGCTAAAGAAAGTGAACAAAAAGGCATTACTTTGAACATCAAACAGACAGAGACTAAGGTTATATCTAAGAAATAGAATCCACCAACATGTAGTGTAAAATTAAACGGAACTATTCTAAAGCAGGTGCAGAAATTCAAATATCTTGGAGTAGTAATAACTTCAGATGGAAAATGCAGAACAGAAATTAGGAACAGAATAGGACAGGCAAGGACTGCATTTCAGAGCATGAGAAACATATTAGCTAACACATCTTTATCAATGAATGTTAGAAAACGAGTCCTAAAATGCTATATTGAACCTATCTTGTTATATGGAAGTGAATCATGGACAATAGGCAGGTCTGCACAAAAATCATTGGAAGCAATAGAAATGTGGTTTATTAGAAGAATGTTGCGAATTCCCTGGACAACAAAAATAACTAATGAAGAATGTATGAGAAGAGCTGGAGAGACAAACAATCTTGTCAAAAAAAAAAATAAGAGAGAGACAATGTACTTTCATAGGACACGCAATGAGAAGTGGGGGCACTGAAAATATTATAACAACAGGAAAAATAGAAGGGAAAAGATCAAGAGGAAGACCAAGAAAAATGATACTGGGCAGTCTGACGGGATGGTGTGAAAGGAGATCACCAAGTGAGCTGATGGCTGCATGAAGGATCGTGTACTATGGAGAAGCATAATAGCCAACGCCAGTCGGCACGGCAACTGATGATGATGATGATGATGGCTTACTCATTGAAATCTACTATAAAACTATGAAAGCATACTTCTACAACTGCTGTCTTGACTATCTCACACACATATTCTTTCACAATATTTGACATATTCAAGCACATTTAAGACTAGGCGCTCCAGGATAATCAAATTTTATTTAAGCTTAATGACTACAATATACTTTGACAAACATCCTGTGCATGCACTCTTCTGAGGGATACTGAAAGCAGGAACATCTTTATACTTCCAGCCAATTGCCATTTATTAACTGCCTTTTCAATACACAGGTACTCATACATGGAGTTGGGAAGGTTTTTTGGCCCGCTACATTACTACGATTATCAGGTTCACTACTAGTAGACTGTAGATATATAAACAATGACATTAAATGGACACATAATTCGCAGACTTACACCTGTATATTCGATTTACTAATGATCTCTAATCACTGATCTTGCTTTAACGTTAAATTTTCCATCTCCGCTGGCTACAACAGTGGCCACAACAATTTATTTCCAACACCTCGCCCTCATGCTAGCTCAGTGTTTCCTGAACTGGGCGATAACGCTCCCCCCCCCCCCCACTTTAGGGGTGGGAGTTGAAAAGAACCTGGGGAGGGAGCGATAAAAGAAAAAGGGCCAGTTGGGGGGGGGGGGCAATGAAAGAAAAGGGGGCAGGGGCTCTGTGGGAAAACGAAGCACCTGACGTGGACACCAATCCTTTCCTTCTTAGCACTTTTCAATGTGATACTGAGAAACTTGTGTTCCTACATGAAACTCATCCATCACATTAAAAGTTGGGAAAATAATGCCGTGTGTGCGTTGTAAAAGTGCTCCTTCATACCGATAAACAAACTGGTTTACTAGCTTAAGTTTTTAGTTGTATAATGAATATCCTAGTTTAATACGCCATTATACGAGTAGTAAAGTGAAAAAATTGAATGTAGCCTGGAAGAATAGAGGGCGGAAACCCGAACAAGCCTAGAATACACTGTGCTAGCTATTAACCCCCCGGCTGACATCCCTTATCCGATAACCCGAGCCACAACCTTCTGAATATGTTTCTGGACAGGCAAGGCTTACAATCAAATTTGTTAGCAAATCAAAATGCAAGTTTTCCTCTTCCACTGTTAGTAATAGTTATGTAACATTATAAACACGACTGATTAGTCCATTTCGACCTCTCTGAAATTAAACTTCACAGATTTTTGCTTATACTTTGGCTATTGAAACCCCGCGATGACAGACAGGCAGGCATACAGATAGATAGACGGACAGATCGATGGACAGACAGACAGAACGAACGAACATACCTTATTTTCAAAAGGTTAAGAACTGGGCACGCAGGTCCATCTAACATTCTGCCCTTCATCATACAGCTTTCACTCAGACAGACAGACGGACAGACAGACAGACAGACGGACGGACGGACAGACAGACAGACAGACAGACAGACAGACAGATAGATAGATAGATAGATAGATAGATAGATAGATAGATAGATAGATAGATAGATAGATAGATAGATAGATAGATAGATAGATAGATAGATAGAATTAATTACTAATTCACACACTTGTTGGAAACTGTAAGGGCAACAAAAGAAAGATGACATCTCTTGCTGGAATCAAAGCCGACAAATTAACAACATCACACGTCAAAATAACATCAGAAAAGAATAAGTACATGTATGATAAAGCCGAGAGACATCATTAGAGAAATTCAGCACCCCATGTGCCGTACCAGGCTCTGCATAGACAAATTTGTAAAAACCTGCTAAAGACGTTTCGTGGCAGAAGCAATAGCCCAAGCAAGAGTCACGCAAAGCGGATTTGCGTTTCTTTCTTGTGTCAGAAATAAGCAGCACTCGTGACTGACAGCAAAGAGCTATCATCATCTCTAAATTATTTCCATATGTGAACATGAGACGCGTAAGATATGACTGGCGTATACATGACCGATGACAGGTTAAAAAAAAAAGAAACAAAAGTCAAAGAAAAATCTCGCAGAGAAACATCAGTCATAACTGTCAGTGACTGCGATGTGTGAGTCCAGTCAGATATAACTTACTGGCATTCATTCGTTTGCATGTCCCTTGCGGAACTTTGCCTCCCTACCAGCACTCCTATAGGCATCTCGGTTGTGAGCAAGATGGCCTGCTGCTGATGCATCCATTTGCAGATCATCAACGATGTCTTGCAGCGATCTTCGCCTTGGTCTTCCTCTCTTTCTTTTTCCCATTATGTACCCTTCCAAGACGGTTTTCTCTGCATTATCATGACGTTTAATGTGTCCAAAATATTTACGTTTTCTCTCTTTAATCTTCTTTACTAGTCAGCCTTCTTCAATATTAAGTTCTTGTAGTATGGACATATTTGTTCTTTTTTGTGCCTATGATATTTGAAGAACTCTTCTGTAGCATTTACATTCAAAGGCATTTATGTGTTTCTCAGATGTTTTTTTAAGTGTCCAGGTCTCACGGGCATATGTTGCGATGGGAAAGATGCATGCCCTTAAAAATCTTATTTTTGTAGTTCTATCTGTTCGTCTCCACAGATTCTTTAGTTGTTTTACTTTCTGAAGAGCGATAGATGTCCTCTTTTTAATTTCCTTCATTGTATCTCCATTATTAGTTAGCAGTGATCCAAGATATTCAAAACTCTCCACTTCTTCCAGTTTTTCCTCATTGATACATATATTAGCTGCCTTGTTTGTTTTGTCAGTTGACATCAATTTAGTTTTCTTCGCATTAAGATATAGGTTTTGCTCTTCACTATTATTTACTGACAACATCTGCTAAATATAGCTGAAGAGTCGTTTTGGCGATCAAGAAGGCCCCAGTTGTCTTCTTTGACAGTCTACGCAGCCGGTACTCGATCTAGAACGATCATCTCTTATAGAGATAATGATCTAAAACAGACATGCTCATCCAAATTAACTCACAAGCCTTCTTTGTAAGGGTTTCCAGAATTGTTTCTATGAACTGCAAACTAATAATAAATTCGACATCCGAAAAAAAATTGCGTTCGGATGCCTCTTCATATAAAACACTACAGGCTTTGTAAACATTTCCAGCTGTCAAATAAATCAACTGTTTGTCAGGATTGCAGAGTTTAATTATTATTTTTACAATCGTGATAACGATCCGCGCCGTTCTCGATAATTTACCACTCTCTCACAATCCGCAAGTGGTAACATTTGCTCTGAAACACACTTAAATACAGAATGTGCATTTTTTTTTTCTTAGCGATTAGAATCACTCGGATTCTCTGCTGGAAGTGCACCTGTTCTTCTTTCCTTTCATTTACCGATCTTCTCACTACATTTTTTTTGTTCATCAATTTTTCTCTAAGTTTTGTCTCTTTATTTTAGTTCATCACTTTTTGTCCATTTTATCGCAGTCTGTGCCTCCCACCACCACCACCACCACCACAAGTCTACCATCCACAGGATTAAATCAGCGGATTGGTTTTTTCTTTCAGACTTTTTAAATATTTAAATGATGCTCTGTTTTCTATTTTAAAAAAGTGTTTCAAAATATTTCATGAATTTATTTCAGATAATGCCAGACTTTTCACTGGATGACAAGGAAAACTGGCACGTGAAAAAGAACACAAATGGAACAAGAAATAGAAAGGCAAAAAAAAAATATAATAAATTATACATACTGTATGTTTAATAATACAGAAGCAAAGGCATGACACATTGGCACATAAAAGAAAAGGCCAGATATACTAATATTATTCATTCCAATGTTCGCATGCAAATTATCAGCTGCATGATAAACGTATTATGAGAATTTAATGTGGAAGAAAAACCAGACTGATGTAAGATTAAATCTCTTTTAAAGTGATAATAATCCAATAAACCAATTATTACGGTGTCTTCATTTAACTAACAAAATTAATGGCCACTAACCGGATGTAACGAAAAGCAAGCACCACTCACGACTGCAAACTGGGACATTTAGAAAGGGTAAACTGATAAATAGCAAAGCTGCTAATACTGAACGATCCGGATGTAGTCGTAACTAAGATTAGGTGCTATGGATTAATTGGATTAAGTCAGATCAATAAAATTAGGAGCATTTAAGATAGCAGAAGAAACACCCAAACAGTACTGATTACCGTGTTGTTCTATGTGATTGTATGACACATTACGAAAATGATGCAGGACAACTGAGTAACACGTTAGGGACAGCAACAAATCTTCATGGCATAAGAAGAATATATGAATAGTGTCCATGTGTGACGGCGACTTGAAATTAAAATATTAATGTAGGGAGCATTTAAAGTCATCATTTCTTCTGTGCGATGAAGCCATTTAAAATTTCTTGTGTACGAACGACCAGTTATTACATTTCTTTTGTCAAATGAAGGGTTTGCTAATTTTTTTGTACGATGTAGCTTTTGTTAATTCAAATTATCACGTTTTATCCCAATGTTGTGGACAAGTTTCTATTAAATGCCTCATTTCCTGATATACAAGCTGTAGTTACTTCCGTCGCTTAGTTTTTACATGTTTCTTTTGAAGTTTCTCTTATTTATTTCAAAAGAGTTTTAAGATGAAGTTATTTAACCAGGCGTGCATGCTAATCCAAACTAACAATAAATAAAAAGTTTATAACTCTCATTACTAATTTTCTTAATATGAATTATTTTCAATTAAATTAAGTTCTTTTCTAATAGATCTCTAATTTATGAGGTTTTAAATAGTCATCAGCTTTTTACTACTAGCATCTTGTTATACACCCACATACTGTCAAAATGGTTGTTATGAGGTTCTAATTCTAAATATTATTTCAAAACTCCAGCTATACTATCTGCATGTCCCGTGAGTTGGAAGAGCTGCTGGAGAGTAAATGGACTGGCTATTATAAAAGTTAATAAGATTCGCATACTACAAATTACTACACAGAACTAACTTATCTTGCCAATGATATCTTCAGTATCATGCCTACAATCACCTTCTCCTAAGATTTTGTAAGTAATAGAGGAATCAAAACGACAGATCACTGTTTAGTCGATCTGGCCTTATTTGTCTAGAAATAAGATTTTAAAAAAACTGTTATAAGCCTGTAAATATTAAATAATCCTTAAAAACTAAAATATTTTAAAATTGTGCTGTTCCATCCTATTGTCGTTTATCAATGCATAAAGACGTTTCCTGAGTTCAGCAAAAATTGTTTGTGTGTCACTTTAAGATTATCACCTTATTGTCATATCATTATGATTCTTGCACTAAATGCAAATAAGGGATATTATTCATAAAAATTCATTCACACACCAGGATCACATGCGTTCGGAACAAGCAAAGCTAAATTTTATTCTTTCCTGTGGCAGCAGCCTATACTGGAAGTGTTTGTGAGGATAAAGGAAGCATTTTCCGTTCACATTTCCTTGAGCTTAAGCAAAATATAAGACAGCCACGACTTTAACCTAAAGCCTGGATTCTGTACGTGTAATCTTTTTCGAGTTAGTCAGCTGTGCTCAAACATCACAAGACCATAAATGTGAAGATAATAGAGCCCTGACATTGATTTACTTATGTGCATATCCTAAAGCCTTCCAGACAGCAGAATTATTATTCACCGAATCATTACACAGAAATAAAGCATTCTATCTTCCACAGCTAGGAATCGGTCCACCTACTGTGTTTGACTGACAAATTGTTTTCATCTTTGTGTGTGTGCAGTAATCGGTATATTTTGCTCCATGCATTTATTTATGAAATATCACAGATTATATCTATTTCTACATTAAATTCTCGACCATGGCTTATTATATGAAGGGAAGAATAAGCATAGAGACAGACGTACACATTTTAGATTTAAGGGAGGGGGATGGGAGGACGACTGTAATGGCTGGTGCTCTCATGAGTGTTAGGGGGAAATTCTACAATTACAGATGCTGGAAAAATACAGTCTACAGGAACAGTAACAAAATAAGCATCATAGTGATACTTTTGCTTTGTTATGTGAATTATTATATTTTAAAAATAAATAAATGTTGTCGATGATTATCCAAACTTACATACAGCAAGCGAAGAAATAAACACCACAATGTTTAGGCTTAGAGAATTTAATGGCTAATACTAGTTTAGATATACAAAATGAAGGCACACCTAAAAACAATTAATTGTACAGTTAATGTAAGGGTTCTGAGAACTCTTGTGATCATAAAGGCTATATACATAAGGAATAATCAGCTACGAGAACATTTCTCGCACGCATGCATGGCTAAAATGAAGCAAGTCAAATTTATTCTTTACAGTTATAATAAATTCATAATCTCTGTTAATGTTCAAGTCAGAAGCTAATGTTGTTAATAATCTAATATCAAACACAACAGTGATTATTATCTTTGCTTTGAAAGCGACACTCAGTCATCAGTATATTATACTGAGATTTTACCGAAGACAAAATGGAATATACTGCGACAAACTTTAATGCGTGATGATTCATGGCCTACCCAAAACAAACTTTCACATAATCTTGGTGGCACCGAAAAACATCATTTAAAACTTTATGTGTACACGCTATATTATGGAAGTAGGGCAGACTTAAACTACAAGGAGGCTGTTAGTAGTGAATATTCGTGTCTTACAAAACTACACTGCTACACCAAAGACTTTAAGAAGACTTCAGTTTCATAAATTACTTTGTTTTCTTCTTACAGTATCCGAATCGCCTGTGTGTACTGCCTTCTTGAGTAAGATGCCTTTTAGAAAAAAAAATAATCATCATAGGCAAATGGTGAAAACTAAAGAGGTAACAAAATATGACTATAAATTGATTATTTCCTTTGTGCCAAGGTCGCTGAAACGAAGTGACAAAACAGCAGTAGAGGTCCCAGTTCTCCAGTAAGCTTCAAAAGAATATTGTGGAAATTAATACATTTTTTTCCACTGACAATTTCCTCTTTTCTAGCTAAATCTCCCACTGCACGCGCATAGAAATAAGCAGAAATACGCTAGCTTCGATGTGACATGGACAAGAATTAAGGACACCCACGACCGAGAAGTGGAGCACATAAAATGATATTTAACACACGATAACAGAACCTAGAGAGCAGTACACATCACGCAACATGGACACTATGCACCAGGATGATAACTTTCAAAATACTTTAGGGCGTTAAAAGGAAAGTAGGCAAACGCGTTTTCTCCAACGCATAATTTTATTTAGGAACAGAGTGTGAATATAACTGTAGAAGAAAAGATGAGATTTGCAATTCGGAAGCTTTAATTTTTTTGTACCATTTACAGAGTATCAACAATGATCTATAAAACAGAGGTACCAGACATGCAGACTGACTACATTTGTTTTGCTGTGCGCCCTATTTCACTCTTCTACCCGCAGCTTAATAAGTATCCGATTACACGAGCTAAATTTCGTTTAACGAAAACAATTTTCCATCCATCCTGCCATGCACTTAACCACGTCAACAGAGTCAATCAGTCCATGAAACCATTCCATGCACTACCAAATGAAATACGGCACGCGTAAGATACTTTATACTGACTCAGGCACAGCAGATCAGTTTGAGACTCTAACGCCTATCACCAGATCTAATGAATGAATTCATGGCTATTCTAAAGAATGAAAATGATGTAGGATATAAGTGCATAAAGTGAAGTGGAAAACGCTTACTTATAGCCATCAATTATAACCATCAAGGTAAAGTCAAATCCTTAGAAATCTTACACAAAACCAATTTGTAGGAACAAACTGCTAATCACGAGAGTTAAAAAACGTGTTACATGTGTTAAAAAACGATGAGCAAGAAAAGACTGCATGCTTTGACAAGTTTATGCTGTTAAAAGGTTATAAGAGAAGAACTGAATATGAATAATAATAGCTCCTTAGAAGATAAGCTGTTAAAGATTTTGGGGGTGAAGACACCACAGGTGACATGTTAGCATTATAGTTGTGCTGTGCATACCATACTGACCAAGACCCTGTTCTACGTCTTCGCTGATACCCTCAACACCCTCAACGCAAAAAAACCACACTAGTTCGCAGTTCCAGAGAGTTTTAAGACGTTAAATAGAAAAATCAATTTAATCTATATAAACAAACTGATCGTTTACAGGACTGATAAAAATGTGTTGATTGGAAGACATCATAACACAAATTAGCTTAAAGCGAAGAAACCGTAGATTATGGCAGAGACTGACAGACTCTAGACAAGATGGAAAGATCCACCTTAGCTGCTTTATAACATCAAAGAAATGACAGCTCACGCCAACAAGATCTATAAAAAATAATTATGTATAACTGCTTATATGAGATGAACTATAGGCAGTTTCGAGTTATGAACATGCGACTTACGTACAACCCATATTAAAAATACGTTTAGCTGTACATGAATTGGTTTTTAATAGCAAATGGGCGCGATTTTACAAGAAGCGTTAGAACACTGAGCGTCCACAGCAGTTTATCGGCTCGTGGGCGGGCGTTAGGAAGCGGCCACCGTATAATTATTAATCAAGACCTGCCTCTTCTGGCCTGCAAGACATAAATATAAACGAGAGTATATGTTAACTTTTAATCACTCTTTTTTTATGTATAACGTTTCTAATTTAAGAAGTGTTTCTTTAAATTTTGTATATCTACATATACGCATGTATTTTTCCTCTCTCCTTCTCCTCCTCTCTAAAGATTGCACATTTATTATTATTATTACTGTTTTATTAAAATATATTTTAGTGAATCTGTTTTATGCACAGAAATGCAAACTAATTCGACCGACGAAGAGACGTAGGAACAGAGTCCGTATCTCGGGGGCTGCCTGTACTCTCCCTATACTCTACCCTGAAAACAGAAATGAGTTCCTTTTCTTTAAACTTCTGTCACACACTTTGTGTGTCAGTATCAGTTACTTATGGGCCCAATGATTCAAGTACTCCCAGCGTAACTCTTCTTTCCACGCCATTAAGGCATTTTGGGGCTACGGTGTTGGGCTTGTATTTCCAAGACCTTCGGCACATGAAAGTGTGATGTGGTCAGTATCACTCCTGGCCGCATTTATCTTTCTCTGGTACCCAGTTTTAGAGGCTGGGTGAGCAACGGGGCGTGGCAGCAGCAGGAAAAATTCCCACTGTTTGGACTTGAACCTGTTACCACCACTATTAGTAGATAGTCCGTCGACTAGCCAGGCCGCCAGTTTGAGTAGGTCGAGAAAACATATATCTCTGCTCTCACAACTGGTATCAATAAATCAAACTATGACTAGATTCGGTGCCGTCTTAGCTTGGGCACACGGTAGTTACCAAGGGGCTCCACGATTTAAGTATTGTTTGTGTAACTATTCTTTCTGAGTTTGAATAAGACAGGAAAACAAATAGCCCTACTCTCACTACCGATATTAGTAAATCAGACTACGGGCAGCTTCAGTACCTACTTAAAGCGTGGACACACGGAAGTGAATTTATCACCAGCTGATTAATGTTGACCATCAGTGTGAACTCACTCATAAAATAACTGAAAAAACGGGGCTAACGTTAAGTCGTGGAAAAGAACATTCGAGATATACCAAACAAGAGCAAGACTACATTGTGCGTTGAAACCAGATGAACGTTGGATAGCAAGGTTTTTTTTTTTTAAAGATTAGGACATTGTGGCAATCTAAGGCCATTTTATGTTTAAAACACAGATTTTATTGAAAGTATCAACAAATCTAGTGGTTTAATTTTACTGACCGTTTATATTTTTCTTCCCGTGAATCGTGGCCCCAATTTACTCCTTTGCCCAGGGCCTACGAAAAAAAACAGAGAACGAGAGAGACAGACAGACAGATGGAAACAATTAAGTGTGAAAGAAACACAGAGAGAGGGAGACATTGTGAGTTTGAGAGAGAGAGAGACAGACAGAAGAAAACAGTGTAAATGTGACAGAGACAGAGAGACGAATGTGTGTTATAGAGAGACAGATAGAAAGACAGTTTAAGTGAGAGAAAGAGCAGAGGAAACAATGTAAGTTCGAGAGAGACAGAGAATAAAACACTTTAAGTGTGTGAGAGAGGGAAACGATGTGAATCTGACAGAATGAGAGAGAGAGAAAGAGAGAACGAAGGAAACAATGTAAGTGTTTATAACTCACACTGTTTCCCTCTCTGTCTCTGTCACCTTTCCAATGTTTTCTTCTGTCTCTCTGTCTGTCTTTCATACTCAGTTTCCCCTCCTTCTGTCTCTGACATATTTATACTGTTTTCTTCTCTCTCTCTATCCAAAGCTCACATTATTTCAATCCCTCTGTCTCTCACACTATATATTGTATATATATATATACTGTATATATATATGTGCGTGTGCGTGTGTGTGCATGAGTGTGTGTGCGTTTTTTTCCTCCCACTCTCCAAAACTCACACTGTTTCCCTCTTTAGAATTTGAAATGGTTGTTATAGCGTATTGTAGGAGCTGACATTTCGTTAAAAATGGAAATTCTACTTGTAGAGATTGACTATGTTTTGTAGGCTGCTCCCACAGATGCTATGATATTCGCGCTGTGTAATCACACTATTGCACCAAATGAAAAATAATACCCAGGTCCATTCACCACTGTCACGTTTACTTTTACAAATTGCGAAGTCATTAGTCAACGATCTAATTGTTGAATAGCATTTAATAACACTATAGACGAAGACGGATGGATACGACCTGATGAAGAAAATATATACTGCCATATATCATAATAGACGTCTAACAATAACGAACATAGTTCTGGACAAGGTACCGAGATAACTAGTCACCGCCATGAGAACTTGCACTGAAGCTCTCACACAAACTACATTTCTAGCTAGCATCACAGCTAAAAAAAAATCTGTCTGCAGTACACAACTTTCAACCCCAGAGCAACTCACAAACCACAAAATCTTGCTCAGACTATCGACACAAAATTCAAGGATCCCGCGCGAAATGTGCAACACACTTCTATCTTAAAGGGGGTTAAATCCGCAAGGAAAAAATACAAAATTCTTTCCTTTTGCTAGCAAAATCCTACACTTCTCTCTGTCTCTCTCATAGAAAGAACACTGTAAAGGTAAGAGACAGACAGACAGACAGAGGGAGGGCAATGCGGGTCTGAGAGAGGGAGAGGGAGAAAGAGAATAAAACATTGTATGTGTCAGAGAAACAAGCAGAAGGAAACAAAGTATGTCTAAGTGAGAGAGTGAGTGAGTGAGTGAGTGAGAGAGAGAGAGTGTGAGAGAGATGGAGAAGAAAAACACTGTATGTGTGAGAGAAAAGGAGAGATGGAAACAATGTGAGTCTGGGGGGGGGGGGGGAACAGAAAGAGAAAGTGACAGAGAGACAGAAGGAAACATTTTAAGTGTGAGTGAAAAAGAGAGAGACGGAATCTGTGGGTCTGATGTGACAATATTTGGTCAAGGGTATCTAACCCTTGATATAACTCTAAATCAACATCTCAAAGTTAGGCCCATGTTGGTTGTATGTTTTGTATAATCTTCTAGTTTGTTTTGTCCATGACTTCAAGTTCATTCTTTTCATTCGAGTTTTCCCCGTGAAAATAATGTTGTATGGTCTGGGTGTGAGACGAAAAGTTTCAGCTCAGATCATTCGGAGCTTGACTGTGAAATGTGTATGTTGTGTTAGTGTCGTCTTGCTAAAAATGTTATTGTGCAAGTTAGTGTAAGTTTGAAGTGTGTGGATTCATTCATTCATTTGCATGTCCCTTGCGGAACTTTGCCTCCCTAACAGCACTCCTGTAGGCCTCTCGGTTGTGAGCAAGATGGCCTGCTGATGATGCATCCAGTGTATGGATTGATAGAGTTATTTGATTCTCATGGCGCTAATTTAGTATTAACTAGCTAGTAGTACAGAATCTTATTCATGATAAAATTCTATATTGTTGGATATGTCACTTGATATATTTTGTCTGCTCGATTCATCTTCATCATCATCGTATTACATGTAATAAACGGTTGTGAGTGCTAAGATAATGCGGTCTTGACTAATAATCCAATGTGACAGTTTGTGAACGTGCTGGGGTTGTCATGTGAAGAGTATATCATTACAGGGTTTGTTCGTCGTGTTGTTACTGTATATCTGCAACTTGTCACACTGCAATGTGACACAGTCAATATATGTGTTTAGCACCAGCACTCAATACAACACATGCCGTTTCACTGACACAGAGAGAGACAATGAGAGTGAGAGAGAGACAGAAGGAAACAATGTAAGTGTGAGATAAACAGAGAGAGTGGGTAACAGAGTGGGTCTGAGACAGAGACAATGAGAATGAGAAAGAAAGAGTGTTGGTGACAGAGAAATACAGAAAGAAGGAAACTTAATATGAGAGAGAGAGAGAGAGAGATGAAAAAAATGCAAGTGTAAGTTTTTCTGTGCGTGCATGTGTGTGTGTATTCTTATATCAAAAGGCTGTCTCAACATAGAAAACATTCTACTCTCCCGGAAAATGATGCCACTTGTTCTGACAACATAGTGAAACAACCATCAAAAAGATGATTAATGATACCGTCCCACCCCAAACTCTCTCTCTTCCTCTCACTTTCCACATCAAGAATAGCTGTTTAAGCCAACTCACATTCTAACCTCTTTTTTAAAAATCCATAAATCTAATCATTCTAACCGACTCATTGTTCCAGCATGTTTATAACCCACGGAGTACATTTCTGATTTCATGGACAATGCGTTTTAGCCTCTAGTTTCATATTCTGCTTTCTTTATTTCTAACCAGCTTTGAAACTACTTAAGTCTCACAGTGTCACACCTATTATATTTTTATCCGCAATGTCTGCTCTCTTTACATCTCTGTCCCCCAAAAGGTTGGGCTTATAATATTCGAACAGTTTTTGGGTATATGAAACTAAGTATGTAAATATACACAAATCCACTCCAGTAAAGCTGTAATATCAAAATTTTAGTCTGCTTACAACAAAAGAGGGAAGCTTTATTAAGTAATCGCTACTTCCTTGAGAAAATCTATCACCCTTCCATTAACACCGATACCATAATAAGACTTATACACATTTGGTACTCCTTGAGGAATTCGTTTTAATTCAATAGTGAATTTTTTTTAATCAAACCATAGCTGTCGCTATGGAAACCAAACGGGTTCCAGTTATGACTGTCTGTTTACGTCTCATCTGGAAGCCCAAACTTGGGAAACATATACCGACAGGCTCCCAATATTTTACGTGGGGTACATCGATCATCGACATGCCAGAAATCAAGCTGGAAGAATTCATTAAGTTCGCCAAATTGTTCAATATGCACATCAATATCACTTCTAATTTTCCAATAACTCTATCAACTTCTAAGTCATAAAAGTATTTATCATCACAGACAACTTGTGTTTAACAAGCTTACTGACAGTAACATATATATCTATTTAACATTTCCTTCCATCATGAAACCTACAAGGCCTATATTCCATCCTCGAAGCTACTCTATATTTGCTGTCTATGCTAAGATGACTCGGGCTTTACGGATTCAGTCATCTGCATGTCCCTTGTGGAACTTTGCCTCACTAACAGCTCTCATGTAGGCCTCTCGATTGTAAGCAAGATGCCTTGCTGCCGATGCGTCCATTTGCAGATTATCAACAATGTCTTGCAGCCTTCTTTGCTTTGGTCTTCCTTTCTTTCTTTTTCCCATTATGTACTCCTCTAAAAAAAACAAAAATAATGAAAATTCCCATCAATCAAAATGGAAAAATACACATAGAAGGGACAGATATTGAAGAAGTCAATCAATTTGCATACCTTGGCAGCTACATAGACCAGGATGGTGACACTAGAAAGGAAGTTAGGATCAGAATTGCAAAAGCAGCATCAATCTTCAAGAATCTTGAGAACATATGGAATTCAAAAGTTATAAGCACAAAAACCAAGTTAAGACTATTCAATTCAAATGTAATATCCACCCTCATTTATGCATGCGAAAGCTGGAAAACAACTAACGAAATAGAAAAGAAATTAGACTCTTTTGAAAACAAATGCCTAAGGAAAATACTCGGCATCAAGTGGAATGAATTCAAGAACAATGCAGAGATAAGACAGATGACTGAACAACAACCAGTCTCATGGGTGATCAGGAAAAGGAGATGGATATATGTTGGTCACTTGATGAGAAGAAATGATCAGAGAATCCCAAAACAAGCTATCAAGTGGAACACAACAGGCCGAAGAAAAAGGGGCAGACCACGGGAAACTCTGAAGAGGACATTATTAAGAGAGGCCAAGTTAACAGGCATAAAATCCTTTGATGAGGTTGAAAGACTCGCCGAAGACAGGAAAAATTGGCGAACTACTTTACGAGCCCTATGTGACGTTTAACGGCACGGGAAGGATATAAGATAAGATAAGACTCCTCTAAGACGGTTTTATTTAAATTCTCATGACGTATAATGTGTCCAAATTGTTTAAGTTTTTTTCTCTGTTTAATCCTCTTTACCAGCCAACCTTCTTCAATATTAATTCTTGTAGTATGGATACATTTGTTCTTTTCTGTGTGTCCATATTTGAAAAACTCTTCTGTAGCATTTACATTCAAAGCCATTTGTGTGTTTCTATGTGTTTTTACGTTTTATAAGCACAGTTCTTCATGTAAGAATTTACAATGTTTTATAAACACATTTTGGGACACAGATTCATATAAATCATGACACCTCTCCTTTTTTCCTCTTATCCTTTCTTCCTCTTTCATATATGCTAACTCCCTCTTTTCCTTGCGTGCTCCTTCGCCCTGTACGTTTTATATGGATATGACGTAAGCCGAAACGTTCAAGTGTGTGCTTCGTTAATGAACAAAACTCTTCTTACCTTTTTTTTAATAAATCTAATTATTTACAACAAAAAAGTTCCTACCTAAATAAAATTTATAACAGATTACTTCTCCAGTGGTCGATTAGAACAGGAATGTCACAATAAATTTTCCAGTGATTGAACAGAACAGGGAAGATGTAATAAAATTTCTGGTGACTGATAAGAACAGAGAAAATGTAATAAATTTTCTAGTGATCGATTCGAACAGAGAAGATGTAATAAATTTTCTAGTGACTGATTAGAACAGGGATGATGTAATAAATTTTCTAGTGACTGATTAGAACAGGGATGATGTAATACATTTTCTAGTGATTGATTAGAACAGGGATGATGCAATACATTTTCTAGTGACTGATTAGAACAGGGATGATGTAATAAATTTTCTGTTCATTTATTAAAAACAGTGCAATAAATTTTCAGTGGTTGATTACATACAGGGATGGTGCAAGAAATTTTCTAGTGACTGATTAGTTATAAGGATTGTGCTATAAATTATGAAGTGATTCTATAGAATTGGCTAGACTGATGCTGAAAACAAAATAATGTAGACGTAACTCACCGTTATATTAGACCAATATAGTGGTTGTATGATTTATTAATATGACGAATATAAAAACATAAAAAACGACATTCATTCCCAAACAAACGTCTGAGATAGATCCCAAAATAAAGACGATATGAAATTACAAAAGACTCTCCCACAAGCTGAAAAAAACTGCATATTTTTCGTGACTATAGAAATGATTTGGCAAATTCTCGCCAATTCTAAACCACTTCGATGTACCGCGTATTCAATCTAGTAATAGCACTGCTCTGTCCTGTCAAAAGTCACAGCTTCGTATACATCTTGGATTTCCTTCGATTCACTAAGTCAATGCTCTAATGGACTTATTCTTTTCCAAGTGTAGTACTAAATGGATTTTTGTGAAAACGGCACGCCTCTCCTTATTGGTGTGCATTATGGTGTCTACAGTTAGTGATTCCGGTTTATGTTCTCTGCGTGCAAGCTTGTATGATGTTAATAACAGCAATCTTGTGATTTTTATTCCTATTTTCTATTCCACCGGAAGGTATGATAAGATAATGCTCATACAAGTTTTAAGTATTATTAAACTGGACAATGTGAAACACTGTTGATACTGCAGCCGATCACGTATGTCAAATAATGGTAAGATAAGTCATAAAAGCAGCTGTACTGTAGAGCGATTCCCTCTAAGTTCTACAACAGCTAACATCTGCCTGCTTCAAAACCGCCTTCTACGACGAAAAATCATATCTTACAAAAATCTTCCTTTGCAGTAAATGATAGTAAACAAAAGGTTTCCAATGTTTTTATTTTCATTAATTATTAATGAAAACAATGCGAAGGACACAGTGGTGGCACTTTCACTACTTTCCACTCTGAACAGACAGAGAAATAAAGACATTATTTCATTTATTGCACACAATCATTGTATGTCAACCGGTACTGAGAAATCAAAACATACAGAGGCAAATTCTTGTAATGATGTAATGAATTACAAACAAATCTTAAATGAGATGATTTCAGACTGTTTTCTCTTCGCTTTTTCTTCATCAAAGCATATTCCTACTTCTCTTTTTCTCGTATGTTTAGATTCTCTTTACAGCATCTAATGCCGTATTTACCTGAATTAATTCTGCCTGCACCAGTCCACATCGATTTACTCATTCAAAATGTGTCAATATTCTTTCCATTTTCTTCCTCACATTTCCCAAAGTTTCTAGTTTCGTACGTTTGTCTTACAATGAAATAACAATTTTCGAGTTTTCAGACTTGCTAGCGGTGATATGATGCTGCCTGTACATTATCCTTTACTCATATAAATCGCTGCCAAACGATACTGTCTTTTCTGGAAATTAATACCAAATATCAAGGCGGCTTTGAATTAGTTATTAACCATTTCATTTAGTACACGAAGTACTTTCTAGCGATAGTAGTCGTATCATCTGCTATTGAACTTTTCTCTCTGTGGCTACCGCAAGTTGATCCGCAATTTCTTATTTCTCTATACAAAGAAGGCTTTCACTATTTACCAATCATAACGAATTTAATACCTGTCAACCTGGTTCTAGACGTCAGATGTCCACCTAGGACAGTTTAAGTGTATGGAGATTTATGACGATGTTTTACGTGAAATAAGCTTGAAATAATCTTCTTATCTCTGTTGCAAAACTTCACCACAAACTTCCATCTACCTTCTCTCTACTAATACTTGACTTAAAGTAGACATCATTTCATTCTTCTCTACTACATGTTAATCGTCACAGAAGCAACATACAGGTAGAAAAGAGAGATCTGCACTTCTGCATTACTGATCGCACCCATGTGGATTTTTACAAATTTTTCTGTTGGAAGTTTACCATGTAACAACCACGAGGTGACAGCTCAAAATTGTCAGTATTATTGTCCACAACAGAAAATGGAATGGAAAAGCTAATTATGTCCGTCCGTAAGAATAGTGAAGAGCAAAACCTCTATCATAATGAGAAAAAAAACTAAACTGATGACAACTGACAAAACAAATAAGGCAGCTGATATATGTATCAATGAGGAAAAACTGAAATAGGTGGAGAGTTTTTAATATCTAGGATAATTACTAACTAATAATGGAGATACACTGAGGGAAATTAAAAAGGACATCTATCGAACTTCAAAAAGTAAAACAACTAAAGAAGATGTGGAGAGGAACATACAGAACTACAAAATGAAGATTTTTAAGGGCATGCATCTTTCCTATCGCAATATATGCCTGTGAGACCTGGATACTTAACAAAACAGCTGAGAAACATATAAATATAAATGCTACAGAAGAGTTCTTCAAATATCATGGACACAAAAGATTACAAATATATCCATACTACATTAAATTAATATTGAAGAAGGCTGGCTAGTAAAGAGGACTAAACAGAGAAAACTTAAATATTCTGGACATATTAAACATCATGATAATTTAGAGAAGACCATCTTGGAAGGATACATAATGGAAAAAAGAAAGTGAGGAAGACCAAAGCGAAGATGGCTCCAAGACATCGTTGATAATCTGCAAATGGATCCATCAGCAGCAGGGCATCTTGCTTACAACGGAGGGGCCTACAGGAGAGCTGTTAGGGAGGTAAACTTCCGCAAGGGACATGCAAATGACTGACTGACTGATAGCAGAAATGCGTGTAAATATACCCCAAAAGCAGCTGGAAATAATCTATTACTTTCAAGTACTTCTTGACTTCTTGGGCAGACCGATATAATTCTAACGTGAAGCGTTATATGGGACAGTAATCTTCTTTATATGTAAAGCTCTCTGTACTTTTTCTTAGCCCAATAATGTAAAAAGGGAAATGTGTCGTGCCATACCATTACAACTAATTGATCTATTGTTGCTTCTATTTTGCTCTCAAATCTGTGGAGAAAGGAGGGTGTTAGAAACTGTAATGTTGGGCTCAGTGCACCCCAATCCATGCGCTATACTGACGACATATAATAACGTTATGAGGAAACAACAGACATTAGTAAAGAATGTTACAACTATAACTCTCTTATTATTATAACTCTCTTCTATTACATATGATCGATAAAAAATAAAAACTGAAGACAAACATGTATGCAGTATTGTATGATTAGGCCAAGTTTAATTGCATGCGTACAGGCCAAGACATTGCTTGTATAAACTTGAAGGGATATTTCACTGACTGAACTGTGAGTTTTTACCGGTTGAGGTCTGGGTATGATGAACGAGTAGGTCAATGTCTAATATAGATTTTCCAAATTACGATCTTGTAAGCTTCTCATATTAAGGCGATTTCGCTGGGCAGAAAATCATGTCTATTTCCTTTCGCATCAATAATGATGTTATAGAATGCGAATGTTTAATATTGAGACTGTCTACTTGAACTTGTTGACTTCCATCATTCTAACAGCTAAACTACAATGACAGAGGTTTTCTCGCCACACTGCTGTACACTGTCCTTTCTCTTAATTCTGTTGGCGTTCACTGCAAATCGTTTCATTACGTCAATATTGTTTGTGTTAAAATGTCCATGTTTGCAAAATGAAATCGCAGTTAAACACACAGCACGCACAGAATTCTGTTTAGGGTGAACTTTTATTCCTGTTACTTCGCCTCGGGCTTTGGTGATCTAAAAAGTATTCCAATTATCAAATAAATAAATATTTTTCATCTTCTGATAATCGATTAAATGATAAACACTAAAACGAAAGCAAATGTGGAAAAAACCCACAACGCTTAATTGGCACTACTCACGATACATATTCTTGCATCATTTTCCTAGTCTGCTTCATGCTACAACAAATCCTACGCCTCTTCATCAGCATTTATTGAGATGAATGGTCAAATACTGTTAATCAATTCATCGTTATGTAGATTTCTGGTAATCACGCAAAGAAGCTGACCAGGAGTTGACAGCCACACGACCACCTTTCTTGACAGTTTTTGGTGCCAAAGGAGCACAAGATGAAATCCATTCAGGCTGTAACAGAAAGTTTAGAACACAATTATAGTGAGTTAGCACAGCTCATAAACACCCATTTGTATACGTTTCCACTGAAACAAATACACCATCATGGCACTGCACGACATTATTTAAAAAATAATATATTTTGTACATATTCATTGCATGTAATCAATCTTATGACACTTAAGTCATTTGACTACGCACGATTGATTTCATACCACTTTTCTATGTTTTGCCTCTGCCAAACGCTGAAGACTAAAATTTTTCAGGAATTGTGTTAATCGGTCTCCATAAGATGTAGTGAAATCAATTATTCTGGACTATTATACCGTATGTTTATATATATATATATATATATATATATATATATATATATATATATATATATATAGTTGATGTCTATCTAAGCTCTCCTGCATAGCTTTTAGTTGGTTGGAAAAATAAGTTACCATCTCACTTGCCTCTTGCTCCACCAACAATAAATAACTACTAAGAAAGCATACATTCTTACATCTTACATCCTTCCCGTGCTGTTAAACGTCACATAGGGCTCGCTTCTATTCTTTTCTCTCCAGGGGCCCTGGTAACCACACGGGTGAACTCTTGTATTACACATTCCCTATTAATCACGAGATGGCTACACTCCCTTAACACAATAGAGGAGCTTCATTCCAACTCACATATAACACATATATGCAAACACTCTACCTGCGCCCAACATTTAACACACAGAGTGCAGATAATATGATTCAATGACACATTAATTAACTAACTGTGACTGAAGGATGATAATGAAAGATGAATATAGCATATCATTATAATTCCACGTGCAATCGATACTGATCAGCACAAACACGTTCGCAACACACGAGCACATGGGAAAACATTCAGTATCTATAATCAAAAGGTGAAACATGTGAACATATGAATGCATATTAATGAAAAGTAATCAATGATGAAAATTATACATTTCAAATCTTATCTTACTGAACAAATCATGTAACACTTAACACTGAAACACTGAGCACTTCTCACGATACATACTTACATAAAACTCCCACTGCGACATACAAAAACTTACATATATCAACATTACTAACATTAGCCGGCCTGGAAACAGCACCTGGGTTTATAGCTTGACAGTTCATTTATCCAACATCACTATATATACGATACTGCATCAGATACATTAGTTATACCACAACACGCAGCTCCCCAAAATAATGTGTTGCCCTGCCAAAAGGCCCTGGGAAGACTAAGCTAGCTAACACGTTACGCTCTCTACCAGACCAGCACATCAAGTGACCACGTGTCCCAGAAAATCACGAAGTAGGTCGACCCTCGATCCTCCGAAACGGCCGATTTCGAAAGACCAAGCACAGCCTAAGTCACACAGTGACGGCTGTGCATGAGGAGATGACACCTGATGAATTGGCTACACAGACCAGAGATATCATAATAACAGTACCTAAAGATATAATTCCAGTAAAGAAAACACAAAGGAATGAATTGATTACAGCAGGCACAATAGAACTAATAAAACAATGTAGAGAAATGAAGATGAGATGGAAAGTGACACATAACAACAGTAAGGAATATACATTTTAACAAAAGAAACAAGAAGAAACATAAGAAGTGACAAAAAACAAAACATACAGGATTGTTTTGAAAGAATAGAAGGACATTAGAAGTGTGGAAGAGATAGTGAAATGTTTAAAGAAATAAGGACATTGACAAGAAATGTTACACCTAAACTAAATGTAATTTGTGACGAGATAGAGAAGACCTCGACAGAGAAAGACGAAATTCTAGAAAGATGGAAGGAATATTGCAGAGGAATGTATGATACAACTGACTGTGAAGGCGAAAATCAACAGTGTCAATTATTATTGGAGGAGAAAGAACCTGAACCGACAAATGAAGAAGTTTTACAGACAATAAAGAATCTGAAAAAAAAAGGTAAATCACCGCGAATATGATGAGATAACAGCTGAACTCATTAAGGTAGGAGGAAAGGAATATGGTAAAATATATCATTCACTATGTAAAAAGATATGGCATTCAGGTATTTGGCCAAAAGAATGGAATAGAATTGTATTCATACCACTGCCGAAAAAGGGTAACTTGAACTTATGCACAAACTACAGAACTGTTGCCCTGATTAGTAATGGCAGTAAAATTATTTTAAAAATCATAATGGGTAGACTTCGAAAGAAAATAGAAGGAGAAATCAATATGATCTAAGCTGGTTTTAGACAAGGAAGAGGAACAAGAGATCATATTTTCAACATAAGATTAATAATCGAGAAATGCAGAGAATTTAATTTGAATCTATATTTATCTTTTATAGACTATTCAAAACCATTTGATTGTGTACAACACCAGAAACTTTAGAAAATAACTGAAAAAATGGGATTTCTAACACATGTGACATAATTAATATCACTGCTGTATCTAGGCCAACATGCAGCAGTACAAATAATGGTGAAACAACTTGTTCTGACATAAGACAAGGGGTCCGCTAGGGTTGAATACTTTCGCCTTACTTATTTAACTTGTATACTGAAAAAATAATGAAGAATGTTAGAGAAGATGTAGACAAAGAATATTCTGATGCCACAACAATTGGAGGTTATGAAATACCAGAGATTAGATATGCTGATGGCACAGTATTACCGTCCACAACTTAAAAAGGAATAGAAAACTAATTATGCCCGTCCGTAAGAATAGTGAGTAGCAAAACTTTTATCTTAATGCAAAGAAAACTAAATTGATGATAACAGAGAAAATAAATAAGGCAGCTGAAATATATATCAATGAGGAAAAATTGGAAGAGGTGGAGAGTTTTGAAAATATTGGATCATTACAATAATGGAGATACAATGAGGGATATTAAAAGGAGGACATCTATAACTGCTCAGAATATAAAACAACTAAATAAGCTGTGGAGAGGAACATACAGAGCTACAAAAATACGATTTTTAAAGGCATGCATCTTTCCCACCGCAACATATGCCTGTGAGACCTGGGCACAGCTGAGAAACACACAAATGCATTTGAATGTAAATGCTACAGATCCTTCAAATATCATGAACACAAAAAAACGAACAAATATATCCATACTACAAGAACTTAATATTGAAGAAGGTTGGCTAGTAAGGGAGATTTAAACAGAGAAAACTTAAATATTTTGGACAAATTAAAAATCATGATAATCTAGAGATGACCGTCTTGGAAGGGTACATAATGGGAAAAAGAAGAAGACCAAAGCGAAGATGGCTGCAAGACATCGTTTTTTATCTGCGAATGGACGCATCAGCAGCAAGGCATCTTGCTTACAACGGAGAGGCCTACAGGAGAGCTGTTAGGGAGGCAAAGTTCCGCAATGGATATGCAAATTACTGGGTGACTGAACAGCTGTCGCGTAAATAAGAACTAGCTGATTACCCGGCGTTGCCCGGGTACTTATTTATCCCAATCAACAAAGTTCTATTCATTTCCACAACCTTCTAGACGATTCTACAGAGTCTAGACGGTTGTACAGAGTTCTATTCCTTCTATCTGACTAAACGTGGGCTTAACTGTCATCAGAACTGTCACCAATCAGACAAGTGACCCCGAACACTATAGATTCGACACTAAACTCGGTCAATTTGGACATTTTATTTTTCATCACTTCACACCCCCCCCCCCCCCCCCCCCCCGCCGATGGAGCTGAACTTGCAAGTGCCACTATTCATCTCAGCGACACCGAAAACTATGGATTCGACATTAATACCGGTCGTTTTCAATTATTTTTACATGTCACCCCATCCCACCCCCACCCCTAGGCCCCCCAAAGCCGGCTGAACCTGGTCTTAAACGGCATCGGGAGTGTCACTATTCATCTCAGCGACACTGTAAACTATGGAGTCGACACTAATAATGGTCGTTGTCCATTATTTTTACATGTCACCCCATCCCTAGGACCCCATGCCGATTGGAGCTGAACTTGAACTTAAACGGCATCGGGAATAACCTTTTTCATCTCAGCAACCCCAAAAACTATGGATTCGACACTAATATCGGTCACTGTCGATTAATTTTACATTTCACCCTCATCCCAACCCACACCTAGGCCCACCTCCATGCCGACGGGAGCTGAACTTGGTCTTAAACGGCATCAGGAGTGTCACTATTCATCTCAGCGACCCCGAAAACTATGGATTCGACACTATACCCTATGACCCCTAGGGGTCGCAAGTACGTACATACGTACATACATACTTATATACATACACACATATATACATACATAAATATACACAAACATACATACATATACACACATACATACATACATATACATACATACATATAAACATACATACATACACACATACATACATATACACACATACATACACACAAACACGTTTATTTTTATATGTACATAGATTACAGAATCCAGTAGATTATATGCATCTGGTTTTGTGATATGTCATCAAATCATCTTGCGAGACTAAACCGGAGTACAGGACTGAACAAAGTCGCGCAGCAGAACAGAAAATTCAGAAAAGATCAATTTTGCATGGAACAGATAACGAAACACACAGTTGTTTTAATATAAAAAAACGGTTAATATATTTGAGAAGATCATAAACATGCAAAACAGAGAATTAAGTGTTCTGAAACGAGATGCACATGATGACAGAAATAAAAAGAAAAGAAAGAAAGATACTGACTGGTATGTTTCGGTGATTTTTCTTAAGACACAAAAGAAACAAGTGAAATATCAGAAAATACATATCGAGGGAAAAAAACCCTGACACATGCCATGAAACGAAGTGTCGTTCGTGTATAGGAATAACAGCACTGGAAGGAAACGATCTGCCCACTATTTTCCCCATCATCAAAGACAATATTATTTTAAATCATAAAATCTAAGGCAATAAAACAACTTTATTAACAATGCAAAATAGACTGAAGACACGAAACTGTTTGAATATCATATTTGCCCGATAAAAATTGTCCATTATTTTATATAATTTTATTCTCTTTATTCAAGCATTCATCTTTCTTTTCATGTACAGACTAAATATATTACAGCTATTTTATTAAACATATAAATATTTATTGCCCTTTAAGACGATAACTACTGTCACTACCATACAATTCTCATATTATGTTCAGCTCTAAATGAAGTCTTAGCTCTCTAAATACACCCTGTCTGTTTCTGTACCATCAGAAGCTGGAAGAACACGCACAAATAACATATGAAACAAACTAGATTCTAATGACATTCACGCTCAGTTTCTCGGCAGTGAGTTTACCTTGACTCATGAATTCTTCTCTCACTCGCCCTGAACCTTCTACATTTCATGACAGATATTTAAAACTTCAACTTTGTTAACTTTCACGACATCTATGAGTAAATATCCTCGCTGTCCATTTTCTTTCTTGTTATTCTTGCTTGCTTATTAGGCTAATTTCATGGGATATTTTTTAATCAGTGTTTCCGGCTTCTCTCCACAGTTTCTCTAAAAAGATCGATGTCACCCTCATGTCATATAGTACAGCTGCTGCTTTTTCATTTCTTTCTTTAACTTTTCTTGGATCAATTAAAGAGAGACGGAAAGTGTTCATTATTTTGTTCTAGTCCTGTTGTTATGTGACCCAGTGTGAAATTCTTCCCTTCAAAATTCCATCGTTTTTCTTTGTTTTCTTCTCGTTGACTCCATAAATAACCTAATAACATAAGAATTTTCAAAAAACAATATTCCAACTTCCTGCATGATTTCCTCTTTTTATCCTGTCACATGCCTTCAAAATATTTTTTTGTCCAATCAGTAATGTTATTATATATCTGCTAAGTCAGATTTCCTTTCTCATGCACAAAATACAGAACATTATTTTATATTCTGTGATAACTTATTACAGAGAGACTTCAGTAAGGAAATCAAGAGTGTCTGCTGAGATCTGAAAACAATCTTAGAAAGGCAAGAACTTTAATTTTAAAAATTATATGAAAGAAATTTCTGGTAAAAAATCCTAGACGTCTGTTACAGTGCATAGAAAATTTCATAGAACAGTGGAAATCATAAGAATATATTCAACGTTTTTCTATACTCCTTCACTTCAAGTAAAATTAAAAACAGAAAAACTGGTTTTAAAAAAGTCACTAATAAGCATACTGGTTTCTCTGTGTTATCCACAATCATTTCTACCATCTGCCCCCACCATACGCTTTTTACGGTCTTCACGTGAGTACAACATTTTCCAAAAAAATGGTATCATCAATAACAAACATACATTGGCATTTTTTGCTGCAGTCGCCATTTTCTAAGACGCTGTCCAGTATGGCAACCAGCGATCCATAGCTGACATGCTGGCGTCAGGGTTCGCGAACCATAGTCCCACCTCTTCGATGGTACCCCTAGTAACAGGCCTAGTCTGGCTAATGGGGCCGGGAGCGCCACAGTCCTCACTGTGGTGGAATGTCCTAAAGAAGTATTGCACACTCCCTGCTTATTAACTACACTCAGAAACTAAAACATAGCTATCATAGCTGTCTCCCAAACCGACACTATGCTACGTTTCAATACCTTTACTGCATCCACTGCAAAGAACACCTGCTCGCAATTCCAGAGAGACTGACGAAAAGACAGTAAATCTGTGAGACAGATGTCTTGTATGTAGTAACTACTTACCTTTGTCTGTGCAAATCCTGCCTTTCTTTTCAACGTCCTGACCTTGTCGACTGCAGACTTAGGCAGGCTAGCATTTCTGAGGGCAGCATACAGCCGTGACTCGTAGTTCAGAGGGTTAAAACCATTGACAATTTCCACCTAAATATTGAAAATAAACGAAAATATAAAACAGAATCTAATGCACTATTATACCTTTGTGGTGCGTCATAACTTCATTTCTATTACAAATCTCTTTTTAGCAATATAGTCAAAATATGGATAATTTAACAAAATCTTATACAAATCACAACATGAAAATTAATGTTGAAAACTGTTATGTCCATCGATAAAGTGAAAATCCCAAATAACATCACTAAAAGAACTGATGTTAAAATTGAAAACAGATGAAACTAGGCAAATCAGATAGTGGAAGAAATGAGACGTTTATCGAAAAATGAAAACATAACACTACAAAGAGAGCACTATACAGTACAATCTTCAATCCAACTCTGTAGGGTCAGTGCACTTTGATATTTAACTGCTAAAAGTAAAAGGAAAAAAATTACAACGGAAATGAGGTATCTAAGAAGAATATTACGTGTAACAAGATGAGGCAAAATTAGGAATGACCATGATGGCAAAATCTGGAGCAAAACCAAAGCTAAACCACAACAAAAGACAATGTATCATATGATTTGGCCGAATCATACGAATACCACCAGGCGGAATACCTCAGAAAACAACCATACCGATAATAAATGAAAACAGAGAGAGAGAGAGAGAGAGAGAGAGGCTGTCTTTTCGGGTAGATGGAGAGAGGAAATAACGGAACACTTAAACAACCTCTCATATGAAGCAAACTGTCAAGTCCTGTCAAGAAATCTATTTGCGCCTCGACACTGAAAGGTACATGAAGAAGGAGACGAGAGAAAACCACTTTGTTGATATCATAAACCATTGGTTCCCATACTTGGGTCCACAGAAAGATTCATCTGTGGGCCCCTGTAGCAGGTTTAGAATATGTAATATGTTAGATATAGAATGTTAGATGCAGAATGATAGATCAACCGTAGACCAAATATTTTACCTACGTCAAAGAGCTGAACAGTACTAGAAATATGGAAAAGTAGTACATAATTAGGAATATGGAAAAGTAGTACATAATTAGGAATATGGAAAAGTAGTACATAATTAGGAATATGGAAAAGTAGTACATAATTAGGAATATGGAAAAGTAGTACATAATTAGGAATATGGAAATGTAGTACGTAATTAGGAATATGGAAAAGTAGTACATAATTAGGAATATGGAAAAGTAGTACATAATTAGGAATATGGAAAAGTAGTACATAATTAGGAATATGGAAAAGTAGTACATAATTAGGAATATGGAAAAGTAGTACATAATACCTTCATTGACTTCACGAAAGCTTATGATAGCACAAATATGAGCATCTTATGGAAAATTATGAAAGAATTTGTGAAACATAATAAATTAATCAATCTGACCAGAATATCATGGAGCATGCATAAACTATAGCAATACATAAATGAAGAAAGTCAGAGCCTTTCTACATAAGATCTGATTTAAAACAAGGTGATACATTATCTCAATTACTATTCAACCTAGTACTAGAAAAGGTAATCAGAAAAGTGAAAGAAGAAATCAGAACCGAAGAACAAGCTAAAATACTAGGACACGCTGATGGCATCTAACTAGTAGGGGAAACAATGCAAGAAGTCATCATTACCTGCATATATCTCAGAAATGTGGCACTAAAAGTGGGCTTGACCATTAACCAAGATAAGACAGAGTATATGAAAATATCAAGAGACCAGATGCAGAATGATCCAGATTATATAAATGTTGGAGGTATGATCATTATGAAAGCAGAAAAATACACATATCTAGGCACAACCTTCAACAGAAGCAACACAGTAAGCGAGGAAATTAAAAGTAGTGTACAGATAGAGAATAAAATATACTTTCCCTTACAACACCTGTTAAAATCCAAAATCCTGTCCCAAAATAACAATCTACAAAACTATAATAAGACTAGCCATCATGTATAGACCAGAAACGTGGAGTACAACAAAGAAAGATGAACAACAATTGTAGATCTTTGAGAACAAGATCCTAAGAAGAATATCTGGGCCCACAAAGGATACCAAAAGTGGAGAACGGAGATCTAGAAAGAACACTGAACTGAACAGCTTATTTAAATTCCAACGAATTATAAATGTCTTGAAACTGAACAGACTACGCTGTTTGGGCCGTACAGAAAGAATGAAAGAACAGACAAACGAAAATTACGTATGCACAAGAGATGAGAGAAACAAGACCAAGGTGTCGACGACGAGAGAGATGGAAAGACAACATAAAAGAGGATTTAAAAAGAAACTGGTGTCACCAACTGGAGAGAGAAGATTGGGAACAGACAGAAACGGAGGCGAACTTTATATGTAGCAATAAGCCTAATGGCTCGGACAGAAGAAGAAGAAGAAGGAGTAGGAGGAGGAGATTAGATATATACGTGAAGGGTTTTTTTTATTTAATAATAAATGATGAGGGACTTTTTTTTGTGGGGGGGGGGTATTATAAATGGCTTTTATAGCGAACTACTTTGCGAGCTCTACGTGACGTTTAACGGCACGGGAAGGCTATAAGATATAAGAAGATAGCCATACAACCTGAAAAAAAAAGCTGGAAACAAGTGTCAAACATGCTAAAAGAATAAATATTTTTAAAATATTTCAATCATTACTTGAGAAGTATGTTTATTAATCACATTCACACTTTACTGCTACCAGCTCTCTAGGGTCGTCTGGTCGATATCTTCTATGGGACTTTCGCGAATATATTATTATGCTGGTCACATGTGAAATGAGTCCAGCTATAAGCAATTACATTTTACGTGATAAAGTCTTTTTACTGGTACAATAACAACCACGTGCATAAAGTATTCTAGATCAGTGGTTTCCAACCTTTTATTGTCCAAGGACAACTTTTCCAACTATATTTAAATTGTGGATGATCATGTTATATGCAGTATTGCAGTGTTAGTAATCCTTAATTCGGCAGACGGCACTTAATACCAAATCGATAATGCAGTTGTGGATCACCTGATAATGATACTAGGACCAGATGAAGGTGGGCCTGCAGCAGGATGGTAAAGTTAAATAAATTTCATTAAAAACCTACTTTGATGTTTACGTCTGCTCCTAGTGTCACAATATGTGATGTTCTTGGTATTTCGAAAAAAAAAACAACAAAATACCAGAATAGCGAAATACAGCAAGAAGGACAGTCAAAACCCTGAGCGAATAAGAAAACAACAGGAAATAATGAACAGTATTATATAAGCCCACTTACATAAGACTAAACACAGCTCTGCAAAAAATAAAAAGTGCAAAAGTACACATACTTTAGTTGCATTTATCTATAACAACCGCCCCATTTTAAGCAGCTGCTATATGAAAAGTGCAGCATGAACTCACAAATGAAGCGAAGCACCACTGGCAGACCACCCCATTCATTCTGACAACAGTAACTCTTGTAACCTGGTATTAGCCTTGTCTTTGTTTACATGTCATGAGCACCATTACAACTTTGTATATTCTTCTCCCGTCCGAGTGGACTAAGTGCATTCTTTCAGGTCTTGTTTAGAAACAACTTCAAGGTTAAATTCAGTCAAACGAACGTTTTTAACGACTAAATTGTCAAGCACATTTCAGAAATGTCTTTACGGGGATCTATATCGTCACAGGTCCAAGTGTGATTAGCATTCTGTCATTCACAATAAACAACTGGTATCTCATTGATACTTTTAATTAACTCAAGATTCCAATAAGAAATGCAATAGCATGCCACGATATAAGTACTCGTACTTAATGGCATGTATGAGTTTATTTAATAGCTTCCCCGTTGCTGAATGTTGTAAATACAGAAGTAATCATTTACGTCCCCATACAAAAGCAATGAATTACTTTCTTCTCATCATTAATCAACAAGAAGTTCTTTTAATAAACGTATTTAAAATCCCTTTCTATATTTTCTCTCACACTGAACTGTCACGTTCCCCATGGACAAGCTATTTTACAGCTTTAAGGAGCGAGGCACAACGAAAGTTCTTATATCTTTTAAATGACTTTTGTTTCTATAGGCTTCACAAACTTAATGAATGTCAAATTTTTTTGCTTTATCAGTTTTCTTTTATTCTTGTATGTCTGTTCTAAACTCCTACAGAGTTATTAGGATAAAACTAATTGTAGCATGTCTATTCTCCGTTACTGCATTTTCACTTTCAGCTACGTTTACACTTTGATTTAGCTTAGCTCACATTGTAGACATTCTGTTTTGAGGAATTAACATTCCATGTTGGCTAGTAAGTAAGATTAAACAGAGAAAAACTTAAATATTTTGGACACATTAAACGTAATGATAATTTATAAAAGACAGTCCTGGAAGGGTACATAATGGGAAAAAGAAAAAGAGGAGGACCAAGGCGAAGATGGCTGCAAGACATCGTTGATGATCTGCGAATCGACGCATCAGCAGCAAGACATCTTGCTTACAACCGAGAGGCCTACAGAAGAGCTGTTAGGGAGGAAAGTTCCACAAGGGACAAGCAAATGACTGACTGACTTAAAGAGATGACACCAATAAATGAGCCATTGGGTAGTAAGAAATAAAAACCAAAACATCTGGAAGAATCCAGAAAGCTGGACCACTGTGTTACCGACACTCTGAAAGTTATTAAGCTCTGTTCTCCATTTGTCATAAATTTACTTCCCATATCCACGCAATCCCCCGTGTGGTACCCGGGATCTGCAAAGAATAGGACCACTGTACCCTACCATGCATGATCGTAAAAGGCGACTAAGGAGGGTTCAGCATAGGGCCAGCAACCCTATCTGGTAAAAAACAATCAGACTGCTACAGAAACAGAAGCAAGGGAAAAAGCAAATGCAGGTGGAAGGAGAAATGCTTATCAGGAAACTGAGCCCATGAAGGTTGTGGATGAAAGCCAGCCACTGGAAGTCCCCAGCCCGACTGCAGACCTCCTGGAACCTAAACAAAAGATGCAAATAGGCAGCTGGAATGTAAGAACACTAAACCAGACTGGAAAACTAGCACAAACCATCAAGGAAATGCACAGATACAAACTAGACATACTAGGAATACAAGAAGCAAGATGGACAGGACAAGGCAGAAGGAAATTAACAACACAGCACACAGAAGATACAATAATATGGTCAGGTAAAGAAGATCTTCATGAAGGAGGAGTAGCATTGATTATAACAAAAGAAGCATCAAGAGCATTGCTGAAATGGAGCCCAATAAATGAGAGATTATTATATGCACGTTTCAACTCAAGATTCACGAAGCTGTCTATTATAGTTTGTTATGCACCAACAGAAGCAGCTGAAGAGGAATTAAAAGAAGATTTTTACAACTTAGCAGAGACAGCAGAGAAAGCAGCATATACAAATGACATGAAAACCATATATAAAATCACAAAGCAGATGACAGGTAACTTCAATACAAGATGTGAAAGTGCAGTAAGAACACAAAATGGACAACTGGTCAGTGGAGAAAGAGAAAAAATTGAAAGATGGAGGGAACACTTTAACACCCTACTAAACAGAACACAAGCAGCACAAGCAATAGATATACCTGAAGCAAAAGCGGAACTAAACATCAATACAGGACCAATAACAATAAATGAAGTAAAAGAGGCGATAAAGATGCTAAAATCAGACAGGGCACCAGGTGAAGATGAAGTGACTGCTGAGATGTTGAAAGCAGAAGAAACAGAAACACCAAAACAACTTTGCCGGATATTACAACAAATCTGGGATTTAGAAAAAGCCCCAGAGGAGTGGAAAACTGGTCTTATAGTAAAACTACCAAAGAAGGGTAACCTCAGAGATTGCGGGAACTGGAGAGGCATTACCCTACTGCCACTCACTAGTAAAGTATTTTGCAGAATAATCATCAACAGAATTGTACCAACACTTGAAGAAAAACTTCGGAAAGAGCAGGCAGGATTTAGGAAAGGAAGATCATGCATAGACCATATATTTGTACTTAGACAAATATTAGAACAGGCAAATGAATGGCATAGCACAACATATGCATTATTCATAGATTTTGAGAAAGCCTTCGACAGTGTCAACAGAGATGCACTGTGGAAAATCCTAAGATGGCATGGCCTCCCCCATAAAATAGTTAATGTAATCAAAGCCCTATACGAGGGTTTTCAGTGCAAAGTTATCTGTGGAGAACATACCTCCAGGAGCTTTAGGGTACAAACAGGAGTGAAACAGGGATGTGTACTATCACCAACATTATTTATCATGGCAGTAGACTGGTTAATGAAGGAGGCAACATCAGACAAACGCAGAGGATTACAATGGACCCTTAACACAGTGCTGGAGGACCTTGACTTTGCGGACGACATTTGTCTATTATCAAGCAGTCACAAAGATATGCAAGATAAAATAAACAAGTTAACCCAGAATGCAAACAACATAGGACTAAAGATCAACGTAGGAAAGACAAAGTTAATGAAGCAAAATGTGAACAACAGAAATGTACTCAGAGTAGATAACAAGTTAGTGGAGGAGGTCAACGAATTTGTATACCTTGGCAGCAGAGTAGTAGAAAATGGAGACAGCACAGAGGACATCAACAGCAGACTTACTAGAGCAAACAGGCTTTTGCAATGCTACAGAATATATGGAAATCAAATAAACTAAGCATAAATATGAAAATCAGGATATTTAAGAGTAATGTTCTAAGTGTACTACTCTATGGAAGTGAATGCTGGAAAATCACCAAAACCATAGAGAACAAGTTGAATTCTTTCCAGACTAAATGTTTACGTAGAATTAAAAAAATATTTTGGCCAAACACCATAAGAAATAACATCTTATTGGCAGAAATGCAGATGAAACCACTGACAACAATTATTGAGGAAAGACGCTGGCGATGGTTGGGACATGTGCTCCGAATGACTGACAACTCACTACCAAAAATAGCACTAAGATGGACACCACAGGGGAGCAGAAGTAAGGGTAGACCAAAAGAGACCAAAAGAGACATGGAGAAGAACAACAGAAAGGATGTTGAGCAATAGAGGGCTCACCTGGGCAAGAGCAAAAAAAAAGGCGAAAGACAGGCATTTGTGGAAAACCCTTGCGGAAGCCCCATGTGCCCTGGGCACTTAAGGTTCAGAGAGAGAGATCCACGCAATGTTTTAAACAGAAGATTCATTTAAATGAAAAGTCATAAATATATTCTGAAGAAGAATGTCTGCAAAAGACTCTTATGTGTGGGAGTATATTATGTGTATTATAACTGGACATAACCTACTTTCAAGAAAGAATTTTGAAATACTTAATGTGTAAACTACTGTCGATCGATCCTGTTACACATGATAAAACACATTTGTCGACTACAGAAATTAACTAGTCTGTAGAACTAACTTCACATTACTAGACTTCGATCTTTCTAGATTCCTAACTTGCCCTTAAAAGATGGATGTAAATGTGGAATAAACAACGGGTAAATACATCATATGCGTGCATTTTCCTTCATTCTTTTTATCTAGATCTGAGAAACTTGGTTACTGCGATCACGAGACATATTTAGAAAAATAGACGATTTATGACAAAACCTGAGAAAGTGAGACACGAAAATAAAACAGAAAGAAGAAATAAAACAGAAAGAAGAAACAAAACATAAAAGGACTATGAGGAGATAAAAATGTTGAACAGAAAGTAACACCGAAAAACAAAACTAACATGAATTAGCTAATATTGCTATGGACGCTAAAATGTCTCCTGTCCTTATTCCTCACCCCAGCAATTATAATAAATAACCATATCTATTCACGAAAATCAGACAAAGAAAAAAAATGTGTGTGTACAAGAGATGAATGATCTTTATTTTAAAAGGGTGAAGAATTTGGCGCGCAGGCCCATCATACATTTTACCCTTTATCACTCCATCTTTCATGCTTCGCACATACTGGATTTAATAAAGTATGCGAATTATATGAAATATAATTATACAGATTACATGAAATAAATATCTAAGAATCCAAGATGAAAATATTACATTCACAATTCTAGGATAATGAACTACATAAGAGGTAACTGATCTAACAAGATAGCGCGCGCACACACATGTACATACACACCCACGTAATATATTTTCAATGACATATTTTTTCTGACATTCCACCCTCGCATATTTACTAAGATATTTCTAACAAGATACAAGATCTAACAAATTATGTTTAGAATTATATTCTTTTAGAACAGAACTCGGTGGGTTGGCGAATCATGGTATGAGAGGCTATTAGATATTCTATGAAGGAATTAAGACCGAGAGGTAGACCAAGACAGAGATTGAGAGACAATATCAGTTTGTCAGTCATTTGCATGTCCCTTGTGGAACTCTGCCTTCCTAGAAGCTCTCCTGTAGGCCTCTTGGTTGTAGGCAAGATGTCCTGCTACTAATGGATCCATTTCAGATTATCAACGATATCTTGCAGCCATCTTCGCCTTAGCCTTCCTCTTTCTTTTTCCCATTATGTACCCTTCCAAGACGGTCTTCTCTAGATTATCATGACGTGTAGACAACATAGAGGAGGATATAAAAGAAATTGGTGCCACCAACTGGAGAGAGAAGATTATGAATAGGGAGGAATGGAAGCGAACTCTAGCAATGAGTCTTAATGGCTCCAAAAGCCGAGGAAGAAGATAGCTAAATCACGACATATTATTCGTAGCAAACTTGATTCGCAGATGAAAATGACAACTTTTTAGCACGTTAATGACGACAAGAAAACATGAGATAAATAATAAAGAAAAAAGTAGACTTTAATAATATACTTTAGCTTTTATAAAAGTTGACAAAAACAAGAGCTATAAAATTGTTCCACTTTCACTTTCACGAAAAGTATGCACTTAACGTGCAAATTTTAGACATATGGTTATTCATTTTAGATCACTAAAGCTAATACGAGTGGTGCAGCGATGCAGGCGTTCACCTAGTGCGCAAATAGTATCTGCAAGGCAAAGTTAGTATCAGTTGTCTTTCAGAATATTAAAATTATGACAAATCGACCATATATATGTGTACATTGCAATTCATTGTGAATGTGATGAGCACATGTCAGTACTAATTCTGTATAACAGAACGGAAACTGAAACAACCATTCATTCATCCACTCTACTCCAAAGAGTCTTTTAAATTGTGTATGCTAACGGGATGACCTCCTACTTGAAGTCAACAGCTAGCTCATTTAGAGTTTAAAATAGATTTTTTTATTTACCTGGGACAAAGAGGCCTGCACGCGCTGATCACTCTCTTCAGACGGTAAACCTGAAGTGACGGTTTGAGAAGTCGGCAAAAGCAGTTCTCTTGATACCACACTCTTCACTAACAAAGTTCTGGATGTCAGCATACAAAAATATGTGACATAAAAGAGAGAAGAGACGCGTTTATTCCATTCAGAAAAACAATTAAGAAAAGGCAGAAACAAATAATATACTTTTTAACGTCAAATATCACTAAGCTATCGCCGCGTGAATTAAAACAAAATGGGGTATGCTTCCTTCCTCTGAATAATCGAAAATGACAACGTAAGTATATGCGATGGAGAAGCTCTCTGGTTAGACATCATTTAACAGGTGATACCTCCAAAAGGACACCACAAACTCTTTCCTTTTCTTAGATTCCTAAGAAAAACTACTCGTGGTCTTTCGATCTTCTATAAAATGTTTTCTTGTATAAGCAGTTCGTTAAAAAAAACTGTTTGTACATCAAGAAAAAAATTAGTTTAGGTTAATTATCAATTACCTTGTCAATCATTCACAGATGAGGTGTAAGAAATACCACTAAAATGAAACAAAATCTTGAAATAAATTGTTTCTACTCCAGATCTTCACTTTGTAAAAAGTGACCTCGAAGGGTTTCGACTTTCATTAAGTTGTAATAAGCTAAGAGAAATAACTGGAGGAAAACTAAAAGAATGATAAAAAATGATCAATTCTGGTAATAAAACTAACCATATTATCTGTGGTGATCTCTGAACGATAATTTTCAATCTAAATACCTCTGCTCAGATGGCATCAGTACAAAATAGCCAGAAGGCTTTGGTACGGTTGATGCCAGTTTAGTCGACCTCCACTCACATCTTGTACTGCTAGCTGGTACTTTCGGGGGCCAAACTACAAGCTGAGCCAGAAGGACCTGATCCTTGGTAATGGAGTCGGTGAAAACAAATATCAGTGAAAACAAAACTTGAACAAGCGCAGGTAAATTTGCAAAGTTCGTTGTATTTGTTATCTGCTCTTCAGCCCTTTTAACATTCCATGCGGTCTCCACACATACCATCACTAGATTACATCTCAAACATCAGGACAGAATAAAAATCATCTGGAGCTTCTTATTTTACTGCTTGAAGTTTTCCATACATTTCTACCAATTATTCCTGAAACAGCAGCTAGAAACTCTCAATCCAATACTGTTGTTTTGTTCACAAGAAGATCTATGTGATATAGGATACTTACTTTGGTCAACAGCTCCTGGCAAAGCGAAATGAAGTTCTGCTGATTTTTCTCCAGTACTTCCCAGTCAATTTTCCAGCAAACTGTTGGTAAGACGATCAAAGGGAATCCGAACAGAACTGATTCACACAATGCATTTCGGGGAAGACGGCAGATCACCTTCAAGAAGCAGAAATAATTTTCTTTAATCTTATCGGAAAGTTCTCTGAGCACAGATTTTATAACTTCTCTACATTGTCACAGAGAGTTCTGGACAGACAGACAGACAGACACACACACACACACACACATATACATATATATATATATATATATATTACTGTACTACAGTATAAAATATTAATATTTTGTGCAACTTACTACACTAGTTGTGTTTTTAAAAACAACTAATTACCTTGAGCTGCTGGATGGGAACTGTCATCCCAATAGCTTTGCTTGACGTTGGAAATATGTTTTTGCATGCGTTAGATTGCACATGAAGACACTGTAATTACAAGTAAACCCGCTAATGATGACCCAGCTGTGCTACAACACAAAAGACCTTAACATAAGAGAATTTTAAAATACCGGAAATAAAAACAATAAAAAGGATATTTTCTTCTATTAATCTCAGCCAGTACTGTTTACTGCAAACGCTAAAAGAAACCTGAAAAAGCAACAGAAGTTAACAGAATTTTCTTTATGGTCTAGAGATAAGTGGTAATAAACTTAACATCCTCAGTCAGCCATTAGCATGTCCCTTGCGGAACTTTGCCTCCCTAACAGGTCTCCTGGAGGCCTCTCGGTTATAAGCAAGATGCCCTGCAGCTGATGCATCCATTCCCAGATTGTCAAAGATGCCTTGCAGCCATCTTCGCCTTTTTCTTCCCCTTTTTCCCATTATGTACTCTCCCACGACGGTCTTCTCTAAATTCTTATGACGTTTAATATGTCCAAAATATTGTTCTTCATATTTTAAAAGTTTTCCTCTGTTTAATCCTTTTTTTTTCTTGTAGTATAGACATACATTGTTCTTTTTTTGTGTCCATGATATCTGAAGGACTCTTCTGCAGCATGTACATTCAAAGGCATTTATGCGTTTCTCAGGTGTTTTGTCAAGTGTCCAGGTCTCAAAGGCATACGTTGTGATGGGAAAGACGTATGACCTTTAAAATCTTATTTTTGAAGTTCTGTCTGTTCCTCTCCACAGCTCCTTTAATTGTTTCATTTTTTTTTTTTGAAAAGCGATAGATGTCCTTTTAATTTCCCTCACTGTATCTCCATTATTAGTTAGTAATGATCCAAGATATTCAAAACTCTCCACCTCTTCCAATTTTTCCTCACTGATATATATATTTCAGCTATCTTTTTTGTTTTGTCAGCTGTCATCAATTTAGCTTTATTTGCATTAAGATAAAGGTTTTGCTCTGCAAACGTCCTATCATCACTTATAACAACTCAGACTACAGCCTACTGCATGATCAGTTATCACGAATGTAGATGGATATATACAGGAAGGAATAGCCACTGCATTTCTTGGTCTTTCTTACATAAATATGTACTTTTCTAAAGGTGTAACTTGCCATGCGTTTTCAACAGTTAAGATTTGTATGAAATACAGATGTCCCACGTGGAGCTCAAAGCAGTCGACTGTTGCGTACTGGGAGCTCTTTTAACTAAACTCGTTACCTCTACCGCGAAAACAACAGAAGGGGAATGTTAGCATCAACAGTCTTTGGCAACACTTCCACAAAGCATTTCTTTTGTCTTCTAAATATAAATATAAACTATTCTTCTTACTCCGTGCCCGTCTTTCTTCTGCGTGATGTAGCAGAACTTTCTTTTTCATTACTCCTAATTGATGACTATGGGTGATTTCTACCTGATACTCAGCAGCATAGTCCTCCATGAATATATCTAACGCTTTCATATCAGAGATGCATACATCTATGAACCACAATCTAGGACACCCAGGGCTTCGTGTCCTAGATCGGCTTAGTTCTACATAAATAATTTCATTTCATAACAGCTTGTAATTTAATTAAACTGCACAGGTTAAAACAGGCTTGCTGTGAAATCATTAAACATAATGTTTATAACATATTTCAACTAATCTACAGCACGCTGTGTTATGCTTTGGAATTATATCTTACTAAGGCAGAATAACTGGTCTGACGTCAGCGGCATTTAATGTAGTTTTGTTGACCGCTTGTTTACAGATAAAACTCAAGTCTCTGGTTACCATCTTTACAGTAATCTGGCGATATCAACACAACACTGGAGTCTGCCACAAAATTATACGGCGTTCCTCACTGTTCCTGTTAATGCATGTGGTGATGCGGCTTTAGAGCTCGACTGTTCTTCTAGATACATTTTGTCTAGTGTTTCCTTCCTGTCCTTTCTTCTGCGTGATGTAGAAGTTTCTTTTCCATCATTTCTAACTGGGGACTCTGGATGGTTTCTATTTGAGATTGTTGGCAGAATAGTCGTCCATGAATATATCTAACGGTTTCATATCAGAGTTCAATGTCTTCATATCACACGTCAACGATTTCATATTAGAGTTCAACGCTTTCATATCAGAGTTCTTTCATATCAGATCTTTACTCTCAGAATAATACTTGAAGAACATATTGAAAAGCAGAAACCATTAATACTGAATTTCATAGATTTTAAGAAGGCATTTGATAGCATACACAGAGATTCATTATGGAGAATTTTATGTCTATATGGAATACCATCTAAAATTGTCAACATCATTAAGGACTTATACAATGGATATGGTTGTGCAGTCAAGACAGAAGAAGGGATGAGTGAATGGTTCCAGATTGAAACAGGCGTGAAACAAGGATGTATACTGTCTCCTTTACTTTTTGGGATTACAATAGACTTCATAATGAAAAATGCTGCACAGGTAACACAGGTATTGACTGGGTACATGGGACCCAACTAGAAGATCTTGATTTTGCTGATGACATAACTCTTATCAGTAATAATGTGAATTCCATGCAAGAAAAAACAGATAGCCTATCTTCACTGGCTAGCAAAATAGGACTTGAAATTAACAAGGACAAAAAAAATAATGAAAATTCCCATCAATCAAAATGGAAAAATACACATAGAAGGGACAGATATTGAAGAAGTCAATCAATTTGCATACCTTGGCAGCTACATAGACCAGGATGGTGACACTAGAAAGGAAGTTAGGATCAGAATTGCAAAAGCAGCATCAATCTTCAAGAATCTTGAGAACATATGGAATTCAAAAGTTATAATCACAAAACTCACTGACCATGTTATTAAATGCCTTTAAAAGATTGACGCTCCTCGAATTAAAAATTTAAAAAATTCAGTGCGCAAGTATGGCTTATCTCACTACAGAACAACGACTCATCATCATTGGACATTTACAGACTAGACATTCACAAAGTGTAGTGGCCAGACAATTTAATGTGGTTAGAAGCACCATTAGTTGCTTTTGGAGACGATTTCAAGAAACTGTATAAGTTGCAAACCAGCCGCGCAGTGGAAGACCAAAAGTCACAGCTTCTGGCAAAGACCGTTTCATACGGCTGCGTTATCTCAGGAATCGATTTGCATTGATGACAGCAGCTCGTCGAATTTCAGATCAAACGGTCAGGAACCAGCTACACGACGCTGGTCTTTGTGCTAGAAGTCCCTACAGAGATCTCGTTCTTACGAACCGCCACCGCCAGAACCGACTGCAGTGGGCGAACCAGCATCGCCAGTGGACCGTTGTGAACGATTGGAGAAGGGTTTGGTTTAGTGATGAATCATTCTTTCTGCTCCAGCGACAAAAACGATAGATGGAGAAGAGTTTACCGCAGTCCATGAGCGCTACGCCAAGAACTGCTTGGAGAAGACTCCTCTACATTGTGGTGGAGGTGTACTGGTGTGGGGGACGACAACTTCATTGGAAGAAGTAATCTGGTGCAAATTGGAGGATGCCTGAATGCCCAACGTCCTCGCGTCCTTCCAGTTCTGGTTGCACCAGGGTCGATTTTTCAGCAGGATAACGATCGACCTCATGAGGCACAACTCACCACCCAGTTCCTCGCTGACCATTCCGTGGCCATCCATGTCATCAGACATGAACCCTGTCGAACACTTACGGGATGAACTCAACAGACACGTCTGCCAGCAAGACGTGGCGCCAATCAATCTCCGATAGTTGTCTCTTGCACTGCGGAAAGAGTGGGCAGCCATCCCACAACAACAGATCCAACGGCTAATCGGATCCATGTCAAGGAGGTGTAGTTCTCTGATACAGGCCAGAGGAGGCCATACACCATACTGAAACGGAGGCCTCAGTCGCAAAGAATAAAAGTCCAAACCATATTTAATGAACATCATTTCATTGTTACAGTCTTAAAGTTCCTTCATGCCAAAATTTAAACATTAATTCCGTAAAATAAAATGTTGATAAAGCTTTAAATTTGGTGTCTATTAGACCACAGTAGTGTTGCGCTTTTTTTTTAACAGTACAGATGTATCCAGATTATCAAATCAGTTTAGCCTGGGCTAAGCAGAGAATATGTACTTGAAGAGTTAGTGCAATTATAATGCGATAGTAGTTATGCATTTGGCAATGCGATAGTAGTTACGCATCTGGCACTGTCTTTCCATGAAAAGTTAAGGGAAACGAAAAAAAAACATTAAAAAGTATCAGCATGTTTGGGATCTCAAGGCAATAAATCTGACTGGTAGAGGGATGGGCCAGTAACTGTAACCGGCGAAACAGAAATAGCCTAGACCAGCGGTTCTCGGACTCTTTTGCTGCACGCCCCCCCCCCCCTTTAAAAGTCAAACATTTTTGCGGCCCACTAATAATGTGCTTTCTATTTGCAAGGTACAAATCGTACAAATCTAATTTTATAAAGTATTATGTAATATTTTCTCTACATGTTTAACTGCATATTCATTGCTACACAAAAGTTCTTTTCATTTACTAATAAAAAAGTAAAGTAAAGATAGTCCCATAGCATTTCAAATGCCGTAGGGGGTGAAGCGTTGGAGACCTCACTATGCTGGGTCATCAGCGTATGAGGTAGGGTGACCAGTTCCTTTCCTCGCTGCCTTTACTAATAAAGCGAACTACAATTCTGCGGCTTGCATCCGTGCAATCTGCCCCTATGCATTGCGTGAAAAATGCGGAATAATTTTTTACTGTATCTCTCTCTCTGCTGCTACTGCTGCTCTGAGACGTCAGCGCGGCCCACCTTTGGACCGCGGCCCATAGGTTGAGAACTACTGGCCTAGACCTTGTCCCACTTCTTCGTGATCGCTTTTGTAACTAGCTGATGTGACCCTTCAAATTGGCTTACAGTTAGCAATAACAATGTGATGATGTTAGATAAGAGATTAGCCTAAAGAGTAAAGAGCTTTCAAAATTAAAACATAAAATCAGGTTACGAAAAACAAATCATGAGTTATCTTGAACAAATACATGACTGACGTTCGGTCAGACTTAATGAACACATGCTGACACTGACGTGAGTGTTACAGTGGCGACTTTGTTACTGAGTTGTTGAAATACGAACTTTTAAAACTTTTTTTAGTCATAATCAGTCGCTGGTTGACTGCACGTGGAAAACAAGCAGACGAATTATATTAATGCTGTTTTACTGAGATTTCGTTGACACACGGAGAAACTGAAGAATGGTCGGTAAAAGATTGCTAAGTTTTTGTGCTGAACACATTAACAAATTGTAATAAACTAGAGTAAACGTTTTAGTCTGTTTTCACAAAGGCTGTGGTTTTCTGCAGAATATAGATATCCAGGTATGTTTACCTCAGCTCAGGAAAACAGGCTGGTTCCCCGGTGGGATATGTGTTTCTTTTTATCTTTTTTTATTTTTAGCAATTCCCTGAACAACATAAACCAATAAAATTTGTGTATACAGGCTGAAAATAAATACGAAATTGAATTTTCTTTTTAAAATGTGACACAACCACATTTAAAATGCGTTTCATTCATCCAGGATATACGAATACTGGTTAGGTGAAGATGTATGAAATATAGCACCTTGATGAATCAGCAAATAATTTAGGAAAATGAAAACCGAGAATGAAAATGATTCATTTCACTAGCAGCCCGATGAAGCTGCCACTATTGTCCATGCTTTTAAACAAAAATAAAAAGACAGGCACCCACACACACTGACTGACAGACAGTGGAGACTTCGGTACTCAGACCGTCTGATATTCTGCCTTTAAAAGGAAAGAGAGATTCGGCTTATGGTGTAAAATGAATTTGTTCTGAACCAATCACACGTTTTTATAAGAAACGACCTATTATTATATACTGTTAAAAAAACGCAACACTACTGTAGTCGTAATGGACATCAAATTTCAAACTTGTATCAATATTTTATTTTACGGAATTAATGTTTAAATTTTGGCACGAAGAAACTTTAAGACTTTAACAATGAAATGATGTTCATTAAATCTAGTTCAGAATTTTATTCTTTGCGACTGAGGCCTCCGTTTCAGTATGGTGCTTTGACTCCTCTGGCCTGCATCAGAGAACGACATCTCCTTGAAATGGATTCGATTAGCGTTGGATCTGTTGTTGTGGGATGGCTACCCACTCTTCCCGTAGTACAAGAGACAACTGTCGGATATTGGTTGGCGCCACGTCTCGCTGGCAGACTTGTCTGTTGAGTTCATCCCGTAAGTGTTCGATTGGGTTCTTGTCTGATGACATGGATAGCCACAGAATGGTCTGGATATTGCTGTCTGTGAGGAACTGGGTGGTGAGTTGTGCCTCATGAGGTCGATCGTTATCCTGCTGAAAAATCGACCCTGGTGCAGCCAGAACTGGAAGGAGGTGAGGACGAAGAATTTCAACGACGTATCGTTGGGCATTCAGGCGTCCTCCAATATGCACCAGGTTACTTCTTCCAATGAAGTTGTCGTCCCCCACACCAGTACACCTCCACCACAATGTAGAGGAGCCTTCTCCAAGCAGTTCTTGGCGTAGCGCTCATGGACTCCGATAAACCCTTCTCCATCTATCGTGTCGCTGGAGCAGAAAGAATGATTCATCACTAAACCAAACACTTCTCCAATCATTCGCAACGTCCACTGGCGATGCTGGTTCGCCCACTGCAGTCGGTTCTGGCGGTGGCTGTTCGTAAGAACAGGACCTCTGTAGGGTCTTCTAGCACAAAGACCAGCGTCGTGTAGCCGGTTTCTGACCGTTTGATCTGAAATTCGACGAGCTGCTGTCATTGACTGGACTGCTGAGGACCCAGATGCAAATCGATTGCTGAGGTGACGCAGCCGTATAATGCGGTCTTCGGCAGCAGTTGTGACTTGGGTCTTCCACTGTACGGCCGGTCTGCAACTGAGCCAGTTTCTTGAAATCGTCTCCAAGAGCGACTAATGGTGCTTCTAACCACATTAAATTGTCTGGCCACTACACTTTGTGAATGTCTAGTCTGTAAATGTGCAATGATGATGAGTCGTTGTTCTGTAGTGAGATGAGCCATACTTGCTCACTGAATTTTTAAAATGAATTGATTCGAGGAGCGTCAATCTTTTAAAGGCTTTTAATAACATGGTCAGTGAGTTTTGTGTTCAGTAAGTTTCATGTGATTCTCGTGAACTTGTCATGAGTTATTGTCAAAAATGCTGTTTTGATTAGTGTCGCTTTTCTGTGCTCATGAATCATCTGCTGAGCACAATTGAATTTGCCCTTATCTGATCAGCAAACTTCAGTTTAAACTGCAGCATCGTATTTGTTGCTTTTTTTTTGGAACAGTATACCTGAATTTAAAAATAAATGTGAAAATATAATGCCTTGTAAGCGTGGCAAGACTGAAACAATCTTTACTCTGAACTTGTTTTGATTCCAGAGTCTATGTTATACAATATGTCGTCCCACGTAAAATCCATGTGATGCAACAAGTCTTTTTTCTCGCATTTCATTTTATTTGAATATAAAATGTTTTAGCAAGAGATTCAGCTCTAATAGTCAATAAGTGTACAATACAGTTCTAATTCGCAGGCATAATGATGCGCTGCAGTAATGGTTTTTTAAACTAATCTGAATTCATTCATTCCTTTGCATGTCCCTTGCGGAACTTTGCCTCCCAAACAGCACTCCTGTAGGCCTCTCGGTTGTGAGCAAGATGGCCTGCTGCTGCTACATCCATTTCCAGATCATCAACGATGTCTTGCAGCCATCTTCGTTTCGGTCTTCCTCTTTTTCTTTTTCCCATTATGTATCCTTCCAATACGGTCTTCTCTAAATTATCATGACGTTTAATGTGTTCAAAATATTTAAGTTTTCTCTCTTTAATCCTCTTTACTAGCCAGCCTTCTTCAATATTAAGCTCTTGTAGTACAGATATATTTGTTCTTTTTTGTGTCCACGATATTTGGAGAACTCTTCTATAGCATTTACATTCAAAGGCATTTATGTGTTTCTCAGCTGTTTTGTTAAGTGTCCAGGTCTCACAGGCATATGTTGCGATGGGAAAGATGCATGCCCTTAAAAATCTTATTTTTGTGGTTCTGTCTGCTCCTCTCCACAGATTCTTTATTTGTTTTACTTTCTGAAGAGCCATAGATGTCCTCCTTTTAATTTCCCTCATTGTATCTCCATTATTAGTTAGTAGTGATCCAAGATATTCAAAACTCTCCACTTCTTCCAGTTTTTCCTCATTGATACATATTTCAGTTGCCTTGTTTGTTTTGTCAGTTGTCATCACTTTAGTTTTCTTTGCATTAAGATAGAGGTTCTGCTCTTCGCTGTTCTTGCGGACTGACATAATTAGTTTCTCCATTCCTTCTTGTGTTGTGGACAGCAATACTGTGTCATCAGCATATCTAATCTCTGGTATTTCATAACCTCCAACTGTTATGGCATCGTAATATTCTTTGTCTACATCTTCTCTAACATTCCTCATTATATTTTCAGTATACAAGTTAAATAAGTAGGGTGACAATATGCACCCCTGACGGACCCCTTGTTTTATGTCAAACCAAGTTGTTGTTTCACCATTTATTCTTACTGCTGCTTGTTGGTCCAAATACAGCAGTGATGTTAATTGTATCAAATGTGTTGGAAATCCATTTTTTCCATTATTTCCCAAAGTTTCTGGTGTTGTACACAATCAAATGCCTTTGAGTAGTCTATAAAGGATAAATATAGATTCACATTAAACTCCCTGCATTTCTCTATTATTAATCTTAGATTGAATATATGATCTCTTGATCCTCTTCCTTGCCTGAAGCCAGCTTGGACCATATTGACTTCTTCTTCTATTTTCTTTCGAAGTCTACCCATTATGATTTTTAACAGAATTTTACTGGCATGACTAATCAGGGCAACAGTTCTGTAGTTGGTGCATAATTTCAGGTTACCCTTTTTTGGCAGTGGTATGAATACAGTTCTTTTCCATTCTTTTGGCCAAATACCTGAATGCCATATCTTTTTACATAGTGCATGATAGATTGTTGCACACTCCTTTCCTCCTGCTTTAATAAATTCAGCGGTTATCTCATCACATCCTGGTGATTTACCATTTTTCAGATTCTTTATTGCCCATAAAACTTCTTCCATTGTCGGCTCGGGTTCTTTCTTCTCCAATAATAATTCACACTGTTGATTTCTGCTTCCACAGTCGGTTGTTTCATACATTCTTCTGCAATATTGCTTCCATCTTTCCAGAATTTCCTCTGTCTCTGTCAGGGTATTCCCCATCTCATCACAAATTACATTTAGCTTAGGTGTGACATTTCTCGTCAATGTCTTCATTTCTTTAAACATTTCACTATCTCTTCCACACCTCTGATGTTCTTCTATTCTTTCACAACAATCTTGTATGTATTGTTTTTTGTCTTTTCTTATGTTTCTTCGTACTTCTTTTGTTAAAGTTTTATATTTATCTTTGTTGTTGTTTGTCACTTTCCATTGCGTCTTCATTTCTCTACATTGTTTTATCAGTTCTAGTGTACCTGCTGTGATCCATCTATTCTTTTGTGTTTTCTTTACTGGAACCATGTCTTTAGCTGTTGTTACTAAGATATCTTTGGCCTGCGTAGCCAATTCATCTGGTGTCATCTCTTCCTGTACAGCCATCAGGATTTCGAAACGGTTCTTCACTTCTATACCGTATTGTTCTGGTATATTTGTAAGGTCAAAGCGGAGTGGTCTTGATCCCATAACTATCTTTTTTATCTTTATCTTCATGTCTGCTATTAATAACTCATGGTCCGTGTCACAATAAGCACCTGGTAAAGTTTTTGCTGATGTTATGCTTGACCTCCACCTTCTGAATAAAATCCGCATTTATTCCATTATTTTATCAGAATTCAATTTACTTTAACTCTTATCTGCTGATCAGTTTTTCTTCAGTTTTCTTACGCTGTACATAAAATAGCTTTTCATTCATGGCAAGTCACAGCAACTATCTTACATCTTACATCCTTCCCCTGCCGTTAAAAGTCACATAGGGCTCACATAGCTGGTTGCTAGGTTTTCCTGTTCTCTGCAATTCTTTAAATTTCATCAAGGGATATTATGCCCACTAAACTGGCTTCTCTTAATCATGCCCTCTTTAGAGTTTCACATGGTCGAACTTTTTTTCTTCGGCCTGTTGTACTCCATCTGATAGCTTATTTCCATATTCTCTGATTGTTTCTTCTCATCACATGGCCTACATATGTCCATCTTTTTCTGATCACCAATGAGACAGGTTGTTGTTTGCTCATTTATCTTATCTCTGCGTTGTTCTTGAAATCGTTCCACTTTATACCGAGTATTTTCCTGAGGCATTTGTTTTCAAAAGAGTCTAACTTTTTGCTTATTTCTTTAGTTGTTTTCCAGCTTTCACCTGCATAAATGAAGGTGGATATCACATTTGAATTGAATAATCTTAACTTGGATTTTGTGCTTATAACTTTTGAATTCCATATGTTCTCAAGATTTTTGAAGGACAATGCTGCTTTTGCAATTATAATTCTAACTTCCTTCCTGGTGTCACCATCCTGGTCTATGTAGCTGCCAAGGTATGCAAATTGGTTTACTTCATCAATTGTTCCTTCTACATATATTTTTCCTTCTTGATTAATGAGAAGTTTCATTATTTTTGTTTTGTCTTTGTTAATTTCAAGACCTATTTTGCTAGCCAAGTAAGACAGGGAATCTGTTTTTTTCCTGCATCAATTTCACATTGTCACTGATAAAAGTTATGTCATCTGCAAAATCCAGATCTTCTATTTGAGACACATGTACACAATCAATGCCGGTTTTACCCGTACAACATCTTTTCATTATAAAGTCTATGGCAATTCCAAAAAGCAGTCGAGATAATACACATTCTTGTTTCATGCCTGTTTCAATCTGATACCATTCGCTCATTCCTTCTTCTATCTTAACTGCACAAACATATCCGTTGTAGAGATCTCTAATGATGTTGACAATTTTAGATAGTATACCATATAGTCTTAAAATTCTCCACAATGAATCTCTGTGTATGCTATCAAATGCTTTTTTAAAGTCTATGAAGTTCAGGATTAATGGTTTCTGCTTTTTTAATATGTTCTTCAAGGATTATTCTTAGAGTAAAGATCTGGTCGAGACAGCTTCTCCCTTTTTGAAATCCTGCCTGTTCTTCTCTCATTGCATTACCCACTACATTCTTAATTCTATTCAGAATCACTTTACAAAACACCTCTGACACAACTGAAAAATATTTTACCCCCCTCAGTTATTGCAGTCACTGAGGTTGCCTTTTTTTTGGATATTTTAACAATGATTCCGTTTTTCCATTTAGAAGGGACTTTTTCTTCTATTACATATATATGTTTTTTTTTTCAATGACAATAAGATGGCACCAGACAACTTCGTTCTTACATATGCATCACTGAATGGGAGCTGAGCTGGAGAAAGCATCCTCTCTGTGAAGTCACATTTGATCACTAAATTTGGTTCAGCTAGAAATATAATTTGCAGTTACACATTTTGAAAAAAGTTGAAATGACAGACTAATAACATTTATAAACACTAAAACTATGGACTAGAGAACAAAACTGTTGTTACTTGTGCTCAGTAAAATGTGAAATAAACTTTTGATTCAGACTTTAAATGAAAAAAGAGTATTTTCCTCCTGCCTATTTGTTGTTTATTACTGAGATAAACCTAAAGAAACCTTCTACTGTTCAAAACAACACTACTGATACTATTGTAGTATGCGTGTTCAGCGATTCTTTTATATAAACCTGTATTATAAGATGTTTTACATACATATTTGATTTTAGTCTCTGCACTGATTTATAAATTTAAGCAAATTGTAAACCAGAACTCTAGGCAGCTGAATCAGCTGTGCAGATTTTGTGATGCAAGCCTCCAGGTAGACAAGGTATGAACACCAGTAACTTTCTAGGAGTAGGAATAATATTTGACGAACAAACGGCAAGGACAATTGTAGGATATTTGAACATCTCAGACCGAATCCTGCTAGCCCAACTGACAACCAATAAACATAAATATTATACAAGTGTACACTCCAACATCTGAAAGTTCTGAAGAAGATGTACAGCTATTTTATAATGACATAGAGACAGCCCTAAAACACATAAAGTCACAAGAAGTTACCATAGTCATGGGAGATTTTAATGCCAAAGTTGGTAAAAGAAGAACTTCAGACATCATTGGTGACTATGGACTGGGGTAGAGGAATGACAGAGGTTGTAAATTAATTGAATGGGCAAGAATACCCAGCATGGTTGTAGGAAACACCTGGTTTAAACAACATCCTCAAAGACTGGCAACATGGTGCAGCCCAGACAAAAAGACTTTTAACCAGATAGACTACATATTAATCAACAAACAATTCTGCAATGTCTTACTGACAACAAAAACCATGCCAGGAGCTGACTGCAGTAGTGACCATGACCCACTCTGTGGAAAAATTAGAATAAAGCTAAAGAAAGCAGGCAGAAAAGTGAGAAACATCAAACTGAATACAGAGCTCCTTAAAAATAACCAAGAACTGCGAGAACAATACAAAGTTATTATAACAAATAGATACAATGCAATAGCAAAGATAAATAGTATAGATGAACAATGGGCAATGTTAAGAGATTCTATCCACCAAAGTGTTAAGGAGATAATACCACCAAAAAAGGAAGCCTCTAAAAATAAATGGATGACAGACGACATCTTAGGACTGATGGACAAGAGGAGGAGGAGTAAAAATAATGAGGAAAAATATAGCAAGATAAATAAAGAAATAAGACGAAAATGCAGAGAAGCAAAAGAAGTGTGGTTAAATGAACAGTGCAGACAGATAGAGGACGCTCATAATAAAGACAACAAAAACATGCACAAACGAATTAGTGAACTCATAGGCAGGAAAACAAAATATACCACAGGATGCCTGAAATCGAAAGAAGCTAAAATGTTAATGGGAAAAGAAGACAATGTGGACAGGTGGACAGAGTATATCGGTGAGCTATATGGAGGAGAAAGACCAGAATTAACACCAGATACTGAAAACTGTGTTGGACCGCCAATACTTGAAGATGAAATCATAGATGCCATCAAACACATGAAGAAAGGAAAAGCGACTGGGCCTGATAATATAACAATAGAAGAAATAAAGGCACTAGGGGAGAGAGGAATAAAAATAATAACCAAGTTACTGAATGACATTTACAACAGTGGTTATATTCCCAGTGACCTGATTAAATCCACATTTATAGCACTACCAAAGAAACCAGGTGCAAAGGAATGTGATGACCACCGGACTATCAGCCTCTCATGTCACATAACGAAGCTACTCCTGAGAATTATTATGAGAAGAACACAGAAACTGATAAAAATTGAAATAGCAGATGAACAGTTTGGATTTGTTGAAGGAAAGAGAACACACAATGCCATTTATGCTTTACGAACACTAACAGAAAGAGCTTTAGAAGTACAGAAAGATCTCTACTTATGCTTCATTGATTACACCACGGCATTCGACAAGGTGAAATATAATTAAATTATTAAAATGCTTGAAGACATCAATATGGATGGCAAAGACCTGAGAATTGTAAAACATCTATACTGGCAGCAAGAAGCAGCAATTCGAGTTGAAAATAGAACTGGAAAATATCAACCGATAAAACAAGAGGTGCGACAAGGATGTGTACTATCTCCAGACCTTTTTTTCTCTGTATAGCGAGAATATTCTAAGAACGATCATCACAAAACCAGGCATAAAAATTGGAGGATACAATATTAACAACCTCCGATATGCTGACAACACAGTACTGATAGCTGAGAAACAACAAGACCTGCAAAATCTCTTGGATAAAGTCACCAAAGAAAGTGAACAGAAAGCCCTTACTTTGAACATCAAAAAGACAGAGACTATGGTTATATCTAAGAAACAGAATCCACCAGAATATAGTATAAAATTAAACGGAACTATTCTAAAGCAGGTGCAGAAATTCAAATACCTTGGAGCAGTAATAACTTCAGATGGGAAATGCAGAGCAGAAATTAGGAACAGAATAGGCCAAGCAAAGACTGCATTTCAGAAAATGAGAAACATATTATCCAACACATCCTTATCAATGAATGTTAGAAAACGAGTCCTAAAATGCTATATTGAATCTATCTTGTTATATGGAAGTGAATCATGGACAATAAGCAAGTCTGCACAAAAATCATTGGAAGCAGCAGAAATGTGGTTTATTAGAAGAATGTTGCAAATCCCCTGGACAGCAAAAATAACTAATGAAGAATGTATGAGAAGAGCTGGAGAGACAAAAAAACCTTGTCAGAAAGATAAGAGAGAGACAATGTATCTTTACAGGACATGCAATGAGAAGAGGGGGCATTGAAAATATTATAACAACAGGAAAAATAGAAGGCAGAAGATCAAGAGGAAGACCAAGAGAAATGATACTGGACAGTCTGACGGGATGGTGTGAGAGGAGATCACCAACTGAGCTGATGGCCTGCATGAAGGATCGTGTACTCTGGAGAAGCATAATAGCCAACACCAGTCGGCACAGCACCTGATGATGAACTTTCTATCTTCCTGAAGCAGGTTTTGCAGCTATCTCAACAATCCTAGAGAACACATTAATTCCTAAATTGTTTATCAATTTGCTAAACACATAACAGATCAAAATTGTAACTCATGCATTCCTTACTGTCTGGAATATATTGTTTAAATCATGCATGATTTTCATCATGCTTAAATGTACACATCAGTGTTTGTAGAATTAGCACTAGTCTGGCAAGCATAGTAACTCTATTACTACACAGTGCAGCAAGAATGATAAACAAAACCACTTTCTTAAATACATGCACAAAACCAAGCATTCACACTTTATCCAGCCAAAAGAAAACCAAAACAGAATTTTAAAAAAAAAGAACATTGACATATTATCCCTCTTCAGGGCTGTACTTGCAATAAAGCTGAAACTAAGTTTATAAATAAAATGTGAATTGCCTCAAAAAAGGAGCTCATAAAGCTTTCAACACTTATTTTATTTATTACTTCCCCTCTGTTCATTTATAGTGATGTGAATGGAAGGACAGTGTGATGAAATCCTGGAGTAGATATATTTAGATGGCAAAGAACTTACATGAAACTACAAAAATGACAGACCATCAGATTTCATTCACTAGTTCAAAGAAATGTAGCATTAGAACAGAAATTCTACTGTTAATGCAATGGATACATTTTTAAAAAATTATATTGTGACTAACCTATGTCATAGGAGTCAGCACCAAAGAAACTACTTCAGAGCTCACAGTGTGTCTCAGCAAGATAAAATAATATTTCAGCATTTTAGTTTATACTGTACACAAAAGACTACTTTGCTTCTAACAAAGAACATTATTATGATAGACCACATGGAAAATCAAATGCTAAAAACTTGCGAACTTACTTGGATTTGGTGGTGGCAATAGCAGATGCAACTGCTCAGATTCACAGGTGGTGTCCATTAACCAAGTGTAGAAAAACTTCTGTAGTGACACTGGATCTGAGGAATGCAACCACTGGACATTATTTTAAAATAGTTGGGCCTGAAAAATATACGACATATCTGGATTGGCTGGATCACAAGCTTAGAAATTTAAGTAACAGTACATTATTTTCCTTTGCATCATCTTCCTTATTATAGAACATAATGCATCAGCATATTTCTTATTTAAAGTTTTTTTTAAAGTGAAATGAAATGACAGCAAGGATGACAACTAATTTTTAGTAAATGTAACCAAATTTCAGAAAAAACTTATCTTCTGGTACAGATTATTAGGAAAGAATTACTGTATACCTAAAATAAACTATTACAGATATTAAAACAAGTTACTTAAATATGTGAAAAGCGTTTCTTAAATGGTTTGTCCAAACATGCTTACCACAGTCCAAAGTGACTAAATCTACTAAGCCACTAAATTCATCACAGATTGCATCAAATGTTGGAACATCTGGACTATCAAAAGCGTCACTCATTGTCAAGCTGCAGTTTATAGTTGCATTGACAATTCTCTGTAAAAAGCAATAAGGATTTAGTGGGATAAATCCATATTAAAAAAAAAAATAATAAAAATGTACACCATTATTCATACTTATTTTGATTAAAACTATCAATGTGAAATTATGAATATCAACATACAGTAAGCAAAAGAAAGCATGATAACAATTTTACAAAATTAAGATTCTTTTCCTCAATAAACAATAAAATTCTATATAAATCAAACAAAGGCAGCATATAAACATCTCTGAACCTTAAGTGCCCAGGGCACATGGGGCTTCCGCAAGGGTTTTCCACAAATGCCTGTCTTTCGCCTTTTTTTCTGCTCTTGCCCAGGTGAGCCCTCTATTGCTCAACATCCTTTCTGTTGTTCTTCTCCATGTCTCTTTTGGTCTACCCTTACTTCTGCTCCCCTGTGGTGTCCATCTTAGTGCTATTTTTGGTAGTGAGTTGTCAGTCATTCGGAGCACATGTCCCAACCATCGCCAGCGTCTTTCCTCAATAATTGTTGTCAGTGGTTTCATCTGCATTTCTGCCAATAAGATGTTATTTCTTATGGTGTTTGGCCAAAATATTTTTTTAATTCTACGTAAACATTTAGTCTGGAAAGAATTCAACTTGTTTTCTATGGTTTTGGTGATTTTCCAGCATTCACTTCCATAGAGTAGTACACTTAGAACATTACTCTTAAATATCCTGATTTTCATATTTATGCTTAGTTTATTTGATTTCCATATATTCTGTAGCATTGCAAAAGAGCATATAAACATAGATTCAACAAATAGAAAAGATGATCAGAGTGCTTAAATGAGTGAAAAGTGAAGAAAAAAAATACTTGAAAAATTTTCCAAATTTTGCAGCATAGAAGAGAGAACCTGCACAGGCACAGAATATAGTAAAATTGCTTATCTAGAAATAGTCTGAGGTTCTAACCTGTCTCACATAAACTCTGCTGTTAAAGAAATGTGTTCACAAAATGAGAATATTTACCAGTAAGATGAAGAACACCATAATAAAAAAGGGAGATAGAGGTGTATGGTGCAGTTTTACACTTTGTAAAACTGCACTTATTCCCTCCCTCACTTTGTAAAACTGCACCATACACCTCTATCTACCTTTTTTACTTAAACCAGTTTTACTACAGTCGCCATCCCTTTTATCTGAACACCATAATACATTGCTATGACTGTAAGATATTTATGTAGAATCTGTTTCATGCCTGAATTGAAAGCTGGTAAGAAGAAAAATAGGACTGTACATGGAGTGGCAACATCATATATACAGTTTTACATGAAATATATGTTCAGCAGTCATGACTCTTTTCTATCTTAATATGCACCTTGATCATACTAAGGTCAAGTTGGTTTGCCAGAGTTTCAATCTGCTTCTGAACAATGTCTCCGCTGTTTCCTGTGAACACAATCAGCTCCAGCTGCTTGAAAGTAATGGCTCCCTGGTAAAAAATTTTTACAGAACTCTGTTAAATTTAACACTCACAAACACTATCAGATTTCAGAATTTAGAATCTGGTTTCATTTCATTCAGGACACACCCATATATGCTCTGCTGCATACCTCAACATCTGCTGAAGCATTTGCCTAATAATGCTTCCTGTTTGTCAACGCTGCTGCAAAACACTATCATAGATGTATAACTGTAGTGCATCCATTTACAGATTCTCTGAGTGTAATAACAACGAAGTCATTATTTGTTTCACATAAGTATTAACCTTCTTTGTGCTGTAGATCATGTTTCAGAATTTGTGAGAACAATTAACCTATTATCATAAAATTTAAATTTATAATATGGTACAGGTTGATTAAAATAACAAGGATAAGGGATATCAATTATGCTAAAATATAGTTTTTAAAATAGAAAAAATATATATCATAATCAAAATGATGTTTCTTTATTAAATCAATGAAGTAACAAAACTGTTTGACCACCAGTATCATCAAACAGCATGGAAAGGGTACCTCATATAAACAAATGTAGTATTGTTTCACATCCTCAGTTGTGAATAATATTAAACTTACTGAATTAACTATTTCGAATCTACAGGTCACAAATGAATCTACTGAATACATTATTATGAATTGATACCAAAATAAACAGTTAAAATTTGGTGAAGATTAACTCTTCCCATGCCATAGTCGCTATAGTGACAACTTCCGGTTACTGTGTTGGGTGCCATAGTCGATATAGTACAATTCAGTTGTTTAAAACACGATTCGAGTAAAATACGATTTTAATTTTCGCTCACAAGTTATCTGCGCATGTCAGAATTACCCGGATTACTTTTCGTTCGCGTCACCGGCCGGTAGCCATTTTTTCTTCAGTTTTGTGAATATTTTTGTAACCCTAGTCGAGAATGGACACACCCTCAGACAAGACACATGTTACTGGATGTTCCCTAGTTAGGTCTTTACCAGAAAGAAAGGCTATGACAGGTGCTAGGCAGTTTTTTCTTGCATATTATGGTAAGAAATCTTCTGCCATTGTTTCTGACCATGCTTCTGACCACCAATCTGACAATGATTCTGATAGTTCGTCTGACAGTGTCTCAGACAATGATTCTGATAGCTCGTCTGACAATGTTTCAGACCGTGAATCTGACAGTGTTTCTGACCATGAAAATGATTCAGACAAATCTTCTGACGGTAATAATTTGGCTGCAACTAGTGATAGTGACAGTGATCCCTCGACAAGTACTGTTGCTCCTGTCACTTCAGCTCGTGCCACTTCTGCTCCTCCACCTGCCAAACGGGCAAAGAGGAATGTTTCTGTGGCTCAAACAGCGCATGCAGAACCAAATTCAACATGGAGAGCAGCACAGACAGATGAAGAAATAGGTAATCTTCTTCTGATGATGATGATCGCAGTGGTATCTTGCTGAATATTGGAAATGATAGGACACCTATGGCTTTTTTCCTGGTACTGCTCACAGGAACTATTTTGGACAGTATCATTAGCAGCATAAATGATTATGCTACTATGAAACTTAGCCAAACTGCAAGTCTCAAAAAGTGCAGTAGACTACATCGGTGGGTACCTATTGGTCGTTATGAAATGTACAAATTTCTGGCGACACTCATAGGCATAAGCATTCAACCTAGACCCAAAGTCAGTGATTATTGAAGCACCATACCTGTTTTACACACTCCATTTTTTAGCCAGATATTTTCAAGAATCAGTTTCAACTGATATACAACACCATGTTGCATGTCAGTGAAACTGATAGTGAAGGCAAGTCCAAAACTGAGCCATTTGTAAATCAGTTGTTGTCATCATTTCAGGCAGCCTTTTATCCGTTCGGTGATCTGAGCCTTGATGAAATGGTAATTGGCTACAAGGGACACTGGAGACACAGGCAGTTTAATGCCAGCAAGCCTGCCAAATATCACATCAAGACCTACGGCCTTTGTGACTCCCTCACAGGTTATGTTTTCAACCTGTTGGTTTATTTTGGGGAAAGTACCTCTTACGCCTCTACCAGAGGTGACAATTCCACTCATCTGAGAAAGTGTTTGAGACTCTGCTGCACCCTATCAGATCTTCACATCACATTTTTGCAGACAGGTATTACACCAGTTTGCAACTTATTGAATATTTGAAGTCCAAAGGCCACAACTACATTGACACAGTGAATGTCCACCGTAAAGGTTTTCCTCCTGAGTTAAAAGATAAGAAAATAGCTCCAAAAACACCCATCTACTATGTGAAAGATGACGGTGAGAAGAAACTTCTCTGTGTCTCCTGGAAAGAAAAGCCTACAAAGAAACCTGTCCATGTTGTGACAACATGTGGACAAGCCACTGCAACTCCTGTTGTCCAAGAACAGGAACAGGAACAGGAGGAGTATGAAAAGCCCACCATCATTCACACTTATAATAAGTATATGAATGGATGTGACAGGATTGACTAAATGGTGTCATATTATGGCTTGCATTCAAGAAAAACAGTGAAGTGGTGGAAGAAGATATTCACTTGGACTTTGGAAGTTGTACAGGTGAATGCTCAGATATTGTATATATTATCTCACGAGGAGATTGTTGCCAGGGAACAGTCATCTCTAGCCTGGTTCAAGATACAACTTATTGAGGGCCTGAGAGCCCTGGCAACCAGCAGCACCACCATTCCTGGTGTTAGTATGGTATCTCCCAGGTCACTGGGAATGAGAGCTAATGCTCCAGTAGATCTCAGGTTACAAGGTGCTCACCTTGTGAACATGGATAAGAGCTTGAGGAACTGTGCCTACTGTTCCAGACGTGGTAAGATCGTCCGCTCAAAGTACTACTGCACAACATGCCCAGACAGACCCCATCTGTTCCCAAAGATTGTTTTCAGAAATATCATAAGCAATCTTCGGCATGATGCTACTGCTTCAACTTCATTTGAATGTGCTGTCTGTATTTTCTGTTTGGGCCAACTCCTGCATCTTTGTATATACACCATTCTTGTTCATTATCTTTATTTCTTATTTATACTTCTTGGACTGGAGATAGTAGATGACAGTGTGTTGTACAGTGTTCATGTGTTGTACATATATTCTGTACATAACATTTGTTTCCTTTTTTTTCACTTCTCATGTTATTATATATTTTCTGTACATAATGTTTTTTATGCTTTTTTTGTGCTTCTTTTTTTTTTTGCTGGCTGTGAGATGAAAAGTTTTCTAAAGTTCAGAAAAAGTTGTGAGAATATTTTATATGAGAAATTCAATTTACCGTCACAATCACTGAGTTTTGTATGCAAGAACAGGAAAAGTGCTGATTTCAAGTTCATGATATGGAAGACTGAGTTAGTATGCAAGAAAAGTGCTGATTTCAAGTTCATGATATGCAACTTTGCAATATTCAATTTATTCTGGTGATCATGCTGCATAGTTTATGGAATATTTATGAAAAGTTGTGCCAAAATTTTGAACATTATATATGAGGAATTCCATTTACCATCAACATTTTGGACAGTTTGTGCAATAGAGCCTTCACCTCAGCCAACAGCAGCTCTTTCATAACCCTTTTTAGGGCCACCCAACAGCCCTTTTCAGGGCCACCCAAATTTTCCACAATTTCAATCACATGGTGACAGCAGAGTTCTAAATGTTTTCTGCTGTGTTTGTGTTTTTGTTTGTTTTTACAAATTTATGCACAAAGTGATCAAGTGATTACATTTCATGTGAGGATTTCCATTTATCATCGATTTGTGATTTCCAAGTGGATATTTACAGCTCCAATGGTAAGTAGAAAATAATTTTATTTGTGTTTCATAAATTTTATTCCCTTGGGGGGCTGAAAATGTCGTATTTTCTCACCAGTTATATTTTTCTAAACAAACTCTGCATTTACGGAATCCTCATTCATTTTTAATTTTTTTGATGTATAATAAGTATATCTGTGTATGATGGAAATAATTTGTTAAATCACTTTTTAAACTATACCCCAAAAATATCGCGACACCCACGCATTTTGCCACCAACAGTCCATGTTTTTTCCCACAGGCATGGAAAGAGTTAAATTTGTAACCTTTCTCATCCATAATAATAGACTTTCTGAAATCTATCCACTGATAATGTTGCCATAGTATCTTTGCAATTAATTTTAAATAATAAATAGAAACCTCCTTTTTTTATTCCTGCATATAATAAGGCATTTGACAAGGTGAAACATAGTGAAATTATTAAAATGCTTGAAGACATCAATATAGACGGCAAAGACTTGAGAATTGTAAAACATCTATACTGGCAGCAAGAAGCAGCAGTTCGAGTTGAAAATAGAATTGGAAAATATCAACCTATAAAACAAGGGGTGCGACAAGGATGTGTACTATCTCCAGACCTTTTTTCTCTGTATAGCGAGAATATTCTAAGAACAATCATCACAGAACCAGGCATAAAAATTGGAGGATACAATATTAACAACCTTCGGTATGCTGACGACACAGTACTGATAGCTGAGAACCAACAAGACCTGCAAAATCTCTTGGATAAAGTCGCCAAAGAAAGTGAACAGAAAGGCCTTACTTTGAACATCAAAAAGACAGAGACTATGGTTATATCTAAGAAACAGAATCCACCAGCATGCAGTATTAAATTAAACGGAACCATTCTAAAGCAGGTGCAGAAATTCAAATACCTTGGAGCAGTAATAACTTCAGATGGGAAATGCCGAACAGAAATTAAGAACAGAATAGGTCAAGCAAAGACTGCATTTCAGAGAATTAGAAACATATTAGCTAACACATCTTTATCAATGAATGTTAGAAAACGAGTCCTAAAATGCTATATTGAACCTATCTTGTTATATGGAAGTGAATCATGGACAATAGGCAAGTCTGCACAAAAATCATTGGAAGCAGCAGAAATGTGGTTTATTAGAAGAATGTTGCGAATCCCCTGGACAGCATAAATAACTAATGAAGAATGTATGAGAAGAGCTGGAGAGACAAAAAACCTTGTCAGAAAGATAAGAGAGAGACAATGTACTTTCATAGGACATGCAATGAGAAGAGGGGGCATTGAAAATATTATAACAACAGGAAAAATAGAAGGAAGAAGATCAAGAGAAATGATACTGGACAGTCTGACGGGATGGTGTGAGAGGAGATCACCAACTGAACTGATGGCCTGCATGAAGGATCGTGTACTCTGGAGAAGCATAATAGCCAACGCCAGTCGGCACGGCACCTGATGATGATGATATAATTTTTGCTGCACTGAATGAAATAAAATGGTAAATCACCATTACTTCTTTATTACCCGCTACATTTTTCTGAAGTTATGTTAGCAATTACAAACATACATATGAGACAATAAATGTAGATAAATAACAGAAGTTCTAGAAGTTGTAGATGAACATATATGAAAAAGTGATTTAAACTGGATCAGTTAAAGCAATACAAACCTGCACTAAATTTCCAACATATCTCTTGTACTGGTTGTATGCCTCAAGCATGCCCTGCGCTATACAGGATTCTATTTCCCTTGACTGATATTCCTGAAGTGACTCATCTAAGAATGAACGTATGTCCATCAGTGATGAATGAAGGCGTACAAAGTTTCCCTTTGAACAGGTGAGTGGCAAAACATTCTGAAATAAAACAAAAGAGACTTCTATGAAATATATTCTAATATTTATTACAAGCATTATTTTTTACTATCCATCTGCATTTAACTCAGGATAGCCTCATAAACATGGCCTGCTTAATACACTGATGGGAAAAAGAAAGAGAAGAAGACCAAGGCAAAGATGGCAATATGACACTGTTGATGACTTGTGAATGGATGCATCAGCAGCATGGCATCTTGCTTACAACCAAGAGGCCTTTGAGAGCTGTTAGGGAGGCAAAATTCTGCAAGGGACATGCAAATGAATGAAGTGATGGTAGTTTTACCACTGACTTTGCAGCAGTATAATTTCCATTTATGAAGTCATTTCCATAATATTATGCATCAAGGACCCATTTTAACAGTTGTATTGACTGAAGTGCAATTGGAGGTTGTTCTACAAACACTCCTTCGTATCAAGAGGGGTTTTGCTATCAGAGACATTACTCCTGTACTTTATACTTCTTTTTTTTTTAATGTAAGATTAAAACAAGTCCTAAAATGCTATATTGAACCTATCTTGTTATATGGAAGTGAATCATGGACAATAGGCAGGTCTACACAAAAGTCATTGGAAGCAGCAGAAATGTGGTTTATTAGAAGAATGTTGCAAATTCCCTGGACAGCAAAAATAACTAATGGAGAATGTTTGAGAACAGTTTGAGTTAGAAAACATCGTGTCAAACAAATAAAAGAAAGACAATGTACTTTCATAGGACATGCAATGAGAAGAGGGGGCACTGAAAGTATTATAACAGGAAAAATAAAGGGAAGAAGAGCCAGAGGAAGACCAAGATAAATATTACTAGGCAGTCTGACAAGATGGTGTGAGAGGAGATCACCAAATAAGCTATTGGCCTGCATGAAGGATCATGTACTCTGAATAAGCATAATAGCCAACACCAGTCGGCACGGCACATGATAATGATGATGATGATAAGATTAAACACACTTTACAAACATCAGTGGAAAGTAAATGTTTGTGTGAATATTTTTTCAATACCTTATTTGCTGCGTGAATTAATCTTTACAAATTGTTCATGTGCTGAACCAAATTCAAAACTGACTGATTCTCCTCCACATAAATTGAGAATCATCAACCTACTGCCCTGATTATCCTCCAGTTGATTTCTATGGGTTGGTTTTTACTAGATTTTTTTATAATATAAACCAATTACGGTAAATGACGACCTCCAAAACTTTCAGTTTTTCACTTTTTTAATCTGTAATTTACTGGTAATTGCCAGTTAATGCAATCACTGATCAAGTAGTTTAATTTAGTCTCATCAACTAGACTTTATATACCTCTGGATATGAGGTCAACAAGTATATACCAATGAGAGGGACACAGCTGAGACCTGCCATATTGGCACTGATGCACAATGTGTTTTCCAGGGCATCACACAACAATTTTCCAGCTTGTGCTTCAAATGGATGGGCAACGTCCAGGAGAATTATCCTAGCTGGATCAAAAGTGAAAAAAATTAACAAGGAAAACACAAAAATACTCCCCCCCCCCCCAAAAGAATAAAAAATAATGAAACTTTCCATTAATCAAAAAGGAAGAAAGAATAGCAGTCGAAGAATTAAACCGTTTTGATTACCTCGGCAGCTAAAAAGACCGGGATGGTGACACCAGAAAGGAAATTAGAATTTGAATTGCAAAAGCAGCACTGATCCTCAAGAATCTTGAGAGCATATGGCACTCTAAAGTTATAAGCACAAAAACCAAGCTAAGATTCTTCAACTCAATGCATGCAAAAGCTACAAAACAACTAAAGAAATAAAAAACAAATCAGACTCTTTTCAAAACAAATGTCTATGGAAAATGCTCAGTATAAAGTGGAACGAATTCAAGAATAACATAAAGATAAGGCATATGAGTGAACAACAACCTGTCTCATGGGTGATCAGAAAAATGAGATGGACACATATCGTTCATGAGATGAGAAGAAACAATCAAAGAATCCCAGAACAAGCTATCAAGTGGAACAAACAGGCCAAAGAAAAAGAGGTCAATCATATGAAACTCTAAAGAAGACATTGTTAAGAGAGGCCAAAATCCCTTGATGAGAAACTCACTGAAAACAGGAAAACTTGGTGAACTACCATGCAAGCCTTATGTGACATTTATCGGCATGTGAAGGAAGTAATAAGTGTGTATTTTTATGTACATATATTTGTATATAAATATATATTAAACATCATGATAATCTAGAGAAAACCGTCTTGGAAGGGTACATAATGGGAAAAAGAAAGAGTGGAAGACCAAGGCAAAGGTGGCTGCAAGACATCATTGATGATCTGTAAATGGATGCATCAGCAGCAAGCCATCTTGCTCACAACTGAGAGGCCTACAGGAGTGCTGTTAGGGAGGCAAAGTTCCACAAGGGACATGCAAATAAATGAATGAATATGTGTTTGTATATATATGTGTGTGTGTGTGTGTGTATAATGCCACATATATATTGAGAACATTGATGGAAGGACCAATAGAAGTAAAGATGGAGCTATACTTATGCTTCATAGACTATTGTAAAGCATTCAATAAAGTGAGACACACAGAAATTATAAGAATGCTGGAAGACATCAATATAGATGGGAAAGATCTGAAACTCATCAAAAACATATACTGGCAGCAATCAGCAGCAATGAAGGTTGAGAACCAAATAGGAGCATTCCAAGACATAAAATTGGGAGTGAGACAAGGATGTATTCCATCTCCTGACCTCTGCTCCTTGTACAGCAAAAACATAATGAGAAATATAGAGAGCTTGCCGGTAATATCAATTGGCGGGTACAAGCTTAACAACTTAAGACATGCAGACGACACAGTTCTGATTGCTAAAGGTGAATGGGAGCTACAGGCTCTTCTGGACATCGTGGTTCGTGAAAGTAAAAGTAAAGGTCTCAGTATGAATAAAAAAAAAGACTGAAGTGATGGTCATCTCAAAGAAAAGAATGCCACCAAAATGTAGCATTACCATAGATGGCACAGAACTGAAACAAGTTGATAGATTCAAGTACTCAGGAACAATTAACAGGTGATGGGAAATGTCACAATGAAATAAAAAGCAGATGTGCTCAGGCCAAGACAGCATTCCAGAAAATGAGAAACATCTTGTGCAACAGATTCATATCAATGAAAACCAGATTCCGAGTACTTAAATGTGACATCGAGCCAATTTTGTTTTATGGATGTGAAGCATGGTTCATGAATAAGAAAGTACAGTGAGAAAAGGAGGCCATGGAAATGTGGTTCATAAGAAGGATGTTAAAGGTACCATGGACACTAAGAAAACCAATGAAGAAGCCTTAAGAGAGGCTGGAGTTAAAAAGCAAATTACAGCAAAGATCAGAGGCAGACAAGTAGGACATTTTCTGAGAAGAGGAAAATTGGAACATACTGTGGCAACTGGAAAAACTGAGCGAAAGAGGAAGACAGAGAGAGAAGTTACTGGATGGGCTGTCAGTGTGGCGTGGAAGAAAGTCACTGGCAGATATCATAATCAAGTCTAAAGAGAGGGAATTGTGGAGAGGATTGATCGCCTACACCACACGGCATGGCACTTGATTGATTGATTGATACATGTATATATATATGTATATATATAAATATAATGGATTTATTACTAAAATATCACATAAATAAATCATAAACTGTTGGATACTCTCATACAGCTTATTTTTATTTACAGCATAAATAATATGGCTATGCATAATTTAGTGACATTTGAGAATAGAATCCTGAGAATTTATGGAGCAGTAAAAGACCCTATAATACAAGAATGGAAGATAAGAAGTAACAGAAAAATCTACACATTAACTCTCTGCTTATAACAACCATCATGAAAAACAACAGACTAAGGTGGCTTAAGCATTTAGAGAAATGAAGGATAGACAAAAAAAATAATGGCTTATACAGAAGTGATGAAAGGATTCAGACCAAGAAGAAGGCCTATACAATGATGGCGTGACAATCTAGAAAAAAAAATACATAATCTTGGAATCTACAACTGGTTAAAAAAAAGGTCAAAAACAGAGGAATGGAGACATGTCTTGTCTACAACAAATATGAAAAGCAAGAAGAATTCACCGTTATAATGAATGTATTTTACTAGTGATGCATAGAGTATTCTGTGATAATGCTTCATGTTATAATATTGCGTCAATAAATCATGCTATAATAGTATGTCATGTTGCATGCTGCATACACTGTTAAGGAGCTAAACAATTACCTGGCTCATAACTCATAAGACAGCGGGTCATGACATCCTCGAAAACATTCCTGCTTCCCGTCTTTCCTAAATTCATGTCTCGATTCGATTTTGTGACTATAATTTGATCGTTTCTGAGACTGCTTGCTGCCATGCGGGCCTATTGTAGGACAATATTAATTTCTGTTACAGAAGTTTTTTCGTAATTTACATACAGCGAGTATATTTTGTATAACGTGTTATTTTACCAGCCTGTGCATTTTTTCATGCTGTTTTCTTACTGTTATATTATTTTAACAACTGACAGTGGCTGACGAATACAAACACCACCGAGGTATCACGGCAAGATTTGAATATAAAAGAAACTTGCACCGGGAAACTAGTATAAAATAAATTAACTCGATGTTTGCAAATTGTAAAAAGAAAATAACAAGTGTGAATAACAAGTACTGTTGGAGACTTTAGAAGTACAGCAAATCTTGCATAGAGAAACAGAATCGTAGCGGCCAAACACTTACCGTTAAACAAACTTCCGTCCACTTTTAGATCGTCTGCTCCATTCAGCAGACGACGTCGATATTACTTTATAGTAATAAGCAACATTGTATATCCTAGCAGTAAAGAATAAAATTTTGTGGGCGTTGGACAGTGTCCAAAACACAAAAAGGAATGAAAAAACAAATTATGTCCATCCGTAAGAACAGTCAAGAGCAAAACCTCTATCTTAATGCGAAGAAAACTAAATTGATGACAACTGACAAAACAAACAAGGCATCTGATATATGTATCAATTAGGATAAACTGGAAGAAGTGGAGAGAGTTCTGAATATCTTGGATCATTACTAACTAATAATGGAGATACAGTGAGGGAAAGTTTAAAAAAAAAAACTAAATCTATCGCTCTTCAGAAAGTAAAACAACTAAAGAATCTGTGGAGACGAACAGACAGAACTACAAAAATAAGATTTTTAAAGGGTATGCATTTTTCCTATCGTAACAAATGCCTGTGAGACCTGGACACTTAACAAAGCAGTTGAGAAACACATAAATGCATTTGAATGTAAATGCTACAGAAGAGTTCTTCAAATATCATGGACACAAAAAAGAACACATGTATCCATACTACAAGAATTTAATATTCAAGAAGGCTGGCTAGTAAAGAGGATTAAACAGAGAAAACTTAAATATTTTGGACACATTAAACGTCATGATAATCTAGAGAAGACCATCTTGGAAGGGTACATAATGGGAAAAAGAAAGAGAGGAAGACCAAAGCGAAGATGGCTCCAAGACATCGTTGACGATCTGCAAATAGATGCATCAGCAGCTGGCCATCTTGCTCACAACCGAGAGGCCTACGGGAGTGCTGTTAAGGGTGCAAAGTTCCATGGGGAACATGCAAATGAATGAATGAATGAACAGATCACAAGACGCATCAGAGATATTGTTCCTTAGTGAGTGGCCTTAAGTGCCCAGGGCACAAGGGGCTTCTGCAAGGGTGTTCCACAAATGCCTGCCCTTTGCCTTTTTTTGTCCCGCTCTTGCCCAGGTGAGCCCTCCATTGCTCAACATCCTCTCTACTGCTCTCCTCCATGTCTTTTTTGGTCTACCCTTACTTCTGTTCCCCTGTGGTGTCCATCTTAGTGCTGTTTTTGGCAGTGAGTTGTCAGTCATTCGGAGCAGATGTCCCAACCATCGCCAGCGTCTTTCCTCAATAATTGCTGTCAGTGGCTTCATCTGCATTTCTGCCAACAAGATGTTATTTCTTATGATTTTTTGCCAAAATATTTTTTCTAATTCTTCGTAAACATTTAGTCTGGAAAGAATTCAACTTGTTTTCTATTGTTTTGGTGATTTTCCAGCATTCACTTCCATAGAGTAGTACACTGGTTCAATTTCGTGCTCGTTTCCGGGCCGACCGGCACCTGATCAACCCAATTCCCAGAAAATGGGTACCTGGTGTTTCCCTTTGTTTTCCAAAGTCAGAGAGGACAGGTGCTGGCATCTCTACCTCAAAAGTTGTAGTCGCCTATTGGTGTGAATGCAGTAACACGTCACAGCCTTACGGCATGCAAATGCAATAGGGCCTAGATTTCTTACATTTTACATCCTTCCATGCCACTAAATGTCACATAGGGTGCGCATGGTAGTTCGCCAAGATTTCCTGTCTTCGGAGAGTTTTTCAGTCTCACCAAGGGATGTTATGCCCACTGAACTGGCCTCTCTTAACAATGTCCTCTTTAGAGTTTCACGTTGTCGACCTCTTTTTCTTCGGCCTGCTGTGTTCCACTTGATAGCTTGTTTGGGGATCCTCTGATTGTTTCTTCTCATCACATAATCGACGTATGTCCTTCTTCCTTTTCTGATCACCCATGAGAGAGGTTGTTGTTTGCTTATCTCTGTGTTGTTCTTGAATTCTGATATTCATACTGAGTATTTTCCTTAGCATTTGTTTTCGAAAGAGTCTAATTTCTTGTCTATTTTTTAGTTGTTTTCCAGCTTTCATTAATTCTAAATTATTTACATATTCAATTTAATTTCTTCAGTTTATATTAATTAATTTCTGAAATATTAATGTGATCTAGATTTAGAACACAATTTTTAAAAAAAAAGAAAAAAAATGTTTCAGTTTCTTTGGTGTCAGTTCCTTCTATTTTGTAAGGATTTCTGTGTCGTGGTCTCGTTCCCTTTCTGGGAGTTACGATTTTCTGCCAGACCGGCAATGATGGAAAAACACTTATATTTTGGAGCTGCAAGATGGCGAAGTTTAATGCGCTGTTCTCTCGTAGCCAGACGATTTCTTATACTACCAGACGCCGTGTTTCAAGTCCCTAGTAATTCTCTTGTCATTTTTCTTTCCGTCACGTCTAAAAGTGTCTATTATTTATTGAGATCTAACCATACAGCAGTTTTACTTTACAAAAGTCTCGTTTCTTATTTGTAAAAATTTGCTTCTACGAGTATTTGTAATTGGACAGTTACAAACAATCAGTAATGATATGTGACCTGTGTGTATATGTCTGTAAACTTGAAACTTGACTTGAGACGAGTTGAAGCTGCTGGCAATGATCTGTGATTTGAATGTAGAGACCTGAAACCTGAATGTGTCTTTGGTACAGATAAACTACACTAATAATCATTGCACATTCTCACTTTTTCAGTTTTTGTCAGAGAAACAGGTATTAGCTGTTGTTGACTATGCCAAGCATCATTTTGCTGTTTATCTTGTCTCCTGGCTGACTATCAATGTTGGATCTGTATAATCTGCCACAGTAACTGCAAGCAATGTTTGTGTTGCAAGCTACCTTCTTCTTACCCTTGTTTCTCTCACTAATGATGCTACTCCCTTGTGCGAAGTCATTCACTACATGACTTGTTCTTTCATCAGTTCATCATATCCCAAACCTCATGGCTGGTATAACAGTTTTGTTCTGATCTGCTCTTTCATCTTCCATTATCTACATGACCTGGAACAAAAATGAAGGCCACTAGATGGATCTGTGACATCTGCAGGGATTCATACTACTGTTGTCTTAGAGATCCAGCATCAATTTTCTGTAGCATATTTATCAAGTCTCTCAAGATGCTTGCTAGCATGTAGTCTTGTGACTTGAGCCAGCTCAGAGCTTTTGAACTGTCTGTTTTTACTTTATTTTATTGCTTTTAAATGCCTCACTCATTATAATCGCATATGAGTATGTACAGTGATTACCTTTTCTTACAGATGTGCATATTTAAATAAAAAATAGTATTTAAACAAAAATAAAAAATTATTATTAGAGCTGGAGAGACAAAAAAATCTTGTCAAAAAAATGTACTTTCATAGGACATGCAATAAGAAGAGGAGGCATTGAAAATATTATAACAACAGAAAACAAAGGGAAGAAGATCAAGAGGAAGACCAAGAGAAATGATACTGGACAGCCTGATGGGATGGTGTTAGAGGAGATCGCTAACTGAGTGGATGGCCTGCATGAAGGATCATGTACTCTGGATAAGCATAATAGCCAACGCCAGTCGGGACGGCACCTGATTATGATGATGATGATTGAATTATGGTACTTTAATACCAAAGTAACAAAGATATGAAGGATCTGAATTTTTATTTAACACCAAATGTAAAAGTTTTTAAAATTCAGCTGCAGTCCATTTGCATAAATTACTTAGTGGCATCAATCTCACTGTATACATTCACAAAGTCACTGACATGAGGGACTGAAAATGTGGCTTGTAATGCTCTGTGCTATAGTTTACACTGTACTCCAGGTAAATTGTGGTGTTTTAATCACTTCCTTAGTGTGGTTGTTATTTATTTGTGTAGTCAATTTAGTTTGTCAAAAGTCATATTTTTTTGTGCTTGATATCTAAGTATTTGTTCTGTAGCTCAGATGTGAGATGCATTCAGATCTGAGATAGTGTGTTCTTGAATGCCTTCATGAAAGAATGGTTTAATGTCTGAGGACTTTCTATGACTTTTGTAAAACATTTAACACAACAGATACATGAAGGCAGCACTGCATTCTGTGTGAGAGATTATTTGTATGGCAAATTCTTGTTTACAATAAACTTGCAAAAACTCATACTGACATTCAAGCACAGAATATACTATACTCTGGATTCTGAAATATTAATAACACAAGATTCACCATTTCTCAGTGGTAAAGACAAAAACTATCCCTTTGACCTGACCGTAGAATTTTCCTTTTCTTTTAGATTTTCTCTCATCTTATTTTTCCTTTAGTATGAATTTCTGTTTTCCACTGTTCCTCAATGTCCACCATATCTTCTCTTTCCTTATGAAATCCAGTCCATTTTTTTTTCATTTATGTCATTTGTTCTTTTTCATATACAATACATCTCCTTTGGTTTATCTCATTACTTTGAACATGTTTAGAAGCATATAATCTTCACTATATATATTTCTGAGGGGAACTTTTGGGAAAATGAGCTATATTATAAAAAAATTAAAATTAACAAATGTTGCTGACATTTATTGCATTGCAGTTTCCATTTCCATTTTTTGGTTAGATTTCTTAAAGTCATATTGTTAAAAATAGTTATTATAATATGTTATTAAGGTTGTTCATGTCAAACTGAAATAGCAATCACAGATGAGTCTGAGGGGTTAAAAATGTAGGCTGCTGTTATGTCAGGAATGTTTAAATAGTTCCTTAAGGTTAGAAAGTATTCATTTATAATTACGATTCCTTGCGAACATGCCTTTTTAAAATAAACAGTATTTTGCAGCCACTCAATGTTAGAATAATTGTACACTGAAACATACAGATGTCAATAAACTGTGGAGCTGTGGAAAGGAATATAAACATTTAATAACAACGGTAGGAATAAGCTTAATTTTTTTATAGTTCTAGGATATTATTGCTTGGTGTTCATGTTGTTGTCTTGTTATTGTGAATAAAGCTTGTTCACACCTTATTCTATGTCTGTATAAAGATAAAAAATACATCATACATCTGAGTGAAGTTTGTGAAAGATGATGTTATGAGGGTTAATGAGCCAGAACTGACCAAGACTCTTTACCTGCAGTCAGTTTCCTTGTAGTAGGCTGTCATGATACAGCAGCCTAGATAATAGAATGAACACATGAACACATGGATCACCATTTTCCAAAGATGGTTGAGCTTGCTGTGAATAATTACTACAACATGAGCCAAGATGATGCCATTAGAAGGAAATTGGGTTCACAGTGCATGTTATAATGAAACTTGCTATTTGTTTACATTGACCAAATGCTGAAGAGCTCATATGTTAACCCTTTCACTCCAGAAAACACTGGCAGTGTTGGTAGATCTTGCACACCCATACAGATCAGTCCTCCAAGCTTGTAGGCAAAAAATAAATAAAATGAACTGCAGCTCATTTCTAACTCAGCCCATATTACAGACTTCCTTTCTGTTTTTTTCTACCAAAAGTTCTAACTTACTCTGGCAGAGCATGGAGATTAATTCAGGAGTGAAAAAGTTAAATCATGCAAACCAGAGATCAGTGGGAAAAAAAAGACAATTTCAAATTTTTAGAAGATTTAAAAGAATAATCTCAGAACAGGAGGAAGTGCATTGGCCTCCTGGAAATACTGTGCTCTGTATAATAATTATGTTAATTTTCTTCAGTATCAGATCAATATGTTATATAGCTAATGCTCACAGTTCTTCCATGTAAGTTATCTAATCTAATCTAAGTGCCATGCTGCGTGGTGCAGGCAATCATTTCTCTCCACAATTCCCTGTCTTTAGACTTGATTATGAGATCCGCCTGTGACTTTCTTCCTAGCCACACTGACAGCCCATCCAGTAACTTCTCTCTCTGTCTTCCTCTGTCTCTTCTTCCCTGAATTTTTCCAGTTGCCACAGTATGTTTCAATTTTCCTCTTCTCAGGAAATGTCCTATAAATCTTGCTTGTCTGCCTCTGATCTTTGCTATAATTTTCTTTTTAACTCCAGCTTCTCTTAAGATTTATTCATTGATTTTCTTGGCTGTCCATGGTGCCTTCAACATCCTTCTTATAAACCACACTTACATGGCCTCTATTTCTTGCTGTACTCCCATAAGTTATACTAACTGTTACATGATGTCATTTTCCAACCTTTTTGGAGGACACTATGTACAGTATCATCATCACATATTTTTTTTTAAGTTGCACATTCATCATTTCTGTATCTATTTTTATATACCATTAAATTCCAATGGAAAATTACAAATGAAATGGTTCATTCAGATACAGCAGCACTAACATAAGGTACAATAGAATTTAGAAGTCTGTGCATGAGAAATTCATGTGAAACTTTATTGTCATTTCTAATAATATTTAGGCAAACAAAAATTTAAAAAAGCACTAAGCAGGATAGCAGTTACTGAGAATCAATTATGACATGTGATTTGTGTGAATGTCCACAATTTCAAATTTACTATCATTGTCATCTCAGCTGGTTCTGAAAAAAAAATGCTTTCAGAATGTAATATAACATTGACTGAAATGATATGATTTTTATTGACATTAATTGTTGCCTCATCACAAATTTTAGCATACAATACATATTATTATACAGAAAGCTTGCCTTGAAACAAAAAGGTCTCCACTCTCTCTCTCTCTCTCTTTCTCGCTCTCTTTCTCTTCCTCTCTCCCACTCCTTCATCTTAAAATAATGCCTCTTGGAGGATTAAGGAGAAACTAGATTAGATCTAAAATTGAAAAGTCAACACAAGAAATCAGTACACAGAAAGATAAACAGCCACAGCCTACAAGAAGAAAATACTAACATTAATTTCAATCAGGAACTTGCCAATCATTCCAAAACACCCAGTGAAGTAGAGGAGATAGGTATAGATGAGTTATGGAATTCTTACAGCACAGCCATAATCACAGCAGCAAAAGTAAGCACTGGATTGGAAAAACCAAATAGAAAAGCATGGATATCAGATAAAACATGGAAGTATATAATGAAAGATGAGCAGTCAAATTAGACATGTTGAATGCAAAAGCAGATCATGAAAGAGATTCTGCAAAAGCAAAATACAAAGACATAGACAAGAAAGTAAAAAGTTCAGCTAGAAGGGATAAAAGAGAATACATAGACAGTATGGCAAAAGAGGCAGAAAAAGAGCAAAAACAGGAGACAGCAAAACTTTATATAACATACAAAAGAGGCTAACAGGTACTATTACATCTAAAGAAAGACCAATCCTTAGCAAAACTGGAACACTATTAACATCAAATAAAGACCAAAAGCAAAGATGGGCTGAACACTTCCAAGAAATACTCAATCGACCACACCCAAAAGAATTGTTAAACCTTGAAGCTGACTTACCAGCCCCACAACTAAATGTCAACCTAGATTAAATTAAATTGCATGAAACTGAAACAGCAGTGAATTTAATGGCTAACAACAAAGCTGCAGGTGAAGATGAAATAACAGCCGAGATGCTAAAAGCTATCAATAGTGACAACATGAGACAACTACAGAGAATGTTTAACAAGATTTGGAAAGAAGAAAAGGTCCCTTCTAATTGGAAGAAAGGAATCATTGTTAAAATACCAAAAAAGGGCAACCTTAGTGACTGTAACAACTGGAGAGGAGTAACCTTAATATCAGTTGTGTCAAAAGTATTTTGCAAGGTCATTTTGAATAGACTCAAAGATATAGTGGATACTGCAATGAGAGAAGAACAAGCAGGATTTCGAAAAGGGAGAAGCTGTCTCGACCAGATCTTTACTCTCAGAATAATACTTGAAGAACATAGTGAAAAGCAGAAACCATTAATACTGAACTTCATAGATTTTAAAAAGGCATTTGATAGCATACACAGAGATTCATTATGGAGAATTTTATGTCTATATGGAATACCATCTAAAATTGTCAACATCATTAAGGACTTATACAATGGATATGGTTGTGCAGTCAAGACAGAAGAAGGGATGAGTGAATGGTTCCAGATCGAAACAGGCGTGAAACAAGGATGTATACTGTCTCCTTTACTTTTTGGGATTACAATAGACTTCATAATGAAAAAATGCTGCACAGGTAACACAGGTATTGACTGGGTACATGGGACCCAACTAGAAGATCTTGATTTTGCTGATGACATAACTCTTATCAGTAATAATGTGAATTCCATGCAAGAAAAAACAGATAGCCTGTCTTCACTGGCTATCAAAATAGGACTTGAAATTAACAAGGACAAAACAAAAATAATGAAAATTCCCATCAATCAAAATGGAAAAATACACACAGAAGGGACAGATATCGAAGAAGTCAATCAATTTGCATACCTTGGCAGCTACATAGACCAGGATGGTGACACTAGAAAGGAAGTTAGGATCAGAATTGCAAAAGCAGCATCAATCTTCAAGAATCTTGAGAACATATGGAATTCAAAAGTTATAAGCACAAAAACCAAGTTAAGACTATTCAATTCAAATGTAATATCCACCCTCATTTATGCATGCGAAAGCTGGAAAACAACTAAAGAAATAGAAAAGAAATTAGACTCTTTTGAAAACAAATGCCTAAGGAAAATACTCGGCATCAAGTGGAATGAATTCAAGAACAATGCAGAGATAAGACAGATGACTGAACAACAACCAGTCTCATGGGTGATCAGGAAAAGGAGATGGACATATGTTGGTCACTTGATGAGAAGAAATGATCAGAGAATCCCAAAACAAGCTATCAGGTGGAAAACAACAGGCCGAAGAAAAAGGGGCAGACCGCGTGAAACTCTGAAGAGGACATTATTAAGAGAGGCCAAGTTAACAGGCATAAAATCCTTTGATGAGGTTGAAAGACTCGCCGAAGACAGGAAAAATTGACGAACTGCTTTGCGAGCCCTATGTGACGTTTAACGGCATGGGAAGGATATAAGATATATAAGATTAGATCTGAAAAGAAAAAGGAGTACAGCCATCATTACAGCTATGACATGTGACATCAACAAAGGCAAGAAGATGTTAACTAAGTGATCTTATGAATAATATACACAATCTACCAACAAACCATTCTTTATGTTGTAAATAATTTCTTTTGTCCCAGTGACAGTGGGGTTCAAATCTGGCCAGAGGTGCCCCAGTCATCCAGGCTGTTGAAATGGGTACCCAACTTTTTCTGGAGCTGGGGGAGGAAAGGCATCCTGGCGTGATGCAGACCACACCACCCCATAGTGTGCTGACAGGTCAAGGAAAATATGGGCACTAACACCATATCCCCTATGTGCCTCTAAGGCTTGATAGGGTTACCTATCAATGACAGTAAAACATATGAAATCATAATGCATATTTATCTTCAGTTGCTTACAACATGTAACTTTGTAAGGAGATTACATTTTAAGCTTCTGATCTGTGTTCTTCAAATATCATGGGCACAAAAAATATATCCATAGTACAAGAACTTAATATTGAAGAAGGCTGGCTAATAAAGAGGATTAAACAGAGAAAAATTAAAAATTTTGGACACATTAAACGTCATGATAATCTAGAGAAGACCGTCTTGGAAGGGTACATAATGGGAAAAAGAAAGAGAGGAAGACCAAGGCAAAGATGGCTGCAAGACATCGTTGATATCTGCAAATGGATGCATCAGCAGCAGGGCATCTTACGTACAACCGAGAGGCCTACAGGAAAGCTGTTATTGAGACGAAGTTCCATAAGGGATGTGCAAATGACTGGCTGACTGATTTGTGCACAATATAGGTACTGAGAATGTAGGATATTGTACTAGTTTAAAGGTTCTGCCACTCAAACAGTCCATTTTTTCCTTAACTGTTCACTTTTCCCACAACTCCATTGTCATATGCTATGCTAACTGTTTATTTATGAAATATCAGATCAGCAACCCCTCTATGAATAAATAATGTTAAAATAATCAAAATCTGGATGTGTTTGGAGCATTTTCACAAATATAAAAAAAGAGGAAACAAGCTATAAACAACAACTTTTTTACAAGTGTTGATTACACATGGAGACAACACTTAGTTTAGATACTGTATACATGTTGTTACATCCATTACTTGGCTTACTGCACTGTCTTATATCATTTCTTTCCTCCCTCTCTCCCCCACCACACCCACACAAACACACACTCTATCTCTCTCTCTCTCTAACTATATATAAGAAGATCTCTCCAGTTTTTGTTTCACACTGTCATATGGGAATGATATATGCAGTAGATGTATTAAAAAAAAAAATTAAACTGGAGATAACTTTTTGCTTGTCATCATCTCTTGTCATGGGTCTGTATATTAGAACAGTTGCTGGTCATTTTTTAATGTTTGTGTTATAAAAAGTAAATTAATCCTATGAAAACTGATACACAACAGACTGAAACCAAGGCCAAAGAGGTAATGCTGAATATTAAGACAGACCTACATTAAAGTGCCCTCATAGAGATCAATTTCATTTCTTTAAAAGTATCCAGGTACATTAAACTGTAGAACACATCCTCAAAAACTGCACCAACTATGAAACACTGAGATCCACCTACTGAATGAAAAAACCACCCAAGAAGATAAGCTCCAAGGTTCTATATAGAAATTATGAAAACACTCCAGTTCATCCAAGAGACAGAACTGCAGATACAGACAGTAAATATGTACAAAAATATGTTCAAAATAAAATGCATCAAAAAATTGTTCTATCATTTTTCTACAGTATCATATTTAAAACATAATAAAGCTTAGCATCTCACTTTATCTAAGAATGTTTCATATGTTGCACGGATATGTAAATTAACTCTTCCCGTGCAGGAGGAAGAAACACAGACGTGTTCTGAAGTGCGGGAGTAAAAACGTGGGTCTTGGTCTGTAAGGGGGTCTAGTTGTAAAATGGAATGGAAAACAGTATTTCCATGTACTTCCGTATACTTAATATGTTTCAAAGTATAGCTAAATGAATGAAAATTTCATAAATGCAGAGTTTTTTAGGAAAAAAGAAGTAATGTGATGTTTTTAGACACTGATTGTGGCCAGTTCACCATCGGCGAGGTCTAGATCCGCGCTACTTACCATCTGAGATGTGTAGATCTACTTGTTGATCTCGTATTGTGATTCTGTATTGCATTCTCGCTGAATGAATGTCTGAACTAACCTCCTAACTACTTCTCCAGTCGTCTAAATATGTCTAGATCTACTTAGAAAACATTCAAGAGCAGTGGGGTGGCCATAGGCTATGTCCATACCCCTATCTACATCGTCAAAAATTGAAAAATTTCCATGCTTCTCATCCTTTTTCTCGCTTGTAACTAGGCGCTCTTTCGCCATTTTGAAAGTGTCACCAGAATCGCGGACAAAATATGTACAATCTAAATGTTACACCGCTTGTTTTAATGAAACAAACAATTGTCACTATAATGACCATACGGTAGCTTCGGGACACCGGAAGTGTCACTATATCGACCATACGCACGGAAAGAGTTAACCTTAAGGCTTCATATAAAATACCACATCAGATGTCTAGTTTGACAGACACTCTCTGCTGGTAATATTATTAAGAATCTTTTCCCATCTGATGAATGGCTTTGTTTTCATATATTTCTGGGGCAGATGAACTAGGAGGTCTCACTGCATTCTGAAGCATTGCTTTGGCTACAGTTTCCACTGGCACTGACAAGACTGTTGGCATGAAATATATCATTGGCTTCATGAGCACTTTCACCACCTGTTCACTTAGTCTGTACTCCTCTCTTTCACATATCAGAAATCTGGACATGAAGAGATAATAATTAATAAGTACAGTATTTAATGCAGTGTATTAATATAATAATGTGTGCAGAAAGTTCCACTTTGCAAGAAGATGCCCAGTTCTATATTTCATAATATTCATCAAATCTGTTAAGATAGTCTTTACATATTTGTAGCATTACTTTTCATGTCATGGTGCAATAAAAGTCTTTTAGGTGACAGGTGAGTGTGGTTCATAAATCATATTAACATTATCTTGCATAAAAGCTTTTAGAATTTCAAAAATATGATAATGCTGTAATGGTGGTAGATCTCTGTTACAACAAGCTTATGTTACTGGTGACTGAGCCTTGGTTAAAAACTTTGTTCATTGTCAATGTATCATATAGACAGGGATTGTGAAAATGACACTTTTCAGCAAGCTTCTTATGTGGCTCAGTTAAATGCAGGAACCATTTTCCTCCTCTAATGGACAGACTGTAATAACATAATCTACTTCCAGGAACATCAAGGAGAGCTGAGGTTTAGATCTGATGGCATCTTTGCCTCAGTGGCCCATCACGATAACTTAAAAATTCTTCCACTTTCTACCATAATAACTAAACATCCCTAGAAGATAATTGATTTCTAGAACATCTCCACCGTCTCTGAAAAGATATGACTTTGAAAGATTTGTTACAAACATGTAAACACTATAATGGCAAATGCCTGGAGGATAAAGGTAGTACTGTATTCAAGTCCTCCACGGCAAGTTTCAAGTTACATCTCAAGCGTACAAGTAAAAATGTTAAGAGTGACTGTTGGTTTCAGCTACCAAATTAGAAGCACTAACACTGATATACTGCAGCATGCACAGGCCCTTGTGAATGTGGAACTCAAGAAATCAAAATAAAATAAATAAAAATATTATACAATACATATTTCAAATTACTCACCATTTAAATCAAATTATCTCAGTCTTTGCTTTTCTTGTTTTTACAGTATTAACATCAGTCAGAAAAACATACAAGTAATTCATCTTTAGTGTATTATCTGTGTCAATCAGACCCAATTTTAGTCTTTTAATTTCTTTTTTTTTAGCAGTACCTACTATTTGTAAGCACTGACATTTCATGATTTTTTATTTCTTATAGATCTTACAAAGAATAAAGAAAAAAAACTTCACACTTAATGTTTTTTTCTTAAGATAACTAAAGGCTGAAACATGTGGAAACTTCACTGAAGGTCATTACCTAATCATTACCCTGCATTATAAAGCTGTCAGCCCAACCCTTCTTACCTAGACTGACACCCAGTCTCTTCCCCAAGAAATGTTGTAACTTTATGCCTGAGGCCCTGCAATGTTATCCTTTTCAAGTGTTCTGTGAATTCTCTGGCTAGGCCATGCCCATAAATACAATATATTTAATAAAGCTGGTTGCCCAGTAAGCATGATTTGTCTTTGTCTGGCCATATGAAATGGTGTCAACAAAACATATCTTACTAATACTGTGCTGTGTTAAGAGGCACTGAGCTGACTGAATAAAGAAATTTCAAATGACAAGTTGAGCCCAAGTCACTACTCTTCATCCTTTGAATTAGATCCAAGTCATCTTTACAGTGGCTCAATCTAATCTGCTGAAGTCTATAGCTCTATCACTAAAACTTCTGTAGTCTTCTTTCTTGGCTTTTCTGTGTTCCTGTTTCATTATCTAAGGAACAGTCTTATGTCTCTTAAGAAATATTTTACGAATGCTTGAACTTCTATCTAAACCTATTGAAACCATCTTACATAACCTACCCAGGGCGGAAAATAGACAATCTGTCAAAGTTCATTTTCTGAAGACCATCTTCAGCTTGACCCTGAAAGAAAAAAATCACCATAAAACATCAATGAATGGCTTTTTAAATGAAGGAATCATAGTGCACTAACTATGAACAAAATCTACATTCTGTTGTAACACTTCAGTGTACTGTAAAGAAACTATGTTCACTAGGTATGAAAACTGCCTGCAGCTGACTATACTGTTTTACAAAAAGCTAGTTCATAAAATTTTCTGAAAGAATCACTTCATTGGTTGCTGAATACTTAAATAATTTTTTATTCAAATTTGGTGTTAGTGTATCAAATATGGAAATCTTTTTTTTTATATAAAAGAAACACTTCTGATGGCCTGAACGCAATATCAAGCAAGAGAAATTAATTAAACAAAAAGCTCCAGATTGTGTCTTAAGTTTGTGCACTCTTTATTATATCATACAAGTCTCTTCTGATATATCACTGAGAGTTCCTTCCTAAGACATAAATAAGATTTGCTTCTATAAAAACCTCAGTGTATCTTCATTGCAATGCCAATGTGAGATCTCTCTGTGAAATATGTATGAGTGTCATGAACTATCAGCTAAATGAAGTTTATAAGAAAAACTATCATATACAGATAATAACTTAGAGCTGAAAAATATAATAACTGAAAGCAGCAATTTATTTTCAGCTTTCCTGTAAATCTCACTTTGTTCAGTTTGGTTTTTCTAACTTTCACAAAAAAACAGAAACAAAAATTTATTGACTGTACATAAAATGTGTTCTGTTATTTTAATTTCTGGAATATGAATGATATGCAATCAAGTACTCATCACTTTTTTTTTTAGCTTGTAATTATGATCTTCCTTACTTCTCAGTGGGAATCTGAGTGGTGAAATGGTAAGTGCACTAGTCTATCATGGTGAAGGTCAGGAGTTTGAATCCAGCCGGAGGCACACCTGTCACCCAGCTGTAAAAATGAGTACCTGATTTCTTCAGGAACTGGAGAAGGAAAGGCAGCCAGGCATGATACTGACCACATCACCTTCTTGTGTACTGACAGGTCAAGGAAAATATGCATGGCACTAGCACCACATCCCTATGTGCCTTGATGACATAACAGAGTTATATATTTACCTTTTACTTCTCAGTGTAAAATTTCTCTAGTCTGCTCTTAACTGATCAGATCTAATAAGCTGTAAATTATATGGGTTGAAACACTTCTATAGATAACATCAACTGACATTTATCCTTTTCTCATGAAGTGAATGGATGTATTTGGAGCATTTTCACAAATGAAAAAAAAAAAAAAGATAAGAAAGAAAAGGAAACATGCCATGCAAAACAACTGTAGATATTTATTTTCTTGTATATTTTAAAATTCCATGGAATTAGTTCAAATTTATTTTGTTATTTCTCATTTGCACTGGGACTCAGGAACAATTACATATAACACTACATTAAATGTATTATTGTTAACAGCATCTTTCAATATACTGTGTAAATAGCACCAATTTAAGGCAAAATGATCTTTTTTTAATTATTGTGGTCATGTGCTTATTTACTCATGTACAACTGGATAATGAAAAAGCTGATAAACTTGCAGCAAAAGCTGATTAGGAAATATCAAAATGGACAAACAAGACATATACCAATCCTTCAGGCAGCAAATCAAAACATCAGCCCAGAAAACTTTCCCCAAAAGTACATACTAAGCACATCTCAATGACTTACACATAATCAGAAGAAGTGGAAGCAAATCTCAGCTATGGGCTAGAGCAAGAGCAATTTACAACCAACACAGCATTGGAGTTATTTCAGAAAAAACACTACAGGATATCCTTATGTTAAATGCAGAATGTTTTGGCCATGACCCAAGTGTAATGAAGCAGCTCCCAGGGACCAACAACCAAGCTAGGTCTTATCCAGTAACTGGACATCTTAATTCTTCCACTCCTGAATTAATTTTCATGCTCTGCCAGAATACATTTTAATGAGAAATTTTGATAGAAAGAAGCTGGAAGGAAGTTACCTCTGTAATTTACAAATATAGTTTGGGTTAGAAGTGTAATACTTTTAATTTTATTTACCCTGCCTAATTTTCACTCTAGACTTTAATTCGTACGGGTGTTGTAAGATCTACCAACACTGCCAGTAGTGTTTTTTAGTGAAAGACTTAATACTTTGAAAAAGCCTACCCAGGTGTCCAAATCTAGATCCAACAGTGCTGAAAATTATATAGATTTGAATATATTGTCACTCCATCTAAATATAAGAGCATATAGAAAAAAGTTAACACATTATTCTACCTAAATGTAAATACATATAGAGACTAAACACATATACTCTACCTTTGTATATAAACTGTTGGAAACATCTGAAATGCATGTAGTGACATGCTAACACAAAGAAAGGATCTGCATGGAAGTTATTATTGCCTTAAAATTAAGATAATATTTAAAGCATTTCAAGAACATACACAGTATCTTTAAAAACATATGAAAGAATTGGGATAGAAGTAAGAGCCCAATCATTTAGAGAAGAGAGGAAGTATTCAAACATTACACAAGTAGTAAAGATTTTTAAAAGTGAAAGAAGAAGGAATTTTTTTCAGACTTACCTTTGTCTTAGGATATGAGAAAAAACTGTCTTTGTTGCTGCCCATACTTGTCACTATAGAGAAGTGCTTACAACCCTTATCCTTAGCTATCTGTGCTGACATTAGGACATAATCACGGTCAATACGAATAGCATTTTGCTGTAGGAAATAAAAGTGGAACAAAGAATGTATAAAACCAGTGGAATTTTCTACACTTTATGAAAACCTTGGTATTCAATTAAAAACTTTCACACAGGCTGATATAGTAGGAATAACATCCCTTGATGAGGCTGAAAAACTTGGCGAAAACAGGAAATCTTGACAAACTACCATGCGAGTCCTATGTGATGTTTAACGGAACAGGAAGAATGTAAGATGTAAGAAATATTCAATGACACAAATGCTTAAGTGAGACATTTTTTACTATTGTAAATATTTATTACAATGAAATGAGAACTAAACTTTGAAAAAGTTTAGTCATCAATTTAGCATACATGTTGGTAAATCTATGGAAAGTGTGAGCACTCACTTGTAAGAAGCAGAATTAGGTCCACTAAGAGAGAAACATTTCATAAATTTGTCCAGTAAAGAATGAACAATACAAAAATATACAGACTATATGTGAACACTGTAAAATCCATTTATGTGAAATCTGCACAATATATTTCTTGAGCTTACCACACCAACTTTTGCTCTGTATGTGCCCAGACAACAAAATCCAGCATCAATACCTTCAAAGACATCTTTGTGGTCATCTAGCTTCTCAAAGTCTACAACCTTTTGTTCCTGGCAAGAAAAATTACAATTATAGCACTACTTTATCAAATGCTCACACAAAACAATAGTTTACAACTGTGTTTGTAATGTATGATTTGGAATTTTATGTCAGTTGTCTTCTTAAAGGTTAAAATAACTATGTGTGTCTATTCTATTTTTTAAATTTCCTTTAGCAATTTGCTGTATATGTATTACATCAGTGGTTCTTCACTTTTTCTGGTCATGAATGCCCTTTCCAGCCTGAGGAAATCTGTGAATCACTCATTAAAAATAAACCAGTAAGTAGAACACAGATGACGCTAAGATTTTTCTTAATGGCATCAATCCATCTGCTGGTCTGTGAAACCAAAAATCATTCCCATGATTCCACTGTAGTACACCTTTGCTGAACTCTTGGACGAGGCTGAAACAAGTGAGTGATGCACTAGCTGGACACCCTCCCCCTGTTTAAGTTTCTCTTGTTCTGACACTGCCACGCCATGTTCACTCTTTCACACTGAAAGTAAAGTTATTACCATCTGTTTCTTGAAGTTTTTTTGTTTCTACTAAAAAAAAAATCTTACTTATAATGACTGCTTCACATTTCCCCTTTGTACTTTTATAAATGGTGTATGCAGTCTGGTGTATGCATTTAGTCTGAAAATGTACCACATCTTATTAATGGCATATTGTAAACTACTTAATGAGATTTTAATTTTCTTTACACTAAATACTCTTTTGACTGCACTTATAAAATGCACATATAACACACATATACATACTGCAACTTCACATGTGCAGCACAATGACCCAAATAGACCCATTAAGTTTTCAGATGTAGCTGTCCTTAGACAAGTTTTAAGTGGTGACCCTCCACTATTTCAGTGTTATTAATATTATTATTATATGGAAATGGTACTAGAAATTTGTCTGTAATGTATTATATTACCATAAATTTTTTTTTAAAAATTAATATTTCTCTATGGATGATGTCAATGACGGAGAATTTCTATGAAATGAAATTAAAAAATCAATAAAAACGCAAAATAAATCAACTGGGAAATGAAGTGGCAATTCTAAATATTGGGTTATCTCCATTTTATCTTAAACATGGGAAAAGAGAATGGACACTACTCATCAACTACTAGTTATGACTTACAACAGGATGATGATTGTATTTATTACTCTCCATACAGAGCCTCTGAGAGGAAATGTGTAAGATGATGCAAAAACTATTTTCCTCTCCCCAGTTTAATCTAATGATTAGTCATTGTATTTTCATCCATTATGGTTCTCACTCACTCACTAACTCACTCACTCACAATTTTAAAGCCATTAGGAAAGTCATTAAGGCCATGCATGCATGCACTGGTTAGACTCTCTTTTCTCTTTTCATTGCTTTCATTGGGCCTGTTCTTATGTCTATATGGACCAATTATGTGTGTGTGCATGTCCTTTTCCTGATCACCCACGAGACTGGTTGTTGTTCAGTCATCTGTCTTATCTCTGCATTGTTCTTGAATTCGTTCCACTTGATGCCGAGTATTTTCCTTAGGCATTTGTTTTCAAAAGAGTCTAATTCCTTTTCTGTTTCTTTAGTTGTTTTCCAGCTTTCGCATGCATAAATGAGGGTGGATATTACATTTTGAATTGAATAGTCTTAACTTAGTTTTTGTGCTTATAACTTTTGAATTTCATATGTTCTCAAGGTTCTTGAAGATTGATGCTGCTTTTGCAATTCTGATCCTAACTTCCTTTCTAGTGTCACCATCCTGGTCTATGTAGCTGCCAAGGTATGCAAATTGATTGACTTCTTCAATATCTGTCCCTCCTATGTGTATTTTTCCATTTTGATTGAGAGGAATTTTCATTATTTTTGTTTTGTCTTTGTTAATTTCAAGTCCTATTTTGCTAGCCAGTGAAGACAGGCTATCTGTTTTTTCTTGCATGGAATTCACATTATTACTGATAAGAGTTATGTCATCAGCAAAATCAAGGTCTTCTAGTTGGTCCCATGTACCCAGTCATTACCTGTGTTACCTCTGCAGCATTTTTTTTCATTATGAAGTCTATTGTAATCCCAAAAAGTAAAGGAGACAGTATACATCCTTGTTTCACACCTGTTTCAATCTGGAACCATTCACTCATCCCTTCTTCTGTCTTGACTGCACAAACATATCCATTGTATAAGTCCTTAATGATGTTGACAATTTTAGGTGGTATTCCATATAGATTTGAAATTCTCCATAATGAATCTCTGTGTATGCTATCAAATGCCTTTTTAAAATCTATGAAGTTCAGTATTAATGGTTTCTGCTTTTCACTATGTTCTTCAAGTATTATTCTGAGAGTAAAGATCTGGTCGAGACAGCTTCTCCCTTTTCAAAATCCTGCTTGTTCTTCTCTCATTGCAGTATCCACTATATCTTTGAGCCTATTCAAAATGACCTTGCAAAATACTTTTGACACAACTGATATTAATGTTACTCTTCTCCAGTTGTTACAGTCACTAAGGTTGCCTTTTTTTGGTATTTTAACAATGATTCCTTTCTTCCAATTAGAAGGGACCTTTTCTTCTTTCCAAATCTTGTTGAACATTCTCTGTAGTTGTCTCATGTTGTCATTATTGATAGCTTTTAGCATTTCGGTTGTTATTTCATCTTCTCCTGCAGCTTTGTTGTTAGCCATTAAATTCACTGCTGTTTCAATTTTATGCAATTTAATTTCATCTAGGTTGACATTTAGTTGTGGGGCTGGTAAGTCAGTTTCAAGGTTTAACAATTCTTTTGGGTGTGGTCGATTGAGTATTTCTTGGAAGTGTTCAGCCCATCTTTGCTTTTGATCTTTATTTGATGTTAATAGGGTTCCAGTTTTACTAAGGATTGGTCTTTCTTTAGATGTAATAGTACCTGTTAGACTCTTTTGTATGTTATATAAAGTTTTGCTGTCTCCTGTTTTTGCTGCTTTTTCTGCCTCTTTCGCCATATTGTCTATGTATTCTCTTTTATCCCTTCTAGCTGAACTTTTTACTTTCTTGTCTATTTCTTTGTATGTTGCTTTCGCCACGTTGCACTCAACACGTCTAATTTGACTGCTCGTCTTTCATGTATATACTTCCATGTTTTATCTGATATCCATGCTTTTCTATTTGGTTTTTTCAGTCCAGCGCTTGCTTTTGCTGCTGTGATTATGGCTGTGCTGTAAGAATTCCATAATTCATCTATACTTATCTCCTCAACTTCACTGGGTGTTTTGGAATGATTGGCAAGTTCCTGATTGAAATTAATGTTAGTATTTTCTTCTTGTAGGCTGTGGCTGTTTATCTTTCTGTGTACTGATTTCTTGTGTTGGCTTTTCAATTTTAGTTTTATTTTCCCTATGCACAGGTTGTGATCACATGTATATGTATGTGTATATATATATATATATATATATATATATATATGAGATGATTATGTGTAGATTTTAAGACTGAAGTTACAGCAGAGAATCCAGAAATCTTACAAATTCTGGTCCCACATTAAGGGACACAACTCGACGTCCTATTAGAACGACTTTTTAAAGGCTTTCGTTTTGTTGAGCTCAGCCACTAGAGCTTTGCCAACTTCTCCAGTATATCCAAGAACAAACGCAGAACGGCCCAAAGTCTTGAAATGTTGCATCTCTGTTGCCCTATCCCCGGCCATACTACTGAAATGACAATAAATGCAACTTATTAATAAGAATTATCTTTGATGTAAGAAATACTGTAAAAGAAATTACGAAACTAAAAAAAAAATACTTAATGAGTGAAAAAGAACCAAAATCTTGTGACTTTAAAGAGAAAATAATTGTTAAACTATGTTGTGTTGTTTTTATTTTTCGATTTATATTCTGTTTCAAGCTGATATTTATCTTTGTCTATGGAGATCTCATTTATGTAATTTCGCTCTTTCAACGATGCCTTATGTAATGAATGCTTTGTTGTGTGAAGTAATATTTCTACTTCATAGCTATGGCCGACATTACTAATAAGAAATCCTCTTTTGCTATTCCCCTCCTTTTAGCAAATAAATGAATAAACGGGGATATTGTATGCCTGCCTTCCACTTTTAGTGTTGCTGCAATAGATTCAACATTTTTTAAAGATCTGGTTTGATACCAGTAATAAATTAACCAACGCTTGTGATTGCTATTTTATTGAAACATCGATGCTGCTTTGTACTACACTTAGTTACTGAAACAAATCCAAATTTTGGCTGAATGGGCCGCTGTTTCGCGTTTATACTTTCTTTGATATTCAATACGATTGTCTGAATTAGAAAATCCCACTAAACTTCCCACATAGTTCATGTCTCTACCCACGGCAACGTTAAAGTATGTGCAAGTCTTTGGTTATAGTCGTCCTGTTTTTTAAATAACACATAACCCTGAGCTCAGGGGCATGCTATTTATGTTGCCTTCAAAACTGAGAAATGAAAACAACTGAATGGCCACACAAACATACTTTGATTTGTGGGAGTATCAAATCAAGGACAGTGTGTTGTGTAGACGATATGACCAGCTATATTTATCTGAATAGTATCACACAGACCTCCTATAGACAATGTTAGCAAGTACATCACCCACATCTTATAGGCCACAACTTACCGCCTAGTGAAACAGATCAGAAGTGTCTCAACTGGAAATTTTCTCTCCTCTTGTATGTTTTTTAATCCAGCGTAAAGCAAAACTAAACTGAACAAATGGCAGACTTAAAAGTTCCCAATGAATTGTGCAATGTAATCGTGAACACAGAATGCCATACTGCATTAACATTATTCGTTCTTTGGTCTAATTTACATCTAGTCTCTACCGAAGACCCGATCCCGCTTTGACGTGAGATAAAACATCAACAGGAAGGGCTGTTTTACAGTTTTATAAGAAATAATGAGGCTCTGCTGTATTCTACTCTTATTAAAACATGAGAAGTACTATCGCAAATGCTTCCCTCCCCCTCCCCTACCTACTCTTTCAAGTGCCTGTAACACATAATAATTAGTGTATGAGTATATAACTATACACGGAGCCACTACAGTAAAGCTGTGATGCCAAAATGTATAATCTAGGGAAAAAAGTAGGAACAGCTTTATTACTTAATGAGTACACAGTTGTGATGTTTTGGGTGAGCCTTAATCATACAAACACATACATGACGAAGAAATAGAGAGAGAGGAGATAAAATACAGATTCACATGAATGCTAGTTTTAAAAACACATTTTTAATTTTAAAAATGAATAGAGCACTTAGCTGTAACTTGTAAGAAGTTGTGACTTGTCCGACGCTGTGTGTCAGAAATGCACATGGTGGAGTGTAGAGAGCATTTAAAATGGAGATTTGGGATGTGTGATAGGTGGGTCGTAACTGAGCATGGTGGGTGGGGATACCATGGAGGGGAAAGAGAGTGATAAAATGGTAATCTAGCTGGGAGAATGTGAAATATGTGATTATAGTAGGGGTAGCAAAAGATGCAGAATAACTTACATTGGTGAAACTGGCCTCAGGTTAGGGGACCGCATGCAAAAACATATGTACGATATCGCTCAGCATGCTTCAAAACCAGTCCTGACACATTTCAATGGCCCCAACCACAGAGGCAAATCAGACTTTCTGGTAACAGTCATCAAACAGTGTCACGCAGATGACACAAGCCACCTAGCGCTTGAGAACCGCTACATTCAGGAATATGGAACTCTGAAACCATATGGTTTGATCTCGTTATTCAGCTACACCTAACATTCTGCTCTTCCACAATCATAATCCCTCCTCACTGTTCCACTCCCTTCTCACTTGTTACACATAGCTCAGAACCTCTTCACCGCATCACATTACAACCCCTCTACCCCTACTATAATCAAATATTTCACCTTCTCCCTGCTAGATTACCATTGTATCGCTCTCTTTCCCCTCCATGGTTTCCCCACCCACCATCCTCAGTTACGACCCATCTATCACACATCCCAAATCTCCATGTAAATACTCTCTACACTCCACCATGCGCATTTCTGACACACAGCATCGGACAAGCCACAGATTCTTACAAGTTACAGCTAAGTGCTCTATTCATTTTATTTGATTTGTTTCCTTTTTTTTAACTAGCATTCATGTGAATTTATACTTTATCTCTTCTCTCTATTTCTTAGTCCTGTTTGTGTTTGTATGATTAAGACTCACGCCGAAACGTCACAACTCTGTAGTCGTTAAGTAATAAAGCTGTTCCTACCTTTTTCCTTAGTTTATACACTTCGAGTACCTTTTATGTTTGTCATGGCAATCACTCTAAATTTGGAAATGATGGAGACATTATTATTAATACCAAGTTCAAAACATGACGCTTCCCTTTTGGTGATCAACACAAAACTATAAGAAGATCAACACACTAAAGCATACTTTTAAAAGCCGGAAATTATGACGTAAGATCTGATGTGAATGGTGTGATTCTTTCCCCCAACCCCTCCCCCCCACCCCCCCCCCTCAAAAAAAAGAAAGTATGTAATGCACACGAAGGGTCAAATATATGCTCATAAATCCATCCATTCATGTCCTAGGTCTGCGATCGACTATGCAATCACCGTCCAGTACACTTTCTGGTGTCTTGCAAGGCAGCAGTAATCTTTCTCCATCTGTCACTGTCTGCAGCCAGCCTTTGTAATGTGCCTCAGCTGTGTTGCATGCTACTCATTTCCCGCTTCTACAGGTAGCCTTTGGTCGTCCTCTCTTTTTTCCTCGGGTGTCCATCGCATGATATCGAGATCCACCCACTGCTACTCTAGAAGCTAGCTACTAATATTTAAGTCGCTCTCAAAACATGAAGTGGCAGACATGAATTTTAGTGAATGAATGAAGATGGAGGAACCCATTCATTTAATTGTTCTTAAAAGTCAGTTACTGGTCTTGTCCACTTAACATTTCTAATATGGTACAATGGTTTCTAATTCGATATAAAATTCCCCAGCACCTGCAAAAACTCCGATAGAATGGAAAGGAGAACAGCTGGGGAAAGATCCATTAGCTTCAGTCCGCGAAAGGCAGTCGATATCGATTGTACAATTTCCGCTCCAGTCAGACTGCTGACTACAGCAGCAATTAGTGAAACCGTTTCTAGTGTTGTACTCAAACCAGTCGTTCTTTATCTTATTTTACTCTAAGCTGTCTATTAAGAAATATGCCTCTCGTATGTCACACACTTTGTTATTTCATCTCATGAGCCATTGATCAATGTGATTCTTCTGCCTCACTCACTGTCCTAGACTTCATGCCCTAGTGACAGACATTCCCTTAGTAGGCCTGTTCTTACTTCATTTGTGCAGTTTAATCACTCAACCAAGACTTGCTTCGGGTGTGACCCCCTATGTATATGTGGATTTTTTGTGGAACCATGCATGAGCTGGCAGTAAGATGGGAATCAAACAGGATCCTGACTATCTCTTATGATATATAAGGGTTGATTGATAAGTTCTCTGCATAAAGCACAACGGATTATTTGTGGACAACTTTTTGGGGTTATTTCTCAACATAGTCCCCTTGCAAGTTTATGCACTTAGTCCAGTGATCCCTTCTTAGTAAAAGTCAGCATCTTGTGCCCGTAGAAAGTGGTCTACAGCATGAATGACGTCATCATCTGAAGCAAATTTGCCACCACTGAGCTCCTTTTTGAGTTTGGTAAACAGGTAATAGTCCGAAGGGGGCAAATCTGAGGAATAGGGAGGATGTTCAAGAAGCTGGAAGCCGCATTCATGAACAGCAGCCATTGCCACTGCCAACTTGTGAACTAGAGCATTGTCTTGATGAAAGATGACTCCTCTCGTCAATTTCCCTTGATGCTTTTCTTTCAGTTTAACCCACAGTTGCTTCACAAGATTAGCAGAATAGGCCCCGGTGATTGTTCTACCATTCTGAAGATAGTCTACCAATAGCACACCTTCTGAGTCCCAAAAGATGGAAGCAGTTTAATCACTCTTCAGTTTAATCACTGTCTTCGCCTGAAGACAGAACCATCCTTGCTTTCTTTGAAGGTGGGGATCCATAATGTTTCCACTGATTTGACCTTTCTTTGGTTTCTGATTGAAAATGATGAAACCAAGTCTCATCCATAGCCACAAATTGCTGAAGAAACTTTTCAGGATGTGCAGAAAAATGGCCAAGATTGTCTCTTGATATGTTGAGACGCTGTCGTTTGTGATCAGCTCCAAAACGTTTCCGGACTCATCGAGCAGAGACCTTTGTCATTTGAAGATTATTTGTGAATAATGGCATGAACATGTTCCTGGGAGATGCCCAACTCAGTTGCAATGTACTACTCAGTTATTCGTCGATCCTCCATTATCATGTCATGGATTCTGCCAGTGGTTACCGTTTTTGGTCTTCCTGGACGGAGATCATCTTCCAGACTCTCCCTTCCATGTTTGAATTGAGCTGCCCATTTCTTCACTGTGATGTAAGAAGGGGCACTCTCCCCTAGAGTCTCTACCATGTCCTCATGGATCTCCTTCGATGATAAGCCCTTGATGCAGAGGTAGCAAATGACTACTTGATGAGAAATTTTATCTATTTTCTCAATTTCTGCCACCCCTTACCACTTCAGTACTCTGTAAAAAATGGTTGCAGATACCTTCTTGAAACTTGGCGTTTAATCTTACATTAACCTGATCTATAAAAGAACCTAATATCAACTATGCGTTTCAAGTATTTGTATCTTATGCCGAGAACTTATCAATCACCCCTCGCAGCCATCACTCACCATGAGGTACTATATCTCTCCAGCTGTCTAAACCATAATGATGAAAGAAATTTAAGAATAATGTTAAGAAAGGAAAAACTTACCCAGGTTCAGATACCGATTCAGACCACAACCAAGCAGCAATGACAATGAAGATAAAACTGACGAACACTAAACAAAAGTTCATGGTATTCAGCAGGGAAGAACTAAAACCATCTGCAATATAAATAAAGAAACACTGGAACAAGTGACACATTGGATAGATCTTGATCATATATCTAGAACCAGTCAGTCCTTGTTTCCTCATTTGGCATCTTTAGTTGGTTTTATCTCTTTATTACCTTGATTCAGTCTTGTTCATTACTCGGTATCTTGATTCAGAGCTCTTTCAATATTTAGCATCGTGATTAAATCCTATTTCATTCTTTATCTTATCTTGACTCACTGTTGTCTCATTATTTATTATCATGATTCAGTCTTGTGTCATTATTTGGTACCTTGATTCAGCGTTGTGTTATGTTTTAGCATCTTGATTCAGTATTGTCTCATTTTTTTAGCATTTTGAGGTAGTCTCTATCGAATGATTAAACATTTTGCATTCATTCTTGTTCTCTTGGCTAAAATCATGACTCCACTCTTATCTCCTGTTATCTGAAGTTGTTAAATATACACTCATGTATGGTGTAGGAGCATGGGCAATTGATTTTCTTTTAAAATGAGGCCCTTGATATATGGATATACAGAAAGAGTCAACCATGGTATAGACCATGGACGACAAAAAACAAACAAAAAAGTACTAAATCACTTCACTTGAAACAGAAATTAGAAATATAAAAACAGGACAGTTAAAATATGTTATTTATTATTATAAACTATCCCATATGAAGAAGCATAATACAATAATGATAAAAATACTTCATGGAAAAGTTAAAGAAAAAACAGCAATGGTACAGATGGATGGACAACATCAAGACATGGACTGGAATCAGCTTTCCTGTGTGTAAGTGACAGAAAACGCTGGAGATCTATTGCATCCAACCTTCCCTTGGAAAATGGCACAAGATGATAATGATGTTACTGCCACATAGTTCATCAACTTAAATAACCCAGATACTGCAGTCAGTTAAAACTATGATTTATCAGTCTCAAAACTTCCATAAAGAACAGAAGTATGGATATGAACATGCGAAAGAAAACAGAGGTTCTAAAACATGTAGATTACATCACTGACAGAATGATGAAAACACATGCTCCCAATCACCTCTGATGAAAACAGGAAACTAGTAAACTGAACATCTTGGAAAATGCAGCCTATCACAATATTCTGGAAAAGGTAGGCTGCGAGAAATTGTATATCTGATGCGCCGACGATACCAAGCGATAGATCTATTACCAAAACGAGAGATATTAAAACGTGGACATTGTAGAGCGTACACCATAGCAGTGGTTCTTACAAACTTTTTTGTCGTGAACTATTTTCTGGCTTGAAAACACCTGCAGACCCTTCATTAAAAATATAGAAATAAATAAACCCAGATGATGCTAGCAGTTTTTTTTAATCGAGTAAATCCATTTGCTGGTCTTTGGACCTCCAAAAATCCTTCACGGACCCCAAGTCAGAGAACCACTGCATTAGAGATACCACTTAATAATAACAGCGATGATGATGGTGATATTAAACTGCTTCGTTAAATGAAGCAACAAATCATCACGCAAAAACAAATCGTTTTGAATTTTTTAACGAATTACTAATTATGTAGAAAAGGCCAAGCACATGTGATTACGATGCACGCAAGAGAAATACTTTGTTACCGCGGATATACGGCAGCCTTGTTCCCTATCCTTATAGAAACTTTTAGCTTCCAGTAAACACTTGGAGGGTTGTAGCTTATATCTCCACACCAGCTGCTGTTTGTCGAGTATACTTTAACACTTGCTGCTGTCATGCAACTGCAGACTTATTTGAGACATGCGCGTGTAATGTTTACATCCACCCTCCGGCACCCAGTTTCTGGTTCGTGCTGAACTAGCAAATGCTGTGTCACGGCGCTCAATAACCAGAGCATAAACTGGGCCAAAGTTCACTGTTCGATTCGTTGCCGAAATGATGGTTCCCAACTTTTTTTTAAAATGACCCATAGACCAGTAATGGTTAGTCTTCTTCTTCTTCGTTCGCTTCTACCACCAAGACCGCCCTGTGATCCTACTGAATTTACGCCTGTGGTCCTCATTAGGTCCCGTGGTCTCCTGTGTGGGTCCCGAAAGGACCGCGAGAGATCCCAGAGAGGATCACAAGAGGTTCAGAGTATCGCAGGGCTTTAGCCTGTATTCTTGGTGGGTCTCTGAAGCGGATTGCGTGACACTTTGGTTTTCGTTGCACCAGTTTAGTCTTAGAGTTGGACTTTCTCACCGGAAGACCTCGACGTGTTTTGAGATACCTGTGTATCACCGCCGGGTGAGAGGTGGTTGCCCATCCAGTCCAGAGTTGGACTTTCTCAACGGAAAAACCTCAGCGTGATTAGGATACGCAAACATCCCCGCCAGGTGAGAGGTGGTTGCCTATCTAGACTGCCCTGGTCCAATGTCTCCGACTTCAGTATTTTGTGGTCGTGGCCGCTACCCTTCCTAGATGTGACCAGGATGGAGCTTTTGTCCAGGAGGACGAATCCTCGCCACTAGTGACTTCCACCCCTGGGTTGAGCCGGTTTAGGCATATTAACCCAGTATGGGCGTGTTTGGGACGTGACCGACCTCTAGAGCAGAGGTACTTTGACATGCATAGCCTTCAAGATTCACCCCTGGTGTGAGCCGGTTTAGGCATAATTCACCAGTATGGGTGTATATCAGGCATGACCGACTTCTAGAGCGGAGGTAGCATGACATGTCTAGCCATCAAGTTCCATTCCTGGTGTGTGACGGTCTAGGCATATTTCACCAGTGTAGGTGTATTTCGGACATGGCCGGCCTCTAGAGCAGAGGCGCCGTGGTATGTATAGCTCTTGCAGCGATACTACTGGACATACCGATTAAACTTCATTTTATCCTTTCCTTCACCTTTTCACGTCGGCACCGCACAGCAACCTTTATTTCTTTTCCGCACTTTCTTCCTTGACCGGGAGGAGCTTTACTCCACGCGCGGCATTCGAAGAGTCTCGCCAGCAGTGTGTAATGGTTAGTAACCCGCGACCTGTACTTTTCTTCTACTTCTTCTTCTTCGCCTTCTTCTGCTTCTTCTTCTCATCGAGTCATGCCTCCTTGCTGCAGATAAAGTTCTCTTCCATTTCTCTCTGTTCTCTCTCGAATTGGTGACACCAATTTCTTTTATATCCTCTTCTATGTCGTCTTTTCATCTCTGTCTTGGTCTAACCCCTTGGTCTTGTTTCTTTCATCTCTTGTGCATACATCATTTTCGTTTGTCTGTTCTCTTCCATTCTTTCTAATTGGCTCAACCAGCTTAGTCTGTTCAGTTTCAAGATGCTTATAATTCGCTGTGATTTAAATAAGCTGTTAGTTCAGTGTTCTTTCTAGCTCTCCATTCTCTACTGTTGGTTTCCTTTATGGGTCCAGAGTTTCTTCTTGGGATCTTGTTCTCAAAGATCTGCAATTGTTGTTCATCTTTCTTTGTTGTACCCCATGTTTCTGGTCCATACATGATGGCTGGTCTTATTATAGTCTTGTAGATTGTTATTTTGGTGTTTTGGGGACAGGATTTTTGGATTTTAATAGGTGTTGCAAGACGAAGTATATTTTATTCCCTGTCTGTACTTTGCTTTTAATTTCCTCGCTTACTATGTTTCTTCTGTTGAAGGTTATGCCTAGATATCTGTATGTTTCTGCATTCCTAATATTCATATCTCCAACATTTATTTAATCTAGATCATTCTGCATCTGCTCTCTTGATATCTTCATATACTCTGTCTTATCTTGGTTAATGGTCAAGCCCACTTTTAGTGCCACATCTCTCAGGTGTATTCATGTATTGATGACTTCTTGCATAGTTTCCCCTACTACGTCAATGTCATCAGCGTATCCTATTATTTTAGTTTTTTTTTCTTCTGTACTGCTTTCTTCGTTTACTTTTCTGATTATTCTAGAGTACTAGGTTGAATAGTAATGGAGATAATGTATCATCTTGTTTTAAAACATTTCTTATATAGAAGGGCTCTGACTTTCTTCCTTTATATACTATATTTTGAGCATTCTCCATGCTAGTCAAATTGATTAATTTATTAAGTATATCAAATTCTTTCGTAATTTTCCATAATCTGCTCAAATCTATGCTATCATAAGCTTTCTTGAAGTCAATGAAGATATTATGTACTTCTTTTACTATATTCCCAGTACTTTTCTGTTCTTTAGATAAAATATTTGGTCTACGGTCGGGCTATTCTTCCTAAAACCTGTTTGATAGTCTCCCAGTATGTTCTCGTTGTATGATTGTAATCTATTTAAAAGTATAATAGATAGTATAATGTAGTGTGTTTGTAGCAAGAATATTCCCTTGTAGTTTTCATACTTGCTCCTATCGCGTTTTTTGAATACTGGGATCAGTAATAATAATAATAATAATAAATAGATTTTGAAATTCAGCAATTCTTAGTTCAACAAATAGGAGCGGATGTAGTTGCTATTTTAATATTTAGACTGGAAAAAATATCATCATCATCATCATCTCGTCTCTTCACGGGAGGTTGGCTATAGTGAGTCTCCACTCTGTTCTGCTTTTTTGCCTTTTAGTACACTTGACCAAGCTGGTTCCAATCCATTTCTTTAATGTTGTCCACCCATCAGTGTCGTTGTAGTCTTCTCTTCCTTTCTGTCTTTCTCTGAAGTAGAGTCTTCAGTATTGTAATGTGCCTTTTGACATGCCCAATGTAGCTCACTTGTCTTGTTATGAATTTCAGTTTTTTTTCCTACTCAGTTCCAGCTGGTCTAGCTCTCCATTATCAAGCCAGTTTCCAAAATAAGTGGCTGATTTATCCGTTAGTCTAGACTTAAATTTGTGAGCCCGGAAGGGAAGAGGGCTCTGTCTCAAGGTGGGGAAAAAAGCTTTGCAAATACAGAATACTGAGGGCACTTATCAACTTCCCCCAGAAGTTTTAAAAGCTATAGGAACAATGGCAGCATATCAGAAAACTTCTGCTTCTGTATCATTTTACCAAGCAGGTTCTTAAAACGCTGAAGGAAATGATGACAAGGATGATGATGATCATTTTCTGTGACAATGTCAAGGTAATTATTATGACATATTAGCAGTAACAACATATTAACATTACTTTCAGTAACATTTTATTTTAAACACCCGCAAGGACGCTGTTGGAAAAGTGAACCACCTCGCGGTGGTGGGGGTTTTTGGGTTAAAATTTTCTTAGCCTGGACGGAAGGACCACCTTGTTGATCATGGTATCTTACCTGTTGATCATAGTACCTTACCTTGTTGATCATAGTACCTTAGCCTGGACGGAGGGACCACCTTGTTGATAATAGTACCTTAGCCTGGACGGAGGGACCACCTTGTTGATAATAGTACCTTAGCCTGGACGGAGGGACCACCTTGTTGATAATAGTACCTTAGTCTGGACGGAGGGACCACCTTGTTGATAATAGTACCTTAGCCTGGACAAAGGGACCACCTTGTTGATAATAGTACCTTAGCCTGGACGGAGGGACCACCTTGTTGATAATAGTACCTTAGCCTGGACAGAGGGACCACCTTGTTGATAATAGTACCTTAGCCTGGACGGAGGGACCACCTTGTTGATAATAGTACCTTAGCCTGGACGGAGGGACCACCTTGTTGATAATAGTACCTTAGCCTGGACGGAGGGACCACTTTGCTGATCATAGTACCTTCCGTGCCAGGCAAGTATATAAAATATTATTTTTCACTTACATTCATTCACTGTTACTATCATTTACATGGTGCTTGCAGAACACTCTGAAATGTATTTTTCTTCTTTAAGAAAAAAAAAAAATATATATATATATATATCATCATCAGGTGCCGTACCGATTTGCGTTGGCTATTATGCTTCTCCAGAGTACACGATCCTTCACGCAGGCCATCAGCTCAGTTGGTGATCTCCTCTCACACCATCCCGTCAGACTGTCAAGTATCTTGGTCTTCCTCTTGATCTTTTTCCCTTTATTTTTCTTGTTGTTATAACATGTTCAATGCCCCCTCTTCTCATTGCAATTCCTATGAAAGTACATTGTCTCTCTTTTATTTATATTACATTTATGTTTCACCTTGTCGAATGCCTTGGTGTAATCAATGAAGCATAAGTAGAGATCTTTCTGTACTTCTAAAGCTCTTTCTGTCAGTTTTCGTAAAGCAAAATTGACATTGTGTGTTCAATTTCCTTCAACAAATCCAAACTGTTCATCTGCTATTTCTATTTTTATCTTTTTCCTTGTTCTTCTCATAATAATTCTCAGAAGTAGCTTCGTTATGTGACACGAGAGGCTGATAATCCAGTGGCAATCACATTCCTTTGTACCTGGTTTCTTTGGTAATGCTATAAACGTGGATATATATATATATATATATATATATATATATATATAGGTCACTGGGCATATAACCACTGTTGTAAATGTCATTCAGTAACTTGGTTATTATCTTTATTCCTATCTCCTCTAGCTCCTCTATTTCTTCTATTGTTATATTATCAGGCCCAGTCGCTTTTCCTTTCTTCATATATTTGATGGGATTTCATCTTCAAGTATTGGTGGTCCATCACGGTTTTCAGTATCTAGTGTTAATTCTGGTCTTTCTCCTCCATATAGCTCACCGATGTACTCTGTTCACCTGTCCACAATGTCTTCTTTTCCCATTAACATTTTACCTTCTTTTGATTTCAGGCATTCTGTGGTATATTTTGTTTTCCTGCCCGTGAGTTCACTAATTAGTTTGTGCATGTTTTTGCTGTCTTTATTATGGGAACTTCCTTTGCTTCTCTGCATTTGCATCTTATTTTTTAAATTTATTTTGCTATATTTTTCTTGGTTATTTTTACTCCTCCTCTTCTTGTCCATCAATCCTAAGATTATTTATTTTTAGAGGCTTGTGTTTTCGGTGGTATTATCTCCTTAACAGTTTGGTAGATAGAATCTCTTAACATTGTCCATTGTTCATCTATAATATTTATCTTTGCTATTGTATTCTATCTATTTGTTATAATAACTTTGTATTGTTCTCGCAGTTCTTGGTAATTTTTAAGGAGTTCTGTATTCAGTTTGATATTTCTCATTTTTCTTTACCTTTATTCTAATTTTTCCACAGAGTGGGTCGTGGTCACTATTGCAGCCAGCTACTGGCATGGTTTTTGTTGTTAGTAATGCATTCTGGAATCGTTTATTGATTAATACGTAGTCTATCTTATTAAAAGTCTTTTTGTCTGGGCTACACCACGTTGCCAGTCTTCTGAAATGTTATTTAAACCATGTGTCACCTGCAAACATGCTATGTATTCTTGCCCGTTCAATTAATTTACTACCTCTGTCGTAACTCTCTGTTACGAACACTAACAGAAAGAGCTTTAGAAGTACAGAAATATCTCTACTTATGCTTCATTGATTACACCAAGGCATTCCACAAGGTGAAACATAATGAAATTATTAAAATGCTTGAAGACATCAATATAGACGTCAAAGACCTGAGGAGTGAAACATCTATACTGGCAGCAAGAACCAGCAATTCGAGTTGAAAATAGAATTGGAAAATATCAACCTATAAAACAAGGGGTGCGACAAGGATGTGTACTATCTCCAGACCTTTTTTCTCTGTACATCGAGAATATTCTAAGAACAATCATCACAGAACCAGGCATAAAAATTGAAGGATACAATATTAACAACCTTCGGTATGCTGACAACACAGTACTGATAGCTGAGAACCAACAACACCTGCAAAATCTCTTGGATAAAGTCGCCAAAGAAAGTGAACAGAAAGGCCTTACTTTGAACATCAAAAAGACAGAGACTATGGTTATATCTAAGAAACAGAATCCACCAGCATGCAGTATTAAATTAAACGGAACTATTCTAAAGCAGGTGCAGAAATTCAAATACCTTGGAGCAGTAATAACTTCAGATGGGAAATGCAGAACAGAAATTAGGAACAGAATAGGCCAAGCAAAGACTGCATTTCAGAGAATGAGAAACATATTAGCTAACACATCTTTATCAATGAATGTTAGAAAACGAGTCCTAAAATGCTATATTGAACCTATCTTGTTATATGGAAGTGAATCATGGACAATAGGCAAGTCTGCACAAAAATCATTGGAAGCAGCAGAAATGTGATTTATTAGAAGAATGTTGCGAATCCCCTGGACAGCAAAAATAACTAATGAAGAATATACGAGAAGAGCTGGAGAGACAAAAAACCTTGTCAAAAAGATAAGAGAGAGACAAAATACTTTCATAGGACATGCAATGAGAAGAGGTGGCATTGAAAATATTATAACAACAGGAAAAATAGAAGGAAGAAGATCAAGAGGAAGACCAAGAGAAATGATACTGGACAGTCTGACGGGATGGTGTGAGAGGAGATCATCAACTGAACTGATGGCCTGCATGAAGGATCGGGTACTCTGGAGAAGCATAATAGCCAACGCCAGTCGGCACGGCACCTGATGATGATGACCTCTGTCATTCCTCTCCCCTAGTCCATCGTCACCAACGACGTCTGAAGTTTTTCCTTTACCAACTTTGGCATTAAAATCTCCCATGGCTATAGTAACTTCATGTGACTTTGTGTGTTTCAGGGATGTCTCTATGTCATTATAAAATAGCTGTACATCTTCTTCAGAACTTTCAGATGTTGAATCGTACACTTTTATAATATTTCTGTTTATTGATCGTCCTTTCCGTTGGGCTAGTATGACTCAGTCCGAGATGTTCAAATATCCTAAAAGGGATGGCGACTACAGTAAAACTGGTTTAAATAATATAAGTAGATAGAAAAACGAATAGAAAGTTTTTTTCTCACTTTACTCACTCCCTCCCTCACTTTGTAAAACTACACCATACACCTCTATCTACCTTCAAATATCTTACAATTGTCCTTGCTGTTTGTTCGTCAAATATAATTCCTACTCCTCGTTCATGTTTCTCACTTCCTAAATATATTATTGTATATCTATCAGAATTTATATTCCCTGTACCTGTCCATCTAAGTTCACTCATTCCTAATATGTTGATCTTCATCCTTTCCATTTCTTTCTTTACATTTTCTAATTTTCGGGCCTGTAATAAAGTTCTAACATTCCATGTTGCTATTTTGAACTTGTTAGTTTTGCCACCAGTAGCTTGATGACGATCTGGCCTCATATGTGGCCCGTGAGCTGCCCTACCGGACGAGGCTGTTCCAGAGGAACATCCATTAACGTCGATCATGACAAATCTATTACTCTGAATAAGCATAATTTGGAGCTACAACAGTGGTTTCTCGTTGCCTTCTGTTGGCTTTTGTACACACTCTCCGCTAGCCTTTGGACTCCCTGTCCTACTAGCAAGGCAGCGTGAGCGAGAGGTTTTAAGGCGCCTCTTACCCGTCTGGTATTCCTTTCACTGAGCACATGAGGCATTTTATAGGAGTAGTAAAGCCACCTACTACCCCACCTCGCTCTCTGAGTCTACCGCCAGTTGGTCCGCGCCTGCTTATTTGGGTAAATCCTTATTCACAGAGATCCTCCATTAAAAAAAAAAATTAATTCTTAAACCGGCAAGGGCTCGCTAGATAAGTTTACCAGCTCGCAGTTGTGAGGGTTTGTAGATTAAAATCTACTTATTCTGGGTGGGAGGACCACCTTGTTGATCATGGTACCTTACGTGCCAGGAAAGTATCTGAATGACTTTTTAAAAAAAATAGTTTATTTACATTCAACAAGCAACAATTTCATAGTCAGTTGAAATGACATGAAGTGGGGTAACTACCCGTGAGATGAAATAATGAAGTGGTGGGCTTTTACAAAACACGAGATGATGGTGATCCGTATGATAAGTATAATATAGGTACATCTGAAATTAACTTTTTTTTTCCAACAAGGAGGGTTCCATAAATTTCATGACTCTCTCTCTCTCCTCTCTCTCTCTCTCTCATACTTTTATTTCTTGCAGGATCATGTCATAATTTTTTATTCCCTTTGTAGAAACAGATTTGAGAAAAACTTAGGACTAAACTTGCACAAACTAAATCTAGCTTTGTTTCTGGACGTCCACACCAAGAACCTGAACTCTGCGAGCAGGGCCAGTAACCTGATGTGTGTGTGTGTCCGGCTGAGTTATAGGAATGATATTTAACATAATCTGAAGGACTTTCACCATCCGCTACCTGTGACGCGCTGGATTGGGGATGGTCGCCCCAGCTTTACCCGGGGATATATATATATATATATATATATATATATGTTGTTATATGAATTCGATGGTAACGTTAGGTATAATGCTTCAACATGCCAGGGTCAATTTCAACCAATCAAAAGAAGAAACATCATCAACAAGACCTGGCAAACATTGCAAACCACACTGTGCAACATTAATCTCTGCTTATCTCCCTTCTTCTCACTCACTCTCTCACACACACACACACACACACACCCCCCCCCACCCCACATACACACATAAAATGGGGAAAGGGTGGTCTGATTTACTGTATCTTTGTGCACATGCAGCGGATGTCCAGGTAAAATTATTTACATATTAAACTGAATTGTCCTGAGGTAACTGTACATCTGACCTTTTTTTACCCCAAGCTCATTAAAACTTATTGAATCTTTATCACAGATGGTAAACACAACTGTCGTGTAAAAGCCAAAGGGAATTTTAAAAAGGCATTCTGCGCCCATCTTGCTCATAGGCATTTTGTGCATGTCTTTCTAACAATGAGTGATCATGGGCATAAGCAAAATTATACTTGCATTACTTCTTGCCAGGAACAGGAAGTTGTAGACTGAGAAGCACTAAAGTGGAAGGTGAGTATAGAACATCCCTGTTTATTCATTTATTTGCAAAAGGGAGGCATTAGCAAAAGAGGAGGTCGTATAAAAGGAGTGGCTACATTTAGAGACGAATACAAGAAATATGAGATAGGCTTTTAATGTTGCCGCAATAGATTCAACATTTTTTAAAGATCTGGTTTAATACCAGTAATAAATTAACCAACGCTTGTGATTGCTATTTTATTGAAACATCGATGTTGCCTTGCACTACACTTAGTTACTGAAACAAATCCAAATTTTGGCTGAATGGGCCGCTGTTTCGCGTTTATATTTTCTTTGATATTCAATACGATTGTCTGAATTAGAAAATCCCACTAAAGTTCCCACATAGTTCATGTCTCTACCCACGGCATCGTTAAAGTATGTGCAAGTCTTTGGTTATAGTCGTCCTGTTAAATAACACATAACCCTGAGCTCAGGGGCATGCTACTTATGCTGCCTTCAAAACTGAGAAATGAAAACAACTGAATGGCCACACAAACATACTTTGATTTGTGTGAGTATCAAATCAAGGACGGCGTGTTGTGTAGACGATATTTTCAATATGACCAGCTATATTTATCTGAATAGTATCACACAGACCTCCTATAGACAGTGTTAGCAAGTACATCACCCACATCTTATAGGCCACCACTTACCGCCTAGTGAAACAGATCAGAAGTGTCTCAACAGGAAATTTACTCTTCTCTTGTGTTTTTTAATCCAGCGTAAAGCAAAACTAAACCGAACAAATGGCAGACTTAAAAGTTCCCAATGAATTGTGCAATGTAATCGTGAACACAGAATGCTATACTTTACTAACATTATTCGTTCTTTGGTCTAATTTACATCTAGTCTCTACCGAAGACCCGATCCCGCTTTAACGTGAGATAAAACATCAACAGGAAAGACTGCTTTACAGTTTTATAAGAAATAATGAGGCTCTGCTCCATTCTACTCTTATTAAAACATAAGAAGTACTATCGCAAATGCTCTCCCCCCCCCTCACTCTTTTGAGTGTCTGTAACACACAGTAATTAATGTATGAGTATATAACTATACACGAGACCAATGCAGTAAAGCTGTGATACCAAAATGTATAAACTAGGGAAAAAGTAGGAACAGCTTTATTACTTAATGAGTACACAGTTGTGACGTTTCGAGGTCAGCCTTAATGAAATAAAACTATACAGGACGAAGAAATAGAGAGAGGAGATAAACTATACATTCATATGAATGCTATGTTAAAAAATTTTTTTATGAAATAAAATGAGTAGAGCACTTAGCTGTAACTTGTAAGAAGATGTGGCTTGTCCAACGCTGTGTGTCAGAAATGCGCATGGTGGAGTTATAGACTATTTAAATGGAGATTTGGGATGTGTGATATGTGGGTCGTAACTGATAATGGTGGGTGGGAAACCTTGGAGGGGAGAGAGAGTGATACAACCCTAGGGATGGTGTGGGAAGGGGGTGACATGTAAAAATAATCGATAATGACCGATATTAGTGTCGAATCCATAGTTTTCGGGGTCGCTGAGATGAGTAGTGACACTATTGATGATGTTTACATTCATGTTCAGTCACCATCGGCATGGGGGTGAGAGAGGGGTGGGGGTAGGATGGAGGTGACATGTAAAAGTAATCTGAAACGACCAATATTAGTGTCGAATCCATAGTTTTTGTGTAGCTGAAATGAATAGTGACACTCCCGATGCCGTTTACGTCCACGTTCAGCACAATCGGCATGGAGGGGGGAGGTGAGAGAAGGGTGGGGATGACATGTAAAAGTAATTGAAAATGACCGATATAAGTGTCGAGTCCATAGTTTTCGGGGTCGCTGAGATGAGTAATGACACTCCCGATGCCGTTTACGTCCAAGTTCAGCTTCCATCGACACGTGGGGGTGAGAGGGGTGAAATTAGGGTGGGATCTCCAATTATTTTACTATGGAATCTCAAACCACCAAAACTTTGAACAGTACAAGGCTGTGTGAAAGGAGGATGCTGGGCAATGTAGCTGAAGCGACTATCTTAACAGGACAGGAAGAGGGTGAAGCTCATTTTATCCCATGAATACCATTCATTCCGATGGATCTCCCTTATAAGTTTAAGAGACTGCAATTTCCAGTGAGACTTGCATTCTTGATCATGATCAACAAGTCACAGGGGCAGTCGACACATTATAGAGTAAAGTCTTTTACAAATGAACTATAATATTAATTTAACTCAAAACATTTATCTATATTTTTAGTTTCATCTCTAGGAGCAAGAATAAATAATTTCTTGAGCAAGCAACATCAGGTTGTCTGTGGGAGAAACATGGCAATCTGAAATCCACTCCGCAATATTAATAATTAATAAATTCCCAAGCAATGCTGGGTAATAGAGCTAGTTTGATATAAAATTCCCTGCACTGGCAAAAACCCCGATCAAATGGAAGTGAGAACAACTAGGGAAAGATCCATTAGCTTCAGTCCATGAAAGTCAATCAATATCAGTTGTACGATATCCGCTCCAGCCAGAATGTCAACTACAGCAGTAATTACTGAAACAACTTCTTGTGTTGTACTCAAACCAGTCATTATTTATCTTATTTTGTTCTAAGTTGTCTAAGGAATATGTCAGACAAAGACAAAATTCAAAACATTTTTTTAGCGGAAAAAAGACTGATGCTGTCGTTTGATCCCACGGGGCTGCATGACAAATCATCAGCTAATGAGGGGCAGTAGATTCTTTGGGAGTATTAACATGTAGATGATATGCTGTATATCACGATTTAATGCCCCCTTTTTATCACATGTACCCATTCCATTAACATCTGTCACCAAAAAAAAATATGATACTGAATGGAGCAGCCTTCTACTGGAAATGCCTTGGTAGGATTTCAGCAGATTTCTGAATACAGATGATATAAATGTTCTCAACATAGAACTTGCTGTAATTATTTGCGTTTGTTCATGACTCCTGCATTGCATTGTTGTATGTCTGTTCCTGTCTTTCTTGGATTCTTTAGCCAGGAATATTTTCACTTTTTTTCATTTCATGACTTCTGGCTCTTCAACAAAATGGCTAATGGTTTTGGTATTGATATTCTATCAGATCTCTTTCTTTGGAATGCTATAATAATTAGTTCAGTGTCAGATTTTTGACAGAACTGTATGTTGTTGTGTTGTGGTTTATAAAGTAAAATCCCCATTTCCATGCCATGAAGGCAGTATGGGGATATGTTGTTAGACCCGTATTTCCAGCACCTGACATGAAAGTAAGATGTGGTCAGTATCACATCTGGCTGCATTTACCTTACTAGATTTCTCTGGTACCCATTTTTTAGGCTGGGTGAACCTTGGAGCCTTTTTTTAGTGTGGTGATACCAGAAAAAATCCTCACTGTTGAGAGTTGAACCCAGTACCACCAGATTAGCAGACCAAGTGCCTAACCACTCAGCTAGCCAGGCCGCCATCATGGCTTATAGTGCTGCTGTAATATATATCTCTTTTGGTACCAAACTTCATCAATAATTTGATTTAGATTTACGTTCCATACATTAATTTTGTCTTCAATAAATCCTAAAGAATGTAAGCAGTTTGGACCAGTGGTTTCCAATCTGTAGTCTGCAGATCACTATGTAGTCCCCAGTGTATTATCAGGAGGCTGTGCTGGCGGCAATGAAATGGACAGCTGCCCATGATATAGTCCATGACATTATTGTGATGGATTCACAGAGCATGCTTTATAAGACTGAGAAAAAAATTGCTTCAAAAAGACTGTTTTCATCTGTTAAGCCACTCAACTGTGATGAGCCTAACGTGGCTTTATTGTCCGGGGCATGCAGGAAGTACATGGCAATGATGTTGCAGACAGACTTGCTGGACGTCTAAAATAAATGGGAGGCTGAGAATGGACAAGGGTGGCATTGCTAAAGCCATATATGACAGACTGAAGGAAAATGAAGATCGGGAATGGAAAAAAAATGTAATTGTCCTGGTGAAGCTGGGACAAATTAAGGGTGCTGGCAGGAAATCTGAACTATGTAGCAAAAAACACATTGTATAAGAACCACCATTTGCTGGGAATTATTAGAAAACACACTATTGGATGGATGCTGCTGCATGGGATAAAGCATATATGGGGCTGTCCTGAATGCAGTGATGCCAGAGTCTGATTTTTAACCTTTGACTCTTTATCCAAGTCTGCCTTGCTCTTTATCCAGAATTGCACTATTATTCTATAGTTCTTTCAATCCACTTGCACATCTTTGTGAAACAATGCTCTGAATGATATATAGCAAAGTCTGAATAAAATGAAAAGTAGCTTCCTTCCAGTTTCTGTCTACCAACATTTCTCATCAAAATTTATTCTAGCAGAGAACAGATTTATTCAAGAATTAAAATTAAATCTGATATTTTTTACATGCCATGGTAGTATATTTTTAAAAGTGATGAGCTAATCTTTAGAACAGTTCACAGCGGAGGAGGCCTTTTAGAATCACATAACACACTGAGAGTGTTATTTATTACTTCTACAAGTAAACATGGATCTGAAATCCAAATAAATATATTTCTGTTGTTGTGCTCGGGTTCTTTTTTTTTTCTTTTCTAAATAATGTTAAGAAATAATCACAAAAATTCTCACTTATCAAAACTAATTTTATTTATTATTAATTGTCCAAAATAAAGTAAATGGACAGACTCCAGATAAAATTTAACATCACAGTAATGTAATAACAAGCACTGCCATTCCAAGTGGGGAAATGGCATCTTACTTCCAAAGTCAAAGAGCAAAATAAAATTAAAAATGTAATGTATTTAATGTTGTAATAAATCAATATATAAAAATTCTATAAGAAACATGAAGTGGTCATGAAATAATCAGAACACATCAAAATTTAGAAACATGTCATCTTTTCAGGTAAAGATGTAATGAATACGTGTAACCTGAAAGCAATTACAGCAATCATAGAAAATAATTTTAAAATAGAATTCTGATAGGTCAACAGTAAAATATTGTTTAATCTGAATCAACAAAAACTCAGTATTTGTATTAAATATGTAATATTTTATTCTGTTGCAATCTATGTGGAATCTAAAAATATTCGTTTGGTCTAATATCTATCAATAATGGACATTTTCCTGAAGCTCTCATTGGCACTTCTTCTCTTCAGACACATGTGTGTGCCAGTCCACGATACTTTTTTTTGCCTAATTTGCTCTCTAAAGGGTGATGGCTGTATTTTGTCACAGTTTTCAGTCACACTGTGATATTAGTACCTTTTGGCCCAACACATCCAAGTTTGACTCAGCATATTACAAAATCAAGTTCATCTTCCCAGTCCCATGGTAGACAACCACCCTTCTTCGCTCACTTGTCAGTCTGTTTATACCCTGAGATGTTCTTAAACATGTTTCTTTCAAATTCTAGTTGTAAGATGTGCACACCATACAAACTCATTAACAGATTTTTCTACTAAATGTTATTATTTAAATATGTACATAACAAAAATAATAAGAAGTTGCTGAAAATTTAATATCATTATATTCCTTGAACTTTTATATCAATTACTGTATAACAATGAACTGGGAAAACCAATGAGCCATTTTTTCATTAATCATAATATCCATGGACTTAATCAAAAACCATATATTTACATATAAACTTGACATAAGTGGCAATAAACTAACAGTTTATAAATTCACCAGTTAGAAAAAAAAGAAAGAAGAGATTCTAATGACAGAATTCTCATCAGAATGAAAAGTGATAACTATAATACAAGAGTTACAGACAACAAACTTAACAGTCAAACTTACAGCTGACCTTGGGAAAAATGAATGCTCCTTACATTTCCAATCACACAAAAGTGTCATACTTCTTAACTCTTCCCATGCCACAGGAAGAAAAACACACATTCAGTTGCTTACCAGAGTAAAAGCGCGGGTCTTGATATGTTAGGGGGTATAGTTGTAAAATGGAATGGAAAACTGTGTACTTATTATGTTTCAAAGTATAACTAAATGTATGAAAATTTCATAAATGCAGAGTTTTTTAGGAAAAAAGAAGTAATGTGATGTTTTTAGACAATGATTGTGCCCAGCTCACCATCGGTTAGGTCTAGATATGCACTACTTACCATCTGAGATGTCTAGATCTACTTGTCAATCTCGTATTGTGATTCCATGTTGCGTTCTTGCTAAATTAATGTCTGAAATAACCTCCTAACTACTTCTCCAGTCATCTAGATATGTCTAGATCTACTTGGGATACATTCAAGAGCAGTGGGGTGGTCACAGACCATATTCATACCCCTATCTACATCATCAAAAATTGAAAAATTTTGATGTTTCTCTTCCTTTTTCTCACTCAGCATCGCTCTTATCTAAGAACTCTTTCACCATTTTGAAAAGCGTCACTGGAAATGTGGATGAAATATGTACCATCTAAATGTTACACTGGTTCTTTTATTGAAACAAACCATGATCAAAATTCCGACCATTGGCACGCAACGGGGATACCGGAAGGATAGAAAAATCGACCGCTGGCACGGGAATAGTTAAATATATTGTTGTCAGGGAAAAAAATGACTCAATCAGCCACAATTATCAGCAATTAACTTTATCACAGTTTAGAACTCTCAGTTTCAATATGGTTATGTTACATCCACATTGAGATTTGCTTCATTTGTAATGTGAATCATAAGAGAAAATTATACTGTCTGTAAGATTAGATGATGAACTAAGTGTCCTTCCAGCTCCAAAAATTACACTGAGATGGATGAATAATTAATTAAAGTAAACACGTCCAAAATTTTAAAATGTAAAAGAAAATAATTTTTAAATTTCAACTGCTGAATAATCAGGCACCTTGTGTTTTTCTATGAAGTCATAATTTAGTTTGGGGAATCAGTGACCAAAATGACCTTAAGAACTAGCTTCTGCCAGCTGATGGATTGTTGAATTCTCATATATTTCTTTGACTGAAGGCTTAGGAGGTGTCATTGCATTGTTAACCATGGCCCTAGCAAGCTTCTCATCTGGAACAGATAAGGCTGTTGGGAACAGGGAAACAACTGGCTTAAATAACTTCCTGGCAAAGTTGTCATGTGTCTTTTTCTCCCCACTCTCCAGAATCATACTGTGGAGAGAGAGCAGTAAAGATTTTATTTTTCAATATTTTTACACATTCTTTCCACTTATTTTAGCATGACGTTGTTCTCTCACAAATTCTGGAGGAAAAAAAAATGTCACAGTTTTTATAGTCAGATTTCTGTGGTTATGCTGCAATTTTTTTTGTACAAATTTAAAATAAAAAGATTTGAAGAGACCAGTCTTAATAACTAATAGTTCCTTCACATTTTTTAAACTGTAATAAATTCTGATTTTTAAAACAAATTTATTTTAAATATGCAATGTAATTATTTTTTAAATTTAAATAATTAAAGAATGTATCTATAAAATATACTGAAAAAAGATATTGTATAAAAAGAGCAACGGACAATAGCGTTTGCAAATCTCTTCACTTGGGAATCATTTTATGAGGCAGAGAAAAAAGAATGGATGAAGTCAGAGAGGTAAGTTTAATACATTAAGAATTTGAAGATAAAAGATAAATATATCTATGCGATGTAAAGAAAAATGATTTCAAAGCTTATGCACAATGATTTATTTTTTTTTTATCTTATGAGGTTGTCTCAATGCAGGCAGAAGTCGGTTTTTTGTGGGAGGTACTCTGCATCATTTTTCCAAACAAAGCCTCTTATACCTGAGTTATTTCTTATTTGGCTGGCATATTCAGCAACAATCAAGAAACATGTCTCTGTTTAGTAATCCAATCTCTTGCATTTATATTTGCTGCATTATAGTTGTGTTTCAAAAAATAATGCAATAATATATATATTTTTTTAAAACAGAATACAAAGAAAAATGTAAATGTTCAAAAAAAAAAAAAAAAGGAAGACAAACTTTAAAGAAGCAGTATAGAAAAACACTCCAGCAAAATAAAATTTAGAAAGGAAAATAATTTTTTGTAAAAAGGAGAAAACAGAAAGGCCTGAAGCCAGCAAGGATCAGAACAGTTGGGAAAAAAACTCAGTTTCTCTTGAAGACTTTGAACTTATAATTAAAGAGAAAGACAAACTGATATTCTTGATATGAAAAATGAATGATTCATTGTTAGATTTCAATGTTTTCTTGTTATAGTTTTTTTAATGGTTCATTTACCAAATTATCAATCACTTACGCAGGTCTGAAAATGGAGAGTCTGTCAAAGTTAATTTCCCACAATCTCTCTTCTAGATCAGCCTGCAAAAACAAAACAACCATTACTTTTCTTCCCAAGATACAAGGAAGCTAGATTGATTGTGTACATGAAACATTTTGCTAACATTTAAGAACTATTTCATGGTCATTGCTCATATAAGTTATATTTATTGCTTAGGCCTTGTTGTGCAGCGTTAAATGGCCAAGTGCACAGTGTGTTGTTTCTCATGATGAGGTAGCTGCTCACCTTGCTGGAGCCTGTGGTTTGAATCCCAGGTAATTCTCTTTTAATTTTTGTTTCTCTCTCATCTAAAGTACTTTGTCTACTATTTTTTGTAACGATAACCACACAACGCTGTGCCAAGTCACTTTAGCAGCAGCAGGTTGTGAGGCTAAATGGCAGAAAATAGTTGATAAACAAAAACAAAAGAAAGGAGCAGGATGCATTTAACTTATTTTCTTCTATGATCTATTCTGCACAACAGACTATTACAATAGTTCTATATTTGGCATAAAAAAAAATGAAAACAAAATAAATACTAGCAGCCTATGTTCTCAGTAACGGAAATCACATGTGATTCTCCCCTACCATTTCCCAGTTTTCACAAATGTTACACATCTACAAATGAAGCCTATTACCAATACTACTTTCAAGATCTGGAAATTACCTTTACTCTGTATGCAAGGAAGGAGCTGTTTTTTTTAGCACCTTTGCTTGTCACAATTGTGAAATGTTTGCATCCTTGTTCCTTTGCTATCTGGGCAGAGGTCACAACATAGTCTCGTGTTATACGAATGTAGTCTTCCTGCATATAATTCCAGAGAGATGATGAAGAGGAATGATAAGAGAAATGACAACTGTAGTAAAACTGGTACTAGTAATAAAGGTAGACAGAAATGTTTGGTTCAGTTTTACAAAAAAATAGAAAAGATGAGGAAAATGGCAGAAATGAGAATGGCAGAAAATGTGATGAGCACATATGAATGAAGGATATAAACAATCCAGTATATATGCTGCCTTTGTCAAGGACCATGTAATGTACAAAAACAATGCAAAGAATAAATATGCTAAAAATTACTTTAAAATTTAAACTTAGCTCCTTGGTATCCTCCTCATAAGACAGCTGGGCACAAAATGTGCCCAGATAAATGTTGGTAGTCAAAAAAATAGAAGCATGCAACTGGTTGAAAAATGAGAGAAAGCAACTGTGACAAAGAATACTGGCTGAAAAACAACATAATGTCATGACCCATGTGGCAAAAATCCAGATAACTATGACCCAAATAAAAGTCACTCAGATGGTGCTTATCTTCTTCTTCTTCTTATGCACACTGGCGATGATGCATGGTACCCTAATTTTGCGATGCGCCTTTTGGCTGGGTACCTCCGACTTCAGCACCTTTCCTTGCTAGGGCAGACTTCGGTCTTGCTCGGACTGCCATGAAGATAGTGGTGTAGCTGGCCTGGCCAGACTTTGTTTTCCAGCATCTGATGGCTGCACTTAAGCCCCTTCTCCACGTCAGATCCAGCATCCAATGCCAGCTGGCCAGATGGCTTTGAGACAGTTCCACAGAGACATTCCAACTTTGGGGTGAGGAATCTGATGAGTGCTTCAACAATATCCATTCCCCACCACCTATAGTCTGCTGGCTCTGTTTTGTTTACATCATTCTGATAGCCATTGTTGTAAAGACCCATAGGCTTGTCACGTCCTGGATTCATTGCTTCACTAGATGTTTCTCATCCCTGCCAGTGATCTCCATGTCCCCATCCATCCACCAACCTGACATTACATTTTACAAAAATAACAATTACAATTAGTTTTGATTGCTACAGGTTTCTGGGCTACAGAAGTAGGTCAGAGTTTTTTTGAGCAAGCAGATCTATGTTCCCTGTCTCACAAAGACTATGTAAGATAAGTGTGTTCTAACACAGCTATTCCCAGGGGAGATGGTGCTTATAATAAAAGTAAGAAAAAACTTTGGAAGGGAGGTGAGTGAAAAAAAAGGTTAACGATGAATAGAGATCACTGAAAGGACAAGATTGCTCCATAAGGATGCCTCTCAAAGCCTTCTGATGGCTAGAGAATACGGATAGAGAAGACTGGAAAATCTGGTTAATAACATTAACCCTAACTTGCTCAATAAAGAATGTAGCAAAATGGAACTAAGTTAAAAAAAAAAAAAAAAGCTGGGTTTCTGCCCACTTTCCTCATTTCAGTCTTTTTGTAGAAGTGAACCATACACCTGTGTCAAATTTTATTACTAGATGTGACTAGGAAATTAAAAGGAGGACATCTATCGCTCTTCAGAAAGTAAAACAACTAAAGAAGCTGTGGAGATAAACAGACAGAACTACAAAAATAAGATTATTAAGGACTCTTTCCCATCGCAACATATGCTTGTGAGACCTGGACATTTAACAAAACAGCTGAGAAACACATAAACGCCTTTGAATGTAAATGCTACAGAAGAGTTATTCAAATATCATGGACACAAAAAAGAACAAATATATCCATACTACAAAGACTTAATATTGAAGAAGGTTGGCTAGTAAAGAAGATTAAAAAGAGAAAACTTAAATATTTTGGACATATTAAAAGTCATAAGAATTTGGAGGAGGCAGTTATGGAAGTGTACATAATGGGAAAAAGAAAGAGAGGAAGACCAAAGCAAAGATGGCTCCAAGACATTGTTGATGATCTGCAAATGGATTCATCTGCAGCAGGGCATCTTGCTTACAACTGAAAGGCCTACAGGAGAGCTGTTAGGGAGGTAAAGTTTTGTATGGGACATGCAAAATGACTGACTGAGTGACTGAGTGACTGACTAGAAATGAAATTTTTAAAAATATTTAAAATCATTTACATAAAAAATCTATTTTACTGTAAATATTTAGAAATGAAATAAGTCATTTATGAATTTGATCATTTATCAGGTTTCATGGCAATACACATAGGGAACATGTTTCTCTATTTTGTGTGGTCCTCTGTAATCAGGATTTTGTCAATCTTTTAATTGTGTGGGCTTTGCGTGCAATGACTTTGATATTAAATGATGAGATTTAATCTTTCATACCTATAAAGCTTGAAAGTGGAGTTAAATTAATATGTATGAGCACCCATTGAGAGCCATCAATATGTTCCTTTCTGTACAACTAACTTACTTCACGAGTTCCTCTGCTGTGTGCACCCAGGCAGCAAAATCCAGCATCAAGTCCTTTAAATGCCTCCTTGTACTCATGCAGATTGTCAAAGTCCACAACTGCTTGTTCCTGATTAAGTGAACAAAATTTGGCAACATACCTATTTATAAACAAAACTTTGCAAATACAAAAGTACAAATACTTAATACATACATACAAAAGGTCATATATATGAATACTTTCTGTAATAAACCTATGAAAAATGAGAGAAATAATCTTAACAAAGATGATATACATAATTTAAACAAACTGCATAATGTGTATGATTAATATCACAGAAACATGTAATTGTCTGCATAATTCTTTTTTTTTAGTCTTCATAAAGACTACTCAAATGTTTGTTATTTTAAAAATTCTGATTAAAGCAAATGTTAAATTTTCACCTTTGGTGCAAGAAAATGAAAGGTCAGTATGCATGTGTATGTGTCTGTGTGTGAGACAGAGAGACTTTGTGTGCATGTATCTGTGTGTGTGAGAGAGAGAGAGAGAAGAGAGAGAGAGAGTGTGTGTGCATGTGTATGTGTCTGTGTGTGAGACAGAGATTGATTGATTGATTGATCTTTATTTCAAAAGGGTTAAGAGAGAAAGAGAGAGGGTTTGTGTGCATGTGTCTGTGTGTGTGTAAAAAAAATTATAAACCTTAACTGAAAGCTTATGAAAGAGCAAGAAATGTATTTCTGTGTTTCACAGACCATGTTAATAATTTTGCAAACTAGAACACAGTCTGAATCATAATGCACTATATATGCTAAAACATTTTAACAATGTATTAAATTATTATTATTATGTTCATAAGAATCAAAATTTTTGAATTTAAGAATTTTAGAAGAAAGAAGCAGAATGATTTACATACAGAAAACAAAGTTTGTAATCTATTTTTAAAAAAAAAGGAAGGGGGAGAGATTGTTAGTGTTGTATCACTAGTGTTTCTTCTTATACAAAAAAAATGTATGAGATTCAAAAAAATCAACAAACCACAAAATCAGCAAACAGTTCATATAACTTATGATATGACTCACTACTCATAGCCAAGACTGAAATGATTTGCCAGACTTGTTGGACACAGTGGTACATGTCATCAAGTGAGGCTAGTAACTTCAAATGGAAAATTCATTAATGATTATAGAATGTACCATGCACAGACTGCATTCTGTGCAATGAGATATATAATGCACATTTGTCAGTGGATAAGATAACGAATTATACATTTTTTGTCAGATGCATCTTTCTAAAAGTCAGTATCTGATTTATGCAAATCAGAAGAGGTTATTCACTTCTAGAGACAGTAGAAAAAAACTGTCCCTTCAAAGAAATTAAAACCACCAAGAAAGAGGAGGAATATCACCTTAGCCAGCTCTAGGACACCAGTCCTGATAATCATGTTGCCAGGCTAACAGTCATCTTTGCCTTCCAGTTCTAGTGATAACAAACCTGACAAAGCCAATGAAGAAATGGAATTCAGTTAAAACCATACACAAAAAGGCAATAAAAAAAACTACTATATATGATATCAGAAGGAAGGAAATATTCTGAGATATGGCAGACTAAGACTGAGAGAGGATAATTAAATATTTTCATTAAAAAATTAGAGTATCACCAACTGGGGTGTTGAAATATACTCAAGTCAAGACTGGCCAGATACAGTACAGGATAATAATAAACTCTAATTTGATGCTGGTGAAAAATTTGACATTTTCAGTTCTGTTTTTAACCACAGTTTCTTACAAATTCAGGCCCGACATCCAGAGGTAGAACACGACGTCCAATAAGAACCACTTTTTTAAAAATGTTGGCCTTGTTAAGTTCCTTGACCAGAGCACTACCTGCCACACCTGAATAACCCAGAACAAATGCAGAGTGACCCAGAGATCTTAAATGTTCCATGTCTGAAAGGATGGCTTCAGCAGCCCTGGAAATAATATATTGTGTCAGATGCTTACAAATAATGAAATTTAGTGAAACTCTTGGCTACAACAATTTGTTACCTGAAGTAAGTTCTAAGTAAAATGAAACTGAATCCTTCTTTATTAGTGCAGCATTTTATTAACTAGTGAGAACTGTTGCATAAAACAAGCAATGCAAATGTATATAAATTATCATTGAGTTCCGTAGATTCTGTTTCATAACAAAAGATGTCTTCATTTTTTTATGTGTACACTGGTTAAACTTGAATGACATTAATGTCCTGTCAACAAAAAAGATTTCAGTCATTGTGTTCATGTACAAATTTACTGATAGAGTTATTTCACACAAACTGTCAATATTTTTCTTTAACTTGTTTTCACGAGTCCACCAGCTGTTTCTGCTGTAACATGCCAGCAGTTTCTTAGCTGCTTCTGCTTCAGGGGCTAACATTTCTTATCTTTTCCTGGCATCAAGTTTTTGCAGTTCTTTGGATAGATCTATGTACATGACTATAATCAGCTTTAGCTGTGTTTATTGCATGACCTTTCCACATAAATATAGCTGTAACATTAATGATGATAACTTAAGTGTATTATTTTCTCCCAAATCTCCAAGTGTTTCTCAGTGATCAGAGTTGCTGAACACTTTTATCATACCTGCATTCAACTTTATCATCTCAAATTTTCATGAACTCTAAATTTACCTAAAATACATAACACAAAGGATATCCTACTATTGTTCGTTTCACCAGTAAGTATTATGCACAGTTTAAACAGAAGCTGAGAGTGTGCACAGCTTAAAGTGTAATAAATGTTTATATAGGATGATCAAATATAAATACGCTCTGGGTTGTCATTTTTTTAATATATACATTGATTATAGCTGTTCCTACTAACGTTACATTACTTAGTAGCCTCACAACAGTTTTTGTGGGTATACTTACGTTATAAAATTAATGATAAGTAAAAAAAAAACCTGCGAGAGAATTATCGATTTCTTATCCCACTCCCCTTTCCCCCTCCTCCCCCAATTATTACATATTCTCGAAGGTGTATCAATCTACAGGTCGTGGTCTCGTAAAAAATTTTTTTCTAAAAATAATAATTAGTATTTAATTTTTAAACCACTGTGCCATTTGTGTCATTTTATTACTAGTCACAAGTCGGTACTTCACCTTCTTAGCCATCCTATACCATCACCCCACCCCCACCACCACAGTATTGATAAATAGTCTTCAAAATACTATTGGCTTCGGTATGTGTCTGAAATACGGGATCCGGACAGTTACACTGAATCAGAATCTTAATTACGGATATTTATGATCACTGTTGAAGCGCTTATTATAATGCCCAGCTTAAAAGTACCTGGCTTGCAGCACAATGAAGGGGGAATAATTTGACGAAAAACATGTACACAAGCAGCCTTACGAACAACAGTGAATCAATGTCAGCGATGTTGCCCATGATCGCGCCAGAAAACGGTGTTTATTTAACCATTTACTCTGATATCTCGAACTCGGCCACCAACAACTGCGATGCTGGTAGACTATGCTGCCCGACCTGCATGGAGATAGCAACCACTGGGGGTGCAGCTGTAAATTGTCATATTGTGCCCAAGTACAAATGTGCTATATTAATGTGTCTAATGTAACTCGATTACGTGAAAATAAAACTGGACCAAGGTATAGAGTGTCAGCTCCCATAACTTAGTAAACATTTGCTGAATCAACGTGATCAGTTTTGGAGGAAGCTGTGGTCTATCCGACGTGTTCCTATGTCCTACATAGTCCTCCGGCCGATGGTACAACACAGATTTTGCACGGGGTGGCAAGTTTTGGAGGGTGGCGAAAATGAGAAACGTGACATGAACTCTCTCTCTCTCTCTCTCACTCACACACACACACACACACACACAGAATACATTTTTAAAACAGATTTTCATTTGTTACTGACCACACTTACTACTGGATCAGCCCAACATTATCTTGGGAATAGGATTCAGGCTGAAATAATTTCTTCTTCTTCTTCCAGTCTGCTTATGCCATTAGTGTCGCAGTGAGTTAAATTTAGACATCGGTCCAGGGCAAGGTGAGAGGACTGGGTAGCTGTCATGTTATGTTTTCTCAGTGTCTTTCACCCCATATAGCCACTTTCTCCTTGGTCGTTCGTTGCTACCTGTATCCAGATCTTTTCGAATTGTATGCGCGTGCAGCTGTTTGTTCCGGATACATGCTTTTCAGATGCCCAAAGCATTTAACTCTTTGAGTTTTGATGTAGTCCCTGACAAGTGTTGTTCCCACCATTGGCCGGATTATTACATCTTCTCTCTTCTCTGGGGTCATTAAAAAGGAACTAGTTTTTATGGTACAGAAAGCTAAATAATTGTGGCATAGTTACACACTGCATTCATGATGTAAGTCATATTGAACAATTAACACTATTTGCAAGATTCGTTAATACAGATCAAATTGATATAAATATTCAGGCGCATTTTCTTGGTTTCATTTTAATTTTTTAGCATTCGCATATCTCTGTTCAGTATATGACAGGAATGAAACAGGAGTTTAAAGAATGAAAGGATAAAACTGAGGCTGACATTATAATATCCAGAGAGATATATTCTCAGTTCTTGACATCAAAATGGGGGTGAAGACGCTTGTCCGATGAGGCAATCAGCGAGCCATAGCTGATATGCTAGCGTCAGGGTTAGCGAACCATAGCTGACCAAGATCCTGTCCCACCTCTCCATGGTACCCCCAGTAACAAGTCTAGCTAGCTAACGGGACAGGGATCGCCATAGTCCCCATGGTGGTGGAGTCTGCTAAAGAAGCATTGCACACCCCCTGGTTTTTAGCTGTACTCTGGGACTGAAAAAATAGCTCCTATAACCCGCTCCCATGCTGTGCCTCAACATCTCTACAGCGTCGGCTGCAAAGAACAACAGCTCGCAGTTACAGGGAGTTCGTACAAGTACAAGTGACATCAAAATATTGCCATATATAAATATGAACAAAGCAGCGACTTCATGAAATACAAAATACTAAATTACGCAATGGTCTTTCAACCAAAAACTAAAAACCTCTGGTTTCGGTACTTTCTGCCAACACTGTGCCAATAGCGGTAATTTGTCCACAAAATCTTTATGAAACGAAAATCAGCGATATTATATATAATTGTGCGATGACAAACATAAATGCAATGGTCAATTCTTTTTTAATCCCATGAGTTGTATTCATCATTCAAGTGCCATGCCGAATGCGTAGACGATCATTTCTCTCCACAATTCCTTAGACTTGATTATGAGATCCGTCGGTGACTTTCTTCCTAGCCACATTGACAGTCTGTCCAGTAACTTCTCTCTCTCCCCCTCTCTCTCCCTCCCTCTCTCTCTCTCTCTCTCTCTCTCTCTCTCTGTGTCTTTCTCTGTCTCTTCTTCCTTCAATTTTTCCAGTTGCCACAATGTGTTCCAATTTTCCTCTTATCAGGAAATGTCCTATAAATCTCGCTTGTCTGCCTCTGATCTTTGCTATAATTTGCTTTTTAACTCCAGCCTCTCTTAAGTCTTCTTCACTGGTTTTCTTGGCTGTCCATGATACCTTCAACATCCTTCTTATAAACCACGCCTCCATGGCCTCCATTTCTCGCTGTACTCTTTTATTCACAGATCATGCTTCACACTCATAAAACAGAACTGGCTCGATGTAACATTTAAGTACTCGGAATCTTGTTTCAGTTGATACGGATCTGTTATACAAGTATGTGTCTTACTGTCTGGAATGCTGACTTGGCCTGAGCACGTCTGCTTTTATTTCGTTGTGACATTTCCTGTCGGTTGTTATAATCGTTCCTAAGTACTTGAATCTATCAACTTGTTTCAGTTCTGTGCCATCGATGGTAATGCTACATTTTGGTGATATTCTTTTCTTTGAGATGACCATCACTTCAGTCTTCATTCTGTTCAGGCTGAGACCTTTATTTTTACTTTCACGAACCACGATGTCCAGAATAGCCTGTAGTTACCCTTCACTTTTAGCAATAAGGACTTTGTCGTCTGCATATCCTAAGTTGTTATGGCTGTACCCGCCAACTGATATTCCTGGCATGTTCTTTATATTTCTCGTTATATTTTCGCTGTAAAAAGGAGAAGCAGTTATATTAAGGTCAAAGGTATACTTCTTAAATTTCACTTGTGACGTCTACTCTCTCGCTCTTACCAGTATAAGTCGGCGGCAATTTAAAATAATAATGATAATAATATAACAATAATAATAATCAATTCATCATTTTAAGGTTGGAATACCTACCGAAAAATTATAAAAACTACGAAAAGCAATTTCACTTCAACAAGTCCCATTAATCTTTAAAATACATTTCCAAGGCTTTTGCAACAACTAGTAATTTTACACATCATCTTTGTCATGATGATAACAATAATGGCAACAATGATAATGGTGATAAATTTATAGTTTATCATATGATATGTGTAACAAACGTATATTGTTGTTAATGCTACTTAACATTGATGGTCAGAAATGTTAACAGCACACACCATAATCGGTTTTAAAATATTAAATATTAATTTGAGAACTGGGCGGGGCGACAAGGCGCGCTGCTGTATTCATTCATTTGTATGTCCCTTGTGGAACTTTGCCTCCCTAATAGCACTCTTGTAGGCATCTCGGTTGTGAGCAAGATGGCTTGCTGCTGATGCATCCATTTGCAGATCTTCGCCTTTGTCTTCCTCTCTTTCTTTTTCCCATTATGTACTCTTCCAAGATGGTCTTCTATAGATTATCATGACGTTTAATGTGCCCAAAATATTTAAGTTTTCTCTCTTTAATCCTTTTTACTAGCCAGCCTTCTTCAATATTAAGCTCTTGTAGTATGGATAATTTAGAGAAGACCGTATTGGAAGGATACATAATGGGAAAAAGAAAAAGAGGAAGACCGAAACGAAGATGGCTGCAAGACATCGTTGATGATCTGGAAATGGATGCAGCAGCAGCAGGCCATCTTGCTCACAACCGAGAGGCCTACAGGAGTGCTGTTTGGGAGGCAAAGTTCCGCAAGGGACATGCAAAGGAATGAATGAATGAGTATGGATATATTTGTTCTTTTTTGTGTGTCCACGATATTTGGAGAACTCTTCTGTAGCATTTACATTCAAAGGCATTTATGTGTTTCTCAGCTGTTTCGTTAAGTGTCCAGGTCTCACAGGCATATGTTGTGATGGGAAAGATGCATGCCCTTAAAAATCTTATTTTTGTGGTTCTGTCTGCTCCACTCCACAGTTTCTTTAGTTGATTTACTTTCTGAAGAGCGATAGATGTCCTCCTTTTAATTTCCCTCATTGTATCTCCACTACTAGTTAGTAGTGATCCAAGATATTCAAAACTCTCTACTTCTTCCAGTTTTTCCTCATTGCTACATATTTCAGCTGCCTTGTTTGTTTTGTCAGTTGTCATCAATTTAGTTTTCTTTGCATTAAGATAGAGGTTTTGTTCTTCGCTGTTCTTACCACATAATAAATTTTTAAAAAACATTTACTTATCTATCATTAATCTTTCAATGATCTTTTTAAAAGTTATTTTTCTTGAATTTAGTGAATTAGAATAAACAAAACGGAAACAATGAGACAGACTTTTTGTAAAGAATCTCATTTATTAAAATAAGTACAACCACATTAAATATACAACATGTAAAGTACATCTGGCACAAAGAGCATGAAATAAAACATTATACAAACTATGATTCTCCAGTCAAATTTTGCTAACTTTAATTGATTATTATCATCATTTTTTTCTGTTTGTTTTCTTTATCCCATTTAACATTACTGTTTAATTCTCTTCATTGATCATTTTCTTTGTTCTTCAGGTGACACTGGCCTTGTCTATTTCCTAAACAAGCCTCACAACACATATGGTACATTGAGTGATGTCAGGAGGATGTGTAACTCAAGCCAGGACATTCCCATATCCGTTCTGCCACCCATTCCAGTAACCAGCTTAAGGTGTGTATTCTGATCATCCCTGTTGCATGTTGATTGTGGGCTTGTCAATCCCATCTACAGAGGGTGCTTATCCTTCCTTTGCTCTGTCTCATTCCCAGTTCCTTCATTCTGCTGTCCTCTTTACATACAGCAGGGCCTTACTCATAATAGTTAGGTTCTGAAGCCTGCTAAATTGTGAGGTCCTTACTGTCCTACAGCTTGCTTTTTTTTCTCATTGTATGTGAGCCCCATCTAGTGTAAGAAGCCATAAGAAACAGCAAGTTTGTGGCCTCAGAAAAAACAGAAAGTCTGTGGCTTAAGCCAGAAGAAACAGCAAATTTGTGGTTTCAGCTATAAGGACATTTGTGAATATCATAACCCAGCTGTGTTTCTTCTAAACTGGGTGAGCATGTGTCCATCCAGATGATTTGATTAAACAGAACTGTTTTAACTACTTCACAGGCAAAGATTAACATGACTGCTCATTACTTACTATGTTTATGAAAGTAACATTCACAAGAATGCAACTTCCTCACCTGAAACCAAATCAGTGACAAAACTCAAATGAACTGTACGTGATGCATGAGGGCTGATCCATCTGTCATGTATAGACAAGTAAGATCTGCCCTTCACAGGCCAGAAACTCATTTCAATAATGACTTTTAAAAAATTCAAATGTAAATAAAATTACAATTGTTTTATATTTAAGGAAACTGTGCAGGACAGAGAAGCAGTGGATAAACAGTGCAGGCTTTCTATTACTGTACAGAGCAAGTGTATAATGTTTCTTATATGCCAAGTCATAGAGAAGCACAGACATGAGGAATGTAATGAAACATGAGTTTGGTGAAGATCAGTCACGAAGTGATCATCTAGACTATCCTGTTTATTGAGTAACCCACTGACATTATTCTGCATTTTCAATGTTGAATTTTGCCAATTCATGAATTTTCTTGTTTTCATAGATCTCCTTGGTTGGTTGACTGGGATGAACCACTGCATTGTTGATCATGGCCTTAGCAAGTGTCTCATCTGGGACTGACAGAAGTGTAGGAAAGAGGTAAACAAGTGGCTTGAAAAACACCCTAGCAAGGGTGTCTGCTGACTTACTTTCCTCGCGAGGACCTAGAATCAGCCTAAAGATAAAATAAGAGCAGAATAAATGCATTTAATTTTAACTGTGGCATGATTATCTAAGTAATTATCACACAGTCTTATCTATCGAGTTAAAACAAATGCCACATTCATTTAAATGTTATCTTTCCTGTATCTTAAGCACTATAGAATTATTCCGTTAAAAGTGTTGGGAGTCTCAGTGATCTTAAATTTTTATTCTTAAATGAACATTTCTATATTATTAAAAGAGAAAAGAATACAAATTCTTGCACCAGATAAATCTGATCAATGATAAAGAAAATGGCACTGGAATTATCTCATAAACAGGAAATTCAGATAAAGTACTCACATATAAAATATATCATCTCATTTTTTATGTGAGTACTTTTCAGCTATGATGTCTATCGTGTGGCTGTTCCAACAGAAGTGTCCATCAAAGAAGCTGTTATTATCTAACCATAAGTTGTCCAAATGACATAAAACTGCACAGATAATAAGAACAAGAAGAAAAGCAATCCTTCCATTAGCATTTAAGAGAAGGAAATTAAAAAAGAAAACAAAACTAGTTAATAAATGAAAAAAAGAGTGGAGCCATTTAAGTACCAAAAAAAAAAAAGACAAACTTGAGTCAGGAGTTAAAAAAAAAACAATAAGCAATATCAGTTTTTTAACCTTCTGGCATTAACCTCATATGGGCCAGATTTTCCATGCTGAAATTGTTAGCCCTGAATGATATACAGATTAACCTGGCTTTGGCCACACAAGACTGCATTAAGCGCAAATAACATCAGGATAGTTGCATGCTGATATGAAATGTGGTGAATGAAATGAGGTCAAGCTTCTAAAAATAATTATTGGAAATCCTTTATTAATATTTTTGAATGGGTGAGCCATCATGGCATCTAAGCAATGTTTTCACCATGTTATTTTTTCTTCACCAGAAATGTTACATCAAGGATGGAGGTTAAAGAGACTGAGAAAAAATGTTATTTTTTCTTCACCAGAAATGTTACATCAAGGATGGAGGTTAAAGAGACTGAGAAAAAATGTTATTTTTTTCTCTGTCATTAATAATCCAAACTATGAAAAAAAATGCTTCTCTTGACAATATATCTTTATCTTTCTCACTATTCCCACCTATGCACACACACACACACATATGAGGGGTGATTGATAAGTTCTCGGCATAAGGCACAATGGATTATTTGTGGACAGCTTTTTTTTGGTTATTTCTCAACATAGTCCCCTTGCAAGTTTATGCACTTAGTCCAGTGATCTTGGCACATACGGATCCCTTCTTTGTAAAAGTCAGCACTTGTGCCTGTAGAAAGTGGTCTACAGCATGAATGACGTCATCATCTGAAGCAAATTTGTGACTGCTGAGCTCTTTTTTGAGTTTGCTAAATAGATCCGAAGGGGCCAAATCTGAGGAATAAGGAGGATGTTCAAGAAGCTAGAAGCCACGATCATGAATGGCAGCCATTGCCACCACCACTTGTGAACTGGAGCATTGTCTTGATGCAAGATGACTCCTCTTGTCAATTTCCCTCCATGCTTTTCCTTTAATTTGACCCGCAGTTGCTTCACAAGATTAGCGTAATTGGCCTCGGTGACTGTTCTGCCCTTTTGAAGATAGACTACCAATAGCACACCTTCTGAATCTCAAAAGATGGAAACCATCACTTTGCCTGCAGACAGAACCACCCTTGCTTTCTTTGGATGTGGGGATCCATGATGTTTCCACTGCTTTGACTGTTCTTTGGTTTCTGGTTGAAAATGATGAACTCAAATCTCATCCATAGTCAGAAATTGCTGAAGAAACTTTTCAGGATGTGCAGAAAAATGGCCAAGATTGTCTCTTGACATGTTGACTCGCTATCGTTTGTGATCAACTCCAAGAAGTTTCGGGTCCCATCAAGCAGAGACCTTTGTCATTTGAAGACCATTGTGAATAATGGCATGAACATGTTCCTGAGAGATGCCCAACTCAGTAGCAATGTACAGCTCAGTTAGTCATCGATCCTCCATTATCATGTCATGGATTCTGCCGGTGGTTTCGTCAGTGGTTACCATCCTTGGTCTTCCTGGATGGGAATCATCTTCCAGACTCTCTCTTCCATGTTTGAATTGAGCTTCTCATTTCTTCACTGTGCTTTAAGAAGGGACACTCTCCCCTAGAGTCTCTACCATATCCTCATGGATCTCCCATGATAAGCCCTTGACGGAGAGGTAGCGAATGACTGCTTGATGAAAAATGTTATCCATTTTTTAATTTTTGCCACTCCTTTCCACTTCATTAGCTTGTAAAAAAAAATTAGTTGCAGTTAATTTCTTGAAACTTGGTGTTTAATCTTACATTAACCTGATCTGCAAATGCACCTAATATCAACTATGCGTTTCAAGTATTTGTACCTTATGCCAAGAACTTATCAATCATCCCTCATAAATAATTATATCACATGAAAAGGAGAAAAAAATAATAAAATCTTACGCTGGTCGGAAGATTGACAGTCTGTCAAAGTTCATTTTCTCTAGGGTCTCTTCCAGTTCAGCCTTCAAACAGAGAAAATAATGACCAATTTTTTTTTGCTTTACATGTGCAGTTTTTGTGTGTGTTTCTAATGAGAATTTTTAGAAATTATCACTGCATTAAAAGGTATAAATGCTCCATGCATTAACAATCTGGATGATAACTAAACATATGAAACAGAAATTGACAGCAACATAAAAGAAGTTTTGAAGAGAGTTTAAAAAAAAACATACACTGGATAGTCATAAAATAAAGAAAAAACAACACTCACAGAACAGCAGAACAACTGAAACTGATTAAAATCATAATTAAAAGGCAATAAAAGTTCCTTAGACATATCAAGAGAAGAAGAAGTTAGAGAACCAGATAATCATTGTAAAACTCAAGAGAACAAATGAAAGGGTAATAATTGGGATTGTAAGCCTGTTTGATACCTTGTCTTTCATATCCAAACTTTTGTTTTGACAAAAAAGAGCACAGCCAAGAAAAAGAAAATATTGTAACAGACTGACCAAGTGGGTTGGGGAAACTAATGGCAAATGAGTAGACTGGAAACACTAAAAATCACATGAAATGAGAAGCATGACTGCACAAATACCCACTGGAACAACACATGAGAAATTAATAAAATTAAAAACTAAGAATTTATGCAAATGACATTATTTCTCTGCTTAAAGTAAACTCACCTGAACCTGGAAACTCATATTAGGAGAACCTTGAAACTCATATTAGGAGAAACTGGAAACTCATATTAGGAGAACCTGGAAACTCATATTAGGAGAATCTTTAAAATTATATTAGGAGAACCTTGAAACTTGTATTAGGAGAACCTGGAAACTCATATTAGGAGAACCTGGAAACTCATATTAGGAGAACCTGGAAACTCATATCCGGAGATCCTAGAAACTCATATTATTAGAACCTGGAAAGTCATGTTAGAAGAACCTACATGTAGAATGAGAAAATGACTTGTAAGAGATTACCTTTACTCTGCCAAACAAAAACCAGCTGTTTTTTTTTGTTCCTTGTCCAGTGACAACAGTGAAGTGCTTGCATCCCTGCTCCTTGGCTATCTGTGCAGATGCTACAACATAGTCTAGGGTAATACGAACATAGTCTTCCTGCAGATATTCATGGCAATGGTGATGAAGAATATGAAAGAAAATTATAAACAATAAATTACTGACAGCACGTTCAATTAAGAAGCAAGCTCAGCTTGTAAAAAAACATAACAGACTGTTCTAATCTACACTAGTTCAGAGTTTCATTCTTAGACACATGTGCAATAAACAAGCTTTATAATATGTCATTGTTTATGCAGAATATTGGTACACTAAATCTATAGAAAAATATCAATGACACAAAATGTACTGAATTAAAGCATTAACTTTACTAAGTAACAAGACAAAAAAAAGGTGATATTTTGGTTTATGATTTCTTCAGTTGAAAAAACAAAGAAAGAGGGACAGGAAATAAGAAATGATGCAAAAAGAGAAGAAAGGAAAATTTATAATTTAAAAGCATAAAACAATATCTACAACTTAATGGAGTTCTTCTCATTTTTACAAATGACATGTAAGTGCAAAACTGACTTAGTGCTATACTAACATGAATAATGTGCATAAATGCATGATCTGTTTGCACTGTTTATTTGGATATTTCACTCTCATCATTCACTTTTCTGTTCACATAAATTGCTGGTCCCACACAAGTGATGATAGTGAGGTCTGACTGCTAGAATATAACATATCTTCTTAGTGAAATGTTGATACTTTCAGAGTTATATCCAAGATGTATCCTTGAATTATCAGTCACTGAGATAATTTCACAGTTACATCCAAGATGTATCCTTGAATTATCAGCCAGTAAGATAACCTTCTGATATCAACTACATTTGACATAGAATTCAGTCTCCCATTCCATTACACCATCACAAACTGGTAGAAGTAATGCACACTTCTCACAGTTAAATAATCACTCTGATATTTATGCCAAGTAGCTTACAAACTGGTGCTGTCAGCTGGACTGAGGTAGGCCTTTTTCTTCAAGTTCATGCCTATTATAAAATGCCAGTATCTTCACAGTCAGTCTGAAAATGTCCTATTGTCTAGCCAGAATGCCATTAATGTGTGTCAAGAAAGATTTCTTGGCAGGATATGCTCCATAATTTGCCACTGTTTTCATTGTGGTTCTAGGTATCATTTTTGTCTCTGTTGCACCTGAAATCAGTTGCTTCTGTTGAGCCTGTTGTGGATCAGCAGAAACCTAGTTTTTTTTCAGAGGCCATATACAACCAAAAAACAAGTAACAAAACTGTTCACAGAAAACTCACTTTACTAATCCCTCCTCCACTTGGAACACCCAGCAACAAAATCCAACATCCAGATCTTGGAAGATATCTTTGTGGTCATCAATCTTGTCAAAGTTTACAACTTTTTGTTCCTTTGGGAGGGAAATATCAAATACACTGTCTAAATCACAGTTCTCATACTGTAAACGTGAGCACAAGTTTATTGGTTATCATAAACATCTCAGAACAGACATGAAGAGCTTATTGTAAATTAGAAATATAAGTAAAAAAAAAGAGATTGAAAAAAAACTGATTTGCTTTTATTAGTAGATGGAACATACTAAAAGTAAAAAAAAAATTTAAAAATTTTGATGAGTATATCAATAAATAAATGAGTATATTCTTATATTTCTTATATCTTTCCTGCCGTTAAACGTCACATAGGGCTTGCAAAGTAGTTTGCCAATTTTTCCTGTCTTCGGTGACTCTCAACCTCATCAAGGGATTTTATACCTGTTAATTTGGCCTCTCTTAACAATGTCCTCTTCAGAGTTTCACGCGGTCTGCCTCTTTTTCTTTGGCTTGTTGTGTTCCACTTAATAGCTTATTTTTGGATTCTCTGATCATTTCTTCTCATCAAGTGACCATCATATGTCAATCTCCTTTTCCTGATCACCCATGAGACTGGTTGTTGTTTGATCATCTATCTTATCTCTGCATTGTTCTTGAATTTGTTCCACTTGATGCTGAGTATTTTCATTAAGCATTTTTTTTCAAAAGAGTCTAATTTCTTGTCTGTTTCTTTAGTTGTTTTCCAGCTTTCGTATTCATAAATGAGGGTGGATATTACATTTGAACTGAGTAGTCTTAACTTGGTTTTTGTGCTTATAACTTTTGAATTATAGTTAATATAAAATTTCCTATTCAAGCAAATCAAGGTTTGCAATATAATATTTTATCCAATATAACAATAAACAGGCACAATAGTTAGGAGAAAATTTAAGTAAATCTGAAAAATACAGCACTTAAATGAAAGATCAACAGCCAAGAAGGGTCTGGACATGGAAATGACATGTATAAACTAGGGAAAAAAGTAGGAGCAGCTTTATTACTTAACGATTACAAAGTTGTGATGTTTTGGCATGAACCTTAATCATACAAAAACATATAGGATGAAGAAACAGAGAGAGGAGATAAAATATAGATTCACATGAATGCTATTAAAAAAAAAAAATAATGAATAGAGCACTTAGCTGTAACTGTAAGAAGATGTGGCTTGCTGTATACTTATACACTAATTATTATATGGAACTGACATGTACATCATCATGGGTTGGGAGTATAACATATTTTCTCAAGAGTATCACAACTATAGATAATGATGTGAAATACTGATAATGTCATAGTTTCATGTGGAGTGTTTATGAAAAGATGATGCAGACATTTGTTCCAGCTTATAAAACATGACTGCACAACTGTTGATGTACGTACAAATTCAGGCCCCACATCGAGAGGTATCTCGCGACGACCAATCAAAACCACTTTTTTAAAAAGTTTCATTTTGTTTAGCTCTAAAGCTAATGCTTTTCCAGCGAGTCCAGAATATCCCAATACAAAAGCTGAATGTCCTGCAGCTTTGAAACGTTGCATATCTGAAGCATCAGCTGTTATCACACTGTGAAGGAAAAAAACAAAAAGGTGTAAAAAGGACTAATGTTGTTACTGCCATAAACTGCCCAAATATTTTTACTAACATCAACAGCAGTGTTATGTTAAAATAATCCAATTCCATCAATATATCAGGAGTCAAGAGTGGAGTCAAGATTTTAACCATGAGAACAAGAACCAACTCAAAATTTTAAATGATACAGTGGAAACTATCTCAAGATGCTAAAGAATGTGACAGGACTGAATAAAGATGCTAAATAATGAGAGGACTGAATCAAGATGATAAATGGATAAAAACCAACTAAAGATATCAAATGAAGGGACAAGGACTGACTCAGTATCTAGACAGGGCTAGGGGACTGGCTCTGAACTTTAGATAAAGAGACAAAAAGACTAAAAATATTAAATAAGATATCAAGGACTGGCTTGAGATGCTAAGACACAGGGACTGACTCTGAACATTAAAGAGACTTAAGAGAAGGAACAGGATTTGGCATATTAACTGTTGGAACAAAACTGACTTGATATTCTAACTGTAAAGGACAGCTGCTGCTAAGGATCACCATTTGTGATGTAGATCCTTAATTTGTGCTCATGTAATAAATATGAAAAATAAATTTAATTTTACAATAAAATATTAGTTTCAAAATATTATACATTTTCTGTGTTAAATTGTCTTGCAAACTTTGTGTTATTATGAAATCAATATGACTTCTTTTACTGGAACCTTTAGTTAGATTTTTGTCACTATGAAACAAATTTCATTCCTCTTATATCTTCAATATTTTTCTGTGTATATATTTCTCCTCCAGGTTTTGCAGCTAATTTGTTGGTTTTATGCAGAAAATTACATCACTATATCAGCTATTTCCCTAAAGTTCATCTCCTTTCCTGAGCTCATTCCCTCCTCTTGCTATCTTTCTTTTCATGTCCTCCTTCTCCTACTTTTGCATTTAAAGTCCCTATTATTATTAGTTTAATGTGCATCTATATTTATCTTTTATAGACTACTCAAAGGCATTTGATTGTGTACATCACCATAAAGTTTGGGAAATAATAGAAAAAACGGGATTTCCAACACATTGATATAATTAACATAACTGTTGTATCTAGACTAACAAGCAGCAGTAAGAATAAATGGCAAAACAACAACATGGTTTGACATAAAACAAGGGTCAGTCAGGAATGCATATTGTTGCCTTACTTATTTAACTTGTATACTGAAAATATAATGAAGAATGTTAGAGAAGATGTAACAAAGAATGTTATGATGCCATAACACTTGGAGGTTATAAAATACCAGAGATTAGATATGTTGATGACACAGTATTACTGTCCACAACACAAAAAGGAATGGAAAAACTAATTATGTCAGTCCGTAAGAACAGCGAAGAGCAAAACCTCTATCTTAATGTGAAGAAAACTAAATTGATAACAACAAACAAGGCAGCTGAAATATGTATCAATGAGAAAAAATTGGAAGAAGTGGAGTGTTTTGAATATCTTGGATCACTACTAACTAATAATTGAGATACAATGAGGGAAATTAAAAAACGAAATCTATTGCTCTTCAGAAAGTAAAACAACTAAAGAGGCTGTGGAGATGAACAGACAGAACTACAAAAATAAGATTTTTAAGGGCATGCATCTTTCCCATTGCAACATATGCTTGTGAGACCTGGACACTTAACAAAACAGCTGAGAAACACATAAATGCCTTTGAATGTAAATGCTACAGAAGAGTTCTTCAAATATCGTGGACACAAAATAGAACAAATAAATCCATACTACAAGATCTTAATATTGAAGAAGGCTGGCTAGTAAAGAGGATTAAAGAGAGAAAACTTAAATATTTTGGACATATTAAACATCATGATGATCCAGAGAAGACTGTCCTGGAAGGGTATATAATGGGAAAAAGAAAGAGAGGAAGACCAAGATGAAGATGGCTGCAAGACATCATTGATGATCAGCAAATGGATGCATCAGCAGCGGGCCATCTTGCTCACAACAGAGAGGCCTACAGGAATGCTGTTAGGGAGGCAAAGTTCCGCAAGGGACATGCAAATGAATGAATGAATGATTATTATTATTATTAAGATGTCTGTTGGTTTTGCTCATTCTTGTGTTGGTGCATAGGTACAGAAGTTCGAAAGACTTTGTTCTATAATTTAGCAATTCAATTTTTAGTTTTTACTCTATCCTTGTAAGTTCAACATCCACATCTAAATTTCTCCAGTGATTTTCTTATAACATAAACCACTCTTTCCTCTTTGGTTGAATTGATAAATATGTGCTGTTCCTTAATGTATATTTTGTAAATCTTCTAGTTTCTGCTACTCCTAGTATGTCTTAAGTTCATTTTGTCTGTTTCTAAAATTAGATTCTTCAATTTATCACTCTGATTTTGAGTTCTGATGTCCCATATATATTCTTGGATATCCCTTTTTAGCTCTGAAGCAAACTGTGTTGGAACAGCTCCTTTTATTAGTGGCTTTGGGATTGGGACTTACTGTTTTGGATTACATTATTACCTAGTATGTATTTCTTTCCTGTTTATAACTAATGCAGACTTCACCTTAAGTGTCCAAGTTTTGCCTCCATCAGTTGTTTTTTTTTTTTGTTCTTGTTTCTCATCCACTGCTGTCTTTAAGTGTGTACTGGCCAGTCGCACTTTTCTACACCTGCAATGTGCCTCTCATGTGTCACACACTTTGCTATTTCAATCCATGACCCATTGATCAATGTGATTCTTCTGCCTCACTCACTGTCCTAGATTTTGTGTCCTTGTGACAGACATTCTCTTAGTAGCCTGTTCTTACTTCATTTGTGCATTTTAGTCACTCAACCAAGACTGTTGCCTGGGCTATGGCCCCCTATGTATATGTGCAGTTTTTGTGGAGCCATGCATGAGCATGTGAGATGGGAACCAAATAGGATCTTGACTATCTCTTAGAAAAAGGATGTCACTCACCATGAGGTGCTAAATCTCTGCAGCTGTCTAAACCATAATGATGAAAGAAATTTAGGAATAAAGAAAGGAAAAAACTTACCTAGGTTCAGATACCGATTCAGACCACAACCAAGCAGCAATGACAATGAAAATTAAACTGACGAACACTAAACAAAAGTTCATGGTATTCAGCAGGGAAGAACTAAAACCATCTGCAATATAAATAGAGAAACACTGGAACAAGTGACACATTGGATAAATCTTGATCTTATGTCTAGAACCAGTCAGTCCTTGTTTCTCATTTGGCATCTTTAGTTGGTTTTTATCTATTTGTTATCTTGATTCACTCTTGTTCATTATTTGGTATCTTGATTCAGTGCCTCTTTCATTATTTAGCATCTTGATTCCATCCTATCTCATTCTTTATCCTATCTTGACTCAATGTTGTCTCATTATTTATTATCATGATTCAGTCCTGCCTCATTATTTATTACCATGATTCAGACTTGTCTCATTATTTATTATTTTATTTATTTTATAATATTATTATTTATTATCTTGATTCAGTCTTGTATCATTATCTGGTATCTTGATTCAGTGCCTGTGTTAGCATCTTGATTCAGTACTGTCTCATTCTTTAGCATCTTGAGGTAGTCTCCATCGAATGATTAAAAATTTTGAGTTCGTTCTTGTTCTCTTGGCTAAAATCATGACTCCACTCTTGTCTCCTGTTATAATGATGAGAAAGGACAATGGAAAATGTGAAACAGAAAATAGTAGAAGAATTGGAATGATCAAAGAGTGAAACAGATTCTTACTTCAAAATGTAAAACACAGCAACTGAAGTTGTTAAATATGCACTCCAGTATGGTGTAGAAACATGGGTACTAAATATTAAGTGAATTTTTTAAAAATGAGGCCCTTGATATATGGATATACAGAAAAAGTCAACCATGATATAGACCATGGACGATAGAAAACAAACAAAAAGTACTAAATCACTTCACTTGAAACAGAAATTATGAAATAACAAAAATGACAGTTAAAATATGTTATTTATTATTATAAAATATCCCATATGAAGAAACATAATACAATAATGATAACTATACTTCAAGAAAAAGTTTTTAAAAAAAGCAGCAATGATACAGATAAGTGGACAACATAAGGCATGAATTGGAATCAGCCTCCCTATGTGCAAATGACAGAAAAAGCTGGAGATCCATTGCATTCAACCTTCCCTTGGAAAATGGCACAAGATGATGCTGTTTCTGTCACATAGTTCATCAACTTAAATAACCCAGATACTACAGTCAGTTAAAACTATGATTTGTCAGCCACAAAACTTCCCTAAAGAACATAAACATGGATATGAAAATGGAGAAGAAAACAAAGGTTATAAAACATGTAGATTACATTACTGACAGAATGGTGGAAATACATGCTCTCAATCACCTCTGATGAAAACCGGAAACTAAACTGAACATCTTGGGAAATAAGCCTATCACAGTATTCTGGAAAAGGCAGATTGCAAGAAACTATATATTTGACGACCCGGCGATAGATCTGTTACCAAAGCGAGAGATTCTAAAACGTGGACATTGTAGAGCGTACACTATATCAGCAGTTCTTAAAACTTTTTTTTTTAATCGTGAACCATTTTCTGGCTTGAAAACAACTGCCGACCCCTCATTAAAAATATGGAAATAAATAGAACCCAGATGATGCTAGCAGTTTTTTTTTAAATTGCTGATCCTTGGATCCAAGTCAGAGAACCACTGCACTAGAGATACTAGATAATAACAGCGATGATGATGGTAATAAACTATTTCGTTAAATGAAGAAACAAAACACCACGCAAAAACAAATCGTTTTGAATTTTTTAACGAATTACTAATTATGTAGAAAAGACCAAGCACATGTGATTACGATGCACGCAAGAGAAATACTTTGTTACCGCGGATATACGGCAGCCTTGTTCCCTATTCTTATAGAAACTTTTGGCTTCCAGTAAACACTTGGAGGGTTGTAGCTTATATCTCCACACCAGCTGCTGTTTGTCGAGTATACTTTGACACTTGCTGCTGTCATGCAACTGCAGACTTATTTGAGACATGCGCGTGTAATGTTTACATCCACCCTCCAGCACTCAGTTTCTGGTTCGTGCTGAACTAGCGAATGCTGTGTCACGGCGCTCAATAACCAGAGCATAAACTGGGCCAAAGTTCACTGTTCGCTTCGTTGCCGAAATGATGATTCCCATAAACCAGTAATGGTAAGTGACCCGCGACCTGTAATCTTCTTCTTCTTCTAAAGGGCAGAATGTCAGACGGGCCTACGTGCCCAATTCTTAACCCTTTTGAAATAAAGATCAATCAGTCAATCATTCTTCTTCTTCTTCTTCTTCTCTTCGAGACATGCCTCTATGCTGTAGATAAAGTTCGCTTCCATTTATCTCTGTTCTTAGTCTTCTCTCTCCAGTTGGTGACAACAATTTCTTTTATATCTTCTATGTCGTCTTTTCATCTCTGTCTTGGTCTAACCCCTTGGTCTTGTTTCTTTCATCTCTTGTGCATACATCATTTTCGTTTGTCTGTTCTCTTCCATTCTTTCTAACTGGCTCAACCAGCTTAGTCTGTTCAGTTTCAAGATATTTATAATTCGCTGTGATTTAAATAAGCTGTTAGTTCAGTGTTCTTTCTAGCTCTCCATTCTCTACTGCTGGTTTCCTTTATGGGTCCAAAGTTTCTTCTTGGGATCTTGTTCTCAAAGATCTGCAATTATTGTTCATCTTTCTTTGTTGTAATTCACGTTTCTGATCCATATATGATGGCTTGTCTTATTATAGTTCTGTAAATTGTTGTTTTGGTGTTTTGGAACAGGATTTTGGATTTTAATAGGTATTGCAAGACGAAGTATATTTTATTCCCTATCTATACTTTGCTTTTAATTTCCACGCTTATTATGTTTCTTCTGTTGAAGGTTGTGCCTAGATATCTGTATGTTTCTGCATTCCTAATAATCATATCTCCAACATTTATATAATCTAGATCATACTGGTTCTGCTCTCTTGATATCTTCATATACTCTGTCTTATCTTGGTTAATGGTCAAGACCACTTTTACTGCCACATCTCTCAAGTGAATGCAGGTATTGATGACTTCTTGCACAGTTTCCTCCACCAGGTCGATGTCATCAGCGTATCCTAGTATTTTAGTTTGTTCTTCTGTATTGCTTTCTTCTTTAACTTTTCTGATTACCTTCTCTAGTACTAGGTTGAATAATAATGGAGATAATGTATCATCTTGTTTTAAACCAGTTCTTATAGAGAAGAGTTCTGACTTTCTTCCTTTATATATTACTATATTTTGTGTATCCTCCATACATATTCTGATCAGATTGATTAATTTATTAGATATCTCAAATTCTTTCATAATTTTCCATAAGATGCTTCTATCTATGCTTTCAGAAGCTTTCTTGAAGTCAGTGAAGATATTATATATTTCTTTTCCATATTCCCAGTACTTTTCTGCTCTTTGACGTAGATAAAATATTTGGTCTATGATTGATCTGTTCTTCCTAAAACCTGTTTGATAGTCTCCCAGTATGTTCTCGCTGTATGGTCTTAATCAGTTTAAAAGTATAATAGATAGTATTTTGTAGGTTGTTTGTAGTAAAGATATTCCCTTGTAGTTTTCACATTTGCTCTTATTGCCTTTTTAAATACTGGGATCAGTAATAATAATAATAATAATAAACGGATTTTGAAATTCAACAATTCTTAGTTCAGTAAATAGGAGTGGATGTAGTTGTTATTTTAATATTTAGATTGAAAAAAAAGTATCATCATCATAATCATCATAATCATCATCATCTCATGCCATCTCCTCACGGAAGGTTGACTGTAGTGAGTCTCCACTCTGTTCAGCTTTTTTACCTTTTAGTGCACTTGACCAAGCTGGCTCCAATCCATTTCTTTAATAGTGACCACCCATCAATGTCGTTGTAGTCTTCTTGTTCTCTCCCTTTCTATCTTTCCCTCAAGTAGAGTTTTCAGTAGTGTAATGTGCTTCTTGACGTGCCAAAAGTAGCTCACTAGTCTTGTTATGATTTTCAGCCTTTTTTTTTTCTTCTCAGTTCCAGCTGGTCTAGTCAATCCTTTTTATCTCTGCTCCCTATATATATATATATATATATATATATATATATATATATATATATATATACTTTAAAGAAGGAAAAGACAATTCAGAGTGTTCTGCAAGCACATTGTAAGCGATTGTAACAGTGATTTAATGTAATAAGTGTAGGTTAAACTGCAGGCCATTGTTAACACCCGCGTAAGAAAGATCCTTCAGATTTGATGGCCAGATAACATCAGCAATGAAGCAGTGAAAACAAACCAACCCACAGAGAAAGAAATGATTATGAAAAGACACTGGAAATTATTTGGACATACACTTCGAAAGCCCACCACTAACATAACCAGACGGGCTTTCACCTGGAATCTCTAGGGTAAAAGGAAACAAAGTAGACCTAGAAACACATTCATGAGCAGAGATCAAAAGGATTGACTACACCTGGAGACGAATAAAAGAAACAGAACAGAAATAAATGCAGAGTCCTTGTTGATGGACTACGCCCCAGATAGGGGTAAAGAAGACGAGAAAAAGAAGGAATTTCTTTAATTGTTTAAATATCCATCTCTTCAACTAAATAATTACTTTTCAACAAAGTTGAACAAGATGTACATTTTCTTGTATTATCCATTGCTACTGGACTGCGTTGATAATAAATATTTAAATTGTGAAGGAACCAGTTACAGTATTTTACATACATTTCAAATACTTCTATCATTTCACAGGATCCACTACTCACACTAATCAAGGCTTACCCTTCTCTCTCTCTCTCTCTATATATATATACACACACACACACACGAGGGGTGATTGATAAGTTCTCTGCATAAAGTACAACGGATTATTTGTGGACAACTTTTTGGGGTTATTTCTCAACATAGCACCCGTGTAAAACTATGCACTTAGTCCAGTGATCCTGGAGCATACGGATCCCTTCTTTGTAAAAGTCAGCACCTTGTGCCAGTAGAAAGTGGTCTACAGCATGAATGACGTCATCGTCTGAAGCAAATCTGCGACCACTGACCTCCTTTTTGAGTTTGGTAAATGGGTAATAGTCTGAAGGGGCCAAATCTGGGAAATAAGGAGGATGTTAAAGATGCAGTAAGCCACATTCATAAATGGCAGCCATTGCCACCTCTGACTTGTGAACTGGAGCATTGTCTTGATGAAAGATGACACCTCTCGTCAATTTCCCTTCATGCTTTTCCTTCATTTTAACCTGCAGTTGCTTCATAAGATTATCTTAATAGGCCCTGGTGATTGTTCTGCCCTTTTGAAGATAGCACACCTTCTGAATCCCAAAAGATGGAAGCCATCACTTTGCCTGCAGACAGAACCACCCTTGCTTTTTTTTTGGATGTGGGAATCCATGATGTTTCCACTGCTTTGGCTGTTCGTTGATTTCTGGTTGAAAATGATGAATTCAAGTCTCATCCATAGTCACAAATTGCTAAAGAAACTTTTCAGGATGTGCAGAAAAATGGCCAAGATTGTCTCTTGACATGTTGAGACGCTATCATTTGTGATCAGCTCCAAGATGTTTCGGGACTCATCGAGCAGAGACCTTTGTAATTTGAAGATCATTGTGAATAATGGCATGAACACGTTCCTGGGAGATGCCCAACTCAATAGCAATGTACCGCTCAGTTAGTCGTCGATCCTCCACTATCATGTCATGGATTCTGCCGGTGGTTTCATCGGTGGTTACCGTTCTTGGTCTTCCTGAACGGGGATCATCTTCCAGACTCTCCCTTCCATGTTTGAACTGAGCTGCCCATTTCTTCACTGTCCTATAAGAAGGGGCATTTTCCCCTAGAGTCCCCTTCTTATCCTTATGGATTTCCTTCGATGATAACCCCCTAATGCAGAGGTAGCGAATGACTGCTCGATGAGAAATTGTATCCATTTTCTCAATTTTTGCCACCCCTTTCCCCTTCAGTTGCTTGTAAAAGAAAATTGGTTGCAGTTAATTTCTTGAAACTTGGTGTTTAATCTTACATTAACCTGATCTGTAAATGCACCTAATATCAACTATGTGTTTCAAGTATTTTTACTTTATGTCGAAAACCTATCAATCACCCCTCGTATATATGTTGCTATATGGATTCGATGGGAAAGTCAGTTATACTGCTTCACTATACCAGGGTCAATTTCAACTAGTCAAAGGAAGAAGCATCATCAACAAGACCAGACAAACATTATGGGCCTCACTCACTCACTCACTCACTCACACACACACACACACACACACACACACACTCACACAAAAAAGCCAACATCTACAAAGCCATTATGTTGAATACAATCCCCATAACTCAGCCGGATACACACACAGAGTTCAGGTTCTTGCTGTGGATGTACAGAAACAAAGCTCGTTTTCATTTCTGCACATTTAGTCCTGCCAGACTTCTAAATCTGTTCCAACAAAGAGAAAGTAAAATTATGGACTGACAGAGAGAGAGAGAGAGAGAGAGAGAGAGAGAGAGAGAGAATGAGTAATAACCGATTACTAGCACCATGTACATTCTTGAAGAGAGAGAGAGAGAGAAAGAGAGAATGATTGAAGGAGTTTTCAACTAGAGACATGGAATAGAGATTCTTAAGCTAGACACACACTGTATCAATAGAATAACAACTAAAAGAGATTTAACTGTATTAAAAACAAATTGAAAAAATTGACAAAAAAAGTGTGTGTCGAATGATCACATTCACATAAATCATCACTCACATAAATCCTCAAATTGTACAGCCTAGGATCATACCAGATCGCACGCTGCATCTGAAACACACTTAGATACAAAAAGAGCAATGTTTAAAATTCTTATCTATTTTTCATGTTTTTAACTGTTAAGTTTCTTTTGTATGTGATCACTGAAAAAGGTTTTTGTCAAAATATTGTGTTATTGTATGTTCTTTATTTATACATGCTGGTCTTTTTCTGCTATTCTCGTTCTTGTTCACCTTCCTTAATTTTTCTGTCTTTTTGTAAAAACTGAACCATACGCCTTTGTCTACCTTTACTAAAAATCCTAACACCGGCTTTGTCTACACACTTTTAGTGCGGAGACAAAGCCGGTGTTAGGATTTTTATTTCTGGTAGGATTTTATGATGTCACGATCCTAACAGTGAATGGCGACTTTCATCAACAAATTCATGAAAGTTTACTTCATATTTGTCCATGGGCATGGGAGCTTCCAGGGAAATGAGAGAGCTAATAGATGAAGTTCGACCATCATCAAAGACAGACAACCACTGGATAAAATTGATTTGTTAATGAGCTCAGAGAGATAGGCAGAGCGGAGGACTTCAAGAGCAGTGAATCCACATATGTGTTGGGACTGAGAGAGCTGGGATTACAGACTGGCATGGCCAGGGATAAGAGGGGGGAGGGAGGGAGGGGGAAATCTGAGCATCTATGGACTTGTCCAGAGTGCAATGATGATGATAAACCACATTGCGAGTTTACTCTATTTCTCTGTTCTATTATTGTTTGTTAAATATCTTATTTCAAAACATCTAAGAAACAGTTAGGTTTTATGCAGAAAGTTTTTTTGTTTGTTTCAGCAATAGATTAGTTTCTTTCTAGAGACAGTCAAATGATCTTTTTCTTAACTACCCAAGCAGTGCCTCACACAAGGTTATCTAAATAATGTCTGAAAACAAAATGTACAAGGTCCGACAATTAAGTAATGAGGCTAATTCTGTAAAACAATCAAATAAACAACAGTTGAAGATATAACTGGTATTTTATTCAAAGATTAATTTTTGCACTGATACAGCGAGTGGCACGATCTAACAAACACTGAAACAACCTCTACAATTCTTATATTGGTATGGCCATTAAGCTCAATGTTACAGCTGTTTGGATGTCATCGGTATCGTCAAAGAAGCGTCCTTTCAACGGTAATTTTAGTTTTGGGAATATAAAATAATTGTAAGGAGACAAATCTGGGGAATAGGGTGGATGGTTGAAAACAAACACTTGCTTTTGGGTCAAAAATTCCTGTACAACTACAGCATGGTGCATTATCACGAAGAAGGAAAAAACGGCCAGATGTTCAATAGTTGGGTCAGACTCTGAGAATCTTTTTTCAATGGCATGTCAAGATAAATGTTGGCAATGACAGTCTGTCTCTCTGGAATAAATTATTTGTGAATAACTCCTTTGCTGTCGTAGAAGTACACCAACATTGTCTTCACTTTCGACTTTTGAAGACGATGATGATGGCTTCCACTGAGCACTTTGGCGTTTAGTTGTGGGGTCATAGCGGAAAATCCATGTTTCATCCTCTGCAACAATCAAATTTAAGAAATGTTTATTTCTGCAACACGTTTTCATTATGTATTTTGCTTACTCAACACGCTGATGTTTTTTGGTCATCAGACAACGCATATGGTACAAACTGGCAAGCAACTTTTTTCTTGCCAAAACCTTCCACTAAAATTTTGCGAATGGTCTCTCTAAATTCATCTGCCATCATCCTCACAGTCAAACAACAATCTTCTTGTATCTTTTCTCTGACTTTTGTAATGAGTTCCTCATTACGAACAGAAATTGGGTGTCCATGTCTAGTTGCATTTGTAATCGTTTCCACACCACTTTTGAATCATGAATACCACCTAAATATCTGTGCACGAGATAAACAATTATCGACATAAACATGTTGCATCAATTCAACTGTCTCAGTGGCACTTTTTCCGAGTTTTAAACAGAATTTAATGTTAGCTTTTTGCTCCATGCTGATTACGTAACAACGCACCTCTAACTAGGTCAACAAAATGGCAGCTTGTTTGTCGTCTGGTTATAAGGTGGTGATGAAAAGTTGTCAGATCATAGATGAAGGTTGTCTCTTTGGATTCCATGGTTTACTTCATAGATGCATTTTTGTCTTGGCCATAATAAAATCAGTCTCATTAGTCGGACCTTGTATATTTGTGTCCACTCATAGGGTTTTCATGAGTGTCCTGACAATCAGTGTAAGTTACTGGAAATCTGTTATAGTTGATTTACATTTTCTAACTTACTGAAAGTCTGTAATGTTGATTTACATGATCTAACACTGGAAGTCTGCAATAGTTGATTCACATGGTCTAACTTTACTGGAATTCTGTAATAGTTGATTTACATTATGCAACTTATTGGAAATCTGTAAAAGTTGATTCACGTGATCTAACTTACTGGAAGTCTTTAAATAGTTGATTTAGTTTTTTTGGAAGTCTGCAACAGTTGCTTCACAAATAAAAAAATATCCAAACATAGTTAGCTTTTAGTCATTTAGTTCATTTGTGAGTATATGATCTAACAAGAATGATGTGAAATAACTCACATAGAATTGGTAAGGGAGTATATTAACTTCCAACTAAGTAACAATATTTTAAGTTTCTCTGAAATATCATTGTTCACTATCAGGCTCTCACTTTCATGTGGGATTGATGCAACATTCTATTGTTTGTTTTGTTTCATCCAGTGACAGTAATGTTTATACATTTTAAAAAAATTTTCTCAGTCTTGACTTGGCACATTCTTATTTGATATGCGTGGTGTCTTTTCTATCTGATTAATGTGCTTAATACTGAAGTTATATGCTTATCTAAACACACACTGACTTCAGTTTTTAGTAAATTCTTTTTAAAAAGAAGATAAGAATACAAAAAGTAAATCAAAATAAAAATCAGTCTCATAAATATGAACATGAGTTGAAAACTAATCTTAATTTTGCTCTAAAAAATCTAAATTTGAGTAGTAGACAGTTGTAGTACAGAAATGTCATGCCACCCCTCTCTAGATGTTTGTGGATGTGCAGGCACATTGCATTTTGGGAATATGACATCAGAAGACCAGATCAGAGATGCCTCCTCCACTAGATGCACATGTGAGTGAAGAACAGCATGCATTCATTCGATTCTTGAAAGCCTGATGTTTAAAGCTGAAGGAGCTGGCTTTCTACACATATAGTCACAGGAGACAAATGTTGGATACGTTACTTCCAGCCAGAGAGAAAGCGAGACAACAAGGAGTGGTGACATTTTCTTTGCTGAAACTAAAGAAGTTTAGTAGAACTCTGTCACCCGCAAAATTGATGTTCACTCTTTACTGGGACTGTAGCGGCCCAATCCTGAAACATTACATGTCTAGAGGAATTACTGTGAACAGAAAAGCATACTGTGATCTGGATGAAAACCACTTTAAATCTTCAGTCAAGTCAAAATATCACAACCTGATTCATTCCGGAGTGTTGTTACAGCATGTTAAGATGCAGTATCACATGACATGTGCAACAGCTAAAAAAAATTATGAATCTGCATTTGGAGTGTCATCCACATTCTCTATATTCACCTGACCTCGCACAATTTGATTGGTCTGTGTTTGGAACTTCAGTAGTTCAGTATGGACAAAGAGATTTAAAAGGCTGTGCACAGTTGGCTACAGGGTCAGTAAGAGGATTTTTTAATTTGCTGAAGCACAGTCATTAAGTAATCATCTAGACAACTCTGCTTGTCCAAGTAACCCACAGACATTATTCTGTATTTTCAATGTTGAATTTTGCCATTTCATGAATTTTCTTGTTCTCATAGATCTCCTTGATTGGTTGACTGGGGTGTACCACTGCATTGTTGATCATGGCCTTAGCAAGTGTCTCATCTGGGATTGACAGAAGTGAAGGGAAGAGATAAATAAGTGGCTTGAAAAACACCTTAGAAAAGGAATCTGCTGCCCTGGATTCCTCACGATGACCTAGAATCAGCCTAAAGATAAAAGAAGAGTGGGATAAAAGCATCAGTTTTAATATGGAATAATTTCTAAAGTAATTGTCACATTGTCTTCCTCATACCAAACTAAAACAAATGTCATTTTCATTTAACCACTTTAGAACTATTTTAAAAAAGAAACTTGCATCACTCCTACAGCAGCAAATTATTTTCACAAAAACAAGTAAAATGAAAAATAGAACCAAAACAGTTACAAGGAAATGCAATGGTTTATTTCCAAAAATAAAAATGTTTGACACAAGCTAATGATAATAGAGATGGTGGTATGATTATGATGACGGATAAAGGGAATGGTGACTGCAGTAAAATTGGTTCAAATAATAAAGGTAGATAGAGGTGTATGATGTAGTTTTACAAAGTGGCAGAGGGAGTGAGTAAAGTGAGAAAAAAATGAATAGAAAGTATAAGAATGTATAAAAGAAAAACATACAACATCCGATATTTTGGCGTGAGCCTTTTTCAAGGATTACATAACAAACAAGACAAAAAAATGAATAACTAAACGGGAAACTTATCTTAATGTGGCATCCTCCAACAGAAGGGAACTCAGAAATGCCTGTCCACTAGACAAGATATAGAGACCACATGGGGCCACACAAAGAATAAGCCGATAGAGCCAACTGCAAAGAGGAAGGGTGGGGGGTGGGTGGAAGAGTAATAGACATATGAAAGCTGTTAGAGAAGAATAGAAAGTGGTGATAGGGAGGGGAGCTAGGAGAAAGAAACAAGAAAGTAGAGTGTAAATCACAGAAAAAAATAGGATTTAAAACTAAAAACGTTTTAAAAAGCTGAAGACATTGCTAATTCTAGCTGGGTGGAGACAGCCAGTCTGGAAAATAAGGCACTGTTCTAGGACCCTCTGAGACTGTACATCAGCAGAACAAGAGCGGATTGCACTAACAGAAATGTCCTGACTTAGTTCGAAGTCACCTTAAGACAGATGACGCTTGCGGACGCCGTGGATGCAACAATTGCCCGTTTGTTGTCGAGGCTAGCCAGATCTCCTTCTCTAAGTCCACGTTATCAGTTCAGAAGGGTTTCACCTGCACTTCACGCAATGTTATTTATGCTATTATGTGCAAACGTTGTGGTATGAAGTACATAGGGGAGACCGGTTTACACTTAGGAGATCATTTTCACCAACATCTTAACAATATTTCTAAGAGGGCCTGGACACCTGTGGCTAAACATTTTTGCCTTAGCAACCACAGGGGAAAACAGGACATTTCTGTTAGTGCGATCCACTCTTGTTCTGCTGATGTATGATCTTGGAGGATCCTAGAACAGTGCCTTATTTTCCAGACTGGCTGTCTCCACCCAGCTGGAATTAACAATGTCTTCAGCTTCTTTTTAACTTCTTTAGTTTTAAATTATATTTTTTCTGTGATTTATACTCTACTTTCTTGTTTCTTTCTCCTAGCTCCCCTCACTATCGCCACTTTCTCTTATTCTTTAACGGCTTTCATGTGTCTATTACCCTTCCCCTGTTCCCACCCTGCCTCTTCTTTATGATTGGCTCCATTGGTTTATTTTTCATGTGCCACTGTGTGGTCTCTATGTCTTGTCTAGTGGACAGGCATTTCTGAGTTCCCTTCTGTTGGAGGATGCCACATTAAGATAAGTTTCCCATTTAGTTATTCGTTTTTTGTCTTGTTTGTTATATAATCCTCGAAAAAGGCTCATGCCAAAATATTGGATGTTGTATATTTTTCATTTATACATTCTCATATTTTCTATTCGTTTTTTTTCTCACTTTACTCACTCCCTCTGCCACTTTGTAAAGCTACACCATATACTTCTATCTACCATGATTATGATGATGATGATGGTGATTACAGTAGTAAAGGTGGTCACAAATCATAATTATGGGGTTCTTATGATGATGATAGCTATGATGATGATAATAATGATGGTGTAGTGATGATGGTACAACGTCAACACTTTCGGTACCGTCACTCTCACCTGATGTTTCTACATCACTACTGTTCATATAATCAGAATCATCACCACTGCTATCACTTCCCCTAAACAAATATTCTTGCTGCAGCCAGCCATTGTTGTCACTGTATGCAGCATATAACAAAAGCATGGCTATATTTAGCTTGATCTGCTTCTTGAATTTGCTGTTCCAGCAACCTCCCATGTTAATGAATAACTAGGTCAGTCGTTGTTTACAAACAGAGCATGAAAATTCATGGATAACACTAGGAAGTGCATCTATGTATACTAGGTGAGTTACCTCAGGGGTAGCAATGTAAGCATGAAAAGCCAGTGCAAGTTATGTTGGGGAAAATGCCAAAGGGATTAAATGTCATCTGCCTGTACCTTAAGAAGTGTGTCATTTTTCAATGAAAGGTCTTGTGAATCTCAGTGATCATAAATTTTTATTCTTAAATGAACATTTATTTATTTAAGAGAAAAGAACAACAATTTCTGCATCAGATAAATCTAATCAGTGATACAGAAAATAGCACTGAAAAATATCTCATAAACAGGGAATTCAGATAAAACATTCACATACAAAATTAGATGATATGTTATTATCTAACCATAAGTTGTTGTACAGATGATATAAAACTGCTCAGATGAAAAAAAAAACTAGAAAAGCAAGTACTCCAGTGGTGTTTAAAAGAAGGAAATTTAAAAAAAAAGTTAATAACTAAAAAAAAGAATGGGGTCACTTCAAGACTTTAAGCGGAAAATAAAAACACAGATATTCTTTGAGTCAGGAGTTAAAAAAAATAATAAGCAACTTCACTTTTTTTTAACCTTCCTGGCATTAACCTCATATGTTATATGGACCAGATTTCCATGCTGAAATTGTTAGCTCTTCATGTTATACAGGTTACCTTGGTTTTGATGACATACACTGTGTTAAGCTCAAATAACATTGGGGTAGTAGTGTGCTGACATACAGTGAGTGAAATGAGGCCAAGTTTCTAAAAATTATTGTTGGAACTCATTAATTCACATTAGTGAATGAGTGGGGCCATCAGGGCGTCTAAGCAATATTTTCAGCATGCTGTATTTTCTCCACCAGAAATGTAACATTAAAGAGACTAAAAATAAATTTTACTTTTTTTCTGTTATTAACTGTGAACTATGAAAAAAACTGAGATGAATTTGAAAAATAAAAACTCTTGACAACATATCCTTATCTTTCTCATCCACATACACCTTGCATCCTTCTCATGCCGTTAAATGTCTCGCATGGTAGCTTACTAAGATTTCCTGTTTTTTGGCAAGCTTTTCAGCCTCATGAAGGGAAGTTGTTCCTACTAAACCAGCCTCTCTTAACAATGTCCTCTTTAGAGTTTCAAATGGTCGACCTCTTTTTCTTCGGTCTTTTGTGTTCCACTTGATGTCTTGTTTTGGGATTCTGGTTGTTTCTTCACATCACATGGCCTACATATGTCCATCTTCTTTTTGTGATCACCCATGAGACAGGTTGTTGTTTGCTCATCTATCTTATCTCTGCGTTGTTCTTGAATTCATTTCACTTTATACAGAGTATTTTCCTGAGGCATCTGGTTTCAAAATAGTCTAATTTCTTGTCTATTTCTTTAGTTGTTTTTCAGCTTTCACATGCATAAATGAGGGTGGATATTACATTTGAATTGAATAATCTTAACTTGGTTTTTGTGCTTATAACGTTTGAATGCCATATGGTCTCAAGATTCTTGAAGCTCAATGCTGCTTTTGCAATTCTAACTCTAACTCCCTTTTTAGTGTCACCATCCTGGTCTATGTAGCTGCCAAGATATGCAAATTGGTTTGCATCTTCAGCAGCTGGTCCTTCAATGTATATTTTTCCTTCATGGTTAATGAGAAGTTTCATTTTTTTGGTTTTATTCTTATTAATTTCAAGTCCTATTTTATTAATTTCAAGTCCTATTTTACTAGCCATTGAAGATAAGGTATCTGTTTGTTCTTGCATTGATTTCACATTGTCACTGGTAAGAGTTATGTCATCTGCAAAATCAAGATCTTCCAGTTGGGTCTCATGTACCCAATCAATGGCCATTTTACCTGTGTAGCAATTTTTCATTATGAAGTCTATGGCAATTCCAAAGAACAAAGGAGATAATATACATCCTTACTTCACATTTGTTTCAATCTGGAGCCATTCTCTCAATCCATCTTCTGTTTTGACTGCACAAACATATCCATTGTAGAGGTCCCTAATGATGTTGATAATTTAAGATGGTATTCTATATATTCTTAAAATTCTCCACAATGAATCTCTGTATGCTATCAAATGCTTTTTTAAAGTCTATGATGTTCAGGATTAATGGTTTTTGGTTTTCAATATGTTCTTCAGGTATTGTTCTTAGAGTAAAGATCTGGTCGAGACAGCTTCTCCCTTTTCGAAATCCTGCTTATTATCCTCTTGTTGCAGCATCTGTTATATCTTGAATTCTATTCAGAATAACTTTGCAAAATATTTTGGACATAACTGATAGTAAGGTTACTACTCTCCAGTTATTGCAATTGCTAAGGTTGCCTTTTTTTGGTATTTTAACAATTCCTTTTTTCCATTTAGAAGAGACCTTTTCTTCTTTCCAAACTTTATTAAACATTCTTTGTAGTTGGATCATATTGTCACTGTTAATAGTTTTTAACATTTTGGCTGTTATTTCATCTTCATCTGCAGCTTTGTTGTTAGCCATTAGATTCACTGCTGTTTCAATTTCATGCAATGTAATTTCATCTAGGTTGACATGTAGTTGTGGGACTGGTAAGTCAGTTTCAAGGTCTATCAATTCTTTTGGGTGTGGTTGATTAAGTATTTCTTGAAAGTGTTCAGCCCATCTTTGCCTTTGGTCTTTACTTGATGTTAATAGAGTTCCAGTTTTGCTAAGGACTGGTCTTTCTTTGGATGCAGTAGTACCTGTTAGCCTCTTTTTTATGTTATTTAGAGTTAGTACCTGTTAGCCTCTTTTTTATGTTATTTAGAGTTTTGTTGTCTCCTGTTTTTGCTGCCTTCTCTGGTTCCTTTGCCATATTGTTCATATATTATTTTTTATCCCTTGTGACTGAACTTTTTACTTTATTGTCTAGTTCTTTGTATGGTGCTTTTGCCAAATTTTTTCCAAGATCTGTCTTTATATTCAACATGGCTAATTTGGCTGCTTGTCTTTCATGTATGTACATATGTCATGTGTTGTCTGATATCCGTGCTTTTCTACTTGTTTTTTGCAGTCCAGCACTTGTTTTTGCTGCTGTGATTATGGCTGTGCTGTAAGAATTCCATAACTCATTTATATCTGTCTCCTCTATCTCACTGAATGCAGTGAACTGTTTGGTAAGTTCCAGATTAAAATTACTCTTAGTATTTTCATCCTGTAGACTATGACTGTTTATCTTTCTGAGTATTGCTTTCTTGTTTTGGCATTTCAGTTTTAGTCTTATTTTCCCTATATACAGTTTGTGTATTTTTCCTATACACGCATACATACATGTATCTAATAAGAAAAAGAAAAAACAATTATAATAAAAATTTACCCTGGTCGGAAGATTGACAGTCTGTCAAAGTTCATTTTCTCAAGGGCCTCTTCCAGTTCAGCCTTCAAACAAAGAAAACAATTAGCAGTTTTTGTTTTGTTTTGTAGTTTTCATATGCAGTTTTATATTTTCAGTTTATTTTATTATGACATTTAGAAAATATTACTGCATTTAAATTAAGAGAATAAAAGCTCTTTGTAAAACACAAGAGAACAAATAACTGAATTTTAAAAGGCTTGCATTCTTGTTCAATGCTCTGTCCTTCACATCTCAATTTTCATTTTAAAAAAAAGGGCATGGGGAAAATAATGGTAAATAATGGAAGCTGATTTGAAACAGTAAGGATCACATGAAATAAAAAGCATAACTGCAAATGTCTGTTGGAAAAACACATGAGAAATTAATAAGTATAGAAATGGAATACTCGTGCATATGAGATTATTTTTCTGTATAATGATAAGTCAAGTTAGGAAAGCCAAAAGGTCATGTTAGGAGAACTGGGAAACTCATATTAGGAGAACCTACATGTATGAGAAAATGACTCTTGTAAGAGATTACCTTTACTCTGCCAAACAAAAACCAGCTGTTTTTTTTTGTTCCTCCTCCCGTGACAACAGTGAAGTGTTTGCATCCCTGCTCCTTGGCTATCTGTGCAGATGCTACAACATAGTCAAGGGTAATACGAATGTAGTCTTCCTGCAGATAATCATGGTAATGGTGATGAATATTATAAAAGAGTCATAAAAGAAAGCATTGTCTATAACATGTTTAAAAATAGTATAAAAAATAAAACAGGAAATGAGAAATGATGCTAAAAGAGGATAATAGAGAATTTTAAAATTTAAAATCATAAAACAATGTCTATAATTTAATGGAGTTCTCAATTTTACAAGTGATATGTAAGTGCAAAATTGAATTAGCACTATCTTAACATGATTAATGTGCATAAATGCATGATCAGTTTGCACTGTTTATTTGAACACTTCATGCTCACCATTCTGTTCATATAAATTGCATTAACAACAAACTGCTGGTCACATACAAATGGAGTTAGTGTGTGTGATGGTAGTGAGGTCTGCCTACATGACTTGACAATGGAAATAGGCCTTACTGTCATGATTCAATGACTTCATATAAGTGTTTCCCAGGTTGTTCCTTCTGAGCCACATCCTCATATCAGGTTGAAAAAGTGGTAAGAAGGAAGATATTACTTCCCCTGTCTGCTGCATTGTTTTTCTATCAATGCACACACCCCCCCCCCAACTGTTCCATTTTCTTCCACTGCCTCCATTGACCATTTTTCTTTAACTGCCCCATCCCCTGTCCTTTCCAACACATTGAGGAGGGAGGGTTATTGCCCATTTAGGGAAACACTGCATTAAACCAATATATAAAACAAAATGCTGATAATTTCAGTTACATCCAAGAAAAATCCTTGAATTATCAGTCAGTTGAGATAGCCTTCTGATATCAACTGTCAATGACAAATGACACAGAATTCAGTCTCCTACTCCACTACACCACCACAAATTAGCAGAACTAATACACACTTCTCACAGTTAAATAAACACTCTGATCTTCATGCTAGATAACACATAAATTGGCACTGTCAGCTGGACTGAAGCAGGCCTCTTTTTTCAAGTTCATGCCCATTACAGAATGCCACTCTCTTGCAGTGATCATGTTAACTGGCAATTAAATTGACAATTTTAAAAAAAAAAAAACAAGAAAAATCATAAGTTTTGGAGGTCATCGGTTATCATAACCAGTTTATGCTATCAGAGATATAGTAAAAAGCAACCAGCAAAATCAGTTGGAGGATAACTGGGCCAGTAGGATCATAATGCTCAATTTGCGTGGAGGAGAATCAGGCAGTTTTGACTATGGTTCAGCACATGAGCATTTTGTAAAGATTAAATCTCACTGGAAATAAGATAAGAAAAAAAAAGTCATGCAAACATTTAATTCTGTTTGATGTTTGTAAAGTATGCTAAATTTTACATGAAAAAAAATACAGATTACCAAATGCTGCATTGAGAAAACCAGTATTTCAGAAAGCATTTCATACAAGATGAATGATGGCACTTTCAGTTGTACCAGTTTCAGAAACTCCCAGAGCAATCACAAACTCTCTTGACAGTAACCTGAAAATGTCTTGCTGTCTAACCAGAATGCCATGAATATGTTTCAAAAGTGATTTCTTGGCAGGCCACACTGCATAATTTGCCTTTGTTTTTCATTGTAGGTCTAGATACTTACCATCTTTATTTCTGTTCTCAACCTTAGCATAAAATCAGCTGAAACTGCTGTGGATCAACAGAAACAAAGCTTTTTTTACAGGCCATATACTACCAAAAAACAAGTAACAAAACTGTTCACAGAAAACTCACTTTACTAATCCCTCCTCCACTTGCAACACCCAGACAACAAAATCCAACATCCAGATCTCGGAAGACATCTCTGTGGTCATCGAGCTTGTCAAAGTTCACAACTTTTTGTTCCTATGGGGGGGGAAATATCAAACAGAGTCTAAATCACAGTTCTCATATTTTAAATGTGAACACAAATGTATTGGTTATCATAAATATCTCAGAACAAATATGAAGAGACATAAAAATAAGAGTAAAAAAATGAGTTTCTCAAAAAGCTGATTTCCTTTTCATTTATTAGATAGAACATACTGTACTAAAAGTTAAAAAAAAAAAATTATGATGCGTATATCAATAAATAAATGGGTATAGATAATACGAAATTTCCTAATCAAGCAAATCAAGGTTTACAATATAATATTTCATGCGATGTTAAAATAAACATGGAATTTAACATGGCGAAAAATTGTAATAAATGTGCTCAATATGGCATTTAAATGAGGGACTAACAGCTAAGAAGGGACTGGACTTGAAACTGAAATACAAAGTATAGTGGGTTGGGAGTATAACATATTTTCTGAGAGCATCACAGCTATAGCCAATGATATGAAATAATGTCATAATTTCATGTAGAGTGTTTCTATTTATGATTACAAAACATTATAGCACAACTGTTGGTGTACATACAAATTCAGGCCCCACGTCAAGAGGTATCTTGCGACGACCAATCAAAACTACTTTTTTAAAAAGTTTCATTTTGTTCAGCTCTAAAGCTAATGCTTTTCCAGAAACTCCAGAGTAGCCCAACACAAAAGCTGACTGTCCTGCAGCTTTGAAACGTTGCATATCTGAAGTATCAGCTGTTATCACACTGTGAAGAAAAAAAATGTGTAAAAAGGACTAATGTTGTTACTGCCATAAACAGCACAAATATCTTTACTAACATCAAAGTAGTGTTATGTTAAAATATCCTTTCTCATCAATATAACAGGAGAGAAGAGTGAAGTCACAATTTTAACCAAGAGAACAAGAACCAACTCAAAATTTTAAATGACACAATGGAGACTACCTAAAATGGTAAAGAATGAGACAGAAATTAATCAATATGCTAAATAATGAGACAGGCACTGATTCAATAAACCAGATAATGAGATGATACCAAATAATGATACTAAATAATAAGACAGGACTGAATCAAGATGGTAAATGAATAAAAACCAACTAAAGATGCCAAATGAGGGGACAAGGACAGACTCAAGATCTAGAAAAATGGGCTAGGGAACTGGTTCTGAATATTAGATAAAGGGACAAAAAAGACTAAAAATGTTAAATGAGGTGTCAAGAACTGACTTGATATGCTACTTTTGATTAAAGAACTGACTCTGAACATTTAAAAAACTTTAGAGAGAGAATAGGGATTTGATATATTAACTGTGGGGACAAAACTGATTTAAGATTCTAACTGTGAAGGACAGCTGCTGATAAGGAACAATGTTTATGGTACAGATTCTTAATATGTGCTCATGTTAATATATATGAAACATAAATTTAATTTTACAATAAAATATTACTTTCAAAATATTATACATTTTCTGTATTAAATTGCCTTGCGCTAGCTTTCTGCTATTATGAAATCAACATGACAGCTTCTACTGTCACCATTAGTTAGATTTCTGTCACTACGAAACAAATTTGACCTCCTCTTAGATCTCCAGAACTTTCCTGCATATGTTTTTTCCTTCTCCTGCTTCTGTAGCTGACTAGTTGGGTTTATGCATAAGCTTATATATGGCATTCCTCGAGAGTTCATTTCCTTTTCTGAGCTCAAACTCTCTTGTTATCTTTTTGTATGCTTCTTCTCCTACTTTCGCATTTACCTTCTCCATTATTATTAAGATGTTTGTTGAACTTACTTGTTTAAACACCTCTTGAAATTTCTTGGTTTTCCTCATCCTTGTGTTGGTGCATAAGTGTGCACGGTAAAGAAGCTGAAAGGCTTTGTTCTTAATTTTAGTAATTCATTTTCAGTTTTTAACTCTATCCTTCTAAGTTCAGCAGCAGGGCATCTTCCTTACAACCAAGAGTCCTACAGGAGAGCTATTAGGGAGGCAAAGTTCCTCAAGGGACAGACTGACTGACTGTAAGTTCAACATTCACATATAAATTTCTGCAGTGATCTTCTTATAACATCAACCACTCTTTTCTGGTGTCCCTTGCTCCTTGAGTTGATAAATATGTGCTGTTCCTTAATGTATCCTGTGTAAATCCTGTAGTTTCTGCTACACCTAGTATTCTTAAGTTTATTTTGTCTGTTTCTAAAATTAGGTTCTCCAATTTATCACTCTAATTTTGTGTCTTAATGTCCCACTATCTATTCTTAGATGCCCCTTTCTAGCCCTGAGCTAACTTGTGTTGGAACAGTTCCTTTTATTAGTGACTTTGGGCCTTACTCACTGGTTTAGATTACCTTATTATCTAGAAGTGATATTTCTTTCCTGTTTATAACTAATGCAGACTCTACCTCAAGGGTCCAAATTTTGCCTGCATCACTTGTTTTTTTTCTTGCTTCATATCCACTGCTGTCTTTAAATGTGTATTAGCTGAGGTACAAACCCCTTTCATAATGGCCAGTCGTATTTCTCTACACCTGCACAATGTGCCTCTCATGTGTTACACACTTTGCTATTTCATCTCATGAGCCATTGATCAATGTGATTCTGCCTCACTCATTGTCCTAGACTTTGTGTCCTAGTGACAGACATTCCCTTAGTAGGCATGTTCTTACTTCATTTGTGCAGTTTAATCACTCAACCAAGACTTCTGCCTGGGCTGTGGCCCCCTATGTATATGTGCAGTTTTTGTGGAGCCATGCACGAGCATGTGAGATGAGAGATGCGAACCAGACAGGATACTATCTCTTATGATATAGCTGTCACTCACCATGAGGTACTGTATCTCTCCGGCTGTCTAAACCATAATGATGAAAGAAATTTAGGAATAAAGAAAGGAAAACCCTACCCGGGTTCAGATACCGATTCAGACCACAACCAAGCAGCAATGATAACAAAAATAAAACTGACGAACACTAAACAAATGTTCATGGTATTCAGCAGGGAAGAACTAAAACCATCTGTAACATAAATAGAGAAACACTGGAACAAGTGACACATTGGATAAGTTTGGATCACATGATAATGGACAATATGAAACAGAATTGTACCTCTTCTTTGCTTGTAGAGTCATTTCTGGCTTGAAGCCTGCTGCGGATCCTTCTTTAGAAACAAAACAATAAATAGAATCCAGATGCTGCTAGGAGTTTGTTTTTTTTTAAATCGAGTAAATCCATTTGCTGGTCCTTGGATCTCCTAAAAATCCTTCATGGATCCCTAGTCAGAGAACCACTGCACTAGATATAGCATTTAATAATAACGATGATGATGATGAACTGATTTCTTAAACGAAGACACACATCATCATACCAAAAAAAAACAAATAGTTTTGAATTTTTTAATGAATAGAAAAGACCAAGCGCATGTGATTACGAAACATGCATGAATGAAAACAAGAGAAATGCTTTATGTTACCGCGGATATACGGCAGCCTTGTTCCCTATCCTTACAGAAATTCTTGGCTTCCAGCAAACACTTGTAGGGTTGTAGCTGCTGATTGTAACGTATACTACTGTCATACAACTGCAGACTTATCACCTGAGACATGGGCGGGTGTTTATGTTCACCATCAAGCACTCAGTTTCTGGTTCGTGCTGAACTAGCAAATGCTGTGTCACGGCGCTCAATAGCCGAATCAGAAACTAGGCCACAGTTCACAGTTCGATTCGTCGCCGAAATGATAGTTCCCAAGTCTTTTAGTCCAATATTACCGGCAGGTGAAAATAATAATAATAATAATCATCGGATTTTGAAATTCACCAGAATTTAGTTAAAGAAATAGTAGCCGATGTGGTTGTTATTTTAATGTTCAGACTGGAAAACTTCTAGTATCGCTATTACTTCTTGCCATCTCACCAAGGAAGGTTGGCTGCAATGAATCTCCAGTCTGCTCTGCTTCTTGCCTTCGTAGTGCACTCGGTCAGGCTAGTTCCTATTCATCTCTTGATGTTGTCCTCCCATTTTTACCGTTGTCGTCCTCCTGTGCTCTTCCCTTCGATCTTGCCCTCAAGTAGTCTGCAGTATTGTACTGTGCTTTTGACGTGTCCACAGTATCTCATTTGTTTTGTTCTTATGATTTTCAACATTTGTCTTCTCATTTTCAGCTAAACTAGCTAAAGTACATCTAGCTAAAGTAGATGTAAAATAGTAGAAAGTCCCTAAAATCCTGCAAATTTTAAAATTGTAGATTGTAATTTTAATTCATTATTTTACATTTGTCATATCTTCTCGCGACCTTACATCAATCTCCTCCCCTCCCCCCAACTCTTTATATGACAATAAATTGGGTCGGGATCCGAGATTTGGAACCATTAGCTTAGGCTAAGCTATTCTGGCGTGTTCTATCACCCTGGAAAGTACAGTACAAGAAAATCAGATAACAGAATGAGAACGTGCAAACTGAAAAATAAATTAGAACGTAAAAACAAGGCCGCAATGATATGAACTAGACGTGAGTTAAGGAAGAGCAGAATACGAAAGGAAATAAAAGAAGACCGTTGTTCTCTCCGCTGCCAGAAGCGTGTGACGTGAAATGTTTTGACATGGTCAAGGGTTGACTGAAAACCAATATAAAGATAAATGATGAAACACGATCACAATTAGTAAGTAATGTATAAAGTAGGAAAAATATAGGACCAGCTTTATTATTTAACGATAACACATTTGTGACCATGTTACGGCTCGAGCCTTTATCAAACAAAAACAAACAGGACGAAGAGTCAGAGAGAGGAGACAAAGTAAAGATTCACATGAATTTTATGTTAACCAAACAATAAAAATATGAAAAAAAGATAATGAAAAATTGCAAATGGCTTATCTCAGCTGTTCCGAGAGCTAAGTCATTTGTAATTTTTCATTATTTTATTGTTTTTGTTTGATAAAGGCTCCTCCGAAACGTCACAACTGTGTAATCGTTAAATAATAAAGCTGTTCCTACTTTTTCTGTAGTTTATACATTTTGATATCACAGCTTTACTGCAGTGCCTCGTGTATAGTTGTTTACCTAAACACTAATTATTGTGTGTCACACAGTAAGTAGTATGATGGAGATTTATAGCGACCTGTATTCAAAATGAAGTAGAAATATTATAATAACCGGAAATGATTTTTAATTTCAATATTATTGTAATCATTTATGTAAGAATTTAATAGAAGCACCATTTAAATTCTTAGTCAGTCAGTCAGTCAATTATTTGCATGTCCCTTGCGGAACTTTGCCTCCCTAACAGCTCTTCTGTAAGCATTTCGGTTTTTAGATTCTCACAAACTCTTAATTAACAAGACGTCCTTAAGCAGGGCCTCAGAGAAGAACTTTGTAATGATAAATAAATATATATATATAAAGCGGATATATATATCCTCACCTCTGCCCCCTATCTTTTATATATATCTTCACCTCCGCCCCCTATCTTATATATATATACTCACCTCCGCCCCCATCTTATATATATATATCCTCACCTCCGCCCCCTATCTTATATATATATCCTCACCTCCGCCCCCTATCTTATATATATATCCTCACCTCCGCCCCCTATCTTATATTATATCCTCACCTCCGCCCCCTATCTTATATATATATATATCCTCACCTCCGCCCCCTATCTTATATATAATATCCTCACCTCCGCCCCCTATCTTATATATATATATATCCTCACCTCCGCCCCCATCTATATATATATATCCTCACCTCCGCCCCCTATCTTATATATATATCCTCACCTCCGCCCCCTATCTTATATATATATCCTCACCTCCGCCCCCTATCTTATATATATCCTCACCTCCGCCCCCTATCTTATATATATATCCTCACCTCCGCCCCTTATCTATATATATATATATATCCTCACCTCCGCCCCCTATCTTATATATATATATATCCTCACCTCAGCCCCTTATCTTATATATATATATATATCCTCACCTCAGCCCCTTATCTTATATATATATATATATATATCCTCACCTCCGCCCCCTATCTTATATATATATCCTCACCTCCGCCCCCTATCTTATATATATATCCTCACCTCCGCCCCCTATCTTATATATATCCTCACCTCCGCCCCCTATCTTATATATATATATATCCTCACCTCCGCCCCCTATCTTATATATATATCCTCACCTCCGCCCCCTATCTTATATATAATATATATATCCTCACCTCCGCCCCCATCTTATATATATATCCTCACCTCCGCCCCCTATCTTATATATATATCCTCACCTCCGCCCCCTATCTTATATATATATCCTCACCTCCGCCCCCTATCTATATATATCCTCACCTCCGCCCCCTATCTTATATATATATCCTCACCTCCGCCCCTTATCTTATATATATATATATATCCTCACCTCCGCCCCCTATCTTATATATATATATATCCTCACCTCAGCCCCTTATCTTATATATATATATATATCCTCACCTCAGCCCCTTATCTTATATATATATATATATCCTCACCTCCGCCCCCTATCTTATATATATATCCTCACCTCCGCCCCCTATCTTATATATATATCCTCACCTCCGCCCCCTATCTTATATATATCCTCACCTCCGCCCCCTATCTTATATATATATCCTCACCTCCGCCCCCTATCTTATATATATATATATCCTCACCTCCGCCCCCTATCTTATATATATATCCTCACCTCCGCCCCCTATCTTATATATATATCCTCACCTCCGCCCCCTATCTTATTGATAGGCCAGTGTTTTTATCAACTACTGGACCTCCGGAAGTCCTCCAGGCATCATGCAATGCACCGGGTGGACACCCCCACCCCCACTAAGACAGTCTTCGAGACCAGTGGCTGATTATCCAGTAGATTGAACAGACTTGGGTTTGCGAGACCAGAAAGAAGAGAGCTCAGCCACAAGCACGGTAAAAAAAAAATCTCTGCAGATATAGAACATTGTTTTATTTATTCTATATCAGGTAATGAACGGGGGGGGGGGGGGCGGGCTTGGCTAAGTTTACCCCAGGGGCCTGAATGGTGGTTAATTAATAAATCAACTACTGGTTGTTACTGAGATAATTTATGGCCTCAAATGTTAGCGCAGTGGATTAATCACTCGCTCGCTGACAAGGCGAACTGGTTTCTAGTCACTAAAGTGGCGGTCAAAACATGGCTCACAAAAAAACAAACAAACAAACAAAACTTCCAGGCTCAAGGAAAAATGGGTACCAGGGTCAACGCTGTGGAAAATAGCAAGAAATGACGATACTTGCCACGGACGGAGTTCGTGGTGGCGCCAACACTAGATAGAAGCTTCTGGTGAACTGCTGACTAGGCACCAGAGAATTGATGGTTTGACACTGTGCTGAATCGCAACTCACACCTTTACCTTTAATTTTGATGGTTTCAGTTTGATGGCACAAAAGAAGACAACACAATAAGCAGCTGAGAAATGACAACACTCTTATGTAGTCCTACAGCTTGAGAAGTTATGGACGATATGGGTATTAGTAGGAATCACTGAGCCACTCAAAATGGAGAATATGTGTTCTCCAACACAAACTAAATACAGGTAGGCCTAGGTTAGTGTGATCCAACGGTAGATATGAATGCACTGTTCGAAGTTACATAATTACCACAGTGCACGACTTACACTGTGTTCTTACATTCTGGAATGTAAAAACAATGGTTGCACCACCGGAAACTGCTGAGGTAATCCAAGAAATGGATAATATCACCTAGACATACTGGGCATCAGTGAAATGCGATGGCCAGAAGCAGGGAAAAGATCGGCCGAAAACCGTAAGTTAATAATATATTCCATCAGAGACGATTGGAAATACCAAGAAGTGAGTGGGTATAATTATGTCATCTGCGGCAGCAAAGAGCCTTACAGAATTAGAACCAGTGAACAGTCATATGATAAGATCTTAGTTGTCATGGGAGATTTTAACGCCAAGGTAGGAAAAGATAACATCGACATCGAAAAAGTTATTGGGGAAAGAAGGGATTGACACGATAAATCAGAATGGAGAAAGCGACCAGGCGGTGATACTGATGACCACATCACACTTTCATGTGCCTAAGGTCATGTAAAATTCCCCAAATATGCCTTAGTGGCATGGAAACGGGAATTTTACCTTTTTTACTTACCTGCACTAACGATATATTAAGTCACTATTATTGTCGCTTTCTCTGAATTGTCTCCTACTTCTTTAAATTTGCAAATGTATGTTGAAGTATGAATTAGATTGTGAGTAATTTATAAAACTTGACCATGGCAGAAGTCAATTTTGACTAGACAAAAGAAGAAACATTATCAATAAGAGAAATAAACGCTGCGGGCAGGCTATGCAATGTTTATGTTTGCTTATCTCCCTTAACAGAAGAGTATGTAGCAGAGAGAGAGAGAGAGAGAGAGAGAGAGAGAGAGAGAGAGAGAGAGAGAGAGAGAGAGAGAGAGTAGGAGTGGTCTGATTTATTGAATCTTTGTAGACATGCAGGGGATGTCCAGTCCGACAACTCATCAAAATCCCGACCTAGTGATCACATTATTTACGTATAAAATTGAGTAATTTTCCACGACAGGATAAATTTGCATGAAATCAGTTTTGTTCCAGTTTCATGAAAACTAACTGAATATTTATTATAGATGATAACAAAAACTGTTCAAGGGCATTCCATGCCCGTCTTACTTAAAGGCGTTTTGTGCCCGTCTTACTTAAAGGCATTCCATGCCCGTCTTACATAAAGGCATTTTGTGCCCGTCTTACTTAAAGGCATTCCATGCCCCTCTTACATAAAGGCATTTTGTGCCCGTCTTACTTAAAGGCATTCCATGCCCCTCTTACATAAAGGCATTTTGTGCCCGTCTTACTTAAAGGCATTCCATGCCCCTCTTACATAAAGGCATTTTGTGCCCGTCTTACTTAAAGGCATTCCATGCCCCTCTTACATAAAGGCATTTTGTGCCCTTCTTACTTAAAGGCATTCCATGCCCCTCTTACATAAAGGCATTTTGTGCCCGTCTTACTTAAAGGCATTCCATGCCCGTCTTACTTAAAGGCATTCCATGCCCGTCTTACATAAAGGCATTCCATGCCCGTCTTACTTAAAGGCATTCCATGCCCCTCTTACATAAAGGCATTTTGTGCCCGTCTTACTTAAAGGCATTTTGTGCCCGTCTTTTTTTACAAAGAAGATACCAATTATTTTAGTCTATTTTTCACGTTTTTATCTGTTGCGTTTTTTAAATGTGATCGTGGAAAAAGAGTTTTGCCGAAATATAGAATTATTCTATATTCTTCTTTTATACCTGCTCATCTTCTTCTGCCACTCTCGTTCCTCCCCGCTTTTTCTATATTTTTTTTAAAAACGGAACCATAAACCTCTGTCCCACTTGTCCATCTTCAGTAAACGTCCACATAGCCACTTTGTCTATACTCTGTGTCAAGATCTCTGATTATGCACCAGAATTACCATGTTAAGATCTCTGACTTTCCAACCAGAATTACTATGTCAAGATTTCTGACTATACACCTAAATTATTATGTCGAGACCTCTGTCTACACACCAGAATTACTATGTCAAGATCTTTGTCTATACACCAGAATTACTATGTCAAGATCTCTGTCTATCTCTCTGAACCTTTAATGTCCAAGTCACTTGGCTCTTCATCAAGGGTTTCCCACAAACGCATGTCCTTTGCCTTTTTTTCTGTGCTTGCCCAGGTGAGCCCTCTATTGTTCAACATCCTCTCTGTTGTTCTTCTCCATGTCTCTTTTGGTCTACCCCTACATCTGTTCCTCTGTGGTGTCCATTTAGTGCTATTTTTTGGTCAGTCATTCGGAGCAAATGTCCCAATCATCGCCAGCGTCTTTCCTCAATAATTACTGTCAGTGGCTTCTTCTGTATTTCTGCCAACAAGATGTTATTTCTTATGGTGTTTGGCCAAAATATTTTTCTAATTCTTCGTAAACATTTAGTCTGGAAAGAATTCAACTTGTTTTCTATGGTTTTGGTGATTTTCCAGCATTCACTTCCATAGAGTAGTACACTTAGAACATTACTCTTAAATATCCTGATTTTCGTATTCATGCCTAGTTTTTTATATTCCCATATAGTCTGCAGCATTGCAAAAACCTGGTTTGCTCCAGTAAGTCTGCTACTGATGTCCTCTGTGCTGTCTCCATTTTCTACTACTCTGCTGCCAAGATATACAAATTCATTGACCTCCTCCTTAACTTACTATCTACTCTCAACACATTTCTTTTGTTCACATTGTGCTTCATTAACTTTGATCTTTAGTCCTATGTTGTTTGCATTCTGAATTAGCTTGTTTATTTTATCGTGCATATCTTTGTGGCTGCTTGATAATAGACAAATGTCGTCAGCAAAGTCAAGGTCCTCCAGCACTGTGTCAAGGGTCCATTGTAATCCTCTGCGTTTGTCTGATGTTGCCTCCTTCATAAACCAGTCTACTGCCAAGATAGATAATGAAGAATTACTATGTCAAGATATCTGTCTATACACCAGAATTATTATGTCAAGATCTCTGTCTATACACCAGAATTACTATGTCAAGATCCTAACATAGTGACTTTCATCAACAAACTCGTACGAGTTTACTCTCTCTGTTCTGTTCTATTACTGTTTGTTAAATATCTTATTTTATAACACCTAAGAAACATTTTGGTTTACGGAGAAAGTTTTTTTCTTGTTTCTTTTAGCACTAGATTAGTTTCTTATTTTATCTTATATCCTTCCCGCGCCGTTAAACGTCACATAGGGCTTGCAAGGTGGTTCGCCAGTTTGTCCAGTTTTAGGCGAGCTTTTCAACCTCATCAAGGGATTTTATGCCTATTAGTTTGGCCTCTATTAACAATGTCCTCTTTAGAGTTTCACGTGGTCTGCCTCTTTTTCTTCGGTCTGTTGTGCTCCATTTGATGGCTTATTTTGGGATTCTCTGATCGTTTCTTCTCATCACGTGACCAACATATGTCCATCTGTTTTTCTGATCACCCATGAGACTGGTTGTTGTTCGCTCATCTGTCTTATCTCTACATTGTTCTTGAATTCATTCCACTTGTTGCCGATCTTTTTGCAATTCTAATTCTAACTTCCTTTCTGGTGTCACCATCCTGGTCTATGTAGCTGCCAAGGTATGCAAATTGACTGACTTCTTCAATAGCTGTCCCTTCTACGTGTATTTTTCCATTTTGATTAATGGGAAGTTTCATTATTTTTATTTTGTCTTTGTTAATTTCAAGTCCTATTTTGCTAGTCAGTGAAGACAGGTTATCTGTTTTTTCTTGCATGAAATTAACATTGTCACTGATAAAATTATGCCATCAGCAAAATCAAGATCTTCTAGTTTGGCCCCATGTACTCAGTCAATACATGTGTTATCTGTGCAGCATTTTTTCATTATGAAGTCTATTGCAATTCCAAAAAGCAAAGAGACAGTATACATCCTTGTTTCACGCCTGTTTCAGTCTGGAACCATTCACTCATCCCTTCTTCTGTCTTGACTGTACAAACATATACATTGTATAGGTCCTTAATGATGTTTACAGTTTTAGATGGTATTCCATATAGACTTAAAATACTCCACAATGAATCTCTGTGTATGCTATCAAATGCCTTTTTAAAGTCTATGAAGTTCAGTATTAATGGTTTCTGCTTTGCAATATGTTCTTCAAGTATTATTCTGAGAGTAAAGATCTGGTCGAGACAGATTCTCCCTTTTCGAAATCCTGCTTGTTCTTCTCCCATTGCAATATCCACTATATCTTTAAGTCTATTCAAAATGACCTTGCAAAATACTTTTGACACAACTGATATTAAGGTTACTCCTCTCCTATTGGTGCAGTTGCAAAGGTTACCTTGTTTTTGGTATTTTAACAATGATTCCTTTTTCCATTTAGAAGGGACCTTTTCTTCTTTCCAAATCTTATTAAACATTTCCTGTTTCTTTCTAGAGACAGTCAAATGACCTTTTTCTTAATTCTCCAAGGATTTGCGCAGACAAGGTAATCTAAATAATGTCTGAAAACAAAATGTACATTTGTGTCCACTCATAGGGTTTTCATGAGTGTCCTGACAATCAATGTAATTAACTGGAAGTCTGTAATAGTTGATTCATATGATCTAACTTACTGGAAGTCTGTAATGGTTGATTCACATGATCTAACTTACTGGAAGTCTGTAATAGTTGATTCAAATGATCTAACTTACTGGAAGCCTGTAATAGTTGATTCACATGATCTAACTTAGTGGAAGTCTGTAATAGTTGATTCACATGATCTAACTTAGTGGAAGCCTGTAATAGTTGATTCACATGATCTAACTTACTGGAAGTCTGTAATAGTTGATTCATATGATCTAACTTACTGGAAGTCTGTAATAGTTGATTCACATGATCTAACTTACTGGAAGTCTGTAATAGTTGATTCACATGATCTAACTTACTGGAAGCCTGTAATAGTTGATTCACATGATCTAACTTACTGGAAGTCTGTAATAGTTGATTCACATGATCTAACTTACTGGAAGCCTGTAATAGTTGATTCATATGATCTAACTTACTGGAAGCCTGTAATAGTTGATTCATATGATCTAACTTACTGGAAGTCTGTAATAGTTGATTCATATGATCTAACTTAGTGGAAGTCTGTAATAGTTGATTCAAATGATCTAACTTGCTGGAAGTCTGTAATAGTTGATTCATATGATCTAACTTACTGGAAGTCTGTAATAGTTGACTCACATTATCTAACTTAGTGGAAGTCTGTAATAGATGATTCATATGATCTAACTTACTGGAAGTCTGTAATAGTTGATTCACATGATCTAACTTAGTGGAAGCCTGTAATAGATGATTCATATGATCTAACTTACTGGAAGTCTGTAATAGTTGATTCATATGATCTAACTTACTGGAAGTCTGTAATAGTTGATTCACATGATGTTTTAGTGGAAGTCTGTAATATCTGCCTCACGTGATTTATTATTATTATTACAATTATTATTATTGTTGTTATTACTATTATTTTAAAGTCTGCAACAATTGCTTCACAAAAATATCGTCCAAATGCAGTTAGCTTTTGCGAAGATACTTAATGCAGTTCATTTCTGAGCACGTTCTCTATGGTTAATAATGATATGAAATAACTCACATAGAATTGTTAAAGGAGTGTATTAACTTCCAACTAAGTAACAGTATTTTAAGTTTCTCTGAAATATCACTGTTCACTATCAGGCTCTCACTTCCATGTGTGATTGATGCAACATTCTATCGTTTGTATCGTTTCATCCAATGACAGTAGTGAATTATTTATAATTTTTTTTATTTTCTCAAACTCATTCTTGACTTGGCACATTCCTTTTTTATCTCTGTGCTGTCTTTTCCATCTGATTAATGTGCTTAATATCGAAGTTACAGGCTTAAATATACTGACTTCAATTTTTAATAAATTGTTTTAGAAAAAAAAACATACGAAAAGAAAAAAAAAGTCTCATAAATACGAGGCTGAATTAAAAAGTAATCTTAATTTTGCTCTAAAAAATCTAAATCGAGTAGTAGAGGTGTATTACAGAAAAGTTATATCATCCCTCTCCAGATGTTTGTGTGCGGAGGCACGTCGGCCATTTTGGAAATATAACGTCAGCATATTAGATCAAAGGTGGCCACTCCACTGGATGCATGAGCAAGAGAAGAACAACACGCGGCCACTCGTTTCTTGGGAGTCTGACGTTTTGAAGCTGAAAGACAGCTTTCTATAACGTATAGTCATCGGAGATGAATGTTGAGTACATTACTTCCAACAATAGAGAAGACGAGAGAGCAAGGAGGCGACATTCTTCCAAAGAAATTCAGTACAACTCTGTTACCACTGTAAAGGTCCAGTCCTGAAGCATTACATGTCTAGAGGAAATACTGTGAACAGAAAAGCATGCGGAAATCTGCTTGAAAACCACTTTAAATCTTTGGTAAAGTCAAAACGTCTAGACCTGTGTTGTTACAGCGCGCAATTTCACGCTACAACAGCTTAAAAAAATGCGAATCTGCGTTTGAAGAGTCTTCCACATCCTATATATTCACCCCACCGCGCACAATGCGATTACACGTGTTTGAAACCCTTAAGGAAGCACTAGGAGGAAAGAAGTTCATTACAGACGAAGAGATTTGAAATGTTCATAGGCTGTCTTATAGGGGTCGAGGAATCCAGACCATAGTGAAGTGGCAATAGACCTGCCATAAGTGTAGTAGGGACTATGCTGAAAAGTGATAAGGAGTTTTCTGTCATGTTTGTGCTTTGTTTTTACAAATAAAAACAGTTAATGTTCATTTTTGACTCTTCCTCGTATGTGTGCTCGTTAAGGAATAAATTGTTCATGCTTCTGCTTTAAATAGTCCTATATCGTGTTATCACAGCTTTTACTTCAGTGGCTTTGTGTATATTATAAATCTAGTTTTATATGCTTATACACAAATGTTTTTAGAAGATTTTTCTGATCCATTAGAGATCCTATATAACAAGACTGCAAAATTATAAATAAATTTTTAATAAATACAACACTATTCCAGTCTCCAGTTATAACTGCCGTTATGATTAATATTCCATTGAAATGGCTCGGACACTTGGAGAAGACGGACGAGAATCTCTCTCTCTCTCTCTGAACCTTAAGTGCCCAGGGCACATGGGGCTTCCGCAAGGGTTTTCCACAAATGCCTGTCCTTCGCCTTTTTTTCTGCTCTTGCCCAGGTGAGCCCTCTATTGCTCAGCATCCTTTCTGTTGTTCTTCTCCGTGTCTCTTTTGGTCTACCCTTACTTCTGTTCCCCTGTGGTGTCCATCTTAGTGCTACTTTTGGTAATGAGTTGTCAGTCATTCGGAGCACATGTCCCAACCATCGCCAGCGTCTTTCCTCAATAATTGTTGTCAGTGGCTTCATCTGCATTTCTGCCAACAAGATGTTATTTCTTATGGTGTTTGGCCAAAATATTTTCCTGATTCTTCGTAAACATTTAGTCTGGAAAGAATTCAACTTGTTTTCTATGGTTTTGGTGATTTTCCAGCATTCACTTCCATAGAGTAGTACACTTAGAATATTACTCTTAAATATCGTGATTTTCATATTTATGCTTAGTTTTTTTTATTTCCATATAGTCTGCAGCATTGCAAAAGCCTGGTTTGCTCTAGTAAGTCTACTGCTGATGTCCTCTGTGCTGTCTCCATTTTCTACTACTCTGCTGCCAAATTCATTGACCTCCTCCATTAACTACGGACGAGAATAGACAAGGCGTATACTGAAATGATTAACGAAGACAGACCAAGAGGCAGACCGAGACAACTGTAGCGTGACAACAAAGAAGAAGATGTATGAGTCCTTGGAGTGGACATCTGGCAGGAGAAGACTTAGAACAAAGAGGAATGGAGGCAAGTCTTGTCTGCAGCAATGAGCCGCATGACTTGGAAAGCTGAATAAATGAATGAATAAATGAATGAATGAATAGAACAAAAAAAAACTGTTTGCTTGTTACTAAAACATGTTTCTATACAAGGAAACATATAAACATTAATAAATACAGGGGAAAAAAAGCGTGCACGAATTTTGTAATACGTTTATTAGGTACGAACTCATTCAGAATAACATGGAACAGTACGGAAACTTATTTCAACATTTTTCACTCATTTTTTTTCCATCTCATACCATTATCACAAACAATTTCACGAATTCACAAACATAATGCAAAAGATTTAGTATATGATACACGATAAACATTCCTAACAGTAAAGCTCTCAAGGTCTGTACAATCACTATAACTCTTACTTTATGTATAAGGCTAAAATTGTTCATCTGAAGTCAAAGTTATGTAAGAAATATACCACAGCAGAACTGAACGCCATTTCTCGACTCCCGTCTCTTGTACACTTTGTGGATTTTCCGTCAAAACAAATTTACAATAACGAAACTGACATGGCTGTAGCAAGTGATTCGACAAATTCAGCTGTTTGAAAGATCAAGACGAACTGGTTCACTTAAAAAAAAAACCTTACGGATTTTCCATCAAAACTAATTAACAATAACAAAAACTGACATGGCTGTGGTAAGCTTAAACTGAAGGAATTCAGCAGTTTCGAAAGATCAAGACGAGCTTCCAATTTTGTTCAGCATCCGGTTTAAGACATTTTTAACTTGCTGAGCAGAAGATCGCCTTCTTCCTTTGGATTCCATCATTTTTCGTCTTTTAATGTCCCTATGAAGCTCATAAAACACTTCACATATTTCTTCACCGCCATCGCTGGCTGATGTTTCAAAGAAGGCACATGCCAGTTCTTGAGCTAATGCTTCTCCTTCATCTGTTGTGACTCTTCTCTCGTGAAGCAGGTCCATCTAAAGAGAAAAAAGCACGAGTAGACTGAGAGAAGCAAACATGTTAAAGGGAGGCGATGTGTAAGAAGAAAAAAAATACTAATAGATAACAACTTTTACACAAACTGCATATCGTGTGCCGACATTCGTATTTGTACGTAATCTTAATACAGGCGCATCTGGATTAAGTCTACAACTCACTTCCGGGATCAGAGGTAGTCACCCTCAGGAGAGTACGTGTTATTGAAAATGTCAGCTTATCCTTTCCTTAATGACTGATCGGCAATGAGGGGGGGGGGGGGGGGGCGGGGCGTATGGCAAAACGAAAATAACCACCAATCACTTAAAGACACATGATTCAAACAACAAAAAGCACCAAAAAAAAAACCAGTTTAATGTGAGTGCTATATTAATAATAATCATGAATATTCATTACGTCCAGGAGCTCACAAGGCGGATATGACAAATCTGTCTCTTCCGTCTGTGTGTACTCATCCATCTTCTTCCTAAGTTTGGTCTCTTTTTTTTCAGTTTGGAATTTTGTCTGGAAGATTTGTCAAAAGAAGTTCTTGGTTTTGTTCTTGGAAGTTCAGCACCTTGCGCTGGACGACTTTCAGTGTCCGCAATTCTTCTATCATTAATCCCGTGTATGCCAGACCGCAGTGGTGTAGTGATGAATACATTCGCTGTCGATCACAGGGTCCCTGATTCGACTCGGGCAGAATTGCTTCGGACCAACTGGCAACGGGGACAACTCAGCCTGAAAAAAAAACAAAGATACCCGGGGTTTCCCTGGGAAAACAAAGATGCCCGGGGTTTCCCTGGGAAAACAAAGATGCCCGGGGTTTCCCTAGGAAAACAAAGATGCCCGGGGTTTCCCTGGGAAAACAAAGATTCCCGGGGTTTCTCTGGGAAAACAAAGATATCCGGGGTTTCCCTAGGAAAACAAAGGCAGCGAGATCAGATGATGGCACCCCTACCTCAAATGCTGCAGTGGCCTAGAAATGTGAAGGCAATAACACTTCACACCCTACTGGATGCAGATGCCACGGGACATTGATATTAGACCTTAGTAGTGACTCAGATCACTTTACTTCTAGTTTACCTGTGCTGTATAAAGTTCATAATACTTCCATTACTTCCTACATTCATTTTTTGAATGGACTTTTATGTGTATCCTCACCTTGTTTCCCACAAGCACACACTGCACATTTGTCTTCTTCACCTGGTCCAGGTGTTGCTTCAGAGCGCCAGCAAATTCAAAGCTCTGGCGGTCATTGATGGCATACACCAAGACATAACCATCTGCCCAGCGAATATTACCCTCATGTTGTATGCTGTCTTCCTGCTGAATCAAATGATGAACTTCCTTTTAAAACCATAAATCTACAAGGTCCGACAATTAAGTAATGATATTAATTACATAAAAAATAAAATAAACAGTTGAATATATAACCTGTATTTTATTCAAAGTAAGCCCTCTTGCGCATCGATACAGCGAGTGGCATGATCTAACAAATACTGAAACGACATCTGCAGTTCTTCTGTTGGTATGGCCCTTAAACATGATGTTACGGCCCTTTGGTTGTCATCAGTATCGTCAAGAAAGCGTCCTTTCAATGGTAACTAATTTTGGGAATAGAAAATAATCGCAGGGAGACAATCTGGGAAATGGGATAGATGGTTGAGAACACACTTATTTTTGGGACAAAAATTCCTGTACAACTGCCGCCCGGTGAGCCGGTGCATTATCATGAAGAAGGAAAAAACTGCCAGGTGTTGAATACTCGGGTCAGACTCGGAGAATCCTTTTCAATAGGCGTTTCAAAATACTTAAATAAACTTTGCCAGTGACAGTCTGTTCCTCTGGAATAAATTATTTGTGATTAACTCCTGTGCTGTCGTAGAAGCACACCAAAATTATCTTCACTTTCGACTTTTGAAGACGAAATTTTTTGCCTTTTAGTGATGATGATGACTTCCACTGAGCATTTTGGCATTTAGTTGTGGGATCATAGCGGAAAATCCATGTTTGATCCTCTGGAACAATCAAATTTAAGAAATTTTTATTTTTGCGACACGCTTTGATGATGTCTTTTGCTTACTCAACACGCTGATGTTTTTGGTCATCAGACAACGAATGTGGTACAAACTGGCAAGCAACTTTTTTCTTGCCAAAATCTTCCACTAAAATTTTGCGAATGGTCTCTTAGTTAACACCAAATTCATCTGCCATCATCCTCATAGTCAAATACCGATCTTCCTGTATCCGTTCTCTGACTTTTACAATGAGTTCCTCATTATGAACAGAAATCGGGCGTCCATGTCTAGTAGCATTTGTAATCATTTCCACACCACTTTTGAATCGTGAATACCACCTGAATATCTGTGCACGAAATAAACAATTATCGACATAAACTTGTCGCACCAATTCAACTGTCTCAATGGCATTTTTTCCGAGTTTTAAACAGAATTTAATGTTAGCTTTTTGCTCCACGCTGATTACGTAACAATGCACCTCTGACTAGGTCAACAAAATGGCGGGTTGTTTGTCGTCTGCTTATCGGGCGGCGATGAAAAGTTGCCAGATCATAGATGAAGGTTGTCTCTTTGGATTCCATGGTTTGCTTCATAGATGGCATTTTTGTCTTGGCCATAATAAAATCAGTCTCATTACTTAATTGTCGGACTTTGCATTTTGACACTTAACTCAGTCCTTCATCTGACATCCTATTAAATGAAACCGAACATGAAGCAACGTTGAACAAAGTTAATTAACAAGACTACTACCGAATCTAGTATTTGAAGCTGGAAGTTACTTATTTACCTCAGTCTTAAAACTGTTGATTTTGTGCAGAACTACTGCAGATTAGCACAAAGCTTCAGTTTTCCCATCATCTCTGGCTCTTACCTTCCACAATATTTTGTCTCTTCTCTCCTTCTGTTTCTTTTCTACATTTTATTCGCTTGCTCAAGCTTTCTCGGCGGCTGGTGGCACTCCAAGACACGTCTCTGGCATTCAGCAATCAGACTGGATTGTGCTTTCAGCTACTTGCACCTGAGAATGATTTGTTGGTGGGGGGTTCTGCTGCTTATATATCCGGCATTGTAAACAGTCCGCAATAGTGTAGGGGTTAGTGTACTCGTCTGCCGACCAGAAGGTTCTGGTTCGTTTTCTCGCCGGTGTGGGGTTAATTTTTTGTTTGTTTGTGGATCGATCGGCATTGAGGTCAACCCAGCCTGAAGAAATGAGTGCCCGAGAAAACAAAAGCAGCGGGGACAGGCGCTGGCATCACCACTTCACAGTGCTGGAGTAGCCTGGGAGCATCAAGTAATCATGTCATTTTAAAAGATAAATTCTAAACAGTGCTAGCATAGACGTGCTGATCACACTTTCTCAACTGAAACAACATGTTTGAAGGTGAGCTATTCTCTCATCAACAGTTTAGTTTCTCCACAGTAGCACCAAGTATACGTTCTCTCATCAACAGTTTTAGTTTTTCCACAGTAGAACCAGGTATACATTCTCTCATTGACAGTTTAATTTCTCCACAGTAGAACCAGGTATACATTCTCTCATTGACAGTTTAATTTCTCCACAGTAGAACCAGGTATACATTCTCTCATTGACAGTTTAGTTTCTCCACAGTAGAACCAGGTATACATTTTCTCATCAACAGTTTAGTTTCTCCACAGTAGAGCCAGGTATACATTCTCTTATCAACCATTTAGTTTCTCCACAGTAGAACCAGGTATACATTCTCTCATTAACAGTTTAATTTCTCCACAGTAGAACCAGGTATACATTCTCTCATTAACAGTTTAGTTTCTCCACAGTAGAACCAGGTGTACATTTTCTCATTAACAATTTAGTTTCTCTACAGCAGAACCATGTATACATTCTCTCATCAACAGCAAAAATATTGTCATTTATTATCACAAATGTCAAATATTATCATACTGTGAAACATTGATTTACATTTATTATCACAACAACATAAAACATCACACTGGCAACGCGATTTACCTTTGTATCAATTATATCCCAGAAATATCAACTAATATTCCATTATCAACATTATTAAGATTTACCTACACTAGCATAAAATGCCACGTAATATAATCTTGTATACAACTATGACCTGACAACACAAGTAACACTATCAGCAGCAAGAATGAGACAAACAAATCTAAGATACACAAGAATGAGACAAACAAGTCTAAGATACACAAGAATGAGACAAACAAGTCTGGGGTATACAAGATTAAGACAAACAAGAATGAGATATACAAGACTGAGACAAACAACACTGAAATATACAAGACTGAGAGAAACAAGACTGTGATATACAAGAATGAGACATACAAGATTGAGTAAACGAGACTGAGATAAACAAGACTGAGATAAATAAGACTGAGACCTACTCACTTGGCCTGCTGTATCTAGTATTTCCATCAATGTTGGCTCTTCGTCCAGCAGGGTCTGATGTTTGTAGGTGCATTCTGTAACAGAGGTAGAGTAACGTGTTTCACGTTCTGATCTACTCACCAGCAGAATAAGTCGAGAGAGATAAGATAATGAGAGAGAGAGAGGAAGAAAAGGAGTGAGCGAGAGAAAGGAAGGGTGGGAGCGAGATGGAAAGAGCGAGAGGAAGGAATAAAGGAAGCTAGGTAGAGAAAAGAAGAGAGGGAGCGAGAGAGAGGAAGGAAAAGAGGAAGCTAGGTAGAGAAAGGAAGAGAGGGAGCGAGAGAGAGAGAGGAAGAGAGGACACTAGGTAGAGAAAGGAAGAGAGGGAGCGAGAGAGAGGAAGGAAGAGAGGAAGCTAGGTAGAGAAAGGAAGAGAGGGAGCGAGAGAGAGGAAGGAAGAGATGAAGCTAGGTAGAGAAAGGAAGAGAGGGAGCGAGAGAGAGAGAGAGAGGAAGGAAGAGAGGAAGCTAGGTAGATAAAAAGAGGGAGCGAGAGAGAGGAAGGAATAAAGGAAGCTAGGTAGAGAAAAGAAGAGAGGGAGCGATAGAGAGGAAGGAAGGAAATAAGGAAACGAGAGAGATGAAAGAAGAGAGGGAGCGAGAGAGGAAGGAAGGAAGGAAAGAAGCGAGAGTGATGAAAAAAGAGATGAATGAAGGGAACGAGAGAGAAGAAGGAAGTGCAAGTGAGGAGAGAGAGAGAGAGAGAGAGAGAGAGATAGATGAGTGGGGATTTGCAAGGTTTTTAAGAGATTTGAAGAAATCTCAACATTAAATTCTAACAGTAATAAAAAACAAAAATCTGTTGTTAAAAAGACTGACACAGTTATCAGAACTCCGTAGCCCGGGCTATATCAGACCGTCCATTTTCTGGTAAACTTATGCATGGTATCATCACAGTATCTTGTCTTTTTTCTTTGTTCAATCTCATGAACTTTTTCATGTCATTATCAGACCATTAGCAGCTTATTCTTATAAGATGGTCAGATTAATGAAAGAAATGGAGAGACAGAGAGATAGGCATAGAGATAGAGATAGATAGAGAGATAGGCATAGAGATAGAGATAGATAGAGAGATAGGCATAGAGATAGAGATAGATAGAGAGATAGGCATAGAGATAGAGATAGATAGAGAGATAGAGAGAGAGAGAGAGGTTTTTGAGTATACATATACATTCCAACAAGTTGACCAATGCATGTTTTAGACAATGAATGAATGAATGAATGAATAATCTTTATTTTGTCTTTAGACAAGAGAAGACAAGAGAAGTAACCTGTGAGGTAGTCAGCTAGGGACATTTAGATAGACACATACAGGTAGACAGACAGACAAAGGCAGGTAAGCAGAGAGACAAATATACTTAGATAGGCAATGATAGGTAGATAGACAGACATAGGTAGGCAGCCACAGAGAGATACATAGACAGATAAAGACAGGTAGACAGACCGACATACACAGGCAGACAAACAGAGACAGGTATGCTGACATATAAATGTAAGTAGACGAACAAAGATAGAAAGACAGACAAATAAACAGAAAGACAAAGACAGGCAAACAGACGAAGATAAGAACACAGTCAAAGACAGGTAGACAGACAAAGACAGATGTATAGTAAAAGACAGGTAGACAGACAGAGGGAATAAATAGACAATGAGACAGACAGAAAGGCAGACAGAAAAAGATAGACAAAGATATATACAGAGAGATAAAACAAAAGGTCGACGGACAAAGATGGGTAGTCAGACTTACAGACAAACGGGCATAATACTCATAGACAGACAGACAGTGAGAAAGATATGCAGACAGATTGATTTACCGAGGGTGGGGTCGTACTCCCATATGAACCTGTTTGTCAAGAACCTCACTACCAAGGCTGGAAGTAACAAAACAAAAAAAGTTACATATTTTTATCATCAGTTCTCACTTTCTCCAGTCGTATCTACACATTTATAAAGATTGTTTTCTGTGAACTTAAACAGAAAGTGTACGATGCGTAGCTGGTCTGTTGTTGTAATTAACCTAGTTATAGCTTGCGTCTATAAATAAACACACACACACACACGCTATTCATAAAAAAAACATCAACAATTAAGCAGGTTAATGCTGTTCCCAAAACAAAAATCGCCACATAAACAGGCTAATGTCATTCCCAAAGATCAACAAGTAAACAGGTAATGCTGGTCCTAAAACAAAAATCAAGAAATAAACAGGTAATGCTGGTCCTAAAACAAAATCAAGAAATAAACAGGTAATGCTGGTCCTAAAACAAAATCAAGAAATAAACAGGTAATGCTGGTCCTAAAACAAAAATCAGTAAATAAACAGGTAATGCTGGTCCTAAAACAAAAATCAAGAAATAAACAGATAATGCTGGTCCTAAAACAAAGATCAGCAAAAGACAGGCTAATGCTATTTCCAAACAAGTAAAGCAGAGACAGGTAAAGAGACAGACAGACAGACAGAGGCAGACAGGCAAAAAAGACAGACAAGCAGACAGAGATATACACAGGTATACTAACTAGGTAGACGAAAAGACGAAGATAGACCTGCAGACAAACAGAAAGGCAAAGACAGGCATATAGACAAAGACAAGTAGTTTTCTGTTGTGGGGGGGGGGGGAGGAGAGAAGAACCTGGAGAAAAAGAGGCAGCGAGAGAGAGAGAGAGAGAGAGAGAGAGAAAGAGAGAGGGATAGATATAAGATAAAAGGGAAGACGCGACTGAATGTATCTCACTGCACGAAACTACTACGAGTGTCTGGGTTTCGTGGGAGAGAACAATGAGTGTTGGCACTAAATCTTGTCTGATCTTCAGGATATAATGTGCTTTGTCTTGGCTGATACAAAGCTCTGCTGTCTTGCAGGTCAAAAATCACTGCCACCATCAAGCCAAGGTTAACAGCGTTAAAAATATTTGACAAGCACATAACGCGACATAGAAACAAACAAGAACATTTTCTCGTACAAATAAACAGTGGAAAAGGCAGAAAGTACATAAGAAATTATTATAAAAAATATCGTATAGCAAGATTTTGTTGTATTTCAGAAAAATGTCCCCGATATGGTTGCGTCAAAGTGAGCAATTATTCAGTTTTCTATCTTAAACTTCATGGGAGTTCGTTTTACTCAACAACTTCTCCTCAGATTAAAAAGCTCACATAATTATTATTCATTAAACAAAGCCTCTTGTGTGATCAAGAAATAAAAGCCAACAACAACGCAACGCTAAAGTTATTCATATAAAGACACTGTCTCATAGTCAGGGCTCACATAAACAGAGATATCTGTATTTTCACTGATAAAGAAATGATGTTCTGGACAGCATACACAGGCAATCATTTTCAGCATTCAGAAACATGGGAAAGAGTACCCCCAGCTCTACAAGAAAGAAAGACAACCATTCAAACAAAATTTAAACTTTCATAATTTAAAAAAAAAACAAGACAATTTGTTTCATAAATGTTTATCTGGAACTGCGTTAGATAAGAATGCAAGATTTCCATTTTATGAGATGGTGCAACATTAAATAAAGTTGGGAAACTGTAGCTAAAGCGAAACACTGAAGCACATGTTGAAAATGTTAGTCTATTAAAACATGTTAAAATGGCTGTATTAATTTACGTGCTGGTTAATGAATAAAGCCGTTTATACCTTTGTTTTTCTAAGTAGTCCACTATTTTGTTATCACAGCTTTACTGCTGCTAGTAGCTTAGTGTTTATATATTTTGTTTTGATTATATATAACCACTTATCTATAATGCTTATATAAATAAAGCACTTATATCCCAAAAACTATTTGTGTGTTACTAAATTACTGGAAATCAAAGGACAGAACTCAGTTTTGAAAACTGTGCCCGCCATTAATGAAGATAGTCGGGACTGCACCATGATCTCTTCTCTCAGTTTTGAAAACTGTGCCCGCCATTAATGAAGATAGTCGGGACTGCGCCATGATCTCTTCTCTCAGTTTTGAAAACTGTGCCCGCCATTAATGAAGATAGTCGGGACTGCGCCATGATCTCTTCTCTCAGTTTTGAAAACTGTGCCCGCCATTAATGAAGATAGTCGGGACTGCGCCATGATCTCTTCTCTCAGTTTTGATTCTGAACGGGGGATTTTCTTTCGAGAACTTTCACTTGATTACTGTCCGTTTTATGATGGATGAAAATGCAACATTCAATATTTTATTACAAGCTAGTATACACGAAATAATACAATGTCTCACAGCTTATGTAAACAGAGATATCCGGATGAGACAGTGATCTAAGAATAATACTTGAAGAACATATTGAAAAGCAGAAACCACTAATCCTGAACTTCATTGACTTTAAAAAGGCATTTGATAGTATACACAGAGATTCACTGTGGACAGTTTTAAGACTATATGGAACACCATCTAAAATTGTCAACATCATTAGCGATCCCTACAACGGATATGTTTGTACAGTCAAGACAGAAGAAGGAATGAACGAATGGTTTCAGATTGAAACAGGCGTGAGACAAGGATGTGTATTACCTCCATTGCTTTTTGGAACTGGCATAGACTTTATAATGAAAAGATGCTGTACAGGTAAAACCGGCATTTTGAGACCCAAAAAGATCTTGATTTTGCAGATGACAATGTGAAATCGAGGCAGGAAAAAATAGATTCTCTGTCTTCCTTGGCTAACAAAATAGGTCTTTAAATTAACAAAAACAAAGCAAAAATAATGAAACTTCTCATTAATCATTCATTCATTCATTTGCATGTCCCTTGCGGAACTTTGCCTCCCAAACAGCACTCCTGTAGGCCTCTCGGTTGTGAGCAAGATGGCCTGCTGCTGTTGCATCCATTTCCAGATCGTCATCTTCGTCTTGGTCTTCCTCTTTTTCTTTTTCCCATTATGTATCCTTCCAATACGGTCTTCTCTAAATTATCATGACGTTTAATGTGTCCAAAATATTTAAGTTTTCTCTCTTTAATCAAGAATGAAAAATATGTGTAGAAAACACAGTTATTGATGAAGTAAACCAATTTGCATACTTTGGCAGCTACATAGACCAGGATGGTGACACCAAGAAGAAAGTTAGAATTAGAATTGCAAAAGCAGCATCGTCCTTCAAAAATCTTGAGAACATATGGAATTCAAAAGTTATAAGCACACAAAAAAACAATGTGACAAAAATGTGATATCCGCCCTCATTTATGCATGTGAAAGCTGGAAATCAACTAAAGAAATAACAAGAAATTAGACTCTTTTGAAAAGAAATGCCTAAGGAAAATACTTGGTATAAAGTGGAACGAATTCAAGAACAACGTAGAGATAAGACAGATGAGCAAACAACAACCTATCTAATGCGTGATCAGAAAACGAAGATAGACATATGCAGGCCATGTGATGAGAAGAAACAATCAGAGAATACCAAAACAAGGTATCAAGAGGAACACAACAGACCGAAGAAAAAGAGGTTGACCACGTGAATCTCTAAAGAGGACATTGTTAAGAGAAGCCAGTTTAGTGGGCATTACATCCCTTGATGAAGTAGAAAAACTCACCGAGAACAGGAAAACTTGGGAAACAACTATGTGAGCCTTATGTGGCGTTTAACAGCACGGGAAGGATGTAAGATACACGGAGCCTTTGTCCGTTTTCTGGGAGCTCACTATCAATGTGCAAAAATATCACATGGCTGGTTGTTTATAAATGAGAGGTTAACTGAAATACTCTTTCACTATGCACGTACGCACGCACGTGCACACATACACATACACAACAGTCTGTAGTACACAAAATAGCAATCAGAACTCATAAATTGTCTCTCTAACATTTTGGTAGACAACTAGAATTCACAGACCAGTTCGGACTGACTTTCCTCTCTATTCTCCGTCTCCAGTGATAAGAGCTTAGTTTAGATAGCAGAAGTCAATTAACAGTAACTGGTTCTCGTCCTTTGATCAAAGATCTGTTAGGTAAACCAGCTTTAGTGACTGGGTCGAGTTGATCATGTAAGAGGCTTATTTAAAGAGAAATGTAGTCAATTCTTTTTTTTTGTTTGGTCTGTTTAGGTACCATTATGTGTACTAAATTATTTTGTTCACATTTAAAAGGCAGAATGCACAGAAGATTCTGAGGTAAAATATAAATAAGCGAACATGGCAAATTAAGTTGTAAAATAATTAGACCGTGAAATAGGTTTTCATATTTGAAAACAGAGCTAGGGTAATGTTTTGTCTTGAGCCAAGACTACTGGAATCTGCATTTTAAAACAATGGATTTATTTATTGGTTTGGACCTGATGTGCAGTGACGTTGCTGGGGAGTAGAAGTTTCCTGTGACCAGTTTTGCCAAAATGAAACACTTTCTTGACACAGACACTAGGAAAATATACTACATATCACAAATACAAACACATTTGGACTACTGTTCCACATTCTGGAATGGTTGCTCCATATCAAACATGAAAAGACTTTACTCACGCCAAAAACGAACAGTAAAGCTTACATACAAGAAACATATAGCGCATATTACAAATAAGGGCAAACATCCGGATATTCTACCCATCAGGAAGAGATTTATATTCAACAAGGCCAAGTTAATTCGCAAAATTCTATAACACAATCCTCCACTCTATTTATGGCCATTGTTCAAATCCAACCCAAAACACAGTCAACGTTTAAACAATTGTATTCTCCCAAAACAAGGCTTGACTTATTTAGAAAAAAAGCTTCTCTTACTCATCTGCCCATCTTTGGAATACCCTACCAACTCATTTAAAACTTACAAGTAATATTCATTCTTATAACTTCAAACTTTGTCGATATCTGTTTGAGATGGACTATATGCCTTCTTAATATGTATTTGTGTTTGTGCATACTTTATATACACGTATGAAAAGGTCTAGGTGTGTATATGTGTGTGCGTATATACGTATATGTGCATGTGTGTATGTGTATGTATGTATGTATGTATGTATGTATGTATGTATGTATGTATGTATGTATGTATGTATGTATGTGGTATCTATCTTAGTGCTATTTTTGGTAGTGAGTTGTCAGTCATTCGGAGCACATGTCCTAATCATCGCTAGCGTCTTTCATCAATAATTATTGTCAGTGGATTCATTTGCATTTCTGGCAACAAGATGTTGTTTCTTACGGTGTTTGGCCAAAATATTCTTCTAATTCTTCGTAAACATTTAGTCTGGAAAGAATCCAGCTTGTTTTCTATAGTTTTGGCTATTTTCCAGCATTCACTTCCATAGAGTAGTACACTTGGAACATTGCTCTTAAATATTCTGATTTTCGTCTTCATGATCAGTTTTTTTAGACTTCCATCAACATACCTGCACAAAAACAAACATGTGTCACTTATAAATACTATGCAATACAAATATAGGCTCAGTAAAGATATCTCACGTAAACTAGAAAATCACCATCAAAAGATATTAAACTTAACTCCCCTTTTTTCCCTACCTGGCACACTAGACATAACAAGTACTCTCGCAACATGTTTGTGAGCAGTGTAGTGAGAGTGTTGACACAAGATTCAAGCCGATTTGCTCTATAAAGACAGACCAAACAGTGTTTACTTCCCGCTTACCTGAATATCTTCAGATCTCGGCTGTCTATCTGGGACGAATTTGTTCCTCTCTTGAAAAGATCTATAGAGTTTTGCAGGGAGATTATTTGAACAACTGTGCCATGAAGCAAATGTCAGGGGTGTCAAGAGAAGGAGAAGATGGTTGTAATCACAGGAAGTCTGTGATCTCCGTCAAGATTCAAAAATCAAGGGACAGCACCTGTAGGACCTCGCCGCAGAAACTGCAGTGCTAAATTTAAATGGAACTCAGGGGAAGTAAACAAAGAAATAAAAAGGAGGTGGGAGGGCATAACTCAGTACCAGCTGATAAAGAAACAAAACAGCCATGTCAGATGTAAGCAAAATGTGAAGAAGTTTACAATAAACAAAAGTTTCTGATCATACAAACGTATTAGAAAGTGAAAATATAGTCTGTTAAGGTGTTTGTATGAATATGTTATGTGCATGCATCCAATTATACCGAGTGTGTGCGTGACAAAAATCTCATATTGTCCCGTGTTGCTGTCCCCTATAATGTTATGTCCCTATGCGAATTTTAACAGTTTACGTGGTCCAAGATGTTTTATTGCAAGTGTTGTGATGTCACACTTACATGTCACTCTGACTACTCTCTCTCTCCCTGTCTCTTTCTCACCCACAGGTGCAGCGAGGGAGAGAGAGAGAAAGCGAGAGAGAGTACACTGATCTAAACGTCATTCACACAAGAACACATACAGATCAATCATTATGGCGAGCGCTTGAATGATGCCTGGACGATGCAAATAAAAAAGCCAAACATAAATCAAGGGACGTAACCATCACAAATACATGAAAGGATTCAAAGGCGAGTCAAAGTGTCTTAATAATTTTAATGGTTACTTCCCTTGATTGTGGTTACTTTTGGACTCGCCATTGTACATACTGCTGCATACGACGTTGGGGAAGATATTCATTAACAACATACGCACAAACCTATCCTCACAGTTAGCGTGACAGATACAGAAGGGAACTTAACATTGGCTGAAGTTAGCCAGGTTATGTGTGTTTGTGTGTGTATATGTGTGTGCGCGTGCATGCGTGCGTGTGTGTATGTGTGCGTGTGTGGTGAAATTTCTTGAACTTAATTTCTTGCTGAAGTTCTACTACGAGAACAAAACAAGAACTTTTTTAAAATCTTATATATCTTATATCCTTCCCGTCCCGTTAAACGTCACATAGGGCTCGCAAAGTAGTCCGCCAATTTTTCCTGTCTTCGGCAAGTCTTTCAACCTCATCAAAGGATTTTATGCCTGTTAATTTGGCCTCTCTTAACAATGTCCTCTTCAGAGTTTCACACGGTCTGCCTCTTTTTCTCGGCCTGTTGTGTTCCACTTGATAGCTTGTTTTGGGATTCTCTGATCATTTCTTCTCATCAAGTGACTAACATATGTCCATCTCCTTTTCCTGATCACCCATGAGACTGGTTGTTGTTCAGTCGTCTGTCTTATCTTTGCATTGCTCTTGAATTTGTTCCACTTGATGTCGAGTATTTTCCATAAGCATTTGTTTTCAAAAGAGTCTAATTTCTTGTCTGTTTCTTTAGTTGTTTTCCAGCTTTCACACGCATAAATGAGGGTGGATATTACATTCCAATTGAATAATCTTAACTTGGTTTTTGTGCTTTTTTTAAGTGCAACATAAAATTGGCCTTTTCTCTGTGTTTTCCCCCATCCCTTGCACACAAAACTTGAGTTACAAGACCCTGGTCCATGGTGTTACAGCCAGGAGACGTGTCTTTCAGAACGCGCGCACTAACCCTCAGAATAAACAACTTCACTGTCTGCACTTTTAGTTTGCCAGTAAACGTGCGAGAAGTTGTTACTTGGAGCCGGAAGTTAAGGTGAAGGACGTTGATAAGTGACTGATACGTGCGGCCGAAAAGTGCTTTGATCTTGTGCTGATACTTTAAGATGGTTTACTCCTCCAGAGCTGTTCCTGCCCCCACAGAGGCGACTGAGTGGATGGTCAACAACCATGAAATGGGTGTAGTCAGTTACTGTAGGAGAAAGAAGATTTTCAAGAGAAGCTCGGAACAACTATGGCTGCGTTCTGAGTACGTGGATGATGATCCTATCTAACATGGTGTCCAATTCTTCACCATTTTAAAAATAATAATTCGTTCGTTCTCTCTCTCTCTCTCTCTCTCTCTCTCTCTCTCTCTCTCTTTCTGAGCCTTAAGTGCCCAGGGCTTCCGCAAGGGTTTTCCACAAATGCCTGTCCTTTGCCTTTTTTTCTGCTCTTGCCCAGGTGCGCCCTCTATTGCTCAACATCCTTTCTGTTGTTCTTCTCCATGTCTCTTTTGGTCTACTCTTACTTCTGTTCCCCTGTGGTGTCCATCTTAGTGCTATTTATTGTAGTGAGTTGTTAGTCATTCGGAGCACATGTCCCAACCATCGCCAGCGTCTTTCCTCAATAATTGTTCTCAGTCTCAGTCTCCTTATTTAACTCGGGTTAGTTTCACGTGAGGATATAAAGAAAATGACATGTGACAAACAGACACGTATTTGTCACAAACAAAATTTGTTGCTGGTTTGTCTTTCATCTTTTTGAAGCCTGAAGCTAACATCCCTGTTGTTAAGTACCAGCTACGCTGTGGATGTATGTAGAGAGGCAGGGCAGCTGGTGACAGCAGTTGTTGAGAGGAGCAACTTGTGGCAGCTGGTGACATAAGTTGTTGAGAGGAGCAACTTGTGGCAGCTGGTGACAGCAGTTGTTGAGAGGAGCAACTTGTGGCAGCTGGTGACAGCAGTTGTTGAGAGGAGCAACTTGTGGCAGCTGGTGACAGCAGTTGTTGAGAGGAGCAACTTGTGGCAGCTGGTGACAGCAGTTGCTGAGAGGAGCAACTTGTGGCAGCTGGTGACAGCAGTTGTTGAGAGGAGCAACTTGTGGCAGCTGGTGATAACAGGTGTCACACAAGTTGCTCCTCCCGTTCCTGCTTTTCCTAAACAAAGATCTTAAAAAATAATCACTCTCACAAACTGCTTTCAATTATTCCCGCCTATATTAAGCAGGGCTTCTAGCACTCAGCCACCATGCACAGACACAAACTTGGCATTGACATAGTTTTAAAAAAATATAAAATATAAATGGCGTGTTTTCCTAATCTTTGAGAATTAGAAAGCCGAGATGGAAATAGTTAGTTAATCTAGACTTGTTTGTTTTCTTTGGTGACTCCTTAACCCTGGCACAAAATACACCTTGATCTTTGTCTCTTGTGTCCAAAAATAGAAGGTAAACAGAGCTGATGCCAGGAAAATTTATTAAGTGTTGCAAAATGTCAGTTAGACAAACAGGTACAGATATAGGTAGGAGTTAAAATACTGCAGTTCCTGCTTGCACTTTTAGCAAGAAAACTGTGCTGGTGTACTGGACTTGATACCGTGGTCGAGAACCAGAGACGGTCAAGACCCTGGTGCACGTCCTCGTGGTGGTAATAACAGTAGGTTGATGCGCTCCCTCAAAGTGACTCAGGGAGAGAGGGTGCTCGTGGCGGAGCCTGCTAAGAAGTTCCTGTGTTGAGTTATTTTCGGACTTTAAAACAAGCCACAAACTCAACGCTCATCTCTACAAGATAAAGGCTGAGCCAACAGCCCAATGTATGTGTCAAAACAGCACTCAGACGCCAGACACATACCGGACCTGCGTCATACACAGGGACCCCAGAGTCAGGTGTGGCTCCGAGAAGGGTGCACGGATGAGAAACTCTCGGGGGTTCCTACGAAGACCTCCTGCTGATACCAGGATTCATGGAGGCAACTCGACTCCCTGTTTAGAAAGCTGAGCATATGAAACTGAACGCAAAAGGAAAAGAATAGCAAGAAGAAGAAAAGAAGCCACCGTATTTCACTTCCAGTTCCATACAGTGTCTGTGGTTCAAGACCATGAGCTGCACATAACAAATATTGGAAGTTTCTTGGAGATCAGAAGAAGAACATCAAGTATAGACCACACAAAAGTAACAAAGAAAAGAATGAAAGGCACATCAAAATGTAAGAGCAAAACTCGTGAAACCTTTATCCATGTTCAAGTAAACAAGTATATAACTACGTGGCATTGAAAACAAGAAAAAGAAACGAACAAGGAAATAGGAATACGCTGCTGTAAATATTTTCCGTTGGCTGCGAAAGAGTTTACCTAAACAAAACCATTCTGACATAAATCAGCGTCATTGTATTTTCCCTTCTTTATTTAGTGAAGCGGTTTATTTTAAGAACATATATTTATTTATAGCATACTTGAAAACAATCAGTTTGTTCCGGTTATCATTATAAGAGTACAAATATGGAGAGTGAAGAAGATGTCCCATTTAGCAGTCAGCGACCCATGGCTGTCATGCTTGGGTCAGGACTAGCGAACCATAGTTGACAAGACCTTGTCCCACCTCACGGTTGGTATTCCCAGGAAGAGCCCCTGGCCTGGCTAACCAGGCAGGGATCACCATGGTTCCCACGGCGTTGGAGTCTACTAAAGAGGCAATGCATGTCCTTTGGGGGTTTTGTATCAGACCCACTCAGGAAGAAAAAGAAATAGATCACCAGCTTGGAAGAAGAAGAAGAAGAAGAAGCAGAAGAAGAAGAAGCAGAAGAAGAAGAAGAAGAAGCAGAAGAACAAGAACAAGATAAAGAAGAGATAAACAAGTCTACACGTCAAAACTATAAAGAGGCAACACAAATACGTAAGTGCACACTTCAAAACTATAAAGAGACAATACAAATACGCAAGTGCACATGTCAAGACTATAAATAGACAAAATACATACGCAAGTGCACACATCAAAACTATAAAGAGACAATACAAATGAACAAAAAGCATTCATTCAATCATCCCGTAAACAATAAATGAAAAAAAAAAAACGGAGACACTTTCCTTACCAGATTTCCCGACACACGGACTACCCAGGACGCAGATCTTGCTGTCTGGTGTTTTGCCTTTGTTCACGGCTACAGACATGTCAGAAGTGATCACACTTTTCAGTCACACAAGACGATCAAATATTTGCAAGCGGAGAATATCAGAACAGAAATAACGCCCGATTTCTCCAGATAATTAAACACATGGTAGCCACTGGCACTGCGCTAGCGGCGAAGGTTCCATATGAAAATTCTGTGTCATGAAGATATGTTAATGTATGAAGTCTCTACGACTTGTTCTCGCAGCTGTTGACATTTACAGCACATAAACTTCTGTCTCAAATTTCAAGTCGCTCAAATTTTTCAGTGAAATGATAAGACTTTCTGCTGTCTGCTGTCAAGAACAACCTGTACATCAGACGTACTCAAAGATATGGCGATGCTTTCTATCACATCTGAGCTCTGACAGCGTATCCTAGCCGTCGTGTTGAGTTGAGTGCTTCAACAGCTACAGCTACAGCTACACCTGAAATGAAAGCAGCAGACGCATGCAAGTTAAAAAAAACAACAACTGTCATCAGTATATTTTGTGAGAAAATGCCCAGACTGCAAGCGCCGGTTCCTTTCATAACGAAAGGATTTCCTTTAATGATCGTTTCTTTGAAAGAATTAATCCCCTAGATTTTCTTTCCACTCTTCCAAACCACGTTTTCATGACCGGATGCAGAAATAAAAACATTCTATGCATAGAGAGTATGTACTGTAGTTATCAAGGGACGGCAGTATTCAATCTATATACTCTACTCCACCTTACTGTATACCTGTCTGTGTGTGCACCCAATACCTGGTCCTCTGCCAGAGAAGAAGTGTGTGGTGGCGATGTTTACTTTGCCCCAGGCTTGATTATAATATCTATGAATTTTAAACTTAACTGGGTGTAACCAGACGGTTACTTCTTATAGCGAGCACTCATTGACACTGACAAGCCAAGTGCTTCAGGAAGTGTTTTTCTGGCGTTTCTTGCAGGATTTCAACGGCAAAAAATGCATTAGGTATACAGGCAGGGCGCATAATGGCCGTAATAAACTCTGGTTTAATTTCTTGCAGTGGGACTTTCCAAACACATAAATTCTGTCATGGGTGCCTTTGTTTGCATTTGTGGTTGATATATATATATATATATATATATATATACACACACACACACATCTTACATCCTTCCCATGCCGTTAAACGTCACATAGGGCTCGCATGTTAGTATGTCAAGTTTTTTTTCGGCGAGCTTTTTCAACCTCATGAAGGGATTTTATGTCCACTAAACTGGCCTCTCTTAACAATGTTCTCGTTAGGGTTTCACGTGATCGTCCTCTTTCTCTTTGCCCTGTTGTGTTCCACTTGATAGATTGTTTTGCGATTCGCTGACTGTTTCTTCGCATCACATGACCGACATATGTCCATCTTCTTTTTCTGATCATCCATGAGACAGGATGTTGCTTGCTCATCTGTCTTATCTCTGGGTTGTATACATACATAATTTTTGTCTCATACCAAATGTAGGTGTGGTCGAGACAGAGGATAATGTAGATGTGGGGGAGACAGAGGATAATGTAGATATGGGCAAGACGGAGGCTAATGTAGATGTGGGCGTGACAGAAGATAATGTAGATATGGGCGAGACAGAAGATAATGTAGATGTGGGCGTGACAGAAGATAATGTAGATATGGGCAAGCCAGAAGATAATGTAGATGTGGGCGTGACAGAAGATAATGTAGATATGGGCAAGACAGAAGATAATATAGATGTGGGCGTGACAGAAGATAATGTAAATGTGGGCGTGACAGAAGATAATGTAGATATGGGCAAGAAAGAAGATAATGTAGATGTGGGCGTGACATAAGATAATGTAGATGTGGGCATGACATAAGATACTGTAGATATGATCAAGACAGAGGATAATATAGATGTGGGCGTGACAGAAGATAATGTAGATGTGTGCGAGACAGAAGATAATGTAGATGTGGGCGAGACAGAGGATAATGTAGATGTGGGCGAGACAGACGATAATGTAGATGTGGGAGAGACAGAGGATAATATACAGGCAGAATGGCTAGACAGAAGATAATATAGTTACTGGCCGGCCAAATGGCGATGTTGACGAGTGTCTGCAGACAATGTAGGCGTAGATAAAGGTAGGACTGAGGGCAATGTCGACGAAAACTGAAGGGTGAAGGGGGGAGGGGAGGAGATAATGTAGATACAAGACGGCAGAAGATCATGAAGATACTGGAATGAGGAAAGATAATTGAGATACAAATCTTTTCATTATCTAATTTACAGATGACAAATAATGTGGGCGGAACTAAAGATAAGGTTGATAACGATGATAGAGAAGATGGAGTAGAAGAAGATCATTAGATCAGTATTAATAGTGTATACGGGCGAGACATAATATAATAGCGTCTACGGGCGAGACATAATATAATAGTGTCTACGGGCTAGACATAATATAATAGCGTCTACGGGCGAGACATAATATAATAGCGTCTACGGGCGAGACATAATATAATAGTGTCTACGGGCGAGACATAATATAATAGCGTCTACGGGCGAGACATAATATAATAGCGTCTACGGGCGAGACATAATATAATAGCGTCTACAGGCGAGACATAATATAATAGCGTCTACGGGCGAGACATAATATAATAGCGTCTACAGGCGAGATATAATATAATAGCATCTACGGGCGAGACATAATATAATAGCGTCTACAGGCGAGACATATATAATAGCGTCTACAGGCGAGACATATATAATAGTGTATACGGGCGAGACATAATATAATAGTGTGTACGGGCGAGACATAATATAATAGTGTATACGGGCGAGACATAATATAATAGTGTGTACGGGCGAGACATAATATAATAGTGTATACGGGCGAGACATAATAGTGTAGTTTATAAGGGCGAGACATAATATAATGTATATACAGGAGAGAGACGGAAGATAATGTATATAGAGGTGAGACATAAAACAATATACTTACGGGAGAGACATGGTAGATAATTTATATAGGGGCAAGACATAATATAATGTACACACGGGAGAGATGGAATGTAATGTATGTAGGGAAGAGACAGAATATAATATATATATGAGTGTGACAGATTATAATATATATAGAGAGGAGAGACACATGTAGTATGTAAATATATGTAGGCACGAGACAGAATATTATATATGTAGGGTAGAGACGGAATATAATGTACATACTGGATAGATACAAATATAATATATACTGTCAAAAAAAAAAAGAAATGCATAGATTATATGAGCTTCATTTTTTCTATGTTTTAAGAAAAATTTTTTTCTAGGGTATCTCAAACCAAACCATAAATTGTCAACAAGATATCAGATCCATGATGTAGCGTGAATTCTGCTATTCTCGTGTATAGTCAGAACGCAGTAGCTGTCCATGCTAATTGCGCATTTTTTAAAACAAAAACTAACGTTGCGTTTATGGAAAAGTCGTGATTTTTGTGGTGAGCACAACTCACTTTCCACGCAAATGAAACCCTATAAAAGTATGAGGTTACACAAACAAATTCAGTTAATTTTCAACCAGGCAATTATGACGCGTCTGTCGCAAAATTTACGAAACATTGCTATTATAACGTCAAAGTCAAAGTCAGACTGCCATGCATTTTAACGTGCAGCAAAGTACCATCAGTCGATTTTGGCACCGTTTCCAACCCACTGGCTCAGCTGAAGACCGGCACCGTAGTGGACGACCTAGGGTGACAACAGCAGCTGATGATCGCTTTATTCTGGTTCATTACCTCAGAAACAGGTTTACAACAGCTTCCTCAAGTGCCCAGTCATTGCTTACAGGACGTCGTGTGTCTGATCAAATTGTCCGGAATAGACCGCATGAAGCTGGACTGGTGGCACGACGACCTCACCGAGGTCCTGTCTTAACGAGACGCCATCGCCAAAATCGACTTGTTTGGGCCAACCAGCATCGGCCCTGGACAACTGACAATCAACGGAGACGTGTGGTTTAGTGACGATCTTCCTTTTTTTTGTACCGACATGATATGCGGAAAAGGGTCTACCGTAGGCCAAATGAACGTTTTGCCCAAAATTGCGTTGATGAAGCTCCGCCGCACGATGGTGGAAGTGTAATGGAATGGGGAATGATCAATTTCAAAGGAAGGAGACCATTGGTGCAGACTGAAGGAGGCTTGAATGCGCAACGATCCGTCAGTGAAATTCTTCGACCCCATATCCTTCCATTTTTGGCTGCGCAAAGGTCTGTGTATCAACAGGACAACGCCAGACCCCATTCTGCACGGTTCACCACACAGTTCCTGACTGCCAACAACATTCTCACCCTTCCCTGGCCAACCCTGTCTCCAGACATGAATCCGATCGAGCACCTATGGGATAAGCTGTAAAGGTGTGTTTGTCGCCGAAACATTTCTCCAGCCAATCGTCGTGCTCTGTGTCAGGCACTCCAGGAAGGGTGGGCAGCCATCCCACAAGCGCACATCGGACATCTGATCGCATCTATGCCCAGGAGATGCCAGTCGCTGATCGATGCAAGCGGAGGCCACACACCATACTAACTTGAGAACCTCTGGGACTAACAAATTCTCGTCACACAGATGCAAGAAACTGTCAAGTGAGTGTTTAAACCCTTAGATATTATTGTTTACAATTAGAAAATTTTATTCATTCAATTTAAAAATCTATAAAATATCAAATTTATGGCTAAAATTGGGTCATCAGTAGTTATGCGTTTCTTTTTTTTTTTTTTGGACAGTATATGTAGGTGAGAGACAGAATGTAATGTACACACAGGAGAGAGACAGAATATGCGAGACAAAATATAATGTACAGTAGGTAGAGGCGGAAGATAATGTATTGCCAGACTGAAGATAATGTACATATGGACGAGAGTAAAGATAAAGTAAACATATGTGAGATATCAAGAGACATGGCACTAAGAAGTGTGAAGGCTTAAAATTAAAGAACTGAATGTTTAATAATAGCAGTGACTGGTTGTCAGCACGGGAAAAAAACAATACTATTCAATAATGAGGTAACATACTACTTTGATCATATAAAAAAACAGTACATACGTATACACAGACTTGAAACACTTATATAAAACAAGTGAAAAGAATCGATCACTTCAAACAAACTACAATGCTGCTCCAATCAAGTAGAGCATTACTGAAGACATTTAATGTTTCCATGGATACTGAAGCAAAGTAACGCAATCTGTATGCTCATGTGAGCTGAAAAGATAACACCCTTGCTGAAGTAACGAAAGCCTACACTATCCTTGCCTGAAAACTAGAATTCATATTTATGCTGACTAGTAAGATATGTTTACTTCCATGTCTGATAAACACTTTCAGGCATAAAAATGACGCATCCTGTTGTGTGTACAGATCATGTAATTTCTGAAGTGCATACGTGTTAAGTGATGTTTTTTGTGGGCATAACTCGGAGCCTGTGTTCTTGTAAACTCCAAAACTCGGGGAGGAAACATAAACCCTTTCATTGACTATGCTCCAGTTCCTGCCGCACAGCCTGAACTCTGAGCTGGTATAAATTACAGATACAGGGACAAGCTTGCCCAGTTTAAGCCAGTATAAACAGCTAGAGACGAGATATGCATGGCAGTTCTATGAGCGCTGGGGTAACTCATCATGTCCAATCTCTTGGCTGTATCACTCATGTTTCTACTGAAAAACTCGTTTGCGTAATCTGTGCGCATGTTTTCGGGGATTATATATATATCTAAACAGACCGACCCAGTTTAGGGCGTTCATACTTACTATGTCGAGGTCTCATAGAGCTGCTTAATATGTTGTGATCCATTTTGTGATAAACTTTCACACAGCTAAAGTGCTAACACGCATTTCTTAATATTTTAAAGTGATATGTTGCGTGTCTACTCATCTTGTAACATGTTTAGCACAAAAGATAAAATCCCTGATTCAGTGCCATTAAGGTATACAGTGGATGCGGTGTTAGGCCGGTATTTCCAGTACCGTCGGCAAATGAAAGTGTGATGTGGTCAGTATCACTCTTGGTGGCGTTTAGCTTCCTAGAATTCTCTGGCACATACTTTTTTTTTTAAGGCCAAATGGACCCCGTTGTCTTTTTGATATGGTGGTACCAGGAAAAAAAAATCCCCATTGCTGGGACTTGAAGCCGGTACCGCCTGATCAGTAGTTCAAATAAGAGCATGTTATTGAATGAATTATATTTAGTATCTGACCTCTCCCCCCTCCCCCCGTCAACCATGACCGACTTATGGCCAAATGGACTAGATCTCTTAACCCCAACTGTGGCCGTAAATTGATACACGGCTGCATGTATATACACAGTCAAATGAAAGTTATAAACTGCGAATAAAATTTTCGAAAGAACACATTTAAATCTCCTAGTAGTACCAATTGTTAGAACCGGTGTTAGTGACGTCAGTAAGCAGATAGCGCCACCTTCACTAAGCAGCAGTTCGAGAATAGTGCATGTCAAGATGGCGACTATTTTGCAGGCATACTCCAAGAAAGAAGTGAAATCTGTTCACCAATTCTTGTCCACCAAATGTCCGAACCCGTTTGGCATACGCAATGAATAATGCCGCATCCCCCATATTCTCCGAATTTGACCCTAAATTACTTTTATTTGTTTGGTTCCCTAAAATAACATCCTGGTGGTACAAGATTCTTGACTAGCAAAATATCTTCACTAACACAGAAGTGCCAAGGCACGGTACAAGGGCGATTGAAACAAATGGTTCTTTTCTTATTGGAAGCAGGCGTTAGTTAATGGGTGGCGCAACAACACTGCAAAGGAAATGAGATAAGATAAACGGGAGTCGATGAAATGTGATAACTCTCTCGACAAAGAGAACATATAATGTGATGGTCGAATAGATAATATAAGCGAGAGTCGATAAGATTAGATGACGCCATATTTGATGAGATGAGATTGAGAAACAGTCGATGAGATGGTATAAAGGGATAGTCGATGATTTTCAGAGATAGTCGATGCGAGATACAACTATCAGTCGATGAGATTAACTTGAGTAAATTGGACATTTTGTCTGCACCATTTCTTTCCAATACAATAAGAGTCTACCAAATAACAACTGGAGTTCTTGGCTAAGAAAGAGGCAGAAATAACTGGAGTTCTTGGCTAAGAAAGAGGCAGAAATAACTGGAGTTCTTGGCCAGGTCAAGCTGGCCTCCCTTGTCCTGTTCACTTATCTAAAGTTTTTAGGTCAATATGACCTGCTTCTTTTCAGCTGTCCTGCAATGGGAGAAACTGACAGAACTGTTTTCTTTATCTCCGAGATGAAGGTGACTGAATAAAGAGGAGGAGGAAGGAGGAGGAGGAGGAGGAGAAGGGGGAGTTCAGAGATGTTGTGGTTGAGGGAGGGAGGTGGTGAAGGTGGAAATGAGGCCAGAGAGCATTACATTTCAGAGAAATTTAACATGAAAGACTTGATAAGAGTGAAAGGTTTTCTGACAAGTAGTGTGTGTGTGTGTTATTATATGGTGGGTATACTTTAACAGTTATAGAATATAGTGGGTATAAGTTAACAGTTATAGAATATAGTGGGTATACTTTTATAGAATATAGTGGGTATACTTTAACAGTTATAGAATATATCGGGTATACTTCAACAGTTATAGAATATAGTGGGTATACTTTTATAGAATATAGTGGGTATACTTCAACAGTTATAGAATACAGTGGGTATACTTTAACAGTTACAAAATATAGTGCATATACTCTAACAATTATAGAATATAGTGGGTATACCCTAACTGTTATACTGCGGGTATACGCTATCAGTTATTTAACGTTGTAGATATACTCTATCAGTTATATAACATTGTCGATATACTCCATAAACTTTCGTTGTTAGTATAGGTTCTCCCCCCACCCCCCCCCCCAAATGCTATGAGATTAGGTGATTTTATCTCATGTTCAGTGACGGAGATAGTGATAGACAGGTTTGCTAGAATTCCAATTCTTAGACCGAAAAAAAGAAAAGCTCTTAGGGTATCATCACTAATTAACTAGAAAGCAATAGCAGACATGTCCTAAAATCTAAGAACTTTGTTTTCAAATAGCATATCCAAAGAAAGAATATAAGTTACGCCGTACTAATGATATTGTTCATCACAGAGAAGCTGAAATTATTAGTATTTCATATGCGTGTAATACCCATTTTTAATGTTTTGTAATTTGGATGCATTTTAAAATTAAAACAGCTGAAAATTAATTCATGGGATATAGAACATTCTTTATCTGAGGACAAATGTATTTTAATTTCGGATATTTACCTTCAAAATCCTGCATTATCGTGTCGTTCTGTTTTTTTATGTTTATCCGATTTAAAACTTCTGGAAAGGAGATCTTCCTGCTGACATACACAATCATAGAATTCCGAGCCTCTCATTCGATAATTAAATCACATTTAATTATTGCTTCAACAGCTGAAACGTGAAGGGGAGTTCTTCTTCTTCTTCTTCGTTCGCTTCTACCACCAAAAACCGCACTGTGATCCTACTGAATTTACGCCTGTGGTCCTCGTTAGGTCCCGTGGTCTCCTGTGTGGTCCCCGAAAGGACCACACGAGATCCACGAGAGGACCACAGGGTGTTCAGAGTATCGCAGGGCTTTAGCCTGTATTCTTGGTGGGTCTCTGAAGCGGATTGCGTGACACCGTGGTTTTCATTGCACCAGTTTAGTCTAGAGTTGGACTTTCTCACAGGAAGACCTCAACGTGTTTAGGATATCAGTGCATCCCCGCTGGGTGAGAGGCGGTAGCCCACCCAGGCCAGAGATGGACCTTCTCACCGGAAAACCTCCACGTGTTTTGAGATACCCGTGTATCACCGCCGGGTGAGAGGTGGTTGCCCATCCAGTCCAGAGTTGGACTTTCTCACCGGAAAACCTCAGCGTGAGTAGGATACGTAAACATCCCCGCGGGGTGAGAGGTTGTTGCCTATCTAGACTGTCCTGGTCCAGTGTCTCCGACTTCAGCATTTTGTGGTCGTGGCCGCTACCCTTCCTAGTTGTGACCAGGATGGAGCTTTTGTCCAGGAGGGCGAATCCTCGCCACTAGTGACTTCCACCCCTGGGTTGCGCCGGTTTAGGCATATTATCCCAGTATGGGCGTGTTTGGGACGTGACCGACCTCTAGAGCAGAGGTACTGTGACATGCATAGCCTTCAAGATTCACCCCTGGTATGAGCCGGTTTAGGCATAATTCACCAGTATGGGTGTATATCAGGCGTGACCGACCTCTAGAGCGGAGGTGGCATGACATGTCTAGCCATCAAGTTCCACCCCTGGTGTGTGCCGGTTTAGGCATATTTCACCAGTGTAGGTGTATTTCGGACGTGGCCGGCCTCTAGAGCAGAGGTGCCGTGGTATGTATAGCTCCCGTAGCTATACTACTGGACATACCGATTAAACTTCACTTTATCCTTTCCACCACCTTTACACATCGGCACCGCACAGCAACCTTTATTTCTTTTCCGCATTTTCTCCCTTGACCGGGAGGAGCTTCACTCCACGCGCGGCATTCGAAGAGTCTCGCCAGCAGTGCCTTAACCTCTGGGACAAGCCGGTTCATGCATTTCGCCCAATATGACTGCACTCAGGACGTGGCCGACCTCCAGACCAGAGGTGCCGTGATTTGACTGTTTGCTTCGCTTTATCCTTTCTACCACCTTTTCCGCAGTGATGCTGCGCGGCAACCTCATTTGCACCTTTCTTCATTGGCCGGGAGGAGCACCGCTCCACGCACGGCAGCTGAAAAATCTCGCCAACAACGGCAGATGAGCTACCAAACGTGCCACTCATCTACCCTAAGTATCTGGTTTTCAGGCGCCAGATATTCGCCCTCGCCCCTTCTCCTGTCAGTTTAAACAGTTCTGCGACGGGAAGGCCAGGAGCTGGACTTGACTGCCAGAGGCTGTTTGAGACGCATTTACAGTCCTTAGAGCCAAGGCGAGTTCATTTCTCTGTCCTTTGCATGTTCACTGGGGAAAAATACCCTTTTCACATCTGCATTATGTCCAGGAACACTAAAGATAAATTCACACAGCTGTAGTAACCCCGAGCACTGCTCCAGAGATTCAGACTGTCCAAAGAAAAAACTTCACTTCTCCTGACTGGGTTTGCTGCTCCAGTTGTCGTCCCTTGTGACCACATCTTCAATACACTGCTTCAGATATGTTAACTGATCAAAGAACAGTCAATCGTCAACTGACTGCCCCTTTTGTCTGGTAGAAAATTTAGTAGTCTCTTCCACTTCAAACCATGCTGGTACAGAGCATAACAGCAACCACCTACAGATGGACAATTCATTCAAAAGTTGTCATCCACCTCTGTACATAATCAAAGGTGTCATCCACCTCTGTGCATAAGCATGACACGTTTCGGAAAGCTCTTCCATCTCAACATAAAATTGATATCTACAGTGATAGGCCTACTTCATCTTCTGCTCGTTTCACAACAGATTTTACTTTTAGGGGGAAGTCTTTCTTCTTTCCGCTTACTTATCAATGTACGGGTTCCCTCTAAGATGTACACCTACTTCTAAGAAGCTACTGTCTGCCTTCTCCAGTTTTAAGTACTTTTCTCTTAAATACACTCACCTGACTTTGGACAGAGCAAAGATAGGGTTTGCTCGCATAGGGGAAATTCAGACAGGGTAATCAAGATTTTTTATGCTTTTTCTTCTGAGAGGAAAAACGATTTTAGTGCTTAATAGAATTGTAATAGTCTTTCCGCTGCAGGAAGCAAATAAAACCACTTTGTTTTTGTATGTGACAGGAATCTGCAGTTTCTACATCCGCCCACAAATTCGCAACATTCTTTCCCTGGCTATGGTATATATTGAGAAATAACTGAACAGTTTAATTATCATAGTCTCCACAGCTACAGTTAGAACATCAACTTCTGCCTTTACCGCATTTTTAGGTATGTGCACGGGGCAACCAGCACCGAGGTTTTCATTTAATTCACTCTTCAATTTTGTTTAGCACATTGCTCGTACCAGTTCACCGTATTCCACCAAAATTCGCATTTCCATTGTTGCCACAGAACTCAATCCATTTAAGTGGATCAATATTATTTTCTTCTAATGCATTAACAAAATAATTGCTTATTTCAATAGCAGTCTCACTTTATAAGGAACACAGTTTAAGCACTTTCATAGCCACGCAATTTTAAGAATTAAATTACTAAACAATCAGTGGGAACAATTTTTTTCTCGGCATCAACGGCTGCTATCGCCGGTCGCAATACCAAAATAGTGGGCATTTGCTAATTTATTTTGTAACCTGTTGGTAGTGTCAGGATCCAAAATGAATTTTACTACTGCAGTTGCTTTAGTTCTCCCCAAAGTCTAATTTTTTTTTTTGCTGTTTATGAATCAGTAATACATTTTAGAACTTAACCTGAAAGTGCAATCCATTGAACTGAGCCGCGGATGATGTTTAATTGTGTGATAGTGCGTTGTTTTTATCCCCTCCACTTGTACTGATTTTTCCCGTTCAGAAGATTTAGACACAAAATAACTGTCAGACCTTTTAGAAGTGCTTGTAGACTGCATGTTTATATTTTCCCTTGCTACGTGGTCTCTTCTATGCACTCTTCTGATATGCGCAATGGCAATGTAACACTTACACATTTTGCATTCTGCTTCATAGTCATATTTCTCCCTCGTTTTATAAAAGACCGTTCTTGTGAATATATTTTCCGAAAACACTTTCTCGTAGGCATTTTTAAAATACTTCACGGAATTACTGTATATATATATAAATAGCACGAGTTTCTCTCAGCATTGATAGCTGTGAAAAAGTGCTTATTTCTTTTTCTTTAACTAGTCATAAATCTCAAAGAGCTTAACGATATTCGGGGCTATGTTGCGGATAATGGTAAAATAGATACTTTCCTCACCAACACGTATAAAACTTGTAGCCGCTGTAGTCTTCAGAAACAAGTAAACTATAAGACAGTGGACAGGAAAGATGTCGCATTTTAACTGTTTTGCCATGCAGATCCTCGTTCTCTCTTGGTGAGGAGATGCGGAGGAGACATGATTTCGCTAAAGGAAAACGTCTCTCTCTCGTCAAGACAAAGGAATGAAAAACGAAATGACACGAAACCCACCAATTCCATCAATTCCAACTTGGAGACAGGAATAATAAATTAAGTTTCCTCTGTTTTGTTATTTATAAACGTGTATAGCAGTTCTGCTAACCTGGAATCGTAGGGAGCGAGAAGAACTCGATTGAAAAATTCTTTCACTTGAAAGAAAAACTAAAAACTGGGACAAATAGGTGTCTGGGAAGCACTTTTCGGGACAGTGATTTTTTGTTCGTTTAAAAATCGGAACTGTCCCGGAAAACCAGGACGTCTGGCAACCCTAGAGATTGATGATGGTGCTGTGTACAATCTCGTCTTCGAATTGTTCATTTCCTAAGGCTCAGTAACCACTTTGAACAAGTTTATTCCAGCGCGCTGCAGTGCCAGGTTAAGCTAACTCCAACACTTTGAGGACGATGTCAACCATTTCCTCGTTAGTCAGACTTCTGTAACGCTGTCTGCTACCACTTAGCGCTACGTGAATGCTATTTTTGGTTTCAGTGGCCTGGAATCGCAGAGGATGCACGTGCTTACAGCGAACTGCTATTATAATCACAGAGCGTGGGGTACCTTGCATTCATTCAGCGATTAGCAAACTTGTTTTAGCCGCTGCCCTTTGCCTCTCAGAGCAAGACTACATCCATAGTGTCCCCAGAATCTTTTGTTCCTACGTGTTTCTGATGTTCCTTGCAGCTCCAGTTTCTCTCACCTACCGCTGACTCTTCTCATCGAACACTTCATTCAGTCTTTGTCTAGTGGCACAACAGCCAGTTCTTAGTTTCTTTCTTCACTCCGAACTTCACATTATCTTCCAGACAGAAAGACAAAAAATCTCAAGTATTTCTAAAAGAGATTCACTTTCAGTTCCACAGACATGAATTTAAGGCAGACTTTCTAGAAAACAAACCGGTTTTAACTAAGTTTTTGGCAGCTAACTGGATTCAAGCGTTGAATTCTAATTCGTTAGAATCCATTTGAAACGGTATAAACCTGGGCTCTGTGTTTTATGTGTATCTGAGCGCCATTAAGAAGGCGACAGTCAGCATTCATTGGACATAAAATGAGTAGGGAAGGGATTGAAAATATCATAACAACAGGAAAGTTAAATGGGGAAAAAGGCAGGGAAAGGCCAAGGGAAAAAAGCTCATGGACGGTCTAACGCGATGGCACAACAAAAAGTCACCAACTAAGGTGAAGGAAAATATCCAACACCGAGATCTGCGGTGAAGAGCAAGACGGCCGACGTCTTCGGGGGCGGCACCTGATGATGATGACGAGTATTTTCTCTTACCTTCGCGCCCCCAACCCCCACCCCAGGCCATCCTATGTACACGTCATAATATCCTTGCCTGACATTCAATTTCTTTTGTGCGGGATGCACAGAAGCTAAAGTTTGCGCAAATAAACAGTCTCATACAATCACAAGGGCTTAAATGACGAAACATTGAACCTGAGCCATATGGGTTTAAATAACGACACATTGAGCCTGAGCCATATGGGTTTAAATAACAACACACTGAGCTTAAGCCATATGGGTCTAAATAACGACACACTGAGCCTAAGCCATATGGGTCTAAATAACGACACACTGAGCCTGAGTCATATGGGTCTAAATAACGACACACTGAGCCTGAAACATGTGGGTCTATATAACGAAACACTGAGCCTGAGCCATATGGATCTAGATAACGACACTGAGTTGAGCCATATGGATCTAAATAACGACACAGTGAGTCTGGGCTGTATGAGTCTAAATAACGACACACTGAGCCTGGGCCATATGGGTCTAAATAACGACACACTGAGCTTGAGCCACAAGGGTCTAAATAACGACACACTGAGCCTGAGCCATATGGGTCTAAATAACGACACACTGATCCTGAGCCATATGGGTCTAAATAATGAAACACTGAGCCTGAGCCATATGAGTCTAAATAACGAACCATTGATCCTGAGCCATATGAATCTAAATAACGACACATTGATCCTGAGCCATATGAATCTAAATAACGACACATTGATCCTGAGCCATATGAATCTAAATAACGACACATTGATCCTGAGCCATATGAATCTAAATAACGAAACATTGATCCTGAGCCATATGAATCTAAATAACGAAACATTGATCCTGAGCCATATGAGTCTAAATAACGAAACATTGATCCTGAGCCATATGAGTCTAAATAACGAAACACTGAGCCTGAGCCATATGAGTCTAAATAATGACACACTGATCCTGAGCCATATGGGTTTAAATTACGAAACACTGAGCCCCAGTGAATTTATCTGCCATCTTTGTAGCACAGGATATCAACAGAGATGATACACGGAAGAAAAACTGTTCTCAGAAGTAGATCTTTTTTTGTGCCGGTTCATATTTTTTAAAGATCGTTTGACCTTTATCAGTAAAAAAAAACCATTACGTTTTTTTTTTATCATTTTAACAGATTACAAACCGTTAAGTGAGACTGTAGAGAAAGATTAATGTTAAGATGTGAGATATTTTTTGAAGATGAGCATAAAAGTATATATAACATATATTCTGATGATGGAAAATACATGTGCTAGAACAGTTAACAATTGTAGGGAAGATAGCAGGAAGATCAAGAATACAAAGAACTCAAACGTTCATGTTAAATCGCTCAATGTCAGGGTTTTTTTTTTTAAACATGAAGAAAATTTGTTTCGTTATTTTTTAAGTTAGGAAATCAAACTTTTAGATGACGAGGGCGAGGCCGTGGTTAAGTTAAAAAGTAAAACCTTCATCACGAATATCAGATTTGCGATGTTACAGGCTGGAAAATAGAGTGAGCGATTTTTTTTTTGGGGGGGGGGTGGTAGGGGGAAAAACAGAGAGAGAGGGGGAGAGAGAAGATTTTAGAAACTGATAAACTCACATAGTGACTGGTGTGACAAGGAATATCTGAAGATAAAGGAGGAGAAAGAAACATGAGCAGGAGTGTGTGTTTATGTGTGTGTGTGTGGTAGTGGAACGACGGCGGTGGAAGTAGGGTAGAGCAGAAATAATGAAAGAAAGAGATCGATTTGTAAGTTTTAAATATCAAACTAAATCTTCAGTGGCATTCGATTAAGAAGTGACGAGGGGTGAAGACGCCCGATAAGGCAATCAGCGACCCATGACTGACCAGGACCCTGTCCCGCCTCTCCATGGTACCCCCTATCTAACGGGGCAGGGATTGCCATGGTCCCCATGGTGGTGGAGTCTGCTAAAGAAGCATTGCACACCCCCTGCTTTTTAGCTATACTCCGGGACTGAAAACGTATTCCCCCATAACCCGCTCCCACGCCGATACGATGCTGTGCCTCAACATCTCTACAGCATCGGCTGCTAAGAACAACAGCTCGCAGTTACAGGGAGTTCTTACAAGTACAATTAAGAAGTGACACGCGATGACCACAATCATAAACAAGATGAAGATCAGTCATCATAACTAGATTCTAATTTCGCTTGTGCGCCATGTTACTTGTGGTAACATGATCGAGATGATGATGATGATGATGATGATTTCCAGTAAATTGATCATCATTTTCTGCACATTTCAACCTGGTTACAGGTTTGCATGATGTCTTTTTCCCCCTTCAGTTTGCAGATCTTTTCTCGTGATTTTTGGATTTTATTCATTTCTTGTAATATTAATGGGACGACCTCGCCCTAAACGGACTCAGGACATCACGGAAGGTCTAAATATGTCATTGTGAGACGCTGGTCAGCTTGTGTAAGACCACATTGCATTCAGGGAGGCAGTGAGAGGAACAACGTTTTGGAAAGGACACGTCACACGATGATGATGCAATAATAACGAAACGTTTTCCAGCAGCATTCAGTTACTTCGCCGTGAAGCTGTCGTTTGTTTTTCCTGTGTTGTCTCAAAATTCTGATGACGTAATGCCATTGTATTCCCTGTGGTGTCTCAACATTGTGGTGACATAATGTCATGACTGGGAGCGGATATCTAGTTACTTATTGTCAGATTTGTATTGTTGAACTAGATGTGGTTGATGATTCGCATGTCCGTGTTGAGTTCGCTCAACAAGAACTCGAGGAACAGTTGCAAGTAATTTCCCCCAAAGCACCCACTACGGACGATTCACTGAGTTACATGTAGCCAAGGATAGTGGATGCAAGTCTCAACTAAATGCTAGATCACGTGCAGCACATAAACAACACGACATTGGAATCATTTCTCTAAAAACACTGATGTCAAAGGTCGAACTCGTACGGGTATGGCCCGAGTGTCTAGGCCCTTTTTTTTTTTAGTTACAGTCTTGCATGTGATTGATATTGTGTAGGAGCTGTTAGAATGGAGATCAGTTAAGCTATTGTGTAGGAGCCGTTATAATGGAGATCAGTTAAGCTATTGTGTAGGAGCCGTTAGAATGGAAATCAATCAAGCTATTGTGTAGGAGCCGTTAGCATGGAGATCAGTTAAGCTATTGTGTAGGAGCTGTTAGAATGGAGATCAGTTAAGCTATTGTGTAGGAGCTGTTAGAATGGAGATCAGTTAAGCTATTGTGTAGGAGCTGTTAGAATGGAGATCAGTTAAGCTATTGTGTAGGAGCTGTTAGAATGGAGATCAGTTAAGCTATTGTCAGTCTGGCAGCTGACATCAAGTCAGAGTGATCTGAGTGAAGATCCAGCTATTTGTCTGTCTTTTATGTGCATCAGTGGCAGCTCGATCCTTTCCTGCTAAAAGTATCCACAGTACGAGATGATGATCTTCTTCTGCTTCTTTAGGTCTGCGAGCTAGTATTGTTTGTAATCGATGTGGTGATGTGGAAGCAGTTTCGTGACGGATATGGAACAGGCTATGGCGGCTTTTCTTTCAGTCTTTCAGCGGAGCTAATAAAATAGGAGATTTGCAATACTTCTGTAGCACACTCCACCACCAAGGGGAGATATAGAACGAGATATTACTCAGAATTAAAGAGGAGCTTTTTTCAGTATTTCATTTCATTGCCGTAGTTGGCATCCCTGACTCAGTAGCGCGGAAATAAAGATTTTAAAACAGCGAAATGTAGTTTCTTGACTCTGATATAGTGAACTTTGTTCTTTTCTGTCAAGTTTATTAATCAGAATCTATACCAGTTTTTTCCACGTTTGTGAAATTTGTTTATTTCTTTGTGTGTTCTGCGTGTCTTCTCGTGTCCTTTTTTCTTTCTGTGTGACGTATGGCATCAAGGGAGATAAATCTTAAGTAAATAATCCTCACAGGAGTTACATTTCTTTGTAATATAAAGGGACATGACTGCGTTCAATCCAGTTCGTATCTTAACAACAGCCTCAGGTCTGTAGTCAGTCAGGGAAAGACAAAAGAAACAAATGTTTTACATTTCTACTGAACTCAGTTGTATAAGTCTTTAAAAAAAGCCTTAGACTAGAATCTCTGTTGAAGACATAGCGAGACAACTGTCAGGTTTCTTAAAGTGCTTAGCCAACGGCACTGCGATTTTTCAAAGAATCTCTGCTAATATACAACGACCCTTTCTTCTCATCAGAGCTCTTTATGTCTATGCATGCATTCTTTACATCCAGGTACAAAGGTTTTTTTTATCTATAAAAATATGCCGTTATCTGCGTAATATAAGCTGTAAATAAAGTAGTTCCCAAACTTGCGAAAGCTGGTAAACAAGAAATGTCAAAATTGCGTATCAACAACGTACCATTAAAATGCTCACGAAGAAGAAGAAGTACAGTAATACACGGCGACGAACAGATGCCCTAAAGATTCTATCTAAAAGCTAAATAAGGGAACGGAACAGGCAGATCTGTTCCTTTACTTTGCTGGACACAAGCCTCGTTGTTTCCTGCTAGGCCGTAAGATAATATCTAATATATTATAGGGCTAAAAAGGGAACCGACTGCACTTTGCAGGCTCTGGACATGACAATACAGACTACAAGCCCATCTATGTAAGCTGAAGATACCCAAACTCAGCAGTGCCAGTGCCCAGATTGTATCCAGATCCCATAAACACATTTTGCAAACTTGCACTTTTCCGCAGAGGGTGAAGAATCTAAACTTGACACCAAGAAAATATCATAAATGTAAAATTTATTGGAAGCTAACGCAGAATTTGTGCTGTTGGTGAGTCTCTTGGAGGCGATCTGTCTCTTTTCGTGATAGCTGAAGGCACGAAACTGAAGGCAGAAAAGAAGCTGAAGAAGATGATGCCGCGATAGCACTAAAGTATTTGATCGACTGCAAGGGAAAAATAGAGCATTTATTGTATTGGTGCTTCGGTAACAATGATTTATAGGAGAATCTTTAACCATGCTCCCAACTTATATCCTGCCACTATCAACCAAAACCCGATATGTTATTAAGATACTCTGAAACGGTTAGACTTATCCAGAGTGATCTGCCTCTTTAACCTTGAGAATTCACTCCAGGCGTCCTCCAGTTGGTCGGGCTTTCTTAACGGAAATTGAGTTTAAAAAGTTCCAATTAAAAAAAAACAAACTATAGACTATCTGCCTTTGTACTCGTATCATAACAACAGCTTTAGATCTGTAGACAGCTCAGAGAAGATGAAAGTGATGGCCATCTGTGAATTCAGATAGAACACTACTGAAAGTTGTGCTCAGAGATAAACGGTTACACATGGAAGGAAGCAGAGAATAAATCAAAGAACAGGGACAACTGGGGAGCCTTTATCCGTGGCCTACGCTCCCATGGGAGTGAAAGGCAATGATGATGATGATGATGATTAATGGAAGCTCAATCTCGTAAATAAAGAACATTTTAAAAATCATTCCAGACAGCTGAAGGACATTTTTAAAGTGGAAAAAAAGCTACATGCGGCTGCAGTGACGCATAGTTTTGAATTTGGTGTGACGAATAGTTTTGAACGTGGTGTGACGAATAGTTTTGAACTTGGTGCGAAGAATGACTGGGTGTAACCTCTGATAGCGTTAACCGACAATTACCGGTAAATTACGGGTTAAAAAAGGAGAAAAACCGAAAACTTGGAGGTCGTCGTCGGTTATCGTAACCGGTTTATATTATTAAAAAAAAACTTAGTAAAAAGCAACCAGCGAAATCGGTTGAAGGAAAATCAGGCCAGTAGGATGATGGTGCTCAGCTTGTATGGAGGAGAATCAGCCAGTTTTTGACTGTGGCTCAGCATGTGAGTATTTTGTAAAGATTACATTTCTCCACAAATAAGTAAGAGAAAAAAAAATCACACAAAAATTTACATCCCGCTGATGTCTGTAAAGTATGTTTAATGTTACATAAAAAAAAACAGTGTGAAGTACCGAATACTGTTCTGAGAAAACCGGTATTTAGGAAAGTTCTTCATAGAAAGTGAAAGGTGAAGTTGTGCCAGTTTAAAAAAAAATACTAGCATGGCCGCCAGGTGTAAGGATTTTTTCGACTTTGTAATTCAGTTCTCTCTGCAAATACTTTTCTAAAGCATATTTTATACACTTTTCATTTCGTTTTGTCTTGTTCAGATTTTTATCACTTTGTGTCTTGATGGAGGAAATGAAACAATCCGGGTTGACAAGAGGACAGCCTGACAGTAGAAAATAATACAAGTTTTGTTGTCTTCGAGGACAGCCTGACAGTAGAAAATAATACAAGTTTTGCTGTCTGTGAGGACAGCCTGACAGTAGAAAATGAAACAAGTCTTGCTGTCTTCGAGGACAGCATAACTCGACCAAGCTGAGCAGCATGAAAACTTCGACCTCGTAGGGGTGAAAAACAACTGAGATAACAGAGCAAATTCTATCATGAACTAAAGGGCAGAGAAAACATAAGATGAGAGAAACTAAAGACCATTACATTTTGTTTTAGAAAGTGGAGACAATCTACATAATTCAACCCAAAATAAAACCCGCCATTGGGGTTTTCCACAAGAAATATCTAGAACACTTGTTGTTGTGAAGAAGTAAAATAGCAAAATGCAAATATGTGTTACCTCGGGGAATCAAATGGAAATCAATTTTACGTTTATACATTTTACGCCTGTGTATTTCTTGCCAGAGCTATAATGCCCCACAGGGTGATAATGGAAAGCCCCGTCCAGGAAATTTAATTGACAAGGCCGTAGATAAACTTAAGAATAAATTTACGCCCAGTGCAATATTGTGCGCAGAATTTATCTGTTACCGTATATCTTTAGGGAGGGCGTTGTGCTACAGGAAACGTGTAACAATGGAGTGTTGGAGTTAAGCGGAGAAATAGTTAAATGCACTTTAAAAATCTGCACCGGCAGGGTCTCAGAATATAGGGGGAGGGGCGCTATTTGTGACATGTCTGGACATCGTTAACAGCTGGTAGCTCCTGTATCCTTAACTGCTGCTAACTTTGATATTGTTATCAGACGCTAATTCGGTGTCTTTAACACCTGCTAGCTTGTTGCACCATTAACAGCTGCTAGATTAAGTGTTTTTAACAGCAGCTAGATTGATTGTCTTTAACAGCTGCTAGCTTTTCTATCGTTAACTACTGCTAGCTTTGGTTTCGCTAACTACCGCTAGCTTTCGTATCGTTAACTACTGCTAGCTTTTGTATCGTTAACTACTGCTAGCTTTCGTATCGTTAAGAGATGCCAGTTGTGTGCCTTCACCAGATGCTATATTAAGTGTTCTTTTTCATGACCGCTAGCTTGAGTGTCCTTAACATCTTTAGGTTTGCTATCGTCAGCAGTTGCTATCTTTGATACCGTTAACAGCTGCTAGGTTTGGTATCGTTAACAGCTGCAGGTTCTGGTAACATTAACAGCTTCTGACTTCGGTGCTTCTAACAGGTGCTAGTTTTAGTGTCTATAACAGCCACAGTCAGATTTTTAATAACAGTTGATAGCTTGAGTGTCATTTACGACTTTAGCCAGATACAAGAAAACACTGTTCTACAAGGCTACAAACACCAGGTTTCGAGGGCAAAAATGCCCAACTTGTCTAAATTTAGAAACATGGGAGATTAATGTGTAATAAAGAACTTTCTGATGCTTATTATGAACTGTTGATGTATCCACGCTAATGTTTTATTGAAGAAATACTGGCATTTGTTTTGTTTTGTTTTATCTTTGTTTTGTTTTTGTTTTTTTTGTGTGTGTGTTAGGAAAAGGAGCTGATGGTTTTTTTTAAAAGTGGAATAGAGGCAAAATTGATAGTTTCATGATTGTTTTGAGAGCGAGGGTGAGGGAATGATAGAACTGATGAGGTTTTTGGAATATAAGAGTGTGAGAAGACGAGAAATAAATATGGTTTTCTAAGGGGGGGGGGGGAATTAAATAAACTGTATTAGGGCGAACGGAGAAATCTATATACAATATGTTGCGAGTGGAAAAACTATGCTTTTAAAATTTCGTCAATATTTTGCAGGGTTACATCTATTACGACTAAGCTTATATCCTTGGGGAGGTTCAGAGCTCGGATGAAATCAGATATTCCCGTAACCAAGATGTAGGTGATACCTTATTTTTATTTTATGCATTGAAAATCGTCTGCACTGTGTAATCCAGTTCGTCCAGCCATGCAGAATGATTTCTCATTTTTTCGGAGAAACTTTTGGTCGATACAGTCTGCTGAGTATCCATTTTTACTATTGGGTCAGCTAGAGGGCGGCGGCGGTGGGAATCGACCTGAGATATTTGTCTAAATCAGTGAAACATTCTATATAACCATGCACATTTACGGCTGTTAACAAATGAATGAGAAAATAAGTTATCCCGTTTATGAATAAAATTTCTGCTTGCGTACTTGGGTTGGCGGTCATAACTCTCGACAACTCTGTTACGTGATTACTTGGGTTGGCGGTCATAACTCTCGACAACTCTGTTACGTGATTACTTGCGTTGGCGGTCATAACTCTCGACAACTCTGTTACGTGATTTCTTGCGTTGGCGGTCATAACTCTCGACAACTCTGTTACGTGATTACTTGGGTTGGTAGTCATAACTCTCGACAACTCTGTTACGTGATTACTTGGGTTGATAGTCATAACTCTCGACAACCCTGTTACGTGATTACTTGGGTTGGTAGTCATAACTCTCGACAACTCTGTTACGTGATTACTTGGGTTGGTGGTCATAACTCTCGACAACTCTCTTGTTTTCTGTTGCCTATGAGTTGCTCTCGTGTTCTCTTTCCATTGCCATCTTGCTAATCCATCCAGGATTTTATCCCTTGGTCTACCTCTGCCTCTTTTCCCCCTCTAACTTTCCTGTCGTCACGATGTGTTCTAGTTTGTCTTTTCTTTTGACATGCCCTTTAAATTTAAGCTGTCTTTTCCTGACTGTTCTGTCTTCTCGAATCAGTCTCTCTCAAGATTTCTTATTTCCTCCTTTGATTTTCTAGCCTTCCATGGTGTCATTTGCATTCTTCTGAGAAACCACATATTCTTGACTTCCAGACTTATCTCTTTAGTACCTGTCCAGGTTTCACATCCATAGATCAGAAAAACATGAAATGAATGTTTGCTGTATACCTTAGAGGTAAAAAAACATTCTCATGTTTGGGGCTTATACAGACACATGCTCAGGTCTGGGATGCAGAGGCCGTCACACAAGCATTAAAATGAGTAGTAACTCAGAACCGAATCACTGATTCTCAAAACCTACTGGGAAAAGTGTGAACACAAAGCCATAAGAAGTGAATGGCTAGAAATAACTGATAAATCACACACACACATCACATGGATATACTGTCCGGGCCATGCCAGAGTCGAAGGAAACGGCAAGGCTGACCAACTGGCAACAAAAGCCAAACCGGCGGGGGGGGGGGCCCTCATCAAAATGGGCTTTACAGAAATCCATCAAGCAACCACCCGGGGAACAGTCGCAAAGTAATTTCCCCCAGAGCGCCCACTACACACGACTCACTGCGCTACATGTAGCCCAAGGCAGTGGATGCAAGTCCCAACTAAATGCTAGATGACGTGCAGTGCACAGCCAAAACAACATTGGAATCATTTCTCTAACAACACTGAAGGACAATGGTCGAACACGTATGCAGGGCCGTCTTTGCAGCATCGGGGGCCCCTGGACAAAGTAATAATAAAATAACAAAATAAGCTGCCTGGCTGTCTTAGCAACATTGGGGCCCCCTGGACAAAGTAATAATAAAATAACAAAATCTGCTTACGTCCACCATCGCACAGCACGCTCGCTATATACATTTATATATATAGATTTCCTGGTTGGACCCCTTGCACTTGGGCCGCTGGGCCCATGCGTTAATACGGCCTTGCACGTATGGGCATGCCCCGAGAGTAATGAGGCTGGTATCCAGGACTAGCAACAGAGCTAGGCCGTTGTTTACAGCCACAGATCAGAAATGTCCTGTAGGTATGGAATTTTGTACTTAAGCAATAGGAGAAGATAAACTACAAACAAAAATGTTAAGTTCTTTAAAAACTCTTCCTATCTATCTATCTATCTATCTATCTATCTATCTATCTATCTATCATCTATCTATCTATCTATCTATCTATCTATCTATCTATCTATCTATCCATCCATCCATCTATCTATCTATCTATCTATCTATCTATCTATCTATCTATCTATCTATCTATCTTAGCTTTTATTGAATGCTCGACATCTGCGATTATCTACATTACATATGTCTGAATGTCTACACGACAGAATGCAGACATTTCTGTTTCCCTCCAGTTCTGGCACTCCTGATATCGGATTTTCCCAAACACTCCCATGTTTTCCCAACGTGTTCTCGTATGTTTTCTCAAAGCTTTTGGTTACCTCCCATTAGCCGTCTCTTGTATCTTTGCCAGCTTGTTTTTATGGGCATAAAAAATACAGTACAGTCAAAGAAACACTCATTCACTTTCAGCCTGTCAGTGGTTCCGAAGATTTTTAACAGTCACCTGTCAGTTTATTTAGTTCCTTTAAAAACTTTTTTTTCCGCACATCTTTCATTAAGACACAGTTTCTCCAGCACTGCTGAAGGTTTCTTAAGACAGACGTCATTTGTTGGTGAGGGTTTTTGAACTTCCACTACCTGAGTGGGGATCTTTTAAAAAAAAAAGCGACGGAATGTGAATTATCAAAATACATCGGCGAAAAGCAAATCATTATCCACATAATTAAAGTACATGTCGCATCACAAAATGTGAATTAGATTTGTGGTGATTTTTTTTCAAATTAAAAATTTTATCTTTCTGTCTAGGAGTTGAAAAATAACTGTTAATATGTACAAGTATGTATGTATATGGCGGCCTGGCTGACTGGGTGTTAGGCGCTATTCTGGTAGTAGGGGTTGAAGTCCTAACAGCGGAATTTTATCTAGTTTTCTGGTCCCAGCCTCTAAAAACGGGGGTGTACACACACACACACCACCACCACCACCACACACACACACACACATACACACATGAGTACTGAAAGGAAAACGCAAATGAGTTTGTCTGTCTTTGAACTGTGATATTATTATTTATCAACCAATAAGTTATTATTTACGTTTACATGTGACATTATATGCTGCTCTGATGAAGTTTTCACTATAGAGCGCATGAAACAAAAAAGTGTTTGGCATTGTACCATACGCCAGTCTCTGCGCCAGTGTACAGTCTATGAATTTTTTTAAACTAAAATTTATATACAAAATTTCCTCATCATTATAATCATCATTCTGTCATTACCATTTCAGATTCCGTGGCGATGGATCTAGTCCTATGATATTTTTCATAAGAACTTTTAAAGAACTCCCATCACGCCATATCCACAGACTGTTCATTGTATGCAAACGTTCAAGGTGCTGAAAACAGCATTGAAGTATTCACGGAAATCTACAATTTATGAAGCTATCTTTAGAATTTACAACAAAATATGAAATCCGAATTTACCAATTCCGAAGGATAAAACTAAATTTTAAGAAAGCTGGTATAGATCACAGGGTCAAGGCAGCATTCAGCTATCTCTGACCTGGCATAGGCAGTGAGGATGATAACTGATTCTTCCAGCAACTAAAAAAGTAACGAACTAAGTGGGTCCGCGCACAGGTTTGTAGTTGGCTGTCGGCTCACAAGACAGAAGACGTTATCGTCCAATAAAATAGATGGTCGTACTCGCCCAAGAAAGTAGATTATCGCCGCGCTTAAGGAAGTAGATGGTCGTCGTCCTCGTCCAAGGAGGTGTTTGGGCTTCCTCCCCAGAAGGCCGTCCTCGCCCAAGGAAGTAGATGTTCGTCATCAACCAAGGAAGTAGATGGTCGTCCTCGTCCAATGAAGTGGTTGGTCGTCCTTGCCCAAGGAAGTGGTTGGTCGTCCTCGCTAGAGAAAATAGATGGTCTTCCTCGCCCAAGGAAGTAGATGGTCGTCCTCGCCAAAGGAAGTAGATGGCTGTCCTCGCTCAAGAAAGTAGATGGTCGTCCTCGCCCAAGAAAGTAGATGGTCGTCCTCGCCCAAGAAAGTAGATGGTCGTCCTCGTCCAAGCAAGCCAGGAAAAATATTCCTTCACCTCAAGTCAACCGCATGTAATACTTGTTTATTTAGAGGATAAGCCAAAGGTGAATCTATTTATAAAGTCAAGAAATGTCACGAATTTAGAACAATATTTTCTTTTATTTTGAAAATACCTGTACTCGCATGTATCTGTTTGAAAAATACAAAATTAAGTGAATGAAAACGGAAGTAAATTAATTTCTTTCTTAGTTTAGCCCTTCTTGACAATGAGAATTAAAAAAAACTGCCCAAGCTTGGATATCCAAAACAAGATCAAGAAAATAGAAAAACTCTTTCTGACTGCATTCTTCTTATATCTATAAAAGCTGCCATGAAGGAAAAAAAAGGATTTACAGCCCGGTCAATTAGAAGAGGAGATATCAGAACAAAAGTGTCCGTTTAGAAAGGAATACAAACTTTGCATATCAGAATATCTATATCAAAAGAGTGATAACTCTTGATAAGTCTTCGACTTGATGAAACCGAAGCAAAAATCTAACACTCGCTCATGCCACCTGCGCAAAGACTCGGCCGAATCTCTACAGAACGCATGATAATGAACGTGCTTTCATAGGAAACAGAAAGAAAAAAAAAGGTGTAACAAGATAAGCACTTGTTGAAACATGTCTTCCCACATTCCATATCTTTCGTCTAGAATGTTGAAACGATTACTGGGAAGCAAGGTCGGCATCTTCCACTAATGGATTTCAGTAACTGAACATCAGCTGTTGTACATTCTACTATTTTCATTTTAAAAAAAAGGCCAAGCTTGCGTTTATATCCAGGCAATCTCATGCAAGTTCTGGGAGAATGATATTGATGTAGATACATATGTCTATACTGACACTTATGTATTTATATCTTGTCGTTTTGGCAATGAAGTAGATACATTTGCTGTAATAATCTTTCAAAATGCCATGTGTTCCAGCTGACTGGCCTATTCTAAAAACAAAAAGGGCCCCAATCCTCTTTCGGTGAATATCTTTGATGATCACTCACCAAAACGAAACGCATACATGTTATGGCCAGAAGTGTTGTTGATTTACAAGTAGTGTAACATTTCCAGAACTTGTAAATATGAATTAGTTGATGAAGGTGGATGTTCTGATGTTGATTTTTTCTCATGTTTGTTTATGTTAACGATCAATGACAAGTTCAGTGAGTACGTTCTGAGGATTTTGTTGGTTCTGTTTAAGTTTGTGAGTCAGGTATGTATAAATAGCAGATTTCTGATGCGTGCAGGAATAAGTAGTGTTTTTGGTTATGGTGAGCCCACGAGCCGATCAGTGCAAAGAAATACATGCATTTCTATGCGAGTGTGTGACCTTCAAAATTATATATTGCTTCTCGACATCTACCAGGCACATGCATAAGAATTACGCAGTAACATAATGGAAATTTAAAAGTTTATTTACGTATTTAAAGATATAAATTCCGCCAACTTTATCAGTCAGTCATTTGCATGTCCCTTTAGGAACTTTGCCTCCTAACAGCTCTCCTGTAGGCCTCTCGGTTAGGCCTCCAACTTCATACAAATATTTAATAGAGCACACATATCTGTTGATACTCAGAGAGATGTTATTCACGGCTTAAGACTTCATGTTCATGAACCACGTTTTTACTCATATATGCACACTTGTTAAGAATGATAACTTATAATATTGTGTGGAATGATAACGTGTAAATTGTGTAAAATAAAATGATAACTTATAGTATTGTGTGAAATGATAGCTTATAGTATTGTGTGAAATGATAGCTTATAGTATTGTGTGAAATGATAGCTTATAGTATTGTGTGAAATGATAGCTTATAGTATTGTGTGAAATGATAGCTTATAGTATTGTGTGAAATGATAGCTTATAGTATTGTGTGAAATGATAGACTTTTAGAGGTGTCACCATAAAAAAACATGTCCCATGTTTCTCAGTCCCTGACCCTCTCTGATGATTCATAAAAAGCTCCAGACGCAAGGTCCACCAAGATAGAACCGAAGTCATCAGTTGCTGTAAGCTGGAGGAGGTAGAGGATCGGAGCAGCCTTAGATGTGTCCGGAGTGCATGGATGCTGACCCTTCTTAACTAACTCTCTCTCTCTCTCTTAACTAACTCTATCTCTCTCTTTACTAACTCTCTCTCTCTCTCTTAACTAACTCTCTCTTTCTTTACTAACTCTCTCTCTCTCTTTACTAACTCTCTCTCTCTCTTAACTAACTCACTCTCTCTCTTTACTAACTCTCTCTCTCTCTTAACTAACTCTCTCTCTTAACTAACTCTCTCTCTCTCTTAACTAACTCTCTCTCTTAACTAACTCTCTCTTAACTAACTCTCTCTCTCTTAACTAACTCTCTCTCTCTTCGTCTCTTAATTAATTCTCTATCTCTCTCTTAACTAAAAAAATACACACATACACACACAAACACACACACACACACGCGATGATGTTCACTGGCCTGGACACATTTCAAGAGTTGACGGAATTTCACTTGAAAACACATTAGATTTGTCGAAATGTATAAACCAGGAAAAAAGTAGCAACAGCTTTATTATTTAACGATAACACACTTGTGACGTTTCGGCGCGAGCCTTTGTCAAACAAAAATCACAACTTTTACTGCAGTGTCCATCTTTACTGCAGTGCTTTGTGTATAGTTGTGTGCCTATAGACTAATTATTGTGATTTGTCGATCTTGCTCCTTGTATGCAATGTTGCCTGACTGATAGCATACTCCACGGTATAGGGTGAGATAATTACTAATCTATGATACTGTATATTCAAGCTACGGGGAATCTAAGAAAGGAACTGAAGTACAGAGGAAACTAACGGGCAAGTCTGGTAGAGCGAGCAATTTGTTGAGAAAGAAAGAAAATACTCTTCTTGAAGATTTGTGCAGAATGCGAAGAACTCTACATATGAAGTTATTTTAAATATATGTATATGCGATGTTCTTCATTCCTTCGATGGCCGAGTTCTCAGACAGATTAAGATCATTTCCACAGACGAGAAAACGTGAGGTAGTGGAATCAAGTGAGTTCCAACGATAAAAGGCAAGTGTTGGCCAAGCCGAATTAACTCTTAAATAAATATCAAAGCACCTGTTACCACTCCAGTCAAATGTACAAATAACTGGTAGAAAAAACACAGAATCCATCTTGTTTTTAAGCTTAAGATGGCAGAGAAACAAACATTGATGAGCTGTGGGAACCAAGTGCTTCTATTACGTCAATGTATCATCACTTAAGGGGGATAACTCCCACTTTCTAAAGAAAAAGATGTGCTCGTTGAGCACGTGGCTGTATTTAAATAGATAATTCTTATCTAATTATGTACATAAAGAATCGGACAGACAAACAGGTAGGCAGACAATTAAAGAAACAAACAGACAAGTGGATAGGCAGACAATTCAGTCCGTAAATTGTAAGATACACACTCCCTTATGAAGCAGCTGTGCTGGTCATACCTTCATGAACTCTGAACATCTGACCCGGCTGTTCCACGAATGAAGCTGTCATTCACACGAACATTTGATACCAGACGGCCACATTTTTCATCAGGGCCAAGGAATTTGGATGAGTTAAGCGATAGAGATGAATATTGGAGGAATTAAGGAGCTTCTTGTATATGTAGTCTGTGAGGTACGCCTCACTCTCACTCTCTTTCTCTTACTCTCTCTCACTCTCAGTCACACACACACACACGCTCTCCTTTCCTTTTCACTCTCTCTCCCTCCCTTTCACTCTGTCTCCTTTTCGCTCTCCTTCTCTCTCCCTTCCAGTCTTTCTCTCTATTTCTTTCACTCTCTCCCCGTTCCTTTCTTTCTCTTCTCTTTTTCACTCCCACTCTCTCCCTTTCTGTCTCCTTTTCAGTTTCTCGCTCTCTCCCTTTCATTCTCTCTCTCTCCCTTTCACACACTCTCTCTCCCTTTCAGTCCCTTCCAGTTGCTCTCTCTCCGTTTCAATTATCTCTATATATTTCTCTCCCTTCCTTTCTCTCTCCTCTCCTTTTCACTCACTCACTCTCTCTCTCTCTTACTCTCTATCTCCCTTTCACACTCTGTCTCCTTTTTTACTCTCTCTCTCCCTTTCACACTCGCTCTCTCTTTCACACTCTCTCTCCCTTTTACTCTCTCTCTCCCTTTCACACTCTCTCTCCTTTTCACACACTCTCTCCCTTTCACACTCTCTCTCCCATTCGCACACTCCCTTTTACTCTCTCTCTCTTTTACACACTCTCTTCCTTTTACTCTACCTTCCTTTCATACTCTCTCTCCCTTTTACTCTCCCTCTTTCTCCCTTTCACACTTTATCTCCCTTTTACTCTTTCTCTCCCTTTCACATGTTCTCTCCATTTCACTCTTTCACCCTCTTTCTCTCTCTTTCACTCTACATTTCTGTCTTTATCTTACTTTCTCTCTTTCTCTTTCACTTTCATATACACTCTTTCCCTTTCAGTCTCTCTTTTCTCTCTTCCTTTCACACACTCTCTCTTCCACTTTCTTTCTCTCTCTCTCTCTCTCTCTTTTTCAAGTAAAACATGGCAATATAAACCCATATCAAGGGATAACTGGACCGAATTTCCAGCCATCTGTGCTTCTCGTATTGATGTCACACCTGGACAGTCTCCTGATGTTGTCCACACACTTGTAAAATTGTCTTTCTGTTGGTCTCATATCCCGACCTCTCCTTTGCAAGTAATTTTTTTTATTCGTGTAGATGAACTTCAGACGCAGATCCTGGCAATGTTATTTTTGTAGTTCTATCTACTCCTTTCCACAGCTTCTTTAGTTGTTTATTTTCTGAAGATAGATGACATTAGATTGGACGTTTTCAGCGAAATCTTTTATGTGTGTTTGTATAAGGATGCGAACCGTAAAGTCTTCTAGTACTTTGTTATTGACCTGTACCCGCTGACAGTGTCTGTTGTGCGCAGTTGCAAAAAGAAAAATGTGTAAAGTAAGGAGTTAAGAAAGTGAAGTAACGAAGATCCACGTTTTAAAATATGCAGATCATTTTAAACTATTTTACTCTCTCCCCAGGTGAATCACTTAAGACAGACAAGCCTGGCCTGGCAGTTCAAATGCCCCGCGAAACAGTTTTTCTTAGCAGAAAATGTTAGACAGGGGCAAGAACTCACGTGACCCAACTTTACGCAGGAAACTGGGACGCACACACAAACAAAAAAAGCGCGCAAGACCTGGAAGAGCCATGATCGTTAAAGTCGTTAAAGAAATTCTTGGTTCCGAGTTTGTTTATACTCAGGGAAGCGCTGACGGCGAAGAACTGACTTCAACAAAAACCAGGTCTGTGTTTATTTCCGGCGTATATACAGTCATATCTATCCCATGTGAACAACCTTACAAACAATGAACAAAGCACACAATATTATTACAAACAATGAACAAAGCACACAATATTATTACAAACAATGAACAAAGCACACAATTTTATTACAAACAACGAACAAAGCACACAATATTATTACAAACAACGAACAAAGCATGCAGTATTATTCCTCTTTTGAGAGACATTTCATATTTTTCTAGCTTGACTTCTCGCAATAATACCACTAGGTCTGTGTACTGTAGCATATTACCATTTAGGTTGAGCATACTTAAGTGTAGGGGCCAGGAATGGCAGGGGGCCTGAGATCATGGAAGAAAATGTGAATATAACTGTCTTATGAATTCTATATCAGGAGATAAGCGGTTTAAGTCGGAAGGGCCCCGTACTAAGTTTAGCTTAAAGGCCTGGATGGTTGTTAATCCCTCTTTGTCTGTGAATGATACCTAAAAAAAAAAGATTTTTTTTCTTCTAATTATCACGCTCTTGGAGTCGACAAATGCCAAGAAAATATCAAGAACAGAGACGTGTATTGTCTGCAGCAATGAGCCTCAGTGGCTAGAAAAGCTGCAGAATTCAGCAGCTGCTCAAAGAAAAAGAAGACGACGAAGAAGAAGAAGACGAAGAAGAAGAAGAAGAAGAAGAAGAATAGTGTTCCTTAACTTCTCATTTATCGTTTTTTTTAACTCTTGGAAAACATTGTTCTAGAAATGTTCATCCACTAAGAGTTAATGTAAGATTTATAAGAGACAGGGAACGCTGGAGATCGCTGGCGGCTATGACTCCCCGACGCTTTATACGAAAATCAAGAGATTAGTTGGCGAGACTTTCTACTAACACGTAGCGTTAAAGCAGTTGTTCTTGGCTGGGAAAACAATGTTGTGACTGAATCTTTGAAGGCATGTCTGTCTTGCCTGGAGATAAAAGAACATGCTAGAAAGCACCGGGGCATGAAAGTACTGAGCACTGGGCATGAAAGTACTGAGCTCTGGGCATGAAAGTACTGAGCACTGGGCATGAAAGTACTGAGCACTAGGCATGAAAGTATTGAGCACTGGGCATGAAAGTACTGAGCACTGGGCATGAAAGTATTGAGCACTGGGCATGAAAGTACTGTGCACTGGGCATGAAAGTATTGAGCACTGGGCATGAAAGTACTGAGCACTGGGCATGAAAGTACTGAGCACTGGGCATGAAAGTACTGAGTTGAGTAGGAAGTAGACGCACAAATATGGCCGGAAATGAACTGTATCGAGAATATGCCCAGCTTTAGTTGTTTGACCTGGAATGTTCGTCTGAGTAAAAAAAAAGTTGTTTTTGTCGTCGTCGTCGTCGTCGTTGCTGTTGTTGTTGTTTTGCACTAGGGAGTAACGATGGTACCACTTTTTTCAGCTCTACCGTTTCATGATTATATTCGATTCTGCCTTGAACAGTTACCTTCAGCAGACAGATCAACTTGGCTGTTAAACTGTCTGCCACTTGTGTGGATATCATGCATTAATGTTACACGTGGTAACTACCACAGCATAATAGTTCTCTACTTTCTTTCCTGGACATGGCTGACGTATGCCGTACATCCTTTCATCTTTTCACTTCACTTTCTAACTCTGTTGTTGACTACATCCTTTTAAGATTCCATTTCAAGCGTTGTTCAGTTTTGTTCCTTACCACTATCTAAAAATATTGTCCATCAAATTCCTTTTTTTCCCTAGCTTTTGTGTGCACCTATTCTTGCATCTTTCTTGATTCTCCAGCGTCAAACCATCAAATATTCTAGGACATTTTGGGGCTTCAACAAGAAAACAAACACTGATTTATCTTATCTTATGTATCTTATATCCTTCCCGTGCCGTTAAACGTCACATAGGGCTCGTAAGGTAGTTCGCCAATTTTTCCTGTCTTCGGCGACTCTTTCAACCTCATCAAGGGATTTTATGCCTATTAATTTGGCCTCTCATAACAATGTCCTCTTCAGAGTTTCACGTGGTCTGCCTCTTTTTCTTTGGCCTGTTGTGTTCCACTTGATAGCTTGTTTTGGTATTCTCTGATTGTTTCTTCTCATTACATGACCAACATATGTCCATCTCCTTTTCCTGATCACCCATGAGACTGGTTGTTGTTCAGTCATCTGTCTTATCTCTGCATTGTTCTTGAATTCGTTCCACTTGATGCAGAGTATTTTCCTTAGGCATTTGTTTTAAAAAGAGTCTAATTTCTTGTCTATTTCTTTAGTTGTTTTCCAGCTTTCACGTGCATAAATGAGGGTGGATATTACATTTGAATTGAATAGTCTTAACTTGCTTTTTGTGCTTATAACTTTTGAATTCCATATGTTCTCAAGATTCTTGTAGATTGATGCTGTTTTTGCAATTCTGATCCTAACTTCCTTTCTGGTGTCATCAACCTGGTCTATGTAGCTGCCAAGGTATGCAAATTGATTGACTTCTTCAATATCTGTCTCTTCTATGTGAATTTTTCCATTTTGATTAATGGGAAGTTTCATTATTTTTGTTTTGTCCTTGTTAATTTCAAGTCCTATTTTGCTAGCCAGTGAAGACAAGATATCTGTTTCTTCTTGCATGGAATTCACATTATTACTGATAAGAGTTATGTCATCAGCAAAATCAAGATCTTCTAGTTGGGTCCTGTACCCAGTCAATACCTGTGTTACCTGTGCAGCATTTTTTCATTATGAAGTCTATTGTAATTCCAAAAAGCAAAGGAAACAGTATACTTCCTTGTTTCACACCTGTTTCAATCTGGAACCATTCACTCATCCCTTCTTCTGCTTTGACTGCACAAACATATCCATTGTAGAAGTCCTTAATGATGTTGACAATTTTAGATGGTATTCCATATAGACTTAAAATTCTCCACAAACACTGACTAGGAGAAAGGATATCACAGAGATTTACTCTTTCTTCTTCATAAACTCTTTTACATGTTTCTCTCTGTTGATAATGTGCTTACGACTCGCCCTGAAAATGAGCGCCTTGATTTATTTGTTCCCTTTAATTCTCCTGGGAAATTTAACACCTGTTACTCTCCGTCTCCCCCTCTTCCCCCCCCCCCCCCCCCCCCGCAGGTGGTAGCTGGTTCTTTCAGGTGAGAGAGCTTGCCAAGCCTCAGGTAGAACAAAACAGCCGGTGAACTTGTCATTGGCGTCTATCGGTTATCACCAAACTCCCGTATCAAAGTGAGTTATCAGTGTCCGACATTATCGAGTTGTGTATGTTATCCCTACAACAGATTCACAAAAGCTAGCAAACAAATTCGAGCAGACGAGTTCATTAAGACCAAGATCACTGAGAAGAATTAGAACCGGAAATGAATCACGAGGACTGTTGTATTTTAAACGATGGAAGTGATTAGACGCGGATTATTTTCACAATGAACAGGCCCTATCTATTTCTTTTCTTGGTGCACGAGTTAGATACTGGCACGAAATAAAATTCTCCACCTGCAGTTTTGGAGGTATCACAGACGCCTGTTCTAAATTACTGCTTTCTTCAGCAAAACCTTAACACTTCTCTGGTGTATGAGCAAGCAAAGCCAGGATCAGTTTTCGTGTTCTGTTACAGACAAGAAGATAGTCCCGTGAGACTATCGTTAATGATGGATACGATTGCGTTAAACTATATTTCTTTTCTGACTGAAACAAATTATCCTTGCGCAGATAAATAGGCTTTATTATCCAGAAATGTAAAGTGTGATTAACACACACAGCCTTGTGTTTTACGTCCATATAGATTCTGTATAGAGCAGTTATTTGCGGGGCTAATGAAGGTAGGTGGAGATATATGGTTTAGGTTCACTAAAACAAAGAAAACATAAGAAAAGTGAGCAGAAACAAAGACGGCAGAATGTAAGATGACCACATAGAAATGAAGAACATAAAAAAATTCAAAATTTCGGCAAAAGCCTTTTTTTTCAAATACCACATACAAAAACAACACAACAGACTAAAGCGCGAAAAATAGACGAAAGATACGTAGAGGCCTAACTATTTTTAGCCTCCTTCTAGTAAGAGACGGGCATTTTGTGTCACTCTTTGTCTTGGTGCTAAATTATTTTGTGTCATTCTTTGTCTTGGTGCTAAAGTATTTTGTGTCATTCTTTGTCTTGGTGCTAAAGTATTTTGTGTCATTCTTTGTCTTGGTGCTAAAGTATTTTGTGTCACTCTTTGTCTTGGTGCTAAAGTATTTTGTGTCATTCTTTGTCTTGGTGTTAAAATATTTTGTGTCATTCTTTGTCTTGGTGCTAAAGTACTTTGTGTCACTCTTTGTCTTGGTGTTAAAGTATTTTGTGTCACTCTTTGTCTTGGTGCTGAAGCATTTTGTGCTCGTCTTTCTTACTAAGAGGAGACCCCAAAAAAGCTAAGTCTTTATCTTTCGTCTGTTTTTCGTGTTTTTATCTTTTGTGTTGTTTTTGTACGTGATCATTAACAAAGGCTTTTTCCGAAAATATTGAATTATTGTATGTTCTTCATTTGTATGTGCTCATCTTACTTTCTGCCATTCTTGTTTCTACCCTCACAATTTCGGTGCTTTTTTGTAAAATTAAACCATACGCCTCCATCTACTTTCATTACTAGAACCAGTTTTACCGCAGTCGTCATTTTTCTTATCTCTTACAGAAGGCAATACAAAAGTTCAGAAATCAGAAGATAGCACAAGAAGAAGAGATAATTGCATACAGAGAAACTCAAAATCTAACAAAAACCCTAGAGTGATAGGTTTGATGGAATAAGTTAGAATTTAGCCACAGAAGAGTGGTTTGATAGAAGAATTCAGAATGATAAGTTTGATAGAAGAACTCAAAATTTGATAGAATTTAACGTTTTAATCTCAGAACTCAAAGATGATAGACTTGATAGAATAGCTCAGAATCTCAAGAGTGACAGGCTTGTACAGAAGCACTCAGAATCTAACCTCCGAACTCAAGAGTGATAAGGTCGATAGAATAACGCATAATCTAATCCAAAACTCACTTTCCACCAGTTTAACTATAAGAAAGTCATACCTCCACCAGATCCTCCACAATATCCTGAATCCAGGCATGTGCATCCACTCAAATATAATCATACAGATTTCTGCTTACAATTTCAGATACATGTACACGTTACAGTATTTGGTCAAGGGCATCAGTATTTCAGAGTTAGGCCCATATTGGTTGTATGTTTTGTAGAATCTTCTAGATTGTTTTGTCCATGACTTCAAGTACATTCTTTCCCTGTGAAAAGAATGTTGTATGGTCTGGGTGTGAGACGAAAAGTTTAAGCTTAGATCATTTGGAGCTTGACTGTGAAACATGGATGCTGTGCTAGTCGTCCTGCTAGAAATGTTATTGTGCAAGTTAGTGTAAGTTTGAAATGATTTGATTCCCATGGCGCTAACCTAGTATTAGCTAGCTACCAGCCCAGAGTCTTTTGGATTATGATAGAATTCTGTATTGTTGGAGATGTCACTTGATACATTTTGTCTGCTCGATTCATCTTCATCATCATCGTGTTCCACGTAATAAACGGTTGTGAGTGCTAAGATAATGCGGTCTTGATTGATAATCCTTTATGTAACAGTATGTGAACGTGCTGGGGTTGTCATGTGAAGAGTATATCATTACAGGGAATGTTCGTCATGTGGTTACTGTATATCTGCAACTTAGTCACACCGCAATGTGGCACAGTCAACATATATGTTTAGCACCAGCACTCAATACAACACATACCGTTTCACAAACAGAAGAACTTAGATACACGTAGACCCACACCAGTAGAACACGTATATTTGGAAACATTTCACAAAGACTGCACAAAGGCTTTCAGATAACTGCCACACAAGCTTCACATCAAATACAAGTATGTGAATAAATACAAGCATTTTCTATAATGTGGCATCCAGACTGAACCCAGAACTGCGGTATAATCTGGTACAACGGTTTGCTGAAAGGATCTACACTGTTGTTCAGGAGAGAGCTAAGATGGAAAGGGTGAGATGGCATATCTTACATACAAAAAACAGCTTTATAAAGCGCAAGAAAGTTTCTTTACATTTTAGTTTGAAACTGAAAGATCAAGATATTTCCCTTCTGTCTCATAAACTGTGCTCTCGCTTACAAGAACTTTTATACTAGGGGTGGTCTCCCCTGTGTCTAGAATTCTAAGTGTCTTCACCTGCGTGTGTCAGTTTTGGAATAACACGTTGGGCACATTAGCAAGAGATTGTAATCTGATGGAAGGTGTATGGAGACTTTCCATTGATGTTCGGGATTAAGTGCAGTTTGTTATCCAAAATCCCTGCCTTTCTCTGACTTGGTGCTGAAACTTGTTAAAATATATCACTGGCCTAAGTGTGCATTCAAGAGTTGGCGTAAACTTTTATATATGGGGACAAGCAAACACCGCCCAACCCCCTGCCCCCAAACAACGGAAATCCCTGTAGTGGAGCCAAGGAAAAAAAATCTGCTGTGTGAAAGATAAGAAAGCGATTATAGAAATGGAATGGGTAGGAAACTAGACTTCTGTGAGATAAAGTACCCGCATAAACTCTTCCACAAAGAGGGAGAGGAGAATTTTAAATAGGAGAACTAGAATAGAGGTCATTATTTGTGGAGACAAGGAGAATGGAAGTAAAAGTTTCTTTTTTTTTCTTTTTAGATAAATTACACTTATAGAGGGAGTGGGAGTTCAGTCCAACCAAGCACAATTTCTAGAGAGATGGAGAACTGAGTGCCGCAAGATTCCGATTGGGGAGTTTTGAAGAATTGAGTGCCATACGGCCACAATTTCTGAGGATTTGGAGAACTGAGTGTCACAGGGATATGACTTTTGGAGAGGCGGAGAGCTGAGAGTCTAAAAACTACGATTTCTGGAGATTTGGAGAATTGAGAGCCAAAGAACTAAGACACTGGGGAGATGGAGATTTGAGTGGACTGAGAGAATTGATGAGAGAGTTTACAATTTTAAACGATATGGAGAGAATAGAAAACATATGGGAGAAGCTGAAGCATGTAAAATGAACACAGAGAGAGAGAGAGAGAGAGAGAGAGCAAGAGGCATAGAGAGTGAAACAGAGAGAGACAGACTGAGCAAGAGTGATAGAGAGTGACAGACAGAGAGAGGAGAAGAAAGAGAGCAAGAAGGATAGAGAATGAAACAGAGAGAGCATGAGGGATAGAGAGTGAAACAGAGAGAGACTGGGCAAGAGGGATAGAGAGTGACAGAGAGAAAGAGAGAGAGAGGGGAAGAAAAATAGCAAGAGGAATAGAGAGTGAAACAGAGAGAGAGAGAGAGAAAGCAAGGGGGATAGAGAACGAGAGAGAGAGAAAAGATGAATTATGACTTGACTGACCTTATACTGCCAATAAATTGGTCTAAATGATAACTGACAACAAGTACAGCACACAAGTCTGGCAATCTGGTGCTGCTTTGCTGTGAAAGACAACGACTTCAAACGACTGAACGTACAAACCTACCTCTAGTCACCTCTCACTTTCTCAGACATCGACGGGACTTTGTCCCGCATAATAATGCATTTTTTTTTTGGTGTGTCCCGGCTTCTGTTAACATTGCATGAAATACTCACGATATACTTGTAAATAACTACCTCACCACAGATATGAAACTATATCGGTACCAGTAAGTTATTTGCATGTCCCTTGCTGAACTTTGCCTCCCTAACAGCTCTCCTGTGGGCCTCTCGGTTGTAAGCAAGATGCCCTGCTGTTAATGAATCCATTTGCAGATTATCAACGATGTCTTGCAGCCATCTTCGCCTTGATCTTCCTCTCTTTCTTATTCCCATTATGTACCCTTCTAAGACGGTCCTGTTCCTTCTAAAAGAATGGAAAAGAAGTCATAGGAGCTCTTTCACTCCATTACTATGTCCGCTTGTGTTCTGTGACTAAATGCAGTAAACAACCGAAATGTCACAGTACAAAAACTGAACACAACAATAATGTCATGGATGTAAACACTCACATTATCGGGTGTTTATTATTCTATGACTGGACGTCTGTTAAACATCTGTTCAAGCAAACATATATGGCAGACAATGTGACTAAGAGATGTAATGATAGTTTAAAAGACAATGTGAACAAGAGATACAAGGATAGTTTAACAGACAATGTGAGCAAGAGATACAAGGATAGTTTAACAGACAACAGACAGAGATATATAAAGACAGTTTAACAATGACATCAAGAAATATAAGGATAGTTTAACAGACAATGTGAACAAGAGATACAAGGATAGTTTAACAGACAACAGACAGATATATGTAAAGACAGTTTAACAATGACAACAAGAGATATAAGGATAGTTTAACAGACAATGTGAACAAGAGATACAAGGATAGTTTAACAGACAGCAGACAGAGATATATAAAGACAGTTTAACATTTACAACAAGAAATATAAGGATAGGTTAACAGACAATGTGAACAAGAAATATAAGGAGAGTTTAACAAATCACGTAAACATGAGAAATAAGAACAATCTAAAAGACAATGTAAACATGTGACATAATGATAGTGTAACAGCAATGTAAGCATGTGATATAATGACAGTCTAACAGACAGTGTAAACATATGATATAATGACAGTCTAACAGACATGTAAACATGTGATATAATGGCAGTCTAACAGACAATATAAACATAGATATATTGGCAGTCTAACAGACAATGTAAATATGTGATATAATAACAATCTAACAGACAATGTAAACATGTGATATAATGACAATCTAACAGACAATGTAAACATATGATATAATGACAGAAGAGATGAGAATAGTCTAACAGAAACAATAAGAGAAATAAAGATACATGCGTAACCGAGTCCAAGAAGGATAAGGGAGACAAGACAACTACAAGAAGGAAGAACCGCGCAATCCTATAGGGACACAGAGAGCACATGAAAGAAGAATAAAAGAATAGTGAGACATATATATATATATAAGATTTTGTACAGGAAACAATGCAGATAAAATTAGAGCTTAAGGTAAAAATAAATTGAAACAAAGAAACAAAGCCACAGCTAGAGAAATGTGAGGAGACTTGAAAGAAAGGAAAGGAAAGGAAAGAAAGAAAGAAAGAAAGAAAAAGAAAGAAACTATTAGCCCTAAGTCTGCACTTTACTGTCGCTGAGAAGGAAACTCTAAAGCCGAAGAGCATTCTTATAACACCCACGTGGAGGTCGCTAACAGAACCCAGTCTATACAAACCCGTGTGCTACTATAAGGAGTAAGCTTTTTGAAATTAGAAAACACCTACCTGACGAGTTCCGAATCAAGCTTCACGATGTTTTCGCAATGAAATACCACAATCCATTCAAACAGTAAAACCCGAGGAATTCTGGGATGACCAGATGTGGCGGCCGGCCGCTCACGAGACCACGGAAATAAATGCAGGCTCACTACAAGCGCGTGTATAGTGGGCGTGGCCTAGACTAGGCGAGAACAGGCCTGGTCATTCACGACAGGAAAAACTCACAAGACACGCGCTGTTTCTGATAACAGTGTACGGTAGTATGTGAGTTTCTAGTGTGAGTATATGTGGGTGTGCTGGCTTCTAGGTGCTAAATATAGTTCAGAGATGAAGTACTATCTCAGCTTCTGGGACGGAAGTCGCCAATATGTTACTATAGCTTCTATCACTATTTTTAATGTGCTGTTATTACGCATTAGAATAATGTCATACAAAAAAAGCAAACAAACATAGTATATATGTGGAAAAAAGCAACTTGTCTATAGATGGCCAGATAGACAGACAGGCAGACAGACAGACAGACAGGTAGACAGACAGATAGACAGGTAGACAGACAGATAGACAGACAGACAGACAGATAGATAGATAGATAGATAGATAGATAGATAGATAGATAGATAGATAGATAGATAGATAGATAGATAGAATGAATGAATGAATAATCTTTATTTTTCAAGGGTAAAGAATTGGGCACGCAGGCCCGTCTTACATTCTGCCATAGATAGATAGATAGATAGATAGATAGATAGATAGATAGATAGATAGATAGATAGATAGATAGATAGATTGACTGATTGATCTTTATTTCAAAAGGACTAAGAATTGGGCACGCAGACCCGTCTGACATTCTGCCCTTTATCATACATCTTTCACTCTATTCCAGACATTCTACAAATATGCTGTTCATGTAACAAACATAATTAACATTGAAGCTGAGAGACATAAAATAAAATATAACATTTACGTTTCGCTCTTAAACATTCACTCAGTACAGAAGTAACTACATACATTATAAACGACTATCTACTAAACAAAATTTTCGGGACTATTCAGAAAACAATTAATTGTATTCGGTGTCTGTAAGAGCAGTTTAAGATAACTTTTAAGTCTTATCATTCATGGAGGCATGTAGTCGACATCAAATAGATATTGGAAAAGCTTGTAGTTGTAGGAAGGAGGGATGGGAGGGTTTTCCAAAGATGAGCAGCAGAATAACTAAAGTTTTTATTGTAAAGATCAAGTCTAGGTTTTGGAAGACATATATTGTTCAAGCGTTGGCTGCACTTTGGGCTAAATTTAAACAGGTTCCATAGATAAGGCGGGGCATGCCGTGAAAGAATTTGATGTACTAACTTGGCTTTGTTGAAGAGGAACCTTTTCTTAAGAGGCAGTATCTTGATACGTTTGTGCTGGTTAGTTGTTTGTGCTTGATCTTTGTCACTAATAAGCTTGACTGCTCGCTTTTGGAGTGAGTAAAGCCTCTTTGTATTTGACACTGAGCAACCATCCCAAACTGTTGAGCAATAGTCTAAATATGTTTGTATATGAGATATGTAGTATGTCTTCCTTGTGTCTTGATCGATGAAGTGCTTAGTTTTGGCTAACTGGTATACTTTTTGTGCGATGAGTTTTGTTAAACATTACACATGAGAGTTCCAGGTCAGATGTTGGTCAATAATAAGACCTAGTGTTTTGTGCTCGCTAACGTTTTCTATCTGTGATGTTTCTGTACAGAGCCGAAGTGTTGTTTTTGTTGCGTTTTGAAGTTTCTGTCTTGTTGTTATGAGCATTAATTTTGTTTTATCGGTGTTTATAATCATTCCATTATTTTTGCTCCATCTAATTAAATTGTATAACTCGACCTGAAGAGTTGATTCTAGATTAATACAATCGTAGTCACTGGTGTAGACTGTGCAATCATCGGCAAAAAGGTCACAAGATAAGATAGATAGATAGATAGATAGATAGATAGATAGATAGATAGATAGATAGATAGATAGATAGATAGATAGATAGATAGATAGATAGATAGATAGATAGATAGATAGATAGATAGATAGATGAGTGGATGGATGGATGGATGGATGGATGGATGGATGGATGGATGGATGGATGGATGGATGGATGGATGGATGGATCTAGATTTAAAGAACTGACCAATAAAAAGGAAATAACACACTATGCAATGAATGCCCTATGCACTATAAAAGGATAGTTATGTATGTTAACTGGGATTTTGTTATTTCTCTTACAATGGAGATTTTGTTAAGAATAAACATAATTAAATCATAAAAATATGATGTACACTATTGGCGATACACGTTTTGATGGAGGGGTGTACGACCTTGACATAAGCGTCATCGTCTATATGATTTGGTAGTTGGTTTCGAGATGGGGGTTGGAGGGATATATATTGAAACATTGGCTTGCATCAGATTAGATCGAGGCTATGGTCAGCGATGTAGTATCTTCGTTGTGCTTATATTACTGTGCGTGTTTAGTATATTCTGCCGAGCCCACCTCATGTGGTGTAGATTATGTAGTTGTGAGTTACGCTGCGTTGTAGGGTTCCTGTATTTATGTAAAAATATGGAAATTCTGTGTATGATTTCAGTGTGATTTATCAGTATATTAGAAGGGGAACATGCATGATTCGCTTATTATGCTTTTCATGTAGACTGATCGCGTGCTGCAGAAGCACAGTTATATGGAGGTGTGTCATGGCAGCGGCAGCTGATGAGAATAAGTGCTACTCCACATTAGATTCGTAGTGTAGGCTACGTGGAGGGCCAAGAGAGCCTGAGACCTCAGGTCCATCAAGTTTCAATATGCAAACGCGAGAAGTCATTATCTTATGATACTTAGCTTAATTGCCCTGCATTGCATTGACATTGTTCATCAAATTGCTTTTCTATTACTGATGATTGCTTGAAGTATTTTGCTTGCACTGATCTTTTTCATCCAATTTTTCGTCCATTATGATGACACCTGTCTTGATGTCAGTGTCAGTTGTGTGTGCTGTTGTGGTGAATAGTGAGATTTAAAATGCTGTATTTTGTAATTTCAGACTTGGTGATTTGTACTGCATGTCACTGTATTGTTGTGTTGATTGAATTCTTGAGGTTTAGACAAAATTAGCCTACAAAATACCAAGGAGGGGAGAACTTGGGCTGGCGGTCATGATGGGATCGGTCTCGAGTACGGCGGTACATTGCCAAGGGAAATGTTCGTCTGTAACCATCTTGAGAAAATATTCCTCCCACTAATTCTAAATTTAAACTTGAACCAAACAAGTTTTACAGCACAATAGCTTAATAATTCTGCAGGTAGATGGTGTAACTAGCAAGATGAACTAGTCGTCAATATTCTGACCTACAACAGAAAACATCAGCAAAGGTCATCATTAGAAGTATAACTGTATTACAATATGAGATAGTAAACCGAGAATTACTTTTATTAAGGTATGAGAGGGTAAAAAAATAATTGTTGTTAATGCAGTATGAGAGAGTAAACCAAGAAATATTATTATTGTTACAGATGTGAGAGTAAGCTGAGAAATATACTGATTACAGTATGAGAAAGTAAACTGAGAAATGTGATCACAGTTATGTTCGAGTCAACTGAGAACTATTGTGACTGGAAGTAAACACAAATGCCTAGATACACCAAGAATTTCGTCCTGATAGTTCACAACAGATATCACACACAACACACACACATGCACACACGCGCGCGCACACACACAAACGAAATAATTGTTTGTTGCAGCCACTTGTTAATGAACCCAAAGTAAATATAAATGGTCCTCTATAAATGTAGAGCATGTGTTATCAACAATGAGGAGTCTGATCATAGAGCCAGCTGAAGTGTGATTTGCTGAGCAATAGAGGGCTCACCTGGGCAAGAGCGGAAAAAAGGCAAAGGACTGGCGTTTGTGGAAAACCCTTGCGGAAGCCTTATGTGCCCTGGGCACTTAAGAGATAGATAGATAGATAGAGAGAGAGAGAGAGAGAGAGAGAGAGAGAGAGAGCTGAGTTAGAGGGGACTTTGATGACTAATGAGGAAAGAATATCCTATCTGGCAAAAAAGAAAATAAATCTAATTAAGACTGTAAGGAAAGACCGCCCAGCGGCCATAAATCAGTAACTGGGGAGCTAGGAAATGTCTGCAGTGTGGAAAATAAGTTTAAGAGAAGCTCATGAATCATGTTAAAGAAGTGAATGGGCGAAATACATAGAAGAGAAGTTCATAAAACATATAGTAGAGAATTGAATGGGCAAAATATATAGAAGAAAGGCTCATAAAAGATGTTAGAGAAATGAATGGGCAAAATAAATAGAAGAGAGGCTCATAAAATATGTTACAGAAATGAATGGGCAAAATAAATAGAAGAGAGGCTCATAAAAGATGTTAGAGAAATGAATGGGCAAAATAAATAGAAGAGAGGCTCATAAAAGATGTTAGAGAAATGAATGGGCAAAATAAATAGAAGAGAGGCTCATAAGACAAAATGACATATGGACAAAATAAGTGGAAAAGTGGCCTATAAAATATATTAGGGAAAGGAATCAGCGAAATAAAGGTGAAGAATATAGAGTTTCTGACATGATAGAGAGAGCTCCAGAGAAGCCAGGAGAGGACGTCAAAGATCGGGATTTATGAAGATGTATGGTCGCTTCTGGGATGGGGCAGATACCGTGATGAGAATGGATGAGAATATCAGCCGCGGTGTTAGTGGATCTCGCTTAGGAATGCGCAGAACAGGAAGTACGTATTGCGTGCGCCTGGGAAGAATGTGAAGTGTCGGTTTTAATGTATGCAGGGTGTGTGTGTGTGTGTTAAATATGGTGGGTCAGTGTGTTGTAGTGTCAGTGTGTGAAGGTTAAGTTAGCGTGTAGAAGCATGGTCAGAGTGTCATAGGTACATATACATGTATGTAGGTTAAAGGTTAGACAATATGTCAGATAGCTTGGGTACGTTAGAGTGTAAGAATTATGTCAATGTAATAATGTAACACGTGTGTCAGTATAATTGTGCTTAAAAGTGTGTCGGTGTTAGCTAAGTAAGTTAGAATGTGGGAAGTGTATAACTGGTAAGAGGTAGAATATGGGAATTGTGTCAGTGTTTGGTAGGTAAGTTCAAATGTAATAGGTAGGCCAAGATAAAAATAATAAAATGAAGGTACCTCATTGTGATATGTACGCCATGGAGGTATGCTTGTATGGTTGGGTTATGCTAGAATGTGGTTTGGTACATCTTTTCCTAGCTGTTAAACATAACACAGGACTCACACAATAGTTAGGCCAAGTTTTCTGTTTTCAGCGAGCTTTTCAACTTCATCAAGGGATTTTATGTCTACCAATTTGACCTCTCTTTACAATGTCCTCTTTAGAGTTTCACGTGATCGACCTCTTTTTCTTCCACCTGTTGTGTTCCACTTGATAGCTTGTTTTGGGATTCTCTGATTGTTTCTTCTCATCACGTGACCAACACATGTCCATCTCCTTTTTCTGATCACATATGAGGCAGGTTGTTATTCGCTCATCTGTCTTATCTCTGCGTTGTTCTTGAATTCGTTCCACTTTATATCAAGTATATTTCTTAGGCGATGCATCAGCAGCAGGCCATCTTGCTCACAACCGAGAGGCCTACAGGAGTGCTGTTTGGGAGGCAAAGTTCCGCAAGGGACATGCAAATGAATGAATTAATGATTTTCCTTAGGCATTTTTTCAAAAGAGTATAATTTCTTGTCTATATCTTTAGTTGTTTTCCAGCTTTCGCATGCATAAATGAGGGTGGATATTACATTTAAACTGGATAATCTTAACTTACTTTGTGTGCTTATAACTTCAGAACGCCATATGTTCTCAAAATTCTTGACGGTCAGTGCTGCTTTTGCAATTCTAATTCTAACTTCCTTCCTGGAGTCATCAACCTGGTCTATGTAGCTGGTGAGGCATGCAAATTACTTTACTTCGCACAACTGTTCTTTCTATGTATATTTTTCCTTTACTCCAGATATATATATATATATATATATATATATATATATACTACTCAAGTCATCAAAGAAATGGAGAGATACCACCTAGACGTACTGGGCATCAGTGAAATGCGACGGCCAGAAGCAGATAAAAGATCGGCGGAAAACGATAAGTTAATAATACATTCAGACAGAGACAACGGTAAACATCGAGAGGGGGTAGATATTATTGTCAAATGTAGCAGCAAAGAGACTTGTAGAATGTGAACCATTCTACAAGGACATATGTTGGTCATGTGATGAGAAGAAACAATCAGAGAATCCCAAAAGAAACTATCGAATGGAGCACAACAGGCCAAAGAAAAAGACGCAGACCACGTGAAACTCTAAAAAGGCATTGTTAAGAGAGGTCAAATTAACAGCCATAAAATCCATTGATGTGGTTGAAAGGCTCGCCGAAGATATGAAAAACTGGCGAACTACCTTACGAGCCCTATGTGACGTTTAACGGCACGGGAAGGATATAAGATATAAGAAGATATATATATATATCTATATCTATATATATATATAGTAAAAAGTAAAGTAAATGTAACCCTGTCATGCCTTAGAGGCACATGATGATATGGTGTTAATGCCCATATTTTCCTTGATCTGTCAGCACACTAGAGGGTGGTATGGTCAGTATCACGCCTGGCTGCCTTTCCTTCCCCAGCTCCAGAAGAAGTCGGGTACCCATTTCTACGGCTGGGTGACTGGGGTGCCTCCGGCCGGATTTGAACCCCCGACCTTCGCCATGTGAGACCAGTGCACTAACCACCTCGCCACTCGGACACCGATCGATATATATATATATATATATACCAACTTTGGCATTAAAATCTCCCATGATTATAGTAACTTCATGTGACTTTGTGTGTTTCATTGTTGTCTCTATGTCATTATAAAATAGCTGTACATTTTATTCAGAACTATCAGATGCTGGAGCATACATTTGTATAATATTTATGTTTATTGGTCGTCCTTTCAGTTGGGCTACCAGGACTCGGTCCGAGATGTTCAAATATCCTAAAATTGTCCTTGCTGTTTGTTCGTCAAATATTATTCCTACTCCTCGTTCATGTTTCTCACTTCCTGAATATATTATTATATATTGTATAAGGTTATTTCAATAGCAATATCTACCTGTGGTCAGCTATAAAGATATTACAACAGCAATATCTACCTGTAATCAGCTACAAGGAAAAACAGCAATATCTACCTGTGGTCAGCTATAAGGAAACAACAGCAATATCTACCTGTAGTCAGCTACAAGGAAAAACAGCAATATCTACCTGTGGTCAGCTATAAGGATATTACAACCGCAATATCTACCTGTGGTCAGCTGTAAGGATATTACAACAGCAATATCTACCTGTGGTCAGCTATAAGGATATTACAACCGCAATATCTACCTGTGGTCAGCTATAAGGATATTACAACAGCAATATCTACCTGTGGTCAGCTATAAGGATATTACAACAGCAATATCTACCTGTGGTCAGCTATAAGGATATTACAACAGCAATATCTACCTGTGGTCAGCTATAAGGATATTACAACAGCAATATCTACCTGTGGTCAGCTATAAGGAAACAACAGCAATATCTACCTGTGGTCAGCTATAAGGATATTACAACAGCAATATCTACCTGTGGTCAGCTATAAGGAAACAACAGCAATATCTACCTATATCTACCTGTGGTCAGCTATAAGGAAACAACAGCAATATCTACCTATATCTACCTGTGGTCAGTTATAAGGAAACAACAGCAATATCTACCTATATCTACCTGTGGTCAGCTATAAGGATATTACAACAGCAATATCTACCTGTGGTCAGCTATAAGGAAACAACAGGAATATCTACCTATATCTACCTGTGGTCAGTTGTAAGGAAACAACAGCAACATCAAACTGTATGGGCAGCCCCACCGAGGAGCAGCTCTACAAAGAACCTGAATCCAGAAAACAGCAGCAATACGGTGTTGATGGAATGTGTTAGAATGTAGATGTATTTTGTTAACATTAGTCAGCTAATATCTTGTATAGTGGGCATGTTAGCGTGTGCTTATATGAGTCTGAGATATTGTGCGCACACCAGAGTATGTTGGTATGCATGAAGGTATACCGATGTTGTGAAGGTATGTAAGAGTGTAAGGTGCTTTGTAATGTGTGGTGGAGCATGACTTTGTGAAGAGAGGCATGTTAGAACATAGGAAATGTCAGCATGTGATAGAGTTCATCTGCTGCACAGAAAAGAATATGTCAGTACGTTGTGGTGTGTGTTAATGCTGGTAAGATGTATGTTACATGTATGGGTGTGGAAATTGTGTTACATAAATAAATACGAGTTGTGGTTGATGGGAGGAACATATATACTGCGTAATACTGTAGGAATTCTTGTAATAAGCAAAATTGCAGGATTCTTTATAATAGGCAAAATTGTGGAATTCTTTGTAACAAGAAGAACTGTGTGACTCTTTGTAACAGACAAAAGAAACTGTTGGAATGTTTGCAATGGACAAGATTGTAGGAATCTTTATAACTGACAATATTGTAAGAATCTTTGTAAAACAGGCAGAATGTTAGTAATCTTTGCAATGGAATAAAAATATATTTAATCTATTTAATATTAAAAATAGGCAAAATTGTAAGAATTTTTGTAAGAAGCAAAATTATAAAAATCTTTGTATGGACAAGATTGTAGGAATCTACGTAATGAACAACACTATGTAAATCTTTGTAGTGAGCAATACTATAGGAATCTTTGTGATGAGCAATACCATAGGAATCGTTGTAATGAGCAAGACTATAGGAATATTTGTAACGAGCAAGTATGAATCTTTGTAATGAGCAAGACTGTAGGAATCTTTGTAATGAGCAAGACTGTAGGAATCTTTGTAATGAGCTAAACTGTGGATATTTTTGTAATGAGCAAGGAATTTCTAGCATGAAAATGTAGGAATTTCTAGCATGAGATGTGTGTTTGTGTGTGTGTTTGTGTGTTACTGAGTACACCATGTGAGTGTCAATTGAAAAAAAAAATTCTGAGAAAGAATGCAGATTTACAAGGTGCCAAAATACTTAGGATAAAACGCATATGCAAATACATGTCAACACCTCATGCACACTTTTCAAAGCTGTACACGAAACATGCACCGAAACGCCGTAGTTACAGTTACGTCTTACTGCGTTTCTCTGCTCGTTAAGTCAACCTTAAGTTCTCCATGCTTCGCTGACAGAGGCCTGAAAATTCTCGGCTATAATTAAGGAAATTACATTTCAGCGTTAATTTTCCTCGTCAGCCACAGGCCAAACTGGCCGTTTTGTTCCACACATGAACGTGTAAAAAAAAAAAACCTGAGAAATATGCAAGCCACATTTTTCACTTCTGACAAGCAATATTTTTTTCTTGTATGCGTGTTCTATGTGGCATGTTGTAAGACTAAGTGGCTGGTGATACCCTGGGTGTTACGCTTCGCAGTTAATTAGTCAAGCCCTTGAAATAATCGTGTCTCTGGGTACAGTTAACGAATGCCAAGGTCAAGGACAGTGAGGGGTTTCCAAAACAATATTTTATTTTTACTCGAAATGGGCACGTACCGGAAATGCACTCGTTGGACTCGGTCAAGTTAAAAAGAATAACTATGATCACTGAAAAGAAAAAAAAAAGAAACTAATTTCTACACTACTTGTTGTTAAGGATGGAGAGGTCCATAGGTACAGATATTGTAGCAAAGCTTTAAACTTTTATATGATCCTCATGCGCAGTCATACATAGACAGACACAGTGGAAGACACCATATACACAGACATACCGGCTTTATAGTCAAACGCATTAAATGATGACATATCCACAGACTTACACGCTTATAGACTGACATTAGACGAAAGGTCAAGATGGATGGATGGATGGATGGATGGATGGATGGATGGATGGATTGGATGGATGGATGGATATACCCAACGACAGGTACACATTTAGGAGCAAAGAGCGTCTGTTTTATATCTTGTGTTCTTGATGATTGTTGTTAATACAACTTGCAACAATCCTCCACCTCCCTTGATGATTGTTGCTACTACAAATTGCAACAATCTTCCACTTCCTTCCTCCTCCATATGATTTGTCGTTTCAACTTTGCTTTTTCGGTTTTTGTTATTTTAATCTTAATCACGTTTGTTATATGCGACATATTCGTACTATCTGAGATGTTGGTAGACTGCCTGGAATAGGTAGGAAGTTGTGTATTAAAAGGTAGATTGCCAGATAGGCTTGCTTGTCCAATTCTTAAGCCTTTAATAACAAAAGCTCAATCAATCAATCAATCAATCAATCAGTTTCACCAATTTAAACCATAAAGATGATGCTGTTAAACACTCCAGTCCTGTCTACAATCATATGTGGAATACATTTTCTCACACTGAACTTTAAACTGTCTGGACAGCATATGTTTCTCATACAGTCGCATATAAACCGTCTAGACCGTGTATGTTTCTCATACAGTCGCATATAAACTGTTAGCTTCATTAATTCTGAGTTCTCGACATCTGTAGTCTGTGATCGTTCACTGAAATACTGTATGTTATAGCTTTTATGTTATTAGTTTATCTACTAGTTGTCTGCCCTTTTTCCCTGGTGCTCTCTTCTTCTGCGTGCATCAGCTACAAACGCTGCAAAAGGAGAAGGACTTCCTGTGTGGAATTCAAGGAAATTAGAACTCCCCCCCCCCACACACACACACACACACACACACACACAAACACACACACACACACAGAGACGTATATATATATATATATATAATATAAACTGTAAAAAGGGACCTAACTCTGTTATTGGTCCTGGGGAGCAGCTTCATTACACTCGGGGCGTGCCCATCGTGTTCAGGATTTCCTTCAGTGTTTCTAAGGAGATGGATCCAAACATATACAGGGCGTTCCATAAGTAGCTGTGCACTAACCCAGTATCGATTCCCGTATCGTAGTGATATCTTAATGTCTGTGGTATCTAGCCACGTCTACCTGCCGCAGTCAATAAGATATCACTAAGATACCGGAATCGACGCTTGGTTAGTGCACAGTTATTTATATATGACATCAAGTCATTATTTTTATTACCAGCTTTTTTGTAAAATAAATAAAGAAATAAAAAATTAAATCCCCCCTTCCCCCCCCCCCCCAAAAAAAAACACGCAAAACAACGTTTCATCATTATCATCGCCTTTCACTCCCTTGAGAGCATAGGCCACAGATAAAGGCTGTCCAGTCACCCCTGCTCTTGGAATTATTATCTGCTTCCTTCCATGTGTATCCCTTGTCTCTGAGCACTTCCATAATTTGTCTTCTCCAAGTAAGTCTAAGTCTTCCTCGTTTTATATTTCCTTGAGGAAACAGTGCCTGTCTTGCTATGTTGGTGTCGGGTTTCCTCAGAGTGTGGCCAATCCATCTCCACTTCCTGGATATGATTTGTAGGTTCATAGGTTCTTGTCCTGCCCTTTCTAGACCTCCTCGTTCCTGATCTTGTCCTGCCATTTAATGTTTAAAATCCTCCTCAAGCAGTAGTTCATGAATGTTTGTATCCTCTGTTGCATCGTCTTGGTCATAACCCATGTCTCTGAAAAATGTAGCAGGACAGTCTTTACGTTTCTACTGAAAAGCCTAAGTTTGGTTCTTGTTTTGATGTTCTTAGATGACCTTATTTTGTTTTTTGATAAATGCGTCCTGGCCTTGGTTATTCTAGCTTTAACATCCTTTTCCGTTCCACCTAATTTATCCACTATGCTGCCTAAATATGTGAAATATTCCACTTCCTCAATTGGCACTCCCTCAATTACCATGAGGCTATAACTTGCACTATTACTTTTCGTTATCTTTGTTTTAATATATAATCCCAGTTTAGCTGAATTCTTGCTTAATATCTGAAATTTCTCTTGCATTTGTGTGTGGCTGTGGCCAGAAGTGTCACATCATCTGCAAAGTCAAGATCTTCCAATTGGTTCCACAATGTCCATTGTATCCCATTTCTTTTTCTTTGCGTGGTAATTTTCATGATCCAGTCAATTGCTAGGAGAAATAGGAATGGTGATTCCACTTTAAAACTTTCTGTGAGAGTTCCTCCATGTACAACTCTGCAAGTTGTTCCTTCCTATATGGTTTTTATAAGCTTTGTTATCTTGGCTGGGATACCATAGTATTCCAGTAGTTTCCATATCATTCTGTGATCTAAACTATCAAATGCCTTCTCGTAATTAATGAATGTAACTAACAGTGAAGAATTCCACTCCATTAACTCTTTTACTATTATTCGCATTGTAACAATGTGGTCAGTATAGGATCTTCCTTGCCTTAAACCTGCTTGCTCTTCTCTTAGTTTACTATTTACTGATGTTTTAATTCTACTTAGCAGAATCCTGCTGAAGATATTGCTGGGTACTGAGAGCAGAGAGATGCCTCTATAGTTCTTACATTCTAATAGATTTCCTTTCTTAGGGAGTTTTATTAAGAAGGACCTCTGGGACCTTTTATACTTTGCAAATCCTTTTAAATAGTAAGAATAGTATTTCTGTTGTTATTTTCTTGTTCGCTGGCACAGTTAGTCAGGCGGTTGCTATCACAATAAAAGCAATAACTGTACATTCGTCGCTTCTGTGAATTCATTAAATAAAAAATCGTGTTTAAAATGGGCCCCTAAAAGCGAAATGATTGTCGGAATAAAATCTTCCAAGCTTTCAGACAGGCAGCTGAAGTGCTTTATGTGATAAGTTGAAAATAACAGATTTAGCAGTGAAAGAAAAAAAAGTGCCGTATAACAAAGCTGGGCGAATGTTTAATAAAAACGAATTATCTACTTGTAAAGAAAGTAGAAATCTGCCCGGATGAAACTTGTGCTCTCAAAACTGTAAAAGCTACGTCCGGAATGTTAACACATTCACATACGAGTAAAATACTCGCACAGATTTGAGTAAGCATGTATGTGAACATACACAGACATATGCATAGACGCATTCTATTTCTCACAATCTATTACTGTACTCTCTTGTCGTACCTACAATATTTTATATTTGTTTGTTGTTTTTGCTGGTGGTTTAATGAATATAAGTTTTGTTTTTAACTGGATTGGATCATATGTATGAAAACCATGTTAAAAACATCTCTCTCTCTCTTTCTCTCTCTCTCTCTCTCTCTCTGTAAACCTTAAGTGCACAGGACACATAGGGTTTCCAGGGTTTTCCACGAATCCCTTTCTTTTGCCTTTTTTTCCGCTCTTGCCCAGGTGAGCCCTCTATTGCTCAACATCCTCTATGTTGTTATTCTCCATCTCTCTTTTGGTCTACCCTTACTTCTGTTCCTTTATGGTGAGCAGAAGTAAGTGTAGACCAAAAGAAAGATAAATAAATGTATCTATAAATAAATAAAGAGAAATAAAAACTATGTTAAAAACATAGATAGGGTTTAATACTTTCCGTGGTTTCAAGCATCAATATGAGGCTTTGACTCACATTCACACATAAAATATGAAGGCGAGTTAAGAATTAACAGCAAAATCAAGGGATGTAATCATGTGACAAATATATGAAAACACTCGTAAGGGAGTCAGCCAGTCAGTATTTTCATGTCCCCTGCGGAACTTTGCCTCCCTAACAGCTCTCCTGCAGGCCTATCGGTTGTGAGCAAGATGGCCTGCTGCTGATTATCAACGATGTCTTGCAGCCATCTTCGCCTTGGTCTTCCTCTCTTTCTCTTTTTCATTATGTACCCTTAAAAGACGGTTTTCTCTAGATTATCATGACGTTTAAATTGTCCAAAATACTTAAGTTTTCTCTCTTTAATCCTCTTTACTAGCCAGCCTTCTTCAATATTAAGTTCTTGTAGTATAGATATATTTGTTCTTTTTTGTATCCATGATATTTGAAGAACTCTTCTGTAGCATTTATATTCAAAGGCATTTATGTGTTTCTCAGCTGTTTTGTTAAGTGTCCAGGTCTCACAGGCATGTGTTGCTATGGGAAAGATGCATGCCCTTAAAAATCTTATGTTTGTAGTTCTGTCTGTTCCTCTCCATAGATTCTTTAGTTGTTTTACTTTCTGAAGAGCGATAGATGTCCTCCTTTTAATTTCTCTCATTGTATCTCAATTATTAGTTAGCTGTGATCCAAGATATTCAAAATTCTCTACTTCTTCCAATTTTTCCTGATTGATACATATTTCAGCTGCTTTATTTGTTTTGTCAATTGTCATCAATTTAGTTTTCTTCGCATTAAGGTAGAGTTTTTACTCTTCACTATTCTTACGAACTGACACAATTAGTTCCTCCATTCCTTTTTGTGTTGTGGACAGTAATACTGTGTCATCAGCATATCTAATCTCTGGTACTTCATAACCTCCAGTTGTTATGGCATCGTAATATTCTTTGTCTACATCCCCTCTAACATTTCTCATTATATTTTCAGTATACAAGTTAAATAAGTAAGCGACAATATGCACCCCTGACAGACCCCTTGTTTTATGTCAAACCAAGTTGTTGTTTCACCATTTATTCTTACTGTTGCCTTTTGGTCTAAATACAGCAGTGATATCATTTGTATCAAATGTGTTGAAATCTCATTTTTTTCCATTATTTCCCAAAGTTTCTGGTGTTGTAGAGAATTAAATGCCTGTGAATAGTCTATAAAAGATAAATATAGATTCCTATTAAATTATCTGCATTTCTCTATGTATATAGTACGTATACAGTATATAGAGTATATAGTAATCTTATATTGAATATATGATCTCTTGATCCTCTTCCTTGCCTGAAACCAGCTTGGACAATATTGACTTCTTCTATTTTCTTTGGAAGCCCATCCATCATGATTTTTAATGGAATTTTACTAACTTGATTCGTCAATCAGGGCAACAGTTCTGTAGTTTGTGCATAATTTCAGGTTACCCTTTTATGGCAGTGGTATGAATATAGTTCTTTTCCATTCTTTTGGCCATATACCTGAATGTCATATCTTTTTACATAGTGCATGATAGATTGTTGCACATTCCTTTCCTTCTGTTTTAATACGTTCAGCTGTTATCTCATCACATCCTGGTGATTTACCATTTTTCAGTTATTTTATTGCCCATAAAACTTCTTCTGTTGTTGTTCGGGTTCTTTCTCCTCCAATAATAATTCACACTGTTGATTTCCGCTTTCACAGTCGGTTGTTCATACATTCTTGTGCAATATTCCTGCTATCTTTCTAGAATTTCCTCTGTCTCTGTCAAGGTATTCCCCATCTCATCACAAAATTACATTTAGCTTATGTGTGACATTTCTCGTCAATGTCTTCATTTCTTTAAACATTTCACTATCTCTTCCACACTTCTGATGTCCTTCTATTCTTTCACAACAATCTTGTATGTATTGTTTTCTGTCTTTTCTTATGTTTCTTCGTACTTATTTTGTTAAAGATTTATATTCCTCTTTGTTTTTGTTTGTCACTTTCCATTGCGTCTTCATTTCTCTTCGTTGTTCTATCAGCTCTAGTGTGCCTGCTGTAATCCATTCATTCTTTTATGTTTTCTTTACTGAAACCATGTCTTTAGCTGTTGTTATTAAGATATCTCTGGCCTGCGTAGCCAGTTCATCTGGTGTCATCTCCTCCTGTACAGCCATCAGAATTTCGAAACGGTTCTTCACTTCTATACCTTCACTTCTATACCTTCACTTCTATACCTTCACTTCTATACCTTCACTTCTATACCTTCACTTCTATACCGTATTGTTCTGGTATTTTTGTCAGATCAAAGCGGAGTAGTCTTAATCCCCGAACTGTCTTTTTTATCTCTGTCTTCATGTCTGCTATTAATTCCTCATGGTCCATGTCACAGTCAGCACCTGGTAAAGTTTTTGCTGATGTTATACTTGACCTCCACTTTCTTTGCACTAAAATGTAATCTGTTTGATTCTTGGTTTTCCCATCAGGTGATGTCCATGTGTAAAGTCTTCTTGGATGTTGTTTAAAAAGTGTGTTAGCGATCATTAGCTCATTTTCCATGTAAAACGCCATTAGATTGTCACTTGCCTCATTTCTATGTCCTATGCTAAATTTCCCTACAATATATCCTTCGTCTTCTGCACTTTCTGTACCAATCTTTGCATTAAAATCCCCCATTAATAATACAATATCATTTTTCTGTACCTGGTCTATCGTCGTTTGCAGTGTGTTATAAAAGTCTTCTACTTCCTCTTCTTCTGCTGCTGCTGCTGATGTAGGTGCATATATCTGGATGATTGTTACATTCCTAGGAGTGCTCTTAAGTCTGATAGTGAGGATTCTATCACTTACTGGATTGTAGCCTAGTAATGCGTTTGATGTTGATTTGTCCAAGTAAAAAGCCACTCCATTCTTTCCTCCTAATTCTCCACCTGAGTATATAAAGATATTATCATTCTCGCTCTTGAAGTGTCCTGATCCTTTCCTTTTACGTTTGCAGATTCCCAAAATGTGTATCCCCGTTCTTTTCATCTCGTCACTTATTATTTGATACTTTCCCACATACATACTTCTTACATTCCATGTTCATACTCTTATTTTTTTGTTAGTTTGTTGCAGGGATTTTCCTTGGTAACACCGTCAGGATTTTGTCCGTCATTACAATTACTAGTACTGGCCTCTGTCTCACACTCTTCCCCAGTGTTAAAATTAGATTTATCTGGCCTGTGGACCTCATCTTTTTCCTATTTGACTTTCCATGATTGCTGTTTGGGTTTCTTTGTATATTTCCAGAAGATAGTTTACCTTTGCTTTTCTTCCGGGCAGTGACTGTACTAGTCACTGATGGTAACCATTGTCCCTACATTGAGATCATCTGTCTACCATCATAGAATGGTGACCATAACCAACATTATCTGTAGGCTGCTCTCCCATTCTATCCATCACCTGCTCCCATGGCTTCACGTCACCCTGATCGGTGAGCTATACCACCATGCCCAAGGATGTCCAGTAGACTAACGGAGATAAGGAGGCACCTTACTTCTCCTTTGATAGGGTACCCCTACTCCGCTAACCGGTCGTAAGAGAGTCAGTTTATTCAGATTTTTTTTTTTTCAGCGGTTACATCCTTTCGAGCTTTACGTTATGGTTCACCCTCGTATATATCTATTGCTAAAATGTAGCAAGAAAAATAACCCATTTAAATCTACAGTTCCAGATTTTCAGCAGGCATTAGTTCCCCTTACACTTACACATTATTTTAACACGCACACACAAGCGTGTTCTCCGAACTTCTAACCCGGGAATATGCGTATATATACTTTTCTTGTATACGGGATGTTTTTAAAGTCTCACTACACTTTCTATGTAAAAGTGAAGAAAATGACGTCATAAAAATGTGCTGCACAGTCAATGAATGGTTGTCATCTGCTGGAGTAATTTTTTTTTGCACTCAAAACAGAATGGTGTTATCAACGGAAGAAAGAATTTTTTTTGGTTGAACAAGTGTTTCAAAATGGCGGTCAATACACACGGATGGTTGTTCAAAGATTTATAGCAAAATTTCCTGATAAACAACCTCCTCATCGCACTACGGTTAGAAATTTGTTGAATAAGTTTCGTGATAAGGGAACTGTTGAAGATGCTCCGTGATCTGGTAGGCCTGCTGTGTCTGAAGAAAAATGTCCAGATATCCAAGACAGAAGTCCATGCAAGTCCTTAAGGAAAATGTGGCAAGAAGTGAACATATCACTGAGCACAGTGCACAAAATTCTTAAACATCAGTTAAATTTTCATCCATACAAGATTTCTGTTGTCTGAACTAAAAGAGTGTGACAATCAATCCAGAGTCAACTACTCCACGTGATTTCAAGCATTTTTAGCTGAAGAAGACGAGTCAATTCTCGATTTAAAATTCTTCTCTGATGAGGCATGGTGTCATCTATCAGGATACGTTAATAGCCAAAATAATCATATTTTCATGAAGGGCCGCTACACGATGCGAAAATTGGGTTATGGTGTGCCGTCATTAGAAAACGTTTAATTGGATCAATTTTCTTCAGCAACACTGTAAATGCCGATCGGTACCGTACTGACATTCTGGAACCTTTCTTAGAACGGCTGAATGAACGTGAACGAACGAACGAACATACTTTATTTTCAAAGGGTTACGAATTGGGCACGCAGGCCCGTCTGACATTCTGCCCTTCATCATACAGTTTTCACTCAGTCACAGTCATTCAGCATTTGTTAATAAGCATAATAATCATGAAGACACATTAAATGATTACATAAATAAATAATAAACTTATCTCTTGTTCATACACTCTACATTCTGATTTATGCAACAATATGAAATAAACTTGCGTTCTTACATCCATTCAAAACTAACAAATTTATAGAAAACCAGTATTTTTAAAAAAAATTACAATACTCAAGTCATACTTTAAACTACTTTAAACTATTCTTAGGGAGGCATATAGTCCATATCAAACAGATGTTGACAAAGTTTAAAGTTATAAAAACGAATATTACTTATAAGTTTTACGTGATTTGGTAGGGCATTCCAAAGGTGGGCAGCTGAGTAAGAGAAGCTTTTTTTTAAACATATCAAGCCTTGGTTTTGCGTGAAACTGAAGAAGCGTGGTTCCAGCAAGATGGTGCAGCTGTACATACAGCTAGAGCAACACACGGTTTTTTGGAAGAAATTTTCGCAAATCGCATAATATCTCGTGGAATTTGACCTGCTCGTTCTCCAGATCTAAATCCATTAGACTATTATCTATGGGGTTTCTTGAAAGTAAATGTTTACAAAAATAATGTACAAACAATTGATGACCTGAAAGAAGCAATCAGAATTACCACTCAAGAAATAACAACAGACACGTTGCACAAGGTATTTGACAATATGAAGAGATGTGTAGTCATGTCTTGAAGCCTGTGGTGGACATTTCCAACACCTGTTATAATGAATATTTCATTGGTACATTTCAGCTAACCCAAAACAGTGTTGTATCATTGCAGTCACTACTGTAACTAATTAGATGACATTTCTGTGCACATTTTATGATGACGTCATTTACTTCATTTTTCAATTTTTTTTCATAGAAAGTGTAGTGAGACTTTAAAAACACCCTATATTATATATGTATATTATATATGTAGAGCACAATGAGATGAGTTTCAAACATAAGCTGAAATAATGCGTTTAAATACATATTAGTTTTCAAAAGTCTGTTTTCTTGTCAAGGGCAAGTGTGATGTCTCAGTTCAGAAAAATGAAACTGTGAAACTAAGTTCAGATGCTCATAAGCTCGTATGTTTATGTGTTTATTTTAAGATCCTGTTCGTTTTCTGCATGTATCCGGTTTTTCGTGCCTGCAGAAGTTTTTTTAATGTCAGACTGATAAAGCTGTTTCCGGTTCCAGTTTGAAAATGTCTGTTTCAGTTTATTTTGTCCAAACCATTTTCTGCTGAAAAAGTATAACATTGATGGAACTATTATTTAATTGGGGGGGGGGGGGGAGGAGAGACTTAAATATGAAGCCGGATGTTTACTTGTGGCTGACCACGTGGCCAAATTTTTCTGTTGGACAGTGTATCTGTATGTCGCGTAATTAGTACCGTGTGTCATCAGTAATTTGAAATATTAGATGCTGTCATCATCAGCTACACTCACAGGTCTGTCATCATCAGCTACACTCACAGATCTGTCATCATCAGCTACATTCACAGATCTGTCATCATCAGCTACACTCACAGATTTGTCATCATCAGCTACACTCACAGGTCTGTCATCATCAGCTACACTCACAGATCTGTCATCATCAGCTACACTCACAGGTCTGTCATCATCAGCTACACTCACAGATCTGTCATCATCAGCTACACTCACAGATCTGTCATCATCAGCTACACACTCAGGTCTGTCATCATCAGCTACACTCACAGATCTGTCATCATCAGCTACATTCACAGATCTGTCATCATCAGCTACACTCACAGATCTGTCATCATCAGCTACACTCACAGATCTGTCATCATCAGCTACACTCACAGATCTGTCATCATCATCTACACTCAAAGGTCTATCACAGCTGAGAGATGTAGCGGAAACAGGAAGCTCAGCAACGCGGTTCAGAAAAAAAAAAATCCGGAGTAGCGCGCTGTTAGATTTTCTGGGTTATTTCCCCTGCTTGTTCTTTTTTTCAGATTTAATATACGACTCAAGTGATCTAAGGTGATCTCCCTTGACTCGAGAAGCCTGGGGAAGTTTCTGGTTGTCACGGGGATGTTATTTCGTGCACGGGCCTCGAGTGCAAACACGAGGGCAAGACAATTTGTCAGGGAATTTTTTAAAAATTATTTTTAATAATGGACGAGGGATGAAACGTTTTCTGTTGGATAATGTATCTGTATGTCGTGCGTCTCATCATTAATCTGAGCTACTGGATGCTGTCGTCATCAGCTACACTCATAGGTCTGTCATCATCATCATGTTCACCATTAAATATTGTTTGAATCGTTCAAGGAAGTGTTGAAGCTCCTGTGTTTGGATACCACTGTGGAGTTGTAGAACCTGGCAACTGTTGGAGTATATCCTCAGCCGCCGTCTTCGTAGATCCTGGCTGGGACATGTTTGTGAGCTAACCAAGTCAGCAAAATCTCGTCAGTTGGGGTCATATTTTTTTGGTCACCAATCTGCAACATCTGATGTCGTCCTGCTGTCCCATCTTGACGTTTTACCAACAAAACTATAAAGGAATCTACTTTCTTCAGAGGAGATGAGAGGGATTGGAGAGGGTCTTGTAAGATTTGTCTGCATGGGCCTGTCTGTGAAGGACTCTACGTGGGCATGTTTGTGAAGGACTTCTGTGTGGGCCTGTCCGTGAAGGACTCTCCGTGGGCATGTTTGTGAAGGGCTGTCTGTGTGGGCCTGTCTGTGAAGGACTCTACGTGGGCATGTTTGTGAAGGACTCTACGTGGGAATGTTTGTGAAGGACTGTCTGCGTGGGCCTGTCTGTGAAGGGCTGTTTGTATGGGCCTGTCTGTGAAGGGCTGTTTGTATAGGCCTGTCTGTGAAGGGCTGTTTGTATGGGGCTGTCTGTGAAGGACTGTCTGTGTGGGCCTGTCTGTGAAGGGCTGTTTGTATGGGCCTGTCTGTGAAGGACCGTCTGCGTGGGCCAGTCTGAAGGACTTCTGTGTGGGCCTGTCTTTGAAGGGCTGTTTGTATGGGGCAGTCTGTGAAGGACCGTCTGCGTGGGCCTGTCTGTGAAAGACTGTCTGTGAAGGATTGTCTGTATGGGCCTGCTTTGTCTGCGTGAATCTCAAGGAACAGCAAAAACAAGTACGGCAATGAAAGTGAATGTAATACTTGAATAATCTGACGCATTTTCTTGTGGCTTATCAGAAGAGTCAAGTCACAAGGTTCCATGTTTCGATATAACTCAAGTTAGTCGGACATTGTTACAAGAAGATCTTTAATATTGTTTCACAAAAAGGCTTTGTCTGTGCTATAAGCGAGGTGGCTATTCGGAACCCGAGTACTGTTTAACCTTGCATGTTTCACGTGGCCAGAATTAACAGAAGATACTGTCACAAAAGCTGCGCGTTGCAGAGAGATGGGCAGGTCGAAAAGACCAGACCAGAGTAAAGCAAATTATTAGGTAACATTTTAATACCAGGTCATTCTTTTGTTCATTATTTCTTTATTTCTTTGTTTCTTTGTTTCTTCTTTCTTTGCAATTTATTGCATTAAACAACCCGGACTAGTGTGTGCACCGAACAGTTACGTGTCGTAGGATGTGTAAGAGCTTGTTAATTTGAAGTAGTGGAGCCTGTTGAGAAACAGAATACTTTTCATTGCTTTATGAACGTTGAGATTTTTGTCTTTGAGTTCCTCATCTTTTCTTCACTTTACCATATTACATTCCACTTGCTGGATTAAGACATTTCTTCTTCTGCTTCTTCTTCTTATTATTATTATTATTATTTGCCATGCGGGAGAGCGTTGGCGATCAAGCTTTCCATCCTGTGAGGTTCTTGATGCTCCCGATTAGTTCAGATGCTCTTCTTCTTACACGCCATGTGGTCAGTCCACTAAGATGTTTTTCTCTTGATCTTCCTCTCTTTCTTTTCCCCCTGAATTTTCCAGTGATTACAAGGTTGTCCAACTTCTGTCTTCTCATGACATGTCCAAGAAATTTGTCTTGTCTTGTTCTTATCATTTTAACTATTTTTCGTTGTTCTCAAACTTTTTTTCAAGGCTTCTTCATTTATTTTTCTGTCTGTACAAGTTATTTGTCGCGCAGAACTTTTCGCTAAAATCACATCTCTGTTATTTCCATTTTCTTCGTCACCTTTTTTTTGTTGACCGTCCGCGTTTCACAGCCATATAGCAATATTCGCTCTATATAGCACTGTAATAGTATTTTACTCACTTTTAGGGACATTTTCTTATTTTTTTTAGTATCTTCTTCGTGTCACACAAATTGTCCATACTTGTTTCTGATTTTATTTCGTTCATGCACTTGCCATCATCTGTTATTGTTGCACCAAGGTAACTGAAATTTATTTACTCGTGTCAGTGATTTCCGTTTGAAAGGATGTTACACTTTACTTTTTTTTCGATATTACCATTGTTTTTGTTGAGCTCTAAGTTTCTTTTATTGCTCTCTTCAGCTCGCAAGTTTCTGTATGTTGTTTTCAGTTTTCTGCTATTAGAACGATGTCATCCGCACATCTCAGGTTATTCATATTAAGGCCTCTTATTTTAATTCCGTTCACATTTTAATGCCTCTCATGATGTTTTCACTGCATAGTAAGAATAGATGAAGTGACAGTACATATTCTTGTCTTACGCCTCGTTTTATATGCTGATACTCACATACGTTTTTGTTAACTTTTACTGCTGCTCTTTGCTTCCAGCACATATTCTTAATAATTCTCATATCTTTACCATCTATATTGCTTCCAGTACATATTCTTAATAATTCTCATATTTTTACCATCTATATTGCTTCCAGTACATATTAACTCTCATATCTTTACCATCTATATTAAGTTTTTCTAGCATTTGTATCACATCTTATTGTCTAACTCTGTGACAAAGCTTTGACATAATCAATAAAGCACAAGTTTAAATCTTTTTCGTTATCTCTAGAGATTGTTCTCTTAATATAAAAATGTCATTCCTTCTGCTCCTTTCCTTCAACAAAACCACATTGTTCTGCTACCACATTGTTCTGCTGCTTTTCATTTCTTTTATTTCGCATTCTCAAGTTAATGTTTCTTAGTTCTGGTGTGGCTCATTAAAGTGATTGTGCCATGTTGATCACATTTTGTTCTGCCATGTTGATCACATTTTGTTGCTCCAGCTTTCTTTGAAGCTGCGGTGAAAACTGACGTGGACAGATGTGATGGTACATGTCCTGGTCATATTTAGGAGGCTTCCTATGATTATGTGTTAAATAGTTATATATCACAATTGTTAAATAGTTATATAACACCATTGTTAAATAGTTATATAACACCATTGTTAAATAGTCATATAACACCATTGTTAAATAGTCATATAACACCATTGTTAAATAGTCATATAACACCATTGTTAAATAGTTATATAACACCATTGTTAAATAGTTATATAACACCATTGTTAAATAGTCATATAACACCATTGTTAAATAGTTATATAACACCATTGTTAAATAGTTATATAACACCATTGTTAAATAGTTATATAACACCATTGTTAAATAGTTATATAACACCATTGTTAAATAGTCATATAACAGGATGTACTTGTACAAGTAGTTTTCTTGTAGGCGCTCTGCGTCTACTTTGTTGTTGGCAATTTAAAATACTGGGTTGTTTTGTCATAACCTATTTTCGGAGTCTTACTACATAATTCATGAACGAAGGAAAAAGCTGCCTGATATTTTGACGACCAAATCATCACTGTCTGTTTATCATGCACATTACACACGAAACTATCTATATATAACTGTACAGCGCTTTATTCTTACCTGAGCAATTCTGGGTTGTTTCCTGTGTACAGTTGTACGAGTAATACTCAGTTAAAGATGGACTGGCCTAAAAGTATGTATTACGTGGTAGTGCAGATGTGTACGTAACAGAATATGTTTAGCAGGGTGTGTTCCCTTCGAGTGTCACGTAAAGTTAACGCCCCTGGTTGTTTATTTATATACTCGGGCTTACGGGGGTTTTTTCCCCTGATCTTTGGGGAGAGATTCGGGGCGCAATTAATTTGTTGTTTAGAAAAGGCACATGATTTATGAGAGAAAGTCTGAGCATGATTTATAAAGTATGATTTATGAGTTAGTCTGAGTGAAGAAGCCTTTATCTGACTTTGAGTAAGAGAGATCGTGTTTTGTGCTTAAGTGAGAGAGAGAGAGAGAGAGAGAGAGAGAGAGTCTTTACTGTTTCCTCCGTCTTTTGGTGGCTCCAGTTGACTATGATTGTTTAAGTCACTGGAATTTGTTATCTCTGTCTTACCATCAATATTTTGACATATGACTTGATATCGTCATCCATCATATGAACTTCATCATCATCCGGAGCTGCCATTAAACTCACCTGGTGTTTTTCTCTGATCAGTGGCATTGATAACACGCTGTAGTCAACTGTTCAACTGTCTATGTGAAATGTCTTACCTGGGGCCCTGTCAAGTGTTTATCATACAGGAAATGTGATTCTGTCGATGTATATTTTTGTCTTACGTGTTAAAAAGTTATCTGCCCGGTGGCCCCATGGGAAGACACTGCCCGTAATCTTTATCAGTCAGACTTAGGAGGCACATGAACTTAGTGCAGATCTGTATTGTGTACCATCTACTATCATTATTCGACAAGTTATATCGAGCTTAATATATGTTTCCATAAATGAACTCAGAAAAGGTGTGTTTTAAAAATCGTTCTCATTCATTTCGATGGATTTTTCTCCTCGTGACCGCAAGATTTGTTCCGTTATATTCACGCGCCAAACTTACGATCAACTGAGTTTTGGCCCTTTGTACTTATGGCCAAGATCCTGCAGGACTGTTTAATGATTCATTTTGTGATTAATTTACAAGCATTTGCTGTTTTACATAATCATCACAAGACTGGAGAAGGAGAAAAGCCTAGTACGCAATATCATCATTAGCTGAGTACAAAATGTATGCATACAGCCATGTTTGTGTGTATATTTTTTGTGTAGCAAAGACGGGTTATTACAGTATGATTCTTTATTTAATGTGTTGTGACACATAATTTGTAGTTAATTTCCACATAGTTGCTGTACTGATTTGCACTCTGTTAGCATTTTAAAGAAAGGCAAAATCCCCGTTTCCATGTGTTAGGAGATCTGCTGACCACTTTATCCCTCTAGTGTGTTATGAGATCTGCTGACCACTTTATCCCTCTAGTGTGTTATGAGATCTGCTGACCACTTCATTACTCTAGTGTGTTATGAGATTTGCTGACCACTTCATTACTCTAGTGTGTTATGAGATATGCTGACCACTTCATTACTCTAGTGTGTTATGAGATATGCTGACCACTTTATCCCTCTAGTGTGTTATGAGATATGCTGACAACTTCATTACTCTAGTGTGTTATGAGATCTGCTGACCACTTCATTACTCTAGTGTGTTATGAGATCTGCTGACCACTTCATTACTCTAGTGTGTTATGAGATCTGCTGACCACTTCATTACTCTAGTGTGTTATGAGATCTGCTGACCACTTCATTACTCTAGTGTGTTATGAGATCTGCTGACCACTTCATTACTCTAGTGTGTTATGAGATCTGCTGACCACTTCATTACTCTAGTGTGTTATGAGATATGCTGACCACTTCATTACTCTAGTGTGTCATGCAATCTGCTGACCACTTCATTACTGTAGTGTGTCATGAGATATGCTGACCACTTCATTACTCTAGTGTGTTATGAGATCTGCTGACCACTTCATTACTCTAGTGTGTTATGAGATCTGCTGACCACTTCATCCCTCTAGTGTGTTATGAGATATGCTGACCACTTCATCCCTCTAGTGTGTTATGAGATATGCTGACCACTTCATCCCTCTAGTGTGTTATGAGATATGCTGACCACTTCATCCCTCTAGTGTGTTATGAGATCTGCTGACCACTTCATTACTCTAGTGTGTCATGAGATATGCTGACCACTTCATCCCTCTAGTGTGTTATGAGATCTGCTGACCACTTCATTACTCTAGTGTGTCATGAGATATGCTGACCACTTCATCCCTCTAGTGTGTCTGGAGATGAAGAAAAGTGTGGACACTACCACTATAACCCCTAGACGGTTGTTTTTTTCCCTTCTACATCATAAAAGCTGTTGTACTTCTTACATCATCATCATCATCATCATACTTGTTCTCTTTACCTGGATTCCTATCATCATCTAATCTACTCCCATCATCGGCGCTTCACGGGCATCATCTGGGGCACAAACATTGAGACCACTAGCACGAGCTACCCTCCAGCCAGTGAAAGTATGGCCTTTACGACTTCATTTAACTTCCTAACTATGTGGCCCTCTTCGTGTTGTGTGCAGTATCTCTCTCAAGCCGTAACTTTTCCGGCTGGTGCTTACATACAAAACATATTATGATCTTTATTTCCCCCAATCGCCGTTTATAGTAAAACATATGAAATCTTATCTTAATCGCAAGAGCTGATGCATTTGTTTTTACGTTGCGTCAGTGACAGAGAAGAAACAACAGAACGTGTTCTAACAGGTGCCGTATGTTGGTTAACATAATGGTTTAACTGTGGCATGGCATAGAAATGACACATAAAATATGGAATCTGATGTCAGTTTGAAGAATAGAAAATATTTCTTCTTCTTGTTCCTCTTCTTCTTGTTTTTCTTCTTCTGCGTTTGAGGATGTTGGTCATACCAAATCCTGATCCCTGTCGACATGGCAAAGCCCGCCCAGTCCACTCCAGGTGATAGGAGCCCCAAAGCTTTTACCCCAAGCTCGTGTCCTTTGGCCATGTCTCACGCCTCAGAAAATAATTGATTCAACATTATATTAATATTATTGTATTATTATATTAATATGTACTTGTGCGTGTTTTGTTTTTAGACTCTGATATCTCTTTAGAACTACATGTTTTTATCTGGACTTTCAAGGGCTTTCGGGTACTTCTCTCGTATGTAAATCTGTATTCCTTTGTTTGTTGTTGCTTTGCATTTTATTTTCTAGACCCTTTGATCTTTTTGTTTCACCAGAGTTCTATTTCTCTTGTTTTCCGCAATATTCGAGTACTACTGATTTTTCAGTTTTCTAGTTCTATTGTTTTCCCAGTTTTGTAGTCCTTTTGTATCCATATCTTCTAATACTCGCATTGCTCTAGTTCAGTTGTTTTTCGAGTGTTCGAGTTCTATTGTTTTCCCAGTATTTTAGTTCTATTGCTTTTCCAGTGTTCGAGTTCTGTCGTGTTCTCATTGCTGTAGTTTTATTTGGGCTTTTTTCCAGTGTTGTATTACTTTTGTTTCCGTGATTTCTTGTTTTCCCACATTTCTTTTTCCCCCATGTGTTCTAGTTCTTTTGTTTTCCTAATATTCTAGTTGCCTTGTTTTACGAAAGTTTAGGGGCTTTCTTGTTTTCTCAGTCTACACAACAGCTACCACCGAATTCCTGCCAGTTTTCTTGTGGTTTATCTCCTGAAAGACGAACAAGTTAATCTTATCTGTACACGATGTCTCCTTTATTATTATTTCATACATTGGTTCCCCCCTCTAGCCGTTTCATAGTAAACAGTTTTCAGTGAAAATATGTTTTTCATGCTCCACAAAGATCCATTTGTTCACTTCTCTTCATTTTCAGAGAAGGCATTCATTCATATTCAAGAACTAATCATGAGCATTTCGCTGTTCTGAGGAACTTTCAGTACTTTTTCTTTTCATAGAAAGAATTTTAGTTTCTTGCAAGCAACTGATTACTATCATTACATTTCTCTGTCTGTGTTTTAATTTCTACTTGCTATTAGTATTTTTTCGTTCGTGTAGTAGAACTTATCCTGTGTATATCATTTATATCATCAAGAGTGGCTCGTTTAATTCTGCTTAACGTTTTTTCTTTTGCTTTTTTTTCTTATAGAAACTTATTAATGATGATGATGATGATATGTATATATATATATATATATATGCATTTGAATGTGAAGACATCGAACCAGAAATCGCTGAAGAACATTGTTGCTTCGTCGAAGGAAAAGGTACAAGTAATGCCATATAAAGAACACTGATGGAGAGATCATTAGAAGTAAAGACAGATCTATACATATGCTTCATAGACTACTGAAAAGCATTTGATGAAGTGAGACACACAGAAATTATAAGAATGTAGGAAGACATCAACATAGATGGGAAAGATCTGAAACTCATCAAAAACATATATTGGCAGCAGTCAGCATCAGCGAGGGTTGAGAACCAAATAGGAGCATTCAAAGACACAAAATTAAGAGTGAAAAAAGGATGTGTTCTATCTCCTGACCTCTTCTCCTTGTACAGCGAAAACATAAATATAGAGAGCATGCCAGGAATATCATTTGGCGGGTACAACTTTAACAACTTAAGATATGCAGACAACAAAGTTCTGATTGCTAAAAGTGAATGGGAGCTACAGGCTCTTCTAGACGCCGTGGTTCGTGAAAGTAAAAGTAAAGGTCTCAGCCTGAGCTAAAAGAAGATGGAAATGATGGTCATCTCAAAGAAAAGAATACCACCAAACTGCAGCATTACCATCGATGGCACAGAGCTGAAACAAGTTGATAGATTCAAATACTTAGGAACGATTATAACAATTGATGGAAATGTCACAACAAAATAAAAAGCAGACGTGCTCAGGCCAGGTCAGCATTGCAGAAAATGAGACACATCTTATGCAACAGATCCATATCAATGGAAACATTGTTCTTAAATGTTACATCGAGCCAATTTTGTTTTATGGGCGTGAAGCATGATCTATGAATAAAAGAGTACAGCGAGAAATGGAGGCCATGGAAATGTGGTTCATAAAAAGGATGTTGCAGGTACCGCAAACAGCTAAGAAAACCAACGAAGAAGTCTTAAGATAGGCTGGAGTTAAAAGGCAAACTGTAGCAAAGATCAGAGGCTATTGAGGGAAGAAGAGACAGAGGAAGACAGAGAGAGAAGTTACTGGATAGGTTATCAGTGTGGCTAGGAAGACAATCACCGGCGGAGTTTATAATCATCTCAAAAGACAGGGAATTGTGGAGAGAAATGATCGCCTACACAACTCGGTACTTTGATTGATTGATTGATTGATTTTTTCATTATTTTGGCTTCTCCTGTCATTTGTGAAACGTGAAGTTCTTGTTATTGTTAATACTATTATTATTATTACTTGTTTTTTATATTTTTGTCAGATTATCGTATTTATTAAAATATGTTGTTAGAATTCTGTACGTGCTAAACTATATTATTAGAGAATCGTGTTTGCTAAACAATACAATTAAAGAATAGTTTTTGCTAAACTACATTATTAGAGAATCATACTTGCTAAACTATACTATTGGAGAATCGTATTTGCAAAACTATATTATTAGAGAATCGTGCTTGCTAAACTATGTTATCAGAGAATCATGATTGCTAAGTGTATTATTAGAGAATCGTTAATGCTGAACTATATTATTATAGAATCGTGCTTGCTAAACAATATCTACTTGCTTGCATTATTAATGAGCAGATTTGCCTAAGTGGCAGTTGATATTGTAAGAGATAGAATACTTGTTCTAAGTGGCAGTTGATATATTGTAAGAGATAGAATACTTGTTCTAAGTGGCAGTTGATATATTGTAAGAGATAGAATACTTGTTCTAAGTGGCAGTTGATATATTGTAAGAGATAGAATACTTGTTCTAAGTGGCAGCTTGATATATTGTAAGAGATAGAATACTTGTTCTAAGTGGAAGTTGATATATTGTAAGAGATAGAACACTTGTTCTGTGTCTGAGTTATCTCACTTATTTGAATCTTCTCACATGTATGGCGTGAACGCTTTGATTTTCTCCCATCAGCCGTCTCTTTTGCTTGTTAGAGTTGTTTACTTGTCATTTTCTCTGTCTGCCTGTTTACTTTACTCTCTTTCATCTATACCCCATTCCCCCTTTATGGTTAATTATTGGTCTTTATTTTGTTTGCTGTAAGTTCGCTTCGGTTTATCTTTTTTTTAGCCTAGCTAAAATCCAATTTATTATCTCCCTTGTTAGGTCTCTCCATTAAAGAAGGTAAGGAATAATCCCAAAGCTTTATCATGTGACCATTTATGAGAGCTCTCAACAACATGAGACCTTGCTTAGCAACAGTAAACAAACAAAACCGTCTCGACTTCTGTTTTTTTTTTTCAGGTAAGACACTGAAGACGACGAAAGAAAGAAGGTCGGCTTCTTTGTTTTTCTATGAAATGTTTTGATTGAAGAAGATACAAACTGAAACATTTGTGTATCATGTTACTTAATTATCTGCCCCTGCTATATTTTACCACTTAATATAAATATCCACATGGATAAATGTTTGCATAATAAAATGTGAGTGTTTATGTTCCTTCGTGAACTTTTGTGCCAGGTATGTGCTCATTTTAAAGTCAGAAATTAGTGGCTCAGTACAAACAAACAGCCAAAACAAATGGTGAATTGAAATCTTCCGTGTCACTATTGCTTAGTATTGGGAAGCCATAAAATGATTCTCTTGCACGAAGTTTGGCAGCCGAGCTCTATTTATTTCATGAAAGATTTAGTAATATGAACTATTCTGTGGGTAATGCGCTTTTTTGGAGGGGGTGGGGGGGGGGAGGAAGAAGTTAAATTTATTTAATGATTGAACTCAATGTCTAACTGACAAGAAAGAAATACAAGGTAAAGGTCATAGATCCCCCTCCCCGCTCTCTCTCTCTCTCTCTCTCCCACTCTCCCCTCCCTCTGTATGACCTGATATTTTGTGTGCAGTTATAAACTTTCAAATGCTAGTTTCAATTAGAGAACTCTATAAAAAGCTTCTGTAAAGTTCCGTTTCGGCGAACTATTGAATGCCTGAATAGTTTTTCAGTTCTCTCTTTTTCTTGACGCTATCATTTTGTTGCTGTTGTTGTTGTTGTTGTTGTTGTTGTGTTGTTGTTGTTGTCATTGTTGTACTGAGGTTTGTCAGCAAGTGAAGGTAAACATCGAGACAGCGTGTGATATTAATATTTCTGTTTTAAACTAACCAAAGACGAAACTATCCTCTTTCAGCGTTCGAGTAAACAGAGTGACACTCTCATGGCACGCATTAAACATGGAGGTATATTCTTTGAACATAAGAGAAATGACCTGCTCATCTTACTCTCCGCCACTCTCGTTCTCGCCCACTTTCAACACTCCTTCTATTTGTTTGTAAAACTGAACCATACGCCTCTGTCTGCCTTTATTCTCTGAAGATAATATATTCTAAACTGACACGTGATCCTGTGATTATGATATTTGCACAGCAGGGCAAGAAGTTTTAATGTAACATCCACAAAAAGTAATTTAGAAGGAAAACAAAAACAACAACTAAGACTATTTCCCGTGATTTAGGCTAAAGCAACGTCTGAACTGTTCCTGGAAATGACTTTGAAGAGTAGGGTTCCTATATTTAGCACTGCTCCCCATCAAAATTAGCATGGTCCTTCCACTGGCTAGTCTGAGTACATGTGTTGAAAAAGAGGCGTCAGAATCTTTTCACTGGCATTAGTCGGACCTGAAATGAGAATTTTCACATATAATCATTATGTGGAGTGGGGGCGAACTTTATCTGCAGCAGTGAGCCTTACTGGCTCGGAAAGCTGAAGAAGAAGAAGAAGAAGAAGAAGAAGAATTAGAATCGTTATATGATCTGAAAAGATGTGTGACACTTCACAACAAAATAATACATAGATCAAAGTTCAAAGTTCAGACTCCGGCTTCACTGCACTCGGAACAGCCCCATATATGCTCCGCCGCATGCCGCAGCATCCATCCAAGAGTAGGTTTGCTGATAGTTCCTGTCAGATGTTGGCTGATTACGATGTGTTCTCTGCCACACAGTTCGGATTTCCTGCCAGCACCTGTAATTTGTCCTAGCTCCACCAGTCTCTTCACAACTACTTTGTTCTTCCATTCCCACTCTTCATTTTCCCGCAGTCTGTCCAAAACAGCCTTAGCAATGTTCCCCCTTGTCACAGTCTGCCATTTATTTGAGCCTGCCCAGCAAGTCTGTCTGCCACATCATTGCCATGTACTCCCATATGGCCCGGAGAGTAAAGCCACGTTAGGCTTATCACAGCTGCCTGGCTTAACAGTTGAACCCACTCTTTGTGAAGCAAGTTCTTCTCAGTCTTACAGAGCATACTCCGTGAATCTGTCACAATGAAACCATTAAGCACATCATGAGCAACTAACTATTCCATTGCCGCCAACACAGCTTCAGTTTTCATTCGTATACTTGATGTGGTGACTTCGGACTCCCGAACCATGTGCCACAACTCTTCCATTTCGATAGGCAACAAAATCCGAACCACTTCTGCTGCTCCGAGTCACTGAGACATCTCTGTGTGTGTGTGTGTAAAATTCTGTAATTATATATATATATATATATATATATTATATATATATATATATATATATATATATATATATATATATAAACATTTGGGATATGAGATTACCGACTAATAATAAAAGATTTCTCGAAGATTTAATAAATCAAAGTAATTCATTAGATTTGAATTGTTTATGAAATGTGACCTGTATCTTCTGAAACAGAAAACTTGGCTAGTATATTTTTCCGCGATCAAGATCAAGGAGAGTTATAGACTTGTCGCTGCATATTTTCTTTCCCTTTTCTTATCTTTGTATTACCCATACCAGGTTGTTTCAATAAATCAAACGAAGAAAACAAAATCTTTTAGTGAATTTTATCACGTTTAATGGAAAATGTTTGGATCAATTTTTTTTATAAAGATTAGGTTTATTAGCTATAAACTCTCTTCCGTGTGGCTTCTCTTTCGTGCAATATCTCGATTTTTCTTTTTGTTCTTCTCGTTCCTCTTCCTTCTCCCCTCCCACCCCCTTCCTCTTCCTTCTCCCCTCCCAACCCCTTCCTCCTCCTCCTTCTTCTTTTTCTTCATGATTCATTTTTCTATGACCAGCGATCTTGACAAAAAGACTGCTACTTTCCTTGAATCAAGTCAGCAACATTAATTCTTCATGGTTTCTTCGTGGGATCAGGATTGTGTACTTAATTCTCTCTACAGCAGTAGTCCCTAAGTTCTCTCTACAGCAGTAGTCCCTAAGTTCTCTCTACAGCAGTAGTCCCTAAGTTCTCTCTACAGCAGTAGTCTCCGAGTTCTCTCTCGAGCAGTGATTTCCAAGTTCACTCTACAGCAGTGGTTCCCGAGTTCTCTCTACAGCGGTGGTTCCCGAGTTCTGTCTACACCAGTGGTTCCCAGTTTTCTCTACAGTAGTGGTTCTCAGTTCTCTCTACAGCAGTGGTCCCCAAGTTCTCTTTACAGCAGTGGTTCCCAAGTTCACTCTACAGCAATTGTTCTCAAGTTCTCTTTAGAGCAATGGTTCCAAGTTCTCTCTACAGCAGTTGCTCCCAAGTTCTCTTTAGAGCAGTGGTTCTCAAGTTCTATCTACAGCAGTGGTTCCCAAGTTCGTTCTACAGCAGTTGCTCTCAAGTTCTCTTTAGAGCAATGGCTCCCAAGTTCTCTCTACAGCAGTGATTCCCAAGTTCTCTCTATTTTTTTTCCCTTAACTACATTGCTGCTATTTTTGAAAATTCAATACTTTGTTTTTTTTTTGCAGCCTTTACTCATTAAAGGTTACCCACATTTCCTGGAAAAAAATATTTTGCATTTAAAGCACAGAACTATCATATAAATATCACATTTTTCCAAAGTATGGGGTTCCGTGACCTGGATTTTGAAACAGCATGGGGTCCGTGACCTAGATTTTAAGACAGCAGGGTGACCTGGATTTTAAGACAGCATGGGGTCCGTGACCTGGATTTTAAGACAGCAGGGAGTCCGTGGCCTGGATTTTTTAAACAGCATGGGGTCCGTGTCCTGGATTATGAAACAGCATAGGGTCGTGACCTGGATTTTAAGACAGCAGGGAGTCCGTGGCATGGATTTTAAGACAGCAGGGAGTCCGTGACCTGGATTTTAAGACAGCAGGGAGTCCGTGGCATGGATTTTAAGACAGCAGGGAGTCCGTGGCATGGATTTTAAGACAGCAGGGAGTCCGTGGCATGGATTTTAAGACAGCAGGGAGTCCGTGGCATGGATTTTAAGACAGCAGGGAGTCCGTGGCATGGATTTTGAAACAGCATGGGGTCCGTGACCTGGATTATGAAACAGTAGGGGGTCCGCGGACTTTCGTTAATTGAAACAGTTTTTTTTTTATAAGTAGGAAACTACTTTTTTCGTTAACTGGGAACCACTGCTCTAGAGAAGACGGCTTTTTCAGGACATGTTCTGGATTCTGGAGATGAGTAAAGTACACTGTGAGTGTGTGTGACCTGTACTTTTATGTTGACCGACTTAGAGCCTGTAGTGAGGAACCTGATTACTGTGGACTGCTGTAATCTCTCTAGCTTTCACTGGGAACTTTGAGGAATCTGTTATTCTTTATCTCCATATATTACTGTGCTTCTCAGTTTTTAAAAGCAGTTTCCATATCAAATGGTGTCAGGCACCTATTTTATAAGTGGAATGAAACGACATTGATACTTTCCGAACGACGAACTAGTTTCCATTCCTGTACTCTTGTTTACAAAGTTTTGTGAAATAGAAACTTCAACTGAAATATTTCAGTGTAAACCCACAGCATAACTATGCGTAATTCAAGAAACGGGACAGCAGTAAATCTTGTATAATTGTCGCGAAAACGATAAGAAATAAAGAACAATGGATGTGTTTTTTATTTCTTTAAATTCATGAATTTCAATACCTTTGCCACAGATCTGATTACATGTGTTCTTCCTTTATTCGCCTGCTGCTTATGTAAACAGTGGCAGATATATATAGAATATCGTAGTGTGAATGCAGTGTTGGTATAAAGTGGATACTAAATGGTGCTGGTGTCAGGTGCCCAAACATGTCAGCTATTGGGGTCACTTATAGCCAAAACGGACGACGTATTTATCCCTCCCCCCCCCCCCCCGCATTCGAACACATTAACATGGAAACAGAGACGGATTGGAAATCTTAAAGTGAATGATTGTCATTTAGGTATCATGGAGAAGTACATCACATTTTGATTCACTTCTCACAGTGAAATAAATCACATCTCTCTCTCTCTCTCTCTATCTCCGTCTCCCTCTCTCCGTCTTTCTCTGTCTGTCTGTCTGTCTGTCTTTCTCTCCCTCTGTGTCTCTCTTACTCTACTCTCTGTTCTACTCCCTGTCCGACATACCTACATACCCCACCTTTCATATCAGCACAGAAGAAAGAAAATCATCAGATAAATGTTGTTTGTCAGATTATGTGATCTACTCAAACATAATAAAAGAACATTTTAAAATTCACGCCGTAAAGTTCCTGTATGTAGCAAGAATGGTCAGAAACCGCAACTTATGAGAAATCATCATCATCATCATCATCAAGTGCCATGCCGGCGACATAGGTAGGCGGTTATACTCCTCCACAAATCTCGGTCCTTGACATTTCTGAGTAACTCTGGTGCTGATATCTTTCCATGCCACCATGCCAGGCCTTCTAGCATCTGTTCCATCGGTCGTCCTCTATGCCACAAGTTCAGGGCTTCTAGCATCTGTTCCATCGGTCGTCCTCTATGCCACAAGTTCAGGGCTTCTAGCATCTGTTCCATCGGTCGTCCTCTATGTCACAATGTCAGGCCTTCTAGCATGTGTTCCATCGGCCGTCCTCTATGTTACAATGTCAGGCCTTCTAGCATGTGTTCCATCGGCCGTCCTCTATGTCACAATGTCAGGCCTTCTAACATGTGTTCCATCGGTCGTCCTCTATGCCACAAGTTCAGGGCTTCTAGCATCTGTTCCATCGGTCGTCCTCTATGTCACAATGTCAGGCCTTCTAACATGTGTTCCATCGGTCGTCCTCTATGTCACAATGTCAGGCCTTCTAACATGTGTTCCATCGGCCGTCCTCTATGTCACAATGTCAGGCCTTCTAACATGTGTTCCATCGGCCGTCCTCTATGTCACAATGTCAGGCCTTCTAACATGTGTTCCATCGGCCGTCCTCTGCCTCTCCTGCCTTCAGTTTTGCCCACTGTTATGATGTTTCCCAGTTTCCCTCTTCTCATCACATGCCCCAAGAATGATGATTGCTTCTTCCTTATCTTGATTATTATACTATTTTTTTTCGTTAGCTTGTCTCAAACACTGCTCATTATTTATCTAGGGCTGTCCATGGAATCCTTATCATTTCTCTCAGGAACCACGTCTTTACTGCCTCCAGAATGAGAAACACAAACTCTAAAAACTAGCATTGAACGCTCACAGAAACGAAACAAAAACACTGGAGATCACACTTGCCTAGACTGTAATGTCCCTGCTCTCATCAGAACTGTCAGCAAAAGAAGGCCGCAACAGCTCGAGAAGCTTGTATCTCAGACCGTTCCTCACAGTTCTTAAACTTCGCTTCAGATCCTCCGCGGCCTCCAGAATGGCCTGGGCTTGTACGCGCTCGTCCTCTCTGTACGGGGTCTGGGACTCTTGGGACAGGATTGCCTGAGTTGGGGATTTGAAAATGAAAAGAAAGAAACCATAACCACTCTGTGCTGTCTTCTTTTGTCTTCTGCTTTTTTTCGTGACAAGTATGTCTGTGCGCACGAGTGTGTATACGTATGTGGCGTATGTGTGCGTGTGTATATGTGTGGAGTGTGTGTGTGTGTGTCTTTATGCCAGTGCTGTGTGAGTGAACTTGTGTGGTGTGTATTATGTGTATGTTTATACTGTGTATATTTTTACGTGTATGGTGTGTATGTATGCTTATGCAGTATATGTATGTGGTGTTTACGTGTTTAGTGTGTATTTCTTTGTGTTATATAAATATACATGCATATGCGTATGTCTGTGTGTACGTGCGTGATGTATGTATGTGTGTGTACACACCTGAACTTTTTACAAAATATTTGTGTTCTTTTTTCATTGTTTTTTTTCCCACCTTGGCGAAGAGATAGATGCTATTCTGTTTTGCATCCTCCAGTTTTGTTAGGTTTGTTGGTGGGGTGGGGGGTTGGGGGGGGGGGGGTAGATTACACCCTAAGCGTGACCGCAATCCAGAACAATGAAGAAAAAAAAAAGAGAAAGGAAGTGAAGGAGATTGGCAGGAAGAGAAAGACTGACAGGAGGAGTAAGATATAAACAGGAAAAGAATAAGACCGACAGGAAAAGTAAAAAGATTAGCAGGGAAATAACAAGATTGGCAGGGCAAGGAAAAAAGATTTTCAGGAAAATAGCAAGAATGTCAAGGAATTGGAAAAAAAAGATTATCCTGGAAATAACAAGTTTTACGAGGGAAGAAAAAAGATTATCAGGAAAATAACAAATATTGACAGGGAAAGGAAAAAAAATTATCAGGGAAATAACAAGATTGACAGGGAAAGGAAAAAAATTATCAGGGAAATAACAAAATTGACAAGGAAACAAAAGGTTACCAGGGAAATAATGAGATTGACAGGGAAAGAAAAAAAAGATTATCAGGGAAATAACAAGACTGGCAGGGGGGAAAACACCAGCAGAAGGATAACGTATAGTACCTAAAGACGAATGTTAAGACCCGCGTTAATAATGTCGTTTTAAAATCTTCGCCTCTGATTATAATGTTTCGTCCTGGGAGAACAACAGAAGATGTGGCATATCTAAGGAATACACAAGTTTACGATTTTAATAAGCTATAGCCAGTGCTGGGAGTCTCAGAAGGGCGCAGTACAGGATGGCAGTTTCATGCTGTTACGTGATTATGTAGGTTTGTCCCAGGGCGAAAAACAGTCTAGGGCGGGCCATGGTCGTAGCTCATGACACAAATGAGGACTCCCAAGCAACACACGTTTGACCCAGACGCTACACAGACGTAACACAGAACACAGACAGGAAAGTCCACGGACTCAAACATCTCAGACAAGTTTGTGTCTACTCACGTTAAGGAGCCCGCTTCGCTTCAGCTCGTACTGGGTAAGAGAAAAATGATCACAGAAAAAGCGTTAAAATATAACCATTTTCAGTTTCAGGTTAAAATTCTACTTATACGGGTTTGTTTTTTTTTACCTATGAGGAGAATTTCTTGTTTATTAATAGCATTGCAAAACTGCAATTATTACAAAATAAATTAGTCAAAAGTGATTTGAAGTTAGCTATATGGGTTGAAGTCAGTTAAACAGTTAAAAGTGTGGTTAAAGGTAGCTATACAATTAAACATGGGTTGAAATCAGTTAGACCGTTAAAAGTTGGTTGAAGTTAGCGAAAACAGTTTAAAAGACGAATAAGATTCAACATTCATCACAGGATTATGACGTAATTACAGGTTTCTTTCCTAAACAGTTGGGTCTGACATTTGTGTGCTTCTGCTGCATGTTAGGGAATGCTACTTCTTGTGAGCTTTAAGTCCACAGCTAAAGTGGGTAGCTTAGGGGAGTCACATATCAGGGGGAATAAACCTGGGCAGGCTAAAAAAAAGAGGGGAATAAACCTGGATAGGCTTAAGAAAGGGGGAATGAACCTGGATAGGCTTAAGAAAGGGGGAATAAACCTGGATAGGCTTAAGAAAGGGGGAATAAACCTGGATAGGCTAAAAAAGGGGGGGGGGGGGGGGAATAAACCCGAATAGGCTAAAAAGGGCGAACAAACCTGGGTAGGCTTTTAAAAAATTCTAAAAGGGAGGAAACTTTAAGACAGTTTCTGAAGACGTTCTCTTCATATCATTTCTTGGATTCTTCTGCAACTCTGATAGATTTTCAGAAAAATGCGGGTCAGTCCTTCCTTTTGCGTTTGATCAGAGGAGTCGAGATGTGTGTATGAGTGTGTGTGTGTGTGAGGGTGAGAGTGAGGGGAAGGAGGGAAAGAGGAGTGAGGGGAGGGTTAGTACAACACGAGCAAGGCATTTTCTTCGCAGCAGTTTCCAAGGAGAGTGCTTTTCATGAACTCTCGTATCGAAGAAAAGAAAATGCTAGTAGCACTGAAAAACGAGACTCAGACATATGGGCACTTCAAATATAGGATGTACGTGGATACAGACGAAATAAAATTATAGAGTTATTCTTCTTAGTTATCTCTGAAGAAGGAAAGACCATCACATCTTTCAGCGCTATCACTACAACCAAAACATATGCCACAATGTACGATTAATAGAAAGATCACTATTAGCTATAGGAAAGAATCTATATCCGGCACAGACTGTTTAATTAAACAGTTCATTCATTCATTTGCCTGTTCTTTGCTGAACTTTGCCTCCCTAACAGCACTCCTGTAGGCCTCTCGGTTGTGAGCAAGATGGTTATCTTTATCTTCATGTCTGTTATTAATAACTCATGGTCCGTGTCACAATCAGCACCTGGTGAAGTTTTTGCTGATGTTATACTTGATCTCCGCCTTCTGTACACTAAAAGTGGTGGATGGAATGGGAGAGCAGCCGACAGATAATGTTGGTTATGGTCGCCAATCTATGATGGTGGGGCAGGTGATCTCAATGTAGGGACAATTAAACAGTACAGATTACAAATTTAATCAGCTCACTGTGGTTCTTTCATTTCTTCTTTCAGTTATTATTTTATAAGCTTTTCCGTACTCTACAACTGTTATCACCACCAACACCACCATCACCATCATCATCATCATCATCATCATCATCATCCTCATCATCATCATCTTCTTCTTCTTCTTCTTCTTCTCCTCCTCCTCCTCTTTCTCCTTCTTCTTCCTCACTGCTCAATATCCCATCCATAAGCTAAATATTTTAGCTTTCGGAAGATTAAAATCAGACACTTGTGTTCAGATGTTTTTTAATCATCCGGTAACAAGAAGAGAAGACCTGACCACTAACTACTGAATTCAGCCTTAGAAGAGAAGACCTGACTAGCAATCATTGAATTCAGTCTTAGAAGATAAGACCAGATCACTAGCCACTGAAACTCAGTTTTAGCAGAAACTCAAGTCATTTGCTGCACAGAATAGCGGCATACACTCCATGTGGAGTGATTTCATTGGGCCATTTTCCTTTTGTTTTTCGTTTGCTTTTCCGGTTGTTCATCCGAACTATTTTTCTCCAAGTAAGTAGCAAACTTGATACATCTCGCCCTGTCAGGTGTGGAGCTGGAGCTACTTACAGATGAAACACAAGCTACTTACACCACCTGGGCAGTTCTGAAAAATATGAGAGAGCATATCATGTGTGAAAGTAATTTTTTTTAGGATTTAAAAAGCCACTTTAATGAAATGGAGACAGAGAGAGAAAGAGAGAGAGAGAGAGTGTGAGAGAGTGAGAAAGAGTGTGTGAGAGAGTTAGAGAGAGAGGAGAGAGTGAGAGACAGAGAGAGTTAGAGAGAGAGGAGAGAGTGAGAGACAGAGAGTTAGAGAGAGAGGAGAGAGTGAGAGACAGAGAGAGTTAGAGAGAGAGAGAGAGTGAGAGACAGAGAGTGAAAGGAGAGAGAATGTTAATAACAGATGTCTTTTATTTATTATTTGTTGATACTTTCCGCTCAAAGGACGTACAAAGACTTGTGAAACGTAATTTAGTCATCTTTTAAAATCTGTGATCTCATTACTGACCAGCCCTACAGACCTGACCACCAATCATCAGTAGCTTTAGCAACCGTCACATTCACATCACAACACTTGCTCATTGATGATTCTGTCATTTTCACTGAAAGGCATATTCATTGAATATTCTGCCACACTCATTCATAACTCTTGTTCACCATGTGACTGTTCTGTCACTTTCACTAACAAGACTTGTTCCTGAACGATTCTGTCACATTTATTCACAATACTTTTTCAGTGACGATTCTGAAACTTAAGAGTGGGTCAAGGACGTTTACACTGGGAATCACCTATTTACGTTTATTTTTTTACCGATTTCCCTGTCAGCAGTTGTTCTTTACAGTCAGTGTCATGATAATTTGAAGAGCGGTATCGGATGGGAAGTGGATTAACATGAATTGCTTGATGTCCCAAAGTTGAACACAAGAAATGAACTTCTCTCGACATAAACAACATAAGAGTGACAACGGCCAGGACTGCCCTTTTAGAGAGGCCAAAGGAACACATTTACTTGTTAGCCGTTGCATCATGGAGAGGTGGGATGGAGTCTTGGCCAGCCCAGCCATCACTTCAACACAGTCATCCTTGCTACCACACATTTATCTAGTATATTTAGGATGATGTTCAGAACTCATTCAGTTCATTGAATATGAAGTTCATAATAGCTCCTTCATCCAGTTCATTCATAAAAATACCATTTTGTCTTGTCTCTTCTTCACTAACCTTTCAGTGATGAGGGGACAAATCGACGCCATGATATGGCTCTGCGATTTTATTCACATAATGGTATATATACGGTTTCTGTAAATTCCTCCCTCCACCTCATCCATGGGCGGACTCTCCCTCCGTTTCCTACAAATCTTAGAGCCATACTGTCTGGTGATAGTCGTGTTAGAGCCATGCTGTCTGGTGGTAGTCGTGTTAGAGCCATGCTGTCTGGTGATAGTCGTGTTAGAGCCATGCTGTCTGGTGGTAGTCGTGTTAGAGCCATGCTGTCTGGTGATAGTCGTGTTAGAGCCATGCTGTCTGGTAGTAGTCGTGTTAGAGCCATACTGTCTGGTAGTAGTCGTGTTAGAGCCATGCTGTCTGGTGGTAGTCGTGTTAGAGCCATGCTGTCTGGTGGTAGTCGTGTTAGAGCCATGCTGTCTGGTGATAGTCGTGTTAGAGCCATGCTGTCTGGTGATAGTCGTGTTAGAGCCATGCTGTCTAGTGATAGTCGTGTTAGAGCCATGCTGTCTGGTGATAGTCGTGTTAGAGCCATGCTGTCTGGTGATAGTCGTGTTAGAGCCATGCTGTCTGGTGATAGTCGTGTTAGAGCCATGCTGTCTGGTGGTAGTCGTGTTAGAGCCATGCTGTCTGGTGGTAGTCGTGTTAGAGCCATGCTGTCTGGTGGTAGTCGTGTTAGAGCCATGCTGTCTGGTGGTAGTCGTGTTAGAGCCATGCTGTCTGGTAGTAGTCGTGTTAGAGCCATGCTGTCTGGTGGTAGTCGTGTTAGAGCCATGCTGTCTGGTGGTAGTCGTGTTAGAGCCATGCTGTCTGGTGGTAGTCGTGTTAGAGCCATGCTGTCTGGTAGTAGTCGTGTTAGAGCCATGCTGTCTAGTGGTAGTCGTGTTAGAGCCATGCTGTCTAGTGATAGTCGTGTTAGAGCCATGCTGTCTGGTGATAGTCGTGTTAGAGCCATGCTGTCTGGTGATAGTCGTGTTAGAGCCATGCTGTCTGGTAGTAGTCGTGTTAGAGCCATGCTGTCTAGTCGTGTTAGAGCCATACTGTCTGGTGGTAGTCGTGTTAGAGCCATGCTGTCTGGTGATAGTCGTGTTAGAGCCATGCTGTCTGGTGATAGTCGTGTTAGAGCCATGCTGTCTGGTGATAGTCGTGTTAGAGCCATGCTGTCTGGTGGTAGTCGTGTTAGAGCCATGCTGTCTGGTGATAGTCGTGTTAGAGCCATGCTGTCTGGTGATAGTCGTGTTAGAGCCATGCTGTCTGGTGGTAGTCGTGTTAGAGCCATGCTGTCTAGTGGTAGTCGTGTTAGAGCCATGCTGTCTGGTGATAGTCGTGTTAGAGCCATGCTGTCTGGTAGTAGTCGTGTTAGAGCCATGCTGTCTAGTGGTAGTCGTGTTAGAGCCATACTGTCTGGTGGTAGTCGTGTTAGAGCCATGCTGTCTGGTGATAGTCGTGTTAGAGCCATGCTGTCTGGTGATAGTCGTGTTAGAGCCATGCTGTCTAGTGATAGTCGTGTTAGAGCCATGCTGTCTGGTGGTAGTCGTGTTAGAGCCATGCTGTCTGGTGGTAGTCGTGTTAGAGCCATGCTGTCTGGTGGTAGTCGTGTTAGAGCCATGCTGTCTGGTGGTAGTCGTGTTAGAGCCATGCTGTCTAGTGGTAGTCGTGTTAGAGCCATGCTATCTAGTGGTAGTCATGTTAGAGCCATACTGTCTAGTGGTAGTCGTGTTAGAGCCATGCTGTCTAGTGGTAGTCATGTTAGAGCCATGCTGTCTAGTGGTAGTCGTGTTAGAGCCATGCTGTCTAGTGGTAGTCATGTTAGAGCCATACTGTCTGGTGGTAGTCGTGTTAGAGCCATGCTGTCTGGTGGTAGTCGTGTTAGAGCCATGCTGTCTAGTGGTAGTCATGGTAGAGCCATGCTGTCTAGTGGTAGTCGTGCAACGTGGCCAAACCATTTTGACTTGTTGTTTCTGGATGTAATGTACTACCGATGTTATTCCAACCCCTTGCCCTGATGATGTCATTTCTTATCTGGTCTCTTCTTTCTTGTTACATTATCTCTCTCATTAAACATCTCATTTCTGTCATCACGATTTTCCTTTTGTTTTTAGCTGTAAACTTCCATATGATGACATAGAGCTGCGAGTTGCCAGCCACGCGCTGAAGTATTTTCCAGTCATTTACGTGTCCAGACATAAAACTAAAACCAAACATTCTATAGCAGTCTCAGCTTATCAATGTCCAAACTTTGGAGAAAGAAAAATGCTCAGATCACAAACCCACACACGGTCACACCAGTTAGCAAACACAAGAATAATATGCAGGAAACTCTCTACTGTAGAGAGCGGAATAACAACACAATTCCTTCAGATCATAAGAGGAAGTACCCCCCCCCCCCCTCAGACAAGTGTTTCGGCCCTATTAAACTCCTGACACTGTAAGGGGGGTGGGCCTCTCTGGGTCATGACTCTCAGAGGTCTTGTGAGTTGTTGCTTTTTTCGTCCCGGGATTGAGTTGGCACTGCACTTTGAAGTGCGTCTTTAGCGAGTAGCCACAAGGGACTGGTATTGGTTGTGGCAAACGACATTGATGTTCTCAATGCTTGTTTCGCATACTCCACAGCCAGCATAAAGCCTTTTCTGCTGTTTCTGAAAGGCTTTTCAGTGCCCTTGCTCTTGCTTGTCCCTTTATGCCCAGTTGCTTACATAGGTCATATGCTGATGTTGCTACGAATCCTCTCGCTCCCACTTCTACAGCTATCACTTCTGCCCTGACTCCTGCCCCCTGCCTCAGTTGAATACTAATTATAGAATCACTTCAAAGCAGAGACTTACCCTTGGATGTGTCTGAAAGAAACAAGAGAAAAAAATTACTTCTGTTATTTTAGTATTTTTGTCAACTTATAAATTACAGACTACATCTGAAAAATTGTCCTTAAGTTTGTGCTATTAATCAATATCATGTTGCAGTAACGTTTTGTTAAAGTTTATTATGACATAATTTTACCTCAAGTAATGTAATTTTCGTCATCTGCATATGCCCTTAAAAGAGCATTACATGAGCTGTGTCGCAGTTTGAAGCTGGGCCGTGATATCTGCCCCTTTCGGCCTGACCCAACCGACTTCGGTACGGCTTATTTTAAGGACCAGGTTTTTGTCTTCCTATTTATATCCCTATTCATTTGGCCGGACTGTTGAATGTTTCCACTGTGGTACTACCGGGTAGTGGATATTATGTCTTAGAAGACCATGGTTAACCAACTCTGACACAAGCAGTCATCTTTTCCTTGCTGGCCCCCGTCTCACTTATCTTAAATGTTAATATACATATATTTGGAGCAAAAACTTTTGAAGAAAACACGTGTCACACAGGTGCATACCTGACATTGCTGTAGCCGTCCAGAAATGCGGGCAATGGGAAAGAAATTCAAAGAAAAGACATGAGTAACATGAAAATTTCTTACAATGATTTATTGATTTAAGTACACTTTCATACTGGGGCATATGCATGCAGGAAACTGTCTACTGTAGAGAGCGGAACCAACAACACAACTCCTTCAGATCATCAGAGAAAGTACCCCCCCCCCCCCAGACAAGTGTTTCGGCCCTATTTAAACTCCTGACACTCTTAAGGGGTGGGGGGAGGTGGGCCCTCTGGGTCATGACTCTCAGAGGTCTTGTGAGTTGTTGCTTTTCTTCGTCCCGGGAATGAACCCAAGATCTTTCAGTTGGCACTGCACTTTTTGAAGTGCGTCTTTTTACTGTGAATTGTCCAAGACACATCATCAGTTTGTCATATATATATATGATCTGTTTACCACGCATCAATACTCTGTCATATTATTACGACCTGTTTAAGATGCATCAATACTCTGTCATGGACACACCTTAGGACACACTAGTAATAGAACATTAATATCATAAGCTATAACCTCCTAAGGTAACCAAGACTTTGCTTCCTGTTATTGCAGCACTAGACTTCTAGCCCAGGCAACGATGACTCAACAGGTCTCAGAAAACTGCAGCCACAGACCAGGTCACGTCGTTACAGAGTATCACATAAGTGTATCCCAGTAATCAATACTTCGATCTAATAATAATGGTAGTAGTAATAGTAGTAGTAGTAGTAGTAGTAGCAGTAGTAGTAGTAGTAGTAGCAGTAGTAGTAGTAGTAGTAGTAGTAGTAGTAATAGTAGTAGTAGTAGTAGCAGTAATAGTAGTAGTAGTAGTAGCAATAGTAGTAGCAGTAATAATAGTAGTAGTAGTAGTAGTAGTAGCAATAGTAGTAGTAGTAGCAGTAGTAGTAGTAGCAGTAGTAGTAGTAGTAGTAGTAGTAGTAGTATAGTAGTAGTAGTGTCTAAGAAACCTGTTTTGAAGCCGATAGATTTTATTTGCTTTTTGCTACTCTTTGGTCCTCATTTTCCTGCGTAGCTTCTTCCGTGGTCAATATCTGAGCTGCGTGACCTGCCATAGTAACAATACACTACATTTATGTAGTAAGATTCAGTCTTTGCGCTTTAGTCTTCTATTTTCAGCGACTGGTCTTCGTTCTCTTCTGAAGTGATTCAGAGCTGCTTTTGTTTCAGTTCTCTCCTTTACTAGCTGTTACCAGATTTGTTTCCCCATGTCATGGATGCTCTCGGATCTGCCTCATAGCAGTTCGCCGTGTAATGTCTGCTTTAGAGATTTCAAATAAAATATACAGCACGCAGAGACACATTACATATATAGGGTAAAAATGCTTTATCCACAAAATACTTGAAGGGTAGAAAATAGTCAACACAATAGCATGGTACGCCCACCAGCCAGGTATGGCATGATATACACACCAGCCACGGTATGGTATGATATACACACAAGCCACGGTATGGCATGATATACACACAAGCCACGGTATGGCATGATATACACACAAGCCACGGTATGGCATGATATACACACAAGCCACGGTATGGCATGATTTACACACAAGCCACGGTATGGCATGATATACACACCAGCAGTGGTATGCAAGATACGCTCATCACTTAAATTTTTAAAAAGCATTCTGACGCACAATGTACACCATAAATCAGATAAATACGTTCTGTATACCACACATAGACAGCATATATCAGATAAAAGGTCTTGTATCTGTTTAATCCATAGACAGCATATACCGATAAAAGGTCTTGTATCTGTCTAATCCATCCGTCCGCCTTAGAGCACAAGTTTCTCACAAATTGTATCCAGTACTAACTAACGAATACAAAAACTGAAATTGGATAGATCACAATTTGTCTACAACCGAATAACGACTCTTGTTGGTATACAAAATATTTTGATATTCACAAAACATAGAAGAAGTGATCATACGAACACAGGAGCAGTGATCACAACAACACAGAAGAGAAAGCATATTGTAAATACAAATATGGCTGATCTAGAGACTTGGTGCTATTTACAAATATAGTTGATCTAGATTTCTCAACGCACTGTACATTATCTTGTAGGGCTCTTATATTGATATGTCCATTACCTTCTACAGCTCTTATGCTGATACAAGGTATGTCCATTATCTTGTACGGCTCTTATGTTTATATGTCCATTATCTTGTACTTCTCTTATGTCGATATGTCCATTATCATGTAGGGCTCTTATGTTGATACGTCCATTATCTTGTACGGCTCTTATGTTTATATGTCGACATAGGTCCTACACGCAGGTGCTAGGGAAAATTTTGTACGGAAATGCAAAACAAAACTCACTCTCCACTGCTTCTCTGTTTTCTCATGGGCTCAGAGGAATGCATGGGCTAGACCCCCCCTCTGTATAGTGCCTGCTTAGACGATAGAACCTGACCTTCAGACTATCTTTGCTGGCGTGAATGACATAACTAAATTTTAGATAATTCGCTGCAAGCAAAGCTCAGAGGGGGTTGAATATCACTGCGGGCAAGGATAGCACACGCCCAGATTTGTCGTGTTGAGCAGTGTATAAAGAACTGAGCATCTTGAATTGTCACTGCGGGCAAGGATGAAACGGAGAGGCAGGGAAAGATTTGTCGTGTCGAGCGAGGTTGAGAGATCTGGACATTTAAGAACACCAGTGCAGACAATGATGAGATGATATTTTTGTTGTCCGTATACGAGTAGACATGTAAAAGCTGAACTTTCACAGAAATCCTTGTACGTGAAGATAAGAAATAATAATAATAATAACAATAATAATAATAAAGTAATAGATGATATTCATCAATTTCAAACGCCTTGAATTATCAATTCAGTATTGGAAGAAGGGCAAGGGGCGAAAGATTGGGTGGTTTTCTTTTAGAGAAATAAACAATCGTTATTCTTTGCTCAGTTTTAAAACAAGTTCTAAACTTGTTCTCTCTCCTCAGAATATGTCTCACTCCAAATGATCCCCTCCATTCAAACCCTCTCGGAGGGCCCCCTCTCTTTACAATCTTCCACAATGATAAAAGAAAAAGCTGCGTAAAGCGCAGATTTTAACATGGGCATGAACTCTGCTTTGCACTTCTATCCATTCATTCTTTCCCCTTCTCTCAAATGTCCAACTCTGATGTTTTTCTTGATGTCTGTAGTGTCCTGAAAGATCTTTCTGGGGGATTCGCAGGCGCTGTACAAGCGTATTCATACAGATATCATTCATGGATCTCAGTTATCTATTGGGTTTGGATACTGCATTCAGCGGCTTATTTTACCAGTTTGTAAGGGGCGTGTACACTTGTACCTGCATGCGTGTGCAATTTGGTGTTCAAAATGTCAATCTCTTCGTTTGAAAATATATGTGGAGATACTTACATATATGTACACTGTAAGTGTGTATACAATGTGTATCTATATCTTATTTTTTTCAGTTTTTGCATTCTCTCTCTCTCTCTCTCTCTCTCTCTCTCTCTCTCTCTCTCTCTTAACCCAATTTCAAATATGAACTTTACTATTGTCTCAAGATCTGACAGACTTCCGTTGAGCTTTTCGTAAAAAGACATTCTGTAAGTGCGAATACTTCTAAATATGTGCATATAGTAAGTAGTAAAGGTAACCCTGTCATGCCTTAGAGGCACATAGGGATATGGTGTTAGCGCCCATATTTTCCTTGACCTGTCAGCACACTAGAGGGTGATATGGTCAGTATCACGCCTGGGTGCCTTTTCCTTCCCCAACTCCAGAAGAAGTCGGATACCCATTTCTACAACTGAGAAATATGTGCATATACAGAACACTTAATCTGTGATGTTATCTATGAGGGTTTACATTTAAGTAATATATTTATGAAAGTGTACATACACTTGATATCTATAAATATCCTGCTCATCTTTACAGTGTGGCCCTTTTGATTTCATGGCTTGAGGATGTCTGGCGTCTACAAACAGGATATAGCTACCTGGTCGGTCGCCAGTCATAAACTATATATAGCAAAGCATCACACAATTTTTGAGAAGATAAAACTCGCCATGATGGAGAAAGTTTACGAGATACTCTGAACATCTTTTAGTTCTTGATATTTGTCACATGTAAGGAGTGAAAATTAAAGAGATAAAGTTTCAGTTCTTCACTCTATCAAGATAAAGTTCATCTCCTCTCTCTCTCTTCCTCTCTCTCTCTCTCTCTCTCTCTCTCTTTCTTTCTTTCAGACAAGCTATGGATAAATTTGCAACAGTGGTTTTATTCTGAAAACGTTTGTATAAGTTTTAATAATTTTTAAGAGTTATAGTATTTTGTTAGTGTCACGTGTTCTAGTTGCCTGCTCATATCCCCCTCCCCCCAACCCCCAACCCCCCACCTCCACAAACCGATCACTACTATGTGTACGTATGTTTATGTGCAAGTTTAAGCCGTGTACAAATGCAATTTCATATTGTGCACATGTGTTCCATTAACTAAGTGACAAAAATATCTTTAAACAAATAAGCAGAGCCAATAATTTGTTCATTCAATGGCCAAGTCTATTTTGAGGTCTTCCATCTAACACGACCATGAAACCAAATGACCTGTAGCCTGTTATCATTCTTAGACACTCGCACACAACTGTCATTTACAAAGGGCAGAAACTATTGTATACCCCTCATTATTTACGCCCGTCTGAAATTTGGCCGTTCTGTTACAAATTTGAAATGTGGTGATATTTGTACATGTTCTTTTATGAATATTGCCTCATATTTGTACAAATACTTCATAAAGAAAACAACAAAGGACATTTATTTTAAAAAATAAAAAAAAAATTAACAAGATTCAATTCAGATTCTATACAAGAGAGAGAGAGAGAGAGAGAGAGAGAGAGAGAGAGAGAGAGAGAGACGATACTGCTGAATATGGATTTACGATTTTCTAAATGCACCGCCCGGAAATCTGATAAATCTGATAGCCTAGTTAAAAGTGCCCGAAACGTTTTCCTTTTACCTTACATTAAGACATCGGTTCCTAAACTGGAACACGCTAACTCCTGACAGATCACAGAGTCATAATAGTGTCCACAGAACAAGTACAAATTACACAGATATTTTCTTAAATCTGTGACATTTTAAATATGTAATACCAAAGATCGAAAAGGACAGGGGAACTTTGGTGAATTTAATTTATCATTGGACTCAAGGGACCGCCACCTGTACACGTTTGGGAACCTCTGCATTAAAAAAAAAAGAAAGAAAGATAGAACACTGAGCCAGTTTAACATGAAAGAGACTTCCCATACACACACATTCATACACAGACACATTCATAAACACTTGCATCAACCGATGCATTAAAGAAAGACAAATATTGCGTGAACTCCTGGCCATGCGAACAGGTCAGAAGATCGTGTCAGTGAAAAGAGGAAACAAATAAAAACGTCAAAGATCTCTATATCGTTGCAGCAAAAAAATATCTTTCAGTCTAGTCAATAAAGTAGAAAACATCAAAGACTTATTGGTTTCTACAACACTGAAGTAAAAAATAGGCTTCTCACTAGCCACAAAAATAGAAAACATCAGAGACCTATGGGGTTTATACAACACTGAAGTAGAAAATAAGCTTCTCTCTAGTCATAAAATAGAAAACATCAAAGACCTCTAGATTTCTACAACATTGAAGTTGACAATAGACTTCTGTCTAGTGACTAAAATAGAAAATATCAAAGACTTCTAGGTTTCTACAACATGGAAGTAGAAAATAGGCTTCTGTCTAGTGCCTAAAATAGAAAACATCAAACAGTTCTAGGTTTCTACAACATTGAGGTAGAAAATAGGCTTCTCTGTAGTGACTAAAATTGAAAATATCAAAGACTTCTGGGTTTCTACACCACTGAAGTAGAAAATAGGCTTTTCTCAAGTGACTAAAATAGAAAACATCAAAGACCTCCAGTAGAAAACAGACTTCTCTGTAGTGACTAAAGAAGAAAACACCAAAGAACCTCTAGGTTTCCACAACACTGACGTAGAAAATATACTTCTCTGTAGTGACTAAAATAGAAAACATCAAAGACCTCTAGGTTTCTACAACATTGAAGTAGAAAATAGGCTTCTGTCGACTAAATAAAACCCCAGGGAAAAAAAGGGGGGGGGGGGGAGGAGGAAGCAAGAGAGAAAAATAAAACAAATAAATGGAGAATATATTTTTCAGGTCAGCTTTTTCACTTGAGCAATTAACGTGAAATAACAGTCCAGATTCTACGTTGAAACTTGTTCCCATACGACGTCGTTCATTCAGACATTGACACCAATCTCTCTCACGAATGTGGCGGTTCATCTCAGGATTTCAGTATCAACGTGGAGCATTTCCTGTAGTGGCCTGGGATCTGGTCACGAACTGCCTGAGTGGGTTTTGCAGTTGGTGACTCTGGAGGACGCAATGTAGTGTATGTTATTCTTTGCTGCAGGTACAGAGACCTTCTTCTTCAGCTTTCCGAGACATTAAGGCTCATTGCTGCGGATAAACTATAAAGGTTGTCTCTATTCCTAATCTTCTCTCTCTCTCTCTCTCTCTCTAGTTGGTGACACTAATTTCTTTTCGCCCAGTTTCGAGGTTTCTCTTTCTCTAATCTTTTTTGACGGAGATGAGGTCGCTGGCCCTGTGCTCCAGCTCACAACCTGGGCAATGAGGCTGCCGGTTTCGTCTGACCCCTACCCCCGCAGACCTTCCCAGCTTGGTTGCACCTGCCAGAAGTAGAACTCCTGCTGGAAAGGCTTCGGGGGGTGGTCAGGGTACACAAGCTGTCACGCCACAACAATGCCCCCGCACCAGCTACAAAGGTCTGTTGGACCAGTTTTCAGTGCATGATACAGATGACGTCTCTTCTCGCAGTGTCCCGTTCTCAGTCGGAAGATCGTTACTTGCTCGTTTCTTAAGAGTTTATAGTGTCTGTGTCTTCCTGCTGATTCTTGATTTCCCTCTTTCCATGATTCTTTTGAGCTGGTCTCTAGATCAGTGGTTCTCAAACTGTGGTCAGCGAGAAATCAGGTGGTCCCATATGATGTATCAGTTTGGTATTAAGTGTGAAATCTAATGGATAAAATCAGTTAAGCTTGTATGGCATTATGATATTGCTTATAAGACTGTGGTCCACAATTTGTACGTAGTTGGAAAAGTGTTCTTTTGGTGTAAAAAAAAGGTTGGGAACCACTTATTTAGAAGACATGTATTTGGAGAATGAGATTTTTTTTCTGCTGAGATCACCGTTGTGGAAAAGGTCCTATGATCAGCATTTTGTAAGTACCATACTTTGCTCTGTCGCTTTTCTAACAGCATCGCGAACGTTTCATTTATTTAATACCGATACTGCTTATATCAACATAGTAGCATTGCTTGTATCCACCGACGATGTTGCTGAGATAAACATCAAGATAATGTTCATATCAACACAATAATATTACAGAGAACGACATAGTGATTTTGCCTACATTACGCTGTGTGATATTACTTCAAACTATGAGGTGCATGTAGTTTAACATTTTTTTTTTGGTCAAATCCTTGAGTAAGAAAATAGGTAACTATTAAGCTAGTCTGTCTATCTGTCTGTTTCTCAGGGTGTTAAGTTACAGGTAAATAAAGTTAATTCTTGCGAAAGACGAAGAATATTCCAAGCATATGAAATCCTTAGAATACATTCCCTGAATTGAAATATTGTCCAGCGTACACTGGCCGTTGCTGCACTGACAAAGCTTAATCTTCGCCGGGGTAAGACAAACATATAAGCTTCAGCAGTAAACTGCTGCTCATAAAACCTGCATTCTTGTGACCTTATATTCCTGGAGGCCTAGGAATTCTGAATACTCGTTGCTAAATTACTGGGAATCCGCAGCACAAATTAAATTTCAGAGGGGTAGTGAGGGGGAATACCGAAATATTATACAGAGGTCAAGAAATGAAGAAAATTCAAATCCTCCGTGAAATTTCATAACATGGCGGCAATGACTTAGTGAAGCAGTCTAAGAAAAGGGAGAACATTTTGGAACTTTATTGTGAAATCAATGAGCGAGAATGGTCGATTTGACGCGACTTTTCAGAATGACGGTAATGAGTTCTCAGCCGGGCCGTAGATGTCATATTAATGTTCTTGTTCATGCACCACGAGCTGAGGTTATATCTTCAGACAGAGAGGAATGGAGCGTGTATAAGTTTGTCCGGAGTATAGTGATGATAGCGTATCAACCCACCAACAAATACTGTTTTATATGGCGAACTTTCTATGAAAATATATGGATATGATGAGCTAAGAACAGATGGGACGACCATGTTGTGGGAACTCCTATGGAGGAATTTCAAGTCCATGTTGAAGAGTTTTACCACCGTTGAAGAATGTCTTGTAGTGAAAATGTTTTCTCCATGATCATTTAATACGTACATATAGGAGGTGATCTCAGGCAGCCTCCATTGACAAAAGAGAGGATGATTCCAGGCAACCTAGGTTGACAAGAGAGAGGATGATTCCAGGCAACCTAGGTTGACAAAAGAGAGGATTATTCCAGGCAATCTACGTTGACAAGAGAGAGGATGATTCCAGGCAGCCTGGATTGACAATAGAGAGATTCCAGGCAGCCTGGATTGACAATAGAGAGATTCCAGGCAGCCTGGGTTGACAAGATAAAGATCGATTCCAGGCAGGCTGGGTTGACAAGAGAGAGGATGATTCCAAGCAGCCTGGGTTGGCAAGAGAGAAGATGATTCCAGGCAGCCCGGGTTGACAAGCGAGAGGATCATTCCAATCAGCTTGGGTTTCCAAGAGAGAGAGAGAGAGAGAGAGGATGATTCCAGGCAACCTAGGTTGACAAGAGAGCGAATGATTCCAGGCAGTCTTGATTGACAAGAGAGTTCTTTACCTTTACAACTTCAGTGTTCCTTTCTTCTTCTTCTTCTTCTTCTTCTTCTTCTTCGTCTTCTTCTTCTTCTTCTTCTTCTTGTTCTTGTCAGTCTGCTTGTGACATTAGCATCACAGGGAGTTTCAGACATTGGTCCAGAGCTGTGTGAGAGGACCGGGTAGCTGTCAGACCTCAGTGTTTGATGTAATAAATCACTTTTGGTAGTTCCGGAAACAATACACGGTTTTAAAATTTTGATTCTTAGACTTGAGACTTGACTTCAGATCTGAAGGCAGTGACTTGAGAGTTGACTTGAGACTTGACTTCAGATATGAGTCCAGTGACTTGAGACTTGACTTCAGATTTGAAGGCAGTGACTCGAAACTTGAACGGAGACTTGACTTGAAACTTGAGACTTAACTTGAATACGACATTAGTAGAATCTATGTTAAAAAAAGTTAGCGTTTTTTTTTTATCTAAAGTTTTAGTACTCCTGCAAAGATGTTACGGTTGAAAAATTACTTTCATTATCAAACATTATTCTCTAAGATGAACGCGTGTGAAATTAGATGTACGCATAGCCATACTTATGAAATTACATGGAAGCACAATCACATTCATGATAATACGTGTAGTCCCAGCCACATATGGGAAATTACGAATACTTACAGCCACATACAGGAAATTACGTATACTTACATCCACATTCATGAAATTGCCTCTGACTCACGGGATTTTACACTTGACGCGGCCACAATGAAAAGATAATTTCGTCAGCTAAGTCAAGTGTGCTCAAAGCGGCGGCTCATATTCAGGTTTCAGAATCTGAAACCTATCGAAGGTGGTTCTCTTTAATTACATTTGAAGACCGTTTATGTAGAAGTTTTTGACTTTGTGATCACTGTTTTCTTTTCTTCTTAACTTTTTACACCACCACCCCCCCCCCCCACCTTTTTTTTCTCTCTCTCTCACACACACACACACATAGAGAAGGCAAACAACGGTGGAAACAACAAATCTCTGTCAGACCACAGCTTGTACATCGATTCAATGATTAAAGCATTTTCATTTAAGCTTGGAAGCCTGCCTGAACACAATTCACAAGTAACAATAACAAAATATCTCACATTTAGTTATCATATAACAATATTATCTGTAGGATGTCAGTATATCGGATCTTTCAGAGAAAGGTTTATATATCATTCAGTTTCATGAAATTTGGTATATTACTTATTCTCTTGCCTGCTCACTGAAACAAATAAGTACTCCAGGCTTTTTCGAAGTGTGCACCGTAGAGTTCTTTCGCTTCGCCATAGCTCTCTCAGGCTCAGTGAGACAAATTTAATATAGTTTATACCTTTTTTCTTCGCATTATAAAAGAGCATCAGTAATTAGGACTATACTTTTTCCCTTTGGGCATTTGCAAAAAGCATTGATAGAACTTGTAAGGTTTTCCTTTTGTTTTATACTTCGTAGATTGTCGTTATTGCATGGCGACAGATACGGCAACAGCGCATGCGCAGTATTTACTGAGTGTTAACAGCTAATTTTCCTTCTCTTTGACCCTCCGTCTGTCCCCCTTGAGTGCTCTCCTGTTAAGATTAATGTCTCCGAACACTGTGTGACGGGGAAATTAAGTGATGGTTGCGAAGAGGGAAATTATGCGGCAAATCTGTGACCTCAATGGTCAGCCCTGGCTGCCCGTGAGACAGATTAAATGACCTCTGTAAGCTTGTGGTAAGGACCATTACTGCAAAGGTTAAGATTAGGTACGGTGAAAGAAATATTACTGTCCGAATTGTATAGTGAAGATTGCCTGTATTATTCTGGGGTTCTATGGTAAAAAAAATATTTACAATTTTATTTCTACATCATCTCAGAGTGAATATGAGAATATAATAATAATTATAATGGCTGTTAATTAAGCAGTATTTCAATGAAAGTTTGACTGGACGAAGGTTTCCATATTTGTCAGTAACATGAAAAGCTGTACGTGTTCTTAAGACTTCAAACAACCTAGACGGCGTAAATAACTCTGACAGTCTGCCTCTGTTTCAAACCTGCATACATTTATAGTTTAGGGCTTTCTTCTCTGACACTCAAATCCTCCATTTAAAAAAAGTCTAAAAAGATAAGGTAACATCCCCGTTTCCACGCCATCAAGTCTTTTTTTTTGGGCCCTTATTTCCAAGACCATCGGGACATGAAATCGTGATATGGCCACGCCTGTCTGTGGTTACCTTTCCAAATTTCTCTGCTACCAATATTTAGGGCCTGGCTGGACCCCGAGACCGTTGTGCTCCGGTGGTACCAGGGAAAAAAAATCCCACCTGCTCAGATGCCAACGGATTAGTAGGCGGAGTGGCTAACCAGAGTGGCTAACCACTCAGCTAACCATTCAGCTAACCACTCAGCTAACCAGGCCGCCGCAAAATTCTGGACAAAATATAAAAGTACAGTTTTATTTTGTGGTTCTGAAACTGTGTCAGATTATATACATTTTTGTTCTGATCTCCACATCCGTGATAATGAATGAGATAACGGTTTCTTTACAGCCTGGAGTCATTGATACTGTCTAATTATGCCCTTTTCAGATCCTAGCACTTCTCAATGTCCTACAAAATTGTCACTTTCCTGTGACTTCTTACTGAAACCCATTCTAATGATGGAACGTAGGATTATAGACAGCCTCCTCTAGTGACTCTGGCTAAACAAGAACTTGAAGTTTCAGTCAGACCTTCAGACTCAATCGGTGGACTTAGACGTCGTGCAGGATGGCACTAAAGAAGACACTTATTGGTCTGATTAATTTAAGTTGATCCAGTGGTTTGTTCTCGAGACAGATTTTTCGCTCCTTCAGTCTTCTCTTTGCTTAGCCCAGGCAGAAAGATAAACTGGTATCTTCGGTGTGAATGGGTTTTGCTTCTCATGGCAGAGTACATCTAAAATTACTGTAGATAACTGACAGATAGTTCATAGTGCAGTGTCTTCTCGTGGCCGTGTGGGTGCTCATGCAACAGGAGTCCGTGGTTCGAGTCAAGGCTACTGTCTTAGTATTTTTCTGACTATTAAGTCTGTTTTTTTCTGCTATTTTTTTAAGCAATTCATATATATATATATATATATATATATATATATATATATATAAACGGTTTATAACGGATATAATGAGAAACAACAGAGTCTTTAGAGAGAGTGGAGGAGAATAGACAAACAAAGATGGCCTTTACAGAAATGATGAAAGGAGATAGGCCAAGAGGTAGAGCTAGACAACGATGGCGAGACAACACAGAAGATACACCTGCTCTTGACATCAATCGACATTTGGCAAGAAAAGCTCATGAACAGAGAGGGACGGACACGTGTCCTGTCTACAGCAGTGAGCCTCACTGGCGCAGGAGGCTGCTTAATTAAGCAACTGCTCAAAGAAGACGAAGATAATATATGTATATGTGTATGTGTGTGCGGGACCGGATAGCGTAGTGGTTAGGGCACTCGTCTAACAACCGAATGGTCGAGGGTTCGAATCCCCTGCTGAGCGGGATTTTCTTTTCTGACCAATATGGCCCCGGGGTTCACCCGAAAAGTGGGTACCAGAGAAATCTGGGAAGGTAAAGCGGCCAGGCGTGACACTGACCACATCACACTTTCATGTGCCGAAGGTCATGGAAAATACAGGCCTAACACCGTATTCCCCAATATGCCTTAATGGCGTGGAAACGGGAATCGAAATATATAGTATATGCTCCGTCGCTTTTCTAATAACTAACAACATTGTGAACAGTTTTTTTTTCCTTGCTAAGCCACGTAAATATGACTCCATGTAATCGGTATGTTTATCAAATCTTGCTTTATCAGCGACATTTTATTTCTGCGACATTAAAATGTAAAAGACTGCATTACCGACGCTAGAGGCTGAAGCATGTGTTTCTATCATGCAAATATCCGGTTAGACAACTTTCAGAATCTTTGCCGAACCGTGTTAAAATCAATGAACTGTAAGAGGGACAGATAGGCCAGTTGACCTAAAACTAATCTGGAGCAAGGACTTTGCCCTGGAGCAACCCTTGACTGCGCTTGTGTCATCCTGTCCAGTCGCTATGACAGATAAGCAGGGGGCAATGATTGAGGTCAGCTGGAATGGAAGGGGCTTAACTCGTTAACCATGTGCTTGTAATGTTAACATAGCTGTGAGTTATGTAACTGTATGGGTGTATATTGTTGAGTGAAACGTCAGAGATAAATCTTTGAAATTTTACAATGGAAAATGTGAGTGAGTGAGGGTGTGAGACAGACAGACAGGCAGACAGACAGACAGACAGGCACATAGATAGATAGATAGATAGATAGATAGATAGATAGATAGATAGATAGATTTGCAATATTATATATATATGTATATATATATATGTATAGTATAAAAAATAATATGAGAAATATGAGAAATGGAGGTCATTGAGATGTGATTTATAATAAGAAAGATGAAAATTAAAGGAAGAAGAGACAGAGGAAGACAGAGAGAGAGAGAGAGAAGCTACTGGATGGGCTGTCAGTGTGGCTAGGAAGAAAGTCACCGGCAGATCTCATAATCAAATCTAAAGACAGGAAATTGTGGAGAGAAATGATCGCCTACGCCACGTGGCATAGCACTTGAATTGAAAAAAAAATAATACACAATAGACCATTGATTATGAAAAGAACGGTAACAGTTTACTGATATACAAATCTTGACATAATGACATCACGTGATAGTAACATCGTGACCACATAGAAACAAGAATACTCTATGATACAGCCAAAAACATGCCACACTTCTGCTAGGGGCAGATGTGCCAGATGTGACTGAATTTTAACCATTAGAACTAATGTTTTAGTTCTGAAAAGTGAGAAACTGCGTTATTAATAAAACTGGCATGAACTAACTTTGTATGTTAGTTCTTGTTGCTTGTGTTCTGGGCGTGGAATAAATATATCTAAATATATCTAATAATAAATATGTGTACATGATAAAATGAGACAGTTCGAGATTGGATGGATGGATGGATGGATGGATGGATGGATAGATGGATGGATGGATAGATGTGTTCGTTAGAGATGAATCTTTGAAATTTTGCAATGGAAAATGTGATGTACGTTTATGAGTGAATGAGCGTGTGTATGCGTATGTGTGCGTGAGAAAGAGAGAAAGAATGGATGAAAATTTAAACTGACAAAAACCAGATAATTTAAGTCCACCAATCTCAGATTATCAGGGGATGAAGACGCCTGTCCAGTGAGGCAATCAGCGACAAATAGCTGATCAAGACCCTGTCCCACCTCTCCGTGGTACCCCCAGTAACAGGCATAGCAACGGAGCAGGGTTCGCCATAATCCCCGTGGTGGTGGAGTCTGCTAAAGAAGCATTGCACACACCCTGTTTTTTAGCTGTACTCCGGGACTGAAAAAAAAAACCCTTTCCCACGCCGATACGATGGTGTGCCTCAACACCTCTACAGCATCGGCTGCAGAGAGCAACAGCAAAAACCCTTCACTAAACCCTAGGCTCTCCAGACCATTTATCCAACCTTCTCCTCCACATCGTTGTCATAAAATATGAAAGATTGGCAACAACAATAACAACAGCAACAACAAGAACAACAACAACAAAACACAGAAAACGTAAAAATTTGTGGTTTTTTTTCAAAGAAAGAACAAGAAATGTGGATACTTACCAGCTGCCAAATGCAAGCAAAAGCAAATAATTCATTTGAATTCAACAGTTTTGAGAGAATTATACAAATAATATAGTAAAAGGATGAATAAGCTAGAGAAATGTCTTATAGTCACAAATAAGAAAGATTCGAAAATGAAAAGAATTATTTCAGTATGACATATAAATGTAAACAGATGAATGAGATTACATATTTATGTTTACTGCTAGAACAAACTATGGTAGAATACAGAGAGTTACAAGAGATATTGGGCTTAATAATTTTCCGAAGTGTAACGCTTAATTTTGAAAAGAGAGAGAAATTAAAGCAAAATTGAGAACAGCACAATCCAGATTTGTAGGGACGTGTTCTGTGAACAAGCAGTCTGAACACCTACTGAGAAATAGAGAAAATATCAGGACAAAGGGACAGAGGAAGATGTAGAAACAAGATACTTGACGGACTAAAAGAGTGGCACGGAGCACGGTCCACCTCTTATCTTACAGAAAGAGCAAAGGGTAGATGGTTATGAAAATCAATGACGACCAACGCCTGACTGGCATGGACCAGAAAGAATGCTTCATTTAACTTTAGAATGCTTCATTTAACTTTAGAATGCTTCATTTAACTTAAGCGCCTCGGCATCAAAAATTAATTTTTGCGCATTTAATTTTGAATGAGCAGATTTTGTATAACGGCGTTGTTCTTTAAAATGACAAACTCACCCTCAATCCCTGTGCAGATCATCGCGGTGATTGTTATATGGTGGTAGTGGAGCGGAAATAGAGGAGAAAAAAAGCTTTTAATTAACGACATTCACAAGAATAAAAAAAAAACAAAACAAAACCAGAAGAAACTTTGGCAAAGTGTAAAATCAAATTCAGGAAAGTACGCCTTCTTGTAATTAACTCAGTGACTAGCCACTTTATTTAAGAAAGGTTTGCTCTCACAGTGTCTGAATACCCCTTTGATTATGCCATTAACAGATTATAAGACTCAATACTGATACGCTAGTAAAAATATACACAGCATAAATAGGAAGTACTTAGAAGCGGGAAAAAAATGTCCCTGAGCTTTGGTGGCTGTCTGTGAGGCTTGACAGGGCTATTATTTCATTTTCATTTGAAGGCTTAATAAATATAATTCACTTTGTGTTATTCATGAACATTGAATTTATCATGATAAGTATTTCAAATCTGAAAAATTTAAAAACTGGAAACTAATGCAAATAAGGAAACAGTTCGTCACCATCATCACATCAAGCGCACTTGCTACCTGTTGCGTCCATTTCACGTGTGCAGATCTAAAATAAAACTTGAGAATGATGACAGTTTTTAATTAATTTTGATCATTGTTAAACTTTTTCGTTCCTTATCTTGCTTCTGCCTTAGCCGTCGAAAGGATGATGACTGCGATGTGATATCTCCTCCTTTCGGCACTGCGCATCCGACTTTCCCCCGGCTTACTTTTGGGACAGGATTTTGCTTCCAACAATGATGGCTGTTTACTGGGCCATAATATTGTCTGCTGATAGGGATACCATGCTGAAGTAGAGTGGTCAGCAGTGGTTCATTGATTTTAACGGAAGAAGTAATCTTATTGTTGGCCGACAATCAAGAGTCATCTTATTGTTGGCTGACACTCGAGAGTTATCTTATTGTTGGCTGACACTCGAGATTCATCCACTGTTGGCTGACACTCAAGAGTCATCTATTGTTGGCTGACACTCAAGAGTCATTTATTGTTGGCTGACACTCAGTCAGCTACAAAAATGAGTTCGGTTCCCCAAATTCCATTTTACATTCTGTTGTTTAAAGTATGCTCAGAAAAGGATATATATATATATATATATATATATATATATATATATATATATATATATCAGAACTAACTTTAGACATGTTTGGAAACGATAGTGATTTTTCTTCCAAGATGCCAACTTTAATATTACATTGGGAAATAATTTGTAAGATTTTTATACAGAAGCTGATAAACTGCTGATAAACAAAACAGAAGATATGTATATGGATACATATAGATAAATATGCATCTATTTCAAATCATTTCAGTAAGTATTAAAGTTTGATTACCGCCAATTCAGTTCTAAACAGAATTTTATACCGTATTGAAATCTAAGCGTGAATCGAGTGTTCTGTTACTATATCTCTGTATTTAAAAATATATGCTATAATATAATATATACAGTATGTATACAGACATGGATAAATAAAACAGTTAATATAATAGAATTTTAATCTTCAAAATTAAATTGCTTTAGAAAATTATATGAAAATATAATCAATGGTGAAGATGAAGATAGTGATAATATCAGAGAAGATAATAATGTACATCAGACAAAGCAGCTACGCCTTATAGTCTAAGAATAAAATGTTTTAAATTAATTAAAGTATTTCTAAATACTAAATACAGTTTGTTTATCCTGCATGCAGTATATATATATATATATGAATATGTACACATAAAGAAAGTTTATTTTACTAACAGTTAGCATCAGGCACTTCATAACTTCTCCCGAGCCGTGGAGAAGTGACAGACAGACATGCACACGAGCACAGTTAGGATGCCTGTTCATTCCGAGCTTAACAGGCCACGGCCCAGGCACCAGGCCACAACACACATAAACAAGCTTTAGTCATGCCCAACAAAACATCAACATTCAATAAACATGAATCAGTTTACGCACAAGTTTTTTGATGTTTCTGTGGTGTTTATCAGGTTATAAAATAATACCAATAAGTCCGAGTGTGAAGGTATGTCTGGTGCTATTCTTTTTTACAAGCAAATAAAATGTAGAGAAAAATAAGACTATCTTTCACAGAGCACAAATATTAATGGGAAATGATTATTTATGTTATAATCACAATTTTGTTTCAATAAAATTTTGTATGGACTATAATCACTTTTTTTTCTTCTTTCCCACTGAAAATCTGATTTTATATACACTAAAATTGTACTACGTGTTAAAAATATTACCTTGTGTGTTCGTTACATGAAGAATTATGTCTTTTCTATAATTAATCATTATACAGTTCTTTGTATAATTTTTTTTCTAGAGAGATTTAATACATATGAATATGTTATTACGTGATACATTAATTGTGATTAATGTGTGTCTAAATTACAGTATCTCCCGCCATATAAGACGCACAGTCGTGTAAGACGCACCAATAATTTGGCAAGCAATACAATGGGGAATTTTTTTTTTAAAAGACTAAAAATCCCACATTTTCTATTAACTTTATATCCCCCATTCTAGTGCTTTGGTACAAGATTACATGCTACCATATATTTTCCCACTGGATTTCTTAAACAAAACATGCTAACTCTACTTTCGTGATAAAGATTATGGCTATATTATCAGAAGTTAACCCTTCACTACCTTAACAAATTTACCAAGGATTTTTCCCCAGAGTTTGACGATTTTTCCTTCCTGTAAGATGTTAGCACAAAAATAAAAATGGCCGCCCAGTATAGGCAGCATCAGGATACCGTAAACATTTGACAGACTTAACGTAGGATTTTTATTTTAACCGATGATTCTAACCTCAAAAGTCGAGAAGAAAATGTTACAGCAGATACATACGGTAAGCCACTATGTGTGCTGAGACAAATAATGTAAGGCTGTTGAGCAATGTCCTGGTCGTGGTCGATTTTAAAAAATATAGTAACATTATTTTGGTTTGTAATCGTAATTTAATCATATATGATGCATTCTAGAGTCATTAAGAGATTAATGTGTTAGCATTGGTGTTTACGCGCTTTTCAAGTAGGGGGCCCGGCATAAAGCATGGCTGGATTTTTAAAATGGAAAATAAAAAGGGCTATACATGGTTTTGGTAAAAAAAAAAAAATTGAAATGAAACTCAGAAAAGTGGGTATTTTTATTACTACTGACAATCATATTTAGGTTTTGAAAATTACGCCGGTTAAATGACCGCCATTATATTTGATACATTCAGCCAGGCGTCTGGAAAATTCCTGCATAACACCATTTAATATGTCAAAAGGATATTTTGAATGTAGTGTCGGATTAGATCTTTTAGGTCTACAGTTGACTATGGTTGACTAGCATACACCGTGTTCTTGAGATACCCCCACAAAATGAAGTCTGCGGCCGATAAATCCGGTGATCTTGCCGGCCAATGAATATCCCCAAATCCGGAAATAGACGATTGGGAAATGCTTGTCGCAGCATGGCTATGGACTGACGGACTGTGTGGGCAGTTGCTACATCTTGTTGAAACCATATTAATCTCTTCTTTCTATTGGCCAAGTCTGGAATGAAGTATTCAGTTAGCATCTGCACATAAAGATCACTATTATCAGTAAGAGGATGCCAGGTGCCAAAGCGTTCCTAACAGCTCATCGCCGAGGGCTACGAAGCAATGCGCTGCGGACTTCTTGAATTCGTTCAGGTGTCCGTTGAGTTCTTGGACGACCAGTAGGCTTGTTATTAAGGCAATTAGCAGTTTCCTTAAATTTTTATACCCACCTCAAAATTGTTTTGTCCTCCGATCGGGAACATTATCACGGGGATACAACTCAAAATGGCGACGAAAACTTTCGTTGTACAGTAATAGACGATTCTCCACTTTTAAAATAAGTTTCAGCGATGACTGCGCGATGTTGTGTTTGCCAGGAAGCCATTGTTAAAAATGACCGCTTGTCTGCTTCATCTCTGACGTCATGTTTTTTTTTTCACATGTATTCAGTTTCTGCGCACTACGTCAGTTAAATCTAGCTATGCTTTATGCCGGACCATGTATAAATAACGTCAACTTCAAGCTTGACAAAATCTGACTGTCAGGGTACAGGTCGCAGGGTGTTTTGGGGGAATTTTTGTTTTGTTTTTGGATGGGGGAGAGGAAGTGAATCTTTATGGCGGGAAATACGGTAATCCCAGGAAGTTCATGTCATAAGACGTAGTAAAGGTTAGAGGGACAGAAAACTGATTGTCTAGAGGACGACTACGGAGAATCAAAGGACAGGGAGAGAGATTCTGTAGGGGAGAAAATCTGGACAAAGGGATTCAACGACAGCTGAAGGCGAGGCTTTTCTTAATCGTCTCCTGGGATATCGTGTAAATCTGCAGCGTTTGTATTATCAGAGAATCATCAGTGAGACAGTCTAGTCATGAAAATGAAGACTGGCAACTTACACCAACAGCTGCTGACATCTTCCCCGATTGAAAACCTCATCTAAACCGTGAAGAATTACTATTATTTTATAAGATTTCTTAAGTCTGCCGTTGAAGTGATCATTGTGAATTTGTATGACCTTTTACTTTGAGGGGCATGCACTTCTGTTTTAAATAAAGACATGATACCTTAGAGAAGAATACTGACATAACCAACAGCATGAGATAAGGCTCACAACAGCACAGCAACTGTAATGTCGCAGAAACGATGAAGATACATTGAAAAAGCCGAAGGAAATAATGCTGTGCTGTATATGCTGACGTTATCTGCATTCACTTAGAATGAAAGCTTTCAAATTACATTTAGAAACTATGGACTGTTTCATCTCTTTGATATTTTGATGATGTTTTAAGAGAACTGAAGGTAATCGCTGTGGAAAAAAAAAATCTAAGGAAATATTACAACTTGCGAAAACGAAACTAACGAAATTTCCATGTTTATTTGTACAAAATTATAAGATCTGTTTAAACTGTAATTATCACCTTTGCAAACATTATAATTATTTAACTGTTGCAAATGACAATTCTGTTTAAAAAAGAAATGAGGTTTATGAATCATTTAAATGTATACCAAAATGTCATAATTATTTTTTTTTCAATGAGAGATGAGATTTAAGAAGCGAAAAAAAAATGTAATGCTTGTCTTGAAGCAATTATTGACTACAATTACGACCAGAAAATACAGAGACAGATAGAGGAGGAGGAGGACTCTAGAGAGAAGAGCAAGACGTCGTAGACGACCGCATCACAAGAAAAAAAGAGTTCCAGACAGTCACAAGACACATCAGAAAAACAGTTTTAGGCGAGAATTTGCTTGTCAGCATCCAGCCATACCCCGCTTCCTAGTCCAACTGTGGAAGTCTTTCAAAGAGGAGATATCATTTGATAAGCTTTCGGTTACATCAAGGGTTACAGACATGTCCACATTACCTTCTGTACAGTCTGATTCTTTATATACATATATAGTTACATTTATCTTAAATAATCATTTATTTGTTTGTTTTTTCATTCTCTTTTGTTCTCTCAGTAATTTATCTACCGTGAGCAGTAAAACATGCTTTTCGTCGGCAGAAAGAGTTCGAAGGTATAAAACCAGTTTGGATGTTTTTAGCGAATTCCAAAGAATGTTTTCACAATCTGAGTTCGAACACATGGGCTGAATTTTGTCTGAAATATTTGATCGTTCGTCCTTGATACATCTCAGCTGTAAGTCTTATAACAGAAGAGCCAATTAAAAAGAAATTTTTTTGAATATGGTTAAATATATCGGTGTGACACAATTAAGCATCGGGTAAAAACAGAATTTAATCTTAGAAGTTTTCTTTTTTTTAAAAAAAGTGCAAAAAACAAAACAAAGTCTTTTCCTTACCGCTATCTTTTATCTTAGATGAGGAAGCCCAAAGTTCTCTTCTCTCTCTCTCTCTCTCTCTCTCTCTCTCTCTCTCTCTCTCTCTCTCTCTCTCTTCTTTTAAAATAATTTCGCAACTAAGTTTTTATGTTAACTTATCTTTATGCTCCCTAACATTATCTTTAGATTATCTGTTTGTACTTTAACACCATCTTTAACTTATCTACATGTTCTTTAACATTATCTTTAACTCAGCTTATCTACATGTTAATATACATTATCTTTAACTCATCTTTATGTTCTTTTAACATTATCTTTAACTCATGTTTATGTTCTTTAACATTATCTTTAAATCATCTTCGTGTTGTTTAACATTAAACTCATCTTTACGTTTATGTTTAATTAATCTTTAGCCTATCTATATTTTATTTAACAAGAACTTACATATATATAATTCACGGCTTGCTGTCAGTTTGCCCATTTGGTCTAAAACAATCAAGGTATGTGACGTAATTTAGTAAAGTAATGCTCTAGAAGAGATGGTAGGATTTTACTTTATTGATTTGACTATATTCTGGACATGTAAAGTAGTTCGCATTATTTGTGGGTGCTATACACACGTGACTGAATTTCACATAAACAGGTACTGTGGTAACGGTATAATGCATTGAAAGGAATCTATGTGGAATATAAATAACATGTAACAATTTTCTATAGTTTAACATCCGATATACTTTCCATGCAGCGTGACCTGTCATATTAAGTTTAATATTTCAATGTTTCATTTCAGACAGTCTAAAAGGAAACACAAGAAAAAAAACTGGTTTTATTGCATTACGTTAACTTAAAATTTACATGCACTACGTGAAATGTTCTTTTTTTTCTAAAAATAACATATTTACATATTTACAATCAACAAATCGGGCATGACTTCTAAGTGTCCCGCTCGTAAAGAGCGTGTAAAGCGCCAGACAAGCGCCCGGCCATTGGCGGACATTGATACGTGGCTCGTGTGAATACAAAACAGACGTAAACAAGAACAGACTAGCTGTTATGACATAGAACAGTTATGTTTGTGTTAGTATATGTTAATATACACATCCACATATAGATTAATTACACTATCAGTACACACTTCCTGTACACCAATTGTTAGTAAGATTAACAGGCAAAAAGTTCAGGTATTTCTGCTTAAGCTACCATTTCTGTATCAAGACCAATCAGTGCAATGTTGCGGGATGCAACTGTTTTCTTTGCTCTTGGACAATAACTACAACAGCTTAACAATTCCAGGCCTGACCACCCACGTAAAAGTTCTGTATAGTAACACACAGAGGTCAGAACTTTTATCTTGGCACTTGAGGCTGTCCTGGAGGAAGGGCAGGCAATGGATCAAGCAGACATCATTAGTGCTGTAGAAGAAGCTGGTAGAACAAAGGACTTCGCTGACTGGGCTGGCGAGAAATGAACTATTCATCAAGAGCTCTGGGCGGATGGTCAACAAAGAACGGGGGTCATCAGTTAGCGTAGGCAGAAGGAGATAATGAAGAAGATAGCGGAGCAGCTACAGATTGTCCAGAATGCGTGGATGATAGCCCCTCCTAACTAACTAATTACTTAACTTCGGGTTCAATAACTCTGACATTTCCGATCCCCTGGTTTACGAGTTTTCACTCTTTTTTCCCTTGTGCCAGATAATGAAAACGTACAGGTCCTCTTCAGCTGTTCTACACCTCCATACAGAATGTCGATGATTGAGGAGTTTGGTGGTATCAGGTTCTTCCGAAGGTCCTTCAGTGCACTGCAGTACAGCAGATGGTGTTTAACAATTTCTTCTTCTTGTCTGTTGCAGTGCACGCAGTATGGTGTGTGGTCAGCGGTCACTCTGTGTAAGTGCTTACTGAGGATGGTGTGTCCTGTTCTCAACCTGAAAATTGTGCATTGGTCTCTACGACATAAGCTGTTGATGTGGTCTCCGGGGTTAGGCTTTGGCGGGTGTGTATATAGGGATCTTCCAGTTGGATTATTGGCCCAGCTGTCCATCCACTGCTACTTGCAGTTGTGTATAATGTGTTCAGCTGTTCTCACGTTGGTGGAGATGTGGGGCAGTGGCATGGTGGCTCTACTCTTTGCCAATCTATTAGCACATTCATTTCCTCTGATATCTATGTGTCGAGTTCACTAAATAAACTTAACAGTTTCAGACCTAACCATGCCTTTAAGTTGTATAAAGGAAAGGTCAGCATCACGCCTCCTTCGTGACATTCACTTCTCTAGCTGGTGGACCATAACATTCCAGTCACTGCTACTCATTCTTGTACTGCTACGTCTTTCAGACGGGCTTACATGCCTCCGTTCTGCGTAAATTCCAGTAAAGTTTTCTTTCTACTTCCAGCAAGTGATCTACTATTTTTTAAAAATCCTTTCATCCATTGTCTCATTACTTCTTGGCGTTTTATGATTTACATGTCGAAGTCTATATTTTTGTTTCCTTCTCCTTCAATTTGCTGACCTTTTATAATCGTTCTTGGATTCATCCGCCCGGAAGTGCTTAGGCTTGGGTTCTACTTTCAACCACGTCATTTCCTTCTAGAAACATAACCATGTCACATTTAGTGAATTGTACTTTGTGAAAAAATTGCTCGTAGAAAAATTCTTTGCTGCTTGAAATAGTAGTTGTTTTGTTTCCTGCGTTTCTTTTCTTTTATGTTCTTGCAATTCGTTTAAGTCAGAGCGCAACTAAAATGAACTTGTTTTCTTGAGGTGGTGCTGGGGAAAAGGCGTATCAAATTTCTTTGGGTTTTTCATGTTTTTTTCCCCCAGTATTTTATCTTTATAAAATTTGATTTTGTTTCATTTTTTTCCAAATAAATATTTTTCTCGATTATCTCCCGTGCTTTTGTGTGAACCTCTCTGTTTTACTTTTATGTATGTTTCTTTCTCTGAACCTCTTTTCCGCTCTTGCCCAGATAAGCATTCTGTATACAACATCCTCTCTGTTGTTCTTTTCCATGTCTCCTTTGGTCTACCCTTACTCCTGTTCCTTGAAGTGTTCATCTCTCTCAGTGCTATTTTTGATAATGAATCGTCAGTCATCCGGAGCACATGTCCCCTAGCTATAACCAGTGACCTTACTTTTATATTTATCACTTTTATATTTCTTTGTTCCGAATTTTGAAACTTGATTTTGTTGAGGTTTGTTCGATGTCTCTAAGTCCTATTCATGAAATAATACACAGGTGCTACCCTAAGTCTACGTACTCCATGTACAAGAACAAAGGTACTCTGTGAATTATAGAAATATATCTGTATTAAACAGTAAAGTGGCCGGTTATTTCTTCCTGTGTTTGGAAAACACGCGTTAGTAGTGGCTTGTGAGACAGGACAATAACCACAAGTTTTGTGTAGAAGACGTTGACTATCAGCTGGGACATCACCAGTGGTAAACATGGGCTGTTAAATAGTTCATGAACAAGCTGATGTAACAAAACATTGAGCTGTCACCTGGCAGGTGTATTTAATATTCTAGATTTAGAAAGCCTCTCTATTATCTGCCAGTGGGCGGAAACTATAAATTAGAACATAAAACATAAAATATTAGTATGTTAGTATGTAATAACGACGTTGATAATATACAAATGATATATCGAAGGCTGAATTTAAGTATAAAATTAGAAACTGCTGAGACTTAAAACACTAGGAAATGAAGGTCAAGGCCTACGAGCAACTAGGTGTGTACACGTAATATGTGTGAGTACATGTGCTGACATGCTCGTCAAGGTAAACATACTCACCATGTACTACACACACAAGATATGGGACAAGTTTCAGATGATGAGAGAGGGAAAGTGAAACAAAAATGAAACACAAAAGGAAATTTTACTCATATTTAAGTTTTTTTTTTAAATCAACAAGTGCTTCATAATATGAATCATTACCTTGGACACATATATTTTCCGCTGTATATTCCTGTAATTTCAGCTTCCAGTTTGATAAACAAAAGCTGTATTTTTTTAGCTGAAGCTGTACGAGTATTTGAATGGATATTCTGGGTAACATTTATAACAAACTACATACCTGTTGCTCTTAAAAAATATGTTTATCAGAGCTTTGAAACTTTATGGTTTGATTTCCATGGCGTTGGTCGTACTTCTGTGCATATACCTCTCCCCTCATCCCCCCACCCCCGATCTTGACTTCATGTTGCGTGTGGAACATGCGCTGTAAGCAGCTGAAAATCTGGTTTAAACCGTTGTCTCCAACAGCAGTCATGAGTGACTGAAGACTGAGCACCAAGTAAGAGACAACTACTCACCCGCATGGAGAGAAATGAAGCAACCACTCACCGTATTCTTGCCAGTCGTGACTCATGGAAAGTCGTGTTGGCTGTAAGGAAGACTATAATAGGAGATGGAGGCCGGGGGAGGGGGAGAGGGGTAGCCTGTCTTCTGAAGTACGTACTTTATAAGACAAGGCTGAAGATTGTGATTACGATCGTGGCGAGTGTGTAGTACAATAAAGTCTCTCCCCTTGTGTAGAAGAACAATAAACAGGAGCAACCTTGTCGACAGGTTTACATTCAGATTTACATTCAAATTTACATTCAGATTTACATTCAGAGTCAACTGATGCAGACTGATCAGTTACAGATGAGGACGTTTAATATCCATCATGATGGCAGTAATGAATGGCTCACAGAATTGACTGATTACATCATGATTACATCATGTCTGGTGACAACTCCAGATCTTCCGGCCAAAGTGTAACGATTATAGAAATATTTTTTCCAACTTTCACCCACAGCCATCTTCCTCGCACAGCGCCAAACCACAACTTGCTTTTACCCGTGTCCATGTCTTCAGTCAGGCTCTCGTGACCTCCAGGCAAGCGCTCAAACCTTTGCCCTGCAGTGTTTATTTACAAAGTTCTGGAAACATCAGCGCTATATCGCCCCTCCCCCTCAAATTCAGCCAGATTTGTTCTCCTGAGGAACACATCTGCGAGACTTGAGAAGGAAAAAGAACTTGCAGGGCGATAATACCAAGAAAAAAACTCATAAAAAGGTGAACAAAAGAAAAAAAAGGAAAGAAAAAAGAAGAGGTGTAACAGACCACTTGTGATTTCTGTTTTGCTGAAACGACAACAAACGAAAGAAACGAAGGAAGGGACGAAACCCGCAGCGTAACTTGGGGAGTTGTCTCACCCGCTTATATATCTCATTTAACAGAATGTAAACTTCCCGTGAGGAAGATGATGAGGAAGACGACGAGGAAGACGACGAGGAAGATGACGAGGAAGACGATGAGGAAGACGACGAGGAAGACGATGAGGAAGACGACGAGGAAGACGATGAGGAAGACGACGAGGAAGACGACGAGGAAGACGACGAGGAAGACGACGAGGAAGACGACGAGGAAGACGATGAGGAAGACGGCCTTTCCTTTGCTCACATCCATGAGCACGTGCTCGGGTAAAACGTTGTGCTGAATATTTTCATTATCCACATCAAGGTCTAGAGTATGAGAATCGCTCTCTCTGTTAACCCAATGTTCAGGCATACTTGTGTCGCCACAAAGAGCTGGATCTCACAAAATGATTCCTTCTACAAGAGTTTGATACTTTAGGAAAATCATCCTTCCACTCGACTTTTACTTTTTATGTCACTGTTATCTTTATCTGTGTCTTTCAGAAACCTGTTTTCAAGTCAGTCATTTGCATGTCCCTTGCGGAACTTTGCCTCCCTAACAATACTCCTATATGCCTCTCGGTTGTAAGCAAGATGCCTTGCTGCTGATGCATCCATTTGCAGATCATCAACGATGTCTTGCAGCCATCTTTACCTTGGTCTTCCTCTCTTTCTTTTTCCCATTATGTGCCCTTCCAAGACGGTCTTCTCTAAATTCTCATGACGTTTAATGTCCCCAAAATATTTAAGTTTTCTCAGTTTAATCCTATTTTCTAGCCACCCTTCTTCAATATTAAGTTCTTGTAGTATGGATATATTTGTTCTTTTTTGTGTCCATGATATTTAAAGAACTCTTCTGTAGCATTTACATTCAAAGGCATTTATGTGTTTCTCACCTGTTTTGTTAAGTGTCCAGGTCTCAAAGGCATATGTTACGATGGGAAAGATGCATGCCCTTATCTGGAAGACGATTCTGAATATTTCTAGTTGGTGTACAAACACTGCACATTGTAAGACTGTTTACATTCCGATCTAACTGTGTAAGTACATCAGGATACAGCTGAGAATTCCATACACTTCAGATCGTTCCATTCGACTCAAGGACTGCAGGCAAAATTTATACACGTTTGCCACGGCTATCTTTCTCGCCAGGAAACAATTTGCGCTTTCCACAGTGTCCGTTTCCCAGCCATGCTTTCGTGAACTCATCTTAGTTTTGTAGTGGTGTTTATTTACAAAGTCATGGAAACACTACCGCTATGGTGTCCACGGGCAATTTTTTTTTCCAGTAACTAAGATAATCCACATATAACATTTATTACAGTGATTTAGAGAATCAACAGATGACGTTTTTTTTCCCCAGTGATTTAGAAAATCCACAGACAGCGTTTTTTCCCCAGTGATTTAGAGAATCCACAGATAGCGTTTTTTTCCAGTGATTTAGAGAATCCACAGATAGCGTTTTTTTCTAGTGATTTAGAGAATCCACAGATAACGCGTTTTCCAGTGATTTAGAGAACCCAGATAACGTTTTTTCCAGTGATTTAGAGAATCAAGAGATAACGTGTTTTCAAATGATTTAGAGAATCCACAGATAACGTTTTTTCCAATGATTTTGAGAATCCACAGATAACTTTTTTCCCAGTGATTTAGAGAATCTAGAGATAACGTGTTTTTCTGTGATTTAGAGAATCCACAGATAACTCGTTTTCCAATGATTTAGAAAATCCATAGGTAACGTTTTCACAATGATTCAGAGAAACCATACGTAAATTTTTTTTCCAGTTATTTGGAGATGACATAAACTATGTTGTTCCAGTGGTTCAGAGAGTCTGCATGTAGCGTTGTTTTCTAGTGGTTTAGAGATTCGACCGGTATCATTTTTTTCCAGTGATTCAGAAAGTTAACAGGTGAAGTTTTTCCAGTAATTTAAAGACCATATAGGTAACTTCCCCCCCCCCCCCCAATTTATTCAGAATATCAACAAATAAGAGTTTTTCCGTATTTCACAACGTTGATAGGTTATGTGCTGCTAATGACAACCACCACGTAAACAATGAAACTGAAACTGTCTATTTAACTGGTAGCAGCAGCTCCTTGAGGGAGCAAACCAAAATTATATTTTGGTATACATTTCAATAACTGATCTTAGACTATCAATACTCACCTGATGGACTCTCTTATTTCCGTGGCTTACATGAAAAGCAGAGCTCAACAGAGTTTTGTTATATATGGATACTCAACTTAGTTCACTATAGTTTAGAAGAATTAGTCTCAACTTAGTTGGTTTGTCGCAGATTTAATTAACAATTTTCAGAATAGCTGATGTCGGGTAGTTATAGAGAATTTAGTCTCAGATTAACAGGTTTATGGCAGATATAGAGAGCTTAGTCTCATATTAACAGGTTTATGACATTTATGAAATGGGTTTGCTCCAGATTTGACGCGTAGTCTTGAGCTTTTCTGATGTTAGACAGTTAAGCGATGTTTTATAAATGAAGGACTAACTCTGTCAACTCTTTGTCAACATGATTGAAATTAAGAAAAGATAAGAAAAGGTAAAAATTATCTGAAAAAAAAACATTCCAACTTTGAATTGTTTATAGAATTTCATGTTCACCTTAACTAGTCTTCTTTTCTTGTTCTAATGTTTTAATTTTCATTACAGAAAAAAACCTCATAGCTACTTCAAGATGATACAAACATCCATTGTTTGGTTGAAATCTTGATGTTTATCTTACCATTCCACTGTCTGGGCGAAATCTTGATGTTATCTTAACCTTCATCCAGTGTCTGGGTGAAATCTTGCGATCACATCCTACCCTTCATTCATTGTGTGATTGAAATCTTGCAATTACATCTTACCTTTCATTCATTGTGTGATTGAACGCATGTGATTACATCTTACCCTTCATTCATTGTGTGACTAAAATCGTGCGATTACATCTTATCCTTCATTCATTGTGTGATTGAAATTTGCGATTGCATCTTACCATTTAAGATTCATTCATTGTGTGATTGAAATCTTGCGATTGCATCTTACCATTCACTGATTGTTTGACCCTATCTTGATGTTAATCTTACCCTTCATCCAATATCTGGCTGAAATCTTGCGATTAAATCTTACCCTTCATCCACTGTCTGACTGAAATCTTGCGATTACAAAAATACCAATCAGAGTTCACTTACTTAAATAAATAATTAATTAATGAGCACTAGTGCCGCAGGTAGTGTGCCCATAGTTTGGTCTGATGTGTTTACACCTGAACTCTTCACATTTTAAATGTTCAAAAACAAAAAAAAAAAAAACCAAACAAACAAAACTTACCACGTCCCTCTTGTTAAAGTCATCAAAGGAGGGTAAATCACTCTGTATGGAGGAGATAGCTGTGGAAGAGAAAAGCAGCAATGTTCGAGACGTGCCAACGGAACAGCCATATTTATGCTTACGAAAAGACACATTGCGTGGTGGAAATGTAAACAAAAATAGTGCTCACTTACGTCGTTTCAGTAGAGTAGTAAGTAATATTTAATAATTTATAAATCAATGTAGAAACTGGAAGAAAAGCATGAAGACAGAAATGAATATGAAGGTCGCAGAAGATAAGATTTACAAAGAAAGATAATCGAAGCTCAGAGCTGCAAGAATACATACACAGTGGGAGAGTGTGAAGTGTTGCAAACAGACACAGAAGCAGAGAGAGAGAGAGAGAGAGAGAGAGAGAGAGAGAGATTACGGCAAGGATAATACATTTTGAGGACTTTAAAAAAAGTCATTTATTCTGGCAGACAGAGATATGAGTAAAATTCTTTGCCTCTTCATTTACTGTTTCTACCAACGTCTTCAGAAATGCTGCAATATTTCCTCTCCTTAAATGTTTGCAGATACTCCACAGTATGTCGTGGTCGGGTCAGAGAAAGACATGAAATCAAGTTATTACTAGTGATTAGTCTTGCACGTATAACGTCAGTAGCCAGATATTCCGTACGATGCTTGCTTGAATAAGAGGCGTAAGATCTTGTTATAAGTGATTTTTCTTTCATGTTTGGTTTCTTGGCATCTGTCAAGAGTCAGTGGGCATATATTCCACGCTTTGCTTTAATTCTGCTGTAATGTCAAGAGTCAGTGGGCATATGTTCCACGCTTTGCTTTAAATTCCACTGTACTGTCAAGGGTCAGTGGGCATATGTTCCACACCTTGCTTTAAATTCCACTGTACTGTCAAGAGTCAGTGGCCATATGTTCCATCTTATCTTATATCTTTCCCGTGCCGTTAAACGTCACATAGGGCTCGCAAAGTCGTTCGCCAATTTTTCCTGTCTTCAGCGAGTCTTTCAACCTCATCAAAGGATTTTATGCCTGTTAATTTGGCCTCTCTTAACAATGTCCTCTTCAGAGTTTCACGCGGTCTGCCTCTTTTTCTTTGGCCTGTTGTGTTCCACTTGATAGCTTGTTTTGGGATTCTCTGATCATTTCTTCTCATCAAGTGACCAACATATGTCCATCACCTTTTTCTGATCACCCATGAGACTGATTGTTGTTCAGTCATCTGTCTTATTTCTGCATTGTTCTTGAATTCATTCCACTTGATGCCGAGTATATTCCTTATGCATTTGTTTTCAAGAGTCTAATTTCTTGTCTATTTCTTTAGTTGTTTTCCGGCTTTCACGTGCATAAATGAGGGTGGTTATTACATTTGAACTGAATAGTCTTAACTTGGTTTTTCTGCTTATAACTTTTGAATTCCATATGTTCTCAAGATTCTTGAAGATTGATGCTGCCTTTGCAATTCTGATCCTAACTTCCTTTCTAGTGTCACCATCCTGGTCTATGTAGCTGCCAAGGTATGCAGATTGATTGACTTCTTCAATATCTATCCCTTCTATGTGTAGTTTTCCATTTTGATTAAGGGGAATTTTCATTATTTTTGTTTTGTCCTTGTTAATTTCAAATTATGTTCCATACTTTGCTTTAAATTCCACTGTACTGTCAAGAGTAAGTGGGCATATGTTCCACGCTTTGCTTTAAATTCCACTGTACTGTCAAGAGTCAGTGGGCATATGTTCCACGCTTTGCTTTAAATTCCACTGTACTGTCAAGAGTAAGTGGGCATATGTTCCACGATGTGCTTTAAATTCCATTGCGGTTGTTTACCAGTCTTTTTTTCCCTCTAAAAAACGTTATTTCGGTTTCTTTGTCTGTGTCATCTTGTATCCAATTGCTTCATGGCTTGAATTAATTTTTCTGTTTCGATGAAAATGATAAGTGGTTAAGTTGTAAGGAGCAGGATGAAGTCATGTGTCCATTTCTAGTTAACAGCCTCATTCAACGTGCGCGTACAATACAAAAGTGTGGACAAAACCAAGACACAGAAAGCAGACAACGTGTCTATGTGCACCAGTTAGAGACCAGAAGGAGATGGAGAGACACAACAGTTAGCTTAGTTTTGGACATGGCACAAGGTATTGATGATATTCATGAACGAGTACCACTTTTCTTCAATGTCTTTATTCATGTCCGTTTCGCTAGCAAAGTTCTCTTTGTCATCATCACATTTCTCGCGCTCAAAGACAATAAAAATACGCTGCCTTTGACCTCTTGAATTAAGGAACACGAAACCTGAGACCCGGAACTGATTATGACTATCCTATAATCCTCCTTCAACCGGAAATTGATGCACACCGTAAAGCTATTACCGCCATGATGAATGCAAATGGCGAGTTCGTCGCCCAGACAGGACTTACCGAAACAATTTCTGTTGTTCGACTTGTACAGTCTAGACATTTTGATGATATTCACTACACTATCTTATTCCGTCTGTCTTAACGGGCGTACTTAGTAGATAATGTCGTTCATTGTTTATGGTTATTGCAGTTTTATTTTTGGTCTCTTGACGTCTGATTAACAATATGGATTCAATTATCCAATATAAACTTCTGTTCGCTCTGATAATTTATCTATACTGTACATCAGCACGTTGCATCCAAAAGAATAGGACACTTCCTTAGACATTTTATTTTCTTTTTTTTTTCCTAATACGTAAAGGAACTATCCATCCATTCATTCTTTCAAAACTCATCTACTGTGATCGATGGAAAATGAAGACGTCAGATAGTCACACACACACAACGACACTGACCAAAAGCTATAAACCGTTTTTTTGCCTTTGCAGTTACTATCTTATGTTCCGCAAGGCAAAAATGGCAAGTGAAAGCAGTGATATCTGAAGATAATACGGCTGTATTCGTATAAGTATGATTGTGATTATGACTATTAATAATATAGACTAATCTGTTACGGAATTTGATGTATTTCATCTTTGAAATACGAGGAAAATTATGTAACATTAACCATATTCCTAATTTAGGCGAGACTTTACAAGAAATGAACTACTGATTCAAAATGTTAATGGTAGACATGATAATATGAATCTGACGGCCGTATTAGATCCTGGGCCGTGGTTTGCCTACTTCTGGCGTAGAGAAAACTGAAGGCTACTTCATAGGAAAAAAATAAGAATGTTACTATTGCATCAAATAAGAATGTTACTATTGAACCTAAGGCTGTAGACGGCCTTATAAATGCATGTCACAAATCAAATGGGTCATGATGTATCTGCTTATTTATAGCACAGAGCGAGCGAAAGAGTGCCTCGGTGAACAGGAAACTATCTTCTAGTCCCAAGACAGTGGTTTCGAACAGCTGCATCAGATACAGTGAACTGTATATTTGCTACTTGACACGTTTATATTAGAAAAATGAAGTGGAATCGAACTCAAGCTAACTGTGCCGTACACGGTTTTGGCAATGCAAGCAAGTACAAATAAATATTCCCGCAGTAGAATTTCCATAACTGCAGGGCTATGGGATTCACTACATTTGAAACACTCAAGCAAAGCTCCATCTATTAGATCATCTCTCAGATTCAGAGAATAGCCCAAGCAAACTCTTGAAACATGGAGCAAGCAACGGGAATAGACAAGAAGGTAGATATGTCACATACAAATGTCGAGTAACCAGCGAGGTCGGGTGGCCGTTAAAGGGAAATAAACGCTTGTATATGCAGGAACATTAACTCTATCTTTCTGGCTCTCGCAGCCAATTATATTGGATAGTCAACGAAGCACGATATTATTTGGCCTATAATAATCTCTCCTTTTCCTTCCATGCCGCCTCAGTGAATTTTTGGGCATCGGGAATCCTTTGGGGGTTAAGTTTGAGAAAATGACAACAGTCGAGGACTTAGTATTATGGCATTTTCTCAGACAAACTGGTAGCTAGCACACGGGCCCTGGCAACGTTCGCCACAGTACGGACAGGAAGTGATTGTGTTTTACGCTTAGATGGAGTAGAGAGTAACTGTTAACGGCCTACTCTGGGAGGCTCCGACGAAGCCATGTTTTGAATTTTAAGAGCTTCACTCATGCAGAAGATTTTAGATATTCTATGTCCAGATGTAGGGACACGTTTTCAGTGAAAAAAGCCACACCCTTTCTTTTAAATTATGCGAATACTGGCAAAGAATTGCGAGTATGTGAATATGGGATTTGTGGATAACGCAGAAGTGAACACTGAAACAAAAACGTGAACGTGGGATGATTGAGGGCCTGGACAAGTTTATGACCTAGTGACCCAGTGTACTCTGAAGCCTGCCATTTTTATATTAGGACCTCTTTGTATGATATTCCCAATGTCGAACAAAGCAGATGATACCACAAGGCGAAGAATGAATGCCATGTTTGGTGAAAGATTTTTTTACGTTAATGAAAAAGGAAAGACAGGAGTTTAAAACATTGACAGAAATCAGTTGAACACTTCAGATAACGGGGAGATTCGATGGCAACTTATAGTGTTCGAGGGTTTTTTTTAAAAATCCTATCAGTCTTGGATGAGTTACCACCCCTTGTACAACAAATCAGAAATACCAGGCGGTTGTATCTGTCATACGATAACCTTGGAACAAGCACCGGAATATAAGGAAGACGGATAGAATTGAGAATAGCAGCCTCGTGGACTGTATTGAAAAAAAAATGAACACACGAAAACATCATCAACTTTTTATACAAGCAATACAGTAATGCTGTGCTGGGTAGAGGACTATGGCTGTACGGTATTGTGTGGTCGACAGAAATTTGAAAGATGTGAGGAAACTCGCACACGGAAATCCAAAACATTTTGTAGAATCTCAGGTCCCATAATCTCAGCAACAGCTCAAGAAGGAAACCAGTGGGTGTTGAAAGCGCACAGCCATGCCATCCTTCTCGCCATTAATAAAACGCTCCAAAAACTTTTTCCCTATCTCTTCTCCCTTTGTTTTCAGGAGTGCTCAAAAAAAGGTTCAGAGATTCCTATAAATAACTTTCACGACATAGCCTGAGTGCAGCCAAAAATCGTACATCGTTACGCAGGAACTATTTCTTGATCGTGTATATAAAAGTTCTGTGGAAGCCCGTGACAAATATACGAACTGTACAACGTATACTTGCTGCAGTTATGTACAGGCAGCATGCAAGTGCGTGGGTGGCTGGTGGAATGGCTGTCTCGAACACAAGATAATATATCAGCTTGAAAGCAGCCCACTAGTACAATAACATTCTCAGCTTCTGTGAAGGATGCCTTGTCAAGACGGTCTTCAGCCGGGAACAGAGGTACCAGAAATTAATGCTTTCTCTCTGGAGCTAATACAGAATATTAGAAAGGACTTGCAAGCAGTGGAATAGATCTGACACACTAACAAAAATTTCTGAAGACGTGGGCCATTTGCAAATTGAACAATCCCAGAAGATGAATTTGCTAGATTTCCTAAATGGGGAAGGAAGAAATTGCAATATGACTTGACCTATGAACTTAGATTTGTTAGACCATAACGTCTGAGAAATAGTGTACGTGTGTAAAAGCAGAATATATCACAGTGTACCCACAGGAAAATGGTTTGGGCAACTCTGAAATATAAAAATTAATACATCAGTTGAACGCATCCATCAAAAACGTCACTCACATAGAGTTAAATAAAAACCAGAGAGGGGGAGAGAGAGAGAGAGAGAGATTCTAGAATTCTAGAAAATAGAGTTTTGTGCTATTTTGTCGAACATATGTAATGGAAAAGTGTAGACAAATGTGTAAACAGAGCAGCGGCTTTGTTGTAGATTGACTTGGGTTTGGTGTGAAATCGACATCCTTCTGTGTGATTCACTATAATATATGAGATGTACAGAAGCAAAGAAGAAACATATAGCACCTGCTAACACATACTTAAATCCAATAATATCTTTCATAGAAACGGCACTGGAGTGAGTATGGGCAGTGCCAGGCTGTTTGGTGCCCAGGGCAGGGCTAACTAACCTGTATGAGAATCTGCTTCTCAAAGGTCAGTATTGTGTACCACGGAAGTCTGTTCTCCATGGCGCGGCTTAGATGATCTGGTAGCATCAGACTTTTGTTGCGCGTCAAGACGTACTAGAAAGGTTTTACATATAAGAATGGGCAAAACTTTAACATATCTTCGTGTACTGCGTCTAGAAATAGGCCACATTACTTGAAATCTGTGGGGGTATGTAACATGGCATGCGGGAGTGAGAGGCAATGAGGTAGCCAATCATGCTGCTTGTAATACTATTGCAGCAGGTTTGATTCCATGGACGGGTTGGATGCACTGAAGTCTATGGCCGAGGAACTGGGACACGAAAATGAAAGGGCATGTGTTGATAATATACATCTACAGAGGATGAAATACAGAGCTGTGAGGAGTCGGGAGGGGGGGGGTGAGGAAGAGCCTGATGGCTGCTGGCTGGTAGAATACGAAGTTGCCAGAACCAACAGCTGACTGGCACAATTAGTGTTCATATTCGTCGGTGCTTACTGAAACTGAGAGCAGAGCACGTGTGAGGTGCCATGAGTGCGATGATGCTAATTTCTAGATTCAAGGAGGCAGGAATCTACTACATTCCCCCCATGGTGATAGAACCTGCTGTGGGTCTGATGTTGTAACTAGACAAAAGTCTCCAAAAGCTAACTCCTGGATACAAATACAACAGTCCCGGCTATGTGGCACGTGTAACGCTGGCTTCTGTCTTTAATCTGACTCGGAGAGAGAAAAGCACCAGATTTGGATGACATAATTAGGTTAATACACACCTTGTTTTACAAGCTCCACATTTTACAGCGATAGATATCTTGCAGAATTCTAATATTTTCTTAAAGTGCTGTTATTTCTGCACGTCTTACAGACAAGCCGGAAATCAGGAGTCCATGTAGGATTAAAGCCATGTGGTCATCTAAAATACATAAATTACTTCTCGTTATGTCTGTTTCTTTTTCTTCCCCCCCCCCCCCTTGCCTGTCTTAGCTTTGCTTTCATTATCTCTGCATGTTTTCTAACGTTTTGCAACACATTTTTTATAGCTCCGAGTAGGCGTTCACGTGCCAGATTTGCCAGTTTCTCTACAAGATCAAAAGGCTATCTTTTTTTTAAGATCTTTATTTCATTGCCTGGCGATCTCATAACGCTTCGCTTCAGTGATTTTGTGTACATATATCATACAGCAATGATGATTTAATCTTATCTCTTCCCTGCTGTCTAGACAAGACGTTTATCTCCGCCAACCTTTCTTTCCTAGCTGTCACATTTTACCCAGTAAATGTTGCAGAATCTGATCCGCTCGGTTCATAATTTATCCAGAATGTGACAAGATTTTTCCTCTGTGGAAACAACATTTGTTTAGAGTGATGTTTATTGTCATTTATTTGTGTTTGAGTATCTATTTTTTAAATGAGAAACAAAGAAGCTTTCGTACGGGGGGAAGTGATTTGGCAAAGTTTTGTATGATTAGCATTCGAAATATAGTCGACAATGCACTTTAGTCGTAAGAAAGAAAAAAGTGCTAAAGTCTAAAGTCTAGAGTATTGTGAAGAGTCCAGCCTAACCGTGCCGTACGTTAAAGGTTGGCTGAATTCTTCCTTACTTTTGTTTTGCTTTCTCTCTCACTAAATCATTTTAAATTCTTAGTTAATTTTTTTTTTTAACTCCGTTATATTTCGCGTATTAAATCTCTCTGGCTGACTCTCAAAGGTCATGTCTTTTCTTTTCATTTTATTGTTATATTCATTTGATTTCTGTTCACAAGGGAAAGAAAAAAACCCCTTTTCTTCAAAATCTTTCTCCTCATCTTCTTATGTTCATGCCATTCATTAAAAATCTCAACTTTTCATCCGTGGGAATATATTTTTTAAAATATTTATTGTGAACACTTGGTTGGGGGGTGGGGGTGGGGGGGTCAACATAATGTCCCATATTGATTTATCCTGGCCGTGCAATCCTTGCCCACACCCTTTTGCCATAATTGCCATTTATAAAACATGATTTTTCAATGTTCCAGGGGTTCAGTGTGTGCAACACAGATCATGGGAAGAGCACATATGGAGGCTGGATCTCTTGGTCTAATGACAAGCTGCAAGTCTCTGTAAAGGAGCCATCCCCCCCCCAGCCCTTCTCCGTGATTATACTGAAGAAAGGTAACTCCTACCCCGTCCCATCACTGAACCTGGGAGAAGTGTTTGTAGATTCCTGGCACACAGTTATTTCCCTTCACTTTATTTTGTGATTAACTATTTATGTGATATGTGATTAGCTGCCTATTTATCCACGGCCTATGGTTAACAATTTAACTTTCACAGATTAGTGTGGCTGATGTAATATTTATCACCGACCCACGGTGAGGTTACCGGCCTGCCTGTCCCTAAAATGTGATTTAATTATCTGATTATCACAAACAATGTGATTAATGATCTACCTATTACTACGGTCCTCGGCGAGTCTTTCGACCTCATCAAAGGATTTTATGCCTGTTAATTTGGCCTCTCTTAATAATGTCCTCTTCAGAGTTTCACGCGGTCTGCCTCTTTTTCTTCGGCCTGTTGTGTTCCACTTGATAGCTTGTTTTGGGATTCTCTGATCATTTATTCTCATCAAGTGACCAACATATGTCCATCTCCTTTTCCTGATCACCCATGAGACTGGTTGTTGTTCATTCATCTGTCTTATCTCTGCGTTGTTCTTGAATCAGTTGGCGAGCTACTGTGCGAGCCCTATGTGACGTTTAACGGCACAGGAAGGATATAAGATAAGATATTACCACGGTCTCGCCACTGGTCTGCTTGCGACATACACGAGGATGCTGACGTGTCTGCCATAAACGTGTGGTTGACGATTTACCCACCACAGACATGTGGTTAATGATGAATATATCACAGACATGTGGTTAATGATGTATATATCACAGACATATGGTTAATGATGTATATATCACAGACATATGATTAATGATGTATATATCACAGACATGTGGTTAATGATGAATATATCACAGACATGTGGTTAATGATGTATATATCACAGACATGTGGTTAATGATGTATATATCACAGACATATGGTTAATGGTGTATATATCACAGACATGTGGTTAATGACGAATATATCACAAGCATGTAGTTAATGATGCACCGATCACAGACATGTGGTCAATGATGTATATATCACAGACATGTGGTTAATGATGTATATATCACAGACATGTGGTTAATGACGAATATATCACAAGCATGTAGTTAATGATGCACCGATCACAAACATGTGGTTAATGATGTACTTATCACACTTATCATAAACATGTTGCTAATGATCTACCTAATTTTTTTTCTATATAACAGGGCTTTGATATGTGGAAGAAAGACACATTTTCTTCCGGCTATATTTGAAATCTACTTGAATTACCGAAGTTTTGTGAGACTTAGCATGTTTGCTAACACATTCTAGCTGTCTTATCTTTACATTCAGCATCGTTTCTTCAAGCCCTTCAAAACTGAATTCAAACATTCTCATTTTTTTTTCTTTTCTGGCAGAATAGAGCAACTGTTGGGGTCACTGCAGTAAGGAAAGACGTTTTTTTTAACTTTTCCGATCCCCAGGTTTACAATGGGATGATAGCCCATCTTAGCTAATTAATTACTTAACTTCGGGTTAAATAACTTTGACATTTCCGATCCCCTGGTTTACGATGGGATGATAGCCCATCTTAGCTAACTAATTACTTAACTTCGGGTTAAATAACTTTGACATTTCCGATCCCCTGGTTTATGAGTTCTCACTCTTTTTCCCTTGTGCCAGATAATGAAATATACAGGTCCTCTTCAGCTGTTCTACATCTCCATACAGAATGTTGGTGATTGAGGAGTTTGGTGGTATCAGGTTCTTCCAAAGGTCTTTCAATGCACTGTAGTCCGGCAGATGGTGTTTAACAATTTCTTCTTCTTGTCTGTTGCAGTGCATGCAGTATGGTGTGTGCGGTCAGCGGTCACTCTGTGCTTATTGAGAGTAATATGTCCTGTTCTCAGCCTGAAAATTGTGCATTGGTCTCTACGACATAAGCTGCTGTTCTGGTCTCCGAGGTTATGGTTTGGCAGGTGTGTATACAGGGATCTTCCAGTTGGATTACTGGCCCAGCTGTCCATCCATTGCTGCTTGCAGTTGTGTATAATATGTTTAGCTGTTCTCATGTTGGTGGAGATGTGGGGCTGTGACATGGTGACTCCACTCTTTGCCAGTCTGTCAGCACGTTCATTTCCTATGATATCTATGTGCCTTGGTATCCACTGTAGGGTGGTCTTTATGTCACAGAAGGCGAGTTGGTTTATTGCACTGAGTATGTCAGTTGTAATGTGATCAGCTGATGGTATCCAGTTTTCAAGGGCCTGGAGAGCAGACTGGGAGTCTGAGAAAATAACAAGTTTTTTTGGGTGGGAGGCACTGTTTGTGTATTTGGTGGTGGTGGCTGCCAGGGCTGCTAATATTGCCTGCATCTCTGCATCATAACTGGAGCAGGGAGATCCACAAGGAGCAGAAATGTGGCTTGTTGTCTTGTCTGGAAACGTTATGAGTACCCCATATCCTGCATTGTCTGTTTCCTTGAATGCTGACCCGTCAGTGCATGCATGGATCCAGTCCTTGGGATAGGATTCTATGGTCTCCAGTGCACACAGCTTTAGGGTGTCGGGATCTGATGATTTATTCACTAATTTGTACTTAAGTCTGGTGTTAGTTTGAGGAAGTGTGTAATTTGTGTTTGGTGGGATGTCCGTTACTTTTGTAAGTTCTTCTCTGTCTTCAGGAAGTTTGTGTCTTGTGTTTAACTGTTCTGCTATGTGCACTGGAGTTTTCAGTTTCAGTCTATTATTATGCTTCCATTTATCAACCACTATTCTGTTAGGATGGTCTGGGGGCATGAGTTTATATCTTTCTACTGCTTCAGTGGTTGACTTTTTGTATCTTATATCTAATGGCTCTATGTTTGCATCAATTTCACAAGCATCTGTAAGTGTTGATCTCATTGCCCCACAAATGAAATGAACTGCTTGGTTCTGGATTCTGTCTACTTGTTTACGATAGCTCTTTGATGCTGTGACCAGTAGGGGGAGGTTGTAATCTATTATAGATCTAACATATCCTGTGTACAGTTGTCTGAGTGTTGCTTTGTCAGCACCCCAGGATGTACTTGCAAGTCGCCTGAGTAAGTTTAGTCTTTTGAATGCTTTTTCTGCTATTCATGAACTCTTTAAAATTCAATTTTCTGTCTAGTTTCACACCAAGGTATGTTGGATTTTATTCTTTCATGATCTGAGCACCATCAAGAGTTATTTTCAGCTCAGTCTTTGCTAGTTTGTTGCTAAGAGTGAAGTGAGGAGTGAAACCAACAGAAATTCTGAACGTGACGTGGCAGACCTCGCAGATTCTCGTTGTAATCATTCAAGTTAGTGCAAGCATAAAAGAGAAACATTCAAATCAAAACCAACTGCATGAGCTCAGTTTAAGAAACGGTCTATATAAATCAAACGATACAAATGGGGATTGCTTTGACAAGATGAAATGAAAGTAATGGAATAAAGATTAAGTGGTGCAAAACAGCGAAAAGTTTTTTTTAAATCGGATCTTCATAGTGTGGTGTATGATAAATAACAGATTTTGACATTTGATTTTCAAAGTCTTAATTACGTAAACAGCGAGTGAAATAGTTTGGCCACATTACATGGCTACCGTCAGTCAGTGTACCACACAAAAAAAACCATTCACACACCACAAAATTGTAGTTAACAGAGGAAGAGGTTGCCCACGCAGGAGATGGAAGGAGGAAATTACAGAAACCTTAAATTTCGCATTATATGAAGCGAATTACAGACCCCTATCACAACGTCTGTTTCTTCTCTCTCAACACTGAAAGGAATATGAGGAAGGAGACAAGACCGACATAATATAAAGTGAATTCTGAGTCGATGTTTTGCAACACATAAAATAAAATTATATAAATCTACATATCTTTAACTTTACGATTTGAAGGGAATGGATGAGTGTTGAGGCTTCAGAGAGTATAGCTGATGTGTTAATAACGGATACTATGTGCTATTTAGAAAGAAAATAAATGTTTTAATTTAAACTTTTTGTATTACTAACAAAACAGAACTCCGTTAGAATTCCTTGGTTGCCGTCTTTTTGTTTTAAAGCATAGTAGTAATGGATTTATTGATGTGAATTATTGGAATACTACACTGGTGAATCATGGACGCCAGGCAGGTCTACACAAAAGTCATTGGAAGCAGCAGAAATGTGGTTTATTAGAAGAATGTTGCGAATTCCCTGGACAGCAAAAATAACTAATGAAGAATGTATGAGAAGAGCTGGAGAGACACACAAAAAAAAAAGTGTCAAAAAAAAATAATAAGAGACAGACAATGTACTTTCATAGGACATGCAGTGAGAAGAGGGGGCATTTAAAATATTATAACAACAGGAAAAAATAGAGGGAAGAAGAGCAAGGGGAAGACCAAGAGAAATAAATGATACTGAAAACTCTGAAGAGATAGTGTGAGATGAGATCACCAACTGAGCTAATGGACTACATGAAAGATCGTGTGCTCTGGAAAATCATAACAGCCAACGTCAGTCAGCACGGCACCTGATGATGATGATGACACCTGTGCAGTTCTTTTATGCTCGTGTCCTATCGCTTCTAGCGCTGTTTCTTTGTGCTCCTCTCCTACTTGCTACAAGTGCTATTTTTATGTTCTTGTCCTATTTCCTACAAATGCTGTTTTGTGTGCTCTTACCCTATGTGCTACAAATGCTGTTTTTTTTGTGTGTGTTCTTATCCTATTTGCTGCAAGTGCTGTTTCTTTGTCTTCGTTTTCTATTTACCTCAATAAGCTATTTTTCTTTTTTTTTTCCTGTCCTAACAAACTCACCCCTTATAGTAATGTAAAAAGTTCCCCAATAAACAATCACTAATTAATGCACAAACATACACATACACATACACATACACATATGACCTACCAGAAGTTAACTGAAGCATAACGCACACCGCAAACAGGAGAATCTTGGCCATGTTCATCAGCTGGACGCTGCGATCTACTGATGAATGAGTCATTGTGTCAGCGAGTTCTGTGTCTTGATTCGGGTACTTCTTAAGTCTCAGGTTCGTACTGTGTGTTAGCGGCTTTATTTCTTCTTCTTCTTGTGTCACACAAGAGAAACTGTCACTTTCTGTTTGGACTAGCTATTCGCGTATCACACTCCTTTGTCAAGACGTATTTCGTGAAATTCCAGCTGGTCCCGTGTAGACTCTTCTAAATGTTGATATATTTTCTGAGCTGCTGGATCTTGTGGTGAATGCGCTTGCGTTGACTTCTGTTTCCCTGAAGCTCTTCTGTGGAAATGTTTTTAAAAAATGAAATAATTATTTGAAAAAGTAACAAGTATATTACTATCCAACTAAATTTATCTCATTTACATGGCGATAGTTGATTATGGGTAGTCGTGGATAGTCTTATGATAGTCTTTTTAAAAACTTAAATATTTTGGACACAATAAACGTCATGATAATTTGGAGAAGGCTATCTTGGAAGGGTACATAACGGGAAAAAGAAAGAGAGGAAGTCCAAGGCGAAGATAGTTGCAAGACATCGGTGATAATCTGCGAATGGATGCATCAGCAGCAGGCCATCTTGCTTACAACCGAGAGGCCTACATGAAAGTTGTTAGGAAAGCAAAGTTCCGCAAGGGACATGCAGATGACGGACTGACTGACTGACTGATTGACTGACTGACTGAGTCTTATGGGTAACCGTTCTTTCTTTCCGCTACACTCACAACCAATCAATCACTCAATATACTTCTGTATGCTTGTCTAGCAGGCAAATTTTCTTTTGTCTTCAGTACAGTTCCCCCACACAGACACTAGTTACATGTTACCATGAACGTATTGGAGACCGGCTACCAATTTTCTCATCAGAGTTACCATGAGCTCACTGGAGACCGGTTACCAGTTTTCTCATCATAGTTACTATGTGCTCACCGGAGAGGAGTTGGGATTTATAGTATTCGCTCTGAGAAACTATGGCGCTCACAACATCGATAGTCTGACATGAGCAAGATAAAACAAGCCTTTCCTCCCCCATAAGAATGTCGAGGGAGTTTCAAAATGGAGAAGAGAAGAAATTAAGTCAAATAAAATCATGGAAATTAAGAATTTAATATGATACAGAGGAAAACCAATAAGTATCGGCATGACTTGATGAAATAAATTCGAGGAGAGACTGGAACAGACTGACTGATAAAGAATGATGAAAATAAGCTGCGACTGATATAGACTGATTAAAATCAACAAGGACTGACACAGGCTGATGGGAATCAACTATGACTGACACAGGCTGGTGGGAATCAACTATGACTGACAGAGACTGATGGAAATCAGCTATGGCTGATAGAGACTGATGGAAATCAACTGGGACTGACATCGAGTGACTGAAATCAATTATTACTGGGATAGACTGATTGAAATCAACTATGACTGACATAGACTGATTGAAATCAACCATTAGTGACGGCCGTGGACGAATACGAAAGTTGACATCAAATGAAATAGAAAGTAATGACATAATTATACGAACAACAACAACAAAAAGATTACAAAAGGAAGAAGAAGAAAGGGACGAACAGAAGGTCCATCTGAGGCTGGAGCCACGAGCACCGCCCCAGGAGCCAACAAGGAACTTGAGCAAGGTCCACCGAGAGAGAGAGTGAGAGAGAGAGAGAGATGCTTCCATGAGCCAACAAGGAACTTGAGCAAGGTCCACTGAGAGAGAGAGAGATGCTTCCATGAGCCAACAAGGAACTTGAGCAAGGTCCACTGAGAGAGAGAGAGAGAGAGAGAGAGAGAGAGATATATGCTTCCATGAGCCAACAAGGTACTTGAGCAAGGTCCACTGAGAGAGAGAGATGCTTCCATGAGCCAACAAGGAACTTGAGCAAGGTCCACTGAGAGAGAGAGAGAGAGAGAGAGAGATGCTTCCATGAGCCAACAAGGAACTTGAGCAAGGTCCACTGAGAGAGAGAGAGAGAGAGTGAGAGAGAGAGAGAGTGAGAGAGAGAGTGAGAGAGAGAGAGATGCTTCCATGAGCCAACAAGGTACTTGAGCAAGGTCCACTGAGAGAGAGAGAGAGTGAGAGAGAGAGAGAGAGATGCTTCCATGAGCCAACAAGGAACTTGAGCAAGGTCCACTGAGAGAGAGAGAGTGAGAGAGAGAGAAATGCTTCCATGAGCCAACAAGGAACTTGAGCAAGGTCCACTGAGAGAGAGAGTGAGAGAGAGAGATTGAGATTACTTCCATGAGCCAACAAGGAACTTGAGCAAGGTCCACTGAGAGAGAGAGTGAGAGAGAGAGAGAGAGAGAGTTGAAAACATGACGCGACTTGCTATCAAAATCTTTTCATTTTCAAAACTGAGGAACATTGTCCAGAAATAACTATAAAACCAACAGCAGAAAAGTAGGATATAATCATTTCACAAAACATCATTAAAACGCATCATTACAGACAAAGTAAATGTTAACGACAGAAAATCTAGATAAATTTCACAAACTTTTAAAGAGGAAGACCCCCCCCCCCCCAAACAAACACACACAAAAAAAAAACAGTGAAAAGCTATAACTTGGGTTTGAGTATAAAATATTAACGTACACAGAAAGTAAAGCTGTTAAGAAATTAATAATTAATGAAAAACTGCGACAAGATCTAATAAAATCATATTTTTAACATGCACTACGACAGCTTAACATGGAAAATATGAAGCGCATATCAACAAAGGGAAAAGGATTAATAGACGAGTTTTTCTACAGCTAATCATAGTCCACATAGAAATTCATGGACATTAAACAGAAACTAGAAGCTCTCTTGAAGGTCTCTGGGCTGTAAGCATGATACACTGCTGCTGGTGCATCTACTCGCACATCATCAACAATGTATTGCAGCCATCTTCGCCTTGGTCTTCTTTCCCCATTAAGTACCCTTCCAAGACTGTCTTCTCCAAATTCTCTTGATGTTTGATGTGTCCAGAAAAATTGTCTTTCTGTAATCCTCTTTACTAACCAGCTTTCTTCAATGTTAAATTCTTGTAGTATGGATATATTTAGTTTTTTTTTGTGTGTTTTGTGTTCCTATTTGAAGTATTCTTCTGTAGCATTTACATTCACTGACACGTATGTGTTTTTTTTTTCAGGATCTATATATTGTTAACGAATAAAAGAGCTACTCTCAAATTTTAGACACTCCTAACTGCCACGCGTCATGTAAGCAGTGAAGCAATTTATCTTCAAAACCATGAATAATTAAAAACGTTAGCATTAAGCACCGAAAATATTTGAACACAATAAGAGAATTCTGAACACCAAAAGGCGGAGAACAGTTTAGCAGGCGACAGTTTAGAGGCGTGGGCAGAATCAAGAGATTGACAGAAGATCTTTTTCTTTTTATTTATTTATTTTTTTTGTCTTTTGTATCAAAAAGATAACAGAGAAGTTGTAGCTATTCTGCATTGTGGAGACTGTACAAGATCGTGATGAAAAGCTGATATTTTTTATCCAGTGTGATCTAATTTTACAAAGCGTCGTGGCCGCCATAATGGTAACTATGGTAACACATTCAGAATATCTTTTACTTCAGTGGATAAGGAAATGAGGCCTTAGCTCATGCGGTCCTTCTTCCCTGATAACGGGGATATGAATGGTTTCACATGAAATAGAATTCTGCAGCTGAACTACTTCCACTTATTAGGAATGAGTGCTTATTGTTGATGAGTCGGGGGGGGGGGGGAGGGGGAGGGGACTTTTGCTTCTTTATGAGTACTTCTGATATACATGGGGTGGGAGGTGGGAAGGTAAGAAATGGGAAGGTGGGAGGTGGTATGGTTCCGTTTGTTCGCAAGAAATGCCGCCATCTTTAGCCCGAAGGATTGTGGGATATAAAAACAAGGATGACGTCACAATGCCTTAGTCTTGCGTAACGTAAACTTGTCTAACGCTATATATTTTTATTCCCCACCCCACCCCACCCCCCCCCCACCCCGCATTTGTCACCGAGTTCGGCTATGCCCGGTCATCAGCCTTTCCTTACGACAACAGGATAAACAAAATAACAACTAGGGAAAAAAGTACTGTAACAATAATAACAAATCAGTTATATTTTAAAGAGCACAATTCCCCCCCCCCCCCCACATCCTAGAAAAGTGCGTGGAATATTTTGAGAAGGCGATGGTCTGGCTACAGAGCAACGCAGAGTATGGCAAGTATGGTAACAGAAGACAGTGTTGTATGGTTAGACCTCGAAAAGGCATAGACAAAGCACTTTTAGACGACGTGAGAGAAAGAAAAACAGAGAGAGAGAGAGAGAGAGAGAGTACGACGCACTAATAAACTTGGAGATCTCGCACCTTTTTTTTTCTCGAGGAGGAAAGTGTGGGGGGGGGGGGAAGGGATGGGGTGACATTGCGAAGTTTATTAATGCGCTGTACTCTTATGGCTAGACGGTTGCTCGTCCTATCGGGGCACGTGGTTCAAATCCCAGGTCATGTTTCTTCCCCTCACGTCTAGAAGTCCTTGGTCTAATCACACGCCGCTGTGCTCTATTCCTTTTACTGTGCGAAAGCCTGGTTGTTTCCTGTTTGTACAAAATGTGTATGTGTTACCGTGACAGAACATGATTCGTGAATGACACCTCCAGCTGAAATCAGGTCGTGAAGCCTAGAAAGAAGATGTCACTATTCGCCTTTATTTCAGGTGTCAATGGGGCTGGTTTACGAGATAACGAATATCCTGCCTGATTAGTCCTTATAATCATAATTTATTTTATTGTACACGAGGAAGGATTTTTTTTTCACCAACGACTGTAAACATTAGCAAGTGTTAAAATGTATTTCTACAAATCGTTCTTCTAAGTAACTTTCGCGTAACAGAGCTACTGGGAAAAAAAAGCTTAATGACTTTTAAGTTGGTTTTAACAAAGCTTGTGAAAAGATTAAGTTAATGACTTTTAGATCGGTTCTAACAGAGGTACAGCAAAAGCTTTGTGACTTTTAGATCGGTTATATCAAAGCTACTGAAAAACCAACTTTTTTACCTTTAGATTGGTTGCAACAGAGCTACTGAAAAAAAAAAAAACTTAATGGCTTTTAAATCATTTCTAACAGAGCTACTGAAAAAATAACTTAATGACTTTTAGATCATTTCTAACAGAGCTACTGAAAAAATAACTTAATGACTTTTAGATCATTTCTAACAGAGCTACTGAAAAAATAACTTAATGACTTTTAGATCATTTCTAACAGAACTACTGAAAAAAATAACTTAATGACTTTTAGATCATTTCTAACAGAGCTACTGAAAAAATAACTGTCCATATCTGGGACTCTGAACTAGACTAGAAGTCTGCGTCCCGAAATATTTAACTGTGAACATTATGAGCTTTGAAAAGAAACAGCCTTAATGTTGAATAGGATCTCCAGTCAGGCTCTGGGAAGCGAAATGATCAAAAGCGCTGTTGATGAAATGCAAATGGAGATACTCTGGACAAACGGTGGCTGAAAGCTGGACAAACACTCTACAGATTATGTTTAAACATTTGCCTAAAAGGGGCACTTTAGAGTTCCGCGTGTTTTAGGATACTGGGAGAGGGTGGCAGAAGGGACCTAGAGATATCGAATATTCAAAGTGGTCCTCCAGTGCATGTATGATAGTTGTATAGGACACATTTATATCATCCTTATCGAAGAGTGTATGGGAACGAGTGCCTCTCTCTCCTTTCTCTCTCCTCTCTCTTTCTCTCTCTCTCTCTCTCTCTCTCTCTCTCACTCTGGTCCATGCTAATCAGGCATTGGTTGTAACTGATTTCCACAACCATCTGTCCTTTGCTCTTTCTATAAGATGTGTTTTTGGACCGCGCTCCATGCTACTCATTTAGTCCGTCAAGTATCTCGTTTCTTTGTCGTCCTCTGTCCCTTTTTCCCTCCGATTTGTCTGTTGTCAAGAGGTCTTCAATGAAAACGGGTATAATTTTTTTTAAAGCGAAAGCATTTTTTTAAATGAATCAATTTTTAAAAAAAACGAATGAGGGATTTGAATCACAGACTGAGAGACTTAAACAGTTGGAACACTGATCTTTCTACAGGCTACAATTCTACAGATTGTAAATAATCTACGGGGCACTACACTTTTAAGACGTTCAGTGAGACCATACAATTCCTCGCTGACTGAGACACCCCCGCCCCTTCTCTAATTAATCATAGTCTTTTTGGTGGAGTTTGTTGCACTATCCACGTTTGCTCTCTTACTTGTAGACCAAACTCCGCAAGACTTGTACCTGGTACAAAGTTCAGTGATATGAGGTCTTGTAGTCCTTACGGTTTCTCTTGTCTCAGTTCACTACTCCCGTATGTACCGTACAGTGCTTCTGTTGATGGAGCAATACGTGGTTTGTGGCTTCGAAAGAGCCCTTGTCAACGTTTATCTAGGACAAAGTAAGGCTAGAGAATATGTATACGCGATGCTAAGACCACGGAAAGTAATGCAGCCACACAAAACCCTGGCACACAGCGAAAGACCTCAAGCTTCTTCATCCTCGTGAACTTCACTGCCTCTGGCTGGATGCCATCACTTAAAGGTTCGTGTGATTTTCGTCAGTTACAAGGTGTAAGAGCGAGCTGCGAAAGCACGGATCCGCGAATACTGAGAAACTAAGGCATTTCATGAACCTTCGTTCTGCTTCACATATATCAGATACTTTAATTAATATCATAACAATAGAGAGAAAATGTCAAAAGAAGCAGAAAAAATCAGAGAGAAATGATGATGGAGATAACGTGGCCGAGAGTCAACAGCGGAATTAATGGAAAACATCACATATTGAGATCTATAAAGAAATCAACAGCTGAACTAATGGAAAACATCAAATACCGAGATATATAAAGAAATCAACAGCTGCACAAATGTAAAACGTCAGAAACATAGGTATACGAAGAAGTCAACAGCTGAAATGATGGAAAACAACAAAGACCGATATCTGTAAAGAAGTCAACAGCTGAACTGATGGAAAATATCAAAAGCATCAAAGGCTGAAATCTATGGAGAAGCATTATTGGCAACACCTTTAAGCATGACAACATGGATGATGATAATGATGATGACAGTGGTGACTCCTTTCGTTATTTTAGAGCAGCGGTTCTTAACATTCCTTTTTACCGTGGACCCCTTTTCTGGCCTTAGTATAAATGTGAACCCTCTTTCCGGCCTGAGAATAGATGCGAACCCTCTTTCCGGCCTGAGAATAGATGCGAACCCTCTTTCCGGCCTGAGAATAGATGCGAACCCTCTTTCCGGCCTGAGAATAGATGCGAACCCTCTTTCCGGCCTGAGAATAGATGTGAACCCCCTTTTCGGCCTGAGAATAGATATGAACCCCCTTTTAGGTTTGAGAACAGATGTGGACATTCTTTCTGGCATGAGAATAGATATGGGCCCCTTTCTGATCTGAGAATAGATGCGAAACCCCTTTTCAGTCTGAGAACTGCTGTGGATCACTCACTATAAGTAAAGCAAAACACAGAGACCAGGTACTGCCCGTAGACTCCCCAAAAACACCCCAAAAAATCCTTCTGTGATTCCTTGGGGAGTCAAGGACCTCATGTCAAAAACCGCTGTTTTAGAATACAATTTAAACATGTTATTCATTACATTTTGAAATTAGAAAGAACATATTACTACCATTTACATGATTGTCACTGCCGTATTCAAGCAGTTTGTAGTTAAGTAAAATGTAATAAAAGCAAAACTGAAGTTTACAGTCACTCAGATTAGGAGGACAAAAGCTACAAAAATCAAACAACTTACACGTGATCTATTCATCTATTCAGCTGTACTTGATAAATCATGATAAAAGATTTGTCCACATTTGGAAAGAACTAATAACAATCCATTTCTGCGCATTAATTTCATAAGAAAAAAAAAAGAAAACGCTGAACCTGTTTTCCAAGATAAATGTATCGTAGTGTAATATTGAAAGCTGGAAGCAGTATTTTGGTTGAACGAATTCTTCGACCTCTCTTCTTTAAAGAAATCTGACGTTACATTTTACCAAACACAGAAAGAATGTTTTCAATATTTTCTATATATAGTGTAGAAAAAAATAATCAGTTAGATCTTCTGCAATTGCCACCAGTATTTCAGTAGGTCGATATAATCATACAAGAGATAAATACTTCCAGAGCACTTTTGCTCTAGAATAAGAAATAACCATATATGGAAACCTCTAATAGTGAATCGGGGAATATCAGAAAATGTACTCCGTAAAAGTCTGGCTTAGGAACATCTATTCTAACATCTTTTTAAGGGACAATGTTCCTTTAGTTGCTTTTTCTTTTCTTTTTGGTTGAATAGACAGAGAAAAGTGGCCATAAAAAAAATCAATTCAAAATCGGTCCAAATTTCAGTAAACACTTTCACAGTTTCGTGGCCTGCTGAAGAACTGGAGCGTCCCAAGAAACGATACATAATGGCTACATACTTTCACAAGAAAACTACTGCCACTTTAAACTGTGATTCTTCTTGGTTACGTTAGTCATGTAATAACAAGGTAGGAAACGATGGCTGGTGTGTTTTGTGTTTTATTGCTTGGTGAGTATGGATTCCCGTCAGGAACTGAACATAGTGTTTTAGTATATGTACTCATGGACGCAGTTTAAAAAGGTGAATTAGCGCTTTTTAACATCGAGTATCGATTGTTAGCAATGTTCAGTTTCTGATTCCGATCACGATCTCTTATCTTTGGCAGAGCCCATGATATTCGTTAGAACAATTTGAAATATCATGTCATGTGGAGAGTATAGATGACGCGTCACATCAAATGGTACAGGCGATGCGTCATCTTAGGTGGTGAATATATAAAATGCGTCACGCCACATAGTGAGTACAAAAAAACGCATCACGTCACATTATGAGTACAGAAGATACATAAACGCCACACTGTGAGTACGCAAGAAGCATCAAGTCACATGGTGACTACAGAAGACACATAACGTCACATTATGAGTAACAGAAGATACATAACGTCTCATTATGAGTACAGAAGACACATAACTTCACACTGTGACTACAGAAGACGCGCCATGACACATGGTGAGTACAGAAGACACATAACGTCATATGGTGAGTACATAAGACGTCTCAAAACATCAGAGCAGGAAAAAAAACATTCTAAAGAAGCCAACAAAGTTAACAAAAACACAAATTCTCGTAAAGATGTTTCCACGACAAAGCTCTGAATTTCCAGACTTAATAACCACCACAAAGAACCTTTTTACGAAAGCAATGGCAGTGTAGTACTTAAGAAAATTAATGATTAAACCATCTAGTGTCATACTTCTGGCAATATGCCTTAGTCTGGAGTACCTTCGCAATCAAGACGTCGTTGTGAACTCCACTGTTCTCTATGCTTCTGCATCCTAAAGCGTATAGCTCTCCACCCATAAACCACCATTAGAGATTTCATTATTAAAAAGAACAGAACGTCAATCATAGTATTCTAGAAAAAAGAAAAAAAAATATTGTTGACTGACATATTTATGTATCTATATAAATTTGTGTAAGTTAATTTGCTACACCTGTTTTCTGTTTCTGTCAGAGTATCCAGTAACTCTGTTTCACGCATCAGTAATGTTACCATAACGTTATATAAAATCCTAACAATAGTTTACATGGGTATGACTCCTTTCCCCCCCCCCCCCCGAGTCTCGTAACAGTAGTGGAGGTATACAGATTTTGCTTGATTTGAGATGGTAGCAAAAGAGCACTCTTCAAGTAAATACATTTTAATCGGTTTCTGTATTGTTGGTTTAATTTCCGAAAAGAAATTAATGCAGTTTTTTTTTTTTTTTGCTTCATATGAATATGAAAGAAATCATTTTTTTTTTCATTTTATATATTTTGTGTGTGTGTGTGTGTTTCGTTAAACTGAATCAGAGTTACATGTTTTGAGAAAGAAGAAAAGTTAGCAGAGTAAATGAAACTCGTAAACCAAAGACCCCGATGTACGGATTTCCACCTCGTCTGCGATAAACGCTTTGGGTGTAGTTGGTATTGAGGTTTCTATGTTAACACAAGTCTCAGAGTATTTGCAACGCCAAAAATATGTATTATCCACAGTAAATTAACAGGAGCCTGGTTGGCTGAATGGTTAGGCGCTCTGCCTACTAATCCGTTAGTACCTGGTTCAAGTTCCAGCAGCGAGGATTTTTGTTCTGGTATCACAACACCAGAAAGGCCCCTAGGTCCACTAGAAAAATGGGTACCAGACAAATCTGAAAAGGTAAATGTAGCCAGGCCTGATACTGACCATATCACACTTTCAAGTGCCGAAGTTCGTGAGAATACGGGCCTAACACCGTATCTCCAATATGCCTTAATGGCATGGAAACGGAGATTTTACCTTTACCTTACCTTTATGTTAACAAGAGCAAAATACTGACATAAACGTCTCAACCTCCATTAAAAACAACTACAGCAACAACAACAAAGTCTGAGTAAGTACAGTCGCAGCTGAACTCTTATCTTTGCTTTCTCGACATCCCCGAAATACACCATGGCTGGTGGGTGTTCATTGATAACCACGAATTTTAATTACAGCAATCAAAATCAATCGCTACCAGGGCAATATAACAGAGTCAGTGCCACAGCTATAACAAATCGAGTGTCTAACACAGCCCAGCAAGGACCCTGCGTTGTATAACCACACAGACCTTCCACAAAGGCAGAGGTGCCCTGGAATAATGTTATTTTCTTGTTCACACAGATACTATCTCCACGTCACCGTCAGAAGGTAACCCTAACTTGCTGCGGGCACTGGCAGAACTAGTGCCGAGATTTGATTTCATAAGTTTTAATATTGACATGAAAGCTCATTCATGGCACTTATTCTGGTGGCTGATGTACTCTCAGATAGTCTAAATATGGCGTGACCACCTTTGAGTGGTCACAGATATATACAGATAGGGCCCCATGTTTTACGAAAAATCGTTTTCCAATCAATCTATCCATTCAAACAGCAGGACCTCTTATTGTAGATTCACAAATATTTTTAGATTGTACATTACTTAATCTACTTAAACTACTTACTGAAAAATGTATATACCATTTATAAGATCGCTGTAGTTAATCTTTCTGCTTTAACTCTTTCATTCCAGAACAGCGCTGCCAGTGTTAGTAGATTTTGCACGCCTACGTGAATCAATGGTCACAGCGATACATAGGGAGTCTAAATAAAATGAAAAGTAGTCCATTTCTAACCCAGCCTATGCTTTTAAATTGTAAAGCAACTCCCCATTAGTTTCTGTCTGCCAAAATTTCTCATTAAAATTTATTCTGACAAAGCATAGAAATCAATTCAGGACTGACAAAACATCAGGTCAGCTTTACACAAAAAAATTAGTATGAATTTACTTCCTGCCTTCAGATTTCTAATTATAATTTCTTAACACGTCAGACATGGTCTACCTGAGACGCAATGTTTCAGCCACGGAGCAGAAATCAGCAGACCCACTAGCAAGTCTTAGTCATAAAATAATCTCTGTGTCAACAACCTTTGATTCATATTTTAAGTAAGAATCTCGGCAATTCTGGGGGTTTTTTTTTCAGTACTTGACGCGTTTCTGAGTGTTTCCCCATACTTGTATGTTTTAGGTCTCAGCCAAGTCATTACCAGTGGTATTGTAGGCCAAAATGTTGATTACACAGCCCAACAAAACAATTTTTTTTGGTACCTTGGCTTTTAGGTATGTTCCTGGGATTATTTAGGGCGTCGATTCAGAAAATTGCACTGGATAGACAGCATCAGTTCTAGTTTCTTAGATATGATTGAATTTATACAATTTTAGTCCGCCCTCTAAAAAAAATCTCTTTTGCACAATTGGGATATCATAACAAGCTGTCTTATTTCAGTGGGAAATTGATGTATTTAATTTACCCACATTTTGTGTGTGTGTGTGTGTATATAATAACCTTTGTTTCGCAACTATTCGTCAACTTTCTTTCCTATAATACACAATGGCATAAAAATGTATGTCTCAAATGACAAAATCGCTTTTCTACTGCTTTATAACATAATGTTTAAAAAATTTAAGATGGTAAATCATGGTTTTCCTGGACTACATAAATATGTATTTCAAACGTTTCTCAACCTGATCTGTTTAAAACAGTTGCGCTGTATAATAGTTATGATCGTATATATTCCCGCTCATATCATTTCATTCTTGCACACCGAACACCGTAGAGGTTATGGCTACTTCAAGGCGGAGCTGCTAGAATCATCCTGACGTATTTTGATATATTTGTGGACTAGTACATACTGAAAGCAAGTAGGAAACTTATTTCGGAGTCTGTCAAAACAGCATATGTAGGTTATTTTGGTGTCAAGCTTGGAGATTATATAATATGCAAAACCTGTATAGCGCATTTGCGCCAGTGAACAAATGGAAAGAGAGTCTGCCTGAAATTTGGAGTGCCAGTGGCGTGGAAGGAACAAAAAAAAAACAACAACACTTTTATGACTGTTATGTTTGTATTATTAACATCACGGGCATCATCGAAATAATTGTGACAGGTTGTCTTACCCTGATCTACCCTCATCCAGGAGACCTGCTTCCGCACTCGAATCTTGTACCCTTTTAACCTGTCCTTGAACTAGCACAGCTCTCAGAGGATAAGTCTTGCATGTCTGACATCGTACAAGGTAAAGAAAGTGGGGGCAGTGACAGTGAATTCCAGACAACTTCACATAGTGATCGTTTTGATAAGAACGAACTGAATGATCTGATCAGGGACATTTCTTTCCAAGGAGTCTTCTGAATAGCTTGCCTCTAGACTAAAGGAAAAGAATGTACTTCAGCTGGCAACGAAAATTACATTTTGTCGAAGGAGAGAAATGGATTAACGGCCATTCTTTATCGAAGATAATATTCTGCAATGACATTGGAAACCTTGTAAAGAAAATTAGTCATTCAGAATATAACCCAAGTGAGTGGTGTCTTTTCATTAACAGTTCAAAACGTAGTTTGAGATGTGTTCTTTTAAATAACGGCAACAAATATGGTTCTATTCCAATCGGTCATTCCACCAGGATGAAAGAAGAGTACAAGGCCATCTCTTTAGTTTTGGAAAAGATAAATTACCAAGAATGTCAATGGGTGATTTGTGTGGACTTCAAAATAGTTAATTTTCTTCTTTGTTAACAAAGTGGCTACCCAAAGTATCCTTGCTTTGTATGCCTATGGGATAGTAGACCCAAACATGAACACCAGGCATGAAAAGATTGGGAATATATGGTGACTGTAGGTCAAAATGTAATCAGTGAACCTTTGGTAGCACGAGATAGAATCATACTGCCATCACTACATACAAAGCTAGATCTGATGAAACAATATGTAAAGACTTTGAATAAAGACAGTTCGCGCATTGAATACATAGTACATACGTTACCTGGACTTACCATGGAAAAACTGAAGGCAGGAATTTGCCGTGCTCAACAGATCAGACAACTTATAAATGACCCACATTTCATAGCATTAATAAATGAAATAAAATCATGTGCCTGGTCTTCATTTGTTCTTGTTCAGAAAGTTTTCTTGATAACAAGAAGGCAAGCAACTACACACAATTATTAGAGGATATGCTCTTTCATTTCACAGGTTTGGCTGTAACATGAGTGCTAAAATCCTTTATCTCCACAGTCACTTAGATCGCTTTCCAGAGAACCTTGGTGACTTAAGCAAAGAGCGAGGAGAAAGATTTCACCACGACATAAAAACAATGGAAGCCAGATACCAAGGAAGAAGGGATGCGCACATGATGGCAGACTATTATTGGAATCTTATGCAAGACTGTCCTGGCAGATCTCACTCTCGGAAGTCTTACAAAAGGAGCTTCTTGTGTGTCGGATGAATGTTTGTATCATAAACGTGCGCTTTTGATGTGAAATAAGTATATTTTCATGTAGTACACGTTTCTTTTAATGTTTAATATATATGGTTCCTTCATGCTTAAAAGATATTGATTTAAATATTACATTAAAATATCCTGATTCTTTATGGGAGACCAGAGTAAGAGTGGTACATGGCATACCTTGTATGTTCTGTATCCCAAAAATGGGGCTGATAGGAGAAAACTGGTGTCATTTTTGGAATCAGCAGGTCAGATATACCCAGAAACAATACTAACATTTGAGGCACCAAAATGTATGTTGGCCAGCGTAATCTTTTAGAAGGAAACGGAAAACCACTGCCGTAATTCCTGTTTCAGGTAAATCTACAGATGATTCACTGGACATATAGTGAGAAGAGGAGGGCTTGCAAATGTCATCACAATAGGAAAGATACATGGAAAGAGAAGCAGGAGAATAGCAAGATGACGCAATAAAAGCAGCAATAAAAATATATCAAGGGCAGAGATCTATGAGGAAGCATGGCATCTTATTTAGATGCTGCCCCAGCGTCGACCTCAGTGCACGAACTCCGTTGCCCCGGCGACGGTTCTGTAAATTAAGAGATAAATCCCTGATAATGTTGTACTACAGGAAGGGAACTAAACGGTCACTCTGGCAGAGCCCTCATACCAGAGAAGAGGCTTAACTAGCCGCCCGATGCCGCCCCATTCGCATCAGAGCGCCCCGACGTTAGGAACTGCATTCCCTGCAGCCATTCAGTCCCTCAGCCGAGAACTCTTTGGACTTGGGTTCAGGTTCGGTTCGGTTTCGGCATCACAGCAAACGAGAATATCCCATAATAGCTGTGCCGCCGCCTGTGTCATTGATATCTCCTGACACGCGCAAGAACCGTCTCACAATGTCGAAAAGTCTATGGGGAAGCATGGCCTCACACGCCTGCCGACACCACACGATGATGATGAAATATGAAATATCTTTCACTTCCTCGCAGTTTTAAGCGTCGGATGATCTATTATGTTTTCCGGCAAGCCGTGGCATATCTGAACTCAGCTTCTTGGCGTTTAGCTCTGTCCGGATAACACTGTCAGTTCCTCCTTCAAATCCCTGCGTTAAAAAACTGTGCGATCTAACTTCCAGTACAGATCACTGGATCTGTGATTTCTTTCTGTGTTTTCTTGTTGCTGGAAGACAGATATAGCACATACAAAGTCAAATTCTTCTGAGCTATGTTATTTCTTTTAAGAGACAAAGATAAAGCGCAGGGAAAGTTTCTTGGCTGTGTCGATTTTAAAAGAGATTTGCTGATATGATATAGATTCTGAATTAACTGATAATAAACGCTTGAGACATGGAACACGATCAAAATAAATACGAATAAGCATTCACCACGATATCTTTATATTTGATCACAGTTTCTATACAAGTACTTTTCATTGTAGATTTTGAACTTCGTTTGGCTGACGTCTTTCAATCTATATGGTATCTGTTTTATATACATACAAAAAGAGGTAAATGCGTTCATAGATCACCACATTCTTCTGATGTATCCACCTTTCTGAAGACTGCAGCCACTTAACGCTTAAATCACTATGCGTCGTCATTCAATAAATCAGAAAATCTCTGGTCCGTGCACAAGATAGAGCTATATATATAATCATGCAGGGGACATTTACATGAGACTCCTCGGAAAATATGGTCTGGTCGGAAAGGACATAATGAACGAATCGGACGCTGGTGGACGTAACGACAGAGTGAGACCGAGACAGGTGCACACTACTGATGCCCCAACCACACATACAAACATATATACAGAAAGAGGCAGCACATAAACTTTACCCTGAGAGACATACTCTGATAACCTGCTACGCGTACATCAGCATACCATATAGAGCAAATAAAGCTGTTATCATTGTATCCACCGAGCTGTTATTGCCGCTGATATTACTACAGTTACATAAATTACTACAAGCTAATACTACAAACTCTCACGCAGCTGTTGCTAGCAGTGCTCTAGCATTATTACCGCTGCTGAAAGTAATGTAGCTCTACTCTTACTACTAGTTCATCAGGTTATCCGTACCCTACTTCTACGTCTGTTGTCATTTTCATGTCATTTACTAGTGCTACTTACTGTTTAGCTCTTGCTACTTACTGCAGTAGCGGTTGTTACTCCCTTATTTCTTGTGCTTTTTTCTTCTGATAATGTTGTTAGTCTCCTTTTCTGATACCATTGAAAACACAGACAGGCAAGCAGACAGGCAGACAGGCAAGCAGACAGGCAGGCTGGCAGACAGGCAAGCAGACAGGCAGCCAGATGGGCGTATAGATAGATAGATAGACAGACAGACAGACAGACAGATAGACAGATAGACAAATAGATAGATAGATAGATAGATAGATAGATAGATAGATAGATAGATAGATAGATAGATAGATAGATAGATAGATAGATAGATAGATAGATAGATAGATAGATAGATAGATAGATAGATAGATAGATAGATAGATAGATAGATAGATAGATAGATAGATAGATAGATAGATAGATAGAAAGGCAGGGAGGCAGACAAAATATACAATCATCCACCCAGATCGTGGAATAACTTCATAACTGGAAAACCTTCCGTCTCACAAAAAGCTAGCAGTGGTGGCAGCTGGCAGAGGACCGCACAAAACGGAGATGGAAGTTTAGCTAAAGCGTAGATCTTCATCACCTTGTGAAAATCCTCTCCATTACCCTCTAGTCCGCCTCTCTCTCTGGAGAATTCAAAGAAATCTCTGACTTTTCACGTCGGAAGGGAAGACTTAATGGTTGAATGATTACACGTCACCTTTAATATTCGAGTATGTTATAGCTGTAAACATCACACTTATATCGTTATTGTTGTAGGCGTTTTTACAGTAAAGAAGTCTTTAAAAAACAACAACAACAACAACAATTTCAGTTCTAGCGTTAATGAACTAGACTGCTCACATTACTGTTGTTTCTTTGAAGTATGTGATACTCAGAGGTTTATCATTTTCTCCTCAAGTACTGTTGTGATAAGACTAAACAAATCCATAAATATTATATAAACTTGGGAGATACTTTTTTTTTCAGACAACGAAAACAACAGGCCCTGACCCGGTGGTACTGCAAACCGGGCCCACCCGTAACGAGATGCAGGAGATACTTTTTTTTTTTTTGGATTTATAATGATGGAAGCACTAAATGTTACATCTCTTAGACACAAAAAAATGATGCAATGGAACATGTGATGTGCAAATCAACATGAGAATATAGAGATTCAAAGGTTCAAAATCTAATCTGACTCCGACACCACTGCATTCAGGACAGCCCCCATATATGCTCCGCCACATACCGCAACATCCATCCAAGAGCATGTTTGTTAATAGTTCCTGTCAAATGTTGGTTGTTACGATGCGTTTATGCCACACAGTTTAGATTTCCTATCAGAACTCTTAATTTGTCCTAGCTCCATCAATTGCTTCACAATTACATTGTTCTTCCATTCCCGCTCTTCATTTTCCTGCAGTCTTTCCAATACGGCTTTAGCAATGTTGCTCTTGTCCTTTCTCAGCCTGCCATTTATTTAGCCTGTTTAGCAAGTCTATCTGCCACTTCACTGCCTTGTACTCTCGCATGCCCTGGACAATAAAGTCCCATTAAACTTGTCACAGTTGACTGGCTTAACAGATGAACCCATTCTTTTTGAAGCAATTTTCTCTCAATCTTACGAAGCAAAATCTGTGAATCTGTCACAAGGATGCCATTTATCCATTCCATTACTGTCAGCACACCCTCAGTTTCCATTTCCACGGCTGATGAGGTGACTTCAAATGCTTCTGAACATTGTCCCACTACTCTTCCATTTCGGTTAACAACAAAACCCCAACCACTTCTTCTGTTCTGAGACATGAGCCATCTGTATATATTACCGTGTCGAAAGACCCACAGTGATGCTGGATTGCAGGAGATACTTGCTCTATGGACAATGAATATCAGAAAATGTTAACACTGAAAATACTTGCTCTATGGACAATGAATACCAGAAAATGTTAACACTGAAAATACTTGCTCTATGGACAATGAATACCAGAAAATGTTAACACTGAAAATACTTGCTCTATGGACAATGAATACCAGAAAATGTTAACACTGAAAATACTTGCTCTATGGACAATGAATACCAGAAAATGTTAACACTGAAAATACTTGCTCTATGGACAATGAATACCAGAAAATGTTAACACTGAAAATACTTGCTCTATGGACAATGAATACCAGAAAATGTTAACACTGAAAACCCTTCACCAGTATTCATACTATGCGTATCTGCCCAGACCTTACTACCTAAGAGTATTATCTCCCCTCTCATGGAAGTGGAACACAACACAGATTCCTTTCTTTCGCTGTTGTGCCCGTACCTAAACGACCAGTAGATGTGTAAGACCTTACACCACGGCGTACTCCCAGACCAGATTTTACTTCATGTGACGATGTTAACGACCTCCAGTCAGATACGTGTCAAACCGAGCGAGCACACCGAGTGTCTGCTGGTCTCTCTGTTTTACTTGTCCTGACCCAACTCACTTAACCCGAACCACTAAACCCGAAACCCTCGTGCTGTCTGCTACTGGTTTGGCCTTCTACCAGTTATATATTACCTATCCCTTATTGTGCTCTGGACATCTGAGAGGTGAAGTGATCAGTGCACTAGTCTCTCGTGGCGAAGGTCGGGGGGTTTGAATCCGGCCGGAGGCGCCCCTGTCACCCAGCTGTAGAAAAGGTATACCCGACTTCTTCAGGAGCTGGGGAAAGAAAGGCGACCAGGCTTGATACTGACAACATCACCCTGTATTGTACTGACAGGTCAAGGGAAACATGGCCTCTAACACCGTGTCTCTATGTGCTTGTCAGGCATGACCCCCTTAACTTTTTTGTGGCGTACAACTTTCCTCATGGCGACCTTCACAGTCAGGCCCTTAAATCAGCTCCGCCACCACGGAAACCACGTCGATCCTTCCCACGTTCGTCAGGCTGCAGTGCCACAATGGGCTACCAGAGACCGCGGCTCTGAAAATAGGCATAAACCTGGCCGGCTGTAGCGTGTCACCGACCTGGAGTCACCGACCTGGAGTCACCGACCTGGAGTCACAGACCTGGAGTCACCGACCTGGAGTCACAGACCTGGAGTCACCGACCTGGAGTCACAGACCTGGAGTCACAGACCTGGAGTCACAGCTGCCGCATCAACTCCAAGATTTGATGAGATACGAAGTCAAAGCTGGGAGGATCAGATCAACCGAAACCATTTTTTACACCAGCATCTGTAGCAGGCATTGCTTTGTGGACCGGAAGTGGCAAACATGCAGAAAGTAAAACCAGACACGCGTTGTTTCATAGTTAACTGCATTTTACACAATTCTTTTCCCCCGTAAGGCGATTGAAGGTAATGTTATAGATATACAGTGTTAGGCAGGAAGAGGACTGTAAGTTCGATGTATGCAGCTTTAAACCAGCTGTTGATATTGGAATATAATATATGAAGAAATTTCTCTGCATGGAATACACCCTATTCCTTTATATATTCACATTTCATCATCATCATCATCATCATCATCATCATCATCATCGCCTTTCACTCCCTTGACAGCATAGGCCACTGATAAAGGCTCTCCAATCATCCCTGTTCTTGGAATTATTCTCTGCTTCCTTCCATGTGCATCCCTTGTCTCTGAGCACTGTCATATTTTTCTCTTCTCCAAGTAAGTCTAGGTCTTCCTCGTTTTCTATTTCCTTGATGTTTCTATGTCAGTGGTTGTCTTGCTATGCTGGTGTAGAGTTTTATCAGAGTGTGGCCAATCCACTTTCATTTCCTAGACATGATTTGTAGGTTCATAGATTCTTGTCTTGCCCTTTCCCAGACCTTCTCGTTCCTGATCTTGCCCTGCTATTTAATGTTTAAAATCCTCCTCAAGCAGTAGTTCATGAATGTTTGTATCATGTTGTATTGTCTCATAACCCATGTCTCCGAACCATATAGTAGGACAGTCTGTAAGTTTGAATTGAAAAGCCTAAGTTCGGTTCTTGTTTTGATGGTTATAAGAGTCCCTTCCTTTTCAAGGCAAAATTTCCTGGTTTTCCTCTTCGTGTTTCTATAACGCTCCAGTTTTTTTTTTCTCAATTTACATTTTAATGTCCACACTGCTTTGAATAACCGAATATTTTAGTCAAAATTATACTTTTTTCTGGTAAGTTCACTTTTCAATTAACTCTTTAAACCCGACAGGACAGCAGCCAGGGAGTTTTGTCGTGTCTTGTCTTGTGCGTATTTATTTCACAGCTGGACGTTTTTATTTCGCAGGCGGACGTATTTATTTCACAGCTGGACTCACAGCTCGATATATGATAGAATATGTTTGTGAGGTTCCGGTTTTATTTTGCCGGCTTTTAAAATATTTCCTTCTCTTAATCGTTGCATCGCTGTAGTTATACCAAATATCTAACGTTTCTCTTTAATCATTAACTCTTTTGCCTGTAAACATCGTAAAGAAAACACAAACACAAACAAAACACGAAACAAAACATAACTACAAAACAAACAAACAAAAACCATTGATCAACACATTTTATTAAAAAGGATATTCCCCTAAACCCTGTGTTTTTAAACCAGTCTTTGGACAGAAATATTTTGAAATTTTCAACTTTTTTAAAAAAAAGAATGTCATGAAAACAAAAACTGTCATGAAATTAGTATTTTTGGACTCTTACGACATTTGGCTTCTTTTTGTTTTTCTTTCATACTTTCCGCTTTTTCAATATTTATAATTTTTGTAAAGTATGAAAATATTCCACTTCTGGCAGAGGAATTAACAGTTTTAATATTTATTTTTAAAACTCTCTACTCTGAAAGGCAGCATAAAAAAAAATATTTAAGACTGCACAAAATAAAACTTATCATTATTATTATTATTATTATTATTTAAAAAGAGATGACTGGGGGTAATCGATGAGAGTGGGATTGTGAAGGAATGTACTAGAGGAAGGGGAGGGATGTAATAGAGGAAGGGGAGGGATGTACTAGAGGAAGGGGAGGGATGTAATAGAGGAAGGGGAGGGATGTACTAGAGGAAGGGGAGGGATGTAATAGAGGAAGGGGAGGGATGTACTAGAGGAAGGGGAGGGACGTAATAGAGGAAGGGGAGGGATGTACTAGAGGAAGGGGAGGGATGTAATAGAGGAAGGGCAGGGATGTAATAGAGGAAGGTTTTGCACAAGAAATACTGACAAAAAAATTACACTAATATTTTTTTTAAAAAAAACATTTGATAGAGTTTTATCGTTAGTTTTCGTACTTTTTGAAACTGTTTGTTTCAACAAATACCAAAGTTCCATGGAAACCATATTCATAAAACAAGCTACGGGAAAGGATGATGGTTATGAAAAGAATAAATTCGTTTAAAGAAGAAATAAAGATAAAACCTTCTTTGCATTTCTATAAAATTCCCCCAAATTGGGTATTTCGCCGCCCCACCCCCACCCCATCAGATCAGATTAGACTCTTCTTTGAGGCGTAGGAAGACCGAAGCTGAAGGATTCGTGAAACAACTCAACAGTGAAATGTTTTCTAGGAAAACTAAATGGTCTATGTTTTCGACCCCAGCGAGAAATTTAAATTCATTTGTCCATGTTTTTGTCTGGCAGATGTGAATACTGCCTTTGTTAGGCTTCAAGCTCTTTTAGTTGACTTTGCATCTTCTCATGTTTTGTTGTTTGTCTCTTTATGTATGTTGATTCAGACGTGGTTGCCAAATTCTGCCATTTTTCTTGGCTTGTCTTTGATAAACATCAGACACATTTGTTCAGATGAAAGCACCTATCTATATATCAAGTGCTGTGCCTAATGGAGTTGAAGGTCGTAGTTCTATGTAACTCTCTTTTGCGTTGTTACCTTTGAGTTGTTCTAGCATCATCTTTCCATGCCATCTTGGCCAATCCATCCAGGATCTCTCTCTCTCTCTCTCTCTCTCTCTCTCTCTCTCTCTCTCTCTCTCTCTTTGGACATACTGGGGATGATATAACAGTGGTTTCCCTCCTTGCCTTCCATTGGATTTCTGTAAAGTTTTCCTTCTTCCTGGGCGGGTTTCTCAAGGCTAACGAGCCACTCCGCTCGTAGCAGCCTGGTTTTGAGGCGTCAGAGAGTCGCCCTCGCTTCTTCTCCAGTTAGTAGAGACGTCCTCTGGCAACATCCAAACATGTTTTGTCAAAAAACAGAAAAGGTAAAAAAACATAGACCTATCATAACACAGAGGTTACAATGGGATCTATCTATCTATCTATCTATCTATCTATCTATCTATCTATCTATCTATCTATCTATCTATCTATCTATCTATCTATCTATTGGTCTTAGCGATCATGCTTTTTTTCAAAATTATATATTACGAATGCTAAGAATAAGCTGTGCTATCTTTCTCTGTCTGTGCCATCTTGTTAGTCCATCCGGCGTTTTCTCTCTCTCTCTCTCTCTCTCTCTCTACCTCGATCTCTTTTGCCCTCTATCTTTCCTGTTGTCATAATGTACTCCAGCTTGCCTCGCCATCGAACATGTCCCATGAATTTGTATATTCTTTGAATATGATGTTAGAGCCCAAATTTTATTTGACTTGACGGACACTAGAGGGGGTGTGGTCAACAGCACGCATGACCGCCTTTCCTTTGCCAGCTCCGAAAGAAACCAGTACCCGTTTCTACAGTTGGGTGACTAGGTCACTACGAGCCAGACTTGAACCATTTATCTGTGCGTGAGAGACGAGCCCAAGTGTAATAAATGTCCATGTAATAGATGAGTTTAAAAAAAAAAAAGAAGTAACCAGTTCCTACAAATTTAATAAAGTTTTTGTGAAGGAAGTTGAAATAACACGTGGGGGAACAGTGGAGCAGAAAATGTGAACATCTGAGTTGGCAATCCTCGTTTCTGGGTAGAAACCATTAGGTTACCAACAAGCAGGGAAAAATGAAACGGCTGCCACTTGCAGATTAGAATATCTCCGTGTTCACTGCGTGTGAAGTTTTCCCCCACTGTTGTTTGGATAAGAATCTTGCTGCTTGCAAGATTAAGTAATAAACACTTCCGAAGATTCTTATTGCTCTATCTCCTTGGAGCTGCGAGCTGGTGTTCTTTGCAGCCAATGTGCTGAAGATGGAGAGGCTCGGCATCGCATCGGTTTAGCAGACGGTTAGGGTGGCCATTTTTTCAGTCCTTGGGTGGAGTTACAAGGCACGGGCTGTACGGTGCTTCTTTAGCAGGTCTCATAACCATGGGTACTATGACAACCCAAAGGCTGTGCGGTGCTTCTTTAGCAGGCCTCATAACCATGGGTACTGTGACAACCCAAGGGTTGTACGGTGCTTCCTTAGCAGGCCTCATAACCATGGGTACTATGACAACCCAAGGGCTGTACGGTGCTTCTTTAGCAGGCCTCATAACCATGGGTATTATGACAACCCAAGGGCTGTACGGTGCTTCTTTAGCAGGCCTCATAACCATGGGTATTATGACAACCCAAGGGCTATACGTTGCTTCTTTAGCAGGCCTCATAACCATGGGTACTATGACAACCCAAGTGCTGTACGGTGGTTCTTTAGCAGGCCTCATAACCATGGGTACTGTGACAACCCAAGGGTTGTACGGTGCTTCTTTAGCAGGCCTCATAACCATGGGTACTATGACAACCCAAGGGCTGTACGGTGCTTCTTTAGCAGGCCTCATAACCATGGGTATTATGACAACCCAAGGGCTGTACGGTGCTTCTTTAGCAGGCCTCATAACCATGGGTATTATGACAACCCAAGGGCTATACGTTGCTTCTTTAACAGGCCTCATAACCATAGGTACTATGACAATCCAAGGGCTATTAACCAGGCTAGGCCTGTAACTGTGGGAATACCAATAAAGTTGTGAGACAGGGTCTTGATCAGCTGGTTTCACCAACCCTGACGCTAGAATATCAGCACTGAGTCGCCAGTCCTAACGCCAGCGTGTCAGCTATGATTCGCCAACCCTGATTACAGAATATCAGCAATGGGTCTCCAACCCTTTCGCCAATGTATCACCTATGATTGCCAAAACTAAGGCTAGCGTGCCAGCTAACCTTCACTGACGCTAAAATATTAGCTATAAGTTCTTGACTGCCGAGACGTTTAGAATTTTCGTCTCACACTGATTACGGAACTGAAATTCTCACATTTTCTGGCGCTATTTGTCCACGGACAGGCGCTTTGTTCTTCTCACAGCCAGTAATAAAACCAATAACCATGAGGTACTTCTTTTCGACTCCATCATGTATTTTAACCGTTTCTCTAACTGGCCAGCCCATGGAATTGTTATTCTTTAAATAAAACCTGGAACAATCAACAATGATTAAACATGATGATTCTTGTCCAGTTTTGTTGTTGTTGTTGTCACATAAATAATTTAGTGTCTTGCAACATTTATTGGCTACAGAAATATGGAGAAAACATATTTTAGTGTCAGAGTCCCTTTGGACATTTGTTTCCTCTACGAAAAGAGATCATGACAACAACAACAATAACAACAACAAACTTGTAGTTTGAGAAACATAAAAAAACAGTGGAAAAACAACAACACTGCAGGTGATTTTGATGAACACGCAGAGATAGGAGTTGAAAAATGAATAAATTCAGAAATATAATACAGAAACACATTATGTTTCTTAGAGATAAGGGTATTTATCATATGAAAAAAAAACATACTGATTAAAGCGCGCGAGTAGCACAGTCTATAGCGAACTAACTTATCATAGAGGTTCCACAAAAGTTCCGAACCCTCTTATCAGTTCAGCTGTAAAAATGAGTAACCGATATATGTGTTAATAGCAAAAAACGTCTAACTAAACTGGTTGCATGGCACCAGGATATGACGTACACGCCCCTGTCAGTCCATTAAGAGACTGCGTCTATATAAATGTAAAATAACCCGATTTTTTTTCTACTACGTTTGAGTTTAAATTGAGCGAATGTGAAAAAAAAAGAGATTTGGTTCAAATATAAGGAAAATAAAAATCAAATGAATGCTATTCATTTATTCCTATAAATGATCACATATAGATCTGAAAAGGAGCACTTATGTAAAGAGATACACTAGTGTATTAATGCATTCACTATAAAAGGTTTTGATCAATTGCGCTGTATCTTTTTATACACATTAACTTGTAATACTAGAAGATTAGCAATTTATATATGTGTGCAGGAGAATATAAGATAAGCAAGAACAGAATTGTTGATTTGAGCGTGGTTCATTGTCTCGTACGTAAGTGAGTTAATCAAAGTAACAAAAGAAAAAGAGAGAAAAAAAAATGGCCATTCCTCGAATGAGTCAGATACTAACAGATACTTGCGTTCTCTGATGTCTTCTTAGTGGGGGAGAGGAGGGGGGGGGGTAGTTATTTAACAGTAACAGGGAAATGTTTACATAAACATTCAACAGGGAAATGTTTACATAAACATTCTCAGCATAATATAATGGACTTGAAAAATTTCTCACTGCTTTATTAATTTAGAAAACTACTGAGAAATAGAGAGACAGAGAAGGAGAGGAATAGACAGACAGACAGACAGGCAGACAGACAGACAGATAGATAGATAGATAGATAGATAGATAGATAGATAGATAGATAGATAGATAGATAGATAGATAGATAGATAGATAGATAGATAGATAGATAGATAGATAGATAGATAGATAGATAGATAGATCATCTGTTTGTGATTGTCTTCTTCTGTTACACTCTTGCTAATCACTACAAAGCAATAGATTTAAATATTATGTCATTTTTTTTCCTTGTTACAGTTCCCCACCCCTCCTTCTCTCCTTTCTTATCCATATAGCGTGTACAGATTCTGAAAGGCTTCCCAACAGTTTTCTGTGCCGTTTCAAGAAAAATGGCGGTCTTAAGATGTAAAAGAAGGTTAATGTTAGCCCATCGAGCCACACATGCATCTAATGGCTATCATGTTAATGCCACTTTTTTTTCCATGACCTGTCTTTACACTAGAGGATAATACAAACAGCTAGGCCTCCTTTTCCTACTCCAACTCCAAGACGAGTCAGGTACTCATGTTTACATCTGATTGACTCGGGCGCTCTCTGCCGGTTTGAATCATCTACCTCGCAGTGAAAGACAGGTGTACTAGCAAACTGATCTACTCAGGTGCCCCGCTAGAAACATGTGTTTCTCTGTAGCTAATTGTTTTTCAACAGTTAATATGATTCTTTATACGGTTCCTCTGTGGGCGTCTTATTATTAGGATTTTATACATAATGTTTAATTTAACACTTGCTCTCCGTTGTGTCGAGGTGGTTTAGTGGTTAGCGCACAGGCCTGTCGACCAGAAGGTCGCTAATTCAGTATCGAATTAGAGTGGAATTTTTTTGTTTAAATCAACAGGCTTCGGGGTCAGGCCAGCTTCAAGAAATGGACACCTGGGGCTTTTTTCCCGAGAAAAAACGAAGTCAGCGTGGACAAGCCCTGGTCCACCTACGCCACAGTGCACTGGTGACCTAAAAATGTAAAAGCCCTAACACGTCATCCCGTATAGGATGCAAATGCCACGGATTATTAGACGCTGTTTGTCAGTGAAATATGGGTTAATTTCGTAGATCTAAATACAGGACTGTCGTGTGTATGAAAAACTACACCTAGATATTGAAATATCTGCGATACAGCATTTGCCTACATCAGTAGAGAGACTGCTCTGCTTGTGTGATTGAAAAAAAAGCCACCATCAGATGTAATCTCCACCACCTTTGAAACAATAACGATATCAGCCTTGAGAATCGGAAATTACCTTTACGTTAAACGAGAAGTAAGAATCTACATATATCCAAGTCAAACGAGATTCTGTGAAAAAGGTGAGGAAAAAGAAGTCGCATGCGTTCAAGTTTAAGACAATCTCTACTTGAAACATTTCTAATTTAAATCTGTGGTCAAGGATACAGTTAAGTATTAGAGACCTACTTGCTCAGTGTGAACTAGAAGTCATACATATCACAATAGTAAAAAAAAAAAAAGGGTTACTCGTGTGCTCCAAATATACCCTATTTCTGAAACAGATAGAAACCTGAGGGGAAAAAGAAAGAGAGGACAACCAAAGGCTACCTGGTGGAGAAATGTAGCAGAGATGAGCAGCAAGCAGCACACACGGGGCACAATATAAAGCTGGCTACAGACCGAGAGAGGTGGAGAGAATTTATTGCTGCCTTCCCAAACGCCACAGGTCGTAGTGGACGCTGGTTGTTTAGCGGATCACCGACCAGGTATGGAAGATACGGCAACAGTGAGGAGCTAACAATTAAGAGAAAGGACAAACGGAGAACAGAAGAGAAGATACGGCAACAGTGAAGGGCTAACAATTAAGAGAAAGGACAAACGGAGAACAGAAGAGAAGATACGGCAACAGTGAAGAGCTAACAATTAAGAGAAAGGACAAACGGAGAACAGAAGAGAAGATACGGCAACAGTGAAGGGCTAACAATTAAGAGAAAGGACAAACGGAGAACAGAAGAGAAGATACGGCAACAGTGAAGGGCTAACAATTAAGAGAAAGGACAAACGGAGAACAGAAGAGAAGATACGGCAACAGTGAGGGGCTCAACAATTAAGAGAAAGGACAAACGGAGAACAGAAGAGAAGATACGGCAACAGTGAAGGGCTAACAATTAAGAGAAAGGACAAACGGAGAACAGAAAGGGAGACCTGAAATAGAGATTTTGTTTATACTTTAAAAAATCATGAATCTGAGAATTAGAGGATTAATTATTAAACTAAAGAAAAAGATCCTCTATAAAATATACTTTATATTTAGTCATTATGAAAGTAATAAATAATTTCAAACGAAAATGATGTATGCACAAGAGATGATGGAAACAATACCAAGGGGTAGACCAAGACCGAGGTGGAAAGACAACATAGAAGAGGATATAAAAGAAACTGGTGTCACCAGCTGGAGAGAGAAGATTAGGAACAGAGAGGAACGGAGGCGAACGTTATCTGCAGCAATGAGCCTTAACGGCTCGGAAAGCTGAAGAAGAAGAAAAAGGAGAAGAAGAAGAAGATGATGATGATGATGATGATGATGATGATGATGATGATGATGATGATGATGAAAGTAATAAACGCACTAACATGTATCAGCCAATTTTACTTTGAGTACAACTGTGTGAAAATTAACTTGTTCATTAACAATTATTTTCTTTTACTATTTACTTAAATTCGAGTAGACATTAAATTTTCAAGAAAAGATTGTTGATAAAATTTTAGTGTCTGATGTCTCGTTTGAACCAGTGAAAAAGAGACTAAGAAAACGTGATGCATTTGTCACGTTCACATATCCTCTATATATCCTCTATATCCTCTACATATCATCAACGGAGTGACTATATAAAAGACTGAAATACTGACAATAAACAGGGAACTAAAAGACTGACAATACACAATCCACTACAAGATTGGCAATAAACAGTCCACTAAAAGACTGACAACAAACATTTCACTAAGATATTAACAGTAAACAGTCCGCTAAAATACTGACACTAAACACTAAAAGACTGACAATAAACAGTCTGCAAAAAAAATCACGACAGAACAACAGAGAGGATGCTGAGCAATAGAGGGCTCACCTGGGCAAGAGCAGAAAAAAAGGCAAAGGACAGGAATTTGTGGAAAACCTTTGTGGAAGCCCCCATGTGCCCTTGGCACTCAAAATTCAGAGAGAGAGAGAGAGAGAGAGAGAGAGAGAGAGAAATTCACAATAAACAATCCACTAAAAGATTAATAATAAACAATCCACTAAAATATTAATAATAAACAGTCCACTAAAAGACTAACAATAAACAATCCACTAAAAGATTAATAATAAACAATCCACTAAAAGATTAATAATAAACAGTCCACTAAAAGACTAACAATAAACAATCCACTAAAATACTGACAGTAAACAGTCTGTGTACAACTGTTTTAAATGATAAAACTAGACTGAAAAAATTACCCTTCGACTTCACAAGCCTAAATATTTTACAAAAAAACTTATCACTAACAACTGCAACAACAACAAAAGAAAGAAAGAAAGAAAGAAAGAAAGAAAAGAAAAAAGATAAAGAAAAAAATCCAAGTAACACTTATCAAACATTGAGAGCATACCTGAGAAAAATCCTTCAAGAATTCCTTGCACCCGGCGACCCAAAAAGTCTGAAGAAGAGTCGAAAAGTTTGGAGCTCGGAATCCTTCCTTGGTTCGGACGTGAAGTTTTTCTTCCCGCTGTTAAGTTCCACAACTCTCTCGCCTTTAAATAACGATCCAGACCCTCCCATTCTAACAGATGCGCGAGACGGGAGGAGAATCAGAAGGAGGCAGTATGCAAATTTTACAAATAAATGAACGGAAATGACGTAATTAATTCTGTCGCTGATGAATAAAAAAGTCACTAAATATATCGACTGGGACAGAAGGGCAGTGCTGTAAGGGATGGGAAGAGCGATAAACAACTGAGCAATTGTGGAAGTTTTAATACAGCTATCTACTCTACGGCGAAATAATATGAAACGATGAATATACTTCTTTTTTTTTTTATTCGTTACTTTACTGCCACTCCTTTCTTTATCTTCTGTTTTTAACATCAGTGACTTGTACGTCTGATCTGTTTATTGTTTTAAGCTTAAGCTTAAGCCTCTTCTTCTTCTTCTTCTGTGTAGGAATAATACGATTTTAATGGTCAAATAATTGTCTGTAATTTATATGTTGTTAAATCGTATTTTTATTATTGGTATCTTATATGTATAGGTACGTGAAGATTGAAGATTGCACAGACTAACACATTCACACATTACACCAAGGAAAGAAAAAACACAATTAATACCACTTCTTCAATTAATCAGAAACTTATACTGTTGTTAAATCATTTGTTTACGTATTTAGCAAAATCAAACAAGGGATTAGGAACAGAGAGGAACGGAGGCGAACTTTATCTGCAACAATGAGCCTTAATGGCTCGGAAAGCTGAAGAAGAAGAAAAAGAAGAAGAAGAAGATGATGATGATGATGGTTTCAGGCAAGGAAGAGGATCAAGAGATCATATATTCAATCTAAGATTAATAATAGAGAAATGCAGAGAGTTTAATGTGAATCTATATTTATCCTTTATAGACTACTCAAAGGCATTTGATTGTGTACAACACCAGAAACTTTGGGAAATAATGGAAAAAATGGGATTTCCAACACATTTGATACAATTAACATCACTGCTGTATCTAGACCAACAAGCGGCAGTAAGAATAAATGGTGAAACAACAAGTTGGTTTGACATAAAACAAGGGGTCCGTCAGGGGTGCATATTGTCACCCTACTTATTTAACTTGTATACTGAAAATATAATGAGGAATGTTAGAGAAGATGTAGACAAAGAATATTACGATGCCATAACAGTTGGGGGTTATGAAATACCAGAGATTAGATATGCTGATGACACAGTATTGCTGTCCACAACACAAAAAGGAATGGAAAAACTAATTATGTCAGTCCACAAGAACAGCGAAGAGCAGAACCTCTATCTTAGTGCAAAGAAAACTAAATTGATGACAACTGACAAAACAAACAAGGCAACTGAAATATGTATCAATGAGGAAAAACTGGAAGAAGTGGAGAGTTTTGAATATCTTTGATCGCTACTAACTAATAATGGAGATACAATGAGGGAAATTAAAAGGAGGACATCTATCGCTCTTCAGAAAGTAAAACAAATAAAGAATCTGTGGAGAGGAGCAGACAGAACTACAAAAATAAGATTTTTAAGGGCATGCATCTTTCCCATCACAACATATGCCTGTGAGACCTGGACACTTAACAAAACAGCTGAGAAACACATAAATGCCTTTGAATGTAAATGCTACAGAAGAGTTCTCCAAATATCGTGGACACAAAAAAGAACAAATATATCTATACTACAAGAGCTTAATATTGAAGAAGGCTGGCTAGTGAAGAGGATTAAAGAGAGAAAACTGAAATATTTTGGACACATTAAACGTCATGATAATTTAGAGAAGACCGTAGAGAAGGATACATAATGGGAAAAAGAAAAAGAGGAAGACCAAAACGAAGATGGCTGCAAGACATCGTTGACGATCTGGAAATGGATGCAACAGCAGCAGGCCATCTTGCTCACAACCGAGAGGCCTACAGGAGTGCTGTTTGGGAGGCAAAGTTCCGCAAGGGACATGCAAATGAATGAATGAATGAAACAAGGGATCATCATTTTATGTTGTTTTTCATCAGCTTATATTGTTATCAGCAAAATCAATATCAGTGTCCTTCAATATTTGGCTCCTCCAGAATGTACCAACAATGGAGTAACTGAAATCTTACGTATCGTGGGTTAGTTTGACCTATGTTTTTTTTTACATAAAATCGTTCAAGCTGCGCACCCCTAAGCTGCCCAGCTTCTGATCCATTATTTCTTACGCTAGGGTTGCCAATCAACCTAGGTTTGCTATGCTCTTATTTCTTCCCTTACATCTGCGTTCTAGGTCGTTGGCCACATCAGATCCTGATCCTTGTCCTGATTCCTTTGAGTAAGGAATAGTGCTGTAGCTTTGTTTAGTCTAAACGTTCTCGGGACTGAAAAAACCGAAAAGGAGAAATCAAAGGACGTTTAAAAAAAAACAACTGGGTAAATGTAGCTCTATCAAGCCATGGACCAAGCACTTATGATGTTAGCGTCTGTATATGCCTTGAACTTTCAGCACTGTCAGAGGCTGAGGTGGCCAGCATCGCGCCTGGATTGCCTTTCTTTCCCCAAATGCAGAAGAAGCCAGGGACCCATTTCTACAATTGGATGACTGAGACGCCTCCGGCCTGAGTTGAACCATCCATATTTGCCCATGAGAGACTAGCGCACTTCCCACTTCGCCACTCAAACGTCCTGCAGCTATTAGGTTTAACTGAAAAAAAATGTATTGGCTGTAGCTCATGTAGCATATCTAGCTCATTTAAATATGTTTGTGATATGTTGCTTATTATAGACTTTTCTGCTGTGTTATTAAGCATGTCGTGTGGATCCTACGTCACCTTGTGCCTAGTCCAGGTATCAGAAGCTGTCCTGACCTAGTACTGCACTCCAATAAGGACAACTGTTAATTGACTTTGATAACGTGAGCTCTTGCAGCCGAGCTCTCCAGTGACGTCAGACTGAGCAGAACATAGCTGGACTTTCAAATTTTTCCAGTGTATTCATGGAATCAAGAGACTCATTTTGCAATGACTGCGTATAATATAAGTATGTATATTACTCTATTTGGAAATATGCATGTTCGTTAAAAACTTTAACATAATGTGTGAGTATGAAATCTGTCCACGGTGGGAAAACTGCTTCCAGTTTGTTCCAGCTCTTACCTCGTGGTGGTTTACATGGCGGTTTACTGTTCGTTTGTAGACTTTATTCACGGTGCTGACTACACTGTGTCATGAGATATAAGTGTCGACTTAACAAACAACAAGGAAGGTTTTTTAAGTCGTGGACGTGAACGTTCGAGTAGTATCTTCAGTCTCCTGGAGCTCACAACAGATTTCTGGAAGTTATGACCCGGAGGGGGCCCACCCTCCTCTCCAACCTTCCCTGTGCAGCGTCACAAGTTTTTAAAAAAATGAAAAGTTTGCCTGAATGGGATACTTCTCTGATGATTTGTGCTGTTGTTTCGTTCCCTGCATACAAAAAGTTTCCTGTGCAGCTGTTGTTCTTTTCTGCCTGTGCCCCGGGCTTTCCTGTTTTTACTCTGTATAATCCTGCGCATGGCAATACAGAAGCTGCCACTTTCTGATACTTTTTTTTTACCCAGGGTAACTCTTTTCTTCGTTGTTCCAGTAAATCTGCTACTACTTTCTGAACCTTACTTCATTGTCTCCTACTACTTTCTGAACCTTCCTTCATTGTCTGCTACTACTTTCTGAACCTGCCTTCATTTGTGCCGGCACTTTCTGCATGTTCACAATGGCTTTTTATAAGCATGCCCTTGTTTTATATATGTAACTCTTTACCTTCTGCATGTATTCTCCAAATTTCTGTTCGTAACTCCTTGCCTTCTGCATGTATTCTTCCACTTTCTATATGTAACTTCTTGTCTTCTGTATGTACAAGGTCCGACACTTAAGTAATGAGACTAATTCCATAAAAAAATAAAATAAACAATGATTGAAGATATAACCTGTATTGTATTCAAAGCAAGCCCCTTGTGCATTGATACAGCGCGTGCCACGATCCAAAAAAAACACTGGAACGACCTCTGCAGTTCTTCTGCTGGTATGAGCCCTTAAACTCGATGTTACGGCCCTTTGGATGTCATCAGTATCGCCAAAGAAGTATCCTTTCAATGGTAACTTTAATTCTGGGAATATAAAATAATCGCAGGGAGATAAATCTGGGGAATAGGGTGGATGGTTGAGAACACACACTTGTTTTTGGGCCAAAAATTCCTGTACATCTACCACCCGGTGAGCCGGTGCATTATCATGAAGAAGGAAAAAAACTGTCAGGTGTTGAATACTCGGGTCGGACATGGAGAATCTTTTTCAATAGGCATTTCAAAATATTTAAATAAACTTTGGCAGTGACAGTCTGTCCCTCTGGAATAAATCTTTGTGAATAACTCCTTTACTGTCATAGAAGCACACCAACATGACTTCACTTTCGACTTTTGAACACTAAATTTTTAGCCCTTTGGTGATGATGATGACTTCCACTGAGCACTTTGGCGTTTAGTTGTGGGATCATAGCGGAAAATCCATGTTTCATCCTATATAACAATCAAATTTAAGAAATGTTTACTTCTACGACACGTTTTGGTGATATCTTTTGCGTACACATCACGCTGATGTTTTTGGTCATCAGACAACGAATGTAGTATAAACTGGCAAGCAACTTTTTTCTTGCCTAAATCTTCCATTAAAATGTTACGAATGGTCTCTCGATTAACACCAAATTAATCTGCCATCATTCTCACAGTCAAACAACGATCTTCTTGTATCCGTTCTCTGACTTTTACAATGAGTTCCTCATTACGAACAGAAATTGGGCGTCCATGTCTAGTCGCATTTGTAATCGTTTCCACACCATTTTTGAATTGTGAATACCACCTGAATATCTGTGCACGAGATAAACAACTATCCTCTTAAACTTGTCGCATCAATTCAACTGTCTCAATGGCACATTTTCCGAGTTTTAAACAGAATTTAAAGTTATTTAATGTTAGTTTTTTTTTCTCCATGCTGATTACGTGACAAATCACCTCTAACTAGGTCACAAAATGGCGGCTTGTTTGTCGTCTGCTTTTCATGCGGCGATGAAAAGTTCCCAGATCATAGATGAAGGTTGATTCTTTTTGATTCCGTGCTTTGCTTCATAGATGGCATTTTTGTCTTGGCCATAATAGAATCAGTCTCATTACTTAATTGTCGGACTTTGTAATATCCCAGTTTCTATATGTAACTCCTTGCCTTCTATATGTATTCTCCCTCGTTTTATATGTAACTCCTTGCCAGCTGTATGTATTGTCCCGACTTCCGTATACATGCCCTGAATCTTGTACTTCTGTCCTTTCCTTGTGCATATATGCAACCAATTTCTGTAATTACGCCCACACCTTATGTATGTATGTTCCCAAAGTTTGAATACATGCTTGTGTCGTATACATACACACAGACACATACATACACGGCTGTATGTATAAATATATGTATGCCTTCGCCCTCTGTATTTATGCTTTTCTTTTTCGCATGCAAGTACTTGCCTTCTGTATGTGTGCCATCGCTTTCTGTGTATATGTATGTATGTATGTCTGTATGTGTTTCTGTAAGCATGCATTTTATTCTGTATGTATGCCCTCGCCTGCCGTACATATGTCTTTATCTTCTGTATGTATGCCCTTTCCTGCCGTATGTATGTCTTTAATTACTTTCTTTATATATTCCCTTGCCTATTATAATGTACATCCTTATCTTCTGTATGTATGTCCTTGCCCGTCATGTGTATACCCTTACCTTCTGTATTTATGCCCTCGCCTGCCGTATGTATGTCTTTACCTTCTGTATGTATGCCCTTGTCTGCTGTATGTCTATCCTTACCTTCTCTATGTATGCTCTTGCCTGTTGTACGTATGTCCTTACATTCTATATGTATTACCTTCACTTTTTGTATTCACGTCATTTCATTATGTATATCTTGGTAAACAAAACCATATCACAAATAACAACAATAAAAGATAAAAGTCTAGCAAAATAACGGTGAAAGATTACAAGAATATCCTCCCACCCCCCCCCCCACCCCCAACATACCCCCACCCCGCCTTGAAGCCAGGAGATTATCACAATGTTACAGTACCAATTTCCATATGATTTTCATTTGACTTAACGGTGTCTAGCACTTATTTCTGGCACTCACGTGGTCTGCGAAAACCAGCCATTCGGAATGCGCAGCCCCATCACGTGACAGAAACCGTTAATCACTTTGATAAGTAGAGGAGAGCACGGTATGCACAGATTAGTTCCGTTTCTTTCAAATAACTGAAAGGGGGGAACAGTTGTTTACGTGAGACTGTCATAAATTGTGGCTGATTACCCCTTTCTGTGAAGTTTATTGTCAGGGAAAGTCTGAGAAATGTTCCTGTACGGAGACCGTCTGCATGTTTGTTGAGAAGTGATGCCAAGGCGTGGGATTCTGCGTGGGTCCTAACTGGTCAAACGCAACAGAGCGTGACCAAGCCTAGAAAGACAAGATTAATGGACCTCAGAATATAGACTGTCAGATAAATGGGAGGAATTTCATTTCTAGACTTTGTTTTATGTCGTTGAGTTCATCGTTAGCTGACTCTTTAGTCTATGTTTTCGATATTTTGTTACCTGCTTTCATTGAGCAAATGTATGGATTTATACTAGATATCTTCGGCATTTTTTGTTAACTGTTTTCGTTTTCGACATGTATCTCTTTACTGTATCTTCTACTACATGGCATGATCGTAGAATAATTTATCCTCAAACGTCGAACACAGCCATCTCTGTTTTTTTTAAAATTTCCATTTAACAATCAAGAAATAGTCTTTGAGGAAAACTTAGTTTGCTTCCAGATTAAAGGGTCAAACTTCCTTATACAGTCTGAGTTACTTAATTTGAATGCTGGACTTTCATCATAAATCTGTAGATCTGTCTGCTTGTCATGTATCTGTCTGCTTACATATGTGAATGTCTTTTTGTCAGTCTAAGTGTCAGTTTTTCTGTTGTAAGTATGTATGTCTGTCAGTCTGTTTATATTGGTCTAACTATGGTCTATTTATATAGGGCTAACTATTGTCTGTTTATATTGGTCTAACTATTGTCTGTTTATATTGGTCTAACTATAATCTGTTTTTTGCTTCCGGGTGACGTAAAAGATGGCGGTAGCTTTTTAATACTCTTGCCGGCATACTTTCGTATGAATCTTTTGCGTCGACACATATCGACCTTATCCTGAGACTCAACTCTAGATGGGGAAAAAACCAACTGTTATTGAAAATCGCTATAAAATCAACCGAGCATCGGAGATACCAACTCAGACAAGCCCAGACAACAACCAAAAGAACACATTCATCGGCCCCAAATATGTGACAAAGATCGGGTTCTTGAATGTAAGAACAATGGCCGCACCATCAAAAACTGCTCAAGTTCTCCATGGAATGGATAAATATCACTTAAACGAAAGTCGGGGGTGGGGGGGGGGGTACTTCCTTTGATGATCTGAAGGAGTTGTGTTGTTGTTCCGCTCTCTACAATGGAGAGTTTCCTGCATACAGGGAAAAGATCGGCGGAAAACCGTGAGTTAATCATACATTCAGGCCGAGACGATGGAAAATATCAAGAAGGAGTAGGTATAATTATGTCAACTGCAGCAGCATAGAGCCTTACAGAATGGAAACCAGTGAAAAGTCGTATATTAAGAGCACGATTCCAAATAAGCCACGGAAGAATGACAATCGTACAACGCTATGCACCAGCGAACGATGGAGATGATGAAACAAAAGACAATTTCTATCACCAACTACAACCACTCATTAACAAAGTCTCTAACCACGACATCTTAGTTGTCATGGGAGACTTCAACGCCAAGGTAGGAAAACATAACACCGACGTCAAAAAGTAACGGGGAAAAAAGGGATTGATACGGTAAATCAGAATGGAGAAAGATTCATTGAATTATGTCTAACAGAGGGGATGGTCATTGGAGGAACAGTATTTCCACACAAAGAGATACATAAAACAACATGGATATCTCGAGATGATAGAACCAGAAATCAGATAGATAATTTTTGCATTAGAAAGCAATTAAGAACATCTCTGATAGATGTAAGAGCATATAGGGGTGCAGATGTCAACAGTGATCACAATCTGTGTATAGGGAAAATAAGACTAAAACTGAAAAGCCAACACAAGAAAGCAATACTCAGAACGATAAACAGTAATAGTCTACCAGATGAAAATACTAAGTGTAATTTTAATCTGGAACTTACCAAACAGTTCGCTGCATTCAGTGAGATGGAGGAGGCAAATATAGATGAATTATGCCAATCTTACAGCACAGCCATAATTACAGCAGCTAAAACAAGGGCTGGACTGCAAAAAAACAATTACAAAAGCATGGATATCAGATAACACATGGAAATTCATAAATGAAAGACGAACAGCCAAATTAGCTATGTTGAATATAAAGACAGATCTTGGAAGATATTTGACAAAAGCCACATACAAAGAACTAGACAATAAAGTAAAAAGTTCAGCTAGAAGGGATAAAAAAAGAATACATGGATAATATGGCGAAAGAAGCGGAGAAGGCAGCAAAAACAGGAGACAGCAAAACTATATATAACATACAAAAGAGGCTAACAGGTACTATTATCATAAAAAGAAAGACCATTTCTTAGCAAAACTGGAACCCTATTAACATCAAGTAAAGACCAAAAGCAAAGATGGGCCGAACACTTCCAAGAAATGCTTAATCCACCACACCCAAAAGAATTGATAGACCTTGACACTGACTTACCAGCCCCACAACTAAATGTCAACTTAGATGAAATTACATTGCATGAAACTGAAACAGCAGTGAATCTAATGGCTAAAAATAAAGCTGCAGGTGAAGATGAAATAACCGAAATGTTAAACGCTAATAACAGTGACAACATGAACCAACTACGGAGAATGTTTAATAAAGTTTGGAAAGAAGAAAAGGTCCCTTGTAAGTTGAAAAAAAGAATCATTGTTAAAATATCGAAAAAAGGCAACCTTAGCGATTGCAATAACTGGAGAGGAGTAACCTTAACATTAATTGTGTCAAAAGTATCTTACAAAGTTGTTCTGAATAGAATTAAAGATATAGTGGATGCTGCAATGAGAGAAGAACAAGCAGAATTTTGAAAAGGAAGACGCTATCTCGACCAGATCTTTACTCTAAGAATAATACTTGAAGAACATATTGAAAAGCAGAAACCATTAATACTGAACTTCATAGACTTTAAAAAGTCTTTTGACAGCATACATAGAGATTCAGTGTGGAGAATTTTAAGACTATATGGAATGTCATCTAAGATTGTCAGCATCATTAGAGACCTCTACACTGGATATGTTTGTGCAGTCAACACATAAGAAGGAATGAGGGAATGGTTCCAGACTGAAAGAGGCGTGAAACAAGGATGTATATTATCTCCCTTGCTTTTTGGACTTGCCATAGACTTCATAATGAAAAAATGTTGCACCGGTAAAACGGACATTGATTGGGTACATGAGACCTAACTAGAAGATCTTGGTTTTGTAGATGACATTGCTCTTATCAGTGACACTGTGAAATCAATGCAAGAAAAAACAGATACCCTGTCTTCAATGGCTAGTAAAATATAACTTTAAATTAACAAGGATAAAACACAAATAATGAAACTTCTCAATAACAACAAAGGAAAAATATATGTAGAATCAACAGCTGTTGAAGAAGTAAACAATTTTGCATAACTCGGCAGCTACATAGACCAGGATGGTGATACCAGAAAGGAAGTGAGAATTCGAATTGCAAAAGCAGCATTGACCTTCAAGAATCTTGAGAATATATGGCACTCAAAAGTTATAAGCACAAAAACCAAGTTAAGATTATTTAATTCGAATGTAATATCCACCCTCATTTATGCATGCGAAAGCTGGAAAACAACTAAAGAAATATACAAGAAAATAGACTCTTTCGAAAACAAATGCCTAAGGAAAATGCTCAGTATAAAGTGGAACGAATTCAAGAACAACACAGAGGTAAGACAGATGAGCAAACAACACCTGTCTCATCGGTGATCAGAAAAAGAAGATGGACATATATTGGTCACTTGATGAGAAGAAACAATCAGAGGTTCCCCAAACAAGCTATCAAGTGGAACACAACAGGCCGAAGAAAAAGAGGCTGACCACGTGAATCTCTATAGAGGACATTGTTAAGAGAGACCAGTTTAGTGGCCATAACATCCCCTGATTAGATTGAAAAACTCGCTGAAGATATGAAAAATTGACGAAGCTACCATGCGACCTCTATGTGACGTTTAGCGGCACGAGAAGGATGTAAGATGTCAGATAGTATGTTTATATTGGTCTCACTATATTCTGTTTATATTGGTCTATCTATAAAAATGTTTATATTGGTCTAACTGTAGTCTGTTTATACTGATCTAACTATGGCCTGTTTATATTGGTCTAACTTTAGTATGTTTATATTGGTCTATACTACATATATGAATATTTTTCTTTTTTATAAGTTTAGCAATACTACATCTATGCATGTTTGTTTATTTATTAGTCTAACGACGCTACATCCACATATGTCTGTCAGTGTTTATTTATTAGTCTAAAGACACTACATCCAAATATGTCTGTCAGTTTATCAGTGTAACTTTAGCTATGACTTTCTGTCAGTTGTAGCTACATGATATCACAGAGACTAACCTTTGACCTCCTAACAGTTCTGTTTCTGTCGAGTAAGACCAGAGGAACAGAGCAAAGTTACATACAGCTTTGGAACTTAATTGGCGAGGACGGTATTGCCGTAGCTTGAATGCATGTTAATCATCCAGAAAACATGGGTTCCAGTTCATTATAATCGTATATGTTATATCCTTCCCGTGCCGCTAAACGTCACATAGGGCTCGCAAGGTAGTTCGCCAATTTTTCAACCTCATCAAGGGATTTTATGCCTATCAATTTGGCCTCTCTTAACAATGTCCTCTTCAGAGTTTCACGCGGTCTGCCTCTTTTTCTTTGACCTGTTGTGTTCCACTTGATAGCTTGTTTTGTGATTCTCTGACTGTTTCTTTTCATCACGTGACCAACATATGTCCATCTCCTTTGCCTGATCACCCATGAGACTGGTTGCTGTTCATTCATCTGTCTTATCTCTGCATTGTTCTTGAATTTGTTCCACTTGATGATGAATATTTTCCTTAGGCATTTTTTTCAAAAGAATCCATTTTCTTGTCTATTTCTTTAGTTGTTTTCTAGCTTTCGCATGCATAAATGAGGATGGATATTACATTTGAATTGAATAGTCTTAACTTGGTTTTTGTGCTTATAACTTTTGAATGCCATATGTTCTCAAGATTCTTGAAGATCGATGCTGCTTTTGCAATTCGAATTCTCACTTCCTTTCTGGTGTCACCATCCTGGTCTGTGTAGCTGCCAAGGTATGCAAATTGATTGACTTCTTCAATATTTCTTCTACGTGTTTTTTTTTCATTTTGATTAATGGGGAGTTTCATTATTTTTGTTTTGTGCTTGTTAATTTCAAGTCCTATTTTGCTAGCCAGTGAAGACAGATTATCTGTTTTTTTTCTTGCATGGACTTCACATTGTCACTAATAAGAGTTATATCATCAGCAAAATCAAGATCTTCTAGTTAGGTCCCATGTACCCAGTCAATACCTGTGTTACAAATTCATTATAACGTTGAAGTTTTATTTCTTTCCGGGGTAAAATTAAAAATCCAACCTGCACATTCCGTGGCTACTGATGTAGGTATGCAACCATGAAACCTTTCACCTCAAAGTGTTGTGTCCCCAATATATATCTCTCTCTTTCTCTCTCTCTCTCTCTCTCTCTCTCTCACACACACACACACAGATTCTAAACCTTTTAGTTTGACAGCTTTTAACAGCAAGCATGAAGTAACGAAGAAACGTGCTTCTTTTCAGTTGTGAAATTTTGTGTTTAAGTCACTACCAAGACAGCTGCAAAACATTCCATCAATCTGCCACTCTCTAGAGAGAGAGAGAGAGAAAGAGAGAGAGAGAAAGAGAGAGAGAGAGATAGAGAGAGAGGGGGGAGAAAGAGAGAAGGAGGAGAAAGAGAGAGGGAGAGCTGGACGACGGTCCGCCTAAATCTCTCTATTACACTTGACTAATATATACACTCAGTCTCTACCTTCTGGTACAGAGATGTAGGTCAGAGCGTCCCACAATTTTGTGGCTATGTTCTTCTATCCCTCTAGTCATTTTTCTTCTTCTTCTTCTTCTTTCTTTCTTTCTTTTTCGTCTTTCTTCTTCCTTTCTTCCCTACTTCTTCCTCTTTCTTCTTCCTTTCTTTCTTTCTTTCCTTCTTCTTCTTCCCTCCTCTTTCTCCTCCTCCTTCCTCTTCTTTCTTTCATTTTCTTCTTATTCTTTATTTCTTTCTTTCTTCTCTGTCTGCCTATGCAATAGCGCCGGTTGGGAGTTTCACATAACGGTCCAGAGCTAGGTGAGAGGCCAGGTTGGCTGGCTTTCTTGACTCTTTCTCTCCTGAATTAATTCCCAAGCTCTACAAGAATAAATTTTGATGAGACATTTTGGTAGAAGGAAGGTAGAAGGAATTTACTCTACAATTTTTGGTAGAAGGAAGATGGAAAGAATTTGCTCTACAATTGTTGGTAGAAGAAAGATGGAAGGAATTTACTCTACAAGTTTTGGTAGAAGGAAGATGGAAAGAATTTACTCTACAATTTTTGGTAGAAGGAAGATAGAAGGAATTTACTCCAAAATTTTTGATAGAAGGAAGATGGAAGGAATTTACTCTACAATTTTTGATAGAATGAAGTTGGAAGGAATTTACTCTACAATTTTTGGTAGAAGGAAGATGGAAGTAATTTACAATTTTTAGTAGAAGGATTGATTACACCAAGGCATTTGACAAGGTGAAACATAATGAAATTATTAAAATGCTTGAAGACATCAATATAGATGGCAAAGACCTGAGGATTGTAAAACATCTATACTGGCAGCAAGAAGCAGCAGTTCGAGTTGAAAACAGAATTGGAAAATATCAACCTATAAAACAAGGGGTGCGACAAGGATGTGTACTATCTCCAGACCTTTTTTCTCTGCATAGCGAGAATATTCTAAGAACAATCATCACAGAACCAGGCATAAAAATTGGAGGATACAATATTAACAACCTTCGGTATGCTGACGACACAGTACTGATAGCTGAGAACCAACAAGACCTGCAAAATCTCTTGGATAAAGTGGCCAAAGAAAGTGAGCAGAAAGGCCTTACTTTGAACATCAAAAAGACAGAGACTATGGTTATATCTAAGAAACAGAATCCACCAGCATGCAGTATTAAATTAAACGGAACCATTCTAAAGCAGGTGCAGAAATTCAAATACCTTGGAGCAGTAATAACTTCAGATGGGAAATGCACAACAGAAATTAGGAACAGAATAGGCCAAGCAAAGACTGCATTTCAGAGAATGAGAAACATATTGACCAACACATCCTTATCAATGAATGTTAGAAAACGAGTCCTAAAATGCTATATTGAACCTATCTTGTTATATGGAAGTGAATCATGGACAATAGGCAAATCTGCACAAAAATCATTGGAAGCAGCAGAAATGTGGTTTATTAGAAGGATGTTGCGAATCCCCTGGACAGCAAAAATAACTAATGAAGAATGTAGGAGAAGAGCTGGAGAGACAAAAAACCTTGTCAAAAAGATAAGAGAGAGACAATGTACTTTCATAGGACATGCAATGAGAAGAGGGGGCACTGAAAATATTATAACAACAGGAAAAATAGAAGGAAGAAGATCAAGAGGAAGACCAAGAGAAATGATACTGGACAGTCTGACAGGATGGTGTGAGAGGAGATCACCAACTGAGCTGATGGCCTGCATGAAGGATCGCGTACTCTGGAGAAGCATAATAGCCAACGCCAGTCGGCAAGGCACATGATGATGATGATGATGATGATAAGATGGAAGGAATTTACTCTACAATTTTTGGTAGAATGAATTTAGAAGGAATATTCTCTACAATTTTTGGTAGAATGAAGTTGGAAGGAATTTACTCTACAATTATTTTTAGAAGGAAGATGGAAGTAATTTACTTTACAATTTTTGGTAGAAGGAAGATGGAAGGAATTTACTCTACAATTTTTGGTAGAAGGAATATGAAAGGAATTTACTCTACAATTTTTTATATAAGGAAGATGGAAGTAATTTATGCTACAATTTTTGGTAGAAGGAAGATGGAAGGAATTTACTCTATAATTTTTGATAGAATGAAATTAGGAGGAATTTACTCTACAATTTTTGGTAGAAGGAAGATGGAAGGAATTTACTCTACAATATTTGATAGAATGAAGTTGGAAGGAATTTACTCTACAATTTTTGGTATAAGGAAGATGGGAGAAATTTACTCTACAATTCTTGATAGAATGAAGTTGGAAGGAATTTACTCTATAATTTTTGGTAGAAGGAAGATGGGAGGAATTTACTTTACAATTTTTGGTAGAATGAAAATGGGATGAATTTCCTCTATGATATTGGTAGAATGAAGTTGGAAGGAATTTACTCTACAATTTTTTATATAATGAAATTGGAAGGAATTTACCCTACAATTTTGGTAGAATGAAGTTGGAAGGAATTTATTCTACAATTTTGTTAGAATGAAAGTGTAAGGAATTTACCTTACAATTTTGTTAGAATGAAGTTGGAAGGAATTTACTCTACAATTTTGTTAGAATGAAGTTGGAAGGAATTTACTCTACACTTTTGGTGCAAGGAAGCTGGAAGGAATTTACAATGTTTATAGAATGAAACTGGAAGGAATTTACACTTTTGGTAGAATGAAGCTGGAAGGAGTTTACTCCACAATTTGGTAGAAGGAAAAGTTAAAGAACTTACTATCCAATTTTTAATAGAAGGAAGATGGAAGAAATTTACTCTATAATTTTTGTAGAATGAAATTGGAAGGAATTTACTGTATAATTTTTGGTAGAAGGAAGATGGAAGGAATTTACTTTACAATTTTTGGTACAATGAAGTTGGAAGAAACTTACTCTACAATTTTTGATAGAAGGAAGTTGGAAGGAATTTACTCTACAATTTTGGTACAATGAAGCTGGAAGGAATTTACAATGTTTGTAGAAGGAAGCTGGAAGGAATTTACACTTTTGGTAGAATGAAGTTGGAAGGAATTTACTCTACAATTTTTGGTAGAAGGAAGATGGAAGGAATTTACTCTACACTTTTGGTAGAATGAAACTGGAAAGAATTTACTCTGCAATGTTGGTAAAATAGAGTTGGAAGGAATTTATTCAATAATTTTGTTAGAATGAAGCTGCAAGGAATTTACTCTACAATTTTGGTAGAATGAAGTTGGAAGGAATTTACTCTACAATTTTGGTAGAATGAAGTTGGAAGGAATTTACTCTACAATTTTGGTACAATGAAGCTGGAAGGAATTTTCACTGTTTGTAGAAGGAAGCTGGAAGGAATTTACCTTACAATTTTGATAGAAGGATGTTGGAAGGAATTTATTCTACAATTTTGGTAGAATGAAGCTGCAAGGAATTTACTCTACAATTTTAGTAGAAGAAAGTTCAAAGAAATTTACTCTACAATTGTGGTACAAGGAAGCTGGAAGGAATTTACAATGTTTGTAGAAGGAAGCTGGAAGGAATTTACTCTACAATTTTGGTAGAAGGATGTTGAAAGGAATTTATTCTACAATTTTGGTAGAAGAAAGATGAAACGTGAAAGTAAAAGTAAGAGTTTAGCGCTAGTAAAAATAAATGTCAGATTTATCACTGCTGCTTGGGAAACCCTGGGTCAAATCTGAGGGCAGTGACTTGTCTTCGCTGATCAGTGTTAGCTATAGTGACGCACTCCCAACTTTTTACTGGTCACACAAAGCGCTATTTTATCCCATTGTCTACAAGTATCCCGATTTCTATTTACTGCACTGTGATTGGAAGATGTTCTGGGAACATTTCCAGACATACTGGATTGTTTGATTCTCATGATCATGTTCTAGATCACCCTGGTCCTCTAGAGAACTTCTTCTCTGGACTTTCTAATACAGCAGCTGCAAGGTGCAAGGTTTATAATAGAATCCTCTAGAGCACAGCTTCACTCTACTTTCTAATACAGCAGCTGTAAGGTTTGTAATGGACTACCATTTCAATTAACTTCAAATGCTGTAGAAATAATAAACTGAGAAATAAAATACAATGTATAATTCATTTTCACATCTCTTTTAAGCAAACTAAACTGATTTTTATAAGAGACAAGTATATATATATATACTTAACAAAACAGCTGAGAAACACATTATATATATATGAAACTATATTCATATCACTGCCAAAAAAGGGTAACTTGAAATTATGCACAAAGTACAGAACTGTTGCTCTGATTAGTCCTGCCAGTAAAATTCAATTTAAAATCATAATGGTTAGACTTCGTACGAAAATAGAAGGAGAAATCAATATGGTCTAAGCTGGTTTTTAAACAAGGAGGAGGAACAAGAGATCAGACATCATATATTCAATGCGGAGAATTTAATGTGAATCTATATTTATCTTTTATAGACTATTCAAAGGCATTTGATTGTGTACAACACCAGAAATTTTGGGAAATAATGAAACAAAATGGGATTTCCAACACCTGATACAATTAATATCACTGCTGTATCTAGACCAAATAAGAATAAATGGCGGAACAACAACTTGGTTTGACATAAAACAAGGGGTCCGTCAGGGGTGCAAACTGTCGCTTTACTTATTTAACTTGCATACTGAAAATAAAATGAGGAATGTTAGAGAAGATGTACACAAAGAATATTACGATGCTATAAAAATTAGGGATTATGAAATACCATAGATTAGATATGCTGATGATATACTGTCCAAAACACATAAAGGAATGGGAAAAATTAATTAAACTAATTATATCACTCCGTAAAAACAGTGAAGAGCACAACATCTATCTTAATGCAAAGAAAGCTAAATTGATGACAACTGACAAAACAAACAAGGCAGCTGAAATATGTATCAATGAAGAAAAATTGGAAGAGGTAGAGAGTTTTGAATATCTTGGATCATTACTAACTAATAATGGAGAAGGTTGGCTAGTAACGAGGAAAACTTAAATATTTTGGACACATCAAACGTCATGATAATCTAGAGAAGAGCGCCTTGGAAGGGTACATAATGGGCAAAAGAAAGAGAGGAAGACCAAGGTGAAGGTGACTGCATGTCATCGTTGATAATCTGCATATATATATATGTGTGTGTGTGTATGTGTGTTTGTGTGTGCTGTTGGAAAATTTACATAGCTACTCATGGCCATATTGTTACATGTATATACGTACTCCGAGAAAGTTTATAAAGCTACTCATAGTCATATTGTTACATATATACGGGGAAAGTTTATATAGCTACTCAGTGGCCATATATATACTCTGGGAAAGTTTATATAGCTACTCAGTGGCCATATATATACTCTGGGAAAGTTTATATAGCTACTCAGTGGCCATATATATACTCTGGGAAAGTTTATTTAGCTACTCATAGTCATAATGTTGCATATATACATGTATATGTATATGTATACATACTCCGGGGAAAATTTATATAGCTACTCAAAGGCCATATTGTTGCATATATGTATATACTCCGGGAAAGTTTATATAAGTACTCAACGGCCACGATGTTACATATAATGCACCAGGAAAATTACCGGGTAGCAGAGCACTGAGTTTAAGAGCAGGTTTCGTGATGGTGCTGTTATTAATTCAGCTGACTGTGGGCTCTTGTTCTTCATACCAAGGTCATTTTGTGGTATCGGCAGTTGCTTTGTAACTATTTTATTTGTCCATATACTATGTTGTTTTGGTGAGGTCACTGATCAAGATTCGGATAGGCAGTGGGTTGTAGCTCACCAAGCACGGCCATTCTGTTGTTGTTTTTTTTTTTTTGGGGGGGGGGGGGGTTCTCGGCGTGCTATGAAATACATACACGCGGCCGAAATTCTTCATCTAAAAGGATGAGATTGGAACATTTATGGATTTGTTCTGAGTACAGTGAATAATAACCTCTCTCAGTTTAACATTTTAAACATTTGTCTTCAGAACAACCTTGTCTGATGATTGTGTCTCTCCGTCTCTAGGGGTTGTTGAAGGGACTGGAAAGTGTTCTAGAAGCGTCGAAAGATGTGACGTAAGTATATTCTTGCATGTCATCAAGCTCACACTTGCCGTTTTATGGCTTTGCGGGTGAGGACGATGACATGCCATCGTCAAAGCTGGCCAACCATAGCTGATCAAGACCCTGACCAACTTTACGTTTGTAACCGCAGGAACAAGCCTACCTTGACTAAATGGGCAGAGACCGCCGTAGTCCGCGTGGTGGTGGAGCATGCTAAAGCAGTACTGAACACTCACGTTGTAGCTGCACTCAGAGACAAGAAATAGCCACCACTACCCACTCACAATCCGATTCGACGCTGAGCCTCAACATTTTAGCTGCATCGGTTGTAAAGAACACCAGGTAGCAATTCCAACGAAACAGAGGAAGAAGAAGAAGACCAACAACAACAGCAATAACAAGAACAAGAAGAACAAGGACAAGAAGAAGAATGATAACAGGAACAAGAATAACAAGAACAAGAAGGACAAGAAAAAGAACGATAGCAACAAGAACAACAACAAGAATTACAAGAACAAGGACAAAAAGAAGAACGATAACAACAAGAACAACAACAGCAACAACAATAAGAATAACAAGAACAAGACGGACAAGAAAAAGAACGATAACAACAAGAACAACAACAAGAATTACAAGAACAAGGACAAAAAGAAGAACGATAACAACAAGAACAGCAACAGCAATAACAATAAGAATAACAAGAACAAGACGGACAAGAAAAAGAATGATAACAACAAGAACAACAACAACAGCAAGAACAATAAGAATAACAAGAACAAGACGGACAAGAAAAAGAATGATAACAACAAGAACAACAACAACAGCAACAACAATAAGAATAACAAGAACAAGACGGACAAGAAAAAGAATGATAACAATAACAACAACAACAACAGCAGCAACAATAAGAATAACAAGAACAAGACGGACAAGAAAAGAATGATAACAACAAGAACAACAACAGCACCAACAATAAGAATAACAAGAACAAGACGGACAAAAAAGAACGATAACAACAAGAACAACAACAAGAATAACAAGAACAAGGACAAAAAGAAGAACGATAACAACAAGAGCAACAACAGCAACAACGATAAGAATAAAAAGAACAAGAAAAAGAACAATAACAGTAACATCAACAGCAACAATAATAAGAATAACAAGAACAAGACGGACAAGAAAAATAATGATAACAATAACAACAATAACAACAACAACAATAAGAATAAAAAGATCAAGAAGGACAAGAAGAAGAAAGATAACCAACAAGAACATCAACAACGAGAAAAAGAAGAAGAAGAAGAAGTCTGACACGAAATTATATTTCCGGATGTGTGATTTCTCCAAATATCCACCCACCCACCCCCCCCCAAACCACACACCCCCCTCCCTTCTGCAAGAACCTGCATGTCTGAGATTTTGTTGACATTGAAATGAACTCTGAAATCTCATCTACCTACAGGTCTGTAATACAAAGCAACTGTCACAACACTGATCCCGATCTCCCATTCAGGCTACCCACCACTTCCTCAGCACGGCATCCCCAACCGGCGCCGGTTTACAAATTACTGCCCCTTATTGAAGAAATCGCTGGTGCACAGAACCGCTTCGGGTTAAGAGACGTTCTGATAGGGTTAAAGACAAATTGTCGGACACGCTCGCGTTTCTTGCTTTCGTCATGTCCCTGCTTGCCCTACTGGATTATCTAGTTTCTGAATTCGATAGAGCCTATTTTATTCGATTTCATTGTGTACACTTGTAGCTTGTCCGCGCTGTATATCTACTATATATAATACGTCGATGATTGTCTGAAAAGCTGAGTAAAGGATTGTGTGTATTCGAATGAGAAGAGAAAGTGTCCGTGAGAAGACGTAAAGAAACAAAAAGGATTCATTTTTATTCCCAAATTTGTTTTATGGATGTGAAGGATGGTCCACGAATAAGAGAGTACAGCGAGAAATGGAGACCATGGAAATGTGTGTTCATAAGAAGGATATTGAAGGTACCATGGACAGCTAAGAAAACCAGCGAAGAAGTCTTAAGAGAGGTTGGAGTTAAAAGGCAAATTACAGCAAAGATCAGATGCAGACAAGCGAGATTTGTAGGACATTTTCTGAGAAGAAGGAAATTGGAATACAATTGTGGTAAGTGGAAAAATTCAGGGACGAAGAGACAGAGGAAGATAGAGTGAGAAGTTATTGGATGGGCTGTCAGTGTGGCTAGGAAGAAAGTCACCGGCGGATCTTATAATCAAGTCTAAAGACAGGGAATTGTGGAGAGAAATGATTGCCTACGCCACGCGGCACTTGACTGATTGAATGATTCCCAACTCTAGGTAATAAAATAACCAAGAACAAAACCTTTATTTTAATGCAAAGAAAACTAAATTGATGACAACTGACAAAACAAACCAGGAAGCTGAAATATATATCAATGAGGAAAAATTGGAAGAGATAGAGAGTTTTGAATATCTTGGATCATTACTGACTAATAATGAAGACACAATGAGAGAAATTAAAAGAATGACATCTATCGCTCTTCAAAAAGTAAAACAACTAAAGAAGCTGTGGAGAGGAACAGACAGAACTACAAAAATAAGATTTTTAAGGGCATGCATCTTTCCCATCGCAACATATGCCTGTGAGACCTGGACACTTAATAAAACAGCTGAGAAACACATAAATGCCTTTGAATGTAAATGCTAAAGAAGAGTTCTTCAAATATCATGGACACAGAAAAGAACAAATATATCCATAGTACAAAAACTTAATATTGAAGAAGGTTGGCTAGAAAAGAGGATTAAAGAGAGAAAACGTAAGCATTTTGGACACATTAAACGTCATGATAAATTAGAGAATACCGTCCTGGAAAATTACATAATGGGAAAAGAAAGAGAGGAAGACCAAGGCGAAGATGGCTGCAAGACATCATTGATAATCTCCAAATGGATGCATCAGCAGCAGGGCATCTTGCTTACAACAGAGAGGCCTACAGGAGAGCTCTTATGCAGGCAAAGTTCCGCAAGGGACATGCAAATGACTGACTGACTGAGATTTTCTGTATGTACCGGTCTCAATTTCTCTTTTCTATTTCTCGCTGGAAGAATTCTGTTCTTTTATTGTTCTACGCGTTTGCTAATGCTGAAAAGAATTCTTGCTACTCCCCTGTCGGTCGTCCATGTCTTGCAGACTCGGAGAAAACGTTGAGCAAAATCTATCTAGACGCTCTCCAGATCAGTCTAGACTTCATAGCAGAAACAATATAAAATGTCATCTTATGAATCTGGAGTTTATAAGCTGAGAATCCAAAGTTAAGATAACAGTAAACGATATGTGTTGTAGTAAGCTGGAAGGATGAGATCATGAATGTTTAGAGAGAGGAAAGACTAGAGCTTATAAGCAAAGATTTTTTAAACTTTTTTTTTCTGATAGTTCACCCATTGGATGGAAATAGTTTTGTCCAGCTAGCAGTATTTTCTTCATGAATATTCTCTCTCTCTCTCTTTCTCTCTCTCGTTCTCTCTCTCGTTCTCTCTCTCTCGTTCTCCCTCTCGTTCTCTCTCTCGTTCTCTCTCGTTATCTCTCTCTCGTTCTCTCTCTCACTTTCTTACACACACACACACTTTTTTCTATCACTGTCTCCCTCTCCCTTTCTCTCTACTATACACTTTCTTTCTTTCTCTCTGTCTCACTTTTTTCTCTCGTTCAGTCACACTCTTTCTCTCTCACTTTTTTCTGTCTTCTTCACTTTCTATATCCCTCTCTCTTTCTCCCTCTCTCTCTCTCTCTGCCCCCTCTCTCTCTTTCTCTCGTGCACCCTCTTTCCATTTCTACATAAATAGTTACAATCGAACTTTTTCTCGCAGTTCTTTTTTACTAGAAAAAAGAGTTTTTTTTACATAATTTACTAACGGGTGTATTCTAATTTCATACCAGCTGCTACTGTCTCTCACTTACACAACATTATACATTTGTGTGAGGGTTAGCGTGTTGGTTTACAAAATATCGTACAACTTCTACTTTTCATTTCGCACTTTTGCAGCAATTAACATTAATTTGAAGCTGTTGACGAAAAGCATTTGAAGAGCAGAGAATGGAGACAAGAGGTTAGTTATCAATATTTATTAATATGTCGTC